>CM060888.1:8297500-10697500 GCA_030762935.1 Hymenopus coronatus
ATGTTAGACTTTCGAAATACTGCGAAGTTGTGTTTGGAGAGTTAGGTTATTTAGTTTTTAATCATGATATTTGAAAGTTATTTCTGATCAATTCTGCCCCATTATCTCAGAAACTAATTGACACTAAGGGCTGAAATTTTTACCACACATTTGCACCCAAATAGGCTTTATTTTAAGGGAAAAGCTTTTATGTATAATACATTAGTTATTTTTTTAAAATTTAAAAATAATATTTTTTTATAAAAGTTCAAGAGCTTTATTAAAAGAAGCATACCTTTCCTTGTAATCAACAGAAGTATTCTGTTTTTCATCAATCAACAGCAAAAGTATTGCTGAATATACCTTGAAAAATAAACAGTTGCTAAAGTTTAAGACTGGCAAGATAAGGCATTTCGACTTCCCTTAAATTGGAAATTTTGAAATACAATCATTACACAAGAGATAAGGTCGTGGTACTTCATTACATTTTGTGAACTAGAATGGTATGGTCATGTACAAAGAAAAAAGATTACCTAAACACATTTTGGAATGGATTCTACCAGGTAGAAGAAAGACAGGCAGACCAAGAAAGTCCTGGATGGACGAAGTGAGGTGAAGGAGAGAGACTTCGATTGGGAAGCAGGAGAACAAAATCTTATGTATTCCATTCACATGATTTTTTCTACATGTCTGCAACAAATTATTGTTAAAAATCTTATGCTTCTATTTACTTCATGCTAATCGAGAAAAAAAAATAGCAGAAATAGTCTTATTACTTGCTTCCTTGTAAGTAGAAGCGAAATAAGGGAGTACCATAGGTTAAACTGATACTCGAAAGCTGGTTGCTATGTGACTGATGTTCATTTGTTTGTATGGACACGAGTTGACAAATTCCTGTATGAGAAAAGTATGTTTTTTAAAAGCTCAAGAAATATCTCAAAACCGATCAACTGCATGAAGAAAATGTATATGACATAAATTGTGGGTTTTTTCGTAACCTACGGTTTACCGTTTACTAATTATCCATACCTATTCAATAATAATTATCTAGAAGAAAGAGGTCTTTAGAGGCTATTCCCAGAAAATTCACGATATACTTTTTGTTTGGCAAGTAAATATCTAAAATATCTATAACAGATTTTAATCAAAATCGCTAGGGCCATTTTAAAGAAAATAACAAATTTCGAAATTCTTTGCAGTAATGGGTAGTATGGGGTAGGGGGATTTTTTGAAAATATTCGTGTCGCATTCTTGAAAGATACCAAACTTAAATACCAAGTTTGGTTTTTAACGGTCTCTTCGTTTTTGAGCTATCCTGCCCACAGACACACACGGACCTTTTTCTGAAAATGCTTTTTTTGGACTAAGGGGGTCTCAGAACATGTATTTCCGGTGACATCTCGGTATCGAATTTTTGGGTGCATTACAATACCTTTTCTATACACTATGTACATATAAACATATCATAACAGTATTTTCGTATCCATTATAGCATTTGGCGCTAGTGTTTGGGCCACTCGGATGCAGGACGTTCATATAAGGAGCTTACTAAGGAGAACTCAAAGAAAAATCTTGCTACGATTTACTGGAGCAGTTAGCTATGGCCCTCTAGTTACGACAGGAATTTGGCCAATAGACCTTTTAATTAAACTTAAGGAAGCAAAAGTTTGGTTGAAGAAGAATGAATTTGGAATGGTAACACAAATAATTGGAAGAAGATGTGAAAATGTAGCTGAAATTAAGAGGTTTTTGAAAATAAGCTGGCAACAAGAATGGGACATAACGGAAGCGGGAAGGAGAGTACATAATTTATTTACTGATATCAACGAAAGACTTAGACTTAAACATATTCAGCCTACTAGAGGACTAATCCATTACATCACCGGACATGGACCTTACAAAACATATTGGAAAAAGATTAATAAAACCTTAAACGATAATTGTGCTATTTGTAACAAACAAGATACACCCGAACATGTCCTGTTTGAATGTCCGCGATATGGTGAACAAATAACTCAATTACGAACTGAACTAACTGGGCACAAAATAGCGGACATGTTAAGAATTGAAGACTTATATATCCACCTAGAGAAGTTAGCGAATATAATTAGTAAAAATTCCTGGGAAGAGAGAATTGAACAAGTGGAAATACCAACCCGTGCACTAGCCAGAGACGAATTAAGAAGATCCGACAGAATTCGAAATCAGTAAACTTAAACTTATAACTGACACTTTGATAAAAACTTAAACACAGAAATATAAGCAAATACTATTGCAACTTAAATAACTATGAACCCAAGGGAGGAAGTATACAGGAAGAAGAGGAAGAATAAATAATGCAAACTAATTCTAAATGGATACTGGAGACTAATGGAAGATGGAGAGCCGAGTATAGTAGAAGGAGGCGAAGAAGAAGGAGCCGGTGTAGACCAGAGTGATAAGAGGGCGTATGAGAGCAGGAATGGTGGATTATGGGCTTCTGGCGGTGGACAGCACGAGGCAAGGGGAAATGACGTTGAGGAGGAAGCGTTAGTGAAGTGCTAAATAGTGTTAAAAAGTTAAATACAGTGAGTTTAGTGTAATGATGTAAAAGATTAGGTATAATTAGTAACAGATATTAGCCAAGGGAAGTAAAAGACAATTTACTACAGTTTACTTTAACGTAAAGAAATTATTGTATAACATAATTATTTAGTTGCGCTGGTAACCAGTGCATATTTTGCTGGATACCAGTAGTATAGGATTAGTTTTTCATTTATCTTAATAATCTAGAGCATAGTTTTATGGGTAAATAGCTGGTTACCAGTTATTTGGTTACTGGTTTCCAGTAATTAATAATAGATGATTTAGTGTAGGTGAAAATTGTTTTATGGTTGGAATTTATTTTATTTCAGTTTATATTAATTTGTTTTGTTTTAAATTAAATTAAATTTTGAGTTATTAGTATATAAGTGTTATCTAAAATAATGATGTATATCAATAATTTAAAAGTGGGAAATAAATTATAAAGTTTGCAATATACGTCCTGGTATAGGGAACAAGATGCCAGGATGTTGTATTACACATTTTATTTTATTTTTATTTTAGTACCTATAGAGAAAGTAAAAGGATAATGAGTATAAAGGTTTTGGACACAGGGAGATGTGGTTTTACACTGTTGAATAAATAAGTTTATTAATGAACACAGAGTAACGCTGCAGCCAGACGTGAACAAATGGGGGGGGGGGTTGTCGGGGCCCCATTCAAATAATCACAGTGCAATAAAACAATCACAAGCTGGACAGGTTGTTCGGTTCATCAGCGGCAAGACGAAAACATCACAATGGATTTCCAGATCCAGGAGGAGAAGATACATTTCGAAAAACCTGTTTTCCCCTTGACTACTCAGGGCGCTGGGATGCCAAATTTACTGTTGTGGGACTTGCCTCCTTAACGGGAAGAGACTTCCTCGTCCTTGAATGGGTCTGGTCGCTCATCTTTTGTTACTTTGTGGAAACGCCGATACTACCTGTTCCCTACCTATATAACATGATTCACATGCTACAAAATGGGCTTTTTACTTTCTCTACACGTACTATATACATAGTGTATAGAGAAGCTATTGCATTCCAATTCCATTCCAAGATTTCACCGTAAATACATGTTTTGGGTCACCCTGAATAAAAAAAAAAAAAAGCATTTTCAGAAAAAGGTCCGTATCTGTGAACAGCATAGCTCAAAAATGAAAATACCGTTGAATACCAAACTTGGTATTTAAGTTTGGTATTTTCCAAGGATGCGACACGAAGATTTTCAAGAAAATCCCCTCATCCCCAACTGGAACTTTTTTCGAAAATTTTGATTTTCTTAAAAATGGCTCTAATGATTTTGATTAAAATATCGTATATTAAAGATATTTACCTAACAAATAAAATGTATATCTTGAATTTTCTGGGAATAGTCTCTGAAGACTACTTTATTCTGGATCAATTTCATGGAATGTTGCATAACTGCTATACCGTAAGAGATGAACAAAAACTTACCACACAAAAAACGTAGAGCACTTAAAACACACAATTTATGTTATATATATTTTTTTTTCGTTAAGTTGATCGTTTTTTAAGGTATTCCTTATTTTTCGTTTCAGCCTTGAAAAGCTTACTTTTCTCATACAGGAATTTGTCAACTCGTGTCCATACAAACAAAGGAACTTCAGCAACCAGCTTTTGACTATCACTTTAACCTATGGTACTCCCTTATTTCGCTTCTACTTACAAGGAAGCAAGTAATAAGACTATTTCTGCTATTTTTTATCTCAATTAGCATGAAGTAAATAGAAATATAAGATGTTTAAAAATGATGGGTTACAGAGATGTAGAGAAAGTCATGTGAATGAAACACGTCAGATTTTTTTTCCTAATGAACTAATTTTAATGAAACTTTTAGATTAAATTGCACCTGCCATGATACACTGTTGCTCTAAGTTTCATTGCTCTAGATTAAATAGTTCTGTAATTAAATAGTTATTTATGATGTAAGAGCTTAAAGTTATGGTTTTTGGATTGAGCAGCAATATTCCAGAAAGTGCCAGACGATTTGGCACAATTAAACAATAACGAAAGTTATCAACACAAAACTTTATTTACAAAGTTACACTACCTTGCTCTATTTCTCAACGTAATCTCCATTCTGTCAAGGTATTTATTGTCACGTGGTACTGGTTTTTCAACGCGGATGTTATACTCTTCCATCGCTAAAGACCTGAGCCAAGATGTCGCTGAAACTTTGAGGCCTTCGTGACTGGGAAATCATTTCCATAAAAAAAGTCATGTATGGTGACCTAAGTGAAACACCATTTTTTCATCAACATTTGCTTTCAACTCCTCCATAACGATTGATGAACTTCCACTCTGGTCTTTATCGTACACACTGTTATGTTCTTCCTTGATTACTTGTAAATTATGTGCCATTTCCTCACTGAAGACTCGTTCATTGCATTATCACTATACACTTGCGGTATTTGACTGTAAAATTCAATTGGCCAAACATTTTGTGCACGACTAAGTTTTTTGGCGGCAGAAAAGTATAACATCTGCATTGAAAAACCGGCACCACGTGACAATAAATACCTTGACAGAATGGAGATTACGTTGAGAAATAGAGCAAGGTAGTGTAACTTTGTAAATAAAGTTTTGTGTTGATAACTTTAGTTATGTCAAATCGTCTGTCACACTCTGGGTGACCCTCATAGTTCGTTTTTTTTTTTGCCGTCCTTTAACTTGGTTGGTCATATCGGACGATGAATGCAATTGGTGAAATGATCTCAGGGTCCATGGAGCTTAAAGTTACTCGATATTCGTCTTCTCAAGATAAGGGAAAACCCGGAAAAAAACCTTATCCGGGTAACTCATCCTAAGTGAGATTGGAACTCACGACCTGTTGAATATGAGGCAGACACGCTACCCATGCGGGCAGTTTGTTATTTATTTCGCATTGCGATACCGGTACGGTTATAGCAGGCCGTGACAAACCAATATTATTGTTGTTCTGTGATGTATTTTGAGAATTATCCTTAGAGCTGCGAAAGAAGCACAATCAAGTTTCTAAGGCACAATATGAGAAATTTGTGAAGTGGTGTCTGTTGATGTATACACACTGATATCGTGAATTATTTTGTTGAGCGTACAGTTGGAACAAAATTACTTTACGATTGCTGTATTTCTTTGCGCGTGGATTCCATAAAATCAAATTTGAATCTTAAATGAGTTCGTAAATTACTCAAATACGCTCGGGCGTAGAAAAAATTATTTATTGTGTTTTTAGAAAGAATTGAATAGTAATAAGAGGTAGGTTTTTTGCGGTTTAGAATTAAAACACAGTCTTGAAATTTGGTAAGCTAGCTTTTCTATGCTTTTACAATAAAATTGTGCTTATGTTTTCCAAAATATTAATATTTATTAGCAATATGCATTTTGTTCTACTCACAACAGAATAAAAAGAAATATTATACATAATTACAAATAAGAGAATCTTATATCTTCCATTCACATGACTTTCTCTACATCTCTGTAACAAATGATTGTTAAAAAACTTATTCTTCTACCTAGTTCATAATAGTCGAGATAAACACTAGCAGAAACGATCTTATTACTTAGTTCCTTATAAGTATAAGGGAAATAAGGGAATACACTAGACTAAACCGAGAGTCAAATGTTTTAAAATGTGGTTGCTATGGGACTGAAATCTGTTTCTTTGCGTGACCAGAAGGTGCCAAGTTCTCACATGAGAAACGTATTTTAAAACTGAAACCAATAACAAAGTCAAAGCCCCCGATATGACTATTGATGTTAAAGGGGGCTATACAAATGAAACAATAAAAAAAAGATCTGGAAAATGGTCGACTCAACGAAAAAACTATATATGACATAAATTGTGTTTTTGAGTAGTAAGTTTTTGTATATCTCTTACGGTTTACCAGTTATGCACAATTCTGCAAAACTCATTCAGAATAAAGAGGTCTTCAGTGGACATTCTCAGAAAATTAAAAATATACACTTTATTTGAGATGTATATATCTCTAAGATAGGATATTTTAATCACGATCGATGCAGCCATTTTTGAGAAAAACAAAAAATGTTTCCATGTAAAGGGTGGATTGTGTTGCATCCTTGGAAGATACTAAACATAAATACCAAGTTTGGGTTTTAAGGGTATTTTTGTTTTTGAGCTATGCTGTCCACAGACACACACACACGCGGACATTTTTCAAGGGGGCTCAAAACATTTATTTCCTGTGAAATCTCTGTATGGAATTTTTGGGTGCAAGACAATACCTTCTCTATGTACATAGTACGTGTAACACACAATTTTTGTTATATACTTTTTTTTATTAGAATTAAGTATTTCCTAGATATTCCTTGTTATTGGTTTCAGCTTAAAAAAGTCGCTCTCCGTGGTGTAATGGTTACCATGTTAACTTCATATACCCACCCAAGGTCGCGGGTTCAAACCCGGCGAAGGACGATGGATTTTTTTCGGGTGTAAAAATCCTTAGCATGGCTTCCTTCGGAAGGGAAGTAAAGCCATGAGTCCCGTGTCGTAGATTTACGGCACGTAAAAGAGCCTACGCCTGATACAGAGGCCTCTGAGTAAAATTAAATGGTCTTTCACGCCCAGTATAGAATGGGACGCTAAGAGCCACAGCAGTTAAAGAACGTCCATAAATAAAACGCCATTTAATTTTCAGCTTAAAAAACATTCTCAAACGGGATCTGGTCATGCGTTTCATCTCTGTTATTTTATTCCTGCCCATGTAAAGAGAACCGAATTTCAATGTATAACATAGCGACGTATTTTAAAACATTTGACTAAGTACTGCTATTTCGTTTCTATTCATAAGAAAGCAAGTAATAAGACAATTTCTGGTAATGTTTGTCTCGATTAATGTGAAGCAGAAGAACAATCTCTTGAAATAACAGTGTCTTTGAGGAGTAAGTAGAGATAGTCGTGTTAGGCTTTATTTCTTATATAGACTTGAACAATTTTCTGTACGAGGGTCATTTAAAAAGTCATGGCATCTTTATTTTTTTGCAGGAAAGAAAAGTCAGGACATACAATTGAAAATGACTGGAATGTTGTTCCCAGTGCTGGCACTACACTGGGGTCCGAGTACAAGGGGGTACGGGAACGGGACATGCACAAAAAAGTAGGTACCTGCACGTAATACTCTTACGGGCTAACGACCTTAAAATAACCCCCCAGGCTGCCACGCAGAAATGCAATTTTTACGTATGCTCTCTGTTCAACTTACGTGACATCCATGTTGGAATACAGGCTCTAGGATTCTAACATGTGTCTACTAACAGCACTTAGATGTCATCTGGTGGTGGCATCCCGTACTGTTTACAGCATCTTTTCAAATGTAGTATGTGTTGCAATAACCGCATATTCGGTTATTCGAAACATATAAAATAGTTGCCATGACTTCTGAACTGACCCTCATATTTGTCTCGTCTTTGCATTTCTATGCATTATTATTATTATTATTATTATTATTATTATTATTATTATTATTATTATTATTATTATTATTATTATTATTATTATTATTGTTATTGTTATTGCTATTGCTATTACTGCTACTACTATTAACGCTACTACCGCTGCTAGTATTGTTGGAGCGAAGAGAGCAAGCCCTATAATTTGGCGCCCTGGCAGCAGACAAAAGCCACAATGAAGGCGTTATGGAGGATGCGACGGCATACGCGTGCTGCATTGCGACGAAACCGTGTATTATATGGTCGGGGGGGAGAAGCGGTTTAGTTAGGATTCCAATGGGGCGAGTGGTCCCAAGGGACTGCATCAGTATTGCCAACTGAAGCTCTTTCCCGGCTTAAAACACAATTCGCGAGGGGGAAACGTGGAGGGTCTCGTGTATATGGAGATAGTAAAAGGAAGGGAAGTAAGTTAATGAAAAAACAAGAGAAACAAAGAGAATAGTGGCAGTGACGATGAAAGAGATGGCAAGATGAAGCGAGTAATTAAATGCATGCCGGCCGGTAGGCAGGTAGGTAGAGGTCCAAAAATGGCGGCCACATTGGCCTTGGAATGATGCAATGTGGAATTTGTCTCAATGCGTCCTAAATCACTTCTGGTGGTGTAGTGGTTACCGTATACTCATAACAGGGTTACTTTTCCTTTCATCTAGCCTTGCAAAGCGCACCGAATTCAATTGTTCACATAGCGACCAGCTTTTAAAATACATGATATCGTATTAGCTTCTACTTACAAGGAATCAATTAGTAAGACAATATCTGACATTGCTTATCTCGATTAGCAAGATGTAGATAAAAGAATGTATTTTGTAAGGATATTTTGTAGAACGGGTAGAGAAACTCATGTGAATGGAGCACATGTTTTGTTATTAAAATATCATAAGATGTATACGTGAAAAATGTACATCTTTTCTTCCGTATCTTAATCGAGTAATCCTCTTTATTTATTTATTTTTTTTTTTTGGATAATGTTTAACGCCCGCTTTTATTACTGTGTCCCCGCAGGCTATGACATAGTAATGGAGCACCGGTGGAATGTGATGGCGGGGAAAACTGCAAAATCCGTAGAAAACCCGCACCCGCACCTGTGTCACTTTGTTCGCCACAAATCTCTGATGCGGACACTTGGAATCGAACCCGAGCCGTCTAGGCAAGAGGCGAGTGGTCTAACTGAACGAATTTTGTATATACTGGTAAACCGTAGGAGAAAACACAAATCTTACTACACAAAATGTTAAATCGCTAAATATATGTCATTTTTGGGCGTTAATAATTTTATTATTTTGAACTTCCAAATATGTTCCTTTGCAAGCTGTTTAGTTGTAAATCGGCTTGTAATTATTGGTAGCAATAATTGAGAGGTTGGCGAAGGCATCAAGTATGCGAGAATAAACCGATATGATTACCGTACTGCAGTCTTTTATATACTTTCAGACTCTGGTTATAAAACTAGCCTTTTCCTTATTGCAAAACGCAACACAAAACCCCCACCTCTTAGGCAAAAACAGTATGCACTTGTTTCTTGTTCCGTCTTCGGTTTAGGGGATGTAAGAATACGCCGTAAACCGCAAGTTTTATTTTATCACATACGCCGTTTTATTATTTTACTTTCTCTATACGTACTATGTACATAGTGTATAGAGAAGGTATTGCATTGCACCAAAATATTCAATACCGAGATTTCACCATAAATATATGTATTGAAACCCTATGCAGCAAAAACAGAAGCATTTTTAGAAAAATGGTCATGCGTGTGTGTGAGTGCGTGTGTGTATGTGTGTGTGTGTGGATAGCATAGCTCTAAAACGTAAAGTCCGTTAAATAGGAAACTTGGTGTTTAAGTTTGGTATCTTCCAAGGATGCGACACAAAGATTTTCAAGAAAATCCCACCACCCCCAACTACCCTTTAAGTGGAACATTTTTCGAAAACTATGATTTTATAAAAAACGGCTCTAACGATTTTGTTTAAAATACCTTATGTTTAAGATATTTTTATGACAAATGAAATGTATATTTTTGATTTGCTGGGAATGTCCGCGGAAGACCTATTTTCACTCTGCGTTCTACTCCTCTTGCATGTCAGCGGAAACGGTGAGGGAAACTCGCTCGTTGAAAGGAGTTCCCTGCTTTGTATTCGAGTCATATCCCGTATAGAGGAACCGTGCAAACAGGTCGACAAGGTTAGCATATTTTCTTCTTCACTTACAGAGATTTTATTTTTGAAAGAATAAAGTTAACTTTTAGATTGAAAATAAATTCAAGTCTTCATTTCATCTAGGAGTCCCCACCAATTTTATTTATTAGTCTGATTTATAACCGTCCGAGAGCACGTAGGCTTTCCCTGCTTTCCTTATTATTATTGTTATTATTATTACTATCATCATTATTATTATTATCATCATCATTATTATTTTGTTATTATTATAATTTTGTTCTTATTTTATTTTTATTGTTATTATTATTTTAATTATTGTTATTATTATTATTATTTTAATTATTGTTATTATTATAATTATTAATAGTATTATTATCATCGTCATTATTATTATTATTATTATTTCTATTATTCCTATTATTATTGTTATTATTATCATCATCATCGTCATCACCATTATTCCTAATATTATTAACAGCTCTCTATATGCACGAGCAGAATAAACCCCAACAATAAAGCGTGAAATGGAAAAAATTCTTGTTCCATTCACATGATCTTCTCTACATTTCTACAATAAATTATTGTTAAAAAGCTTATTCTTTTATTTACTCCCTGCTAATCGAGAAAAAACTAGCAGAAATAGTCTTATTACTTGCTTCCTTGTAAGTAGAAGTGAAATAAGGGAGTACCATAGGTTAAAGTGGTAGTCAAAAGCTGGTTGCTATGTGACTGAAGATCCTTTGTATGGACAGGAGTTAAGAAATTTCTGTATGAGAAAAGTGTAAGTTTTTCAAAGCTGAAACCCAAAACAAGGAATATCTCAGAAACGATCAACTCCGTCATAAAAATGTATATAACATAAATTGGGTGTTTTTAACTATTTTGGTGTTCTAAGTTTTTGTCCGTCTCTTACGGTTTAGCAGTTATGCAAAATTCCGTAAAATTGATCCAGAATAAACTGGTCTTCAGAGGCTATTCCCAGAAAATTCAAGTTAAACATTTTATTTGTCAGGTAAATATCTTTAATATACGAGATTTTAACCAAGTCGTCAGAGCCATTTTTGAGAAAATAAAACTTTTCAAAAAATGTTAAATGTAAAGGGTAGTTGGGGGTGGGGGAATTTTCTTGAAAATTTTCCTGTTGCATCTTTGGAAGATACCAAACTTAAATACCAGGTTTGGTATTTAACGGTCTTTTCGTTTTAGAGCTGCGCGCGCACGCACACACACACACACACACACACACACACACACACACACACACACACACACGGACATTTTTATAAAGAAAATTTTTTCGTTTCAGGGGTCACAAAACATATTTGCGGTGAAATCTCGCTATGGAACTTTTTGGCGCAATGCAATACCTTCTCTATATACTATGCACATAGTACGTGTAGAGAAAGTAAAATGTATTACATTCTACAGTCGAGTAATCATATGATGAGGTTTAGCAGCTCCAATAATAACTGTAGGCAGTTTCTCTACACGTACTGCATAGAGAAGGTATGGTAATGCACCCAAAAATTCAATACCGAGATTTCACCGGAAATATATGCTTTGGTGGTAGTGAAAAAAGGAAAACAAATGAGTGACGCGGCTGCGAGTGACGAAAACAGCTCTGGGAGATTTAAACTGTTATCAACGGAACGCAGCTGTTACTGGAGGAGAAAATGTCACGCAAGGGAGCGTAAAACTGTCGGCGGCGCTACCTCAAACTTGACGTGGTATTAAACTGCTTACTGCAGCTGCTGGAAGCTTTCAAACCTGCACTTCACCTTCCAGACACCTATTTCTTTTTACACACTGAAAACTGGAGCAAGATAGTGAGCTTAAATACCAAATTTGGTTCTTAACTTCTCGTTTTAGAGTCTGCTCTTCACAGACAGACACCCACGCTCTGATGTGTTACACTCACATGACTTTCTCCAGTTGCTCTACAAACTTCTTACAAAAGATTATTCTTCTTTCTACACCATGCTAATCGAGATAAACATTAGCAGAATGTTCTTATTACTTAGTTCCTTATAAGTAGAAGGCAACTAAAGGAATGCGCTATGCTAAAGTGATGGTCAAATGTTTAAAAAGATGTCGTTATGCGATTGTCATTACAAATCGCTTCTTTCTTGGCCAGGAGTAGAAGAAAAGAAAAATGGACACTTCCTGTCAGAAAAAAGTATTAGTACTTCAGAACTGAAACCAATATCAAGGAATATCTCGGAAAGAGTTACCTCCACAACAAAAATGAAAATAACATAAATTGTTTTTCGACAAGATCTACATTTTCTGTATGGTATGTTTTTGTCCATCTCTTACGGTTTAGCAGTTAATTTGGCGAAATTCATCGAGAATAAAGAGATCTTCGTAGGCTATTCCCAGAAAATTCAAGATATACATTTCATTTGAGATGTAAGTAGCCTTTAATATACGGGATTTTAATAAAACTCGTTAGCCATTTTTTAGAAAATAAAATTTTTCGAAATTTTGTTCATGTAAAGGGTAGTTTGCGGTGGGGGATATTCTTGAAAATCTTCGTGTCGTATCCTTGGAAGATACCAAACCTAAATACTAAGTATTGGTAATTTGGTATTAAACGGATTTTTCGTTTTTGAGCTATGCTGTCCACAGACAGACACAAACGGACGTTTTTCTAAAAATATATATATATTTTTTTTTGGATTCAGGGAGACCCAAAACATGTATTTCGGTGAAATCTCGAGATTGAATTTTTGGGTGCAATACAATACCTTCTCTATACACTATGTATATAGCACATATAGAAAAAGTAAAACTAATGAGTTCCATTCACATGACTTTCTCTACATATCTATAACAAATTACTCTTAAAAAGCTTATACTTTTTAACCGATATAAACAACAGCAGAAATGTCTTCTTGTAAGTAGAGGAGGAATAAGAAATGTTTTAAAAGCTGGTTGCCATGTGGATGAATTCAGTTTTTTTGCACTGCCAGGAGTTAACAGATTCCCTTATGTGAGAACTTTTAAAACTGAAACCAAAACAACGAATATATCTGAAACGGCTACCTCCTCATGTCACATGTTTTAAAATGTGTTGCTAGGCATATACCATTTATATTAGTTTCCCTTTGACGGGCAGAAGTAAAACAAAAGAAACACGTTGATTTCTGTTTGAGAAAAGTATAGGTATTTTAAAATTGAAAGAAATATCTAGAAAACGGTAAGCTGCTCACAAAACTGTATATGACATAAATTGTGTGTTTTGACGAGATCTTGGCGGCCCGGTTCGTTGCCAAGCGGCTCCATGTGGAATTTGTGGTGGACGAAACGGCTCCGGTTTCCCCCGCCACTCATTCCACCATTGCTCCATCATCACCTTCCTCTCACCCAGGCCGACATTCTGAAGTTGGCTCCCCCGACGTGTCCTAAAATACGGGGAGGGTAGGCCGACTACGAAATGCAGTTTTGTTTCTCTCTCTTAAGGTTTACCAGTACTTCAGATGATATTCCCACCCAATTGAACACATACATTCTGTTTGCCATGTAAATGTACTTAATATATGGTATTTTAATAAAATATTATGTGTTCCATTCACAACACTTTCTCTACAACAAATTATTGTCAAAAAGCTTATTTTTCTATTTAGTTCATGCTAATCGAGAAAAAATTTGCAGGAATAGACTTATTACTTGCTTCCTTGTAAGTAGAAGCGAAATAAGGGAGTACCATAGGTTAAAGTGGTAGCCAAAAGCTGGTTGCTATGTGACTGAAGTTCCTTTGTTTGTATGGACACGAGTCGACAAATTCCTGTACGAGAAAACTACCAGTTTTTCAAAGCTGAAACCAAAAACAAGGAATATCTCAAAAATGATCAACTCCACGAAAAAAAATTTATATATCATATTGTGTGTTTTAATGTGCTCTACATTTTTTGTGCGGTAGGTATTTGTCCATCTCTTACGGTTTAGCAGTTATGCAAATTTCGTAAAATTCAACCAGAATAAAGTAGTCTTCAAAGGCTATTCGCAGAAAATTCAAGATATACATTTTATTTGTCAGGTAAATATCTTTATTATAAGACATTTTAATCAAAATCGTTAGAGCCATTTTTAAAAAAATCAAAATTTTCGGAAACAGTTCCACGTAAAGGGCAGTTGGGGGTGGAGGGATTTTCTTGAACATCTTCGTGTCGCATCCTTGGAAGATACCAAATTTGGTATTCAACGGTCTTTTCATTTTTGAGTTGTGCTGTCCACAGACACACACACACACACACACACGGACCTTTTTGTAAAAATGCTTTTTTTAGTTTCAGGGGGACCTAAAACATGTATTTCCGGTGAAATCTCGGTATTGAATGTTTGGATGGAATGCAATACCTTCTCTATACACCATATACATAGTACGTGTAGAGAAAGTAAAAAATTGTTAGACCTCTTTTTGAGAAAATTGAGAATTTCGAAAAATATTGCCTGTAAAGGTAGTTTGAGGTTTTCCTGAAAATCTTCGTGTCGCATCTTTGGAAGACACTAAACATAAATAACAATTTTGGTATTTAAACGACACACTCACAAGAACAATTTTCTAAAAATGTTATTTTTGGGTGGAATACAATACCTTCGCTACCTGCTACGTACTTAGTGCGTGTAGAGAAAGTAAAAATTGATAAGTTTATTTGAAAACTTAAATGGATGGTAGTTTTATGTTATATTCTATTTTCTTCCGGAATGGCGGTCCTATTTTATTTATCTTTTTATTGTTTCATTTATATAGCCCCCTTTAACATTTAAGGTCATAGACGGGGCTTTGCATTAGAAGCAACTCGTTGTCTGTAGGTTCTTTACGTTTTATTTTCTTCACAATCGCACACACACACACACACACATTCACTCCCACATACATACTTCCATACTCTGAGGGGGATAGAGAATAATTCCGGTCAAAGAAAAACTCCCCGGCCCAGCCGGGAATCGAAGCCAGGACCTACGGTTGAGAAGTGAGCTCGTTGTACACTCGACCACGGAGGCAGTCGGCGGTGTTATTGTTTCATTTACTTGAGTTTTACAACGGAGAACAGATGTGTTAGCATATCTCATGCTTTTTTTGAGTTAACCATTTCCGAGATATTCCCTCTTATTGGTTTCAATTTTAAAATATGTAAAGCTTTTGTCATACGGGAAGTCGTCATTCATTTCATATCTCATTTGTTTGCTCTTGATCTTTCAAAGAGAACCGAATTACATTGTATCACCTAGTGACCGGCTTTTAAAAGATTTATCTACAGCTTTAGTCGAGTGTATTCCCTATTTTCCTCCTACTTACAAGGAAACAAGTAATAAGACCGTTTCTGCTAACATTTATCTCTATTAGCATGAAGTAGATAGAAGAAACGTCTTTTGTAACTTAGTTGGTTGTAGAATTGGTAGAGAAAGCCATGTGAATAGAACACTTATTTTTGGTATGGGTGTGATGCGAATGCTGCATAAATTGTGAATAAGTAAATGTTATTAAAATATTAAATAACCTGGCGCAGAACCGCAGGAAACAGACATGGAAAGCTATCAAAGGACCATGTAAGGAAAGAGCTGCGAGCCTGCTAAAATGTAGCAGACTTCAGCTGAGAACAATTGCTGCATGCCTCTGTGAAAAAGCATCTTCAAGGTAACTTAGACTGCAGGAAGGAGACTGAAACAGTCCAGCACAGCTTTAGCTAATAGGAGATACAAAGCTTTTGGGAAAATGTTCATAGAACCAGAAATATCATTCATACATATTGCAAGGGATGTGCCTCTCATCTAGGCGGCCCGGGTTCGATCCCAAGCGACCGCATATGAGATTTGGGGTGGACAAAGCGGCGCAGGGTCGGCTTTTCTCCAGGTTCTCCGGTTTACCCCGCCATCACATTCCACCGGGGCTCCATCTTCATGTATCATCAGTGTCGTCGCCTGCGGTGCCAGAGCAGTAAAAGCGGGCGTTAAGCACTACAAAAAAAAATGCAAGGGATGTTGCCTCTAAACGATACAGAGAGCACAATAAGCCTCAGGCTGAAGTGCACCCGGAGAAATGACGGGAATTGTATCGTAAATAAAGAAGAAGAGAATGTTAAATAGCTACCCGGTGCAGTATAGGATGGAAAAATGTACACATTAATTTCAAGGAACTTCAGCAGTCGTTTTTTTCACCTTAGACAGAGCATGTAATTATCTCGAAACGTTCTTTTGTTAGCTCTGCATTTGAAAACAATTGTAAAGCACCGGGCCCAGTCGCGTGTATACGGGCTAACAGCCAACTTTACGAAATCGATTCGAACGTTAACGTACTCGATATTAACATATTCTAGCACGCAACGAGGGGAAAATAAAGCCAGTCGACTCCAACCGTTTTACCCGCAGTGGTCTATTATTAATACAGTTTCCCATAAACGTCCTTTACTTCTAACAAAAATTCTAGCTATATCCAACTCTTACGTCACCGGGCGTATTCTCAAATTCTACAAGTTTATACATCACGAAATGTGATATATCCTGCTCCTCCCCGAACAACTTAAGTTTTCGTGAATCGTGCAACAGTTATTAAAACTTTATAGCATCCTCCGTTGTTACAAAAACAGTGAAAAATTGCTTTTCTCTTCGGGTTTGGCCTAGGCATGAATCATTGTTGTCAAGAATTGAATTATTCAATCGTGCATTGGTGCTTTTAGAGGTTAGGAAGCGTGAAGATGTTTATTTGGGAGTTCTAAACAATACATAACCTAATCTAAAACCTGTAATATATATTTTAAAACCTTAAACATTCCATATTAGAACTAAACTGGCTAAACAATTCGTATTATGTGCTAGATTTTTTCAGTACTGTCATAAAATATTGTAGAATTTGACAATTTTAAATAACAGAAGACGAAGATAAGAGTATAAATAAATTAAACATAAACAAATGAGTAGTTAGATTTGTTGTGTTTCATGTATTTTTAATTGCGTAAATACTAACATATACATTCGATTATTAATTAAATGCAGAGCGGTAAAGGTGTAGTTTTCGTCAACATTCACCATTCTTTATATGTAAGTTAGAAAGTCAACTTTTAAACCTACAGGGCACAGACTAAGGTGATACATATGTGAAATTTGGAAAATGCAGGGTATGTAAGATATCTTATTTTATATCAGTTATTATACATAATAATAGTCATAATACAACCATGTATCAAAATTCTAGTTTGTATGATTAAATGAATAACTTTACCGTCTAAATTCAGTGTTCTAGGAAGAATGAGCCATGTAATAAATTTCTAAAAATATTCACTTAAATGAGTCCAGGTTTACAGAAAATTAGTTTGCAAATAGATCTGCCTTATTTTATTTTTTTAAGTTAGCCATGATTAGTGTAGAAAATTATTATTTACTTTTCGTACTCTCCAAAATTGGACCATTATTTCAAAAAAGTAATATTTCAATTTTCTTAAATGTGCTTTTGAGAGGTAGCATAACATTTATAAACAAATTAGTGAAATATTGTATCGTGTGGAATGTGGAACATGTTGGAAAAAAAGTTTGCGAGAAATAAGCTTTAAATTTGGGAGTGCCCATTAATAAGCATGCGCCTACCAACCATCTATAGTTTCAGTTAATTGGTGGTTTCAGTTCGCCAAGTGGGGAAAACGATATAGTTTCTTAAAGTTTAGAATGTATATTATTATGAAACAAAATACATGTTTTTAATTGTTCACAATTTATGGTAAATTTCCAGATAATTATGCAGGAAATGGGCCGTTAGCATCCTCTATCGCGATTTTGTGCTGTTTTGTAGAAAATTCGATATATATATATATTTATATACACACACTAACCTTAACCGATTTGAACTTAACCTCGCGGTAAATAACATAATAAAACCATTTATTATTCATATAATACTCGTTTATATATCATTATTTGGTAAATATACGTCATATGCACAAAATACCAACCGTTCCAGCAGGCACACGAATTTGTGTATAATAAACAAACAAAACAATAAAAAAAAAAGCTTGACCGCCAAATAAAACGTTTGAAATTGTCATCACAAAAAGAAGACCGGTCGATTGATCGATCGCAATTAGTTTCATTCGATTTTTCGAGCGGTCCAATTTCTACATAATTAATAAATTGTATGAAATTACCTTTTCACTGCCGTATTCCGTTTCGGTGTAGATGCAAAGTGTGTTTTTCTTCTCCGTTGAAAACTTCATCGCATTAATGCACTACACAAAGTGATAATAACAATAACCACATGCACGTTGCACCGACTCACTGCACTGGCACTGAACTTTGAGACATTCTGTCGCTGTCACATGGCTCAGGAGACATTCGCCGCGCGCTGAGCCAAACGTGGAATGCACAATCGAATCGTTTGAAAAAAGTTGTGGCTCTTTGCCTTCCCCCACCAGCAGCGGCTCGCGGTGACTAGCAGCGCTGACTGTCGGCCACACGTGGAACCACCACATCGCACCTGGCTTGTCGCGATGTTTTGTTGGGACACTTTTGATAAATGGCGCAGTGGCGCAGCAAGTTCTCTCCCCCCCCCGCCCAAAACAACATAATTCTGCGCCCACATCCTTTTTAGGAGTATGATTTACCTCTTGACAGGTTCCTCGCGGGTCACAGAGGTCTCCTAATATGGTTTCTTTCACGACACCTCACACACATCTTGAAATTTGTCCAAAAACTTGTATAATTGGAGATGGCTTTGACACTCACGAGGTGGAGAAAATTCTGGTCATGCAGGTAGCCGACCTGGGCAGGGCACCGCCAACAAGAACCCTGTCTCTGTCATCAATTATTCATCCTTATCACACCAGAGGTCACTAAAGTGCAACTCTGATATTTATACAGGCTGGCCATTTAACTTGAGACGTAGAATATCTCCAAAACTAATCGTTGCAGAAAGAAACGTCTTGACTAAAGGTTACTTGATATAATGGGGGAAAGTGAATGTCAATTGTGTTTTAATTGGACAAGGTTTGAGTAGTAATTTGAGGATCAAGATACATTTTTTTAAAATGGGAACCAACATTTTTACTTTCTCTACACGTACTATGTACATAGTGTATAGAGAAGATATTGCACTCCACCCAAAAATTTGATACCGAGATTTCACCGAAAATATATGTTTAGGGTCCCCTGTAACAAACAAAAAAAAAGTATGTTCAGAGAAAGGTCCGCGTGTGTGTGTATGTGAATACGATAACTCAAAACGAAAAGTCAGTAAAATACCAAACTTGGTACTTAAGTCTAGTATCTTCCAGGGATGCGATACGAAGATTTTGAGAAAAATCTCCCCACTCCAAACTGCCCTTTACATGGAACCTTTTTCGAAAATTTTTATTTTCTCAAAAATGGTTCTAAGGATTTTGATTAAGATATCATATATTAACGATATTTACCTGATAAATAAAACGTATATCTTGAATTTTCTGGGAATTGGCTCTGAAGATCTCTTTATTCTGGATGACTTTTAAGGAATTTTTCAAAACAGCTAAACCGTAAGAGAAGGAGAAAAAGTTACCATACAAAAAATGTAGAACACGTTAAAACACACAATTTATGTTATATACATTTGTTTCGTGGAGTTGATCGTTTTTTTAGATATTCCTTGTTTTTGGTTTCAGCTTTAAAAAAATTTGGTTCTCCCTTATTTTGCTTCTACTTACAAGGAAGCAAGTAATAAGACTATTTCTGCTAATTTTTACCCGATTAACATGAAGTAAACAGAAGCATGAGCTTTTTAACAATAATTTGTTGCAGAGATGTAGAGAAAAGTCATGTGAATGGAACACATCAGATTTTTTACCTTTTTCCCTCTTAATCCTCATTAAAAATAAACAACTTTAGATTAAATTTCTTTGTTGTACAGGGTTCTTTTACCGTGTAGGCAATTAAACATTTCGTCCGATATGACCAACCAGGTTAAAGGACGTTTAACTACAAACCAAATAAATAAATAAAAGAAACATTGAAACACAGAGTATCGCCATTGCACGGGTATTGTATAGCACCTTCTCCGGAAAAGATGAAGGCGCGCATACGAAATGCTTGTGCCAGTATTGGAAGAGACATGCTGTTACGGACCCAGCAATCGTTTAATTACCGAGTTGGAAATGCATTGAGGTAGAAGGGCATCGTTTTGAACATTTATTACACTAAGGTACAATGCTTATGAAATAATACTGTAAGATTTAAAAGGATGAGACAAGGAAGGAAGTTATAAGAATATTCTGCTAATTTTACCACGATTAGCATGAAGTGGATTGATAATTATTCTTTTTAACAACAATTTATTACAGAGGTGTAGAAAGAATTATGTGAATGGAACACTCAGATTTTCTTTTTACTTTCTCTATTACGTATGTACAACGTACATAATGCATAGAGAAGATATAGCATTCCACCCGAAAATTCAATACCGAGATTTTACCGGAAATAGATGTTTTAGGGTTCTCTGGATCCCAAAAGAGCATTTTTAGAAAATCGCCCTTGTGTGTGTGTGGGGAGGGGGTGAGCAGTACAGCACAAAACTGAAAAGTTGGTAAAATACCAAACTTGGTATTTAAATTCATTGTTTTCCAAAGATGACACGCGAAGATTTTGAAGAAAATCCCCCACCCCCTATTACCCTTTAAATGGAACATTTTCGAAATTTTAGATTTTCTCAAAACGAGTACTAATAATTTTGACTTAAATGCAATAGTGTTTAAGATATTTTGATGACAAATGAAATGTATATCGTAAATTTTCTGGAACAGCCTCTTCATTTTGGATGACTTTTGTAAACCGTAAAAGGTAGACAAAACTTACTGACTTGTTAAGGCACATAAATTATGTCATATACATTTTTACTTTCTCTAAACGTACTCAGTAAATAGTGTATAGAGAAGGTATTAAATTGAACCTAAAATTCCACACAGAGATTTCACCGGAAATATATGTTTGGAGAACCCCTGAATATAAAGAAGGCACTTTTAGAAAATTCTGTGTATGTGTGTCTGTGGGTAGCGTAGCTCAAAAATGAAAAATGGGTTAAATACCAAACTTGGTGTTTAAGTTTAGTATCTTCTAAGGCTGTGACACGAAAATTTTCAAGAAAATCCCCCACCCCAACTAGCCTTTATGGACTTTTTTTCAAAATTTTTTATTTTCTCAAAAATGGCTCTAACGATATTGATTAAAATATCGTACATTAAAAGATAAATACATTACAAATAAATTGCGTACCTTAAATTTTCTGGGAGTAGCCTATAAAGACCTCTTTATTCTGGATAAATTTCGCATTAATGGTAAACCGTAAGAGATAGCCAAAAGCTTACTGAACAAAAACTGAAGATCTTTTTCAAACACACCATTTATGTTATATACATTGTTTCGTGGATTTGACCGATTTTGAAATATTTCTTGTTATTCAGTTTTAAAACACTCAAAACTTTTCAACTTCTGGCTACGCAAAGAAACGGATTTCAATGCCATAGCAGTCACATTTTAAAACATTTGTTTAACTCGATTAGCATGAATTGAATAGAGGCATAAGCATATTAACAATTATTTGTTACAGAGATGTAGAAAAAGTCATGTGAATACAACACAAGATATTTTTACTTTCTCATCACGTACTATGTACATAGAGAAGGTATTGTATTACAGCCAAAAATTCGATGCCGAGTTTTCACCGGAAATACATGTTTTAAGAGCCTCTGAATTAAAAAAAAATATTTTTAGAAAAATGTCCGTGTGTGTGTGCGCGTGTGTGCGCGTGTGTGCGTGGGTGTGTGCGGGTGTGTGTGCGGGAGGTGTATGTGCGGGGGTGTGCGGGCGTGTGCGGGCGTGAGCGGGCGTGAGCGTGTGTGCGCGTGCGCGTGTGCGTGAGCGTGTGCGCGGGCGGAAGATTTTCAAGAAAATCCCTCACCCCAACTACCCTTTACATGGAAATAATTTCGAAAATTTTGATTTTCTCAAAAACTGCCTTAACGATTTTGATTAAAATCGCTTATAATAAAGATATTTACCTGGCAAATAAAATGTATATCTTGAATTTTCTGGGAATAGCCTCTGAAGACTACTTTATTCTGCATGAATTTTACGGAATTTTTCATAACTGCTAACCCGTAAGAGATGGATAAATACTTACCACACAAAAAATGTACAACACCTTAAAAGACAATTTGTATTATATACTTTTTTTCGTGAAGCTTATTGTTTTTGAGATATTTCTTGTTATTAGTTTCAGCTCTGGAAAACTTTTCTCATACAGGAATTTGTCAACTCGTGTTCATACAAACAAAGGAACTTCAGTCACATAGCAACCAGCTTTTGACTATCACTTTCACCTATGCTACTCCCTTATTTCTCTTCTACTTACAAGGAAGCAAGTAATAAGACTATTTCTGCTAATTTTTTTCTCGATTAGATGAAGTAAATAGAAGCATAAGATTTTTAAAAATAATTTTCTGCAGAAATGTAGAGAAAGTCATGTGAATGGAACACATCAGTTTTTTTTTTGTAGGACAGACGGAAGTAGAAGATGACTTACCGTTAGAGGCAGGAAGTACTGGCAGTATTTTTGCAGCAGGAGACTAATCAAGGCAATGCGGTCCCTCTTAGACAGGGGTGCCAATATAGTAACCATAAAATTGTGTATCCAAGGAAGATCCATCCTGAAATTATTTTAAACGTTGCACATTTTCATAAAGAAGTGTTTGACTAACTCGACCCGTAGTTTGCATTAGAATCGTCCTTTTACCGGTAAGACGATAGATAATAGAACGGGAATATGTCGGCTCATTAGCATATCACCACGACATGCAGCTGATAACGAAACCTAAAACAAAGGACAACTGTACTTCCATATTTATCACGAGTGTTTCCTATATACGAGAAAGTGACATAACTAAACAATAACGAAAGTTATCAAAAGTAATATTACGAGAGCTGCAACTTTCATCGATAAATTTGCGAGCAACTTTGCTATTAGTACACTTTATATCTCATTAGTTTAATGAATAATTTACACAGGTTTAATATCTGCTTCAGTAGCCAAGACTGAGCAGATTGCAGAGCACAAAACCTTAGGGTGAGAAGTTGCTGTTGTATACCCAAGGTTACCTTCTTTGTTAATACTGCAACATAAAGGTTTTTGTGTAGAGCAAGATTTTAGCGCATTAGAGACATAAGTAACAGGGAGCTTTATAGAGAAAGGTGTTTTCCTTAAACGGTAGTAGCTCGGGACTTTTCCATTATAAAGAGTGTCACGTGAGTCTAATACAAAGAACTTTCAAAATTAATCACGTGACAACGTTATTTTCGCGCTTCTTTTCAACCAATCAGGATTGTGTCTCAAGATTGGATATTCTAGGTATATCAGCGATGCGCTTACAAGAAATTAGGCTTGTTAGCTTGTTAAGGTGGAAATACTTGCTATGCTGTAAGTTGTATGTACGTGGATGCGGCAGTGTTAGTGGTCCAGGATGTGATATTATTACGTGAACATTGCAGTTATCGCATGTCGTGTAATAGGGCAGTACGCGATGACCGTAGACAACGACAACTTGGTAAGCAGAAGACAATAGCGCTAGTTATTAGCCTATATTTGTACGTCTTATGTCGGGAGTCGCTCGCAGGATTACTGCCTCAACAAGTAACAAAGGTGAATAAAAGTATCAATACTGAAGAGTCTTAAAGTGAAGTACTTCCGTTTGTGAGTCTATCCAGTGTCACAAACCCCAGTCATTGTTTCTGTCCTCAGTGAGAGTCAAACTTGTGTTCTACATGGATGAGCACAGCCGGCGCATCATAGAACTTCAAAGAGGTATGTACACGCTTGTTTATAAAGTAGTTCACTGGCGCTAATTCAGACCGACTCCAAGGTAGACCACCGTGATAGCGACAACTTTTTTTTTTTTTGCAATATAATTTATTTTGGTACGCTTTAACAGCATGGTCATATCGCGACCTTACAAATTGTACATAAAATAGTTTTTTTTCACATTGGTAACATACCAAATGATTACATTTATCTTTACAATAATTCAAAAAGTTTACACTGTCTTATAAATATTATTGTCTTTGCGACAACTTGTTGCGAGAGAGTTATATTTAAAAGACTATTTCGTGAATAAAATAACAATTATTAGCCTATACGGACACGAAGAATAATATTCCATTTGTCTTGACGTATATTTGCACCGAACTCAGTACAACTGGATGTCCGTGGCCTGCCTCGTTCTTACTGAATTCGTTGCTTAACTGGTTCCACACACTCTCAGTTGTTTTTGGTATTCTGAGTTTTACATTAATATGTGTATTTCAGCGATAGAACTTTCCAAAAAACGTTTGTATCACTCATACTATTGTTATGAGACGAACATTAGCTCAAAGAGAAAACAAATGCACGTGAAAGCGATAAATTTAGAAAAGCAATTGCACGTGGGTGCCATTAAAAAAAAAGCTATTAAAATGCAGAGTTAATGAGTTCCGATGGTTGGAATTTTACGCGCCAATGTACTGGATTGGCCATGTCCTAGATCACGTGTCATGAACGAAAGTTATCAACACAAAACTTTGTTTACAAAGTTACAGTACCTTACTCTGTTTCTCAACGTAATCGTCATTGCTATCAATGTATTTATTGTCACGTGGTACCCTTTTTTCAATGCAGATGTTCTACTCTTCCACCGCTAAAGATCTGAGCCAAGATGTCACTGTCACTTTGAGGTCTTCATGACTGGGAAACCTTGTCCATCCAAAAAGGCATGTATGGTGTCCAAAGTGAAACACCGGTGTCTCTAAATTTGTTTATCAACTTTTTTTTAACTCCTCCATAACGATTGACAAACTTCCACTCCGGTCTTTATCGTACGCACTGGTTTTTCCTTGATTATTTGTAAATTATGTGCCATTTCTTCACTGAATACTAGTTCATTGTATTATCACTATACACTTACGTTATTTGCCTATAAAATTTGAAGGCCGAACATTTTATACATTAAAAAAAACAAAAAACAAACAAACGAATAAGTTCTTTGGCGGTAGAAAATTATAACATCGGCAATGAAAAACTGGTACCACGTGACAATAAATACCTTGATAGCAATGACGATTACGTTGAGAAATAGTGTAAGGTAGTGTAATTTTGTAAATAAAGTTTTGTGTTGTTAACTTTTGTTGTTATTTAGTTATGCCAAATTGTCTGTCACTTTCTGGATGACCCTCGTATTAATAGAATTCGCCTCAGTACATTTGAGGCACAATGGAGGAAATTAAGGGAAGACCTGGAAATGGAGGAGTTGTGACGTATATAGTAGTTTATCGTCCATAAATCTCTGTAATTCCAGTTATTGGTAGTCAATTGTGCTTAGGGCAGGCATGCGCATTTCAGTCTGCTATTAAACGCTAATTTCTGGGAAATATTCAAGTAGGAATAAAACTCAGTCACGAAGGAACATAAGATATTGGAATGGAATGCAATTCCTACCCTGTTTCATTACTAAGGAGATGTTAATTAGAATTAATGCATTACATAAAGCCTGATGTGTTCCACTCACATGACTTTCTCTAGCTGTACCACAAAGAAACTTTCCTTATGTAAGATTCTTTTACCTACGTCATGGTAATCTTATTTCCTTGTAAGTAAAAGGGAATACATTAGACTAAAGCGAGAGTTAGATCTTTTCAAATCCAGTAGCTAAGTGAAACAATTGAAGTTCAGTCCTCTTTGCTTGCTAGGAGAGAACAAGCGAGAGAGAGGGAGGAAAAGAAAGATGTCTCACGTTTGAGAAAACTTTAAGTACCCTAAAACATAAACCAAGAACTCGAAATATCTCGAAAACGGTTAACTCTACAAAAAAAAAATCTTATGTGTTCCATTCACATGACTACATCTCTGCAACACATTATTGTTAAAAAGCTTATGCTTGTATTTACTTTATGCTAATTGAGAAAAAATTAGCAGAAATAGTCTTATTACTTGCTTCGTTGTAAGTAGGAGCGAAATAAGGGAGTACCATAGGTTAAAGTCATAGTCAAAAGCTGGTTGCTATGTGACTGAAGTTCCTTTGTTTGTATGAACACGAGTAGAAAAAAATCCTGTATGAGAAAATTGTAAATTTTTCAAAGCTGAAACCAAAAACAAAGAATATCTAAAAAAAAAAAAAAAAAAAGATCAACTCTACGAAAAAAATGTATATAATATAAATTGTGTATTTTAAAGTGCTCTACATTTTTTGTGTGGTAAGGTTTTGTCCGTATCTTACGGTTTAGCACTTATGCAAAATTCCGTAAAATTGATCCAGAATAAGGTAGTCTTCAGAGGCTATTCCCAGAAAATTCAAGATATGCATTTTATATTTCAGGTAAATATCTTTAATATACGATATTTTAATAAAAATCGTTAGAGCCATTTTTAAGAAAATCAAAAATTTATAAAAAAGTTCCATGTAAAGGGTAATTTGGTGTGGGGGGCATTTTCTTGAAAATCTTTGTGTGGCATCGTTGGAAGATACCAATTTTAAATACCAAGTTTGGTATTTAACGGTCTTTTCGTTTTTGAGCTATGCTGTCCACAGACACACACGGACCTTTTTTGGATTCAGAGTGTTTCAAAACATGTATTTCCGGTGAAATCTCGTCATGAAATTTTTGGGTGCAAAGCAATACCTTCTCTATACACTGTGTATAGAGAAAGTAAAACGTATATGACATACATTGTGTGGTTTAATAAGTTCACATTTTTTGTGTAAAAGTTTTTGTCTATTTCTTACGGTTTACCAGTTATACAAAAGTCATGAAGAGGGCTCTTCCCCGACAATTCAACATATAGATACATTTCGTTTGACATGGAAAACCTTCAACTTATGACATTTTAAACAAAATCGTAACAGCCATTTTTGAGAAAATCAAAAAGTTCGAAACATGTTCCATGTAGTTGAGGATGGCGGAATTTTCTTGAAAAACTTCGTGTCACAGAAATACACATACTCGAACATGTTCAAAAAATTTCTCTCTTTTTTACTTTCTCTACACATAATATGTACATAGTGTATAGAGAAGGTATTGCATTCCACCCAAAAATTCGATACCGAGATTTCACCGGAATTATATGTTTTATGGTCTCCTGTATCCAAAAAGAAAAACATTTTCACAAAAAGGTCCGTGTGTGTGTGTGCGTGTGTCTATGAACACGGTAACTCAAAAACGAAAAGTCGGTAAAATACCAAACGTGGTATTTATGTTTAGTATCTTCCAGGGATGTGACACGAAGGTTTTGAGAAAAATACCCTTTACATTGAAGTTTTTTTCGAAAATGTTGATTTTCTCAAAAATGGCTCTAACGATTTTGATTAAAATGTCATACATTAAAGACATTTAAGTGAATGTCTTTAGAATGTATATCTTGAATTTTCTGGGAATAGCCTCTGAAGACTTCTTTATTCTGGATCAATTTCATGGAATGTTGCATAACTGCTAAACCGTAAGAGATGGACAAAAAGTTACCATTCAAAAAATGTAGAGCACGTTAAAACACACAATTTATGTTATATACTTTTTTTCGTGGAGTTGATTGTTTTTGAGATATTCCTTGTTTTTTGTTTTTACGTTTAAAAACTTTTACTTTTCTCATACAGAATTTGTCAACTCGTATCCATACAAACAAAGGAACTTCGGTCACATAGCAACCAGCTTTTGACTATCACTTTAACCTATGGTATTCCCTTATTTCGCTTCTACTTACAACGAAGCAAGTAATAAGACTATTTCTGCTAATTTTTCTCGATTAGCATGAAGTAAATATAAGCATAAGCTTTTTAACAATAATTTGTTGCAGAGATGTAGAGAAAGCCATGTGAATGGAACACGTAAGATTTTATAATGATTATGTTTTGAACTGTACAGCATGTTATGTGATTAATAACAGGAGATATTTAATGTCTGTCATTTTGTTTTCTCATCACAGATTCTGAATTACAGTATAAAATGTTTTATTATATTTGATCACATTTATGTAACGGTGTAATTCAGGCCTAAGAGATAATTGTTACAGGATGAGAAAGAAGGCGGTTCCGAAAGACACAAGTTTACATATTTAGACGGCGTAACGGTAGCGCTGTATGCAAAGTTTGTTGTTTCCAAGAACTGAAAGGCGAAGAACCTGACTCGAAGCCAGGGCAGAACCTGTTCCGTGACGACGAGGGAGGGCAAATTGGGACGAGTGCCTGGCTCACACAGTAGAGTTGGGTCAAGCGATTCATATTCAGTAATCGATTCATACGATTCCTTCACGATTTATTAATGCTCATCATGTCTTTTCTGTGTTTGACGTATACTGTACAGGGGAGTGATAATCGTATGGTAGTTCCTTTTGCATAAAAACAGTAATTTACATCAAAAACGTTCTAACCTATTCCATCTATTTCAAACATATTTCGTAAAATTTCCTCTATTACAAGAAAAAAAAAAACATACAAAACTTAAGTCTACAAATAACACCTAAACTTCGTCTGCATGGCGGTATTTGTCTAATGTTAATACGCAGAGTAATTATTTTTCAACTTTCTCTATATGTACTATGTACATAGTGTATAGAGAAGGTATTGCACTCCACCCAAAAATTCGATACCGAGATTTCACCGGAAATATATGTTTTAGGTCCCCTGTAGCCAAAAAAAGCATTTTCAGAAAAAAGGTTTGTATGTGTGTGTCCGTGTGCCTGTGAACACGATAACTCAAAAACGAAAAATCGGTAAAATATCAAACTTGGAATTTAAGTTCAGTGTGTTGCAGGGGGCGACACGAAAATTTTGAGGAAAATCCTCCCACCCAAAACTACCCTTTACATGGTACTTTTTTGGAAAATTTTGATTTTCTCAAAAATGGCTCTAACGATTTTTATCTAAAATATCGAATATTAAATACATTTACCTGATAAATAAAATGTATATCCTGAATTTTCTGGGAATAGCTTCTGAAGACTACTTTATTCTGGGTGAATTTTACGGAATTTTGCATAACTGCTAAACCGTAAGAGATAGACAAAAACGTACCACACAAAAAATGCAGAGCACGTTAAAACACACAATTTATATATAACATTTTTTTTTTTCGTGTAGTTGATCGTTTTAGAGATATTCCTTGTTTTTAGTTTCAGATTTAAAAAAAACAACTATATTTTTCTTACATAGCAACCAGCTTTTGATTGTCACTTTAACATATGGTACTCCCTTATTTCGCTTCTACTTACAAGGAAGCAAGTAATAAGACTATTTCTGCTAATTTTTTCTCGATTAGCTTGAAGTAAATAGAAGCATAAGCTTTTAACAATAATTTGTTGCAGAGATGTAGAAAAAGCCATGTGAATGGAATACATCAGACCTTTACTACCTGTGTTGACTGATTGTAATAAACATTTCCTTCCTAATATCTCCTTAAGCTGGTTACTGCATGTTTTGAAAGTAATGTTGGTAGCTCGTATTAAAGCGAATGGCTTATGACTAAGCCGGATGCGTGGCCTCCATGTCCGCTTTGGTTTGGTGATATTCCGGAAAATATGGAGAACCAGAATCAAGGACACCGGAACCCGGAGAAGATTGCGGTTACAAACAACTGAAACTTGAGAAACAACATGGAGAAATAATAACTAATCTTATGTACTCCATTCAAAAGATTTTCTCTTCATGTTCGCCAACTCTTGTCACGAAATATTATTCTTTTACCTATATCGACATAAACACTAGCAGAAACGCTTTTATTGCTTGCTTCCTTGTCAGTAGAAGGGTGCCATAGGTTAAAGTGATAACTTACCGCTATGCAATTGTCACTGACATTCGGTTCACTTGGGGGAGGGGGGATTTTTTTGAAAATCTTCATGTCGCATTCTTGGAAGATACCAAACTTTAAATACCAAGTTTTGTATTTAATGATCTATTAGTTTTAGAGCTATGGTACCCACACAGAGACACACAAGGACATTTTTCTAAAAATGTTTTTAGGGGGATTCAGGAGGTTTCAAAACATATATTTCCGGTGAAATCTCCGTATCGAATTTTTGGGTGCAATACAATACCTTCCCTATACACTATGTATATAGTGCGTGTAGACAAGTAAAAATGCTTTTTTTTATTCAGGGGGACCCAAAACATGCATTTCTGATGAAATCTCGGTATGGAATGTTTGGGTGCATTACAATACCTTCTCTATACACTATGTGTAGAGAAAGTAAAAAACTGTTGTGTAGGAGTAATAGATATTGCTAGTGACATTGATAAACTGAAGTGTAGAATTCCCACAGCGACATATCTATTCCCACTGACGTGAGTGTAATTATCAGAAACAAAAGAAATTAGGAAAGTCTCGACACAAGGATAAAGAGAAACATTTCGTGGAAAACTTTTCTTTCTTGCTACGCTCTGCTAAATGTTTCTCTTCTGCTTTGTTTCGCTGTGAAAAGGTTTTCACTGAATTTCATTATTTCGCCGTCTTGTGTTGGTCAATTCGTTTGTTTGTACACTCCGGCAAATTAGCCTTACAAGGACGGTGCTGCGTCGTCAGCTGGCGTTATGGTTTTGTTTTATTGCTGACGTGTTGTGCAACGTGCATATACTGCGAGGGTGCAGCTTCCTGGTACTGCAGCAAATTTACATTAACACTCATATTTCACAACCGAGACAGTTAACATTAATTATACTCTACTCCGTACAGTAAGTAGGGAAATGCTGTATTCCACACAACAATTCTAATCATAGGCGTTCCTGACATATTTGAGAAAATCGAAATTTTGTAAAATGTTCCTTGTAAACAGTTGTTTGAATGTTTTATTACTTTCTCTACACGTACTATGTACATAGTGTATAGAGCAGGTATTGCATTACACCCAAAAATTCCATACCGAGATTTCACCGGAAATACATGTTTTGGGTCCCCCTAAATAAAAAAAAAACATTTTTAGAAAAAGTCCCATGTGTGTAGCTCAAAAACGAAAATACCGTAGATTATCAAACTTGGTATTTAAGTTTGGTATTTTCCAAGGATGCGACACCAAGATTTTCAAGAAAAATCTCCCCACCCCCAACTACCCTTTACATGGAACTTTTCTCAAAAATGGCTCTAACGATTTTGATTAAAATATCTTATGTTAAAGATATTTACGTGACAAATAAAATGTATATCTTGAATTTTCTGGGAATAGCCTCTAAAGACTACTTTATTCTGAATGAACTTTGCGGAATTTTGCATAAATGCTAAACCGTAGGAGGTAGACAAAAACTTACCACACAAAAAATGTAGAGAACGTTAAAACAAATTTATGTTATAAGCACTTTTTTTTCGTGGAGTTGATCGTTTTTGAGATAACCCTTGTTATTGGTTTCAGTTTAAAAAAAAAAAAAAAAAACTAATAACTTTCTCATACAGGAATTTGTCAACTCGTGTCCATATAAACAAAGGAACTTCAGTCACATAGCAACCAGCTTTTGACTATCACTTTAACCTATGTTACTCTCTTATTTCGCTTCTACTTACAAGGAAGCAAGTAATAAAACTATTTCTGCTAATTTTTTCTCGATTAGTATGAAGTAAATAGAAGCATAAGCTTTTTAACAATAATTTGTTGCAAAGTTGTAGAGAAAGTCATGTGAATGCAACACATCAGTTTTTTTTCTAACATAACGTACTTTAACCTGGTTGGTCATATCGGACGATGAATGAAATTGGTGAAATGATGCTCAAATGATCTCGGGGTCCATGGAGCTTAAAGTTACTCGACATTCGTCTTCTCAGGATGAGGAAAAAAAATCTCTGTTCTGTTCACATGGCTTTCTCTACATCTCTGTCATAAATTACTGTCTTCTATGTGCATCATGATAAACGTTAACAGAAATGCTCTTATTGCTTGCTTCCTTTTAAGTAGAAGGGAAATAAGGGAATACACTAGGCTAAAGCGACAATCAAATGCTTTAAAAGCTGGTTGCTATGTGATTGAAATTCCTTTGTTTATGTGGCTAGAAGTTGACAAACTCCCGCACGAGAAAAGTATAAGTATAATAAATAAGGAATATCTCAGAAACGGTTAACTCTACAAAAATCTTATTTGACATACATTATGTGTTTTAACGAGATCTATTTTGTACAGTACATTTTTGTCTATCTCTTACGGTTTAAGCGTTATGCAAAAGTCTTTCAGAATAAAGAGGTCTTTAGAGGCTCTTCCAAGAAAAAACAAGATATAGATTTCGCATGTCATAATATCTTATACATAAGGTATTTTAATAAAAAATCGTTAGAGCCATTTTTGAAGAAATCAACATTTTCGGAAAATGTTCCATGTGATGGGTAGTTTGAGGTGAGGCGATTTTCTTGAAAATCTTAAATACCAAACTTTATGTACCCAAGGTTGCGGGTTCAAACCCGGCGGAGGACGATGGACTATTTTCGGGCGTAAAAATCCTTAGCATGGCTTCCTTCGGAAGGGAAATAAAGCCGTTGGTCCCGTGTCGTAGATTTACGGCACGTAAAAGAACCTCATGCCTGATGGAGAGGCCTCTGAGCAAAATTAAATAGCCTTTCACGCCCAGTATAGAATGAGACGCTGAGAACCACAGCAGTTAAAGATCCTGATAAGGAGGCCTCTGAGCAAAATTAAGTTGTCTTTCACGCCCTGTATAGAATGGGACGCTGAGAAGCACAGCAGTTAAACAGCGTCCATAAATAAAACGCCATTTTTCATTTTCAAAGAATCCGACACGAAGATTTTCAAGTAAATTCCCCGAACCCAAACAACCCTTTTCATGGAACACTTTTAAAATGTTCGATTTTCCAAAAATATTCGCTGTAACGCTTTTAATTAAAATACCGTATACTAACTATATTTACATGACAAATAGAACGTTTAGGATCTTGAATTTTCTGGGAATAGCTTCTGAAGTCCTCTTCATTCTGAATGACTTTTGTATACCTGGTAAATTGTCCTACATAAAAATTGTAGATCTCGTCAAAATAAACTGTTTATGGTTTGGAGCTAACCATTTCTGAGATGTTACTTGTAATTGGTTTAAAGTTTCGAATACTTATACTTACTTTTTTCCAAAGTGAAAAGTTGTTATTCACATTTGTTTTCATGCTGGTTAAGCAAAGAGGACAAACTTTCAATATCATCACATAGCGACAGACTTTTAATAGATTTGATTATTGTTTTAGATTATTGAAATGCGAGACAAAAGATTAACTTTTTAAGAGTACCTTGTAACAGTATAGATAATGTCATTGAACACGTCCGAACTTTTTTTTTTTTTGTATTTAGGAAATCTCAACGTATATTTTCGGTGAAATGTCGATGTCGATTATTTGGGTAGAATGCAACACCTACCATACGTAGTAGGGAAATTAATAAGACTGATGTATTCCATTCACATGACTTTCTCGATCTATTCTACAAATAAGCTATTCTTACAAAATATTATTCTTCTAATCCGTGCTAATCGAGATAAACATTAACAGAAACGGTCTTATTACATGCTTCCTTGTAAGTAGAGGGAAATAAGGGAATACACTAGGTTAAAGTGATTGTCAAATGTTTTAAAATGTAGTTGCTATGCCATTGGAGTTCCATGGTTAGGAGTAAAACAAAAGAAACATTACTAGTTTCTGTTTGAGAAATGTATAAGGGTTTTAAAGCTGAAACCAATAACAAGGAATATCTCGGAAATGGTTAGCTCTGGAAAAAGTATTTTTGGCGTAAATTGTGTGTTTTAACGAGATCTAAATTTTGTGTGCAGTAAAGTTTTGTCTATCCCTTAGGGTTTAGCAATTATCAAAAGTCATCCAGAATACAGAAATCCTCGGATATTATAAGAAAATTCAATATATATACACATATGCATTTTGGATTAATTGTTTTTTTGACACAAGCCGTGTGTGGGACAGGAGTTGGGACTGAAAAATTCAATGCCATAGCCGGCATTTGATCCACGGATCTCCAGATCTCTAGGTGGTTGCTCTACCACTGAGCTACCATGGCAATATAGCATTGAATTTCTCAACTGACTCGCATGTTTCCCAGTAAACCAAAAGGTGGTCTCAAATTATATACATTTTATCTGTCATGAGACTATATTAAATATATGGTAATTTAATAAAAAACAAAATGTTTCGAAATGTGCGTTCCTGAAAATGTTCATGTATCCTTGGAAGATACCTAACTTAAATATCAAGATTAGTATTTAAACTTTCTCTACATAGTACACGACACGTAGGCGGAGAAGGTATATTGCACTCCAGAAATACTTGTTTTAGTGTCCCCTATATCCTAAAAAATATAATTTTAGAAAAAGTTCCGTGTGTACGCATGTCTGTGAACATGGTAACTCAAAAAGGAAAAGTCGGTTACACACCAAACTTGGTATTGAAGTCCCAAGGATGCGGCACGAAGATTTTCAGTGTACAAGTCTCTAGTTCGACCTCTGCTCACGTCCGCTTGGGGTTCAGCTAGTAAAACACATATTCATAAACTTCAGGTTATTCAAAATAAACTTCAAGTTATAACTAATTCTCCTTGGATCGTCAAGAACTGCATTAAGAGTTTGTCCATCAGATGTCTCTCAAAGACCTTCTGCTCTAAGTTACCTCGCGTTTCAGGAGCTCTGGGAGAAAGAAGCCGTCAACAGCCAACACTGAAGAGAAACTTACCTCAAGACACCCAAATTGAACAAGACTGATTCAACTTTCTTTATTCATGTTAATATTGTTAATAATACAGATTGCTCGCCTGGGTAGTGTGGTGGTAGCGTGTCTATCTCACATTCAAAAGGTCGTGAGTTCGAATCTCGCTCAGGATGAGTTACCCGGATAAGGTTTTTTCGGGGTTTTCCCTTATCCTGAAAAGACGAATGTCGAGTAACTTTAAGCGCCACAGACCCCGAGATCATTTGAGTAGCATTTCACCAATTTCATTCATCGTCCGATATGACCAACCAGGTTAAAGGACAATAAACTCAAAAGAAAAGAAAAAATACAGCTTCATTTTTCAACTCCTATTTTACAAACATGTTAATATTATTTTTATTTTAATTTTTGAGTTTACCTGAAATTTGTATTTCTAAGCTTGTTATAAACTTAATCGTAGTCATTGTAATTTGTTTTAACCTGTATACTTTTCAGACAATGTACACATGTTATGGTGTCATATGACCCAAATCAATGTTATTTACTTGTTATTTTATGTTAAATTATTATAAATGGCCTGTATAGCTTTTAGTTGGTCGGTCAAAATAAATAATTAAAAAAAAAAAAAAAAAAGACAAAACCCACCATCCTTAATCTTTAGGTTTAAAATTTTTACTTTTTTTTTATTTTCTCAAAAATAGCTCTAAGCATTTGGATTGAAATAACGTACTTTAAAGATATTTATTTTTTCGACTAAAGTGTATATCTTCAATTGTTCTGTAATATCATCCAAAGACTTCTTCATTCTTGTTGAATGTTGCATAGTTGGTAAACCGCAAGAGATATAAAACAACCCACTACACAAAAATGTAGATCTAGTTAAAACACACGACATACTTGTTTTTCGTCGAGTTCATTGTTTTTGAAATATTCTTTGTTTCAGTTATAAAATACTTATACTTTTCTGATATGGGGATTTGCAATCTTCTGGCCACGTAAAGAAACAAATTTTAATCCCTTAGCAACCACATTTTAAAACATGTGACTGTCGGTTTATCCTAGTGGATTTCCTTCTACTTACAAGGAAGCAAGTAATAAGACAATTTCAGCTAATGCTTATCTTGATTAGAAGAATAAGGTTATTAAAGAAACACTCACATGACTTTCTTTAGCTGCTCTACATACAAGCTTCTTACAAAAGAGAATTCTTGTTTCAACACCACGCTAATCGAGATAAACATTAGCAGATTTGTTCCTTATAAGTAGACTGGAACTGGGCTAAAGTGATAGTCAAATGTTTTAAAAACTGTCGTTATGCGATTGTCATTGCAAATCGCTTTATTTCTTGGCCACGAGAAGAACAAAAGAAAAACGAAACTCCCGTCTGAGAAAAGTATAAGTACTTCACAACTGAAAATAATAACAAGGAATACCTCAAAAAACGGTAAGTTCCACGAAAAAAAATGTATATGACATAACTTGTGTGTTACACTTTTGTATAGTAAGTTTTTGCCTATCTCTTACGGTTTATTAGTTAAGCCAAATTAAACAAGACTCATGCAGAATAAACAGGTCTTTAGAAGCTATTCCCAGAATATTCAAGATGTACATTTTATTTGTGATAGAAATGGCTTTAATTTGTGGTATTTTAATCAAAATCATTAGAGCCATTTTTAAAATTTTCGAAACTTTTTCCATGTAAAGGGTAGTTAGGGTTGGGGGAATTTTCTTGAAAATCTTCGTCGCATCCTTGGAAGATACAAAACTTAAATACCAAGTTTGTTATTTAACGGTCTTTTCGTTTTTGAGGTATGCTGTCCACAGGCACACACGGACCTGCTTCTGAAAATGCTTTGTTTGGATTCAGGGGGTCCTAAAACATGTATTTCTGGTGAAGTTTCGTCATGGAATTTTTGGGTGGAATACAATACATTGTCCATACGGGGCTGGAGAATGTAAACACATATTTGCGAGAATGGTTTATGGTAGTGTTGATGAAGAAAGTCATGTGGCCATGGATCGATAAGGCTGAACGATCTGAGATGGAGGGCAGCTGCTCTGGCACGGACCAGTTTTCGTCACACAAAAGCCCTTCTCAACGGTCTTATGGGGAGGGGAGATCATGTGCCCAGCATTTCAACAAGAAGAAGAAGAAGCCACAAGGCAAAGGGAGGTGTGTACCCAGCTTTGTTTGACGTCATTTTCTTATTGCAACGGGTTCTTCCTCTAATAGTCCATGGCCTCCTTAAACTAGCATGGCCTGCTTCGTGTTTACCACGAGCGCCATTTGTTAACGCTACTTATGTCAAGGTATATCGTGATAGCAAGCACTTTATAGCACAATCAAGGAAAAGTTGCCAAACAGATTCTTTTATACATTGGCACAACTAAACAATGACGAAAGTTATCAACCCAAAACTTTATTTGCAAAGTTACAGTACCTTACTCTATTCCTCAACGTAACCAATATTACTATTTATTGTCACGTGGTACCAGTTTTTTAATACCAATGTACCACAGAACTTTACGAATACACAAAATGTCGGTCAATTGAATGTTATAGACAAATAACGCAAGTGAATATGATAATGCAATGAACGAGTCTTCAGTGAGGAAATGACACATAATTTACGAGTAATCAAGGAAGAACATAACAGTGTGTACGATAAAGACCGGAGAGGAAGTTCATCAATCGTTATGGAGGAGTTGAAAGCAAATGTTGATGAAAGAATTCAGAAAAACAGGTGTTTCACTTTGGACACCGTACATGACTTTTTGGATGGAAAAGATTTCCCAGCCATGAACACCTCAAAGTGACATTGACATCTTGGCTCAGATCTTTAGCGGTGGTAGTGTATAACATCTGTTCCACGTGACAATAAATACCTTGGTATTGGATTAATTGTTTTTTCACACAAACCCTGTGTAGGAGAGGAGTTGGATGGGTAGAGGCTGACTGAAAAATTCAATGCCACAGCCGGGATTTGAACCACGAATCTCCCGATTGCTACGATAGCATGAATTTCTCAACTGACGCGCATGTTTCCCGGTAAAGCACAAGGTGTTCTCAAATTATTTTGGCATGGTGACAGAATCTTGTAAGTAGTTAAGTCCCAGGGTTCATGTTATAGCCAGCAGCTACACCAAAACTTACTTCATATAAAATGTAGATCTCGTTAAACACATAATATGTCATATACATTTTTTCATGGAGTTGAGTGTTTTTGAGATATTCCTTGTTATTGGTTTCTGCTTTAAAGGACTTATACTTTTCTCATACAGGAATTTGCCAACTCCTGTCCACACAAAGAAAGGAACTTCAGTCACACAGCAACCAGCTTTTGACTGTCACTTTAACCTATGGTACTCCCTTATTTCGCTTCTACCTACAAGGAAGCAAGTAATAAGACTAAGCAAGTAATGCCATATCCGGGATTAGAACCACGGATCTTCCGATCTCTAGCCGGTTGCTCTACCAATGAGCTACCATGCAATATGCTGACTTAGCATTGAATTTCTCAAGTGATTCGCAATTCAATGCTATGCCGGCATGTTGTCATGGTAGCTCAGTGGTAGAGCAACCGGCTAGAGATCGGGAGATCCGAGTTTCAAAACCCGGCGATGACATTGAATTGTTCAGTCTGACTGTACCTATCCAATAAATACCTTGATAGCAATGACGATTACGTTGAGAAATAGAGTAAGGTACTGTAACTTTGTAAATAAAGTTTTGTGTTGATAACTTTCGTTATCGTTTAGTTGTGTCAAATCGTGTGTCACTTTCTGACTGGCCCTCGTATATCGTGATACAACTAGGGTGGTGAGCAGTTTATATCAGAATCAAGGAAAAGTTGCAAGTCATGTATAATATGCAATAGTACGATAAATATGTTCGCCATTTTACTTGTCCATTAACAGAGCTCCATTCATATGACTTTCTCTACATCTTTGTAACAAATTATTGTTATTCTTGTATCTACTTCATGCTAATCGAGATAAACATTAATAGAAACGGTCTTATTACTTGCCTCCTTGTAAGTAGGAGGGAAATAAGGGAGAACACTAGGCCAGAACAATGTTTTTAAAGCTGGTCGCTAATGACGCAATTGAAATTCGGTTCTCTTTGCTTGCCAGGAGAAAATAAACTAGAGACAAAAAGATGTGTATCCGTTTGAGAAAAGGTTGAGTAGCTCAAATTACACAGAAGCGGCAACATCTTCATAAAACATACCTATATGACATCATTATTTATTTTAACATTTTTGGTTGGTAATATAAAACTTACACAAAAGTCATTCAGAATAAAGAGGTTTTCAGAAAATTCAGGTTATACATTTTGTTTCTGAAAAAAATATTTTAAATGTATTTTAATCAAAATTTTGGAAAAATATTCAATGTAAAGGGTAGTTGGGGGTGGGGAGAGTTTCCTGAAAATCTTCGCGTCGTATTCTTGGGTGATTAAGAAACTTAAATTTCAAGGTTGGTATTTAACAGACTTTTCGTTTTTGATATGCTGCCCTCAGACACACACAGGGATCTTCTCCTAAAACTGCTCTTTTTGGATTCAGGGGGACCCTAAAACATATTTTCGGTGAAATCTCGGTATGGAATTTTTGGAAGCAATACAATACTTTCGCTATACACTATGTACAGTGTGTGCTCAAAGCCCGTATACCACTATGTTAAATTCAAACTGACGTGAAATAAAAGTATAAATGTCCAATATTTATGTAATTAAATGTTTCTCCTTACATCTTAGGACTCCAAAACATGTAATTATTTGTTTTAACCATAACTTCAGTAACATACACTAGCATATCAACAAAAGGAAGCAAGTATTGACTGATCAGGACCCTCTGAGAGAATATTTTATTTATTTATTTATTTATTTATTAGTCTCACTCATAAACGAGTTTTCCAAGTGACACAGAACAATATACATTTAGAGGTTTTTTTAAAAAAAATGTTATAAGTGAGTATTACAAAGAATATTTACCATACGTTATAATGTTTAAATAAAATTAAGCTATGAGAACAAATTATAACATATATACAACAATAAAAGTTATAACAATAAAAAAGAAAGAAAACTACAAAAATAAAGCGATTTATAAACCATAATACATTTTACGCTCTGTTCAAGGCATATAAATGATTTCGAAAAATGGCTACGGAATGTTTTATGATGTTTTCCGTGATTACTTGTTCCACACTTTTGTTAATTTTATATTTTGCTCTCCATTTCACAAACATATTTGTAATTGTTCCTCGAGATCCAAAAAATAGGCCTACTATTCTTATTTTTCTGAGATTGTATTTTTCTTTAAAATGTGGTATGGTGGGCTCATATATTTTCTGTTTTTCCAGATGCTTATTAATTTGTTACAGAGATACAGAGAAAGTGATCACTTATGACTTTTGCCTTCTCTGACATTCTTTGGAATTGTTGCAGCATCCGACCACAACACGTGTCTCCAAATCAGCATCTGATAATTCATTCACATTCAATGGACGCCAACACTTCATTTTCAGATCCACTTTAATGTGTTTCCTCATGGTTGATTCTGGTACCCTAACTCTGCAGCACGTTTCCTCAAGGATTTAACCGGACGGAGATTGTTGGATAGATTTTTGCACGTCAGCACAAAGTCCAAGTCTGGTGGATGGTCTGCCAATTCTCGTCGCGTCGCGAACACTGCCCGTTCCCACGCTAAGAATGGCTTCTTGTCGGTGCTGCTTTCACAAACCGTCCATGACATTTTTCATTGATTCGCCATCAATTTGACGCTCATGAACCCACACAGCGGACACTCAGTTGTATAGCCATTCTTTCTCGGCATCAACTAATTTGATTCATAAGATTTGTTGTCATAAGAGCGACAACAATCCAACAATCGAAGTCTTCAACAATGGGTATGTGACAGGGGAATAATATGAATATATACCAACCTCAAAAAACATATTTACTCACGTAATTTTAAATTTAGTACAGGGGTATACGGACTGTATATAGTACGTGTAGAGAAAGTAATGGATCGAATTGATATTATGTCCGATCAATGTAATATAGTTGTATTTCTATTACCGTTGGCTACCATGGCACAAGGATCGATAGTGTGCTGTTTCTCCCCATGGCAACCACTTGCTATCATTACTCACAAGCGCTCTTCTAATGCTTTCCTGCACTTATCAGTTTCAGCTTGAGCAACCCTCTAGATCCATAACGTTTATTAGTTCACCCTAACGAGCCTTCTTCAAGTGGCCTGAAAACATTCTCTGTAGAGTGCTTCCAAAACATTGACAACACTACTTTGAAGATTTTTACTTTCCCCCCAAGAACTATGTACCTAGTGTATACAGAAATTGTTGTATTGCACCCAAATTTCAGTATCAATGTTTCACCGGAAATACGCGTTTTAGGGCCTCCTGTAGCCAATAAATCTTAAGTGTTCCATTCACATGGCTTTCTCTACATCTCTAAAACAAATTATTGTTAAAAAGCTTATGCTTCTATATACTTCATTCTAATCTTATTACTTGCTTCCTTGTAAGTAGAAGCGAAATAAGGGAGTACCATAGGTTAAATTTATAGCCAAAAGCTGGTTGCTATGTGACTGAAGTTCCTTTGTTTGTGTGGACAGGAGTTGACAAATTCCTTTATGAGATCACTATAAGTTTTTTAAAGCTGAAACCAAAAACAAGGAATACCTCAAAAACGACCAACTCTACGAAAACAATGTATACGACATAAATTGTGTGTTTTAATGTGCTCTACATGTTTTGTGTGCTAAGTTTTTGTCTATCTCTTACCGTTTACCGCTTATGCAAAATTCCGTAAAATTCATCCAGAATAAAGTAGTCTTCAGAGACTATTCCCAGAAAATTCAAGATATACAGTTTGTCAGGTAAATATCTTTAATATACGACATTTTAATCAAAATCGTCAGAGCGATTTTTGAGAAAATCAAAATTTTCGAAAAAAAAGTTCCATGTAATGGGTAGTTTGGGGTGGGGGATTTTTCTCAAAATCTTCGTATCGCATCCCTGGAAGATACTAAACTTAAATACCAAGTTTGGTATTTTACCGACTTTTATTTTTTTTTGAGCTATTGTGTTCACAGACATACGGACACAAGCACACACACACACGGACCTTTTTCTGAAAATGCATTTTTTGGATACAGGGGACCCTAAAACTTATATTTCCGGTGAAATCTCGGTATCGGATTTTTGGGTGGAGTGCAATACCTTCTCTATACACTATGTACATAGTACATATAGAGAAAGTAAAAAGCAAAATTATACAGAAGCTAAGCAGCGATGCAAGAAGAAAAGGCGGCAGCAGTGGAGAGGAAAAGGGTAGCTGAGGGTCCAACCTACCAACCTCATGGAGTCATGTATTTAAATCTCTCACTACTGCTATTTTCAGCATTTTCTTTCCTGTAAAATGCTCCTTGTGGAGCAGTTTTTCTGTTACACGAATAAAATTTGCTGAACATGTTCAAAGAGAGACAATGTATAAGCATTGCCCTCGGGTTTACTGTCATATATATTTAAGCATATCTTTTCACTTTTCAAACACAAAAATTATATTTTATGACAAAAAAAAAACACATTTATAGCTTTAAAAATTGTGGATCCTAAACTAAAGGAGATACATGGAAACCTAGGACAATTTAAAAAAGTCGATTTATTGTGAACCTAGAGTTAAAGTATTAGGCCAAATTTATATACAGGGTGTTAATGAACTACACCGAATTAATTTGCACGTGAATGATATAAGTAATTTGAGATCGGGATGCCCGGATAAACATAACGTTAAACGTGTGGGCGTCAGGTGCTGATAAGGCGGTGTTAAAGTAAAGCAGGTTGAAAAAATGGCTTTAAAAATGCTGCCCCTCGAGTATAGAAATATCGATATTTAGCAGCTCGTTACTAGCGATCTCAAGATTTAATGTCGCAAAATCTGTAAAATCTCGAGCTAATCACTTGACAGTGCTGCACTGAGCATTTATTAACTACGTTCTTGAGCTATGCAGACTACTCTGGTGGCGTTTTTTCTGCTGCTCTGGTGGCTTAATGCGTAACGAGGGAAGCTGTTATCCCAAATGTCATGAGTTCGATTCATATCATAGAGTAAATATTTTTATTAGTATATTTTTCATTCCAGACGAAGTGCCGCGATACGTGGCGTACTGGCACTTCAGAAACTTATAGCCGTTACTTCGAAATTTCAATAAACAGGCCATAAGTCTCCTGTCCCAAATTACTTATTTAAGTCATCTACATATTCTGTGAAAATATTTCGGTATTGTTCATTAACACCCTGTGTATATATTGTCGCATGGGACTTTTTAGTGACGTAACAAAAACATAAACATATTTGACCATAACTTCCAAACCACTAGACCAAAATAGACGAAAGTTACACTGTAACTTATTTGCATCATATTACATCGCTGATATAAGTTTCAAAAAGCTAGTATTATGAGTTTGGTATTTCATACTTTGAGTCGTACAGTTCCTTAAATATCCAGGATTATTAATTCTTTTATCAACAATTTCAAACTACAGAACTAGGTAGTTGCTGTAACCACTAGTTACCATGGCAACATGCCGGCACAATTTTATCCGCTATTAAAAGTTCTCTTTTCATGGCGAGACGGATTGTCGCCCAGGTGAATACGTGCATAGCCTATATTTTAATTGAATAAATTGTGTAGGTTAATTAGTAAGTAAGATATCATGTATTTATTGTATATTGGATGTTCAGAGAGATTGTTCTGGAAAGCATTTTCTAACTTCAACCCGAGAGTTCTCAAGGGACAAATTCAGTTGTTTACGCTATTTCTTTGTATATTGCAAGAGGGGAAAGACGCTATTATGTAGTCACGTCTCCGAAAGAGAAAGTGGAGGTGACATATAAACAGGGGAACCACGAGGAAATTTAGGTCAAGAATCACGTGAAAGACGCATTGACCAATTAAAATTAATCACGTTGCGGCAGAAGCGCACCCCAAGCTACTTTCGGCGCCAAAATGGGCCAATGACATTACAAGTTGAAAGTTGCGTGGGTAGAATTTGCTATAAATGTAAAGTATTCGCCCTAATTTTCACGCAGTCGGAATGTAACTCCACGAGAAACCTGTGACACCCAAAACAAGAGTACGCGCAAATTAGAGTTATTATAGTGATTAAGGCAGTCGGAATGTAACTACATGAGGAACCTGTGACGCCCAAGACAAGAGTACGGACAAATTAGCAGAGTTATTATAGTGATTGAGGCAGCCGGAATGTAACTACACGAGGAACCTGTGACACCCAAAACAAGAGTACGCGCAAATTAGCAGAGTTATTATAGTGATTGAGGCAGTCGGAATGTAACTACACGAGGAACCTGTGACACCCAAATCAAGAATACGCGCACCTTAGCAGAGTTATTATTGTGATGCAAGCAGTTGGAATGTAACTACACACGAAACCTGTGACGCTCGAAGCAAGAAACCGCGCAAGTATATCAAGTTATTACAGTGATTCACACAGTTGAAACGTAATGTCACGCGTAACCTGCGACGCCGGAAACAAGGAAGCCACGGCAGAAAGTTAAAGTGTCTACAATTATTCTGCACGTAACAGTTGCACTCGTCGCCGCGTAAATTTTAATTACCTTTGTGCGCGTTACGCCCTTCTTCGAGGGAAATTATCGGAACACAATCGCGCCAGGAATATTTTCGGGAACGATTGTGAAAGGAAATAAACCTTTGACTGAACGAAACGTGCCGACGCTTATTTTAAGTTAATTTCCCGTACCATCTCCTTGAGAGCACCGACACTCAATACCTGAGCTAGATGTAAAGAGTTCTCAACAGCTCGTCGCTGAGTCCAGAAATAGCCGTGGAGCCTCGAGAATCGAATTCAGCACTGCAACACTGGAGAGAGGACCAGTCGTCACTGCGCAGCCCAGGACCAAAAGGTACGTCTCACAGACCTTCACCAGCTCATATGCTACAATGGGAGACTTAAATTTCTGAATTCTCTTGAAAAAATCTGGAAGTGTTCCATTCACATGACTTTCTCTACACCTCTGTAACAAATTGTTGCTAAAAAGCTTATTCTTCTACTACATGATAACCAAGATAAACGTTAGCAGAAATTGTCTTATTACTTACTTCCTTGTAAATAGAAGGGAAAAAGCTAATGTGTTCCATTCATATGATGTCCTCTAACTATTCGGTAAATAAACATTTTATTCAAAACATTAATCTGTTATCTACATCATATTAATCAAGATAAACATTAGCAGAACTAATATTATTACTAGATTCCTTGAGAGTAGGCGGGAAATAAGAAAATGCACAGGCTAAAGCGATAGTCTCTTCCTTTAAAAGCCGGGCGCTATGTGAAACAACTGAAATTCCAATATGTTGTCTTGCCAGAAGTGAACAAACAGAAACGAGAAGATAAATATCTTCCCATTTAAGAAACGTTTAAGTGACTAAAACGGAAACCAATAATCCGGAATATCTCGAACACAGAGTCCCTCTCCGTGGTGTAATGGTTACCGTGCAAACTTCATACACCCAAGGTCGTGGGTTCAAACCAGGCGGAGAACGATGGATTTTTTCGGGTGTAAAAATCCTTAGCATGGCTTCCTTCGGAAGGGAAGTAAAGCTGTTGGTCCCGTGTCGTAGATTTACGGCACGTAAAAGAATCCCAAGCCTGATAGAGAGGCCTCTGAGCAAAATTAAGCGGTCTTTCACGCCCAATTTAGAATGGGACGCTGAGAACCACAGTAGTTAAAGAGCGTCCATAAATAACACGCCTTTTACATTCTCGAAAACAAATAACTTTATCCAAAAATATATATGATATAAATTGTGAGTTTTAATGAGATATATATTTTTTGTGTGTATTAAGTTTTTGCATATCTCTTACGGTTTGGCAGTTATACAAAACTCGTCTTCAGAGGCTATTCCCAGAAAATTCAAGATATACAATTCGTTTGTTATAAAAATATCTTAAACATAAGGTATTTTAATGAAAATCCTTAAAGCCATTTTTGAGAAAAACAAAATTTTCGAATTTTTTCCATATAAAGGTACTTTGCGGTAGTGGGATTTTCCTCAAAACCTTCTTGTCGCATCATTGGAAGATGCTGGACTGAAGTACCAAGTTTCGTTTTTGAGACGCTACATACTCATAAGGGGCATTTTTTACTTTCTGTACTCGTACTATGTACATAGTGTATAGAGAAGGTATTATAATGCACCCAAAAATTCAATACCGAGATTTCACCGGAAATGGATGTTTTGAGACACCCTGAATACAAAAAAAGCATTTTTAGAAAAATGTCCGTGTGTGCTTCTGTCTGTGTATGTCTGTGTGCAGCATAGCTCAAAAACGAAAAGACCATTAAATACCAATCTTGGTATTTAAGTTTGGTATCTTCCAAGGAAGCGACACGAAGATTTTCAAGAAAATCCCCACGCCCTTAACGACCCTTTACATGGAACTTTTTTTGAACAATTTTTATACACAAATGGTTCTAACGTTTTTAATTGAAATATCGTACATTAAAGATATTTACTTGACAAATAAACTGTATATCTTGAATTTTCTAGGAATAACCTTTGAAGACTTTTTCTGGACGACTTTTACGGAATTTTGCATAACTGCTAAACCGTTGGAGATGGACAAAAACTTACCACACAAAAAATGTAGAGCACTTTAAAACACACAATCTATGTTATATACATTTGCTTCGTGGAGTTGATCGTTTTTTGTTTGTTTTTTTTTTTTTTTTGGATATTCCTTGTTTTTTGGTTTCATCTGTGAAAAACTATACTTTTCTCATACAGGAAGTTATCAACTCGTGTCCACACAAAGGAACTTCAGTCAGATAGCAACCAGCTTTTGACTATCACTTTAACCTATGGTACTCTCTTATTTCACTTCTAATTACAGGGAAGCAAGTAAAAAGAATATTTTTGCTAATTTTTTCTCCATTAGCATGAAGTAAATAGAAGCATAAGCTTTTTAACAATAATTTGTTGCAGAGATGTAGAGAAAGTCATGTGAGTGGAACACATCAGATTTTTTTATTTGGATTCAGGGATTCCAAAACATGTATTTGCGGTGGAATCTAGGTATGGAATTTTTCAGTGGAATGCAATAGTTTCTGCATAGTATGTGTAGAGAAAGTAAAAATGCGGTAGACTGCGGGCGAGTTGTTGAAGCCCGCCCGAGGTTGCACCTGGAGGCGGTGTGTACTCCTGCTCGTTATGCCGCCCCCAGCACACAGAAACAGGAAGTTAAATTCTTAATATTATATTGAAAGACATTTCCCTTTCTTTACTTCTGGCCGAGGGGGAAATGAGACAAGCTTTTGTTACATTCTAAGAGAGCCCAGCATTTTTCTTGTTTTCTTCAGCACCATTACCAACATCTGGACAGAAATACTTTTCTATAATGTCCCACATGTTTCCTTCCTTTTACCTTCTACATGATCTCTCTTTACTTGTTGTTACTTTCTCTACACGTACTATGTACATAACCGAGCCAAGTGGCTGGGACTGGTATTCGGGAGGTCCGAGTTCGATCCCCGTTCACCACGCACTTTGATCCTCGGGTTTCCTGGGGACGCTTAGGTGAATGGTGGGGTGCTGCATATCTACCACGATTCCATTCCTTCAATTCATTTCCTTTATTCGTCTTTCAGGTCGGCGGAGGAGTGACTTGAGACTTTGCAGGTAGATGGCAGGGTTACTTGCTCCAAGTGAAGCTCTCTTCCCCGTGGTTGAGGCTAGGTGCCGCTGTAGAGGCCTCCTTCCGGCCTCTCGGCCTCCGTGGCGCGCCAGGGCTGCCATCTAGTGAATGTTAGGAACTTCCGCGCGTCTCTGCGCTTAGCTCCAACGTGTCCTGTATGCTCACCTGTGGTTTCTCCCCCTCTCATCTCTTCTTCGGTAGGCCGCAACAGAGCAGCTCTTGGTCGAGTTGCCGAGGTGCCCCCCCCCACATACTCAACCCTCTACTCTCTCTGCTATGTACATAGTGTAAATTCGATACCAAGATTTCACCAGAAATATATATTTGAGACCCATGAGTCCGAAAAAAGCATTTTTAGAAAAAGGTTCGTGTGTGTATGTCTGTAGACAGCATAGCTCAAAAACTAGAACACCGCTAAATACCAAACTTGGTATTTATGTTTATTATCTTCTAAGGATGCGACATGAAGATTTGCAAGAAAATCCTCCCACCCCAAACTACCCTTTATATAGAACAAATTTTTGAAAATTTTGTTTTTCTCAAAAATGGATGTAACTATTTCGATTAAAATAATGTATATTAAAGTTATTTACATGACAAATAAAATGTATATTTTGAATTTTCTGGGAATAACCTCTAAAGAGCACTTTATTCTGGTTGATTTTTTGCAGAATTTTGCATAACGGTTAAACCGTAAGAGATAGACAAATGCTAACCACAGAAAACATGTAGAGCACATTAAAACACACAATTTATGTAATATACTTTTTTTTCGTGGAGTTTATCGTTTTTGAGATTTTCCTTGTTATTGGTTTCAGCTTTGAAAAACATACTTTTCTTATACACGAATTTGTCAATTCCTGTCCATACGAACAAAAGAACTTCAGTCACATAGCAACCAACTTTTGACTATCATTTTAACCTATGGTACTCCCTTATTTCCCTTCTACTTACAAGGAAGCAAGTAATAAGACTATTTCTTGGATAGGTAGAGTCAGACTGAAAAATTCAATGCCACAGCCGGGATTTGAACCACGGATCTCCCGATCTCTAGCCGGTTGCTCTGCCACTGAGCTACCTTGGCAATATGCCGGCGTAGCATTGAATTTCTCAACTGACTCGTATGTAAACCACAAGGTGATGTCAAATTATTTTGAGATGACAACCCCAATGGCGACTTACAATGTTGCAAGTACTTTAAACCCAGGATTCATAGTATAGCCAGCTATTATGGTCATTGGTATTGAAATAATTGCTTTTTCACACAAGCACTTAATTTTCTTCTTCATTAATTTAACAATGAAAACAAATGCATACAAAAATAGTTCTGAAACTTAGATCTATATAATTACATTTTCTACCTAAATAATGACGCCAAATATTCTACTTATGAGCATATCATTCGAAATATGAACACACTAGTGATGTAAAACCTGTTTTCAGCATGCATGTAAAGTTTCATATGCAGAAAGAGCGTTATAATTCCCGAAAAGAAATATATAATGTTTTCAACTCTTCTGGGTATTAAATATGCTTTGTTCAGATCATATTTGCATGATAACATGATCTACATACAGTTTCCTTTATTAAGTTTGTTCTTCCGAATACTTAACGAATAAAACATAGGAATATAATTTTGAAACAAGGTTCACGACTCGAGAGCGTAAACTGTTGGAGATATTCCTTTGTTAAAATTCGTCTGCTAATACCATCCTTTGTTACTTTCTCTACACGTAGTACACAGTGTATAGGGAAGGTATTGTAATGCACCCAAAATTCGATACCGAGTTTTCACCGGAAATATATTTTTGAAACTCCCTGAATCCAAATAAAAAAATAGAAAAACCTCTGTGTGTGTCTGTGGGCAACATGGCTCAAAAACGAAAAGACCGTTAAAAATCAAACTTGGTATATAGGTTTGGCACCTTCTAAGGATGCGACACGGAGATTTTCAAGAAAATCCCCCGAAACTTTACACGGAAAATTTTTTTAAAATTTTGATTTTCTAAAAAATGGCGCTATCCATTTTGATTAAAATATGGTATATTAAAGATATTTACCGAACAAATAAAACGTATATCTTGAATTTTATGGGAATAGCCTCTAAAGACTACTTTATTCTGGAAGAATTTTACGGCAATTTGCATAACTGCTAAACCGTAAGAGATGGACAAAAACTTACCACACAAAAACTGTAGAGCACGTTAAAGCACACAATTTATGCAATATACATTTTTTCGTGGAGTTGATGGTTTTTGAGATATTCCTTGTTATTGGTTTCAGCTTTGAAAAACTTATATTTTTCTCATACAGGAATTTGTCAACTCTTGTCCATACAACAAAGGAACCTCAATCACATAGCAACCAGCTTTTAACTATCACTTTAACTTATGGTACTTCCTTATTTCGCTTCTACTTACAAGGAAGCAAGTAATAAGACAATTTCTGCTAATTTTTTTCTCGATTACCATGAAGTAAATGGAAGCATAACCTTTAACAATAATTTGTTGCAGAGATGTAGAGAAAGTAATGGAATGGAGTTAACACGAGTTGGCAAATTCCTGTATGAGAAAAGTACAAGTTTTTAAAAGCTGAAAAAAAAACAAAAAATATCTCAAAAACGATCAACTCCTCGAAAGAAATTCTATAACATAAAATGTGTGTTTTAATGTTCTATACATTTTTTGTGTGGTAAGTTTTTGTCCATTTTTTACGGTTTAGCAGTTATGTAAAATTTCGTAAATTTCATCCAGAATAAAGTAGTCTTCAGAGGATATTCCCAGAAAATTCAAGATATACATATTGTTTGTCAGGTAAATATCTTTAATATACGATATTTTAATCAAATTCGTTAGAGCCATTTTTGAGATCATCAAAACTTTTCGAAAAAAGTTCCATGTAAAGGGTAGTTGGGGTTGGGGGGATTTTGTTGAAAATCTTCGTGTCGCATCCTTGGAAGATACCAAACTTAAATACCAAGTTTGCCCACTAAAACTGTTTTATGAAACACTTGCGTGCATTGTGACGTTCTTCCCCTTCATGCAACCGTAAGAGATGGACAAAAACTCGCCACACAACAAATGTTGAGCTCTCTAATCCCATAACTTATCCTCTTAATGTGAAATAGACATACTGGTACATTTATTTCACTACAAGAATTTGCCTTTTTACTTTCTCTAGCCCCGTATGTACATAGAGAAGTATTATATTCCACCCAAAAATTCGATACCGAGATTTCACCGGAAATATATGTTTTAAGACCCCCTGTATAAAATAAACATTTTCAGAAAAAGGTCCGTGTGTGTGTATGTCCATGTGTCCGTGTGTCTGTAAACACGATAACTCAAAAACGAAAAGTAGCTAAAATACCAAACTTGGTATTTAAGTTTAGTATCTTTCAGGGATGCGACACGAAGATTTTGAGAAAAATCCCCCCACCCCGAACTACTCTTTATATTGAACTTTTTTCGCAAATTTTGATTTTCTTAAAAATGGCTCAATCGATTTTGTTCAAAATATGGCATATTAAAGATATTTACCTGAAAAATAAAATGTATATCCTGAATTTTCTGGAAATAGGTTCTAAAGACCTGTTTATTCTGGATGAATTTTGCTTAATCTGGCATAACTAGTAAACCGTAAGAGATAGACAAAAACTTACTTACAAAAACTGTAGGTCTTGTTAATATACACAACTTATTTCATATACATTTTTTTCGTGGAGCTTACCGTTTTCGAGTAATTCATTGTTATTAGTTACAGTTGTGAAGTACTTATATTTTTCTCAGACGGGAGTATCCGTTTTTCTTTTGTTCTACTCCTGGCCAAGATAAGAAGTAATTTTTAAAGATAATCGCATAACGACAGCTTTTAAAACATTTGACTATGGGTTTAACCTAATGTATTCCCTTATTTCTTATTTTTTTCCCCTACTTATAAGGAACTAAGTAATAAGAACATTGTGCTAATGAGTATCTCGATTAGCAAGGTGCAGAAAGATGTTTGTAGAACAGCTAGAGAAAGTCATGTGAGTGTAACATCAGATTTTTGTGCTGTATTATGGTTTCTTTAGTCAAAGAAAACGTAAATAGCCCCGGTGCTGGCATATGTATTTGCTAAAAGCTTAAGTTCAGTTCTCTTTACTCAGATGGCAGCACAGGCAGACTACATTAGCGCTCCAACCGGAGGCAGTTGGTACTCCTGCCGATCTCGGTAGCTCTTCCCTACTCTTAATGGGAAACGTGGCAACTCCAAACAATAATAAAGAATAATTCAAGCGAACATTTTTAAGAATCTCGAATCTGCTTAGTGAAATAAAAACATGTGGTGTGCACCATTCACATAACTTTCTCTACCTGCTCTGCAAAAACACTTGTACCAAAAGATTAGTATTTTTACTGGTACATAGTGTGTAGTGTTTACAGAAGTTATTTCGATACCGAGATTTCACCGGAAATACATGTTTTGGGACCCCCTTAACCCCAAAAAATCATTTTCAGAATTATGTCCGTGCGTGTCTGGGCAGCATAGCTCAAATACCAAACTTCATATTTAAGTTCATTATCCCCCTCCCCCCACACCCAACTACCCTTTAAATGGAAAAAAATCTAAAATTTTAGTTTTCTCAAAAATGCCTCTAACGATTTTGATTAAAATCTTTTATATCCAAGATAATTACATGACGAAATGTATATTTTGAGTTTTTTACAAATAGCCTCTGAAGAACTCTTTATTCTGGTTCAGTTTTTCTAAAGTTTGCATAACTGCTAAATCGTAAGAGATAAAGAAAAGCTTACTACAGAAACTATATAGATTCACGTTAAAACACACAATATATATCATAAACACATTTTATGTGGAGTTGACGGTTTTCGAGACGTTCCTTGTTACTTGTTTCACTTTTAAAACTGTTCTCATACAGGAACTTGTCAACTCCTGGCCACGCAAAGAAACGGATTCCAGTCCCATAACAACCAGATTTTAAAACATGTGACTGTCGGTTTATCCTAGTGTATTCCCTTATTTCCCTTCTACTTATAAGGAACTAAGTAATAAGACAGTGTCTGCTAATTTTTTTAGCATAGAATAGATAGAAGAATAGGCTTATTAACAATAGTTTGTTACAGAAATATAGAGAAAGTCATGTGAATGGGGTACATCAGATTTTTTCCCTTCTGCTTACAAGGAACCAAGCAATAAGGACAATTTCTGCAAAGGTTTATCTCGATTATCATGAAGTAGATAGAAGAATAAGCTTTTTAACATAATTTGTTACAGAGATTTAGAGAAAATCATATGAATGAAACACATCAGATTTTTAAGAATCTAGTGAGTGTAATAAAAAACTTCTGATGAGTTCCATTCACATGACTTTCTCTACCTGCTCTGCAAAAACAAATAATTAGTCTTTTTACTTTCTCCACACGTACACTGTCGTAGTTTGTTTTAGTAGCGTCAACGTTCGGGTGCCAATATGTCGTGGTGTCAGCATGACGCTATCAGGTGAGTCTACCTGGAGTTGGTCGCGGGTTAATGCTAGATACCTTGCAGATTCCCTTGGTTGCACCGGCTAGGCTCGTTCTAGTAGACCCAGGGGGGAAAGAATGACAAGGGTATGTAACACAGAGAAACTTCGCTGTAGACTTCCTTTATTGGTGAATTTGTGTTAGTTTGTGGCACGAGCAACTCGATGAAACAGTTTTCTTTACGTGCTGATTCCACTTTGTAGTCTGTTTCCATGTGACATTCACGATGATGATCGCCCGTCAGATTAAAACACTTATATTGTGCGCGCCATTTCCTACATGACGTGTCTTACTCTAAGAGCCTGTGAGTCTCTTCTGAACGCTATCAGCTACTTTGTTAATCTGATTTCTTGACCGCACATCACTTATGTACAAAAAGGCCCTCCTTTTTGATTGGCGTAAAGTGGCGTTATCACGTGACTATCGGGGATTTTTTCTTTATTTTACACCACGTGACCTTGTGCTACAATGCCAAATTCCCTTTCTCCTAACTTCCTCTTAAGGGTTGTTACTTATGTCCCTAATGCATTTCAACAAAGCCCGTAGCCTTGACGAAGATTTTCTACCCTCCACGGTACTGCGTTCCACTGAGCATATATTTCTTATGTTAAATATTACAAACTAATAGATGCCTCGTACTAAAATACTGTCGCAACACAAAAGTTCAATATCGAGATTTCACTGGAAATGTACGTTTAAGGGTCCCCTGTAACAAAAAAAAAAGGATTTTTAGAAAAAGGTCCGTGTGTGACCGTGTGTCTGTGAACATGATAATTCAAAAACGAAAAGTGGGTAATATATCAAACGTGGTATTTAAGTTTAGTATCTTCCAAGGATGAGACACGAAGATTTTGAGGAAAATCTCCCCACCCCAAACTATCCTTTAGATGGAAAAAATGTCGAAACTTTTTATTTTCTCAAAAATGGCTCTAACGATTTGATTAAAATACCGTATATTAAATATATTTACATGACCAATTGTATATCTTGAATCTTCTGGGAATAACCTCTAAAGACCTTTTAATACTGGACGATTTTTTCTGAATTTTACATAACTCGTAAACCGTAAGAACTAGATAAAAACCTACTACATAAAAATGTATTTCTCGTTAAAACAAACAACTTATGTCATATACGCTTTCTGAGATATTTCAAGTTTAAAATACTTAAACTTTTCTCACACGTAAATTTGTAAATTCCTGGGCATGCATAGAAACGATTTTCAACCACATGGCAACCAGCTTTTTAAAAGATTTGACAATCACTTTAAGCTAGTGTATTCCCTTATTTTCCTAATATTTACAAGGAAGCAAGCAATAAGACAATTTCTGCATGATTATCATAAAGTAGATAGAAGACTATGCTTTCTAATGATAGTGTTGTAGAGAAAGTCATGTGAATGGGAACATCAGATTTTTTTCTACTTCTACTCTACTCGTTCAATCGAGGTAAACATCAGCTGAATTGTCTTCTGCTGCTTTCTCTTCTTATTATTATTATTTATAAATGTATTTATTGGTATAAGTGCTATACTAATGTGACCTGATATTGGTCCTAGCCATTCATCAGACAATACACAAAATCATTATAATTACATTTCATTTCAGTCCCAAATTCAGATCATCTTTCAACTGTCTCTCCACTGACCACTTCCTTTTGTTTTTAATTTCTCTACACGTACTATACTCAAAGTGTATAGAGAAGGTATTGAATTCCACCCAAAAACTCAATACCGAGATTTCACCGGAAATACATGTTTTGGGTCCCGCTGAATCCAAAAAGAGCATTTTCAGAAAAAGGTCCGCGCGTGTGTGTGTATGAACAGCATAGCTCAAAAACGAAAAGACCTTTCAATACCAAACTTGGTATATAAGTTTGGTATCTTTTAAGGATGCGACACGAAGATTTTCAGGAAAATTTCCCCACCCCCAACTACCCTCTACATGGAACTTTTTTCGAAAATTTTGATTTTCTTAAAAATGGCTCTAACAATTTTGATTAAAATATCGTATATTAAAGATATTTACAAATAAAATGTATATCTTGAATTTTCTGGGAATAGCCTCTGAAGACTACTATATTCTGGATCAATTTAACGGAATTTTGCATAACTGCTAAACCGTAAGAGATGGACAAAAACTTAGCATACTAAAATGTAGAGCATTGTATACATTTTATTTGTCAGGTAAATATCTTAAATTTTGATATTTTAATCAAAATCGTTAGAGCTATTTTTGAGAGAATCAAATTTTTCGAAAAAAAAGCTCCATGTAAAGGGTAGTGAGGGGTAGGGGGATGTTCTTGAAAATGTTCGTGTCGCATCCTTGCAAGAACCAAACTTAACTACCAAGTTTGGTATTTAACGGTCTTTTCGTTTTTGAGCTATGCTGTCCACACACACACAGACATACTCACACACACATACACGCACACACAGACCTTTTTCCAGAAAGGCTTATTTTTTTGAATTCAGGGGTTCTCAAAACATGTATCTCCGGTGAAATCTCGGTATCGAATTTTTGGGTACAATACAATAGCTTCTCTATACACTATGTACATAGTACGTGTAGAGAAAGTAAAAACTCCATTTCTTTGAAAGGAACGAGGAGCGCTTTACTGTTTAGGTTATTAATTCTCTGACTCAAACTCGGGCCGTAGCGTTCCAGAGAACAAGTAGTTTAATCCCTCGTCCTCCGTGGTGTAATGGTTACCATAACTTCATATACCCAAGGTCGCGGGTTCAAACCCGGCTGAGGACGATGGATTTTTTCGGGCGTAAAAATCCTTGTATGGCTTTCTTCTGAAGGAAAGTAAAGCCGTTGATCCCGTGTCGAAGATTTACGGCACGTAAAAGAACCTCAAGCCTGATAGAGAGGTCTCTGAGCAAAATTAAGTGGTCTTTCACGCCCAGTATAGAATGGGACGCTGAGAACTCAACTGTTAAAGAACATCAAGTCTGATAAAGAGGTCTCTGAGCAAAATTAAATGATCTTTCACACCCAGTATAGAATCGGACGGTAAGAACCACAGCAGTTAAACACCCTCAAGCCTGATAAAGAGGCCTCTGAGCAAAATTAAGTGATCTTTCACGCCCTGTATAGAATGGGACGCTGAGAACCACAGCAGTTAGAGAACCTCAACCCTGATAGAGAGGTCTCTGAGCAAAATTAAGTGGTCTTTCACGCCCTGTATAGAATGGGACGCTGAGAACCACAGCAGTTAGAGAACCTCAACCCTGATAGAGAGGCCTCTGAGCAAAATTAAGTGGTCTTTCACACCCAGTATAGAATGGGACGCTGAGAACCACAGCAGTTAGAGAACCTCAACCCTGATAGAGAGGCCTCTGAGCAAAATTAAGTGGTCTTTCACAGCCAGGATAGAATGGGACACTGAGAACCACTGTAATTAAAGAGCGACCATAAATAATACGCCATTTCTATTTTCAATTGTCCTTCTACAGGCAAAGAGTAATTATATCCTGATTGTGTCTTCAGAATAGTAATTTATATCTCATATTTGTGTGTTTAGTTTGTACAACTGCAAAAACAAATAACTATCCAAAGATTTCAAGCTTCAAGTGACTGTCACAAAACAAAAGCATATCTGTCATCAAAATTCTTGTGTCCGCGTTTTGTGAATCAAAATTTATGGTTGCTTGTCCATATAGTGTTGATTATTTAAATTTATATCAGTTCGTCCTAATCGTAGCATATAAAGTGAGTGAAAATGTCCGCAGACTTGATAACGCCTGAACCACATCACACACCAGGGTAAGTCTGCCTAACAGAAATCCTTTCAGAGAAAAATCGCATGTGTTCCATTCACATGACTTTCTCTACATCTCCGCAACGAATTATTGTTAGTAAACTTATGCTTCTATTTACTTCATGCTAATCGAGAAAAAATAAGCCGAAATAGTCTTATTACTTGCTTCCTTGTAAGTAGAAGCGAAATAAGGTGTATCATAGGTTAAAGTGATACTCAAAAGCTGGTTGGTATGTGAATGAAGTTCCTTGTTTGCACGGACACGAGTTGACAAATTCCTGTTTGAAAAAATTATAAAACCAAAAACAATGAATATCTCAAAAGCGATTAACTCCACGAAAACATGTAGATAACATAAATTGTGTGTTTTAATGTTCTCTATATTTTTGTGGGTAAAGCTATACGAGAGTACCATCACATAAATATATCCTTAAGAATTGAAACTAACCTCATAATCCACTTCAGAGCATCAAGGAGCTAATATGTTTTCATCTAGAATTGGAATATCCCACCGCTCCTACCCTGAAAATATTCTTTCTTAAATAGCAAAATTCACGAATGTGGGGGAAGATTAACAACTGTTGCTAGGCCGGAAGTCACAAACACTCACACATTAACAATGAAGTACTAAGGCTCTGATGGAAGTTATTAAAACCAAAGTACAGAAAAGTCAGTTTATTGATACACACTAAACTAAACCTAACACACCTAATGCTTCCTTCGCTCGCATGCTTTGGTTGGAACAATCGAAATGATTAAAACCAAAGTAGACGAAAACTAAGTAGTTTATTTAATACACTGACCTAAACATAAGACAGCGCATGCTCGCTCCGCTCGCATGCTTTGGTAACACCAATAATAATTATTAAAACCAATGAAAATCAGTATACTTACACACACAAACACACACTAATCTAAACCTAACACAGCGCACGCTCGCTTCGCTCGCATGCTTTGGTGAAACCAGTGGAAATTATTGAAATCAAAGTACAGGAAAATCAGTTTATTTAAAACACTGACCTAAACCTAACAGAAGTATACTTACACACACACACACACACTAATCTAAACCTAACACAGCGCACGCTCGCTTCGCTCGCATGCTTTGGTGAAACCAGTGGAAATTATTGAAATCAAAGTACAGGAAAATCAGTTTATTTAATACACTAACCTAAACCTAACAGAAGTATACTTACACACACACACACACACACACACACACACACACACACTAATCTAAACCTAATACAGCGCACGCTCGCTTCGCTCGCATGCTTTGGTGATACCAGTGATAATTATTAAAACCAATGAAAATCAGTATACTTACACACACACACACACACACACACACACACTAATCTAAACCTAACACAGCGCACGCTCGCTTCGCTCGCATGCTTTGGTCATACCAGTGATAATTATTAAAACCAATGAAAATCAGTATACTTACACACACACACACACACACACACACTAATCTAAACCTAACACAGCGCACGCTCGCTTCGCTCGCATGCTTTGGTCATACCAGTGATAATTATTAAAACCAATGAAAATCAGTATACTTACACACACACACACACACTAATCTAAACCTAACACAGCGCACGCTCGCTTCGCTCGCATGCTTTGGTGATACCAGTGATAATTATTAAAACCAATGAAAATCAGTATACTTACACACACACACACACTAATCTAAACCTAACACAGCGCACGCTCGCTTCGCTCGCATGCTTTGGTCATACCAGTGATAATTATTAAAACCAATGAAAATCAGTATACTTACACACACACACACACACTAATCTAAACCTAACACAGCGCACGCTCGCTTCGCTCGCATGCTTTGGTAATACCAGTGATAATTATTAAAACCAATGAAAATCAGTATACTTACACACACACACACACACTAATCTAAACCTAACACAGCGCACGCTCGCTTCGCTCGCATGCTTTGGTGATACCAGTGATAATTATTAAAACCAATGAAAATCAGTATACTTACACACACACACACACACACTAATCTAAACCTAACACAGCGCACGCTCGCTTCGCTCGCATGCTTTGGTCATACCAGTGATAATTATTAAAACCAATGAAAATCAGTATACTTACACACACACACACACACTAATCTAAACCTAACACAGCGCACGCTCGCTTCGCTCGCATGCTTTGGTGATACCAGTGATAATTATTAAAACCAATGAAAATCAGTATACTTACACACACACACACACACACACACACACACTAATCTAAACCTAACACAGCGCACGCTCGCTTCGCTCGCATGCTTTGGTAATACCAGTGATAATTATTAAAACCAATGAAAATCAGTATACTTACACACACACACACACACACACACACACACACTAATCTAAACCTAACACAGCGCACGCTCGCTTTGCTCGCATGCTTTGGTGACACCAGTGATAATTATTAAAACCAATGAAAATCAGTATACTTACACACACACACACACACACACACACACACACACACACTAATCTAAACCTAACACAGCGCACGCTCGCTTCGCTCGCATGCTTTGGTGATACCAGTGATAATTATTAAAGCCAATGAAAATCAGTATACTTACACACACACACACACACACACACACACACACACACACACTAATCTAAACCTAATACAGCGCACGCTCGCTTCGCTCGCATGCTTTGGTGATACCAGTGATAATTATTAAAACCAATGAAAATCAGTATACTTACACACACACTAATCTAAACCTAACACAGCGCACGCTCGCTTTGCTCGCATGCTTTGGTGATACCAGTGATAATTATTAAAACCAATGAAAATCAGTATACTTACACACACACTAATCTAAACCTAACACAGCGCACGCTCGCTTTGCTCGCATGCTTTGGTGATACCAGTGATAATTATTAAAACCAATGAAAATCAGTATACTTACACACACACACACACACACACACACACACACTAATCTAAACCTAACACAGCGCACGCTCGCTTTGCTCGCATGCTTTGGTGAAACCAGTGGAAATTATTGAAATCAAAGTACAGGAAAATCAGTTTCTTTACACACTAACCTAAACCTATTACAGTGCATGCTCGCTTCGTCCGTATGCTTTGGTGATACCACTGAAAACTACTAAAAACAAGTTACACGAAAATCACGTATTTACACAACAGTAATGGATTCAGAACTCTAAAAACACAGAATTACTTTTAGAATCGGCAGGATGGCACAGCGCGGCATTTTTTGTAATAATGTTGTAAATCATCGTCATGATGTAAAAAAAGACAACCCATGCCTTAAAATCAATTATAAAGCGACTCTAGTGATCTAATAACAAACCACCAATGATGGTTCCACAACCTTTTAATGGCTAGTGATAAGCAGTTTTCAAATATTGGTAGTTCTGAATTTTGCAACATGAACGTCAGCTATGAACGATTTAGACACCACCTGTCTGATAGCTGGTGAAACAATAGAAATTGTTGTAAAAAAGTTAAGCAGACGAATGCTTTTGGTATATTTTAATGTGAATCGCGTACTTTGTTGAAATTTAAAGTCCAAAAATAAGCAATATATGTTTTTAAAAGTTAGTAATACAATGTTACGGTGAGTAAAAGTGAAAAAACTAATACCTAAATAGCTTTAGTGGTAGTTTAAGCGGTGGAACCAAGATATGGTAATCTTTTGTGTGGTAAGTTTTTGTCCATCTCTTACGGTTTAGCCGTTATGCAAAATTCCATAAAATTCATCCAGGATAAAGTAGTCTTCAGAGGTTATTCCCAGAAAATTCAAGATATACATTTTATTTGTCAGGATCTTTAACATAAATATATTTTAATCAAAATCGTTAGAGCCACTTTTGAGAAAATCAAAATTTTCGAAAAAAGTTCCATGTAAGGGGTAATTTGGGGTGGGGGTATTTTTCTCAAAATCCTCGTTTCGAATCCCTGGAAGATACTAAACTTAAATACCAAGTTGGTATTTTACCGACGTCTTGTTTTTGAGTTATCGTGTTCACAGACACACGAACCTTTTTCTGAAAATACTTTTTTTGGTTACAGGAGACCCTAAAACTCATATTTTCGGTGAAATCTCGGTATGGAGTTTTTGGGTGGAATACAATACCTTCTTTATCCACTATGTACGTTGTACATATGGGGCTAGAGAAAGTAAAAAAAAAGAAATGAATGTCAGTCACATAGCGATCAGCTTTAAAAAGATTTGACTATCGTTTTAGCCTAGTGCATTCCCTTATACTCCGCGGTGTAATGGTTACCATGACAGGTCGCGAATTCAAACCCGGCGGAAGGGAGGTTAACCTCAAGCCCGAAAAACAGGCTTTAGCAAAATTAAGCTGCCTTGTACGCCCAGTATAGAATGGGACCACTAAAGTTAAATAAAACTCCCTTCTACTTACAAGGAACTAAGTGATAATGCTAATGTTTATCTCGATCATCATGATACGGATAAAGGAATATTGTTTTGTACGGATAGTTTTTGAGCAACAAGTAGGGAAAGTCAAATGAATGGAACACATCAGATTTTTACTTTCTCTAGCCCCATATGTACAACGTACATAGTGGATAAAGAAGGTATTGTATTCCACCCAAAAATTCCATGTCGAGCTTTCACCGGAAATACATGTTTTACGACCCCCCTGAATCCAAAAAAAGCATTTTCAGAAACGTGTCCGTTTGTGTGTGTGTGTGTGTTTATCGCCCGGTTTTACTACTATGGCATCGCAGGCGATGACACTAAAAAGTAAATGGCGTGTTATTTATGAGCGCTCTTTAACTGCTGTGGTTCTCAGCGTCCCACTCCAAATTGGGCGTGAAAGACCACTTAACTTTGCTCAGAGGCCTCTTTATCAGGCTTGAGGTTGTTTAACTGCTGTGGTTCTCAGCGTCCCACTCCAAATTGGGCGTGAAAGACCAATTAATTTTGCTCAGAGGTCTCTCTATCAGGCTTGAGGTTGTTTTACGTGCCGTAAATCTACGACACGGGACCCTTCCGAAGGAAGCCATGCATAAGGATTTTTACAGCCGAAAAATCCATCGTCCTCCGCCGGGTTTGAACCTGCGACCTTATAAAGTGAGCATGGTAACCATTACACCGCGGAGGGCGACAGGCGGTGACACTGAAGATAGAGCAACGGTGGAATGCGATGGCGGGGGAGAAAACCTACCCCTGTCCACCACAAATCTCACATGCGGTCGCTTGGGATCCAACCCGGACAGTCTAGGTGTGAGGCGAATGGTTTAACCACTATGCCACGGCGCGGCCTGTGTGTGTGTGGGGGGGGGGGCAGCATAGCTCAAAAACGAATAAACTGTTAAAAACCAAACTTGGTATCTTCCAGAGATATGACACGAAGATTTACAAGAAAATCCCCCCACCCTAAACATCCCCCCACATGGAAAATATTTCGAAAATGTTGATTTTCTTAAAAATGGTTCTAAAGATTTTGATTAAAATATCGCATATTAAAGATATTTACCTGACAAATAAGGTGTATATCTTGAATTTTCTGGGAATAGCTTCTAAAGGCTTGTTTATTCTGGTTGAGTTTCACTTAATTTGGCATAAGTAGTAAATCGTAAGAGATGGACAAAAACTTACCACACAAAAATGTAGAGCACATTAAAACACACACTTTAGTTGTATACATTTTTTCGTGGAGTTGATCGTTTTTTAGATATTCCTTGTTTTTGGTTTCAGCCTTGAAAACCTTACACTTTTGTCATACAGGAATTTGTCAACTCCTGTCCATACAAACAAAGGAACTTCAGTCACATAGCAACCAGCTTTTGACTATCACTTTAACTTACAAGGAAGCAAGTAATAAGACTATTTCTGCTAATTGTTTCTCGATTAGAATGAAGTGAATAGAAGCATAAGCTTTTTAACAATGATGTGTTGCAGAGATGTAGAGAAAGACATGAGAATGGAACACATGAGATTTTTAGTACTACATAGGTTGTGAGGCAAGACATGAACAAGTTGTTTTCCTTCCCTGCCTCTATACTCTATCAACAGTGTGTGAGACGGAGTGTTTTGCTTGAAGGAATGTGCCTCGTTGTGGACGTTAGTCTACCTTGGCGTAGGTCAAGGATTAGCACCCGTGAAATAAACAAACATGTACATACCTATGAAGAGTCCGTTGTTGCGCCGGCTATGCTCGTTCCTGTAGAACACAAGTGGTCTCTTACTCGGGGGGGGGGGGGGGAATACTTATATTTTTCGTTGTTACTTGTTGAGGCACTAACCCTCATTATGATGGCATAATCATACTTGGTGCTATGGCTGACTTGTGTTGTCGACGATCATCACTATCGCAGTAACAGTAACCTGAGCTTCTCACTCACGATAACCTGATTTCTTGTACACGTATCGCTTAAACACCTAAAACCTCCAACATTGCACAAAAGAAGCGCGAAAAATAGCATTGTCACGTGACCAACTTGGTAAATTCTTTGTATTCAGCCCACGTGATAATTCTTTATAGTGAAAAAGTCCCGGGTTGCAATGCGTTTGGTAAATAACCTTTCTTTAACATTCAGCCTGTTTTTTGTGTCTCTGATGCTCTACAAAGGTAATTGTGTCCCTAGCATTAACAAAGCAAATAACCTTGGCGAGCATAATAGAAGCTTCTACACCCTAAGGTTCTGCGTTCTACTGAAGCAGATATTTCTTATATTAAACCTACACAAAACTAATAATTAAACTAATAAAATACACCACGGGCTAATATACTGTCGTAAATGTCGATCCAGCTTATCACACAATAAGTTGGTAACCTGAACGTACCTAATGTTACTTACTGTGCTTACCACACGTTTCTACAGCTCCTTGCACCACCATCTTCGTCCTCATGACCAGCATCAGAGTCTTCTTCCAAGTTAACAATAATCTGCTACTGTTTATTGACTAAAACTAACGCTAGCCTACTTACTCGTTCGTGGACATAAACGCTATGGCTTCTGCGCATACATGTTGGCGCAACTTCTCCCACCATCAGCCCTTCAAGTAATGTGCAAAACAACACATTGAAGCCCAGGCGTTTCTTTAGTTGAAAGCCCAAAAACCCACGTATTTTACGCCTACTTTGAGTTATTATTTACAGTACATCAATCAAACTGCCAAAAAGAATTGGTACAATCTAAAAGTACAGTGTTCAAGGATTTTTCAACAAGTAAGAAAATAGTCATAGCTTCCGTATTAATATTTTATTTTAAATTTAAAACAAGTATCAAATATGAGCTTGAAAAAATCTGTGTAAAGCAGCTTACACTCCATTTATTGAAAGTTCGGAAAACTCTCCCTCGAAATCGGAATTTTCCAGAGCTTCATTTGTATCTTGAATTTCAGCTTCAGTTCACAGAAATCGAGGAAAATGCAGCATTTTAACATTTTAGAACACGAAACGTAACAAACAGATCACCACCTTCAAGGAAAATGGCGCAAATACCCAAGATCAGCCAATATTACTAGCTCTCCTAAATTTCCTAATAGTTGACTAAAGCGAGGGCAGATGGTAGCACAAATCAGGCAACTTAATTATAACTGATGCATGTTCTTTGCCCAATACCGAGTTAAAGTTGTGGAATTGCATTAGAAATACCTGCCCGAGTTAAGCTCGGGCGTGGACCTTATGAACATTTCGCACGGCTCGAGCTATACTCGGGTTTGGGCTTCAATATGTTAATGTTTTGCTCTTATCTCGCCTCTTGTCTCTTTCATTGGATCTGCAGAAGAAGGAGTACAGAAAATCATCTGACTGCAACATATCGCATTTTTCTATTATAATGATCATATCATGCGTTTGCTTGCAGGTACACTGGGTTTGTGCCGCAGTATCGGTACAGAATTGGTGACACATTTGGCAGTCAGACTCACAAGCTACTAGTAGATCCAACTATAATACACTCGGAGGAATTGGTGCTCTCTGATAGGAGTGGTGACGATCATCAGGTGAGAAATATCCCGTCATACAAATTATATTCTTCCACACCTGCAAAACGCGCCTCTTAATCAAACGAGCAGTCTTTTATATCAAGGAAGTTTCTCAATTTAGGGAACAGACGGATTGAGCAGCACATCACTTGGTCATGTTGGAAGATAAATTTCTTCTTTGTTACGTGTTAAATCACTTGTTAAAAATCTCTCAGAAAACGTGCCAAACTTAATGCAGAGATTTGCCTTTGATCCGCAGTCAAATTCCACCTTATTTCAGATAAATAGTAGTATACCCATGTTATTGCATTTGTTATCAACCTCTCTGAAAACGAGGCAAATTTTACCTCAAAGTTTTGCTTTTGATCCGCAGTCAGATCCCATCTTGTTTCAGATAAGTAGAAGTACACACATGCTACTTCATTTGTTACAAATCTCTCATAAAACGGGCCGTATTTGACTTGGAGATTTGCCTCCGAGCCGCGGTCAGCATCTATCTCATTTCAGATATGTAGTAGAGCATTCATGTTATACCATTTGTTACAAATCTCTCTCAGGAAACGATCCAAAGTTTGCTCAGAGATTTACTTTTGATCCGCAGGCATAGCCCATCTTGTTTCAGATAAGTATCAGTACGCTCATATTACTTATTTGTTACCAACCTCTCTGAAAACAGGAACATTTTACCTCAAAGATTTACTTTTGATCCGCAATTAGATCTCACCTTGTTTCAAATATACAGTAGTACGCCCATATTTCATAATTTGTTACAAATCTCTCAGAAAACGAGCCAAACATTGCTCAGAGATTTTCTTTTAATCAGCACCTATCGTGCACTTCCATATCTTCTTTCAAAATGTGAGACCATTTGCCCTGAAATATCCAATATCAACAATTTCGGTCAGTTCATTTGGTAGTTCTGCAAATTCATTTCGTGCACTTTATTGACGAAATCCATTTCCCGTTGCCTTGAAAGTTTTCTCAGCCGCATTTAAAATTCTTGATGCAATTGGAAGTATTCGAAAATTACGTATTTGTTACATCGACATGAATTTCTGTTGCATTCCTTACCATACACTTAACATAGGCGGGATGATAGATATTGCCATATTTTCCCTCTGTATTGTAAACAAATAGACATAATTGAACTATCTCTAGAGGATGTCTGCTTGTTAAATGAAAGATGGCAGGTTTCGAAACATAACTTGTGCGTTCTGTCGGTTTTCCGAGAGGTTTCCAAATTAGCCTATGTTGTCACCTCACAAGCGTGTGATGACCGGGGGTTTCGCTAGATGGTAGATAATAGCTATTAAAGATAACTCAATGGTTTAGAATGGTCCATTTTTATTAAGTATCTAAAGACTCCCGTTGGAGCTTACCTTTTAGACAGCACGGTTGCTGTTGAGATCACACCGAAGTTCCAAGGTGTGCGGCACAGAGTCGAGGATCAGAGTAACGGAGTCCGACCAAGAAACCATGAAAAAGCCCGAAATGTTGCTTCTGGCGCTCCTTATATAACCAATCATTTCCTATGGAGTTAAGCATAACAGGATGTTCTATAACATTCCATCTGACGCACATCCCCGTGATGATGTGCAAACGGTACGCAGGACTTAGGAAGTTTATAAAGTGTGAGTCCCTATGGAATTCTCCCAGTGGAAGGGGTTAGCCGCTAAAATCCCGGTACACATTAGCTGTGCCCATCCGTTCGCCAAGAAAGATTGTGAAATGTAGGAAAATATAAAACTTTAGATGAATGTACAATTTAGCCCAAAGTGTCCAGAAATATGAATGTTCAAACTTTCTATGGATCCCTGCGCTTCTCAACAGCAATCGTGACAATATCCTCGTCGCTGACTTGACAGCTAGCAATTAAGTTGGTATACTCAGATGCATAGCTTTACTCGTTAGACCTCCAGAACTAATCCCAATGCAGTATTCAGAAACAGGGAACGGAACTGGAGCGGCTTTGTTGTCCTTCAGGTTGTGACAATATCCTCGTCGCTGACTTGACAGCTAGCAATTAAGTTGGTATACTCAGATGCTTAGCTTTACTCGTTAGACCTCCAGAACTAATCCCAAGGCAGTATTCAGAAACAGGGAACGGAACTGGAGCGGCTTTGTTGTCCTTCAGGTTGTGAATTCTAACACGTGCATCTAGTTGCTCTTTGAAAGCTACGAATTTTTCGTTAATATTTATGTTTGTTGTTATTGTTGGTGTTTATATGTGTATAATATGTGTTTAATTTATCTAATATTATTTATACAAGATTTGAGTGCAACAATATCTCAAAAACAATCTCAATCGCCAAGTGATTTGCAAAATGAAAATCCTTTGCGTAAAGGTGTGCAATTACTGAGAAGTACCCGGCAATTGTTTTACCTGAAGGTTGATGGGCAACCCTCTATTCTTGCTGATAAAACTGTAGCAGTAGCTCTTGGACACCCACCAGAACTATTTAGTGAGTGAATCATGACGGCAACAACGGTGCTTCTGAGGATGGTAACAAAAATGTGGATGGAATTGAGCCTTTGAACTTTTAAATCTTTGTGTTACACAATACTTAAATGTCTTTCATTTCTGTTATTGTAACAAGCAAGTTCAAATTAAAGATTTGAAGCTATCTCCGTGTTGGTTATTAATGAAGACTTCACAGGATAACAACCCAGTTCCCTGGCAAAGACCGCAAACTTAAGATGGTCGAAAACTTGGATTTTTATGACTCCAATTTAACTCGGTTGTTATCCCGTGAAGATCTCATTAAGTTCGCATTAATTGTTCTACGAGGGATGACCAGAAACTAAGGGCAATAAATTCTTGGGTTTCGTCTTTCACAGCGAACTAAATAGTGTGCGGTATTTCTAATACACAGTTGGCAACCGTATAGAGGTTCAGCTAACTGCCACCTATAGCGCTATTGCAAGGAAAACTGCGAAGAAATCCGCTCAGTTATTCGATTTCTACCGGCAAAACATGTAAGCGCTGCTGACATTCACTGATAGCTGGTAGAGGTTTATGGAGAGACTAATGTCTCGCCAGCATTTCGCAGACTGGCGTCGAAAACTTGCGGCTGGTAGAGAAAGCGTCGCCGACGAGGATCGCAGTGGTCGACACAGATTTGAACACAGCTCGTGTGGAGGTGCAGATTCATGACAACAGGAGGATCACATGGTGATAGATCTGGGAACATTCATGACATTGTTCACGGTATGCTGTGGAACCGGAAAACTGTTCCACGAAATCTGTCCAATCAACAAAGGGTCCAAGTCTGAAACTTTTGTGGCGGTTTCCTCGGAAGGGAAGAGTTATGTTCACCACATTTGTCACGGGAGACGCAACATGGATCCACCACTACACCCTCAGCAGTAGCGGTCGTCAATGGAGTGGAAACACCCCTCTTTTCCGAAGATAAAGAAGTTTAAGGTGGCTCCATCTGCCGGGAAGGTGATGGCCACAATGCTTTGCGACAGCGCAGGTGTCATACTCGTGTTTTTTGAAACAGGGCACACAGTGACCACTTACCAATACTGCGAGACCATGACATGATTGCACGTAGTAATCAGAAGGAAACGGCCGAGGGTGTCATCTCCCTTTACGACAGTGCGCGACCTCATACAACCCAAAAGACCAACACCCTGTTGAAGCAGTTTCGCTGGGATATCATAGACCATCCTTCCTACAGCCCGGATCTCCATCCAAACGATATTTTCCTCATTTGTAGGAATACCTAGGAGGCCGACGATTCGCTTCAGATGAAGCACTGCAACATTTCACAACAACATGGCTGAACACGCAAGGACAGGTTTCTACCAAAAGGAAATATTCAAACTCATCCCACGAAGCGACAAGTGCCTCAACCGATGTGGAGACTATGCAGAAAAATAACTATCAGCGCGGCTTTTATAGGAACTGGACCGCGTAAATCTAAATTATGTTCTTCAATGATGAAGCACAAGATCCTCTTCACGTGCGCGCTAAATTTGAAGTAAACGTCTTATGCTGGGTTTGGAGTAGCAGTCGACTCTTCTCAGGGCGTTTTAACGGGCTTGGCGACTTCTTAAATAATAAATCACTAGCGTTTTCTTTGTACAATTGTAGTTTAGTTTGTAATCATTCTAAAGTGAAACTGCAATCGCTCCATGTAATTTATGTGCTTTGTTGAATGCTGCAAATATTTTTACGCATGTAATTCCACGCGAATACATTAATATACGCGTAATCTCCAAATGGCCTTTTTCATACTTGTGAAAAAGCCTCTATCTTTTTTGATAACTGGCTTCAAAAGCCAGAAAATCAACACGTAACTATGATACTTATTGTTGGAAAACAAAATCGCATAGAGAAAATCAAAACACCTATACGCGACGAAAGCACAAGGAATAATAAACATTTGCATCCAGCGATTTCAATTTCGGAATGCAAAAGAACAAAAAAAAATTGAACATCCAACATTAGAAAAATGACATGAAATTCACATTTCGGCAGATTTTGTGGTTAAGATATAAATATTGCCTCAATGAATTTTATCACATCTTTTCTACTGGAGACGGTGGGAATTTTGATGCATGCAAGATCACGATTCTTTTTCCACGTGACACAGGGGCTGGAAGGTGGCAAGAGCAACTGCCGTCATCCCAACCTTTTCTTAAAGTATCGTACTAAGATTCATTTAAATATGATACCCTTCCTGTCTATTCAAGTACTGACATCTGCATGTCACAATCCTTGCTCATTCCATAATCACGCGCCTCTTAGTAACGTGCGAAAGCGCAACTCTAACTTCACTAATAAGTGTCTAACTACATTAATTTTTGCACAAAGCATAAAACCATGGCAGACCTAAGGATAGAATATGAAAATAACCAGATTGTAGAAGCTTGTAATACAAAATTCCTAGGTCTTATGATCGATTGTAACATGAATTGGAAACACCATATTGATTATATCTTACCCAAACTGAGCTCTGCATGTTTTGTCATCCCATCTTTAGTTCAACTTATAAATAAGAGCATACTAAAATCAGCTTATAATGCATATTTTCATTCATTGATGACATAAGGAATATTATTTTGGGGAAATTCAGTAAATGCTAAAAAAGTGTTCATTATGCAAAAAAGGTAATAAGAATAATGGATGGGAAAGACGATCAACTCACTGCAAACCACTCTTCAAAATGTTTGGAATTTTACCACTAGCCTGTGAATATACTCTAGCCATATTGTCATTTGTAATAAATAATCCAGAAAAGTTTACAAAAAATACATATATTCATAGCAAAGACCAGACATAGGCAGGACTCACATAGACCAACAAATAATTTGCAGTTATTCCAAAAAGGGGTTTACTACAAAGGAATAGTTTTGTTTAATTCACTTCCCTCTTGTATAAAAGAATTGCAAATGAACAAAAACAAGTTTAGATCAGAATTAAAAAGATACCTTATTACTCACACCTTCTATACAGAGGAGGATTTCATTCAATCAAAAAATACTGGTAATAATATAACATTGTAAATATAATAAACATGAATATTCTAAGAGTAGGTATTTTTGGAAACAGACATGTAATTGCAAACTATGCAAAACTGACACCTCAGAAAATGCATTGTCAGAGTTATTATATGTAAATAAATGTATTAATAAGTATGAATAGATATAATTGTTGACATGATCTACATCCTAGAGTTTGGGCTTCGAGTCTAATCTCATAATAGGCTCTACAGATTGCAAAGTTATGTATGTATGTAACCGAAATCCCTTTTGTGAGCAAAACTAGCTGGATTATTGACTATTATTTCTTGCATCAAAGCTAGATATGTCCCATTGCCTCCGCATGTTTAAGAGTACACAGTAAACAGCACTTGCAGCTGGAGAGTTCACAAGAAAATTACATGAATTAGAGAGAAAATAACGAAATCGTTACATCGCTGTGTTTTACTCCTCGTGTGGTTAACGTCTTTCTGTCATTTCTGATTTGTAGCATTCATTGACTGAAGTGACGCTCTCATAGGTGCACTGCAAAACGTCCCAAAATAATCAGTGCGTTATCTGAGAGGTTTCTATTAACAAAGATAAAGCGAATGTTAACCTTTTCAGCAGCATGTTTGTTTACATGCGACTTTAACCACATCAGAAGGGTTGTTGTTGTTTAGTATCAAATCTGGCAACGTCGCAAGCACGAGCAGCCATCCGAACTGTATATACCCCCGCCGCTGAATCCTTGCACTTGACAGTTCAGGTGTTTTCGCGTAAGGTTGGCTATGCTGCCTTTGCGGCGTTGCCAGAGTAACTAGTAAACAACAACAGCTGATTACAAATGTCTCTATCGTGTATAACGACGAATATAAACAGTGTATACAGTAAATGAATGCCGATGAATAATGAAACTAATTCGTTATTATTGATGTTAATTTAAAATAACAGTTATACTATAACATGTAGCATACATTACGTATTTACGACAATTTAGAACAAATTGATGCTAAATAGCTCGTTACAATGAAAGAAAGGTATAACAAAGTGATTTTTACAGTTTAGAATTTTAATGACTCAATCCCATCCAAGTCTCCGTCGTCATCATTCTCGGAAGCATTATCGTCATTGTCATCATCAACATCATCGTCGACACCAAGACACATCATCAGTGGTTCACATTCACTGATGATTCCGTCTAATTCCTGTGCTTTTCCTATTATTTTGTGAACATGATTCACTTTCTTCTTTCACCTCGCCACACCTTCCCGCAAGACCCTATCCATCTCTATAATTCTGAAAGTCTTTTTATGTTCCCTCACGTATAAACAAACACCAATAATAATAACAAATATAAATAACAACCAATAAATACGTAGCTTGCACAGAACAGCTCAACGCACATGTTAGGATTTCACAAACTGAGCAAGTGGTTAGAAATAGCCAGATATTGCAACGGTGTGGCATCCATTGTCTGACTGGCCAGAATTCTGCTTTGTGATTAATTCAGAAAGTGAAACGGGTAAAGGTTCTCATCTGTTTTTAGCTGATGTACCAACTATCAAGTGCAAGGATTCAGCGGCGGGAGGATACTAGCTTGAGTGTTCTACTGGTCACGTGGTTTCTGGCATATGATGTGTATTAATTTCATTTGTGTGACAGGTAATCCGACCAGCGCAGACTGACATCGACCTGGTGGCCTCCAGGTTTCAACATGGAGATGCAGTATTCCAACACCCCATGATACCCGGCTACGAAGGTAAGTAAGTATTGCTTTCTCTACACGTACTATGTATAGAGAGGGTATTGTAATGCACCCAAAAATTCCATACCGAGATTTCACCGCAAATACATGTTTTGGGACCTCCTGAAAACAAAAAAGCATTTTTAGAAAAATGTCCGTGTGCGCGTGTGTCTGTGGGCAGCATAGCTCAAAAACAAAAAGACCGTCGAATACCAAACTTGGTATCTTCCAAGGATGCGACACGACAATGTTCAAGAAAATCCCCCACCCCTTCACATGGAAAACATTTCGGAAATTTTGATTTTATCTAAAATGGTTCTAATGATTTTGATTAGAATGTCGTATATTATAGATATTTACCTGACAAATACTGTGTATATCTTGAATTTTCTGGGAATAGCCACTTTATTCTGAATGAATTTTACGGAATTTCGAATAACTAGTAAACTGTAAGAGATAGAGAAAACCCCACTAACAGAAACTGTAGCGCTCCTTAAAACATACCATTTATGTTATATACAGTTTTTTTCGTAGAGTTGATCATTTTTGAGATATTCCTTATTATTGGTTTCAGTTTTAAAAAACATACTTTTCTCATACTGGAATTTGTTAACTCGTGTCCATGCAAAGGAATTATAGTCTCATAGCAACCAGTTTTTGACTATCACTTTAACCTATGGTACTCCCTTATTTCGCTTCTACTTACAAGGAAGCAAGTAATAAGACTGTTTCTCCTAATTTTTTCTCAATTAGTATGAAGTAAAAAGAAGCTTAATCTTTTTAACACTATTTGTTGCAAAGATGTAGAGAAAGTCATGTGAATGGAACACATCAGATGTTTCTATTTCAACAATGAGCATATGTTATATTTAAATTAATAGAACAGACTTCATCGAAAGCATCTCTCTTTATGGACTTCTTATTTTCTCTACATAGGAAGGGCAGGTATTGCATTCCACCCAAAGATTCAATACCGATATTTCAACCGGATATACTCCTTTTAGGGTCCCCTGTATGAAGAGAACATTTTAAGAAAAAAGTAAGTCTGTGTGTGTTTGTCAGTGTGTCCGTCTGTTTGCGAACACGATAACTCAAAAACGCAAAATCGGTAAAATACCAAACTTGGTATTTAAGTTAAATATTTTCCAGGGATGCGACATGAACATTTTGAGGAAAACCCACCACCCCAAACTACCTTTTATATGGAAAATGTTTCGAAAATTTTGATTTTCTCTAAAATGTCTCTAACGATTTTCATTAAAATTCTGTCGCCCTCCGTGGTGCAATGGTTACCAGACTTCTTATACCCAAGATCGCGGGTTCAAACCCGGCGGAGGACGATGGATTTTTTCGAGTGTAAAAATCCTTGCATGGCTTCCTTCAGAAGGGAAGTAAAGTCTTTGGTCCCGTGTCGTAGATTTATGGCATCTCAAAGAACCTCAGGTCTGTTAGAGAGGCCTCTGAGCAAAATTAAGCGGTCTTTCACGCCCAGTATAGAATGGGACGCTGAGAACCACAGCAGTTAAAGAACCTGATAAAGAGGCCTCTGAGCAAAATTAAGCAGTCTTTCACGCCCAGTATAGAATGGGACGATGAGAACCGCAGCAGTTACAGAAACTCAAGTCTGATAAAAAGGCCTCTGAGCAAAATTAAGCAGTCTTTTACGCCCAGTATAGAATGGGACGATGAGAACCGCAGCAGTTAAAGAACCTCAAGCCTGATAAAGAGGCCTCTGAGCAAAATTAAGCGGTCTTTCACGCCCAGTATGGAATGGGACGCTGAGAACCACAGCAGTTAAAGAGCGTCCATAAATAAAACTCCATTTATTTTTACATGAAAATACCGTATATTGAAGATATTTATATGAGAGATTTTTATTTTGAATTTTCTGGGTATACAGTCTCTGAAGTCCTCTTCATTCTGAATGAATTTTGCTGAATTTTTGCATAACTGGTAAATCGTAACAGATAGACAAAAACGGTAATCTTGTTAAAACACACAATTTATGTCATATATATTTCGACATGGAATTTTTGGATAGAAGAGAATACGTTCTCTAGCTACTGTGTGCATACGGCTAGAGAAAGAGACAATAGTTTTAGTTGTAAAGGACTAATGTGAGTTATGGTACAGGGTTCGTGCCCCGAATCCACGGTACTCTGGGTCAGAATTTCACAGTATCAGCGACAGAGGCACTGGGGGAGTTTGAGAGATTGCAGCTGGATTCACGGGAGGCTCTCAACTTTGTGGAACATCAGCAATGTCTTCAGGACGGGCGCTATCAGCCTCGGGACATGGGCGATCGTCTGGTAAGTCAATGTGCCAACTTGGTGTCACGAAGTCCGTACAAAAACACATTATTTTGGTTGATTTTTACTTTCTCTACACATACTATGTAGGTAGTGTATAGAGAAGGCATTACACTCCACCCAAAAATTCGATACCGAGATTTCACCGGAAATACATGTTTTAGGTCCCCCTGAATAAAAAAAAAGAGAATTTTCAGAAAAAGGTCCGTGTGTGTGAGTGTGTGTCTGTGGACAGTATAGCTCAAAAACGAAAAGACCGTTAAATACCAACTTGGTATTTAAGATTGGTATCTTCCAAGGATGCGACACGAAGATTTTCAAAGAAAATCTCCCCAACCACAACTACCCTTTATATGGAACTTTTTCGAAAATTTTGATTTTCTTAAAAATGGCTCTAATGATTTTGATTAAAATATTGTATATTAAAGATATTTACCTCACAAATAAAGTGTATATCTTGAATTTTCTTGGAATAGCCTCTGAAGACTACTTTATTCTGGATCAATTTTCGGAATTTTGCATAACTGCTAAACCGTAAGAGATGGACAAAACCTTACCACACAAAAAATGTAGAGTATGCTAAAACACATAATTTATGTAATATAAATTTTTTTCGTGGAGTTGATCGTTTTGGAATATTATTGATTTCAGCTTTGAACGGAATTCGTTAACTCCTGTCCATACAAACAAAGGAACTTCAGTTACATAGCAACCAGCTTTTGACTATTACTTTAACCTATGCTACTCCCTTATTTCGCTTCTACTTACATGGAAGCAAGTAGTAAGACTATTTATACTAATTTTTCTCAATTAACATGAAGTAAATAGAAGCAAAAGCTTTTTAATATTTTTTGCAGAGATGTAGAGAAAGTCATGCGAATGGAACACATCAGGTTTTTTTAAATAGCAAAGAGCGAAATCCATGCGGCTGCAGTTAACTGTAGCCCCATAGCGTCCAAACATGCCATAACACCGTTATTTTACTTGGGCTCTCCCCATCCTTTACCACAGGCACGTTTGACTGCAGCCCTTGGGATTCGAACTTGCGAAGTTCGGTTTTGAATGGAAGGCCAGTTGATTATGTATCGCACCAAAGATCACGGCTTGAGAGATTGTGCACGTGACTGATATAAGTAATTTGAGATCGGCGATGCCCGGATAAACATAACGTTAAACGTGTGGGCATCAGGTGCTGATAAGTCGGTGTTAAAGCAAATTAGGTTGAAAAAATGGCTTTAAAACTGCTGCCTGAGTGTAGAAATATAGATTTTTAGCAGATCGTTACTAGCGTTCTCAAGATTTAATGTCGCAAAAATCTGTAAAATCTCGAACTAATCACTTGACAGTGCGACACTGAGCATTCGTTAACTACGTTCTTGGGCTATGTATCCTACTCTGGAGGCGTTTTTTCTGCTGCTCTGGTAGCTTAATGCGTAACGTGGGAAGCTGTTATCTCAAAGGTCATGAGTTCGATTCATACCATAGAGTAAATATTTTTTATTATTATATTTTTCATTCCAGACGAAGTGCCGCGATACGTGGTGTACTGGCACTTCAGAAACTTATAGCCGTTGCTTCGAAATTGCAATAAACAGGCCATAATTCTCCTATCTCAAATTACTTATTTAAGTAATCTACATATTCTGTGAAAATATTTCGGTACAGTTCATTAACACCCTGCACATATACTAGTTCGCGAATTAGAGGAAGAAGGGTATATGTATCAAAGGGTTAACAATAATCAGTTGCAGAGATCAAGTATTTTAATGATGAAGTACGCTGTTTGTTGCAGTTGATGGAGAGCCAATATCGGCTGCCTTTGCTGGCTGTGCGACCTGAAGCTGTTGGCATCCTGAGATCGTTGCCAGTCTCGGAACCTTCGCTGTGTCCTCCACGCCACAGCCACTCGCCCTTCTTCATGGAACACACCGACCCTCACAAGTACCTCAAGCTAGGCGAGTATTCTGTCATGTCATCTCTCACGTTTTCAACATTCTCGGTTACGTTACAAGCTTTCAAAATGACGTTCAAATTGCATCCTTAAAATTTGTATTTCTTGTAACGCGTAATGTACAAGGGCGCTCCAGAAAAAACAAACGATTTGACATAACTGAACAATAACGAAAGTTATATACAAAACTTTATTTACAAAGTTACACTACCTTACTCTATTTCTCAACGTAATCGTCATTGCTATCAAAGTATTTATTGTCACGTGGTACCAGTTTTTCAATGTCGATGTTATACTCTTCCACCGCTGAAGATCTAAGCCAAGATGTTGATGTTTTCGCCGGTTGCGAAATCTTTTCCACCCAAAAAGTTATGTATGATGACCAAAGTGAAACATCGGTTATTTTCAATTCTTTCATCAACATTTGGTTCCAACTGATCTATAACGATTGATGAACTTCCACTCCGGTCTTTATCGTTCACACTGTTATGTTCTTCCTTGATTACTTGTAAATTATGCGCCATTTCCTCACTGAAGACTCGTTCATTGCATTATCTCCATCCACTTACGCTATTACCCTATACAATTTGATTGGCCGAACATTTTGTGCATTCAAAAAAACGAATAAGTTCTTTGGTTTATTTAGTTATGCTAAATCGTTCGTTACTTTCTGGATGAGCCTCGTATTATTTCGGGCTATGTTCAATTTCACTCGCTTTAATTAGAACATGTTTGTAAATATTACAGCACTGTTTATAACATCAAAACGAGACATAAATAAACCGCGTGGCAAAAGTTGGGGATATTGGCATGAGTACTGAGATTTTACGAATATATTAGTTTCTCTAGTACGTATTCACAATGTATATAGTGAATAGAACAGGTATTAGATTTCACCGGAAATATATGCTTTGAGGCCCCCTGAATAATAAAAGAGAGCACTTTTAGAAACACGTCCGTGGACAGCATAGCTCAAAAACAAAAAGTCGGTTAAATACCAAACTTGGTATTTAAGTTAACCGTCTTCCAATGAAGAGACACGAAGATTAAAAAAACAATCACCCCATCTCCATCTACCATTTACATGGAACATTTTTTGATAACTTTTATTTTCTCAAAAACGGATGACTCTAATGATTTTTATTAAAATACTATTTGCATAGCATATTTTTATGACAAAATGTATACTTTGAATTTTCTGAAAATATCTCCATTCTGAGTGACTTTCATACAACTTTGGCAAACCATTAGAAATAGACAAAAAATGTATATCTCGTTAAAATACACAATCGTGTACATAACAATTTTTGTAATAGAGTTGACTGTTATTTTTTTTTTGCTGATGTTTAACACCCACTTTTATTATAAATAGCACCGCAGGTGAAGGCACTGATGATACAGCTGAAGCTGGAGCTCCGGTGAAATGCGATGGCCGGGGATACCGGAGAATCCCTGCGCCGCTTTCTCCACCATAAATACCATATGAGGGTGATCTAACCACTCGGCCACGGCGCAGCCAGTTAACCGTTATCGAAATATTCCGTGTTATTGGTTTCAGTTTTAAACTACTTAATTTTTTCTCCAATGGGAAGATATATCTTTTCGTCTCTTTTTTATTCCTGGCAAGCTAAGAGAACCGAATTTCAGTCGTTTCATATAGTAACAGAAAAATTCATCCAGAATAAAGTAGTCTTCAGAGGCTATTCCCAGAAAATTCAAAATTTAGATTTTATTTGTCATTTAAATATCTTAAACATAGGAGATTGAAATGTTTTCCATATAAAGGGTGGTTGGGGTGAGAGGATTTCGTGCCGCATCCATGGAAGATATTTAATGCTTCTAAAAATGCCCTTTTTTGATTCAATGGGTCTCAAAACATATATTTCCAGTGAAATCTCGGTATCGAATTTACGTTCGCTATACACTATTACAGGGCACGTGTAGAGAAAGTAAAAGTTGTTATAACTTCTTGAATATTCATCGTAACGAAATGCTGTAAACAAAAAGTTGGTTGGGGATGTAAAATTGAGAGAGAGTGAGGGAGAGGGTAAGTATTTAGATTTGATGGACAATTTGTGGACAAAGTAGGTAATTGGTTTTGCTGTACGATGAACATATAACTTAAATTCTAAGCCTGCTGATATTCGTGCCACCGCTGTCTCTGTACTGACCAAGTAACATTTGGTTCCTTAACAACCGAAATGTTTAACATCCAAATTCTCGTCGAGGTTACAGAACTTTAAACAGCCATCATGCTGCAACCTTTGATTGAAGATCATAATCGAGGGGAGCTGTACAGTAAGTGAACATTGTAGTTTGTACACTGCCACAAAGCAATTGTAGGTGTGGGTGGCTCACTTGGTTAGGCGCTGCCCTATTGACCTCAAACCCAGGACGAAATTCCGGCGTTGATGTCATCCTAACAATTTGACGCGCCGTTAACAAAAACTCATGTTTTTTTAACATCTTAGCTTCTAAGACGTTATTCAGAGAGATAAGTGTATCATAATTATCTATATTCAATATTCTTTGTTGGCAATCTTTGTTAATTTGTTATTCGGCCATTAGGATAGTTTTTGTAATTGTTTACACGGTTTTCGTTCCTTTGTTACTATACTTTATCATGGCGTTTATAGCCAACATTGATACAAATAATACCGCGAGATGACAAGCTGTCGACTACCCTGACATCTATGGGATTGTTGCACATTTTAAGCACGTGTCTCACAGCAATTCTGTGGTTGCAAGTGGACACTTCAAGTAGCAATGCTTCACGAATTAAAGACGTCCTCTGGAGTTTGTTTTACTTGAGCTTTGGTAAAGCTTCCGCAGGACGTCCAGATTGAAAACACTAAAGGAAACAATGAGTATTTACATGGAATGCGTGTTCTTTTAGCAGATGTGATTTTTTTGAATTTCTGTGGCCCACCTGCCCTAATTAAAACATTCTCTTATATACACTAAAAACAACACACTCAATTTTATAATATTTACACATGCATAACTATATCGGCAACCATACGAAATCCGTGAATCTTCTTTTCTAATAAGCACTTGTTGCCATTTTCTTTCTAATTGATTTTGTTTATCAAAACATAACACTGCTTTTCTTACAAAAATTAGCATGTACAAGATGTAAATAAATAAAATAAATGACGTGTTATTTATGGACGCTCTTTAACTGCTGTGGTTCTCAGCGTCCCATTTTATACTGGGCGTGAAAGACCGCTTAGTTTTGCTCAGAGGCCTCTCTGTCAGACTTGAGGTTCTTTTACGTACCGACGACACGGGACCAACGGCCTCACTTCCCTTCTGAAGGAAGCCATGTTAAGGATTTTTACACCCGAACCCGCGACCTTGGGTATCTGAAGTTAGCATTGTAACCATTACACCACGGAGGGCGAGTATGTAAAAGGTGTGAAAACACAATAGTGATAAGAACGGAGTTTGGTGGATTGGACTAATTGCTGCCGCACGATTATTTACAAATCTAGAGCAAGAGAGCTATAGTCGCTTTCATCGTATACTTAACTGAAATTACTAAAAGTAAATTACACGAAAATTGGTTTATTTACACACCCACACTAGTTACATCCTTTAGAGACCAACCAAAATGCTCGCTTCGCTAGGATGCTTTGATGAAACCACGGGAAAATACTAAAAACTAGTACGTGTAGAGAAAGTAATATGTTTTGACGTAGATGTGATCACTTTGAATCGCTGTCCACTCACACACCCGCTCTAATCAATAACAAATTCTCCGCAAAATGTGAATAAGATACTCCATTTTGTAATTTTTATGCACGCACAACTACACAGCTAACCTATAATTACTTTCTCTACCACTAATATGCAACGTACATAATAGAGAAGGTATTGCATTCCACCCAAAATTTCGATACCGCAATCTCAATGGAAATACATGTCTTGAGATATCCTGAATCCAAAAGCATTTTTAGAAGCATGTGTGTGTCTGTAGGCAGCATAGCTCGGAAAGTTCAAGTCCAGTCTATTCCAAGGAAACGGCACGAAAATTTTCAAGAAAATCTCCTCACGCCCAATCACTCTTTACATGGGACATTTTTCGATAACTTTTGATTTTCTCAAAAGTGGCCATAACGATTTCTATTAAAACACCATAAGCTTAAGATATTTTCATGACAAACGAAATGTTTAACTACAATTTTCTACATTCGTTGACTTTTGTTTAACTGGTAAACTCTAAGAAATAGACCAAAACTTACTATACAAAATTATAGCTCTCGTTAAAATACGTAATTTATGTCATATACTTTTTATTCATTTATTTTTATTGTAGAGTTAACCGTTTCCAAGATATTGCTTGTTACTGGTGTCAATATTTAACTTCTTAAAGCTCTCTCAAAGAGGAAGTTACCATTCATTTCATACTTTCCTAGCTCTACTAAATTGATAACATAAGACCACCAGTTTCTGCTAAATTCACTTTATTCATCACTAGAGCACTCAAGGTAATACATGTTGGTAGACAAATAATTGACTCACTTCACTACCTGAGCTTTCGTCTCTCACTAGAGCACTTCACTTTGTACCTAACTCCCATACGTGCGAGATCAGTAGACTCGTGGTGAGCCAAGGCGTACCTACCCTGGTAAAGACTTAACCACAGGAATGGTGAATGGTTGAGGTTGGGTTGCTTTTTCAGCAGCAGCATCCTTCCTCTGCTCCATTCGTGTCCTGCTTGTTTATTTTAGTTGGTCTTGATTTTTAAATGACTACTCCCAAGATTGGGAGGGGTGAGCACATAGTTCAGCTTTTTTGCTGTTGGCTGGGTTGAAACCATTGTTATTGGGGTGCCTGCAAGCCATGTGGTAACGTCTGCATCGGCGTTCCGTTGGTAAGTAGTCCCCCAGTGATCTGACAAGGGCATTGTCAAATTGGCCTAATCTGGCGCAGAAATTTTGAGCCCGGCGCCTAATTATATCCTCCACAGAGGATGTGCCGAAGCTTCATGGAGTAACCTCACTGGGACGCATTGACATAGAGTAGATGGACCGGAATCCAGCGCTGTAACCAGAGAGGCCAGGTGTCTGCTGCCATGCCCCACGCTTCGCAGGCACAGAGCATCAGAGGGAAAATGAACGCTTTGAAAAGACGTAAGTTTAGGTGAACTGGCATTTAGGAGGCCAGAGCAGGATATAGAGCGGCCAACACCCCTCCTACCCCAGCTCTGTTCGAAGTTCCCAACACGTGTTCACAAAAAGTTAGACCCTTATCAAGAGTGACGCCTAGGTAGCGGATGGAATTTCCTCACTCTATTCATTCATCCTGATAGGTGAAGTTGGGCTGCAGGGAGGGGAGGCATTTCTTGGTAAACAAAACAGCATGGCTTTTGCCCGGATTGATGGACATCCACCACTGTCTACACCAGTCCTGGAACTAACTCCCGGTAGCGACGGCCCCTCTTATAGTCCTGTAGACCGGATCCGAAAATTCCAGTTGTAGAAATTACAGGAAACCACTTTTTATCAATTTAAAGATAGATTACTTTGTAAATGGATTCCTCTGCCAGTAGAGATAAAGACCTGCCTATTACATATCTTGCAGGGGAATACGCAAAGGACTTTGTTTGCCTGGCTGTTGTGTCCATTCGCTCTAATGTTGGAGCAGGCTCGGCAGCTGTGGCTGAAAGAGGGTCATAGTTCGTATACCTATTCTGGCTCTACATTCACCCAAAAATTTGATATTGAGATTTCACAAATAAATTTTGAGAACCCCTGAATAAAAGAAAAGGTTAAATTTTAGAAAAAGATCAACATGTGTCTGTGAACAGCATAACTAAAAAACAAAATGCCTGTTATATATAAAACTTAGTTTTACAGTTCAGTATCTTTCAGGGATGCTTGCTACACCAAGATGTTCAGGAAAATCCTCCACCCATTTACATGGAATATTTTTTTTTTTTTCCTCATTTTTTTAAAAATGGGTCTAATAATTTTCATTAAAACATTATTTGGATGGCAAATACAATGCACACCTTAAATTTTCTAGGAATAGCCTCTGAAGCTTTCTTCATTCCGAACAACTTTTATATAGTTAGTACACTGTAACAGACAAAAAATTACTCAAGCCACGTAAAGTTTTCTCAAATGTGTCCTCATCTTTCTTTTTATCTCTGTTTTGTCTACTCCTAGCAAGCAAAGAAAACCCAATTTTGATTGTTTCACATAGTGACTGGCTTTTAAAAGATTTGATTATCACTTTAGCCTAATGTACTCCCGCATTTCCCTTCTACTTATGAAGAAGCAAGCAATAACAAAATGCTGCTAATGCTTATCTCGATTATCATGATATAATAATAATAATCTTTTGTAAGAACAGTTTGTTTGCAGAACAGCTAGAGAAATTCATGTTTATAGAACACAAAATATCTTTTTAGATATTTATACTTATTTTTTTTGTTTTTTATCAGCGTTGTAGACCACTCGCCCCTCACCTAGTCAGCCTGGTTCAATCCCAAGCGACCATATGGGCTTTGTGGTGCACAAAGCAGTATAGGGGTAGGTTTTCTCAGGGTTCTCTGGTTTCCCTCACCATTGCATTCCACCAGTACTCCCTCTTCATTCCATGTAACATCAGTGTTATTGCCTGTGCTGCCATTTGTAGTAAAAGTGGGCATTAAAGACTATAAAAAAAAACAAAAAAAAAATAAAATAAAAAAAAACAACAACTTAATTTTTTATTTTCATGAAAAAAAAACATGGAATTTCAAAAGTATTACAGAGTAATCTACTATTTCAAAATCACTTTACCTAGTGTATTCTTTTTATACCTACCATAAAATGTGTAATGTAATTTTAGCTTGATTAACACGAAGCAGACAGAAAGATAAGCTTTTATAAGAATAAATTGCAGAAGAGTAGATAGAGAACATAGTGTGAAAGTGCATTTCTAATTATGGTACTTTATTTTGTAGGGTATGGAGGCCACATTCCATTTGGCTACAGCAAGTTTGGCCAGGGCCACATGCCCATGACGAACTCGACGCTGTGTGACTTCACGTCCAACTACCGCAGACGACAGAGCACAGAATGGGCTCCTGTGTCCATCGCTCGTCCAGACCCACCAATGCTCATACAGTCCACTGAAATTTACTACAAACACGTTGGGCTTATTCCCAACTATGAGGGTCACGTCCCGGGGGCTCAGTTCAGATTTGGTAAAACGTACGGTACAGACACTCATGATGCAAAGAGGTGGCTTCGTGGAGACTTCACAAACTGACAGTGTTTTGGAAACAAAATGAGAAGATATGTTGACTCTCTCATGAGATGCAGGTTTATAATCAGTGTTCACAGTGGATGTTAAACATAACACATACACATGCTGTTAATGATCTATAACTGAGATACAATAAAAACTAAATGATCTCTCTCTTGCATTGATTATTTCTTCGCTCATGTGGAACCCCACATCATACTGCTTCACATAATGATTGCAAATATTTATTTCCACTTAAATGAGTTAAAGAAATTACAATAATGCAGGTTTTCAATTCTTTTAATTTAACCTTTTAGTGCTAGCCCGATTAGCAAAACACTGTCTGAAAAGTGCCAAGCAATTTTAGAGGAGAATGCAAGATTTTAAACTATTAGTAATAAAACAAGTACGAAATGATATAATAGACAGCTGAATCTTTTTTCATTTTTAATACACCCTTTTGTCTACTGTATAATGTGCATTATATGGATGAGAAGTCTCTTCAATATCTTTAAAAAATTTGAAAATAAAATTCAAAATCCCTAAATAAATCAATAAATAGGCCTACTAAACCTTACTACACAGAAAGATCAGCCTAACGAAATCCAAAAAAAGTATTTCTGGAAAAAGGTCCATGTGTAAACTTGGTATTTAAGTTTGGTATCTTGCAAGGATGCGACACGAAGATCTTCAAGAAAATCCCACCACCGTCAACTACCCTTTACATGGAACTTTTTTAAAAAAAATTTGATTTTCCCAAAAATGGCTCTAACGATTTTGATTAAAATATTGTATATTAAAGATATTTACTTGACAAATAATATGTATATCTGGAATTTTCTGGGAATAGCCTCAGAATATTCTGGATGAATTTTACAGAATTTTGCATAAATGCTAAACTGTAAGAGATAGACAAAAACTTACCACACAAAAAATATAGAACACATTAAAATACACAATTTAAATTTCTTTCGTGGAGTTGACCGTTTTTGAGATATTCCTTGTTTTTGGTTTCAGCTTTAAAAAACTTATATTTTTCTCATACAGGAATTTGTCAATTGCTGTCCGTACAAACAAAGGAACTTCAGTGACATAGCAACCAGTTTTTGACTATCACTTTAACCTATGATACTCCCTTATTTCGTTTCTACTTACAAGGAAGCATGTAATAAGACTATTTCTGCTAATTTTTTCCCGATTAGCATTAAGTAAATAAAACCATTAGCTTATTAAGAATAATTTGTTGCAGAGATGTAGAGAAAGTCATGTGAATGGAACACATCAGATTTTTTTAAAACATAAAAAAAATTAGATCACGTAATCAGAAAAAAATTACCCCCCCCCACACACACATACAAAGCACATTACAACTATTAATGAAAATGACATAAAGCAATAGGATAAAGATGTAACGCAGATTACTGTACAATTTAGCCTTGTGTTGCTGCGTAGCTGAATGGTTGATTCACATTGCATGTGTCATCTGGTTACAACTCTGTAAATCCATTTTGATAAGTACGCTGCTTATTTGCATGTGTCTACGACCACTGATATCCGATGCATTTTCATTGCTGAAGCTAGAATCTTGCTTTCTTCTAATACATCGCGAACTGCAGCTCTTATTTACTTCTTTGGCTCTAAACTTTTGCTAAATGACACCATGTTTCAACCAACATAAATACCAGCTACAGAAATTAAATATGGAGATAATTTAGCACTTTGGAGTGAAAATAATGTCCTGAAAAGCTCCAGAAAAGCTTTCTCTATGGCTATGACTTAGAAGGTACACAGACTTTCCCACAGTCAAAAGTTGAACCATGAAAATGGAATTATGAATGGCACTAAACTGGTTAATCATCTCAACTTCATTGTGATAGATTTCCCATTTATAATAAAACTCCACCAAATTGCCTCAGATCTAAAAGTTTCAACTCACATCTCCTGTCACTATGTGGTGTAATGAAAAATGAAATGGCCTGTTATTTATGGACGCTCTTTAACTGCTTTGGTTCTCAGCGTCCCATTCTATATTAGGCGTGAAAGATCACTTAATTTTGCTCAGAGGCAAGGAAGCCATGCTAGGGATTTTTACGCCTGAAAAAAATCCATCGTCCTCCGCCGGGTTTGAACCCATGACCTTGGGTATATGAAGTTAGCATGGTAACCATTACACCACAGTCACCCTCCGTACAACCAAAGTCATGGGTTCAAACCCACAGAGGATGATGGATTTTTTTTCAAGCGTAAAAACCCTTAGCATGACTTCCTTTGGAAGGTAAGTAAAGCCATTGGTCCTGTGTCATAGATTTACAGCACGTAAAAGAACCTCAAGCCTGATAAAGAGGACTCTGAGTAAAATTAAGCAGACTTTCATGCCCAGTATAGAATGGGACGCAGTTAAAGAGCATCCATACGTAAAACTCCATTTTCTCACATCTTCCATTAGGAGAGGTTCTTGTTATTATCAACCCTACAGCAATGAAGACTATTACTAATTTGCAACAAAACTTCACTTATCTAGTATTGTAATCCAATACACTTATATGGACCCATAAGTTTAATAGTTTGGGAGAAAGCATTTATTTTAAATAATGAGACCACACAATAAATTTTGATTACTGCCAATTGATTCTATCACTAAATATGATTTAATTCCAATAGTTGGCAATATTGTAGCACATAATTCATAACCTAGCATCAGTAACTGTAATGATGCAAATAAATAAATTGAGCTCAAGATGCAAATCAAATTGTGAATGGAAAATTACTCCTCTTGTTTTGAGTTTATTCATAAAGGTAAGTGAAATTTTGTTGAAAATTATTATAATATTATTGCCTCATTGTTACTAGCATCAGATTTTACATGTTATAACTTATTCTTTTATTTTTGAGAATACAGAATTTTTGAAGTGAAATGCTTTGTGCTCTTTCAGGGAGTCTGTTAGGGAATTTAATTCATTAGAACAAATTGTCATGGTAGCTCAAAGGTTAAGGTCAACTGCATAGAAAGCAGAAGATCCGTTTTCAAATCCTAGCCAGGCATTAAATTTTTCCGTTTAAAAGGTCTATTTGTATTGAGAATCCTCAAACTTGGTACAATATAGATGGGTAACGTTACTATAAAAAATCTGATGTGTTCCATTTACACGACTTTCTCTACATCTCTGCAACAAATTATTGTGCTTCTATTTACTTCATGCTAATCAAGGAAAACTTAGCAGAAATAGTCTTATTACTTGCTTCCTTGTAAATAGAAGCAAAATAAGGGAGTACCATAGGTTAAAGTGATAGTCAAAAGCTGATTGTTATGAGACTGAAGTTCCTTTGTTTGAATGGGCAGAAATGGAAATAGCGTTTTATTTATGGATGCTCTTTAACGCTGCGGTTATCAGCGTCCCATTCTAAATTGGGCATGAAAGACTGCTTAATTTTACTCAGAGGCCTCTATATCAGGCTTGAGGTTCGTTTACATGCCGTAAATCTACAACATGGGACCAATGGCTTTACTTCCCTTCCAAAGGAAGCCATGCTAAGGATTTTTACACCTAAAAAAATCCATCATCCTCCGCCGGGTTTGTTCCCACAACCTTGGGTGTATGAAGTTAACATGGTAACCATTACATAACGGAGGGCAACTTTGAATGGACAGGATAAATTCCTCTATGAGAAAAGTATAAGTTTTTTAAAGCTGAAACCCAAAACAAGGAATATCTCAAAAACAGTCATCTCCATGAAAAAAATGTATATAACATAAATTGTGTGTTTTAACGTGCTCTATATTTTTTGTATAGTACATTTTTGTCCATCTCTTATGGTTTAGCAGTTATGCAAAATTCCGTAGAATTCATCTAGAATAAAGTAGCCTTCAGAGGCTATTCCCAGAATATTCAAGATATACATTTTATTTGTCAGGTAAATATCTTTAACATATAATAATTTAATCAAAAAAGTTAGCCATTTTTGAGAAGTTCAAAATTTTTTAAAAAAGTTCCATGTAAAAGGTATTTGGGGGTGGGGGGATTTTCTTGAATCTTCGTGCCGCATCCTTGGAGGATACCAAACTGAAATACCAAATTTGGTTTTTAACACACGCGCGTGACCACCCACACATTTTTCTAAAAATGCTTTTTTTTGGATTCAGGGGTTCTCAAAACATATATTTCCAGTGAAATCTCAGGATCAAATTTTTGGGTGCAATAGAATACCTTCTCTATACACTATGTACATAGTACGTATAGAGAAAGTATAAATAGCTCTCACACACACCTTTTTACTTTCTCTACACGTACTGTGTACATAGTGTATAGAGAAAGCATGGTATTGCATTCAAAAATTCCATACCGAGATGTCACTGCAAATATCTACTTTGAGACCCACTGAATTCAAAATCCCCCCCCCCCCCAGGGTACTGCAACAGGGACTATTGTTTCCAACCTCGACTGGTGTTTGGAGCTATTTAAGCAAAATCTGAAGGACTTTTGGTGTAGAGTTGTCACTGTCGATTCAATGAAGATCAGACTGTGGAGAGTTTGAATGATTTCCTCGGTAACCACAGCGTGTCCTGGGTGCTCTTCTTCAAAAATGGATATTCAACCACATTTTAATTTGTATGTCTATAACTTATCATAGAGGGCAAAATGTCCACAGTTTTCAATTTTACTTTCATCTTCTTGCAAGTTCTACCATCCAAAGTAAGAACCCAATTACTAAACAATACAGCACTTTTTCCATTTTAGTGAAAATATGTTGAACAACTGAAACACCCGCTGTTCAAAACTTCGAGGGGTTTTCAATAAGTCCTTAGAAAATCCAAGAAATTCTAATCTAACATAAAAAAATTTGTATTTGGTAAACGTTGTTTCTTTCTAGATGGCAGCTTAAGTTTCAGCACGTGGTTTTGTTGCCATGGGCGATTGTATCAACAATCTTGTAATGGGATGGAAAAAGAAAAGTTTCATGTGGTGATTAGATACATTTAAAAGGCTTAACAGAGAAAGAGAGATAAAACCCAAGTTGGATCAAGTTCATGGCACAACTGCTCGTGCATTTGTACATTTTACAATTGGATAAATGAATTCAAATGTGGCCATACATCCACAAACGAACACTGTTCTGGATGTTCAGTAGAAGTGCATTCCTGTGAAATGATTGACAAAATCCAGGATATGGTTTTGAGTAATCAATGAATCAAAGTTTGCAAAATGTTGCACCAAAAATTAGTATGAGGAAGGTCTCGGCAACATGGGTGTTGCATTTGCTTGCTCCCAATGGAGAATAAACGCAATCGTGTGATTAATTTGGAAGCTGGTTTGGCACTTTTCCGCCACAATCCTGATGAGTTTCTGCATCGATACATAACTGTGGATGAAACATAGATACACTACTACACTCCAGAGACAAAAGTAGTCAAAACAGTAGGTTTTTGGTGATGGTCTCGGTTTTTTGGGCTGCATGTATAATCATCTACATTGATTACTTGCAGAAAGGAAGAACAATAAATGGAGAGTATTATGCTTTGTTAGTGCACGGTTGAATGGAATAATCAAGAAAAAAAGTCTCATCTGTCAAAGAAAAAGATTCTCTTCCATCATGACAATGCAAGGGTGCATACCTGCTCAGTTTCGATGACGAAAATTGTAGAATTAAGGTTTGAATTATTACAACATCCACCATATATGCAAGATTTGACCTGCAGTGACTACTTTTTATTTCCAAACTTGAAAAAGTGGCTCTGCTGAAAACGATTAACGTCTAATGCAGAGGTCACCTTCCAAACAGGTGCCTATTTTGCAGACCATCCGAAAGCTTACATTTTGAAAGGCATAAAATGGTTGGATAAATGCTAGGAAGTGTATCAAGCTAAAAGGAAATTACGTTGGGGAGGGAAAAAAAAAAAAAAAAAAATCCACCAACATAATTTGTGTTTCTTCTTTTTCTAAGGACTGAACACCCCTCGTAACATGAATCAGTACCAAATTTGTTCTGGCAATATGTAACAGTGCAGATTGGTAACACTAATTTGTCTTTGCAACACCAGCTATTTGGAAACATGTGTACTTTTTGAACCTCCCTTGTACATACAAATAACGTCTAGATTTTTGTTTATCTTTATTAAAGCTCCACTTTGACGATTACAGATAAGTTCATATTAAAAGCATGTAAATATAATTTAAAAAATATTTTGTACATATCTCACATATAGTATGTACATTTGACATGTTTGTCCTTACCGGCAACCTTTCAGAGTGGAACATTTTTCAGTCTTCATCGAAGTCATTATGCATTAACCACTATTCTTCCATTTCTGTAAAATTTCTGCTGCCTTTTGAAGGTTCTCATCTTTCTGTAATAATGAAAATGTTGCACATATTAGTTTTTTTGTGAATGCAATCAGCATACTAGAGCTGTATGGGTTCAGTGTATGTCTGTGGCTTAATGTCTAATATTTAAACAGTGCCTAGTGTTAATGATGGGAGATTTTATTGCAGTTGTTAAGACATGACTGAGTAAAAACAAGACTTCTATAATCCTAATATATTTGCAACCATTGGGAAGAATAAGAACCAATTACAAAATAAGCATTTAAATTATTACAAAGATAATGTGATTTACAGACACAAAAGAAATAAAAGACTGCATGAAATCACCACACAGGAAAAATTACAAAAACCATCAGTAAAATTTTGCAGATTTACTTTTCACCCAAAAGTTTTGTGGAAATTTGAAAGGATTTTTAAAGACTTTAATATAAAACTGGTCTCTCAAAATAATATAATATCTGGAAGTTGTTAAATCACCATTTGAAGGAACCACACCAAAAACTAAAAAATCCGGGATTTATAAAATGAGCTGCCGACACTGCGACAAGGATTATGTTGGGAAAACAAAACAAAATTTGTAACCAGGATGAAGCATTAGCTACAAGCACGTAGACAAGTCTGCAGAGGCACATCACTTTTGGTATCAAAATCATAACATAAAGGAAGAAATAGAGTAGATTAAATATGTAAAGAAAATTCCCAGATGCATTTTGAGGTCCCCACCATGGATGACATCATCCTGTTGACAGGAGTAGAGGGCAGCACATCAGGCTGCTGTTGTATCAACCTTGGAACCGGTCTTCCCAAACCAAGGCAAAGTGAAGCAAAAGGTGACTCAATGCAATTAAATAATGTGAGTCAATCTATTGACACTATAGTTGTACTTAATTTGCTCTCGGATCCGTTTCAAACAGCAACAGCAGGAGTTTGAGTGGTTACAGAACATGCCACCATCTTGCTTCCTTGAGAGTAATCTTAACATGTCGTCTATCAGTAATATTTAAAAATTCACAACATGTGTGCATATTGCCTAATGTATATCTTTTTCCAAAGTTCTGCTCTTGGTAATTGGCAGCATGGATAAAATTATGACAGAAACTTCTGTAACCACTTAAATGCCTGCCAACGATGAAAGGTATCAAGGAAAAAATTAAATGATGGAAACTATAGTGCAAATAAATTGACCACATTATCTTAACAAATAATGAACTGGAACCACATTGTAGAAATAACCACCCTGAAACCCGTGAAAGATAATTAGATACCCAAGAATATTACATTCCACCCATAGGCTACGCAAAAATTCCAGAAGATTCTTAATAATTACAATATAGTTTTAGCACCTCCGAATAAACTGTGTCAAGAATCTTATCACTTCTGGCAATTTAAAATTCAAAAGTATAGAATTTAAAATCTTGTAAATATGCAAAGAAGCTTGTGACAGTGATGTGATTAAATTAAATCAAAAGAATTTGATACTAAGTGATGTTTGTGTTACAAAAACACTCAAATTCTTTTCATTATTTGCAAAGAATTGTGATAAAATATACATTGGCAGGATGAAAAGAAATATAGGGATCAGACTGAAAGAACACTTTAGTCTTGTAATAAACAAACATTCCAAAAAATTAGCAGTCCCAGCCCACTTTGAGTATACACAACATCAAATAGAACATGGCATTCACCTTTTAAAGCTGTTCAACTGGATACCTAGGAAAAAATATACAAAACCAGACTTGTAAACTTTGATCTCCTGCTAGTTGAAGCAGCCCATCATCACCTGCATCCAACAATCGTATACAGCTCATGATGTAGGACAGAACCCACAATCTGCCTGCGGTGCCATAAGTAGTTAAAGCATGTGTTAAATACTACAAAAAAAAAAAAAAAAAAAAAAAAAAAAAAAAAAAAAAAAAAAAAAAAAAAAAAAAACCAAAAACACAATACTGGTTTTCCTGTGTTACTAACAATTTTGATGAAGCCTTTTGAGGACTGAACTAAATCACCTTAGTGAAGTAGCAGGATTGTTCTAAAGCACATTAGTGAAGTGACCATGAGGATTGACCTACATCAATTGCTGAAGTGACAGGATCGAACTAAATCATATTACTGAAGTGACTGTCAGGATTGATCTAAATAAATTTAGTGAAGAGATAAGATTGAACTAAATCAATTTAGTGAAGTGAATGGGATTGACTAAATCACATTAGTGAGGACTGACAGGATTGAACTTATTCACATTAGTGAAGGACTGAACAGGATTGAACTTATTCACATTAGTGGAGGACTGAACAGGATTGAACTAAATCATATTAGTGAGGACTGAACAGGATTGAACTTATTCACATTAGTGAAGGACTGAACTTATTCACATTAGTGGAGGACTGAACAGGATTGAACTAAATCATATTAGTGAGGACTGAACAGGATTGAACTTATTCACATTAGTGAAGGACCAAACAGGATTGAACTTATTCACATTGGTGAAGGATTGAACAGGATTGAACTTATTCACATTAGTGAAGGACTGAACAGGATTAAACTAAATCACATTAGTGAGGACTGAACAGGATTGAACTAAATCACATTAGTGAGGACTGAACAGGATTGAACTAAATCACATTAGTGAGGACTGAACAGGATTGAACTAAATCACATTAGTGATAAGACACAATTAAACTAAATTAAGTACAAAATATAGAATAATATATCTCACCTTTATAAAGCAATATCGTACATAGGTTTCCGCCAGTGGTTTGTGTGACTCATTGTAGAATGCTGATGGTGGAATACCCTGTAGCTTCAAATGTTTTGTCATCCACTTGGTGAAGCGATAATCCTTGTATTTGTCTGTTTCTTCTTCAAGTTTCACCTTATTAGCTGCAACAGATTACAATGGTTACTTCACTTCTATCAGTTCCAATTTTATAGCTCAAAGGAGGTATGATAATTCACATTATTAATAAGCAAATAAAAAAACTGCATTTTTAGTTATAATCGTTCACCTACTTATTTTATAAAGATTACAATAAGTTTAATTTGGCTTACTAAATATGTATTCCATAATGGTATATGTAAATTGTGTTCCATTCACTTGAATTTCTCTACCTATTCAGTAACTAACTATTCTTATAAAAGTTTATTCTTCTGTCTACTTCATGTTAATCAAAATACATATTAATCTATCTTATTCCTTAGTTTCTCATAAGCAGAAGGGAAATAAAGCAATTCTCTCGACTAAAGTGAAAGTCACATCTTTTAAAAGCTGGTTGCTATGTGATTGAAATTCGATTCTTTTTGCATGGCATGATTAAACAAAAGAAACAGGGATGACAAATTTCTATTTGAGAAAATTTGAAGTACTTTAAAAATGAAACCAATAACAAGGAATATCTAGAAAATGGTTTCTCCTCAAAAAAATATAAATGGCATAAATCCTGTATTTTAATGAGATCTATATTTTTTGTGGAGTAAACTTTTGTCTATCTTTTACAGTTTAACAGGTATGCAAAAGTCATCCAGAATGAAAGAATCTTCAAAGGCTGTTCCCAGAAAATTCAAAATATAAATTTTATTTGTGATGTAAACATCTTTAATATATGGATAGCTAGAGTCAGATTGAAAATTCAATGCCATAGCCGGGATTTGAACCACTGATCTCCCAATCTCTAGCTGGTAGCTCTTCCACTGAGCTACCATGGCAACATGCTGGCATAACATTAAATTTCTCAATTGATTTGCACGTTCCCCAGTAAACCACAAGGTGATCTCAAATCATTTTGAGATGACAACCCCAATGGCGACTTACAATACTGTAAGTAATTTATGTCCCAGGATTCATAGTATAGCCAACTATTATGTCAATGGGTAGAGACCGAGAGATCCGTGGTTCAAATCCCGGCTATGGCATTGAATTTTTCAGTCTGACTCTATCTACACATGGATTGTGTGAAAAAACAATTAATCCAATAGCTTTAATATATGTTTTCTTTTTGTTTCATTTATATAGCTCCCTTTAACATCTAAGATCATATCAGGGGCTTTGCATTAGAAACAACTCATCTGTAGGTTCTTTACGTTGGGTTTAAATCATTTTATTTTCCTCAAACACACATTCACACTCACATACACACTTCCAGACTCTGTGGGAGATAGGGAATAATTCTGGTTAAAGAAACATTCCCTGCCCCAGGTGGAAATCCAACCTGGAACCTCTGAGTGAGAAGCCAGCTCGATGGCCACTCGACCAAGGAGGAAGACTTATGGTATTTTAATCAAAATGGTTAGACATTTTTGAAAAAAACATCTTCAAAAAATCTTCCTTGTAAAGATAGTTTGAGGGGAGAGATTTTCTTGAAAATCTTTGTCTCGAATCCTTGGAAAATACTAAACATAAACACCAAGATTGATATTTAACAGTGTTTTCATTTTTGCGCACCCCCCCTCCACATGCATGCACACAGACCCGTTTCTAAAAATTACTCTTTTGGACTCATGGGACCCAAAAATACACATTTCTGGTGAAATTTAGAAATTGAATTTTTTGGTGGAATGAGCTCCTCTAGTAAGATATGAACTTACTTAGAGCTGACCAGTCAGCAATCATGAAGTAGCCTCCTTCTGGAATGGTGGGAACCATCCCTACGTCAGACAGGAACTTGGCCATGTAGTCTCTCTTAGCTTCCAGTTCTTGTGGCAGACTGCGAAAGTAACACTCTGGGCTGCCCAATCGAGGAATTTCTAGTTCAAAACCTCGCGCTACAGCTTCCTGAAACAAAAATCTGATGTGTTACACTCGCTTCACTTTCTCTAACGTTACACTAACAACTTTCTATTATTCTTCTTTCTACACAATGCTAATCGAGATAAACATTAGCAGAATGTTCTTATTACTTAGTTCCTTATAAGTAGAAGGCAACTAAAGGAATGTGCTATACTAAAGTGATGGTCAAAGCTATCATTATGCAATTTTCATTGAAATTGCCTTCTTTGTTTGGCCAGGAGTAGAACAACAGAAAAACGGGCACCTCCTGTCTGATAAAAGTGTAAGTATTTTAAAATTGAAACCAATAGCAAGAAATATCTTGAAAATGGTCAACTCTAGAACACAAATGCATATGGCATAAATTATGTGTTTTAACGAGATCTGCATTCTTTGTGTAGTACATTTTTGCCTGTCTCTTACGGTTTAACTGTTATCAAAATTCTGCAAAAATCAACCAGAGTAAAGTGCTCTTTAGAAGCCAATCCCAGAAAATTTAAAATATACATTTTATTTGTGATGTAAGTATCTTTAATATACAGTATTTTAATCAAAATCATTTGAGCTATTCTTGAGAAAAACCAAAATTTTCAAAATTTTTTCCATGTAAAGGGTAGTTTGGGATAGGGGTTTTCTTGAAAAATCTGTGTGTCTCATCCTTTGAAAATACTAAAGATAAATACCAAGTTTGGAATTTAACAGCCTCTTTGTTTTTGAGCTATGCTGTCCACAGAAATACATATGGACCTTTTTCTAAAAATGCTTTTTTGGGACTTTAGAACATATATTTATGGTGAATTCTCAACATAAAATTTTTTTGGTCAAATACAATACCTTTTCTAGCCACTACATGCATTGTACATACGGGCTAGAGAGAGTAAAAATATAGGCATTTGATACATGAATATTCTCAAAATGTTTCTAGAAACAACAAAATCAAATATGAGCTGTTAGGGAACCTATGAGCATTCTCATTGGAAAAAAAAAATACTCTCTGAGACTAAAATAAAGTTACAGGTCTTCTAAGTATGTAGTTTTAATAAAAAACAGCATCCATAACGTTGTTGCACTCACGTAACTACCACCGCATGCGTTGAACAATCGCACACATTCCATATCTCCGTATTCCCCTCTCCCTCACAAAATGGAGAGTTAAATGCAAATTCAAATTAGGTATAACGTTTTACGATATGTTATGTTCTATTAATTGAAAATTGTATAGCCATCATCACCACTAAATACAGATATACAGGTAAATTTCAATTCTCCCTTCTCCGTCTCTCTGCCACAGATTTTCATTACAATTTCAAATAAGGTAAAAAAAAAAGAAACACAATATGCTATAGTAAGTATGTTGTCTAAATAGAAAGTAATATCCAGCACTGTCGTTACAGCTATGCCGCCACCACCACCACCGTCGCACCCATACCATACACTCCCATTCTCCCCTCTCCGGCAACAGCTCAGAACGTGAATTTCTGTGCAAATTCAAAGCCAGTAAAATAGAAGAAAATAAAAACATTAAAAAAAATCTGATGTGTTCCATTCACATGGCTTTCTCTACATCTCTGCAACAAATTATTGTTAAAAAGCTTATGCTTCTAATTACTTCATGCTAATCGAGTAAAAATCAGAAACAGAAATAGTCTTACTACTTGTTTCCTTGTATGTAAAAAATTATCAACACCACAAAAAAAACGTATATAACATAAATCATGTGTTTTAACGTGCTCTACATTTTTTGTGGAGTATGTTTTTGTCCATCTCTTACGGTTTAGCAGTTATGCAAAATTCCGTAAAATTCATCCAGAATAAAGTAGTCTTCAGAGGCTATTCCCAGAAAATTAAAGATATACATTTTATTTGTCGTGTAAATACCTTTAATATATGACATTTTAATCAAAATCGTTAGAGGCTTTTTGAGAAAATCAAAATTTTCGAAAAAATTTCCATGTAAAGGGTAGTTGGGGGTGAGGGAATTTTCTTAAAAATCTTCGTGTCGCATCCTTGGAAGATACCAAACTTAAATACCAAGTTGGGTATTCAACGGTCTTTTCGTTTTTGAGCTATGCTACCCACAGACACACACACACACACACACACATACACACACACATATATACACACAGACAGACAGACACACACACACGGACATTTTTCTAAAAATGCTTTTTTTGGATTCAGGGTGTCTCAAAACATGTATTTCTGGTGAAATCTCGGTATCAAATTTTTGGGTGCATTACAATACCTTCTTCATGCACTATGTACATAGTACGTATAGAGCAAGTAATAAAGGGACTTAACCAGCTGAAGTGTCCATTAGTTTGTTCAAAATATAGCCAAGCCTTTAAATTTCCTTTAAACATTCTTCTCTTTATTTATGTTGATTATATGCTAAATTCCAAAATTAAGTTTTGAAAAATGGGGGTTGACTGGTATTTGGATAAATACAGTACCTACTACGACTGGTTTCAGGAATACCCTGTTCCCTTTTTTAACCCTTAATTCCGACTGAGTCTTGCTTCATTGGCATCACTTGTGGAGGCATCTGGTGCTGGATCTATGAACTATGGGGTAAATCAAACTTCATAATATGGTTCTTTTTCTTCATGATGTAGATCTTCTCCCAGACATCTAATTCTGTGTGTTTATAAGCTGGTTTTAACATTTTTATATTCAGTATGATTATTTCATGTCCTGATGACCAGAAATGTTGGGCAACTGCTGATTTTTCTGTTTGTTTGTATTTTAGGTTTCTCATATGTTCCTTTAATCTGGTTTCCAAGTTTCATTTTGTCCTTCCTATGTATACTAAATTACAGTCTGAGCATTTAATTTCATAAATTTCCAGTTTCTTAACTGGGATGGATCCCAGTAAGGAATTACCAAGTAACGTTTTCAAATTCTTTCCATTTAGTATTGATCACATCACTGTCCCAAGCTTCTTTGCATTTTTGCAAATTTTCAAATAGAAGTATTATAGTTTGAAAAGCCAATTGGAATTAACATAAACTAATACATATTGAGTCGACCAGACACTCTATGGCTTCACACGTTTCACTTCGGTTGAAGGCATCATCAAGGTGTCGACTGGCTGGAACCCTGGTGCTGCTCTGGGGTGGAGACATCTGGCATTGGTTTAATGAGTCTTAGTAGCGAGTTAACTTCTGGCAGGATATCAAAGTTCATGAGAAAATCACTGTGACCAACCAATTTTAATAAACGAGTCTTCTTTTCTATGTTGTGATGGTCATTCCAAAAGTGTGCTATCACTGCAGATTTGTTGGTTTCTTTGTTCTTGATGTTGCCAAAATGTTTCTGTAATCTAGTTCCAATGTTCCTTTTGGTTTTGCCAATGTATACTTTATTGCAGTCAGAACAGTTAATTTTATAAATGCTGGACTTCTTTTCTGTGGGAATTCTATCAGTTGTTGGTTTCTTCAGATTTCTGATACTGAACCTATTAATAGGTGCTAAGGTGAATGTAATTCTATAATCTTACATTTCCAAAATTATAGATTAAACTGCATTACTATTATCATTATCTAAGATTTTAAATATTTTTTGTCTATGGCAGGTGTCAGTGTAGTTATTTGCTTTAGATGGTTTTGTCTCTTGAGCTTTTTTATTTTGTTGTCCACTAACACACAAAATCTGCTGCATACATTGTAACCTTGGCTGTAATCTATGCCATTTCCCCCAGGCATCGCCATTGCTGTACCTGTGTAGTTTGACACTTACTGGTACTCAGATAACATATATCGCGAATGCAAGATGACCCCTAATTCTGAACTTTCATATTTTGGATAAAAAGATTGTCTGGTATTCAGATAAATACGGTAATTACAAGTGATGGTTGTGTTACAAAAACCAACTCAAATTCTTTCCATTTAGTATAATACCTGTATGGGTGTGCTGCACGTGTAGACACAATTCTGGTGAACTGTTTGAAGATTTCTCATCAAATTTGCTGGACCATACGCCCAGCCAATCTTCCAGCCTGTCACACTGAACGTCTTTCCTGCTGAACCTATTGTTATTGTTCTATCCCACATTCCTGGCAGGGTGGCTGCAATTCAACACATAAACATGTTAAAACAGCGTGTTTGTCCATCATTTGATTCACAGGTAATGAAAATACACAGGTAATGAAAATACAAGTGATGGAATGAATTACATGAATAGCCTCTGAAGACATCAATCTGAATAACTTTTACATAACTGGCAAACTGTAATAGATAAACAAAAACTTATTCCACAAAAAATGTAGATCTCGTTTAAAACACACAATTTGTGTTATATACATTATTTTTGCAGAGTTAACCATTTTCGAGATATTCTGGATAATTGGTTTCAATTTTAAGTCACTTAAACTTTTCTAGAACAGGAAGACATCTTTCTTCTCACTGTTTACTCCTGGCAAACAAAAAGAATGGAATTTAAATGTTTCTAATAGTGACCGACTTTTAAAGGATGAGACCTTTGCTTTAGCCTCTGCATGTTCTTATTTCCCTTCTACTTACAAGGAGCTAGTAATAACACTAATTCTGCTTGTGTTTATCTTAGTTAGCATGATGTAAATAAAAGATTAATATTTTGAATAAAAGGTTTGTTTGTGGAACAGCTAGAGAAGGTTATGTGAATGGAACACAACAGACTTTTTTTTAAACATTATGATACCTTGGCTGAGAAAGATATAACCAAATTGACGTCATCTGGTGTATCTGTAAACAGTGTTTCTAATGTGGAAATGAAAAAAAAAAAAAAACAGGAACAACTTTCGATCCTGGTTCGGTGTCGCGTCTCTGTCAGATGACTCACGTTAATGAAGTTTTCACTCACAAAATTATATTTCATGAATTTTCTTCATCCATTCCTTGAATTAATTTAATTTATTTATAGACAGTGAGAACTTTCCTTGTGATTGACACTTGTGGGGTGTGTCGTTTGTTGACAGGGGCTCATCAGGTTACTGACCAATCTTAGAGTAAGAATGCATAACCGTAGAGATCATGTCATTGGCATTGCATATCTACGGGTTCAGTGGAAATTTATGCACACGTCATGTATGATTGATCTGACTGTTTGATTACGTTCTGTGAAAAGTTTGGTTGTGTCATACACAGTGATTCCGTAAGGATTTACATTTATAATCATTAACTTTTATACAAGGGTGATTCAAATTTAAATGGTAATTGTTGTATATCACAGAGGAAGGAGTTAAGAGCAGGTTGGTGGACAAGGGGTTGAAGGTCGGTGTGCTAGGGAGGGGGAACTCGCTATGTTAGGTTCTGGCATCAGTACAGCCATGAGTGAGCAACTAGTCCCTTCGTTTGTTGCGCAATTCAATTTTTATCAAGTTTTTAACCAAGGAAGGGGTTAAACCTTCAGAAACTTTAATTCGTTTAAGGGCACAGTTTGGGGACACTATACTGTCGCAGAATTGAGTGTTTACTTGGGCCATACAATTTAAGGGCGGCCGAGAATTTATGGAAAACGAAGGTGAAGCTCGACCCCACTCAGAGGTAAAAGTCCTCGCGACTACAGAGGAGTTTTGCTGATTGATTTTCTTCATGATCAACGTACAGTGACTGCAGCTTACTATTGCCAATTGTTAAGATCTGTAAAAGCTGCCTACTGAAGCAAAAGACATCATATGCCCATCAGAGATGTCATCCTTTTCCAAGACAGTGCTACGCCTCACACCACCTATTTGACAATGGACACAATGGCGGACATACACTGGGAAACCCTTGAACACCCTTCCTATAGTCCAGACTTGTCCCCCCAGACTATTTTTTGTTTATACCCATGAAAGAATCACTTGGAGGAAAACATTTCAAAACCGAGGACGTCGAGGAGCATGTGCACAATTGGTTGCCGACACGCGCTTAAACTTTTTTTGAAGAAGGAATGTTCAAGCTTCCAAAATGTTGGCAAAAATTTGTAGAGTGTGAAGGAGACTATGTTGAGAAATGCTGATGAAGTCACTTGTGTATATATTTAATCAATAAACATTTTTAACAAAATTACCATTTGTATTTGAATCACCCTTGTATATAACACATATTGCTCTTGTTCTCATTCTAGAACTACCACAAGTGACACCGTGATTTGAAAATGTCTTACAGCCGTGTTAAGTAAGTTGAGGTTATGTTAGCTGAAATAATAAAACTTTTAGGTTTAGTGAAGTACAGAACCCAATGTTGAACGGAATATATGAGGTAACTATTGAGAAATGGAGAAAAGTAGTTCAACATACGAAAAGTGTGATAGAAAACGCTTGGAGAGAAAGCATTTTAGAGGAAGCCATGGAACGTGTGCCGCTGCAGATGGACAGGAAGTAAATATGGCAACAGTGTACCGAAACAGCCATGTGTCTGCAGGAATGTCTATCATGCTGCTGCATGAGGTTATGATAACTATGGTTGAGATATAAAAGCTGAGCAAGAGGGCTATCTTCATGCAGCTGGTAGCAATGAACTACAGCAGTTGTTCGTTGACAGAGTAATACAACCAGGAATGTTTATGTGAGGATCCACTCTAAGCTCAGGGCGACATATGAAGAGTGTGCTAAAAATATATGAATTTTAGAATTGTTGCCCACCAGAATGCAAGAACCATTGCATTTATTGTTCCAAAAATTAGAACATAAGTGTATTAAGGCACATGTATTAGAATAGATCTAATTGTATCTAAAGAAGAAAGCAAATAGTTGAAATATTACATACCGAAAAATCACACATTAAAGAGCATCTATCAGATACAAAAAAACATTAAATTTGGTTGCTTCAAGGTTCTATTTTGAGTCATATTCTTTTGTTATTATTTGTAAGTGATCTGCAAGCAAATGTTGCAGCTAAAACAATAGTTCCGTATGCCAATGACACAAATATATTAATAAAAGCAAGGTGCTACAAATCTTGGCAAGTAAAATGTTCAGTGATATCATTATGTGCTTCAACTATAACAAGTTATAACTAGAAGAATTGTCCGGGCTGAGAAGCCATGGTCTGCTGGAGTTTTCAGGTCCACACGTTTCGTTCACGACTGTGGTGAGCATCTAGTGGCATGGTCTAAGTCTTCTTGGTGAAGGTTTGGTCGCAACTGATTTGTTGGCTGAAATAGCGGCAGTATTTATACTCAGGCTGCTCTCACGCAATTGGTCCAGCTGGAGCTGCATGTGTGGGGTTAGCCACTCCAGTGCTTTTGATTCCTGATTGCTTTGGATGATCTTGTTGGATTTGTGCCTGTTTTATGTTCTCAAGTAGCAGATGCCAGTTTTTCCTTAGTAGCTTAGCACCGAAGTGGCTACCTCTTTCGGAAGAAACCTTCAATAACGAAGAAATTACATTTTTAAACAAGGGCTTCAAAACTTGCACTCAATTCTCGACCAACGTACAAGATTATATAGCGGACATAGAAATAGCTACAAAAGAACTAAACCGGACCGATCAATTAACAATAAAGAAAGAAGTTGCACCTATACTGCAGGAAATCAAAGACACAAAAATACAGAAGAACAAACATAAACAAATAATCAGGTCCTTAAACAAAAAACCGGTAGTTTTCTTAAAAGCAGATAAGGAAAACACAACAGTCATAATGGACAAAAAAGGTTACATTTCAAAAGTAGAAACCCTTTTAGAGAATAAAGAATATACAGAAATAAGTAAAAACCCATTAAACACACTGATAACATCCTTAAAACATACAATAGAAAGAACAGAAGTTATACCTAAACTAGAAAAATTCAAAATGAAAGAAGCAAACCCAACTCTACCACGTCTTTATGCTTTGCCAAAAATCCACAAACCGGACAAACCCATGAGACCAATAGTCAATTGCATAAACTCTCCAACCTACAAATTATCTAAGTGGTTAGTTAACAAATTCAATAGCTTCCCCGAACACAACCACCTTTCCATTAAAAACTCCATAGAACTAATAAAACATCTAGAAGAGTACAAAGTTTCAAACAATGAGTTGTTGGTTTCGTTTGATGTGAAATCATTATTCACCAGCATCCCAGTCGACAAGTTACTTGAAACCTTCAAAGCATGGCTCAGGGGCATTGGCTTAAACCAGAAAGAAATAGAAGACTTCCATACTTTAACAGAACTTTGCATCAACCAGAATTATTTCCAATTCAATGGTAGATTTTACAGACAATCATCAGGCTTAGCAATGGGTAACCCACTCTCGCCCTTTTTAGCAAATCTGTACATGGGACGACTTGAAGTACATATAACCTCCAGTTTTCCGAATATATTCAAAAAATGGTTTAGATATGTTGATGATGTTTTTGCGGTGGTCCCCAAAAAATTAGCAGAAGACTCTCTAAAATTACTAAACCTACAGGACAGGTACATACAATTCACAATGGAAACAGAAAAAGACCAAATGCTACCATACCTGGACCTAAAACTAACACGGAAAGAACAAAAGATCACTTATGGCATCTACAGGAAGACCACACATACAGACAATTACATAAAACAGAATAGTTTCAACCCAGAACCTCATAAACAGGCAGTCTTCAACAGTTCAGTACACAGACTCCTCAGCATCCCACTTGACCCAGAAGAGTACAACACAGAATACCTCCAACTAAGACATATAGCCTCAGCCAATGGTTTTAACCCAGACATCATTGACCAAAAAATTAAAAAACATAAGGAGAAATTAACCTTAAAACAAATCACCACTTTGTCCATACAAAAACCGAAAGTTATATATAAAAAATTCACCTATCACCCAACAGCAGATAGGAAATTCAAAAAAATTTTCAAGAAATACAATATAAGTTTAGCTTCAAGTAACCAATTCAACATAAAAAATGCATTGAAAACAGACATTAAAGACCCCATACCTACAAACCAGAGATCAGGCATCTACAGAATTGATTGCAAGGACTGCAAATCATGTTACATTGGCCAAACAAAAAGAAGACTGGAAACAAGGCTAAAGGAACATTTCAGACATATCAAACAGAAACAAACAGATAAATCGGCAGTAGCATACCATTTTTGGACATCACATCATGAAATACAAAATGACATAAAATTGCTAAAACCTGTAAACAACCCGGCAGAACTTACAGTTTGGGAGAATATTCTCATTACACAACAAAAAGACCAACTGATGAATTTTGAAATACCGCCACATGATTTTGAACTTCTACTGAGAACACCAGATGGCTCCACCGTAATAGACCACAGAGCACAAATAGCAGCCATCAGTCGGACTTCAACTGAAGAAGAGGGCAATTGCCCTTGAAACATATGTTTTGAACAATTACATATAAGTGAGGTGAGTGTTACTATTCCGACTCATTTTCAACATCACATTGATTAAAACTTCACTTGTCTCAAACTTCTGAGTTATTTAATTAGCAATAACAGTTTTTAATAAGTTGTCTCTAGCCAATAAAAACATTTGCAAATTTACAATATTTAAAAATCTGATATGTTACATTCACATGACTTTCTCTAACTGTTCTATAAACAAACTTAATACAAAGGATTATTCTTCTTTCTACACCATGCTAATCAAGATAAGGATTAGCATAATGTATTTATTGCCTAGTTCCTTATAAGTAGAAGGCAACTAAGGGAATGTGCTATGCTAAAGTGATAGTCAAATGTTTTAAAAGCTATTGTTATGCGATTGTCATTGAAATTGGCTTCTCTGCTTGGCCAGGAGTAAAACAAAAGAAATATGGGCACTTAATGTCTGAGCAAATTATTTTAAAATTGAAACCAATGACATGGAATACCTCAGAAATGGTCAGCTCTACTTAAAAAACTTGTATGACTAAAATTATCTGTTTTAATGATATGTACAATTTTTGTGTAGTAAGTCTTTGACTCTCTCTTACTGTTTATCAGTTATGCAAAATTCAGAGAAATTCATTCAGAATAAAGTCTTCAGAGGTTATTCCCAGAAAATTCAAAATATATATTTTGTTTGTCATGTATATATCTTAAATGCAAGAGATTTTAATCAAAATTGTTAGAGCCGTTTTGAAAAAATCAAAATTTTTCCATGTAAAGGGTAGTTGGGGGTGGGGGGATTTTCTTGAAAATCTTTGTGTCGCATCCTTTGTAGATATTGAACTTAAATATCAAATTTTGTATTTAACAGACTTTTTGTTTTTGAGCTATGCTGCCCACACACATGCATGCACGTACACACACATTTGTCTAAAAGTTTGTTTTTTTTGATTCAGGTGGTCCCAAAACATATATTTCTGGTGAAATCTCGGTATTGAATTTTTGGGTGCATTACAATACCTACATCGTACGTGTAGAGAAAGTAAAGAGGCAGTTTTGGCATAATTGCTTCACACTGCTTTTATTCTGTTAAGGAATTCATGGAAAAGTTTTCAATAATTTAATATTTTGAATTAAATAGTACATATTATAATATTGCCTATTCAATCTTAGTAAATAATTATAAGTTTTTATAAACCCTGACTTGTCCTTATTGGATGTTTCATTTAATTTGTAAATAATTACTGTAATCAACTTGTCTCATGAAAACTTACCAATACGAATGTGTTTGTAAGGTTTGTAGACCAACCACTCGTAGACCTCGTCAGAAATACACAGCACGTTCCATTTCTTACAGAGGTCTGCTATTAGCTCAAGTTCTTGCTGCGTGAACACCTTCCCTACAGGATTATGAGGCGTGTTCAGTATAATTGCTTTTGTCTTCTTGTTAAAAAGGCTTTTCAGTTCCTCTGGGTCAAGAACCCAGTCACTTGACAGTATTGTACCACTGGTTTTTTTCTGCAAGAAAACCACACATTCCGATTAAAGGTATTAACAAAACAAGAAAGAATGATGAGGTGTTCAGTCTGGTGTATTGTCATCTAATTCAGTTCTTCTCTACTTCTTATGCATTTGTGGTACACTATGACAATCCAATTACAGGCTTTTGGAAAGAAGTGAGGGAAAGATTGGAGGATATGGATAGGCGCAAATGAGAAGGAAAAAATCCTTGCAATGGTGTAATGAGGTGAAGGAAATGCAAGAAAGGAGGAATATCTTAAAGTGCGCAGTAGAAATGAGAGATCGGGGCTGGGGGTATGCAAACTGAAGAGTTTGAGAGGAGTAAGGCAGGGACTATATCCACTTTGTGGGGAGAACAAGGAGGATGAACCTATCCAACTCCTGTCCTACACATGGTTTCTGTGAGAAAACAATTAAAATTAACTGCACATAATGCTTTTATGCAAAGGGACGAGTGGAGTTGATTAAATAGAAGTGGTTGGGGAGAGATAATGGGCTACGGATGAAGACTATTTTTAATGGTAAAGGACAATTAAGAAATCATGGGAAATTCTTATGGAATGTTACAATGAAATGGGCAAGATGTAATAAATAATAAACTAATAGTATGATAGAGATATTACAGCGATGAAATGTGCAAGTTGGTGGCATGTGCAGATAAGACCTGGGTCTCAAGAGGTTGCATTGTATGGAATTTAGCATTCAAATAAATATCATTATTGGATTGTTTTTTCCTGTGTAGGACAGGAGTTGGATAGGTAGAGTCAGACTGAATTTGAGATCACCTTGTGGTTTACCGGGAAACATGCGAATCAGTTGAGAAATTCAATGCTATGCCGGAATGTTGCCATGATAGCTCAGTGGCAGAGCAACCGGCTAGAGACTGGGAGATCCATGGTTCAAATCCCGGCTATGGCATTGAATTTTTCAGTCTGACTCTACCTATCCAAATATTATTATTATATTATTATTATTACTTCTTATGCAGTTCAACCGGAGATTATGCTGATTCACTTTAAAGAACATAAGACAGATGGTTCCTGGCCAGGACTAAATGAACTCCTTCCCCATGCATAAAAAAGAAAGTAATTCGTACTATGCTAAACTAAAATATTAGACAAAGTCACTTTCCTATTTATGGAAATTTATAAATAGTGTTGTTTCATTTATTTGATGAGCCGATTTATTGCACTAAACAACACTTACTTGGGAATTTTGAAGGAAACTAGTCCTTTGAAACATATTCTGGCAAAAATCCCTAAGTGTTGTTTAGTGTGATAAATCGACTTGTCAAATAAAAAAATTAGACAAAGGGTTTTTTTTTGGTAGTGTTTAAGGCTCACTTTTACTACTTGTGGCACTGCAGGCGATGACACAGGTGATACATGGAATGAAGATGGAGCACTGGTGTAATGCGATGGCACGGGAAACTGGAGAACCCAGAGGAAACCCGCCTCTGTGCCAGTTTGTCCACCACAAACCTCACATGCAGTAGCTTTGGAATCAAACCTGGGCCATCTAGGTCTAACCACTTGGCCATGGCATGGCCCATAAAGTGTAAATCCAGAATTTATAGAAATGAAATTACTTACATTTCCCAGGTTAACCATTTTTGTGCCAATCATGATTTAATCGTAATGCCATTTTCATATGTTTTAGCTCTTTCTAGCAGGAGCATTTCAGTGCATTAGCTTTACACTCCAAAGCATTATATTAGCTCCAGATTTAGTTTCTCAAGCCAACGCTTATGTTTGCTGAAAAATGGCGTTGGCTAGCAAAAGGTAATGAACCAAAGGGGAAATAAGAGCTGCAGTTCGCAATGTATTAGAAGAAAGCGAGTGATTTTGAATTTTCAGGTCTTCCTGAAAGCATTTCTGACATCGACATATGAGAGGAAGGCATATATTCTAGCTTCAATGTTGAAAGTGTTTCAGCTAACGGTCTTTGTACGCAAGCAAATAATCAGTGTACTTATTAAAATGGATTTATGGAAGTTTAACCAGACAACACATGCAATGTGAATCAACAACACAAGTGCTAAATTGTACAGTAATCCACGTTACATTTGTATCCAATTGCTTTATACTATTTTCATTATTAGCCATATTATGCCGACATGTTTGTGTTTTTGATGATTTTTTTTTCACATGCAGGTTATATAAATTCATTTTTTGTGTTTCAAAAAATAAAAGACCAGACCAAACAGATTGTTTTTTAATAAAGAAATATCTATAGTTTTATTTCATTGGCCTAAACTTTCTGTATAGTAAGGTTTTGGGTAATGTTGCCGACTAAGGGTCTGTTTACTGCACAATGCTGCAAATTCATACCAACTTTAGAAATGGAAAAACTGCTGTTAATGAGCAGGTAGTGCCAAGGGTATGCAACCAGTTAACAGGTGCAAGATGGCAGCAGTAGCACGGCTATGCTACTAAATAGCGGTAGAAGTGATTTGTTTTTCTTCCCCATTCAATGATATGGTAACGCACCAGTTTATCCAATGTCGAAACACAACTTTGAAATTCAAATACATTTTTATGCATTAACTGTCTGTTACTTGCTCCTATCATTTAAAATTAAGAAACAAAAACATACTTATATATTTGCCGGTACATGGTCGTAATACTGCTCTAATTGTCTTCTCTATTCCATGCTAAGTGAATCGCTCGGTTATGGAGTCAATGATGCAAGATAACGGTGAAAATCAAATACATTTTTATTTATTAACTATTGTTCCCTCCGTTACGTAGTTTAAATAAAGAAATAAAAATGTGCTTGTTTCACGTATATAGTTTATTTTTGTCACCAGAATTCTTTAAAATTAACAAGTTATAAACTATGCACATTAACCAATAATCCTTCTTGGAGTCTGAAAATGGTGGAGAAATGATGGGACCCGGATAATATACCATTTTAGGTTCATCTACCCGTTGCAATTGTTGGTTTGAGGTTATGGGGTACATGAGACAGCTCAAGTTGATTTCATCAGAAAATGAAGATAGCCTGGTTAACATCACACTGCAATTACGGTGCTCTTAATACATTTGATCAAGTAATATTTTGGGTTAAAGCAGAAATTTAATACACAAAGCTAGTAACAAAAACATATCAATTGCTTTGTTTCTTTTTTATGAAAACATAGCTACATTAGTAGTAATTATTATTATTATTAATCGTTTGCCAGTCTCCCTGTAGGTGAGCTGCCTTCGCACCATTTTTTACCATCCTAATTTCTTCATAATGTATTTCATTACCTATTTCAGCGTTTACCTGCAACAGTATGAAAGCGCTGCCAGCAACATCTTGCTTTACCACAATGCTAATTACATACTTCATCCTTTCCACACTACCCTATGAGTGAGCTGTCTTTGCTCCTTTTTGTATACCAACTATTCGCTCCATTACGCAGAACATTGCGAGTTTCAGATGCAAAGGTTGGCTGCCTGACGTTAAACGGCCAACAGACCAGCAACATTACCAGGTTTTGTATGCCTAATTATTGATTAGTTTAAGATTTTTTATAATTCAGCTCTCTATGTCATTTGGTACTCATTTTATTACTAATAATTTAAAAGCCTGCATCTGCTCTAAAATTGCTTGGCACTTTTCAGACAGCATTCTGTTCTTCGGGCTTGTACTAAAAGGATTAGTAATTCATACAAAGACAAATTATAATAAAATAAACTCTGAAAATTATGAATATAACACCAGACATAGGAATGACTACAATGTAGTATATCATAAACTAGCAATATTTAAACGCAATATTAGCAAGATAAGCTGAGCAATATTCTTTGTTTAACAACGTAAGTGAACTACTTACTGGTTTAAGAGGTATAAAGCGAGGAGTGCCTCCAGCGGTCCGTACCATCGGATCATAACAGTCAAAAAATGGCTCAATGATAATGACTTCGTCTCCCGGACCTGTGTGACCCATAATGGACGTGAAAAGAGCCTCATATGCTCCAGCTGTGACCAGAACTTCAGTCTGAGGGTTAATCTCTCGCCCAATCAGTTTGGAGTACAACTGAGCAAGAGCGCTGACTAGTTTCGGATGTCCCTGTAAACAAGTACCATCAAATATTAATATATACTTCAAGTTTTAAAATTATTAATCAGGATTTACGAGAATAATAACTGTAACTTACAAATCCTCTTGTATATTGATTTAGTAAAACGTTTTCACCCAGCGTTGCATCTGCCAAACCTTTCATAACATAATCTGGTGGGGGGTAGTCTGGAAACCCTTGACCTAGGTTCAGAGGTTTATGTTCCAGAGCCAGCTGGATGTATTCAACCCTGCAAAACATAACACACACCTTCAAATCTTTCTATTGAGTATCTGGTTCAATCAATGAATATTTTTTACTTTCTCTACATAATGTTCAAAGAAGGCGTAGCGACTAGCGACTGCTGAGGCATGCTACTCATGTTGCGCAGATCTTGCAGGAGCATCAATCTATTACATAATGTTGTCAATAACCAGTATTTATTCTTTTATCTACGGCATTTTATTAATGAGGTAAACATTAACAGAAATAGTCTTTCATGTGCTTCGTAGCAAACAGAAGGGAAATAAGTGAATACACTAAACTAAAGTGATAGAATGTTTTAAAAGATATCTTTATGTCAAACAATTTGGCTCTCCTTTGCATTCTCAGGAGTAAAACAAAATGACAAAACAAAAGTTTACTTCCCACTTGAGGAGTTTAAGTAGTTTAAAATTGAAACCAATAACAAGAAATATCTTGAAAATGGTTAACTTGACAAAAAAACAACTGATGTGTACCATTCACATGCTTTCTCTACATCTCTGCAATAAATTATTCTTAAAAAGCTTATACTTCTATTTACTTCATGCTAATTAGTAAAAAATTAGCAGAAATAGCTATATTACTAGCTTCCTTGTAAGTAGAAGCGAAATAAGAGAGTACCATAGGTTAAAATGATAATCAATAGCTGGTTGCTATGTCACTGAAGTTCCTTTGTTTGTATGGACAGCAGTTGTCAAATTCCAGTATGAGAAAAGTAAAAGTTTTCATAGCAGAAACCAAAAATAAGGAATATCTACAAAACGACGAACTCACGATAAAAATGAATATAACATAAATTGTGTGTTTTAACGTGCTCTACATTTTTTGTGTTGTAAGTTTTTGTCCATCTCTTACAGTTCAGCAGTTATTCAAAATTCAGTAAAATTCATCCAGAATAAACTACACTTCAGAGGCTATTGCCAGAAAATTCAAGATATACATTTTATTTGTCAGGTAAATACCTTTAATATACGACATTTTAATCAAAATTGTTAGAGCCATTTTTGAGAAAATCAAAATTTTTGAAAAAAATTCCATGTAAAGGGTAGTTGGGGATGGGGGGATTTTTCTCAAAACTTTGTGTCACATCCCTGGAAGATACTAAATTTAAATACCAAATTTGGTATTTAACTACTTTTCGTTTTTCAATTATCGTGTTCACAGACACACCGACACACAAACACACACGTGGACCTTTTTCCAAAAATGCTTTTTTTAGATGAAGGGGACCCTAAAACATATATTTCCGGTGAAATTTTGGTATCGAATTTTTGGGTGGAGTGCAATACCTTCACTACCTATACACTATGTACATAGTGCATATAGAGAAAGTAAAAAAGGAATATCTCAAAAACGATAAACTCCACGAAAAAAATGCATATAACATAAAGTGTGTGTTTTAACATGCTCTACAATTTTTTATGTGGTAAGTTTTTGTCCATTTCTTATGGTTTAGCAGTTATTCAAAATTCCGTAAAATTAATTCAGAATCAAGTACTTTCCAGAGGATATTCCCAGAAAATTCAGAATATATATTTTATTTGTCAGGTAAATATCCTAAATATACAATATTATAATAAAAATTGTTAGAGCCATTTTTGCGAAAATCAAAACTTTCAAAAAATGTTCCATACAAAGGGTAGTTGGTGGTGGGGAGATTTTTCTCAAAATCTTTGTGTCGCATCCCTGGAAGATACTAACTTAAATACCAAGTTTGGTATTTTGCCAACTTTTTGTTTTTGAGTTATCGTGTTCACATACACACACACACACACACCTTTTTCTGAAAATGCTTTTTTTTAGATAAATCGGTGACCCTAAAACATACATTTCCAGTAAAATCTCGGTATCAAATTTTTTGGTGGAGTGCAATACCTTCTCTATACACATAGTACATATAAAGAAAGTAAAAAGTAGAAAACAGAAAACACAATAGTGCTTTTATATTCAAGGTTATGCCTAGTAATTCCTGGAGAAGGTTATAAGAGGTATTTGTGTACAGTTCCACGAAACAGAAACAAAAAGGAAAGACTAATGCTAACAATTTGGTGATCTAGTGCTAACAATTTCTAGATGTGTATTAGAAATTAAAAGAACAATGCACAAAAACACACTATATATGTGCACATGCATCCTCTCACGCTTGTGATTTTAAAAATCACTATTATTTAAAACTAAAAACAAATATTGAAATAATACTCCATAATTTTAAAACATAATATTATTATATTTAAAACATGTATATTTGTTTATAAAGTTATATTGGTGTGTATTTCTGCATTGGATTTAACTAAACTTGAAAATGCATTGGTATTAACTTGTAGCAAGATGGTAACACTGGATGTACAACAGGATTTAGGTGTGAACAGTGCATTCCTTTGTTGTGCCTGCAAGGTATTGTGCTTTATTGCACTCTGGAGGGTGCAACAGAGACTGGCACCACATCCACCCATAAGCAGCTACTATAAACGAACGCTCCTGTGTTATACACAGTGGCTTATGAGCTCAGACGGTGCCCACCTGGAACTGGCGCAAGCTTCAGGAAACTACTGCGCTGCTCTTAACATGCTGTTTAAATAAGAGAACTAGAACACGAGAGTAGGAACAATGTTTTTTAATGAAATTTACAGTAGCAAGTTTTTGTTTATCGTTTACGGTTCGCCAGTTATACAAAAGTCATCCAGAATGAATAGGTCTTCAGATGCCATTCCCAGAAAATTCAAGATATACGTTTTATTTGTCCTGTAAATATCTTTAATATATGGTATTTTAACCAAAATTGTTAGACATTTTTGAGAAAATAAAAATTTTCGAAAAATGTTCCATGTAAAGGGTAACTGCGGGTGGGGGGATTTTCTTGAAAATCTTTGTGTTGCGTCCTTGAAAGATACTCAACTTAAATACCAAGTTGGTATTTAACTGACTTTTCGTTTCTGGGCTATGCTGACCACAGACGGACACAACCACCTTTTGGATCTCAAAACATGCATTTCTGGTGAAATCTTGGTATCAACTTTTTGGGTGCAATACAATACCTTCTCTATACACTGTGTAGAGAAAGTAACAATGGTAACATTTACAAGATCTGCAGTAGCAACCTTCACTCCTAATGGGACATGACTGTTTACAAAAATACTTATACAGATTTGGCATAGCACAGTCTCCTGTATGTCTTTTCTGTAACTTAAGGATACCCATCTGTGAAAAACCTAAAATCTACAATTTTGCTTGGATTCATTTGAAACTTTAACACAGCAATTGCAGTATTAAAAATAGTTTACATGCTAATTTTTACTTTCTCTCTACAAACTATGTACATAGTATATAGAGAAGGTATTGCACTCCACCAAAAAATTTGATACTGAGATTTCACTGGAAATATATGTTTTAGGGTCCCCTTTATCTAAAAAAAGTATTTTCAGAAAAAGGTACATGTGTGTGTGTGTGTGTGTGTGTGTACATGTGTCTGTGAACATGATAACTCAAAAACGATAAGTCGGTAAAATACCAAACTTGGTATTTAAGTTTAGAATCTTCCAGGGATGCGACTCGATGATTTTGAGAAAAATCCCCCCATCCCAAACTACCCTTTACATGGAACTTTTTTCGAACATTTTGATTTTCTAAAAAATGGCTATGACGATTTTGATTAAAATATGGTATATTAAAGATATTTACCCGACAAATAAAATGTATATTTTGAATTTTCTGGGAATAGCCTCTGAAGACTACTTTTCTGAGTGAATTTTCCAGAATTTTGTATAAGTGCTAAACCGTAAGAGATAGAAAAAAACTTACCACGCAAAAAATGTAGAGCACATTAAAACACACAATTTTGTATACATTTTTTTCTTGGAGTTGATCGTTTTTGAGATATTCCTTGTTTTTGTTTTCAGGGTCGAAAGTCATAACTTTTCTCATAAAGGAATTTGTCAATTCATGTCCATACAAACAAAGGAACTTCTGTCACGTAGTAACCAGCTTTTGACTATCGCTTTAACCTATGCTACTCCCTTATTTCCTTTCTACTTACAAGGAAGAAGGTAATAAGATTATTTCTGCTAATTTTTCTAGATTAGCATGAAGTAAATAGAAGCATAAGCTTTTTAAGAATAATTTATTGTAGGGATATAGAGAAAGTCATGTGAATGGTACACATCAGATTTTTAGACTTTTGTTCAAAATAGTTCCTGTGATATTAACATATTTATAGTATTTTATTGCCATTTAATTAAATCATTCCAGACAATGTAATTTCAGTTACAGAATTATAATACTTTGCAGTTATACTGATAAATACAGTATTAGTAAATTGATGACATGAAATTTTTATCTGACAATTGGTTTAGTAGAAAAAAATTAGTTAATTCCCATTTTATTAATTTTTTATTTTTGCTATGGAAATATGAAGTTTATTATTCAATTACACAAGCACTGCTGATATTAGAAAAAAATCATCTCAACAATTTTCTTATGTACTATTTTTATCCAAGCATAAACATTTTCAAGCTTCTGTTTTGAAAACTGCATCATGTGGAACAATTTGAAGTTTTGTAAATGCTGAAAAATAAAAACACGAGAAAATAGATGTCAACCAAACATAAACCATTAAGATGCTGCAATGCCTGTCTTTCAGCACAAGGAAAATATTTCCAACATCATCTTTCAAATAGGACATTCAATGTTATAATTTGAGAAATAATAATGCTTCTAGTTGACCTCGTCTGTTCATCTTATTTGTTTCGATAAATAAGACAGTGCACGTGGAAAATGTGTCTAAGGGAAGTGGTGTATGACCACAACCCAGGTGCCATTAAAAACAAGGCTACTTAATCTGGTGACCCTGTACATAACATTTCAATTTGACACACTTTTTCAAAAAGTAATCTCATTTAATATCGTAATTAGTTTATCTTTTAATTAAACTGTACAAAGTATTCAATGTAAATTTTCTATCCTGCTATGCTACTCACTATATATTTTTACTAGCATTTGTTTCAAACTAAGCAAGAGAATTTCAACAAACAGAAACAAGATTCAATGTTTATTCATGGTAATCAGTTCTTATGATGCAAAGAAAAGAGTGGGGGGGGGTGGAGAGCAAGAATTGCCAATGTTAAAGATCTACACTTACAACATGGAATATTTCACAGAACATTTATGTTTTCCTCTGCTCATAAGCACGTGCGCGTGCACACACCCATCCACACAAAACATTGCAACCTGTAGGTCCTATTATGAGATTAGAGTCTGCTGTTGCAGAATCTTGTTGGAACGAATCATAACAGCACACTCGGCTATGGAATCATTAAAAATCTCCCAAATACTTCAGTGGTAGCTTATGCACATGATACGGCAACTGTATATTGCAATATAACAGTACAAGGATGAAATACAACCACCTCTTATCTGCTAAAGTACTTTAAATCAATGAATCTATACTGCCAGATGGAAAAAACTAAAATGATACAATTTAATAAAAATAGTATATGTCATTAAAAGTAGAAAGAAACAGTATTTTTGAAGTTCAAACACATATTTTTAGGTCTTCTTGTTGATAATAAGTTAACATGGACTGAGCACATCAAACGCATATGTGAAAAAAATGAATAAAACAGAATGTCTACTTAAGACACTTCAGCAGTGATGGTAATATATTGAAACTAACATACTACGGATGTTTCTAACCACACATACTCTATGGGATTGAAATTTGGGGGCTGCTGCATAAAACATGTTTGGATAAATTGCTGATATATCAAAAGAAATGTATCAGAATTATGTTTAACTTACAAGCAAGGGAATAATGTAAGGAAACTTTTATTCATAATAAACTACTTACCATCTACTCTCTCTATGTGCTTGGAGCAATAATATATGTAATACAGTACGATTCATATAAACGTGAACCATTTTAGTAGGCCAGAATTTCTCTCTGAAAGCTCGTGGAAAAGTGAAATTTGTTTTAATGATCTCAGTGGCTCAGGGAGAATAGGCAACAATAATGGCAACAATCAATCAATGCCATCCGAGCTTTTATATGATATTGCAGACAGTCACAGCTCTTTGCAATTTGCCATATGAATAGCCTGATTCCTGGCTCAATCGATGCTATGATTTGTTGGAACAGTTCACATTTGTAACAGTCTCTGCACTCAATGGTGGTCTATGTTTGCCACTCTCACTAACCAGTATGCCAGTTGTGTCATAGCAATAGAATTGTTCACTAATTTGAGCGAATAGAAGCGGTAACACTACATCACTGAAAATTCACTTACTTGGACTTGTTTCGGGAATGGGGTATTGTTCCCATTATCAACAATTCTCCAACTGATTATGCTGCTTCCGTTTCCTGTCCAGGGAGACTGTAGATTGCTGGTGCTCTCAGTGATGGGGTGATGAATCGCCCAAGGGTGGTTGGTGGCACTAATTCAAAATTCATTACATGGTCTTTGTGTTTTTTTATGAATCTTTTCCCAGGTTTTTAATTCGCAGCTGTTTTTTTATAGGTTTTAAAAGTTTTATACCAGGTGTGATGTCATGATTTGAGGTCCAGAAACAATGTGCTACTGCTGATTTGTTTATCTGTTTTTGGTATAAACATCTTGTATGTTATCTTGGTCAAGAGTTTCCGGTGTAGACCGCGTCTTAAGGCTAAAATCTGCAGTTATGGCATTAAACTTTTCAGTCTGACTCTACCTATCCATCTTATATGTTCTTTGAGTCTTGTTTCCAGATTTCTCTTCGTTCTGCCTATGTATTCTAGATTACAGTCGTTGCAATCTATTTCGTATATTCCAGCTAGGGTCTTTTGTTTTGTTACACAGCAGTTTTTGTACACTATGGTGATTCTGAGGAGCTAAGGTGATGTTTTGCTTTTTGAAGATTTTTGGAAATTTATGGTGCGCCCAAGGGTAGTAAGTAAACTTTCTGTAGGTTTGTGGTTCTTGTGGATTTTGGAGTGTTGTTATATCTCGAATATGTTACTGTCTTTTAAATTCTTAATCTTGTCTATTGGGTTTTTTGGTAGCCGTTTTTGATGGCTAGTTGTATGATGTGTTGGTATTCCTCATTTTAGGTATACCAGTCTGTGGGTTGTGCTATTTAGGACAGCTATAGGATTGTAGCTATTGTTCTTTATGTAGTTTTCTGTATGGCTGGGCTTTCTGAAGATGCCGAAAGTAAGTTTATCGTGGTTTTTAATGATTTTAATATCTAGATAAGGTAACAAACCATTTTCTTCTTTTTCCATAGTCAATTTTATGGATCTTTTTTGTAAATTTAGCAATTTTAGGGTATCTTCTGCAAGTGTTATTGGAACTATGGCAAAATATGATCTACACATCTGTACCAGGTTTTGAAAAATTGTGGGAAACTGGTTGTGATTTGACATTCAAAATAACTCATTTATAATTCTGCTAAGAAAGGTGACAGTGGGTTAGTCCAGTGTGATGCAATCTAAGCATCTAAAAATAAAACTATACTGCCCTATAACATGTTAAAAAAATGTATGTGAAGAAATTGCAATGTGACATCGCTTCACAATATGCACGAAAACTGCTTAAAATGGTGTGTTTAATGAAAGTAACATAGCCAAGGTTATGTAATAAATATAACTCGTCATTATTATGTATAAAATAGTTAAGAATTGGTGTTTAGAAGAGTACATTAAGCATATAAAACTTAATTAAATATATAATATGGGAGGAGAAGAAGGAGAACAAAAGAGATCACGACATACCAAATGCTGTAATTTGTTTAAGAATGTAACAAAGGAGAAGAACAAAACTTAGCAAATAACTAAGCTCATAATTATATGAACATTATTATGTAAATTATTCAAATTTATTAATTTTAATTACTACAAGCATATAAAAATGTTTGTATATGTATTTCACGAAAAGTGGGAACAAGGAAATCTGTCGTCCCCATGGTGATGTGCAGATTACAATACTAAAAACAATGATCTTTAACTTTATGTTAGAAGTGAAAATTTTATAAAGTTCCAGTACACAGTCTCTGAATAGTGAAGACGTAGCTACAGATGTTTATCTCAGAAATCGAGATTAATATTGTATATAAAATCATGCATTGTATTAACTATCATCAATGATTTATGTTAAGTACGTACCATAAAGCAGATATTGGGCACAATTTTCTATAAAAGAAACCAGTTCAAGCTGCTTGCCGTGGTACAACAATTTTCATGAATAAAAGTTTTAACTACCAAATTTTTAAATTCATTCTCTCCTAAAAGATCCTATCAACCAAGCAAGGGGATTGAGATTCTTAAACTCACCGACAATAGCTAGCAACTACTTGATGTGTAAAACATAACCGGGTCATAAGAATGAAATACAAACAACTTCACCGCAGAGAAGAAGCTTAAAACTGTCTCAACAATTGGTTTGGCACTAAACAGAAATTCCTGTTCCGCCAACTGTAAGCGCGACCAACGATACAAATCCAGCAGCAAATTCAAACTTATAAAATATGTCTCAGCATAATTACTACACTGAGAGTCCAGGACGAGAGTTCCCGAGACGTACAGCAGCTCAATCAATTCTGAGACTACAAGCTACAACAACAGCGAAGGTGAGGTAACCAGCACAGAAAGAAAGAAAGAAAGAAAATAAGAAGAAGAAGAAGAAGAATAAAGAAAAAAAGAAGATCCCCAGAAGTGGTTATTTTGAAGATTTTTTTCTTGGAAAGAGAAGCAGTTTTGGTCCAAGCATAGCTTAGTTACTTAGTTTCTGTTTGTGCACTGGGTATATTGTTATTTTTTAACAAATGCTCTAGAAGTTGCAATAGTTCTTCTGTTGGTATGCTTGGGAACAATACAGTAACATCAAAAGATACCATCATTTCTGTAGGTGCAATATTTATCTTTGAAAGTCTTGTTAGTTTTTTATGCCGAGACTTTGGAAAGTAGGTAAAGAGTCGAACGTTTTTGACAGCCATTTAGCTAGTTTGTATGTAGGACAGTTTATGTTATTCATTATGGGTCTCATTTTATTACCTAGTATATGGATTTTTGTTAGCGCATATAATCTGGGTATAATGGAAAAATCTGTCTAATGTATGCTTTATCGGCTGTTGTTAAGTGTTTTGGTTACATAATCATCTTTGTCCAAAATCACTAAAGTGTCCCCTTTATCTGATTTGGTGTTATTACCAGTTTTTGTTTTAATAATTTATGTTTTTTTTTTTTTTTTTTTTTTTTTTTGGGATATTGTAGTGTTTTTGATTTTGTATTCCAAAACTGATTCACACTGGAATTTTATAATACTTTTTTCATTGTCTGGAAGGTGATTTTCAGCTAATATATGTCCAAAATCATATGTATGATTAACTGTATGAAATAAATATTATTATTAAATGAAATAAGACAGATGTTTCATGACAGAATTGTGTTATTTTGTGGAATTCTTGTTTCCTGAGATAAGTAGTTGTGATTTTTATTCATGGGGTTCTCTGAAAGACAAAATGTATCACTCTAACCTTTGTACTCTACCAGAACTTTGTGATAACATCATGCAAGAAATCACAAGGATTCCTGAGCTGCCAAGCTCATGTTTGTTGTCTGTTTGGGAGTAGAAGGTTATCATTTCCAGCACTTACATTAAGGTAAGGATGTTAGTGCGCCTCTACCGCGCCACTTTAACAGCAACTCTTGTGCAGTGGAAAGAGGTTGCAAGAGGAATTACCTTATAACTTAATGACTCTATAGTAAGGAAACTAAAATAGTAAAGATATTCAATGGATTTAGCACACATATGGATGGATGATGGAAGTTTTGACTTCTTATTGGGATTATAATTTTAGCTTCACAGGTCCCTCAGGTATGCCCTGCCAATGTTCCGCAGCAGTGGCCTTTGGCTGCAACTACTACACTACCCTACTTACAAAAAATATCCCTCGGCTTTGCTGCCTAGGGCCCTCCACCTTGGGCTATGCTTTGTTTCTTAGTGCTGCAAAGATTTAAAACAGTAACTACAAAGAGACTCTAATGACAGAATAACAAAAGTAGCCATGTATTGAAGTAATGCTAAATGGTGTAACCATTGTATAGTAATACTAAAATTAACAAAAAGTCTTTGACTTCTTAATAATAAAACCTACCAAACACTTTTCTCAGAGCCTCTGTATCTTTCAGGCAAAGAAAATTTATCACCACTCATGGCTGACGTTGAAAGCTTGTTCACAAGTTGACAAATGGCAGCAAATGGTTGCAGCTTAGAAGTTAGAAGCCCTTGTCTGATGGTGTAGCTCACAATCTTCAGCATCTGTAATAGAATACAGCATTTTTAAATATCACAGAAAAAGAGATTCAGCACATGCCTCATAATTTACTTTTGAAGATCCTTGGGCAAAGCTATGACACTATAGTAGTTGTATAAAGTCATAAACCAATAGTAGACACAATGAAAAACATAGATCTACTTTTATTATTTTTCTGAAGAGGTCAACATTGCAAATATTTGCATTCAGAGCAGAGTTATTAGTTATTTAAATAATCTTCAAAGATTTGCTGGCACAGGTGAAAAGCAATGACCTACAATGTAGGAATCTTACTGTACTTGTCATAGAACAAGGCTGCTATGACAAGAATATAGCAAATCATTTTTTAGGCAGTGCGGTTGGATTGTTTAAAGATGCCACATTTGTAACCAAACAATCCTAACCATGTAGGTTTGAGATTTTAACAGTGCTGGCATTCTAGAAGTGCATAGCTCTTCATAATTTAATAAGAAGTTAAGACTCCCAGATGGTATTTACTGTTCCAAATACAATAGTTTTAAAAAGTGCGATTTTAACACAGTAAGGTGCTCATAGTTCCCATACACGAAACCGACCTGAACATAAGCAACCTGGTTCCCTATCTTTACCTCTTACTGTCTCAAAAGACTCTAACCGAAGAATGTACAATTATTTTATATTGCTACATCTTCCACAAAATAAAGTAATATTACATTAAGACCTATTAATTTTGTGTTGATTTGTTACACTTAAACTACTGGAGCAGAGAGCCCTTTTGAATTTCATTGCTTTAGATTAGGTTTTTAAAATGCAATTGAGTGCATTACACTGAATGATAAACTGATAGTACAAGATTTGATACGAAAAACAAGAAAGAAAGATTACGTGTTCGGCTATGAACTGAATGACAGTTCAAAATCCAAGGCCAAGTTCCTTAATTCATATTTTGAAAATTTAAAACGAATTCAGTGATCTTACATAATTTATCCCAGCTGTCAAGTTTGATTGGTGCCTTACGTCGCTGAGAAGCACTCTTCGATCCTGAACAATGCACATAACCTGGAAACCTACTTAAAAAGAGTAAGTCATCACCAGTAATCGTACAAAGGTTATTCCGTACAAGATATTAGATACTGAGGATCATCTGCGGATGCTGCAGTTTTAAGAGAAGCGGTGAACTGCACTTGGCCTATTTTGTCTATTGGTGGGAGTGAAAATAAACCAAATAAAACTCAAAGAGGAAACAAATATATTTACGGTTGCTTTTACTGGTGGTCCAGAAAGTGAAAACAATTCTTGTTAAATTAAACAATCACAGTTAATTAACATATTTAGGTTTAAAATAAAAAATCGAGCTAATACACTAATACAGCCATATGATCAGCTGTTTACTACACTTCATATTTAATTTCCTATTTTGCTAAAAAGCATTGCTAGCTCCTATTTACGCCCATATTTTTTAGCTTTTAATGTTAAGTGTAATATCTCGCCTATGTTTGGCAAGAACGTTTCTTAATTCTCATTTTGTGTTTGCATTAAGTGCTGAACTCGAACAAGGAAGTACATATAGTTGGCATCTGCAACCACTAGTAGGCGCTTGATTTGAATCTTGAACTTGCATAGAGAACACGGAAAATAACGCTGCCGATCGATATGGAGCAGGTTTGATTAATGTGTGGGCAGGCTGGTATGACGGGGGTGAGTGATTCAATAAAATATACACTTTAAATTGGGAAGCCCGCCTAAGGGTCTGACACAGTCAATAAAACGTACAATAAACACATTTCTGATATATGTATACATTACACAAAACTTAGGGGCGGGAGTTCATAACGCCAATTAGCAGTTTGTTATGCGTCGGAAATTAAAAGTTATTAAGAAAAACTCAAATACGTTAACGGATAATCTAACTTCCAATTAATGCTTAAAAGAGAGCCCAACCTGATAGATTGATTTGTAAGCAGTAGATTTGCGAATTTAGAAATATATTAATGGCAATTTTATAGTTCTTGAGTTAGGTGTGACATAATTTCTAAGACACGCACACGCACAAAAGGCATTACAGTTCTGCACCAAACATCAGTCAATATCCATCCTCCTCCCAAAAGAAAAATTAAAGAATATTACACTTTTTTATCTGAAAGTCATTCATTTTTATTAGAAATTAAAGTGAATTCTGTTTGTGCTGTAAATTGTCCACCAGTAAATGTTATATGAGCATGTAACTTTTTGTTTATGTACGGCTTAATATTGTATTAAAAACCTTTGATTGTTCCTTCTTAACTTACCATAGCCCCCTTCATTTCTATTTAGAATCTTTGGAATATATTTTAAAGGAATTTAGCAAATAGAAACATCAGTATAACTAATGTCCAAAGGGATGCATTGTTTGCAGATTTTGAGGATATGGCTGGTTGCAATCATTCTTTTGGCACTCGAGAACTGCAGTGCAGTTGTGGATGAATACAATGACAATGTCCTGCACATCGGGGGCATATTTCCAATTGGAGGCAAAGGTGGTTGGCAAGGAGGACAAGTAAGTCATCTCTATGTGCAACTTAAACAGCTATTCATGATCCGGAATGGCTCTCTTCTTATTTTACAAAGTGCGTTTCCTAACACACATAGGTAGAGAAGGTAAATAACTTCAAACACAAGATTTTATCATAGTTTTGAGGACCCTTGAGTGCAAAAAGAGCATTTTTAGAAAAAAAAAAAAAGGTTTGTGTGCATCTGTGTGAATGTGCGTGTCAGTGAACAGCATAACTAAAAAATCTAATGTATTCCATTCACATTACTTTACATCTCTGTAACAATTTCTTTTTAGTTTAACGTCCTTTAACCTGATAGGTTAAATCGGACGATGAATGAAATTGGTGAAATGATGCTTAAATGATCTCGTGGTCCATGGAGCCTAAAGTTATTCGACATTCGTCTTCTCAGGATAAGGGAAAATCCTGAAAAAAAAAACTTATCCCGGTAACTCACCCTAATCGAGATTCAAACTAACAACCTTTTGAATGTGAGGCAGACATGCTACCACCACACTACCCAGGCAGGCAACAAATTATTGTTAAAAAGCTTATTCTTCTATTTCATGCTAATCGAGATAAACATCAGAAATGCTTTCTGATAAGTAGAAGGGAAATAAGAAAAATCACTAGGCTAAAACAATTGGTTTTAAAAATTGGTTGCCATGTGGATGAAATACATTTCTTTGCATTGCCAGGAGTTGAAGAATTACTGTATATTTTAAAACTAAAACCATCAACTCAAAAATGGTCAACTCCATGAAAAAAAAAAAACCTATGTTACATAAATTGTGTGTTTTAACGAGATCTACATTTTTTGTAAGTTTTTATATCTTACAGTTTACTAGTTATGCAAAGCCAGCAAAATTCATCCAGAATAAATAGGTCTTCACAGGCTTATTCCAGAAAATTCAACATATATGTTTTATTTGTCGTGTAATTATCTTTAATAAACAGTATTTTAATCAAAATTGTTATAGCCATTTATGAGAAAATCAAAAGTTTCCAAAATTTTTATATGTAAAGGGTAGTTTGGGGTGGGAGGGTTTTCCTCAAAATCTTTGTGTCGCATCCTTAAAAAATATTAAACTTATATACCAAATTTGATATTTTAAAGACTTTTCGTTTTTGAGTTATTGTGTTCACAGACATACACACTTGGACCTTTTTCTAAAAATGCTTCTTTTGGATACAGGGGAATCTAAAACATCTATTTCCAGTGAAAACTCGGTATCAACATTTTGCATGGTTCTCTATACACTATGTACATAAGTACGTGCAGAGAAAGTGAAAATGAAAAGTTGGTTCAATACAAAACTTCATATTTAAGTTATTAGTGTCTTCCAAGGATGTGACAGATATTCTCAGGAAAAACCTCCCTCTACATGAAAGACTTTGTGGGCTTTTTGTTTTTCTCAAAAATGGCTAACAATTTTGATTAAAATATTGCATGTTAAAGATATATATATATTTGTATATATTGACTTTTCTGGAAATAGCTTCTGAAAAGCTCTTCATTCGAATGACATTTGTGAAAGTGATAAACTGTAAGAGATAGACAAAATCTTACTACAAATTATGTAAAATACATTTTTTGTAGAGTTTACCGTTCCTGAGATATTTCTTGTTTTTTAGTTTAAATTTCCAAATACTTATACTTTTCTCACATGAGTTTGTTATTGGTTTTTTTATCATTCAAGGAGTAGAGAATTTCAAGCCATTACATAGCAATCAGCTCTTAAAATATTTGTGTATCTTTTTAGCCTAGTGTATTCTGTTATTTCCCTTGAACCTACAAGAAATTATACAGTAATCCACTTCTACTAGGAGCATCATTTATTTATGTCAGTCTGCAAATTGTGGAAGTTTGTATTTTGAAGAATCATACATAGAAAAATAACTTTTTGCAACTATGTACAGAAACATGTGATGTGTTCCATTCGCATGACTTTCTCTACTATTCTGCAACAAACTATTCTTGCAAAACCTTACTCCTGCTTACTTCCATACATGATCTGAGTTGGGTATTTTTGTTATTCTGCCATTAGAGTCAATTTGTATTTTCTTACTGAGCTGCAAAGCATAGCTGAGGAGTGCTTTTACAAATAGAGGAGTGGAGCAGTTGTGTGCAGAGTGATGACAAGACATAACAGAGGGATCTTTGAAGCTAAAACCCCAGTGATCCCAAGAAGAAGTCAAATCTAGACGTGTTAATATCTTCAGCACTTTAAAAACCGGATCGCCTGTGGAAGTTTTACACTTACTCATCCATGTACTTCATGTTGATTGTCATTAAGACATATTTCCTTATAGATACAAGGTAAAAAATCTGATGTGTACCATTCACATGACTTTCTCTATACCCCTGCAACAAATTATTCTTAAAAAGCTTATACTTCTATTAACTTCATGCTAATCAGTAAAACATTAGCAGAAATAGCCATATTACTTGCTTCCTTGTAAATAGAGGTGAAATAAGGGAGTACCATAGGTTAAAGTGATAATGAAAAGCTGGTTGCTATGTCACTGAAGCTCCTTTGTCTGTATGGACAGCAGTTGACAAATTCCTGTATGAGAAATGTATAAGTTTTTCATAGCAGAAACCAAAAATAAGGAATGTCACAAAAACGATAAACTCCACGAAAAAAATGTATATAAAATAAATTGTGTGTTTTAACGTGCTCTACATTTTTTGTGCAGTAAGTTTTTGTCCATCTCTTATGGTTTAGCAATTATTCACAATTTAGTAAAATTCATCCAGAATAAACTACTCTTCAGAAGCTATTCCCAGAAAATTCAAGATAAATATTTTATTTGGCAGGTAAATTTCTTTAATATACGAAATTTTAATCAAAATCGTTAGAGCCATTTTTGACAAAATCAAAATTTTCGAAAAAAGTTCCATGTAAAGGGTAGTTTGGGGTGGGGGGATTTTTCTCAAAATCTTTGTGTCGCATCCCTGGAAGATACTAAACTTAAATACCAAGTTTGGTATTTTACCTACTTTTTGTTTTTGAATTATCGTGTTCACAGATACACTGACACACACACACACACAGACCTTTTTTCCGAAAATGCTTTTTTTAGATAAAGGGGACCCTAAAACATATATTTCCGGTGAAATCTCGATATCAAATTTTTTGGTGGAGTGCAATACATTCTCTATACACTATTTACATAGTGCCTATAGAGAAAGTAAAAAGGTATACAGAAAATTCAAACTATAAACAAGAAATATCATGGATATAGTTAACTTCACAAAAAACTTATTTGAAATAAAATTGAATAGGCTTTAACAGAATCTTACTTTTTGTGAAGAAAGTTTTTTTCCCACCTCTTATGGTTTACCAGTTATGTAGAAATGATCCAGAATGAAGAGGTCTTCAGAGGCTGTTCCCAGAAAATTCAACAAAATTTTGTTTGTCGTAAATATACCTTAAACAAATGATATTTTAATAAAACTTGTTATAGCCAGTTTTGAGAACATCAAAGTTTTTGAAAAATGTTCCAGGTAAAGGATAGATTGGCTTGGGGGGTGTTATTGAAAATCTTTGTGTCACACCCTTGGAAGATGCTGAATATAAATATCAAATTTATTTTTTAACGGCCTTCTTGTGTTTGTGTTATGTTGTTCACAGACACACATACATACATGTGCAATATTTTTCTAAAAATGGTTTTATTGGATGCAGGGACCTCAAAACATACATTTCTAGTGAAATCTTGGTATCCGATTTTTGGGTGGAATATAGTACCTCCTCTACCTACTACACAGAGTAGATGAAATAAAAGTGAGTATACAAACACATAAGATTAATTTCACTACTGTTTCAGGCTTGTGAACCAGCTGCTATGCTTGCCTTAGAAGATGTGAACAAAAGATTAGATTTACTTCCTGGGTTTACATTGAAGCTGCACTGGAATGATAGTGAGGTAAGAAAATAAGCATCATTGGCGTCATATCTTTAATAGTGTTTGTTGAAGTCAGTGGGCGAAGATTCTGGATGTTTTCTGCTTTATTTCTAGACTGGAATACTACTTTTAGTATAATATTAGCTGTAGCCCAAGTGCAGCATGTATATTTTGGGTATTCACAAAAGTTTAATTAGGCAACAGACATCCCTGAAAAAGTGAAATAGTATCTACTGCAAAAGGTTTCTGCCACATAGCTAAAAATAGGCATGTTAGATCAAGTTTTATGAGCAATTAACGAATATGAGCCTAAAAATGTTGTAGCGCCCACCATTTTCTGGTAAGTCATTGAAATATAGTTAAAATAGTAAAAATTATGAAAAATGCAAGTAAGTAAACCATGTAGCTATAAATGCTCCAGATGTTCTCTAAACCAGCTTTCACAAATGTTTCCAATATTGAACAGCCTAGTTTTAGGTATGTTTGGCTTGCTAAGGGAAGAGGGACGAGTGATCTCTGCGCCATACTAGCAGGAAATGACAAAGAGCATGGAGCATCATGTTTTGGGTTCAGTTCAAATTTGTCTCGCTTGTGAAAAGTGGTGGCTTCAAGTAGCTTTTGTCATCTGTAAATTTATTTTCTGTAAATTTATTTTCTGTGCAATGAAAAACTATTGTCATGATTGCATAAATTTGACAGAAACTTTGACACGAGCATATTTCAGTTAATTTGGCTGTCATGTTGGAGACAAAGACAGCTCCTCACTTGTGCTGCACCATGTGTAATTTCATTAAGTGGAAGAATGGTGACAAAACTTGGACTATGCCTTTCACAGTGCCAATGATCTGGTGCAAACCAACTGGCCACGAAGAAGACTGCTATTTCTACCTAACAAAACTTCAAAAAGAACCAAATACAAAATTGAGTATCCTTATGTTCCATCTGTAAAAAGAAATATTGCACATGGACCTGTGCTCCCAGTTCCCAGCCCACCTTCACATTTAGAAGAAACTGCTGCAACAAGCAGAGCAGCCCACCCCTTCTAATTCCTTCGAAGCAGAATACTGTCCTGAACTTAAAAAAAATCTGATGTGCACCATTCACATGACTCTCTCTATATCCCTGCAACAAATTATTCTTAAAAAGCTTATACTTCTATGTACTTTATGCTAATCAGAAGAAATTAGCAGAAATAGTCTTATTACTTGCTTCCTTGTAAGAGAAGTGAAATAAGGGACTACCATAGGTTAAAGTGATAGTCAAAAGCTGGTTGCTATGTCAATGAAGTTCCTTTGTTTATATGGATAGGAGTTGACAAGTTCCTGTATGAGAAAAGTATACGTTTTTCATAGCAGAAACCAAAAATAAGGAATGTCTCAAAAACGACCCATGAAAAAAATGTATATAACATAAATTGTGTGTTTTAACGTGCTCTGCATTTTTTTGCATAGTAAGTTTTTGTCCATCTCTTATGGTTTAGCAGTTATTCAAAATTCAGTAAAATTCATCCAGAATAAACTGCTCTTCAGAGGCTATTCCCAGAAAATTCAAGATATACATTTTATTTGTCAGGTGAATATCTTTAATATACGAAATTTTAATCAAAATCGTTAGAGCCATTTTTGAGAAAATCAAAATTTTCAAAAAAAGTTCCATGTAAAGGGTAGTTGGGGGTGGGGGGATTTTTCTCAAAATCTTCGTATCGCATCCCTGGAAGATACTAAACTTAAATACCAAGTTTGGTATTTTACTGACTTTTCGTTTTTGAGTTATCGTGTTCACAGACACACGGATAGACACAAACACATGGACCTTTTTGTGAAAATGCTTTTTTTTTTTATATTGGGGACCCTAAAACATATATTTCCGGTGAAATCTCGGTGTCAAATTTTTGGGTGGAGTGCAATACCTTCTCTATACACTAGGTACATAGTGCGTATAGAGAAAGTAAAAAGTGGCCTTAGGAGAAGCTCATTCACCTGGACAGCATAATGTCAAGTATGTTCCCTTAGTAAGCCCAAATGAAGTATTACTATCTCCCCTCCATATAAAATTAGGCCTAATGAAGAACTTTGTTAAGGCCATGGACAAAACTGGAGAAGCCTTTGCATACGTCAAAAGCCAATTTCCAAAACTTAGCAATGCAAAAGTAAAAGAGAGAATATTTGTTGGCCTGCAAATTAGGAAAGTTTTGAAAGCTGAAAGTTAAGTGCTAAGAAACTAACTGCATGGAAAGCCTTCCGAGAAGTGGTGAGAGGATTCTTTAGAAACAATACAGCAGAAAATTACTGACAGATACCAACTCTTGCACAGTTACCAATAGCTAGGATGTCCCTCAAAATTTTCTTTCTCCATTCACATTTGGAATTTTTCCCCGAGAACTTGGGAGTTGTGAGCGAGGAGCACAGTGGAAGATTCCATCAGGATATTGAAGATGGAGCACAGGTACCAGGATAGATGGGATCCCAACATCATGGGTGACTATTGCAGGTTTTTAATTAGAGAAAGTGACACAGCCTACAAAAGGAGGAAATAAAGCTGCATGTGTTAAAAATAACTTCCCTATTTAAGATATATTTTATTATAGCTGCATGGTTCAGTGATTTACTGTTACTGCTATTTTGCTTTATTTTTGGCCATCTTTTCAAGTTTCTTAGTTAGATAAAACATGTTCTAAAAACTAAGAATTTTATTGAAAGAAATGGAAATGTAGCGCAGTTGTGACAGGTGTTAGTTTATTTTATGGAGTATTATCTTCTATGTAAAATAAAAGCATATTATGTTCAGGATGAGTAGTTTTCAATGAATATTCATCAGATTATTAGAATCATATGCTAACTATGGATAGTCGCCCTCCATGATGTAATGGTTACCATGCTAACTTCATACACCCAAGGTCGCAGGTTCAAACCTGGTGGAGGACAGTAGATTTTTTCGGGCCTAAAAATCCTTAGCATGGCTTCCTTTGGAAGGGAAGTAAAGCCATTGGTCCCATGTTGTAGATTTACAACATGTAAAAGAACCTCAAGGCTGATAGAGAGGCCCCTGAGCAAAATTAAGCGGTCTTTCACGCCCAGTTTAGAATGCAACACTGAGAACCACAGTAGTTGAAGAGCGTACATAAATAACACACCATTTTTTTTTAGCAAAGGATAGTATTTTGTTCCTTTTGTAAGAACCTGCCTCACCTCTGTCATACATAAATGTTAAGTGTTGTGTAACTTCTATCACCATTTTCATATTCAGAAGTTTCAATTTAGATCTATTTTTGATCATGTGACAAACAAAACGTTGAAATATGTTGACTATAATGATTGTGAACAAATTGATAGAGATGTAGCTCCTCCTAGCAACAACAGCAATATAACAATGATGATGATTATAATTTGTCTGACAGAAGAAACAGTATTTTTGTTGTATACTTGTACATAATTAAGTACAGCATATTAGGGCAAATTCAAAGTAATATGTGAATTGATCACTATCCCGAGTAATACTTCTGTTACAGTAAGTCTAACTTCTGCCAAAGTGTGCTAGAATCTATTGGCATTGATGTTAAAAAGGTAGTGATAGAATGAAAACTTCACTTGCTAGTGCACTGTAGTTGTGCACCTGCAGAAGCTCCTTAAAATATGTGCAAGTAAAGATATTCTAGCAGCACTGTTGTCATATCTCGTTGAGATTATAGCGTAATGTAGATTCCAATGCCATGGATTTTAAACTAGCACATACTATATGTTACAGTTAACAGCAGTCAAATAAAAATAACCAATAAAGCTATGAGGTGTCAAAAGTTACTGTGTTCACATGCTCTTATACAGTAGCTGCCACTGCCCAAATATATCAAGAGTTTGGCGCCAACCAACCTGACAGTTAAGGAGATAGAGATAAGCGTATGCAGTAGCGCTCTTGCCCAGCATAAACCCATAAGTGCTGTTGACAGATAACCAGATTGTTCTGGAATATTCTTTCTCCCTGCCCCCTGAGAAATTCTAGAACCCTGTGGAAAATTCCAGCAGCTACATAAACAATTTGGAGTGTAATTATCTAATGTGACATCAAATGCAGTTCTACAAATGACACCGGTTGTGAGTGCTGCTTCCACATCAAATTAGAAACTGAAGTAGAGGGTGCTTCATTTCATTATGTGTCTAGACCACAAAGAAAAGTGAAGTGAGAGGGAAAATCGCAGCAGATCACATTAGTAAAGTGATCGAGTGAACTAAGTGAAGTTACAGTGAAAGTTGAACTAGATTACATTAGTGAAGTGATGATGTGAATTAAGTGCAGTGATGTGTGAACTAGATCATATGAGTGAAGTGGTATGAAGTAAGTGAAGTGACTGAAAATTGAACTAGATCACATTAGTGAAGTGATAGTGTGGAGTAAATTATGTGAAAGTGAACTATATCACATTAGTGAAAATGAAATGAAATGGCATTTTATTTATGGACGCTCTTTAATTACTGTGGTTCTCAGCGTCCCATTCTATACTGGGCATGAAAGATTGCTTAATTTTGCTGAGAGGGCTCTCTATCAGGCTTGAGGTTCTTTTATATGCTGTAAATCTACGACCTTGGACCAACGGCTTTACTTCCCTTCTAAAGGAAGCTATGCTAAAAGTAAAAACTCCATCACTCTTCATCGGGTTTGAACCTGTGACCTTGGGAACCAGAGGCTGGTATGTTACCCCTAGGACTTGAAGTTAAAGGAAAACAATATGCAAGATGCCACTTTGACAGAGTTGTCATTCCTATTCAAATATAAACTGTCATTTTACTTATTTTCAATGCATATATTTATATTCAAAAAGTCCTCCTTTTCCTGATACTCTTATATTCCCTTTAGGAGTTCTCTTTACTTAGTAAATTGCTCTGCATCTGTTGGAACAGTTACAGTAACAAACAGTGATGTAGTTGTTGTTTGTGCAGTGCGAGCCTGGTCTGGGAGCGTCTGTCATGTACAACCTGCTGTACAACAAGCCTCAGAAGCTGATGTTGCTCGCTGGCTGTAGCACTGTCTGTACAACTGTTGCTGAGGCTGCCAAAATGTGGAACTTGGTCGTGGTGAGTAACACACCAGTTACATAATTGCTTTTTCACACAAGCCATGTGTAAGACATGAGTTGGTTAGGTAGAGTCACACTGAAAAATTCAATGCTATAGCTGGGATTTGAACTACGGATCTCCTGGTCTGCCCTTGAGCTACCATGGCAACAGTCTGGCTTAGCATTAAACTCCTCAACTGACTTGTATATTTCCCAGTAAACCACAAGGTGATCTCAAATTATTCTGAGATGGCACACCATTGATCATAATAGTTGGGTCAACTGTGAATCCCGGGACTTAAAGTACTGTGTTCCCTGAGCGACCAGACTGTTTCGCGGCACGCATGAACTGGGTGACGAGTGGTGTGGCTGCCACCAGAGAAGAGCACTCTACTACTGCCGTGCCAGTCTGTGAGCATGTTCGGAGTGACATCGTGTTGTCTAACTTGTCCAGTACTAATGGCTCAGTACACTTTAGAACAATGTATTTTTCTGCATGACACGTATAACTGGCACAACAGATGTGGACATGTGAAAATGTTAATGAGAGCTAGGAAGAGAGTTGTACTTTCAGTTCACCAGTCGATTCATGTCAAATATCTGTCACCTGCACTGATAAACATGTTTTATATTCATATCTATACAAATGGCCTACTATATAAACAATGTCAATCGTCTGCCTCCAATTCTTCCACACCTGACAGTCCTTCGTCTTCGCTCACATCATCAATGCTATCGCTACTTTCTGCACCATTATCCTGGATTAGAATCTTTTTGATTTTCTATAATTCTTTCTAATGATTTTCAATGTTGTCAACATGTTGACATACATTTTCCCATTGTCGCCTGCCAATTTCTGCAATTTGCTGGTGACACAACTGTTCCACGTCTTTTAATTTAAAAATGATATATTAAGTTTTATTTTTCTTTCTTTCTTTCTTATCTTTGAGAACTCTGGAAACGGAACTCAGTGAAATATCAGTTGTGCCTTGGCTACTCTTTCATTCACTTTCTACAGGCTTTTGAAGAACTTGGGGAACATACATTTCCTTCCTTCATCTCTGCCTCATGTTTCATGAAGTCAAGGACATTTACAATTATTTCTCTGCTCTGACTAAGTAATACCTTGCCACTTAACTTTGAAAATGCGGGAGCCATGGTTAAAAAAATAAATAAAATGAACACTATTTACTGCCCACTTTGAATGCAAACATATGCGGAACACTTTCGATACAGACTATACAAAGTTTGCTTGATGTGCCCTTAAATAAGCAAAGTATCATATGAATATCACTCCGATAAGCTAGGTTTGGTAACTGGGTTGGCGGTCAGGGTCACGATTCCAGAAGTTTTGCGCCAGCAATATGTGGAATACTCTTCTGCAAGAAGGTGTCATACGGAATTTCAACTTTGTTATGCAGGTGTTTAAATTCCTAGCAGGACAATTATTCATGAACTTATCAATAAAGTCAAGCATAAAGGATCATTTATGAACATGAAATTTGTTAAAAAAACGCAGTGTGCTATCAGAAGAGAAGCTTGATGAAGTAGGGGTCTGGTTAGAGCACTCACTGCAAGGCATTGAGACATGTAGGACAAGAGGCTGGCATTTCCAAGACATCAGTGTTTAGCGCAACCAAACTTAAGTTGTACAAGGTAACTGTAGTTCATGTTTTACAACCACAAGATCCTGTACCTAGAGTTAATGATTGCAATTGGTTTTCGCAGTCCATTTATAATGGTGACATGGACCCACTTTTATCATTCTTCACTGATGAAGCATGGCTTTATCTTCAAGGTCACGTTTCTACTCAAAACAATAAATACTGGGCTACGTAAAATCCCCATGTTATTCATGAAATTCCTCACCATGCTGCAAAAGTTGGGGTTTGGTGTGCGTAGAATTATTGGTCCCATATTTTTTGACACAACAGTTGAATCACACGTTTATGGAAATTCCATTTTAAATAATTTTTTTTCTGCAACTAACAAGAGATGAACGATTGTGTGGGTGGTTTCAGCAGGACTCATCTACAACATACACTGCTGCGAATTCTATGCATGAATTGCGAAGTGTGTATGGTGACAGAATAATTAGTCGAGGATTGTGGTCATCTTGTTCCCATGACCTATCTCCATGTGATTTTTACTTATGGGGAACGTTAAAGAATAAAGTGTATGCATCCAACCCGCACACGTTACAAGAATTGAAGGACAACATCACGAGAGAAATACAGGCAACCTGGAGCTGTATTACATGTTCCATCCCTATAGTATGATTATGAATTATACACTTTTATCCATTATCACATTTCTACATCCCTAAGAAAATATTACGCTTCCATTTACAATACCTTCTAGTGTATGCTTAATATTGATGAATTCATTAAACTATACTTTTAATGATAATGATGATAATGATTACAGTAATAGTAGACTACTACTACTACTACTACTACTACTAATACCTCCACCACATGAATGGGTATGATAATTAGTGTACTTACACTTGATGATTCATTTTGTTAAAATGACTTGCCTCTAATGTTTACATGCTCTTTGTGACACTCAATATAGTGAAAGTCTTACATTAGCCTTATATATCCCCTGTAAATTCTTGGAATGCATCTTACATTTTGGCCAGAAATGGTACAGAAGAATTTTCTCCCAGTCATCCGTAAATGTGCATACACGTTTCCGTGGATACTTCTTATGATTGGGAGCAGCCATTTCACTACAACAGACAGTCCATAGCTGCAGGTCTAGGGGAAGGGGTGAATGGACTGAAAAGTTATGTCCTCCCCTCATCCAGGGGCTGTATTCACAAGTTTCCTTATTAAGTATTGCAAAACAATGTGCAATTATTGCCATTTCTTAAGGTTTGCATGGTTGTGTTTCATTTCAACAGATGATACTACAATTGATTTTAAATTGCTTGCTTTATTAACGCCATAATTAATAGCCCAAATAGAGATTATATCAAAGTTATAGAAACTATTGGCCTCTTTCAAACTGATGATACATAACTGGTAGATAATATAATAAGTCAATTAAAAATGGTGCATCTGGTTGGGATGATATTATGCCAAAAATTCTAGTGTACCTTATAAACCACTCAATTGAATATGTAACATTCCCTGATTTACTAAAAAAACATATTGTTTGACCAATCTTTAAAAAAGGAAAAGAGGAATTATTATCGAATTACAAACCAATAACATTAATTTCCATATTTGCCAAACTGATTGAAAAGATAATATACAAAAGACTAATAGATTTTTTTGAGGCAAAGGGTGTGTTGAAAAATTATCAACATGGTTTTCATAAAGAATTATAACTATTACTGCTGTATCTGAACTTATACATAATGTGCTTACAAATTTTGAGTAGAATAAAAAAAACTCGGTATATTCCTAGACCTATCTAAAACATTTGATAGTATCTCTCATGATCGCTTGTTGACTAAACTTACCCATTATGGAATTAGAGGGAAAATGCACGATTTCCTCTCTTCATATTTACAAAACCAAACACAATGTACAGAAACATACTGGAAAACAGAAATTGCTTAAATAAATGCAAATCAAAATATGAAACGGTGAGAACAGGAGTACCACAAGGATCAGTTTTGGGTCCTCTTCTATTCCTAATTTATGTAAATGATATGCCTATTTCTCCAGAATATAATCTCATTTCCTATGCTGATGACACATCTTTTAAATGCACAGAATTAAAGATAAAGTATTAAAACAACTCGGAACCAAGTCCACATCATTCCTTATCTGCACGCAGCTCAACTCAAACTCAATATAGATAAAACTAAATGCATTCTTTTTCAACTTAGGGATCAGGAACAAGCATGTAAGGTAGAATACAACAATACACAAATTGAACAAGTAAATAACATAACACTTTTGGGAATTACCGGACACAAAAACTTAAATTTCAATGAACACATAGGAGATCTTTGCAAGAAATTAAATTCTGGACTATATTTACTACAGAAAATAGTAAATCAACTAGATACTGACATGTTAAAACCAGCTCATTATGGAATGATTCACTCACTCATAGAATTTGGGAATTAAATTTGGGGTACACTATCCATAACCAATCTAAATAGGGTATTAGTGATTAAAAACAAAATGTCTAAGATGTATGTTTGGTCTGAGACAATGTCACTCTTTAAAAGAGGTGTTTAAAACATCAAAAATTCTAACAGTAGTATCTCTATAAGATTATTTTGTTAGTTAGAAGAAATGAGATTAGAAATAATCAAAACAAAGAATATTATACATATAATACAAGGGGTATAAATAATTACCATAGGGTGTGTACAACTAAATCTGCAAGTCAAAAGATTCATATATCAGAGGAGCCATACTCTTCAATAAACTGAACAGGGTAATTCCTTTAAAACATTGTTAAAAAAATATCTATTAAATAAAAGCCTGTACAGAATTGATGAACTTTAAATTTGAAAATATATATCAGAACATGTTGTTACTGTATAAGTGATATGACAAATTGTAAATAATACTTCAAAGTATCGATAATATTTCTAGTTTACAGGGGTAACTACTCAAAAACTATCTTTAAATCTATCTATGCATTATTTATGCATTTTTGACCCAGTATTATAAAGGAGGCTTTTTGGTTAGATTTAAACCATAGATTTAAGTTTCCTTCACATTATAAACTTGGATCTTCAGTTGAACTCAATTTAACTTCACTGGAATCCATATTCTGTTTAACTAAAGTCTAGTACTATGTTTGATTTAATTAAGGTTTTTATAGAAAATCTATTATGAGGAGCCAAGATGATATATAATGTTTTTTGAAAATACTTTAGAAATCATCAGGATAGCAGAATGTAGTGGCTTCAAGAGAGAAATGGTTAACAAGAAAATTCAAAAAACAAAAGCACTTTAAGGAAATCACAACACTCAAAAATCAGACATAGGACATGCAACACAAGAAGTTTACCTTTCATCCTACTGCTATACATAAATTCCAAAAGATATTAAAAAAAACATATCTTCTTAGCTCCTCAGAATAGATTTTCTATAAAAATCTGAATTAAATGCAACAAACTAGACAAACCACAAGCTAAGAAAAAACCAGGGGTATATCAGATTAACTTTTTAGATTGTCACAAGATTTACTTAGGAGAAACCTAAGAGAAGTTTAAAGATAAGACAAAAAGAACACTTAAGGAACATTAGACACAAACAGACAGACAAATCAGCAGTAGCCAACCATTTTTGGAAAACCAACCATGACAGACATCAAAGTCTAAAGAGTCACAAGAAATTTTAAGGAGATGATCATTATTAAGAAGAATGAAGGACAAGTCATGAACTTTTGAGATTCTGAAAGACTTAAACTTTTATTCAAACTGGCACCAATCTATGCCACCAGGTGATACACTGCCAACCAAACTGTTACCAAATACTCAAGCCAGTCAACAGCAGTTGATAATGTAGGCAAAAGTCCAAGAAAACATGTTCCTGCATTTATTGTATGAAAGTAAAGCTTGAAGTTAAAAGTAAACATTGAGTCGATTAATGAGTAAACAGCACTCACATTTAAATTTCCCGGAACAGGTTTTGGGGGTTAGTTTCTTCCATTGTCAACTGGACAACTAATCGCTGGTAGTGACGCTGATCAATCCATTGCATGCTCTGGTGGTGGTTCTATGAATTTGTACAATGAATAACCCTGGGGGATATTGAAGTCAATAATCATATTTTGAAACACATAACCGGAAAGCAGGAATTGGCAACTTGGGAACAAATTTTCATTTGGAAAAACAAAAATAGGATTATGAACTTCAATATCCCCAGGGCGACTCATTGTACAAATTCAAAGAACCACCACCAGAGCAAGCAATGGATCGATCAGCGTCACCACTAGTGATTAGTTGATGTCCAGTCGACAATGGCGGAAACTAACCTCCAAAACCTGTTCCAGGAAATTTAAATGTGAGTGTTGTTTACTGTCATTAATTGACTTAATGTTTACTTATAATTCGATCTCAACAACACTGTTATCAACTTCCAAAATAAAAAAGTAAAGCTTGGAGTGTTCAGTTGACTGCATCTCAACAAAATTTACTTTTACCAAGGTGTTTCTTACTCGTATGAATGTTATAGTAGAATTCCAGAGCGGATGTGGATAGTTTGAAATGCTTTAACCCACCTACCCAAGTAGAGAACTTGCTTTTATAGCAAAAATGATGCCATGCAAGCAAAACAGGCCATTTTACCAGGGAAGCACATGGACCAATTTGTTAGCAAACCCAAAGAGGGGATTTGAATATGCAAGATTTGACTCAAATTTGCTATACTTGGAGAGGAGTAAGCTATGACTATATCTCTTTGTTATTCACATTAAGGAGTTGAGAAAGTGACGTCTCAAGGCTGAGAAAATTGTCTATACTGTATAGTACGAGGTTATCTGGGTAATCCTTTTTCGTAGGTGGTTTGCTCTTCACAGATCCCTGCACCTTGTTGTCTCTCACATGGCTTAGGGCCAAACATGTTGGCAGTATTTGTAAGTCATATGTTGGCAACCCTATTTGGGTGGATGACATCACCAGCAGAGCCAGCGCTATGAACCTGGTGTGTGTGTTTGCTCGTCCAAACAGGCTCTTCGTGCGAAAGTTTATCCCAAAGCGTTAGTAATTTCTCAGGTCTATTTTTGACTTTAAGGACATGTATGACTGAAAGTTTGAAATTATAATGCTAATTTTTTTAAATTTATACAACAGCTGTAATATAATGCAAATAAGTTGCAGTGTAAAATTTCATCCGTTTTTCTCCAATGGTTTCAAGATTATGGTCAAATTTGTTTATGTGTTTGTTATCTCATTAAAAAGATTCCCTTGTGACAAAAATTAAAATTTTGGTGTAATATTTTAACCTTAGGCTCACAATATATCTACTTTTGGAAATTTCCCTAGGTTTCTCTGTGTCCCCTTTGGTTTAGGCTCCATAAATTTTTAAAGTTATGAATGTGGTTTCTTGTCATAAACAATATAATTTTTATGTTTGAAAATTGAAAATGTATGCCTAAATCCATTTGACAGTAAAACGTAGGACAATTCTTATTCCTTGTACCTCTGTGAACTTTACAGTGAATCTTATTTGTGTAAAAAAAAAAAAAAAAAAAAAACTGCTTTGTAAGGAGCATTTTACAGTAACAAAAATGTTGAAAATATCAGTAGCAAGAAAACAAGGAAAGATTTGAATGCATGGCTCACATTAAAATCCACCAGGTTGGTAGGTTGGACCCTCAGTTTTCCTTTTCCTCTCCTTTGCTGCTGTCACCGTTTCTGTCCTTTTCTTCTTATATTGCTGCTTTTCTTCTGCACAACTGCATTTTTGACTTTGCATGATGTGAATGAGATCTCGTCAAATTGAACTTTTTCTTGCCAAATCCAGTGATGTTTCACCTCTAATGCTTTGCTGTAGCTCCAGTTAAGGCATTTAAAAATGACGCTTGTAGGCCAATTATACCTTTTAAGTTCAGGAATGTTTAAATTATTTAATGGAATTGGAATTAAAATAAATCAATTTTTTTGTGATTTTTCGTGAAATTTGTCATACACATCCTTAAGATTCAACAAAACATGGAATTTAATTCCCTGGTAGCAGTTTACATTGGTTACAGCAGCTAATATAGTGCATTTAAGAAATGAAATTGATCTTATTATTCACTGCAGAGCATATGTTTTGAAATGCATTAATTTTAAAGGTGCAGGAAATTCATTGTAATGTATTTATTTTGTAAGAATCTGCAAGGAAAGAATATTTGATAATATGATGCATATAAAGTAAAAGAGACTTTATTATCTACTGGGGAACATCTAGAAGCCACAATGCTGTAATATGTTTTGTAATGAATCACTTATAGAAAACAAAACCGGGCTTGTAGGCCATGGTCCACTGGGCTTCACCTTCTTCAGCTGCGTCTGTGGCAAGCATCTTCAATGGCATATACATTTCCTGGCCTCTCAGTCACTATTGAGAGTCCATGGAGATGTATACGCCATTGAAGATGCTTACCACAGATGCAGGCGAAACGTCTGGGGAACAAAGGGAGAAGCCCAGTGGACCACAGCCTACAGGCCCGATTTTGTTTTCTATAAGTGATTCTAACATCGGCCATGAAAGTCTTCAAATTTTAATGTTTTGTAATGCATCAATTTCCAAGATTGCAAAGAAAAGACAGTTTTGCACATGAAAGGAAATGATATTATTTAGAGGAATATTTAGTAACCTGAGCCAAACTGTTTTCCTAACTGCCCCCTCTTGCTCTATTGCTCCACCCAATGAATCTAATTGCACAGTAATACTTATGCCAGAGTATATTGTAAACTTATGAAAATTAATCTTGAGTGATTCTTTGTATTTTCTTTCAGCTATGTTATGGTGCCAGTTCACCAGCACTTTCAGATCGAAATCGCTTCCCAACACTGTTTCGAACGCATCCCTCAGCAACAGTCCATAATCCAACTCGGATTAAACTGATGGAAAAGTTTGGATGGTCAAGAGTTGCAATTCTGCAGCAAGCTGAAGAAGTTTTTATCTCTGTAAGTATCAAAAGTGATGTATTTTGTTGTACATACCTTAGGTGGGTCTCCAAGGCCTCAACAATTAATAAAACATGTGGTGTTGCAGGCATAACTCTGACAGATGGGGTGATTAATACCTCCATTGTTATAGGGATGCTTTGTTGTTAATGTGATGAGCATGGCACAAACTCAGGAACCACAATACTGGATAAAATGTTTGTTGGTAATTAAATGAGGAATGAGACAGTTGGAGATCTAGGATTCACTAGAATAACACAATACATTTTTGATACATAGTATACAAGTGGAGACAGCTAAACACTCATTTTTCTTCACTAAACTGGTTTTTTCTTCAGGAACATGTTTTTGCTGATCTGTTGTCAACATCTTTGGTTACATATTATTTTTTCATTTATACTTTGGTTTAGCTGTCTGCGTATATATACAACTGAAGTTCCATAGTGTGTAGAACATTTTTGAACAGCCTTTCATAGTAATTTTTGGACTTTTCAGTTTTTCTGAGCGAAAAGACAGGGTATTGTTAGATTTTATATCATTACTCTTTTTTTGTTAAATAATTGGCTTTATTATATCCTCCAATTCCAATATGAGAAGGAATCTACTGAAAGAAATTCTTTCTATTTAAAACTTTTGTCCATTTTAAGTGGCACCTGAGCCTGAAATTCCATATCTATGAAATTTCCTCAATATTAATTATTTGCTAATAATATTAGTTAATATTTTTATTAGTATATATATTACTCATTTTAATATCATTGTCAGATTCTTAGATAGTAAATTGTGCATTGAATTTGGCAAAGGGAAATGATAACCATTGTAACTAAGTATTGCGGAAAATATTCACTTTTATTTCATGTATTGTAAATGTTATACGGCTCCCATATTGTAAATTCATGTTTAAACATGTTTGACCATTGGAAGAAGCTTGGGTCTGTTAAAAGTCTTTCACGTGGTTAAATTTTGGCGAAGCCACGCTATTTTTAATTTTAGTGAAGCGAGATGTAGGAGTGGGAGTTAGCACGCGGGTCAAAATTGCAAAATTCTGCAAAACTTATCCAGAATAAAGAAGTGGCCTTCAGAGACTATTCCCAGAAATTCAAAATATACATTTTATTTTTGATGTAAATGTCTTAAATATACAGTATTTTAATCAAAATGGTTGGAGCCATTTTTGAGAAACAAAATTTTTGAAAAATGTTCCATGTAATGGGTAATTGGGGGTGAGGAGGTTTTCTTGAAAATCTTCATGTTGCATCCAAGTTTGGTATTAATTATTATTAATTTTCGTTTTTGAGCTATGCTGGCCACATACACAGATGGACCCAGACAGGACTTTTTTATAAAAACACTTTTTTTGGACTCCGGGGACCTCAAAACATATATTTATAGTGAAATCTCGGTATCAAATTTTTGGGTGGAATACAATACCTCCTCTATCCAGTGTGTACATTGTACATGCAGGCTAGAGAAGTAAAAATTGTATATTCCAACAAATGTATAAAAATGAAAAGGTTTTAGTTCCATGAATTTTTACTGCAAGTATAATACCTGGCAAACAAAACTTTGTCAATTAGGAAGGTACCAGATTGCCAGTCTATCAAAAGCAAACATTGAAAAGTGGCATGTTATGCTATTTCCAGACTGTTGAAGATCTTGAAGCCAGATGTAAAGAAAGTGGAATTGAGATTGTCACACGTCAGAGCTTCTTGAGTGACCCAACGGATGCTGTACGCAACTTGAGACGTCAGGATGCACGCATTATTGTTGGACTGTTTTATGTGGTTGCTGCTCGAAGGGTACTGTGTGAGATGTACAAGCAGCACATTTATGGAAAGTCTTATGTCTGGTTTTTCATAGGTGAGATTGTCAACTTTTCTTATAGCTGTATATTTATATATAGGGTCATTAAATTATAAGGTAACTCCTGCGCAAGAGATCCGAGAATTATCGGGAAAGGTGCACTGGAGATCTTATCTTAAATAAATGCTGACCGTTTGCTCCCAAACAGGCAGTATAACAAGTTAAAGATGCTCTCACTCAGCAGCAGAAATTTACAGAAACTTAGTGATAACATCACAAGGATTGCTGCTGCTAAGCTTAGGCGAGTGCTGCCTGTATGTCAACATTTCCGTAAACATTTCTTAAGATACGTATTTTAGTGCTCCTTTGCTGGCGACTCTCGGATCTCTTGTGCAGAGGAGAGAGGCTTTGAAAGGGGTTACCTTATAATTTAAATGCCCTATACATTGTGTCCATACAGACATGCTGCAGTTTTGACCAGTCGCAGAAAAGCAACAACACAAAACAGAAAAGTGATATCTTCACCAAATGAAAGGAAAATCTCCAATGCCTAAAAGCTAAAAATTCAATTGCTTACAGTCTTGCTAAACGATTAAATAAAAAATTCAGTACTTTTGCAAAATTTGAAAGTTTAGATATTAAAAATTCTTTTGAGGTAGTAGAAAACATCAGCAATATGGTATTCTCTGATATTGATAAACTTGTTTCTTTCCAAGTAACTGCTTTATTTCCAAGCATTCCCAGAGAAAATCTATTTATATTTTTGAAAAATTGTAAAATTCTATAGAATTAAATGAAAATTTATAATAGATTTTGTTAAGCCTACTAACTTGTCTAGATCAAATTTTCTTTTTCAATTTTAATAGAGAATTCTATCAATAAACTTTTGGCCCAGTAATAGATAATCCACCTTTTCTTACTGATCTTTTCATGAGCCATTTTGAAATACAGGTCACTAGAACGTTCTTTTCAAATTTTAAAACTTGGCATAGATATGTTGAAGCTATTTTTGCTATTGTCCCTAATAAACATGTAAAAATGTTTTATAACTTTTACACTTTCAAGATAATCTACAAAATTTCTGTTAGAAATTGATATTGATGGTTATCTCCCTTTCCTAGATTTAAAGGTGATAAAAAAAAACAATAAATTAAATTATGGCATTTATAGAAAATCATCTCATACTGACAATGATGTAAAAAAATCTGACTTGCTTTATTCACATGACTTTCTCTAGCACTTTGCGAACAAAAGGTTAATCTTTTATCTACACATGCTAATCAAGGTAAACATTAGCACTTTATTAAAATTTGCTGTGATATTTTGGGGTTACTATGATAAACAAAATATAATCTTCAAAATTCAAAAACAAACAGTTAGAATAATAATGGGGAAGAAGCAAAAGGATTGAACAGTCCATATGCTACCACTTCCTTACCTATATATATTTTAGAAAAGCATAGCAATCACACAAGAAATTAATCATAATTACAGATAATACTTTGGCAAAAGCATAAAACATTCTGGGATTATATTGTATACGACTTACCAAAGCTACATTTAAATGCAAGGTAAAAGAATTGCTATTACAGCATTGTTTTTATTCAATTGACATTTGCAAATATGATTACTTTTAGGGTGTGTATTTTAACATGTAATTAAGTGTATATATTTATTCTTATTTTGTTTTATATTTACTATCTTTGACAACACCATTAATTCTTGTAATTCCTACAGTTGACAATAAATCTAATCTAATATAATCAGGAAAATGGGAGAAACAGAAGAAGTTAGCTTTGGCAATAGGGAAAGAGCATTGGCAGCTATTAGAGGGTGCAAATATAAAATACCAGATATAAATGTCAACTGGCTAGAAAGAATGTACAATACTGTAGTTGAAGCAAAACAGCTATATGGGGACTAGATAGTGGTTGGGAAGTGTTCTGCAGGGAAGTGTTAGCTCTGCCAAATGCAACAGTAAAAGAATGTGCTCAAATTGAAATGGGACGAGTGGGAAGGAAAGGTGTGATCATGGAGAGAGCTCTAAGTATTGCTATAGAATACTAAATTTAGGTGAAAGCAGCTTGTTAAGGCAATGCTTTGAGTATCAAGAAAAGAATTTGAGGAAAAATGGGTGCAGTTATTTAATACAAACTAATTTAGAAAATAGCGGATTGGGGAAAATTTGGAGAAAGAGGGAAAACAATGCAAATGATTTTTGGAAAGGATCTAGGAGGAGATTTGAAGCTATAGAAATACAAAAATTGTTCAGTAATATATGGGAAAAAAGATCATTAGAAACATATATATAAAAAAATATGGGAAAGAGAAATGTATGTGGATAAATTAAATAAAGAACAAAGGGAGAGTATTCCTTGGGTACGAGCAGATGTGAGGAGACTAAAGGGTATGAAAACAGGACTCCAACAGAATCAATGCCCAATATGTGGTAAAAAGGAAAATATGGAACATGTAGTTTTTTACTGTAAAGGGACAGAGCTTTGGAGGAAACAGTGTATAAATGGTAAATGACTAAAAATTGACAGAAAATAGCCTTAATCAAACCTTTTAGTAAGGACAGCATAAAGGTAGGCGAGTACTTGGCTAAAGTAAAAATGAAGAAGATATGATTCGCAAAAAGAAAAGTAGATGAAATATAAGCTTATAGGTTGTTTTAAGAAATGTTGAGTTTGACTGTTGTACACTTATATCATCACCGTCATCTTTATGATTAAAATACATGTGCTAGATTATAACGAAAACTTGGCAAGGAATATGGCAAGATGACAGCTTGGTCTGATGTATAGCCATATTCCTTGTATGGATGCTTAGTACAAATAAATAGATAAAAAATAAAAATATAATCTAGTTTATGATGCCAGAAAATGTGGTCATCTTGTTTGTTTTAGCATTTATTCCTCCATCATACAATGTAATACAATCCTTTTTATCTCTTTAACTACTCTTTTTTGGGCAACAAATTGATTAATAATGTATTGGCTTTATTCAATAAATAATTGGCCTTTAAAATAGCTTCATAAGTGAAATGCCTGAGCTTAAATATAGCAACAATCTCCTTCTTTCTTGTTACTTTCTGTTTAGATTCCAATCTTGAAGATATTATTTTCTCTATGTTTAGGTTGGTATGAAGATAACTGGTTTGAAGTAAATCTACAGAAGGAAGAGATAGATTGTACACCAGAGCAAATGAGAGAGGCAGCTGAAGGTCACCTGACCACTGAAGCATTGATGTGGAATCAAAACAGCCAGCGCACTATTTCTGGCATGGTAAGAAAACTGTTTCAAATTATTATACCTGGTAATGAAACTTGCTTTTATACATTAAGAAAACACCAAGAATGTGATATGTGCCAGATGGCATTTACTTTGCTAGCAATCAAACAAGAGATTAATGAAAAAGAATACTCTATTCTTAGATATTATAAACATCGAAACAATTGCTTGATTGGTGGTTAACAACACTTCTCATACAATCAATGACCTCTGTAAAAACTTGTCCACCAAGTTACTTCTTTTGCTTTTATTCATTGATAATTTAGATCTAACTCTGTCTTCAATAGAAAGTAACTTAAAATTAAAGCTTTGCTCTGATGACATCAGCATATTAATGTTGGGTAAAAACTGTAATGAACTCTCAAACCACATTATTGACTTTAATAACAAGGTTGTCAATTGGTTCCAAATGAATAAACTAAAAATGAATGATGACAAATCAGTTGCTATAGGATTTTACCATAAATTAAAGAACTCTGCTCAATTTCTAATTTATATTTAAGCAACAAACCACTTCTCTATGTAGCAAATATTAAATTTCTAGGAATATGGTTAGACGAACATGTAAAAAGGGAAAAACAAATTGAACAGCTAGCATTGAAACTAAATAAAAATTACATTCTTTATTAAATACATGAGAGAATCTGTAAATACAAATGTGTTGGGAATTATATATTTTACTTACTTCCATTCTGTAATGACCTATGGAATACTGAGCTGGGGTAATGCAAAAGATGTAATAAAAATATTTAATTGCAGAAAAGAGTGATACACTACATTGTAAATATCTCTTCTTCCAACAGTTGTTACCATATTATAAACTTTTAAAAATATTTTCATTCCGCTGAGTTTGTATCTATGAAGTCTTAGTCCTAACAAGATCTTGGCTCTCTCAATTAAAAACAAAGTCACAAGTACACACTCACAATACAAGGGGTAAAGCAGGTCTGCGGATTATAAACCACAATACAACCTTATTTATACATGATTTTGAACATAATGCAGTATTAATATACTACAAATTGCCAGATAACATTAAAAGTATAACTTTAGAAAAGAGGTACAAATTGGCTCTAAAAACATTTTTAATGGAAGACTGTTCATATTCAGTGGAAGAGTAATTAAGTTACAGTTTCTCTGGACTATGCTTCTCAAAACGTCGTCTTATGTAAATAATAAAATGCCTTTTTTGTATGTAATTAAATTTGTAAATGTTTTAGCTTTATAAGCTTTGATGAAGCTCATTTCTTTGTACAAGATCTAAACAGTGAATAAAGTATGATATGATATGGACCTCATTTATTAACTGGAGGCATCTAGAGCACGGTGTTATTATATCTGCTGAGGTGATGATAATGATAAATAGTGATGGAGTGAGAGGACCTACAGCTAGTACTTCACATGAAGTGAAGTTGAAGGCTTGGATAGGGCCCAGCTGCCTCTCTAGAGCTCACAATTGAACCATAGACCCTTGGCACAAGAACTGCATATGAAGCTACTTGGCAACCTTAAACAATGAACATTTTTAACATAGTTGAAATTTTGAGTGAATTGGTAAGATTTTAATTTCAGTTACTAAGTTTTGACTGGGAAATATGTTCATCTCCATTGCCAGCTGTATGTCCACTGGCATCTGGAAGATCTCCTGTCACCCTCTGTGGTGTAGTGGTTACCATGCTGACTTCATATACCCAAGGTCGTGGGTTCAAGCCCGGCGGAGGACAATGGATTTTTTCGGGCGTAAAAATCCTTAGCATGGCTTTCTTCGGAAGGGAAGTAAAGCCGTGGGTCCCGTGTCGTAGATTTACGGCACGTAAAAGAACCTCAAGCCTGATAGAGAGGCCTCTGAGCAAAATTAAGCGGTCTTTCACGCCCAGTATAGAATGGGACGCTGAGAACCACAGCAGTTAAAGAGCTTACATAAATAAAATGCCTTTTTTTTTTTTTTGGAAGATCTCCTATATTAGAGTTGATTGTTGTGCCATCTAGTGACAAACCTAACCATGTCATCTGCTGCCAGAATTTCATAATTCATTACTCTTTGTTTTCTCATACTGTGAGTATTGCTGGTATTTTAGAAACTCTATTTCCCTTTAATGTTAACTGACAATTGTGATTATTACTGATATATGGTGAACTTTGTGGCAGTGATGTGTTGTATCAATTGAAATTAATTGCAAGTCAATTTTGTAACACTACATCACTTACTTCTATTATTGGAAAACATGTTTCAGAAGCCATGTGCTGTGAAGGTTGTCATTGTCCCTAGTGGTAGTTTGATCAATCTTTGCCTCAGTAGGTCATCTGGAGGGATTTCAAAACTGAAAATGTGGTTCTTGTTTTTCCAAATGTAGATGTTCTCGCAAACTTTTAATTCTGTTTTCCTTGTGATATTTTTGAGTATTTTTGGACTTCTATTTATGGTGTGTTGCTCTTTCCAAAAATGCCAAGTTACTGCTGATTTCTCTTCTTGTTTAAGTTTAATATTTCTGTGGTATTCTTTTGCTCTTGTCATTGTTTCTTTTTGTATAGCCAATGTAGATTTTTTCACAGTCGTTGCAGCTGATCTGATATGTTCTTGGTTTGTATTCTTGTGCATTTTTTGTCTATTTCTAGAATATAGCATAAAATTGGCTGTATGCAAACCTAGGAAATTTTCTTTATCATTGTTAAAGGACACTAAGCCGAACACTAAGAAATCAGAGATTTACCAGTTTGATTGTGAAGACTACCATGAAATATACGTAGAGAAACCAAGAAGACCTACAAACTAGACTTATGGGCCATTAACAATGAAAACAATATGAATCTTGGACTTAAACTTAACCTGTTGTGATTCACAATGAAAAATGTAAGCATAAACAGTAGCCAATCGCTAGAAAGCATGTGGAGTAATATGAAAAGTACTATCAATAGAGTAAGTACCTCCTTCTTTTTTGTGGGTTTCATTGTAAATATCACAAAATAAGATGTGAATTGCATATGACTTTGCTAAATAAATTTAAAATGTAGAGTTTTACAAGTGTTATACATGTGAATTATCCAGCAGAAGTAGATATCTATTAAATATACCAACATTCATGAAAATATGTAAAAAAGAAAGCTGGTAATAGTGAAGTAATACAAAGCTTAATATAACAATTAATCATTTGTAACAACTCTTTCATTTATTTTTTTGAAATCCACAGAACTAGTTTCACAATAAAAAGAGCTATTGCATCAACAGCTAAATTTCTTTTTGCTCTTGTTGTTTATTTACATTGTTATGGTTACTGCTACTAGGTGGATTGTGTACTAAGGCATTGCTAACTATTGGAATCAAAACAAATTTGGTGAGAGAATCAATTGGTGGTTTATCAAAATTCATTACATGATTTTTATTCTGTAATATAAATATTTTCTCCCAAACCATTAAATCTATAAGTCTACTTAAGTGTTTTAATAATTTAATATCTGGATTTATTTCATGATTAAATTTCCAAAAATGTTCTACCACAGCTGATGTATCAGTTTGTTTGTGTTTAATATTTCTAAAGTGCTCCTTAACTCTGGTTTCCAAAAGAACTTAAAAATATTAAATACAAACAAATTGATAAATCAGCTGTGGCAGAACATTTTTGGAAATTTAATCATGAAATAAATCCAGATGTTAATTTATTAATACACTTAAATGGACCCATATTTAATGGTTTGGGAGAAAATATTTATATTAAAGAATAAAAATCATGCAATGAATTTTGATATATCACTAATTGATTCTCTCACCAAATCTGTTTTGATTCCAGTAGTTAGCAATGCCTTAGTACACAATCCACCTAGTAGCAGTAACCATAACAATGTAAATAAACAACAAGAGCAAAACGAACTTGAGCTGACAATGCAATAGGTCCTTTTATTGTGAAACTAGTGCTTGGATTTCAAAAAAGTAAGTGGAGAACTGTTACAAATTGTTAATTATTATAAAAAAATTCATGAAGAAGCCTTTTGCAAAAGTGAAAGATTCTGTACATACAATCAGTTTGCTGAAACTGTACTCAGGAAAAGAAATTGTACGTAGTATAGGAATGTAGAGGAAGTATGAACATTTACATTACAGACAGCTGAGGATTTCCGTCTGCGATTGAATGATGTGCTGAGACAGGATGGCTATGACATTGACAACATGAGGTACCCAGAGGGCTACCAGGAGGCACCGCTGGCATACGATGCTGTGTGGGCAGTGGCTCTGGGTGGGTGAGGCTCCTGCATGCCTCCCAACCATGCACAATGCACTACCTGTTTCATTTTGTTAGATGTGTCTGCAGGCTTCCACGGCCATGGTTTTCTGGTGTAGGCCGTGTGCTCTCTGCTGACGTTTTGCTTCAACCTATGTTGGGCTTCTTCCTCGGGCCACTGGCGGTCCCCTCCTCTCTTCTCCTATTGGCTGTTGATCGACCAATCCCCTCTTCCTCTGGCACTAAGGCTTTCCAAATTGAATTCAGAGGTTTTCCTCTGTCTCTGTTGAATTTACTGTTTTGTTTAAAAATTTTGGTGCTCTCTCTTATTTTTCTATGTGTGTAATGACTGCATATTGCCATAATTTTTATAATGTCAAAATCTATGTGATGTCTGGTTTTTTCCACATGTTCTGCGAGGTTAGTTTTTCTGCTTGTGATTGTTTTATATGTCTGATGTGCTCATTTCTGCAGGTTTGGATGGATCTGCCACTCTGTTAGGGGAACTTCAGGACTACAGGGTAACTCCAAGAGCATAGACTCAGCAAAATGAATAATTGGACAGACTGGCAGATCCATCCAAATCTGCAGAAATGAGCACATCAGACATACAAAACAATTTCAAGCAGAAAAACACGTGGAAAAAACCAGACATTACATAGATTTTGAGGTTATAAAGATTCTGGCAGTTTGCAGTTGTTACACACATAGAAAAATAAGAGAGAGCACCGAAATCTTTAAACAAAACAGCAAATTCAACAGAGATAGAGGAAAACCTCTGAATTCAATTTGGAAAGCCTTAGTGCCAGAGGAAGAGGGGATTGGTGGACCAATAGGAGAAGAGAGGAGGGGCCTGCAAGTCACATGAGAAAAAAATCAGCTTGCTAGGGCTTGCGGTGCCAGTGGCCCAAGGAAGAAGCTCAACATAGGATGCAGCAAAATGCCAGCAGAGAGCACTGTAAGACATGATGCAGCCTAACCAAAAACCATAGCCCCAATGTTTCACTCCTTATTAACATAAGTATTATATTTTTTTTCATTTAGTAATTTAAGCATGTGATGCTCATTAATTAACAATGTATTATTTGGTTTAATTTTCTGTAAATCTTTTTAGTTTACAGCACTTAGAGGATTGGACTATACCACTTATTCTTGATATTCAATAATTCTAGTTTAACCCTACTACAGTGTTAATGTTGTACATACATTAGAGATATTTGGGCCCATCTCAGCAGTGTGGGGGTAGCAAGTCTGCCTCATATTCAAGAGGTCCTGAGTTCGAATCTCAGTTAGTTAAAGTTTTGTGGGGTTTTCCCTTATCTTGAGAAGACAAATGTTGAGTAGCTTTAAGCTCTATCGACCCCAAGGCTTATTTGAGCATAATTTCACCAATTTCTTTCATGGTCTGATATGACCTGTCAGGTTAAAGGATGTTAAACTATCCCCCCCCCCCAAAAAAAAAGGGAACAAATATTTATTTGGGTAAAAAATGGCACAGTTTTTGTTTTTGATGTCTCCCATAGGTATACTTTTGAACATTGTACACTGAAGTTATAGATAAAGTTATACTAATTTAAATTAATATATTAATAATTCAAACTACGTAATAGAATTGTACAACAATACAACAAATATGCAGGGTCTAAAAACACCCAAACATCTTCAGAAGCATTATTCCTATGAATGCCAAATTAAAATAATTTTTTTTCTGTCAGTTTATAAGAGACATATAAAAAGTCAGGGAAAGTAATTTATTTAAAGCAAATATTTTCAAAATTACAGACCATCAAGAATCCTTGTGGGCTAAAATAGACCCAAACACCTTACAAAATTTAAAAAAAATTGCAGACATCTACTGCATTATTATAACTTTTTGCATATAATAACATTACAACATGGCGATCTTCAACCTAACCTTGAACCTGGCACCATCACCATAGGACAAGGTGTTAGCTCAGATTTCATTTTTGCGTTTGAGATCATCTCGTTTCAGATAAATGCAGTTATTCTACATAAATTGAAAGGCTCTTTTTGTTTTCAAGTTAATAAAGGCACTGAGACATTATCGCCCTCTGTGGTTTAAAATGGTTACCATGCTAGCTTCATATACCCAAGGTCGCAGGTTCAAACCCGGCAAGGACAATGGACTTTTTGGGCATAAAAATCCTTAGCATGGCTTTCTTCATAAGCGGAGTAAAGCTGTTGGTACCATGTCGTAGATTTATGAACCTCAAACCTGATAGAGAGAGACCTCTGAGCAAAATTAAGTGGTCTTTCACGCCCAATTTAGAATGGGCCACTGAGAACCACTGTAGTTGAAGAGCGCCCATAAATAATACGGCATTTACTATGTTTCACATCCTTTTGCATGAATATCAAGGGATTTTTAACCCATTATTAGGAACAGCTGGGGCTGTAACAGGGTTAGAGAGGAAGATTCATCATAAAAACTTCATCATTGTACAAGAATTTCGTAAAGATTGGGTTGGAAGGGAGATAATGAAATTAAATTGTTATTCAGATGTAAAAAGTTAGCCATACCAGTTGTATATAAATGTAGGTATAGATAAAATGATGGAATTTGGCATTGATTCACTTCCAAGTTATGCAATCAAGATGGGCCAACAACAATGACTGCTTATGGCCTTCTTTAGTATAAAGTGAAACAAACTGCCAGAAATTATGCTTGGAGTAGAAATGTAAAAAGTAACAATTTTCAAATATGTAAAAGGTAGGGAAGATTTATATCACTACTGCTGAGTATAAAGAGTATCAAGGTATTGTGGTCCCAATCCTAGCAACACTTATTTTACCTCATGCATGCCATTTTTACTTACTCTACCCTCATTTAAGGTAGAGGAGGTATTGAATTTGGCCAAAACTTAGTACAATTCAGAATACTGAAGCAGAAGAAAAGCATTATGAGATAACAGCATGACTTAAAAAGGAAAATTTGATATGTTACATTCACACAACTTTATGTAGCTACCATTGCTTATTTTTGTATAGCTTCTATCTACTTTATGGTAATAAAGATGGATGTGCGCACATATACATATAACAACAAGAGAGTCGTATGCATTGGCTTTGGAATTCCGTATTCTTTTTATTACATGAATATTGAAAGCCCTCCAAAACATGATTAGCATTGAAAAATTCAAACTAATAATAACAAAAATCCTAGAAATGGCTAATACTTTGAAATGGTTATTTTAAATAGCAATTTTTAGAAAGAGAAAGAGTGTGAGACTGAGAGTGAGAGTGTGAGAGTGAGTGTATGAGACAGAGTGAGAGTGTGAGTGTATGAGACAGAGTGAGAGTGTGAGACAGAGTGAGAGTGTGAGTGTATGAGACAGAGTGAGAGTGTGAGACAGAGTGAGAGTGTGAGAGAGTGAGTGTGAGTGTGTGAGAGTGAGTGTGAGACTGAGAATGAGAGTGTGAGACTGAGACTGAGAGTGTGAGACTGAGAGTGTGAGACTGAGAATGAGAGTATGAGACTGAGACTGTGAGACTGAGAGTGTGAGTGTGAGACTGAGAGTGTGTGAGACTGAAAGTGAGAGTGTGAATATGAGAGTGAGAGAGTGTGAGTGTGAGACAGAGTGAGAGTGAGAGTGTGAGACTGAGAGGAGACAGAGTGAGAGTGTGAGTGTGAGACTGAGAGTGTGAGACTGAGAGTGTGAGTGTGAGAGTGTGAGTGTGAGACTGAGAGTGTGTGAGACTGAAAGTGAGAGTGTGAATATGAGAGTGAGAGAGTGTGAGTGTGAGACAGAGTGAGAGTGAGAGTGTGAGACTGAGAGGAGACAGAGTGAGAGTGTGAGTGTGAGACTGAGAGTGTGAGACTGAGAGTGTGAGTGTGAGAGTGTGAGTGTGAGACAGAGTGTGAGTGTGAGACTGATACTGAGACTGAGACTGAGAGTGTGTGAGACTGAAAGTGAGAGTGTGAATATGAGAGTGAGAGAGTGTGAGTGTGAGACAGAGTGAGAGTGAGAGTGTGAGACCGAGAGTGAGAGTGAGTGTGAGTTTGGGGGTGGGTGCATGGCAAGAGAATGCTTTTTTTGGACCCAGGAGACCTCAAAACATACATCTCAACATTAAATTTTTGGGTGGAATACATTACCTTCTTTACCTACTATGTGCATAGTAAGTATAGAAAAAGTAATAAATTATAGTGGAGAGAAAGCTGTGTGAATGTAACACATCAGACTCTTCTATTTGTTTTAAACACAATAACTTTTACTGTTGTGATAATGTTCCTATAGTAACTTTTGTTGTTCTTCAATATTAATTTTTTTGCAAATTAAAACTCATAATATGTGCAAAATTGACCATAGTTAAAAGTTACACTTCATCTGCACCTGCTTAGTAAATACTGATCAGTCCTGAAGAATACAGAGGGTGATTCATAAATATTTTTACAAAAATTGGGGACTGGTTCCTTACATCAAAACAAGAAAAAATGTTAACACAAATGTGTGTCTCGAAAACCATTTTTGATGTTCTAAGTGTTATTAATCAAAGTATTTTTAAGTGACATATTATTCTATTTTTGATGTTTTCAGCTTGATAGAAGGTGTTCAAGTGTCCTACTCTTGCTTCTAGACTCACATGCACGCGTCAAAGCATGGACTGTCAATAGACCCTGTCGGTGTCAATGGTTTCGCAGGGTTGCATGGCATGCAGATTAAGAGTTTCTTCATCCGGCATGCCTGTTTAAGATGCCCCCAAAGATAAACTGAAGGACTGAGGTTGGAGGAATATGTAGGCCATAGTACTGGTCCTCATCTACCTGTCCATCTGTCATAATAGATACCAGCCAGAGATTAAAATGTCCTAGAACTCCATTATTCAATAACTACATGCTTCTTCTAGTAAGTCTTAAGGGCCCTGTAGACAGCACCTATAAGGCATGCTGACAGAATTTTTACTCAATTGATAGATGACAACTGTAAACAAGCAGCCATGGCAACACAAGGCCAACTCTGTAGGGTAAACTGGTCAAAGCCTTCTATGAATCTGTTGGGATGAACTAGCAAAACTCTTGAGCATAAACTTTCATTTATAAATTGATAACGCAAAAATGAAGGGTTTTAGAGCATATGTTTATATAAACCTGTTTTCTTCTTTCAATGTGAGCAATCCAACCCCAACCAATATAAAAGTGTTTTTGAATCACTCTGTATTTACTGAGCACTAACATTCCAGATAACTGATGCTACCAGATTGTTCGCATCCTATGAATGTAGCAATAATTCTAGTTTTATTTTCAGCCTTCAACAAAACCATGGAAAGACTGTACAAACAAGGAAGAAGTCTGAAAAACTTTACCTACACAGATAAGGAGACGGCAGACGAAATATATTCAGCAATTAACAGCACACAGTTTCTGGGAGTTTCTGTAAGTATACTTAATCTACTCATAAATCCATTAATGGGACGCTGAGAACCACAGCAGTTAAAGAACCTCAAGTCTGACAAAGAGGCCTGTGAGCAAAATTAAGTGGTCTTTCATGCCCAGTATAGAATGGGACCCTGAGAACCACAGCAGTTAAAGAACCTTAAGTCTGATAGAGAGGTCTCTGAGTAAAATTAAGTGATCTTTAATGCCCAGTATCGAATGTGATGCTGAGAACCACAGCAGTTAAAGAGCATCCATAAATAACATGCCATTTTTTTTTTTTTCTTGGAGGATATAGCCAATGTCTCCTTGACCCTGAGTTCCCATAGCCATCACATTTGGCTGGAAGTTGAGTCTATAGTCCTGATCAAAGCATTGTTCTGCCAAACCAGACTTATCAGGCTGTATCAAATGGATGGTACTCTTATCTGGGACGCTGGATTACAATTTAGTTCCACATGGAAATCTGCATCAAGATCGAAATTAACCAGCTCAAGAAACACAAAAACACACAGGCCAAGTAGCAGCCAGAGTATGTGAGTTTTCTACGAGTCTGTGCCACCCAGTATATGCAGGCCATTTACACAATTTAGTCATTCATCATCCTGATGAAGGAAGAGATGAAAGCCCCTGAAACATTGGTGGCACTACATCCCCTCACCTGGCTGTAAGCCCAAGAACACCTAGAGAGTGTTTGTTGCCAGGAAAACTTCAGCTCTTATTTCACTTTGGTCATGTAACAAATAAGTGCATCAAAAACTCAGCAATTCAGTCCACTTCTGGGATGAACAACTTGAAATAGCACACAACATTCACCTCCTAAAACATGTGCAAGAAGCTGTTGAACTGGATACCTGGAAAAAAATTGATATGGCAAAGTTCAAAATCAGATCTATGAACTTCAATCTCCCCTCTAAAAGAAAATTCACTGTTGAAGTTTGTCAGCCCACCACTAGAGGAGAAGAAGGTGACTATCACAGATAACTCGCCTGCATCCAGTAGTCATATGCAGCTGAACAGATCCTATAATACCGGTTCTGCTGCATAAGTAACAATCTTGTGAAAAACAACTCATACCTCGTGCATTACTTGGTCTTCTTGCTATGTTTAGATAGATAGATTTATCATCAGTCTGAAGAAATTTTGTTACATTTGAGTTTAAATATATACAGAATTTGTAAAAAGAAAAATCCAAAAGAGTTTTCTGCCAGTGCCAGGCTCCTTCCTACTTCTGCAGAATGGGACTTGTAATGACAAAGAGTGGCAGTATCTACACAAGAGAAATATGTATGGTTGCAAAGATGATGATTATAATAATATAAAAATATAATAAATAATAATGATTTATAGTTATTTAATTTGCATTCTGTGGAACAAGTTAAGAGTTTCTGATTGAAGTATTCATTAATAATGAATGGTAAATTACTTTTGAGATGGTACTTAACGGCCGTTCTAAATTTTTTGTGATTAAGCTCTTTAACACTGTTTGGAAAATGGTTGTATAAATTTATACCCTGATGTGATGTAGACTTAAGACACGTGGTGGGCCTATGAGTGTTGAGGTATATATTACTGTAGGCTCTGTATTGTGGTCACGTAGGGCAGAGTTTCTTTTACAGAGAATCCAAATTTTGATGTATAAAACAGACTGACTCTAAGATATATATACGAGGCAAGGGTAATATAGATAGTTCTTAACACTATAGGCTTTTAAGGACCATAGCAGACTTTTATGATTTAATAATGAATAGCTTAAAATAACACAAATAAAACAGAAATACAAATGTAGCACAGGAAAAATAGGTTAAACTAGAAAATAGGCACTTAAAATATACTTAAGAGTGTAAAATGGGCATTATTATGAAAATAAGCATTTTTAGAGACTATCAAAATATTTAGACTTAAACATTGATAAAATGTGTAAAAGCAGAAGGTGAGGCATTTTCCTGAAACTGGCTGTCCATACATCACTTACTGTTATTGGGGAAATGGAAAACATGTTTTGGGAACTATAATGGGAACAAGTACATCCCAAAACATGTTCTCCATTTCCTTAGTAACAGTAAGTCATGTGGTGTTACAAACAACTCAGTAATAAACCTTTTATGTTTTAATTTTCATAACATCCCAGAAAAAGATTTTATCAGTTTTCACTAATTTTCAAAATATCATATTACATCTAAGTTGCACACAGGGGAGGATGGAGATGGAGTGTGATAAGGAGGGATGGAGTATGATAGTGAGAAAGAGAAGAGAAGATTCTGCACATTTCCCACAGCATGAGCAGGTTCTGGTTATATAAAATTCAAACACAAAAATCTACCCAAAGAATAAACATGAAATAAATTAGCAATACTTTTACAAAGTTTGGGGAAAGGTTCCTTACATCAAAACAAGAAAAAATGTTCATATAAACATATGTCCCAAAACTCTTCATTCTCGATCTATTGAGGTTCAAAATGTTATTAATCAAAACATTTTAAAGTGACACTTTATTCTATTTTTGACATTGTCAGCTTGTTAGGAGGTGTTGCACACAAAACTCCACTTATAGAAAATGATCCAAATGTCCTCCTTTTACATCTACTCGTCGAAGCATGGAATGTCAAATACTACTGGTCGGTGTTGTATGATTTTGCAGGCTTACATGTCACATAGATTAAGAGTTTCTAGAATGTCTGCTGCATAAACCAATGGTTTAAGGTGCCTCCAAAAGATAAAAATCCAAAGGATTGAGGTCGGGGGAACATCAGGCCATGGAACTGATCCTCCTCTACCTATCATCTGTCATGCTAGATACCATCCAGTGAGACTAAAATGTGCTAGAGCATCATGTTTCTTCTTATCTGCAGAAGCACATTTTCTAATAAGTCTGGGAGAGTGTTCTGAATGAATACAGCACTTGTAAGGCGTGCTGGGGAATGTATTACACAAATGTTAACAAGTAACCATGGCAACACAAGGTGCAGGGGGGTCAAAGCCTTCTATGAATGAGTACATAAACAGTGAAGTTATTAGGTTGGACCCGGAAAGCCATTGAAAGTGACTTTCAGTAATAAATCGATAACGCGAAAGCGAAGTGTTTTAGTGCATATATTTATATGAACATGTTTTCTTGTTTCAATGTCAGGAATCCATTTTTGAATCACCCTGTAGAGAGCAGAGTGGTAAAAGATTATTTATTTACGAGTGTCAACAATTGATGGATGAAACTTGTCTGCAGGGAATTGTGGCGTTCAGCTCTCAAGGGGACCGTATTGCGTTAACTCAGATAGAACAGATGGTGAACGGGACGTATCTCAAACTGGGCTATTACGATACTCAGAGTGACAACCTGACGTGGCTCAACAGGGAGAGATGGATTGGTGAGTAAGTCTTCCAACCACCCACAACATCCAAAAACTTGAGTTTTCATTTTCCCAAAAATTGACATAACAATTTTAATTAAAACTTATGACAATATATATATATATATATATATATAGGTGTTAGTGAACTATACCGAAATATTTTCACAGAATATGTAGATTACTTAAATAAGTAATTTGAGATAGGAGACTTATCGCCTGTTTGTTGAAATTTTGAAGTAATGACTATAAGTTTCTGAAGTACAAAGTATGCCACTGGCTAATTTATCAACCATTCGAGAGTGTAACACGAAAAACAAAGGAACATATTACAGCGTACCTCTCTAGCGTATTGGTTATGATACTGGCTTTCAAGTGAAACATAGTTTCCGAGTTCAGGTCTCATCCACCTCTACTTTTTTTTATCTGTTTTACTCACCTCAGTGAGCAGCAATAAGGAACTGATAACAGTGTTAATGCACTGGCCAATTAGAATAGCAACCTGAGTATACATACGAGGCACTTCGTCTGGAATAAAAAAAATAATAATAAAAAACATTTACTCTATGATGAATCAAACTCATGACCTTTGGAATAGCAGCTTCCCATGTTACGCATTAAGCCACCAGAGCAGTTGAAAAAACACCTCCAGATTAGGCTACATAACTGAAGAATGTAGTTAATGAATGCTCAGTGTCGCACTGTCAAGTGATTAGTTCGAGATTTTCCAGATTTTTGCAACATTAAATCTTGAGAACGCTAGTAACAAGCTGCTAAAAATCAATATTTCTATACTCGGGCATCAGTTATAATGACATTTTTCAACCTGCTTTGCTTTAACACTGATTTTTCAGCACCTGATACCCACATGCTTAACACTATGTAGCTGCGTTATGTTTATCTAGGGACCAAGCATCGTTGATCTCAAATTATAAGTATATCAGTTACATGCACAATCTCGCAAATTATTTTGGTATAGGTCATTAACACTCTGTATATATGTATATATCAGGTAAATGGCTAGTCATTAATAGTTATAGTTATTTATATTATAAGTGGCTTAAATAGACTATTATTTGTAAGTGGGATGTTTAGTACACCAGTGTTCTAATTTCTCATGACCAAATAATAGTCTAATAAGCCACATGTAATATACAACATTTTATCATATTATATTAACTGAAATATTCTTATATTTATTAATATTAATATTATTAGAGTTGTTATTACGAGGAATTGAATTTTAGTCGTGATGTAGGTAGTGCTTTGTTTTTTCATTGCTGCGTAACCCCACCAGAATAAACAGTTTCAATTCTGGTTGTTTAAACTGCACCAAATAAATCAATAAATGAATGAAAATGAAGAAGTTTTAGATAGTGCTAAAAAGGCTGTACTTAGTTACCTGGCAAGTCAAAAGGACTTATATGACAAGGAATTTTCATTATTTAAAGAATGTGGAGCTGCCAAAGGGGTTAAAAACTTTATTTCACAATGAAATAGAGACTCACTTTTGTTGTTTCCTAGGATATATGAAATGAAAACATCAAGTCTATAGGATAGGATAAATTAATTTAAATCATCTATAGACCTCATAACTTGGAACATATTTGGCATCTTTTATTTTTTCTATGACCATTTTCTATGGAGATGTTTTAGGTTTATCAATAATGTAAAACACACCTGCTGGCAACATTTCAATGGCAACTGATAGCTAGGAGCAGCATGGCATTCTCCCTTTTAACACCAGAAGTAGGTCAGCCTACAAACTGGTTTTCCTTTCACTTGTCATGTTTGTTTGGATAAGCGTCATGTGGAAAATAAAACTGGTACTATTCCCCCATCTCCCAGGTCAGGTACATGTTTTGTTTATGTCCAGAAGCCGGTTCTCACAATGACCTACCTTGACCTAGCAACGTTGCCTGTCTCTGCTAATTAATATTAGGAAAATGATTAATTATTTCCAATCCTGTATGAAGTCACTGTTATTACCAAAACTAGGTGAGAAACAGTTTACTCTACCCAACTTACAAGTAACAAACTATTGTCATCATACATTCTTGTGGAATAAACCATGTAATTTTAAAAAACAACTTTTTTTTTCTGAAAATGTCTCATCACAGAACAAAAAGCTATTATTATTTCTTGATTGACCACATATGTACAATGTACATAGTAGGTACAGAAGGTATTGTAATCCACAGAAATTGATACTTATATGTCTCGAGAAATGTATGTTTTGAGTTCCCCTGAATAAAAAATTGGCATTCTTAGAAAAAAGTCTCAGTGTGTGTACATCATGCAGTGCATGTGTGTGCCCATGTGTCTATGTACATAACTCCAAAACAAAAAATTGGTATTTAAGTTAAGGATCTTCTAAGGATACAACACAAAGAGTTTTAGGAAAATCCTCACATCCTCAACTAGCCCATACATGGAATATTTCTTGAAAATGTTGATTTTTTTTTTCAGAAATGGCTCAATGATTTTGATTGAAATACCATATCTTGCATATTATGGGAATAGCCTCTAAAGTCCTCTTCATTCTGGATGACTGTTGAATAATTGGTAAACTGTAAGAGTAGACAAAAATATAGATCTCATTAAAACACACATTTTATCTTATATTTAATTTTTTGTTAGAGACAAATTTCGAAAGCTTGTAATAATACGTAGTAAGCGCATTAATTGTTTTAATTCAAAATGCTGAAAGGTACATGAATGAAACACATCAGAATTTTTTACATGGGAACCTATCTTTTTACTTTATCTACACATACTATATACTAGTATATAGAGAAGGTATGGTATTGCACCCAAATATTTAATACAAGGTTTCACCAGAAATATATGTTTTGAGAACCCTGAATCCAAAAAAAGCATTTTTAGAAAAATATCTATGTGTGCACGCGCAGCATACCTCAAAAACGAAAAGTGCATTAAATACCAAACTTGGTATTTAAGTTCAGTATCTTACAAGGATGCGACACAAAGATTTTGAAGAATATTCCCCCACCCCCAAACTACCCTTTACATGGAAAAATTATCGAAAATTTTTATTTTCTCAAAAATGACTCCAACGATTTTGATTAAAATATTGTATATTAAAGATATTTATAGGACATATGAAATGTACATCTTGAATTTTCTGGGAATAGCCTCTGAAGACATTTTTATTCTAGCTGAGTTTTGCAAATTTTGCATAACCAGTAAATGGTAAGAGATAGACAAAAACTTACTTAATACAAAATGTAACAATTTATGTTATATACATTTTGCGTGGAGTTGACCATTTTTGAGAGATTCCTTATTTATGTTGTTTTTTCACTCCTAATAAAAGTTAAACATTTATATAGAGCGCTTTGCACAGGCTATTACCCCAACGTAAACAACAATGAAAATTCTTAATGAATATGTATGAAGAGCACAATGAGATACTGTCACTGTACAATCTCAACTTATATATATATATATATATATATATATATATATATATATATATACATATATATATGCACAAGGTACGTCCAGAAAGTAAGTTCAGTTTGGTAATAAAATTAAATTGTGTACAGATACAGAATAATTATTTATTGCACAAAATCCTACAACTCTTAAACTACTTTTCCACATAACTGCCGAAATTTTGCAGGCATTTGTCATAGCGTGGTACAAGTTTTTGTACACCTTCTTCATAGAAGTTTGCCACCTGTGTCTTCAAAAAGTTGGAAACATTTTCTTTCAGCTCTTCGTCATTGTTGAAGTGTTGACCGCAAGGAAAGACTTGAGATGTAAGAACAGATGAAAGTCGCTAGGAGCGTGGTCAGGGCTGTACAGAGGATGGTCAAACATGTCCCAGCCAAATCCCTGTAGGAGGTTTTTCATCACATTTGCAGTGTGTGGTCGTGCGTTGTCGTGAAGAAAAACAACACCTTTTGACAGCAATCCTCGGCGCTTATTCTGTATTGCGCTGCGCAATTTCCTAAGTGTCTCGCAATAAACATCTGCTTTGATTGTTTGACCACGCGGTAAGAAATCAATGAGTAAGATGCCTTTCCAGTTCCAGAACACTGTGCACATCATATTTTGAGGAGTCAAGATTTGTTTCGGCTTAACCATTGCTGGGGATGAAGTGTGCCTCCATTCCATTGATTGCCGCTTACTTTCAGGGGTGTCGTAAAAAACCCAAGTCTCATCTCCTGTGACTATCTGTGTCAGAAATTCTTCACCGTCTTCATCATAACGGGTTAAAAACTGAAGTGCACTACCCATCCGTTTTGTTTTGTGTTGCTCAGTAAGAATCTTTGGTACCCAACGTGAGCAAAGTTTATGAAATTTCAGTTTTTCGGTAACAATTTCATGAATTAGTGATCGTGAGCTTTGGGGAAATTCCATAGCGAGAGCACTAATTGTAAACTTGCGGTTTTCCTGAATCTTGTCATCAATCGTGTGAACCAGTTCTTCCGTAACCAAAGATGGACGCCCACTTCGTTCTTCATTGTGCACTTCACTACGTCCTTCATTGAACTGTCGGACCCATCTTCTCACCATTGAATCACTCATCGCATTTTGTCCGTAAACTTCGCAAATTTGCCGACAAACTTCAATTGGTTTCACTTTCCTAGCATTCAGAAAACGAATCACAGATCTGATTTCACAAGCGGCGGGATTTTCAATCAACACCGACATTGTAAACAAGCACAACAAAGCATATGTGGCTGACAGCGATCTCAAAATAGCGCACGTTTCTTCTCCTTGATACAGAGCGTCTACCGCGCATGTGCGGCACTATGATCGCAGAGCTGCAGCGGAGATAAATTGAAACGGAACTTACTTTCTGGACGTACCTCGTGTGTATATATATATATTTTGTAGCATTCAGCATTTCTGAGTTTATTATTTTCAAATAGTTTTACCTTATTCTACTGCTAAGGTGAGGTTTTTTCTTTTGTTGTGATCATGCAAAAAATTAATTTGAAGGCCAGCATAATATGCAACCTACCTTTCAAAGATCTGACTACTCCTGTATCCCTCTTATACCTACCAAAGCTTTTGTAAAAATCTGATGTGTTCCATTCCTGTATGAGAAAAGTATAATTTTTTCAAAGCTGAAACCAAAAACAAGGAATATCTCAAAAAATGATCAACTCCACGAAAAAATGTATATAACATAAATTATGTGTTTTAATGTGCTCTACATTTTTTGTGTGGCAAGTTTTTGTCCATCTGTTATGGTTTAGCAGTTATGCAAAATTCTGTAAAATTCATCCAGAATAAAGTAGTCTGGCTATTCCCAGAAAATTCAAAATATACATATTATTTGTCAGGTAAATATCTTTAATATGTGATATTTTAATCAAAATTGTTACAGCCTTTTTTGAGAAAATTAAAATTTTCAAAAATTTTCAACTTTTCCTTTTTGAGTTATTGTGTTCACAAACATATGGACACATGGACACACATGGACCTCTTTCTATAAATGCTTTTTCTTGGATACAGGGGACCCTAAAACATATTTCCGGTGAAATCTCGGTATCAAATTTTTGGGTGGAGTGCAATACCTTCTCTATACACTATGCAGTGTGTAGATGAGATTATGAACATAATCATTCTCCTCATTGAAATGTTTGCTGAATATTGATTTGTGTTTACAGGAGGTAAAGTGCCACAAGATCGCACAATCGTGCGCAGAGTGTTGAGAACTGTGTCTCTGCCGTTGTTCATCTGCATGTGGACCATATCCTGTATTGGCATCATGGCTGCTATTGCACTCATCACATTCAATGTGTGGTATCGGCATAGAAGGTGAGTGTTGCTCTGTTTGATAGTGAAGCATTTGGCCATCCTCAATGTGCTAGTGGATTGTATACATTTTCTGCTCCTTTCATTTTTATTTTCTCTACGTATACTATGATCGTAATAAATAGAGGGTTCCAAAAATTTGATGAAGAGATTTCACCAAAAATGCATGTTTTGTCATCCCCTAAATACAAAAAAAATTGTTTTTTAGAAAAAAATTTGTGTGTGCATGTGTTTTGTCGCATGTGGGTGAGTGAGTCTTCAAAAAAACTGTTAAATTCCAAACATGATATTTAAGTTTAGCATCTTCCAAGGGTGTAGAACAAACATTTTCAAGAGAATCTCCCACCCCAAAACTGTGCTTTACATGGAAAATTGTTTTAAAAATTGTTTATCTCAAAAATAGCTCCTTAGTGATTTTGACTAAAATATCGTATATTAAAGAGCAATGTATAAAATGTATATCTTGAATTTCCTGGGAATAGCCTCTAATGACATCTTTATTCTGAATTCATTTTTCAGAATTTTGCATAGCTGGTAAACCATAAAAGATAGACAAAAACTTACTTAACAAAAATTGTAGAACTCATTAAAACATACAATTTGTGTTATATACATTTTTTTGAGGATTCGACTGTTTTTAAGATACTCCTTAGTTATAGTTTTCTCACATGGGAATTTGTCAACTTCTGGGCCATACAAAGGACTTTCAGTACATAGCAACCAGTTTTTAAAAGATTTGACTATCGTTTAGGCTTTGGTACTCTCTTATTTCCCTTCTACTTACATAGAAGCAACTAATAAGACCATTTCTGCTAGTTTTTTCTTGATTAGCATGAACCAAATAGATGAATACTTTGTCACAGAAATGTAGAGAAAATCATAAGTGAATGTAACACATCAGATTTTTTTGTGGTTGTTTGTTGCAGAGTGATCCAATCTTCACATCCAGTTTGCAACACCATAATGCTGTGTGGTATCTGCATATGTTTATGGTCAGTATTTCTGCTTGGTCTGGACGGCCAGTTTGTGAATCCAGGCATGTATCCTGTCATATGTCAAGCTCGTGCTTGGCTACTCTGCATCGGCTTCACTCTGGCATATGGTGCCATGTTCAGCAAGGTCTGGCGCGTCCATCGTCTCACCACCAAGGCCAAATCTGAGATCAAGGTACATGATCATATTATACTTCTTTTACCCTTTGCCATTATAGACAAAATGTGTTGGAATACACAGATGCCCTTCAGCTGTTATGGACAGAAGGGTTCTGTGCTGCATGGATTGCAGTTAATTTGTGGACTACTGATGCAACCTTTAAATTGAGTTTTTTATTTATGGATTCTGTTAACTGCTACAGTTCTCAGCATCCCATTCTATATTGGGCAGGAATATTTGTTTCATTTTCCTTAGAGGCCTCTTTATCAGGCTTGAGGTTCTTTTACATGCCATAAGTCTCTGACACGGGACCAATGACTTTACTTCCCTTTTAAAGGAAGCCATGCTAAGGATAAGAACAATTTTAATGAAAGGTGTTTAGGAACAGTGATATGTATGAATAGAATATTTCTGAGTTGGGTTTGTATCACAAGTGTTACAAACCCAACTCAGAAATATTCCATGCTAAGGATTTTAAACCCATGACCTTGGGAACCAGAGGCTAACATGTTACCCTAGACAATGGAGGATGACAACATGAAGGTGTTTACACATCAGGATATTTTTACTTTCTCTAGCCCCGTATGTACAATGTACATAGGGACAGAGAAATTTTGCATTCCACCCAAAAATTCCATGTCAAGATTTTACCGGTAATACATGTTTTAGGACCCCCCCGAATCCAAAAAAGGAATTTTCAGAAACAGGTCCACGCGCGGGTGTGTGTGTGTGTGCATGCGTTCATATGTGCGCGTGTGTCATCTTCCAAGGATGCGACACAAAGATTTTCAAGAAAATCCCCCCACTTCTAACTAACCTTTACATGGAAAAATTTTCGAAAATTTTGTTTTTCTTAAAAAATGGCTCTAACGGTTTTGATTAAAATACCACATATAAAAAGCCATTTCTACCACAAATAAAATGTATATTTTGAATTTTCTGGGAATAGCTTCTAAAGACCTGTTTATTCTGGATGAATTTTGCTTAATTTGACAAACTAGTAAACTGTAAGAGATAGACAAAAAGTGACTGTACAAAAATGTAGATCTTGTTAAAATACATAAGTTATGTCATATACATCTTTTTCATGGAGCTTACCATTTTCGAGGTTCCTTATTTTTAGTTTCAGTTGTGAAGTACTTATACTTTTCTCAGACGGGAGTGTCCGTTTTTCTTTTGTTCTACTCCTGGCCAAGCAAAGAAGTGATTTGCAATGAAAAATTGCATGACAGCTTTTAAAACATTTGACTATCACTTTAGCCTAGTGCATTCCCTTAGTTCTAGTCTACTTATAAGGAACTAAATAATAAAATGTTGCTAATGTTTATCTCAATTAGCGTGGTGTTGAAAGAAGAATTATCTTTTGTAAGAAGTTTGTGTATAGAGTAATTAGAGAAAGTCATGTGAGTAACACATCAGATTTTCTCATGTAATTTTACAACTTATATACTAAAGAAGATTTTTTACTCCTGCTAATTATATCTTGCTTTCCTTATTCTAATATATTGCAAGGCAAAATGCATCTAAGTTATATGTACTTCCTGGGGTAAAAGTTAATGTCCTCTAGCTTGTTCAAAAGAAGTTTATGGACATATGCTCCTGATAAGAAAATACTATAGTACATTTGTTACAAAACTTGGCCACCAGTGACCGACCATCACTGCATTTCCCTGCACGCACGTCCTACATCCACTGTGTTGTCACACATGCATCAGTCTGACTTCTGTTCTAGTCCAGTTCACACATGCAATATTTACAAGTGTTTAGTTTTGCTTGCAGTATACAGTTCACAAAGAGTGTTTATGTGGTTACATCATCTTGTAGGGATGAAATTAAATTTCTTGGCTAAATTTATGAGTAGAGAGGTAGTTTGTTTACTTGTAAATAAATTCAGGGAGACGGCATCAATTTGTGATAAGAAAGAGAGGTATACAGTCATATGCTTGGCAGAAATTAGAGAAATCGTAGAAAGGTTAGAATGGTCACCTCGAAAATCCCTTAGGTGTCTTGCAGAAGAAACTGTCATTTCGAAAGCTTCAGCATGGAAAGCAACAAAACTTTTAAAACTCAAACCATACAAGGTTACTGTTGTCCATGAGTTTGCAACATCTCCTGTGATAAGATATGTTTTGTGTTTATTTTAATAATTATTAATGTGATTTGAGATTTTATTTGATGTCCACGCATGTGTGGTTGGATGACAGGCCATGTGACTGCCAGCCAAGTGTACAGGACTTGACTGAGAAACAGACCGTGTGTTTTGTAGCATACTTACTGTGTATTTATTTACTTACCAATCTGTAAGTAGGACTGCTGTGTTTGTGTGGTCAACAGTTGAAACGTTGGCTTTGATATGATTGTCAGATTTGTGTGTTTTTTCTGTAAACAAGAGTTTGGAGTTTATAAGCAACCCTTATGATATTATATTATTTCAGAAAGTGGAGCCTTGGAAGCTGTACCTGATGGTGACAGGCTTCTTGCTGGTGGACGTTGTGCTGCTGCTTACCTGGCAGCTATATGATCCACTTCAGCGACGTATTGAAGTGTTCCCATTAGAGGATCCTGTATCAACAGAAGATGATGTTAAGATCCGTCCAGAGTTGGAGCATTGTGAGAGTGAAAATAACAATGTCTGGTTAGGTAGGTTGTTGCCAAAGCTCACACTTTAACTTCACTTATGTCCTCATTTTACTACTTGATTTGAAGATGACATAAGCACAGTTTAAGATGAACATCGACCCATTCATATATTGAAATTGAAAAGAACATCACAGACAGAGCTTCTGTTATTATGTCAATTTAATGCTAATTAATTCTTGTCACTTTCCATGCTCATTACAAATAAATATTACATTGGACCCAAAAAATTGGAAGCTTAAGTAACTATATTATTATGTACAGAAATTAGTAACTTTGATGAGTATTTGAATTAGAAATTATTCTAACTTGGAATTAGTAATAATAAAACATTAGTGAGAGGAAATTTGATGTGACATGTTTTGAGACTTGTTCACCTCAACTTCAGAATCAGTTGGGGAAGGCTGACAAGAAGTGAACAAGCCTTGAAGCAGGTCCCATTACCGCATTTATTCAAATACAAGACAATGTTTTTTTTCCAAAATATTAATGTTCAGCACTGGGGGAATCATCTTGCATTTGCGATATATGTTTTCCGAATACCATATGGGGAAAAAGTAAGTTTTCAAACTTTGCGGTATGCAATGGCAAAGCTTGGGGGAAATAGTATAGATTACTGTCAAGGTCTCAACGTATGCAGCAGATTTTGTATGTTCCAAAAACTAGCCATTAATAGGCTTATGAGCATTCTCATTGGGAAAAAGATTACTCTCCCAGACTGAAACAAAATTAGAGGTCTTCTACATATGTTGTGTTAATAGAAAATAGCATCCATAATTGTCGTCATAGTTACGCTCCTGCCACTGCCACCGTCATCACGTTGTACCATCACACACATTCTCTACATTTCCATCTCCATTATTTGTCTCTCCCATCCAAAGTATGAATTTACGCACAAATTTGAATAGGTAAAATGTTTTGCATATATTATATTAAGTATGTTGTCTTAATTGAAAATCACATCCATAATTTTCATCACAGCTAAACTGTTGCTGTTACCACCAAACACAGACATACTGGTACATTTCCATTCTCTCTTCTCTGTCTCTCTCCTGTGCGCAATGTAAATTCTGTGCAAATTCAAATTAGGTAAAAAAGTGTACAATGTGTTATGGTTACTATGTTGTCTAAATAGAAAATTATATCCATCATCATCATCGTTACAGCTACGCTACTGCCACTGAAACTCCCCTCTCCACCAACTGCTCAAAACATGAATTTCCGTGCAAAGAAAAAAAATCTGATGTGTTCCATTCATATGACTTTTTCTACGTTGCTGTAACAAATTATTGTCAAACAGCTCATACTTCTATCTACTTTATAATAATCAAGATAAACATTACCAGAAGTTGTCTGAATTACTTGCCTCCTTTTAATAGAAGAGAAATAAGGGAATATACTAGGCTAAAGTGATAGTCAAATGTTTTAAAAGCTAGTTACCATGTGGCTGAAATCCATTTCTATGCAGTGCTAGAAGTTTACAACTTTCCGTATGAGAAAAGTTTTAAGTATTTTAAATCTGAAACAAATAACAAGGAATATCTCAGAAATGGTCAATTCCACAAAAAAACATATATACATAAATTGTGTGTTTTAATAGTATTTACATTTTTGTGTAGTAAGTTTTTGTCTATCTCTTACGGTTGACCAGTTAGGCAAAATTCAGCTAATTTCATTCAGAATAAAGAGGTCTTTAGAGGCTATTCCCAAAAATTTTTTAAATTTTTGCCATGTAAAGAGTAGTTTGGGGTGGGGGAGATTTTTCTCAAAATCTTCGTGTTGCATTCCTGGAAGATACTAAACTTAAATACCAAGTTTGGTATTTTACCAACTTTTTGTTCTTGAGTTATCATGTTCACGCACGCACACACACACACACACACTTTTCTAAAAACTAGCCATTAATAGGCTTATGAGCATTCTCATTGGGAAAAAGATTACTCTCCCAGACTGAAACAAAATTAGAGGTCTTCTACATATGTTGTGTTAATAGAAAATAGCATCCATAATTGTCGTCATAGTTACGCTCCTGCCACTGCCACCGTCATCACGTTGTACCATCACACACATTCTCTACATTTCCATCTCCATTATTTGTCTCTCCCATCCAAAGTATGAATTTACGCACAAATTTGAATAGGTAAAATGTTTTGCATATATTATATTAAGTATGTTGTCTTAATTGAAAATCACATCCATAATTTTCATCACAGCTAAACTGTTGCTGTTACCACCAAACACAGACATACTGGTACATTTCCATTCTCTCTTCTCTGTCTCTCTCCTGTGCGCAATGTAAATTCTGTGCAAATTCAAATTAGGTAAAAAAGTGTACAATGTGTTATGGTTACTATGTTGTCTAAATAGAAAATTATATCCATCATCATCATCGTTACAGCTACGCTACTGCCACTGAAACTCCCCTCTCCACCAACTGCTCAAAACATGAATTTCCGTGCAAAGAAAAAAAATCTGATGTGTTCCATTCATATGACTTTTTCTACGTTGCTGTAACAAATTATTGTCAAACAGCTCATACTTCTATCTACTTTATAATAATCAAGATAAACATTACCAGAAGCTGTCTGAATTACTTGCCTCCTTTTAATAGAAGAGAAATAAGGGAATATACTAGGCTAAAGTGATAGTCAAATGTTTTAAAAGCTAGTTACCATGTGGCTGAAATCCATTTCTATGCAGTGCTAGAAGTTTACAACTTTCCGTATGAGAAAAGTTTTAAGTATTTTAAATCTGAAACAAATAACAAGGAATATCTCAGAAATGGTCAATTCCACAAAAAAACATATATACATAAATTGTGTGTTTTAATAGTATTTACATTTTTGTGTAGTAAGTTTTTGTCTATCTCTTACGGTTGACCAGTTAGACAAAATTCAGCTAATTTCATTCAGAATAAAGAGGTCTTTAGAGGCTATTCCCAAAAATTTTTTAAATTTTTGCCATGTAAAGAGTAGTTTGGGGTGGGGGAGATTTTTCTCAAAATCTTCGTGTTGCATTCCTGGAAGATACTAAACTTAAATACCAAGTTTGGTATTTTACCAACTTTTTGTTCTTGAGTTATCATGTTCACGCACGCACACACACACACACACACTTTTCTAAAAATGCCTTTTCTTTTCTTTTAATACAAGGGACCCTAAAACGTGTATTTCAGGTGAAATCTCAGTATCAAATTTTGGGTGCAATACAACACCTTCTTTATACACTATGTACATAGTACATGTAGAGAAAGTAAAAAACAGGACTTAATCAACTTAAAGTGTCCATTAGTTTGCTCAAAATATATAGCACACCGTAAACCTTTACACTGCTAACATATTTTTAGGCGAGAAACACCTCCTTGCTAGTTAAGACGTCAAAAAATTGCTAAAAATCCAAAATTTGGTTTTCACCAATAACATTTGACCCTAAATGTGTGTATTTCAAGTTTAAAATACAATAATGTGCACTAATAACTAAAAACCTGAATATAGTAATTTATTTCAAAATTTACAAAACAGGTCTCTCACTGGGTGCTTTTACCTGCCCCGTCATCATCCAGGTATGTCGTACTACCGATTATTAAACCTGGACCCTCCCCATTCTAAACCATAGGTGAGATAGAGCACCCTGCGGGCCTCCCTCCCCACACCCCACCAACAACATACTTCCGGCCATGAAATAGAGAGTGTTTTGGTGGCAGAGTGCAGCTTGAATCGGACCAAATGACTTGCAGTTTTTCTTTGCTTTATATATTACTCGGAATGTGTGTAAACAGTTCATGAGAGTTGACAGATATAGACTTAAAAATTGCTGCAGGAGAATATTAAATTCTAAGACTTATAATCGCTCAAACCTAAGGTCGAGCTATCTCGACCGTAACACTGAAAGGGTTAAATTTCATTTAAAAATGTTTCTTTTACATATTTTTAAACATGACTTCTTTTTATATATGCATATAATATGCTAAATTATTTCGAAATTAAGTTCTGAAAAATGGGGCTCTTTTTGCATTCAAAATCATCTTGTATTCAGATAAATATGGTGATTAGTGGTTTTATGGTTGGTAATTCCAACTTAGAACAATTTCTGATCAGTAGGTATGTTTGGGAACAAGAAAGCAATAATTGTGTTTCAGGTGTTATGTATGGATACAAAGGCCTGGTGCTGGTGTTTGGTTTGTTCCTGGCATATGAGACTCGCAGCATTAAAGTGAAGCAGATCAATGATTCACGCTACGTTGGTATGTCCATCTACAATGTGGTGGTGTTGTGTCTGATCACGGCACCAGTTACCATGGTTATTGCATCACAGCAAGACGCCAGCTTTGCCTTTGTTGCTCTGGCTGTCATCTTCTGCTGCTTCCTCAGCATGGCTCTCATCTTTGTGCCCAAGGTAAGGCTTTCACCCTTTTGTCCATTTACATTTTTACCATATTACTGGTATTCTGTTCTTTTAATTTGATCACCTCACCTTCATTGTGAGAAATTTCATATTTATACCGAATATTCTCCAAATAGCCTCCCATCCAACAGCATTTCAACTCCATGTCCAATTAGGGGTAATTACTTTTTTTACAAGCACTGTGTCCATAATGTAAAGAGAAGGTATTGTATTGCACTCAAAATTTGATACCAAGATTTCACCAGAAATATATGTTTTGAAATCCTGAATCCAAAAAAAAACATTTCTAGAAAAATGTCCACAAGCGTCCAACATGGGGCACCACATTTGAAGCATGAGAAGCTCCCTTCCAAAAACCTTTATAATTTGTATCTCTTTTCCTGCAAATATCACCTAAGCCATTATTTTCCAAGTTATTTCTTAAATTATTTACCCAATTTGTACTTTGTAAACTTGTTACTTAGTATTAATATAAAAATAATAATTGCAACCAATCTTCACTTATCTTTTGGAATCCTTGCCTGGACTAGTTTCGCAACGATTTCATTGCATTATCAACATATCCTTTTGGTCTCTTTTTTGATGTTGTTTATTTACACTGTTATGGTTACTGCTACTAGGTGGATTGTGTACTAATGCATTGCTAACTACTGGAATCAAAACAAATTTGGTAAGAGTGTCAATTGGAGGTATATCAAAATTCATTGCATGATTTCTATACTTTAATATAAATATTTTCTCCCAAACCATTAAATCTATGGGCCCATTTAAGTGTTTTAATAATTTAACATCTGGATTTATTTCATGATTAAATTTCCAAAAATGTTCTGCTACAGCTGATTTATCAATTTGTTTGTATTTAATATTCCTAAAGTGTTCTTTTACTCTGGTTTCCAAATGACGTTTAGTCTTACCAATATAAACAAGGTCACAATTTAAACAGTTTAATTGATAAATGCCAGATTTTTTATTTTTTGAAATTGCATCTTTTTTAGAAAAGCCTAACAAATTTTTTATACTATATTTATTTTGAGGAACCAATATTATGCCATGCTCTTTGAAAATATTTGTGAATTTTTTATTTGCCCAAGGGTGATAAGTAAATTTTTTAAAAATGTAATTATCTTTTATTTTCTTAAGCGTAGAAATATCTTTAATAGTTTTTTGATATTTAAACTTCTCAATTTTTTTATTTATAAAATCAGTATTAAAACCATTAATTAAAGCAGTGTTAATAATGTGTTTATATTCTTTATAGAATTCATCTTTATTAAGGGGTAAATTAATTAACCTATAAATTAAACTATTAAAAACAGCAAATTTATGTGAAAAAGGGTTAAAGCCATTATTTTTTATATAATTATCAGTGTGGGTTTGCTTTCTGTATATTCCAAAATTCAATTTATTGTCTTTTTTTATTATTTTTAAATCCAGGAAAGGGAGATAACCATCACTTTCAGTTTCTAATGTGAATTTTATAACCTTATCTTGTAAATTTAAAAGTTTTAAAGCATCATTTACATGTTTATCAGGAACAATAGCAAATATATCATCTACATATCTATACCAAGTTTTAAAAATTAGAGGGAATGCTTTAGTGACCTGTATTTCAAAATAGCTCATGAAAAGATCAGCAAGAAAAGGTGAAAGTGGACTACCCATTGCTAAACCAGAAGTTTGTTGATAGAATTTGTCATTAAAGCTGAAAAAATTTTGATCCAAACAAAGATTAGTAAGGATAACAAAATCATTTATTAAATTTTCATTCAGTTCTATAGAACTTAACCATTTTTTTAAAAATGTCAAAAGTATTAGTATTAGTATTTCCAACATTGTTTAAGCAAGTTAGCATTCAGTGAGTATAAGACAATCCATGAGGACTAATTTCTTCAGTAAGATTGAAATGGGCCAAGTAACAGGAGCAATCATTACAATGGGGAGAGAATCAGATATGAGGAAAACCTCAAATGCTGTGTGAGGTCAGGGACACCTAGCGAAGGACTGCACACAATCGAGCAGCATGGTGAGGGACATGCTGCGTGCCTTGAGCACAAGAGTCACCTGAAAGAGCAAGTGATCCTCCCTCAAAGTATGGTGATGGAAGTCCTGGAAAAAATATATACAAGGACTTGGGAGTATCAACAAGCTCAGACAGATATACTACTGGTAGATGCCACTGTTATGCGTGTGCAGCAAATCACTGCCCACTAACTACAATTAGGGTAGTATACAGCAGTATAGCGTGGAAGCACCTTTATAACAATTCCCCATCCATATAGCTGTGTTCAATAGGGAATACAAGAATCTGCCGGTGGTCAACATCATTCCTAACTAGGAAGCCATGAATACCTTTTCTAATGTTTTGGAGTACTGCTGGAGCTACACAATGATCAAGGCACCATCTGATGAGGAAGCATCAAGACTCTAGAGGAGTACTTGTGCTGCTTTTCTTGCCAGCCTATCCCTTGTTGATGTACATGGCACACTTTATCTTTGACAGGGAGCTGCATCAACCATTGGCTGTGTGGAGAATCTGGTTGACCATGAGGATGGCCCATTACATATGCAGGTAGTGAGAAACTAGCTGAAGTCAACACACTCACTCTAAACAAGAAAGAAAACAAGATCTACAAGAATTTTACTACCCTACAACTTTCTACAAATTCCAGAAGATCTTCAAACAACACATCATTCTGGCCCCAAAAAACAATTACTCCATAAAACCACATTAATTCTAAATTAAAAGATGACATTCCACAAGAAAACAAACCAGGAATATACCAGTTCAGCTGCAATGACTGTAAAAAAATCTGTATTGGCCAAACTGAAAGAAGCATAAAAAAGAGCAAAAGAACAGCTCAGAAATATTAAACAAAAACAAGAGGTCCAATCAGAAGTAGTTATTTTTGGAAAGAGCAACATAACATAAATAGAAGTCCAAAAATACTAAAAAATATCACAAGGAAAACAAAATTAAAAGTTTGGGAGAACATCTACAATTGGAAAAACAAGAATCGTGTTTTCAATTTTGAAATTGTGCCAGATGACCTACTGATGCAGGGGTTCATCAAACCACCACTAGGCACAATGACAACTGTCGCGGCAAGCAATGCTGGCAGTTGACTAAGGGGGAAGCACATGGCTTCTGAAACATGTTTTCCAATAATAAAAAATAATCACTAATAAATTTCAACTGGCTGAAGATCCATTAAGACCAGGAGGCCAGTGGCTGAAATGGAAATGACATGTTATTTATGGATGCTCTTTAACTACTGTGGTTCTCAGCGTCCCATTCTAAATTGGGCATGACAGACCGCTTAATTTTGCTCAGAGGCCTCTCTATCAGGCTTGAGGTTCTTTTACGTGCCGTAAATCTATGACACAGGACCCATGGCTTTACTTCCCTTCTGAAGGAAGCCATACTAAGGATTTTTACACCCGAAAAAATCAATCACCACGACCTTGGGTATATGAAGTTAGCATGGTAACCATTACATCACGGAGGGCGACGGTCAGTGGCTGAGGGTGATCTGGTGTGATTATTATTGTACCCAGATGAAGCTTCAACAATCATAGCAAGGTTGTTGGTGATGTACTCTACTGCAGGCTTTGTTTAGTTCAATACCAGCCCTGAGGAGGGGCAGTGTGACTACCTTATGGGCAGAGACTTAATTAGTCCCCGGATTTTTGCAGGTTTGGTCAATGTGTGCAAAGAGTGCTTATGTGGCTGCCAATATTTTTGAAAATGTGATCATGTATGAGATAGGCCCTTACATGTTGTAGGTGTCCCATCTTAGCAAATGAACATTTGCAATAAAGGCCCACTAAGAAAATCATTTTGTGTGCCCTTTCTGCAGCTCAGGAAATGTCCTTGCTGTGTATGTAGGGCTATATAAGGAGGTCAATAATGACAGATACACCAGAGAGTGCAGTTGGATTAGAGAGGCAGCCAAAACAGTCAACAACTGAGGGATTTAGCAATGAAGCAATGAGAAATAAAATTATTCTGCAGCAATTGAATCAGACATTTTGTTACATTGTACAGTAATGAAGTATCAAATAAACAAAAAACCCTAATTTAATGTGATATAGCATATTAACAGTCCCCAGTTTATTCATTTTATATGCTATGTTATTCATTAAAGAAAATATAAATATCTTTAACCTTAGAACAGACATACACATCCATAATGTATAGACACTCCTATTATATGTGTATTAAACTTTATAATAGACTCCCACAAGCACTAACAACAGTTAGTACTAAATAGTTTAAATGTATAATTACCAAATGGCTAAACCTAAAAGCTTTTTATAATATAGATGAATATTTTGACTGCTGATGGATGATTTATTGTATTTAGTAGAAATTAGGTAATTTATAGTTGTATACTTTTGGTAATTTTGTTAAACTTTAGGTTTATTATATAATGACAAATATTGTAAATATCCTGTATAATAAATATTGTAAATAGTGACTGTGATAAAGCCAATATCTGTAAGACTTGATGGTGAATAAATTCTCATTTTGATATAGATATATTAAGTCACATATGACATTAGAATATTCAAACTTTGGTCTTCAGCATTTACACACTGCTGTATACTAGATTTGACACTCAATATTTTACAATTCAGTTCTTTATTTGTATCAACTTCTTGATATGAACTGAATCTTGACATCAACAGTTATGGAATCTTCTTGTAAAACCTTATCTCTATGAATATTACTATATATAGAAAACGTGTCAATTCTAGGAAGCCACATGTGAGCTCATAAAGCAAAGTAACTATTATTGTTGTATGCACTAATATAATGGTTTACTCTGTTGCAGGTAATAGAGGTTATTCGTCACCCACGTGACAAGGCAGAATCCAAGTATAACCCTGATGTTGGAATGACAAAAGAGGATGAAGAGCGCTATCAGAAACTTGTTGCCGAGAATGAAGAGCTTCAGAGACTTATCTCTGCTGTAAGTCGTTGTTTATAATCAAATACGAGGGCCTCAGACAGTAACAGACACTTTGGCATTACTAACTGATAAAAGATGTGAACACAAAGCTACAGTACCTTACTCTATTTCTCAACATAATCTCCATTCTGTCAATACATTTACTGTTATGTGGTACCAGTTTTTCAATGCCGATGTTATACTTTTCTACCACTAAAGAACTTATTCATTTTTTTGAATGCACAAAATATTTGGCCAGTCAAATTTTATAGGCAAATAATGCAAGTGAATGGTGATAATGCAATGAACGAATCTTCAGTGAGGAAATGGTGCATAATTTACGACTAATCAAGAAAGAACTCTGTACGATAAAGACCAGAGTAGAAGTATATCAATCTGGTACTTTTTTGCAGATCATCAAACTTAATGGATGCTTAAAAAATTGTTCAAAAATCACAAATACCTTTTCTAAGAATAAGAAAGTGGAATAATACTTGGGATTCAGCACTCAAAAAGAATGAAAGTAAATGTTGATAAAAAAATTAAGAAAAATGGTGTTTCACTTTGGACACTGTATATGACTGTTTGGATGGAAAAAATTTCCCAACCGATGAAGACCTCAAAAAGACCAAGATGTCCCATATCTTTAGTATAACAGCTGCATTGAAAACCTAGTAACACATGACAATAAATACCTTGATAGCAATGATGATTATGTTGAAAAATAGAGTAAGGTTGTGTAACTTTGTAAATAAAGTTTTGTGTTGATAACTTTCGTTATTTAGTTATGCCAAATCATGTAACTTTTTGGATGGCCCTCGTGTATAGGATAAGGCTTGTTACTTGCTACACCCAGGTTGCTAACAAAGTATGCAAAATTATGACAGAGTGGTATTAAAAGTAAGAGAAACTTAATACTAGAGTTATGGTCTTATTTTATAAAGGAATAATGAGAAATAAGGAAATAATTGCAATAAATGATTTAATGTAAAAGAAATCAAGAAAATGACTCATCTGTCACCTAGATGGCCCAGGGGCTGTGTATGGGATATGTAGTGGACGAAGCAACATCTGGGTGGTTTTTCTCTGCATTCTTCAGTTTCCCCCACCATTCATTCTGCCAACTGCTCCATAATAATCTTTCCTTTCATCCAGTTTACTGTCTTTCAAGTCATTCATTCACTTCCTACGTTTGTACCGGGTATCAGGGTATCCAGATATAAGGCATCTTGATCCAGAGCTTCTGCTCCTCCTTAGATGCTGGCTTGAGGAGGTTAAATAGAGAAAAAAAGAAACAAATCACGAGTAATAAAAAAAGAAAGGTTATAACTCTGTTGTAGGCAAGTCATTATAGCGATGCATAATTTAGTTATTTAGGATTCTTTTACTAAGTAAGACGTTACTAAAGGCAAGTTACTTAAAGGAAGTAATTAGATAAAAAGTCAGAGCAGCAATGGTAATTGTGTTTCAGAAATCTCAGTAAATAAGGAAATTCATTTGGCTGAAGGTTCAATTCACCAAATTTGTGTGTGTTCAAACCTAAGGGATGCTTAAAAAGTTGTTAAAAAATCACATATACCTTTTCTAAGAACAAGAAAGTGAAATAATACTTGGGATTCAGCTCTCAAAAAGGATGAAAAGTGTAAAATGGTGTGTTATTTATGGATGCTCTTTAACTGCTGTGGTTCTCAGCATCCCATTCTAAATTGGGCGTGAAAGACCGCTTAATTTTGCTCAGAGGCCTTTCATTCAGGCTTGAGGTTCTTTTACGTGCCGTAAATCTACGACATGGGAGGAAGCTATGCTAAGGATTTTTATGCCCGAAAAAATCCATCATCCTCTGCCAGGTTTGAACCCGCCACCTTGGGTATATGAAGTCAGCATGGTAACCATTACACCACGGAGGGCGACAAATAAATGAAAAGTGTCTCAGATGCTAATATGAAGCATAAGCTTTGGTGAAATAGAACTTAGGACTTGTTGGTGAGGTAGGTTGAGATAGACAGGACCTAGGTTAATATAAGGGCATGTATTTAAATTATATAGACTGTGGTACCTTTTTGCACCTCTAGTTCTCTCTGACACATTTTACATTTTGTTACTCTCTTGTGCTATTCATGCTTCAAATTATTCTCACAGCAGTGATCATAGCACAGTGCTAAGCTCATCACCAGTTATGGGGTAAAAATAAAAAGCAACATATTTTATCTATTAATGACATTGTCAATTGCCAGATCATATTAGTGCTATCAGTGTGGCAGAATTTTGTCCTCCAGGAGTTCTTTTACATGCCGTGGGGCTGTTGCACTTAAGTACACTTAAGACCATGATACAGTCCATGTTTGAATCCATGATCTATGGATCAGAAGGCCAACTGACTTTACCTTACAATGAAAGAAAATTTTGTCTATGATCTAAATACTCTGGAAGTTTGCAGATTTAATATGTGGTAATTATAATTCCTTGTGCTTAGATTATGGAACACCAATGATTATTTATCTTAAAACAATTGCCAACTCATTACAAACAGATCAGTTATTAGTCTGTATTAGCTATTTTCACACATTTTAGCTTGTGTTGTCCATTCTTGCCATACTCATGCATACCTTAAGAGAGGAAAATCTCGCAGCATACCACTGGTGCAGCCAGCAGCCAGTAGAAGGACTAGCATAAAACTCAAAAAAATGTTGTTTCTTTAAAAGTTGACGGTTCTGTTACTAAGTTGCACAACAGTTGCTGAAAGAAAAATAGCAACTTTCCAGCAATGTACACAAACTGTTTTCTGGTATAGAGAGCATATCAATAATTACGGTACAAAGAAATCATGGGAGAGAATATGCAGGAAATGACCTGATGGGAAAACAATTAACTCATAGTGCAGGAGGTTTCTGGTCACTAGAAGTGTTAAAAACTTCTTGGTAGTCGAGCTCTATGTTGATGAGAACCTCGTGACAGTGCTTTCATTCTGTTAATAACACCTTTTATGAATCTCCTAAAAATTCCTGATTCTTTATATCTCTATGCAAGCAAAATTCCTTGACTGTTTTCTAAACAACAAAATCTTCGGATTTATCAAGGGTTTTTAATGAATCACAAAGATCCTTAAAAGAAACATAAAGGAGAAAAAGTTTTCCCTGGCAAGGAAACAGTAATGCAGTTATAAGCAATCCCGCTTCACAAACTGCTCAATACACACATATTACAGGCAGTTTGTGGAGATTTGGGCACAACCGCACCTTATTCACAAAACCTGGAACACTTGCAATATAATTTGAAGGTAGATTTCATTGTAACTTGGATTAAAAATGATTTTTTAAAGGCTTAGTTAAGTAATATAAAGAGTTGAAAGAGGAGCTGGAACAGGATTAACAGCTACTGGACAGACAGACATGCAGGAGGTAGAGATAAATGATCACCTCCCTCTAAATCACTGCAAAAAAAGTGAACCTTCATGCTACCATTTCATTGTGGTGTATGAACTACATTACTTTAAAATGTTTCAAACATTTCTTCAAAATAATCCCACCATTCTGGACTACACTTGGTTAACAAACAAATTATCTAGGTAATCAAATACCAAGATGGAGGACGCAGCATCTGGGTGGTAGACCAAGATTCCTTGTGAGCTGTCATGCCATGGAGTTAATCAAATGTTTTATAAAAAAAAACAAAAAACAAAACAGAAAAACTGAAAGTGGTGCACAGTGAAGCACAAATTTTACGTCAAATGCAATATGAGTTAAGTTTACATTTGAATTACTTCACTAAGCAACATATATAGTAGGCTGGTGTTCCTACATCTTCAGCACATTTCAACTGGTGGGCCTGTTGCTGATATCCTTAAAGTTAATGAACTTTGAACTTCCCACCAAAGATGACCCACTTTTCATTTTCATCAATCCACCACCAGAGAAGCATAAGAAGTCCACAGAGGATGTCAGTAACAGCCCCACCAGTCGAAAGCTGCTGACGATGTGGGCAACACCAGCTTAATGAAGTCATTTTCAAGTGTAAACTCAACTCATTTTGCATTTTATGTATAATCAAATACTTATTCATGTGTGGGCAAGTGAAAACCCTCAATGATGCCTGAAGAGCCCCTTCATTCAGAAAAAATTACTGTTTAGTGTGCAACATCTCACCTATAACTAATTAGTCCCATCTTCGTCAATATAAGCAATCAGCAAATGATTACCTAAATATTCAATGCATTTGTAAATCAAACAGATTTACATACCTTAGACTCATTTTTGAAATGGACATACCATACCAAAATGGTATGCAAAACAAACTCTGTTATCCGCATATTGTACAGACTAAAAGATTTAGACTTAGATAACAACTGTAAAAGAGGTCTTTATTTTGCACCCAAGTTTTCTGTATTTAATGCAATATAGTCCAATAACAATAAAGAACAGCTAAACTAGTTAGAAATCCTACAAAAGAGATATTTTAAAATACTTTAAGGATCTAATATTTTAAAGCCTTCCTTAGAAGTAGTTAAGGAAACAAATATACTGCCATTTTCCTATCTCTGTAAATACAGTGAATGTTTATTCATGTACAAAACTGAAAATAACCTCCTATGTACCAACTTGGTAATCAAACACAAAACATAGATCAGCCAATCACATCTCCATAGAATCAGTTAACTCTACCAAATATGGAATAAAAAGTATATTACATAGTGCCACCAAAACAGTCTACCATTTAACATCAAAGAATCGCTTAAATTATCATAATTTAAAAACAAACTCTTTAAATACCTACTGTAATTCCTAACAATTAGACAACAGAAAATTATATGTATTTGTTGAAATATTACATTAAGGTTAATCACACACCCACACAAAATAGGTAACTGTATATATATTTTGTTTTTTTTTGTGTGTTTACAAACACTAGTATGATTTTTTTTTTTTTTTTTTGGATAGTGTTTAATGCCCACTTTTATACTTGTGGCGTCACAGGCAATGCTAGTAAGATGTGACATCAATTGCCTGCATGGACAAAATTCAGTCTTTTTTCATTGACCACGTTATTTCAAAAGGGCTTTGGCCACCATGCTCCTCAATCTGACATTACCTGATTTTTTTTTTTTTTGTGGGAACATATGTAACGAAAAGTTATAAGAACAAAAAATGAACCACAGATGCTCTGAAAGAAAACACTGTCACAGAAATGCAGGCAATAAACATGCACATCCTAACAAATATATCCAATAACATGGTTTGCAAATTCCATCTTGCCTGGATGCAAATGGCAGCCACTTCCAGCATCTCTTATGGTATCATCACATTTCTTTCAGAATGGTGTTAAGTTGTCTTCAAATTTCTTTGCAATATCTTCATAGAATTATTAAAATAAATTCTGGGTTTGATAGTGAGTGAGACACACTATATGCAGAGGAGTTGCTCTGTTTTCACTACCAACAGATATCTCTCAGTAAATGCATGTATACCCCCACCACTGAATCCTTGCACTTGACAGTTCGGTTGGTTTCACGTAAGGTTGGCTATGCTGGCATTGCCAGAGTAACTAGTAAACAACAACAGCTGATTGCAAATGTCTTTATCGTGTGTATACAGTGTATACAGTAAATGAATGCCGATGAACAATGAAAGCAATTCGTTACTATTGATATTAATGAAAATAACAATGATATTATAACGTACGTAGCATACATTACGTATTTACAACAGTATAAAACACATTAATACAAAATTGCTTGTTATAATCAGAGAACGGTATAACAACGTTATTTTCGCCGGTTTAGAATTTTAATGGCTCAATCCCATCCAAGTCTCCATTGTCATCATTCTTGGAAGCATCATCATCAACATTGTCATCGTCACCAAGACATATCATTAGTAGTTCACATTCACTGATGATTCTGTCTAATTCCTGTCCTTTTCGTATTATTTTGTGCACATGTTTAACTTTCTTTTTCCATGAAGCTGTGTCCACCCTCGCCACACCTTCCCACAAAAGTCTATCCACTTCTATAATTGTGAAAATCTTGTTATGTTCCCTCACGTACAAACACCAAAAATACTATCAACAATAACAACGAATAATACGTAGGTTGTACAGAACATCTCAACGCATGTGTTAGGAGTTCTCAAACTGAGCACGTGGTTGGAAATAGCCAGATATTGCAACAGTGCAGCATCAGATGTGTTTCCGTTCTCTGACTGACCAACTGGAATGCTGCTTTGTGATTGGTTCAGAAAGTCAAACACGTAAAGCTTTTCGTTTGTTATTTGCGGGTGTACCAACTTAACTCCTAACTGTCAAATGCAAGGATTCAGCAGCAGGGGTATAGATCAATATTTTTAATTGCTCTAACATCTACTGGTGGTAGTAATGAGAACTATTATATTCCGGCAAAAAAACTGTAATATTAAGTTTTCACTGGAAATACGCATTTTGAAGGAACTTGTTATTAAAAAAGAAATCTGATGTGTTCCATTCACATGAGTTTCTCTACATCTCTGCAACAAATTATTGTTAAAAAGATTATTCTTCCATTTCTTTCATACTAATTAAGAAAAAATTAGCAGAAATGGTCTCTTTACTTGCTTCCTTGTAATTAGAAGGGAAATAAGAGAATACACTAGTCTAAAGTGGTAGTCAAATCTTTTAAAACTTGGTTGCCATGTCATTGAAGTGCCTTTGTTTGTATGGCCAGGAGTTGACTAAAGTCCTGTTTGAGAAAAGTATTTTAAAGCTGAAACCATTAACAAGGAATATCTCAAAAACAGTCAACTCCATGAAAAAAATGTTTATAACATAAATTGTGTGTTTTAACAAGCTCTATAAGTTTTGTATAGTAAGTTTCTGTCTATCTCTTACGATTTACCAGCTATGCAAAATTCCACAAAATTCATCTAGAATAATGATGTCTTCAGAGGCAATTCCCAGAAAATTCAAGATATACATTTTGTTTGGCATGTTAATATATTTAATATACATTATTTTAATCAAAATTGTTAGAGCCATTTTTGAGAAAATCATAATTTTTAAAAAATTTTCCAAGTAAAGGGCAGTATTTTGGTTTTATATCTTCCAAGGATGCAATGCGAAGATTTTCAAGAAAATCCCCCCCCCCCCACCACAAACTACCCTTAATATAGAAAAGTTTTCAAAAATTTTGATTTTCTTAAAAATGGCTCTAAAGATTTTGATTAAAATCCTGTATATTAAAGTTATTTACATCCCAAATAAAATGTATATCTTGAATTTTCTGGAAATAGCCTCTGAAGACCTCTTTATTCTGCATGAAGTTTGCCGAATTTTGCTTAACTGCTAAACCATAAGAGATAGACAAAAGCTTACTACACAAAAAATGTAGACCTCATAAAGACATACAATTTATGTCCTTTACGCTTTTGTTGTGGAAGTAACTATTTCCAACATACCCCTTGGTATTGATTTCAATTGTGAAGTACTTATACACTTTTCTCAGACATGAAGCATCCGTTTTTCTTTTGTTTTACTCCTGACCAAGCAAAGAAGCGATTTGTAATGAGAATTGCATAGCAATAGCTTTTAAAACATTTGACTATCACTTTAGCCTAGTGCATTCCCTTAGTTCCCTTCTACTTATAAGGAACTAAGTAATAAGAACATTCTGCTAATGTTTATCTCGATTAGCATTGTGTAGAAAGAAGAATAATCTTTTGTAAGAAGTTTGAAGAGCAGCTAGAGAAAGTCATGTGAGTGTAACATATCAGATTTTTTTACATCATCATTCAAGGAATATGAAATGTATAATGAAATTATATCTTAATGAGGGCTGTTCAATATGAAACCATGTTAGAAATCACACAATTTTTCAAACACAAATTGTTTATTTCTGAATATAATCAGTCCCGTTTAGGGAATACACTTCTCCTAATGTTCCTGCCATTTTTTAACCTCACCACAAGAAATAGGAATTGGTCAAGCTGTGCAAAATACACCTCTTTCGATGATGGGCTCATTTGATCTAAATTTTGTTCGTGTGAACCATTTCTTCTTGTCTGGGAAGAAGAAGAAATTATAGGAAGCCATGTTGGATAAATATGAGGAAGGGGAGGGGTACAGTAGCAATTAATGGAATTGACAGTGACAGCTCTGGATGAATGTGCTGGTGCATTGTCTTTCCTGTTACAAAATGCCTTTCACTCAGTCAATGAGTATATGACATTTTGATATAAGTATGAAGTTATGTATAATATTAAATGTTATTATTGTGCATATAAATATTTATTAAGATATGTTTCCTGTATTTTGTTTACTTAATTGGTAGTTAGATATTGTAAATCCTTATATAATAGTGTATTGGATGAAACTATGAAATTGTAACAAAATTTCCAAACAGTGAATAAAGATAACACAATACAGCACTTTCTTCTTCGCCAAATGGGGTCATGTCTCTTTCAACTTCTTATTGAATCAGACCAATAACTTACTGTGGTATTGTGCAGTAATCTTTTTCTACGAAGTCAATGAGTATGACACCTTTGCATCCCAAAATATTGTTGTGATCATATTTCTGATCTGGAGCAGACTCACCTGCTTGGTGGCAATCAATGCATTTCACTTAAATAGCTCTAAACCCAGCTGTGAATTTGAGGGCTGCACCCACTTGTTGTCAACTATGAGAATTGTGGTACCCATCAGGCTGACAACTTTTTCATATCCTACTTCTCATACAAATATGAACTGATATTTTTGTCTACTACTTGAGAACTTTCATTTGATGATCAGCGAGAATTGTATTATAGACTTCTTCAATGATTTTCTCAGTAACTACATCTGCAGGCATCCTGGGCGCTCTTCATCAAAAATGGATGATTGTACACGTTTAACCTTTTCACTACTAACATAGTTTTAGGCAAGAAACATCTCCTTGCTGAGTTAATTTCAGAAATTTTTCAAATTTTAAAACTCTCAGAAAATCATGCAAAACTATTGAAAATGAAATATGAACTCACCAGAAATGATGTAGGTTGCTTTAGATGTTCTAGAAGTGCCAAACTTTGGTTTGCAAAATATTTTTGTATGAGCATATGCAACACACACGGTGGAATGTAAATATCACTGTCACTATCCCCAAACTCCGAAAAAGCTGATGGTAAAGCCTCAAAAACCTAATAATTTACTATCAGCAACAAAATGGCTTCTTCAAGCAGTGTGTGGCATTATCTCACTGCTTTTGGAATACCCTGATTAAGTCATGCAGATCATGTGATTAGAAGCAGTAGCAGTTTTCTTGCACCAGTTTGCTTTCAGTTATCGTAACAATGCAGGGACATGTTTGAAAGTTAGTTCTTTTGAGTCCTAACAGATGCACCATTATGCCTGCACAGTTTAAACGCTTTTACATATGAAGTTCTAAGACTTACAGTTCCTCAAGCCTCCAGTTGAGTTGGCTGGGATGTTTTTCTGCCACCGAGTTATCTTGACTGTAGCTGTGAAAAGGTTAAAGTCATTGCACCAATACCTGTTATCATAGATGGAAAAATATCCCCATAAACAGAAACAATTTTGCTTTTATTTCTTCATAAGTTTTCCTATCTAAAAGTAAAAAGTGAATCACTGAATAATACTGCAGTTATTCTAATAATCATGTTGAAAAACTAACTGAATTGCATGACAGACCCAAAGTAATATATGAACCTGTAACAGAATAAATTCTGAAGCCCTCAATAATTCTAAAGGAATTTAAGCAAAAGGAGAGTGTAAAATGTTTGGCATCATAAGGTTGCAATTTTGTTGTATGTTGAATGAATAAGTTACAAGTTATGTATGTATGTTAATATTTCAAATTTTGTTTTGACAGTCCTCATAAACTGAAATAAATACAGGAAAAGGTGGTGTAAAATCTAAAACTGTAAATAATAAGGGTACTTTTTAAATTATGAAAAAAGTAATAATATTAATGTAAATAATTAAAATAGAATTATGGCAAAATGGCTACATTATTAAGAAAAAAAAGAAAACAAATGTAAGTGGATGGTCACACGTTCATTGTTTTTATCATAGTTATGAGAAAATTGAAAAATGTTGTTGATTAGAAGAAGCTTAATAGAATGCCATTACATAAAAGACATGCATCATTTGTGAAAAACTATTATTTTAGAGAAAAGAAAGATTGTGTATAAATATCACAATTATTTTAAATTTATATTAAAAAAGGTAATCATAGAAGAGAATTATATCAATATAGAAGTAAAATCATAAATGTAAAGTAAGTCATAGTGTTTAAAAATGTGTATTATTTTATTGTGAGTTCCAACGTTAAAAGTTTGGCAAATATGATAAAAGTTATTAATATTAAACTCACCTTCAATAGTACTTATTCCAATACATCTTTCAATCTAAGTGACCTGAAAAAAACTCTTGCTAAATAACGTATAAAATAAAATACTTTGCTACACCGTAAACTCTGACAAATGCTGAAAAAGATTGTTGGAGGGAGACGTACGAGGTCTGTCCTAGAAGTACCCAACCTGACATATAGATAGCAGTTGCTGTTCCAAACAACAATGGTAAAAAGTACCAACCTTAGAAAGCTTAAGTTTAAAGATTGATGATTTTACATTTTTAGCTTATGTTTGGCAGTCATCATTAGTGAATGCTCTCAGGGAATTTGTAAACATGGATAAAACTGGTCATGGTTATGTGATACAATACTCAACATTTGAAAGGTCTTAGTCCAACTAATATTGAAGCTAAGCTAGATTGTACTTTGGGGAAATCTGCTTCTTCATTTACAACAGTGAAATTTTGGGTAGCAGGGTTTAAGCGTGGCCATACCAGCTACCAAGAAGAATATTGTAGTGGTTGACCAAATGAGGTTACCAGTCCAAAAATTGTAAAGAAAATCCACAAAATGGTATTGGATGACTATCAACTGAAAGTGCATGAGCTAGCAGACATTGCAGGCATTTCAAAAAGTTCTGTACATCTTATACTGATGAAAATTTGGATATGAGAAAGTTGTGTGCAAGATGGGTGCCGTGTTTGCTCACAATAGAACAAAATCAGTGTTGTGAGGATGTTTCAGTTGAGTGTTTGGCAATGTTTCGCTGTGTCGATTCATAACAATGGATGAAACCTGGGTCCATCACTTCACACCTGAGACAAAGGAACAATCAAAACAGTGCATTGAAAGGGGAGAATCTGCTCCAAAGAAGGCGAAGACAGTTCCATCTGCAGGCAAGGTCGTAGTGTCATTTTTCTGGGACACAAGTGGAATAATTTTCATTGAATATCTCAAAAAAAGAAAAGTAATAAATGACACACATTATGCAAATTTGTTACAGCATTTGAGTGATGAAATCGAGCAAAAACAGTCGCATTTGCGAAAAAGAAAGTTTTGTTTCATCAAAACAATGCACCAGTTCACACATCCATTATCGCCATGGCCAAAATCAATGAGTTAAAGTTGGAATTGCTTCCTCATGCACCCTATTTGCCAGATTTAGCGCCCTCTGATTATTTTTGTTTCCAAACTGAAGAAATGGCTTGGTGGTAGAAGATTTGCCAACAATGAAGAGGTGGAGTCTGCAGTTGATGGCTATTTTGCACACCTCGATAGTTCTCACTATAAATGGGTATCAAAGCTATTGAACATTGCTGGGAAAAATGTATCCAGCTGAAAGGAGACTATGTAGAGAAATAAAGATGTTTTCCCCCCAATTTTTTTGTTTTCTTTGTTAGGTCGGGTACTTCTGGGACAGCCCTCGTAAGTTGTTGCTGTGGATGGAATAGATTGCTGTCACAGTTTGTTTAACTGAATAAAATAAAATTTCCTTCCACCTTCCTTCCAAATTTGTGTTGGTGACATGTAATAAATGTCAGTACACAATGAAACATGAATGTTTACTGAACCACCCTTGTAGATAGAAAGCTGATGATGATGTGGGTTGAGAAAGTTGTGTGAGAATGCTTTATAAGGTATTGTAGATTTTTTTTAATTGTACTTGCAGAAAGAAGAAAAGATTAGATTGCTCAAGATCCGCTTGCAAGAACGTGAGGCATTGCGTGGGGGAGTAACTGATGGTCGCCTGCCTCCAGGATCCACGGCACCGCAGGATTCCACTGCCAACACAGGTCTGACTCCTACCAAAGATACCTTGATAGTAGCTGACTTTATAACAGGCGAAGGCACATCTGATTCTGCCTTTGGTGTGTCGACATACACCCGTAGCTCCAGGGCAAGCCAGTCTGATTTTGAATTCTCAGAATCGTATCTCTAAAACCTTCATTTGCACGTTTTATAACAATTTTTAAACATTGCACCTGTTTTCAAAGAATTTAATTTTGATAACAAGTGCACGTAACTGTATTTGCTCACAATTGCAAGCCTTCATAGAATAAACATGTTCAAATTCATGAGCAAAAAATAATATTTCTTAATTTTATTCCAACTTTAAGGGATCACAATTTATAACATGAACAGTAAAAAAAATTGCACGTGATTGTAATATTGCACGTCTGCTCACAAATGTACAGGGATGTTTCCTACTTTATATAAATCATGAGGAAGAGAATTAAAATTGCTATATGCAAAGTTATAACATTTTTCTATTAATCTTCCCATGTGCACTGTTCCAAAAATGTACACATTACAGGTATTGAAATAAGATGAAAGTTACATATTAAAGATTCCTGGAAAATCTGTTTCCTTTGCATATTTTTGCCTTTATGATATTACACTGTTATAGAGAATATGAAAACAATAAAACTAAATACTTATATCATACTGATAATTTTACATCATACAGTTTGCACATCTTTACACTTGTTCTGATAAACTGCATCAATTAGCACCTTTTATGGTAAGGAACTATTTGCATCAGCATACCCCTCCTTAGACAAATATTAGATAATAGAAGAGTTTATTTCTTAGAAACATTCAAGTTAGAGCAAAAATATGTGGATGATTAAATTTATCTTGGCTTTTTGTTCTTTAAATTGGAAATCAATACAGAGAAATTCTGTATAATGTGCTTTAGACAATCTTAACCAGTTTTCCCAAAATTATGATTTTACAAATTCAAAATACTTCATGAATTAACATTGTTATCTATAATTGATGAGAAATTACCTGGTCATTGACATTCTTACTGACTCGTGGCTGTCACAGTGCAGTGTTGCCATACTTACTTGTTGTCCATCTCCAGTGGCACACATTCCACAGCTTCCTCTAAAATGTCTTCTTTCCAAGCATTTTCTATCAAACTTTTCGTATGTTGAACTGCTTTTCCCCATTTCTCAATAGTTACCTCATCTTTTCCTTTCAACATTGTGTCCTGAACTTCACTAAACCTAAAAGTGTTATTATTTCAGCTAACATAACCTCAACTTGTTTATCATGGCTGTCAGACATTTTCAAATGACAGTGTCACTCGTGATGGTTCCAGGAAGAGAACAAGAGCAATGTCTGTGATAGTAACTATTATAAATGTAATCCTTACAGTATCACCGAGTATAACACAACCAAACTTTTCACACAATGAAATCAAATCAGATCAGTCATGCATGAGAACGATCACGTAAATTTCTGCTGAACCCATAGGTGTTGCAACACCGATGACCTCATGATGAGGGTTATGCATTGCTACGCTATGTAACCTAACGGACCCCTGCCAGCAAACAACATACCCCACAAGTGTCAATCACAAGGAAATTTCTCATTGATCGTAAAAGTATTCAAATAGTTTATATATATATTGCCAAAGTCATAGCCAAGATTTGACTCATGGATCTTCAGCTCACCATGCCACTGCTCTAATCATCTGAACTACCATGGTAACAAGACAAAAGTTTCCAGCTGACTCACATTTTTTTTTTATAGCCCGCTTTAACTTCAATGGTCATATTGGGGGCTTTGACTGTAGGTTTAGAACATTGGGTTACTCATTTTTTTATATATCACTAAACACACGTACATTCACACATCCAAATCTGTAAGTTTATAAACTGGTGTTAGCAGTTTTATATTAGGAGTGATTTCATGTCCTGATGCTCATTTTTTTGTTTGTTTGTATTTTAGGTTTCTCATATATTCCTTTAATCTGGTTTCTTAACTTCTTTTTGTCCTTCCTATATATGCTGGATTACAGCCTAAGCATTTAATTTCATAAATTCCAGGTTTTTTGTTTGCTGGGATAAGATCATTTCATTTTTTGCATAGCAGTTTCTGAGTACTGTACCAGTGATGTTTGTGTCAGTGCAAATTCTTTAAATTAATACAAGTAAATCATCTGTTACTCCTTCTTCTTTGATTGCACTTTCTCTATTGCTGGCATCAACAGTATATTTTTTGAAAGTAAGCCTTGCATGCATAATCCACAAACTAGGAACCACTGTATTTGCAAATGCATTTCTACCACAGGTACTTCCTGTTCACCTTGTAGATGACGTTTCTATGTTTGCTAACAGCTTGGTAGAAACATTTTACGTTTGAGCACTGAGTTAAGGATGCTAAAAATCACAAGAATATTATTGCTATAAAAAATAAATTATAATTTTGTGAAAAACTGGTCTGTAAAGTGCACAGTATACAAAATGATATAAAAAAGACTTCAATACAAATCTGTGTCTTAATGTTGAAAACTTGTTTTATCTTTAAAAAGAAAAGCCAAAGGTAAATTTTGAACTATCAGTCACATAAGATGAAACAATTATGCAAATAGGAATATGCCAATTTTATTCTATCATAGACAAGAAAAATATTTTAGTAATTTCTCTCTTGTGCCATATAGGTTCCCATCTTTTAAGATTATACTACATAATTTACAATGTCTGAACGTTGTCTTTATTCTGAGTTGCAACATTTGGAATGAAGTCCTCCAAACTATATTTGCTTCCAATTTTTTTTTTCAATATTTGCTTTATATATGATTTTGTCTTAATTACTGTAGAAATGTGATTACACTAGAGATACGGAGAAGAAATTGAATTTCAGAATGGCTTGTCCCTAGTTGAGAATCTCTTTCAACTTCTAATGCTTTTCAAGAGAATATTAGCGCTTAGTAAGTTTTATTTCTGTAATCATTAGTGTAAATATTTACTTAAGTATGGCAATACTTCCATAATAACAGCCATATTGTGTCTGGGTTGCATGTTTTCTGTAGTTTTAGAGTGCAGCTTAGGCCAGTGTTTATATTTTGTTGCTAGCTGTTTGAAGAGTGTCAGCGAGCTGGAAACAAGAAATTGCATAATTAATGAGGTGTGTAATGAGATGCTTTGTGTGAGCCAAGACGCTCTCTCACAGCTAGCATTTAATGAGAAAAGCTGCATCAACTTTGTGCCAACCAATATTTTATAGTTTTAAGATGAATCTAATCTTAAAGCTTATGCATAGATACTTAGGTCAGATGTTTAGTTATGATCAGCTGTTCTGTGTCATTAGGTAATAAGTTTTTGCCTCTGATTGTTTAAGTTAATGTGACGACGAATTGCAGGGTAGCCATATTTCTTGATTTTGTTTCATTACTACCTTGAAGCTCAAGCTATTTTACGTATGAAAAACTGATAACATCTCCAAATTTCAATAAATGTAATATGAATTCAGATGTTGTAAACAATTTAAAAACAAAATCTGCATTCATGCAAGATGTCAGTAAATTAGTAAAAAAATTAGAAATACCAACTCAGAGAGAAAATCTTGCTTGCATTATCCATACTGATTAAATATCAGTAAAATCTAAAATATGATTATTGCAATTCAATATCAGTTAAATCTAAAATATGAACTCAACAAAAAAAAAAAAAAATTAGTCCTATTATAGCTAAAGCCCTTACACTGAAACCTTAAATCTAAATTATCCAACTCACGAATGGACACATGTATACACAGATACCAATGAAGGTCGTATATGCCAGTCCTTTTCCTGTTATAGAAATGTTGGAAAAAATACCACAAATTTTGATGGAGAAAAAGAAGCTGTTTACATAACACTGCAAAATTTATTTCCCAGGCTGCATCAATGGAAAAATATAGTTATTCTTTCAGACTTACAGGCTGTAATACAAACAATATTAACACTCCCTAAAATGGAAAAAGTTAAAGAAATCCAAAAGATGATAATCAAATTAATAAATTGGGGAAAAAAATGTATTATAATGGATTCCATCTCATTATGGAGTGTTTGGTAATGAAAAAGCATTTTTTTTGGCAGAGAAAGGAACCCAAATTAAACAAAAAGCTATTATAAAATTTCCTTATGAACCAATCAAATGCATTGTAAAAGAAAAATAGATACAAATTATATAAATAAAATAACACAAGAAAATAAAAATTCAAAGTGGCTACAAATTGTACAAAATCCTAATTTAATTCCAGAATTACCAAGGAAATTAACTGTTAAAGTTCGAAGGCTTTCACGGCCGGTGTTAGAATCACTTATAGAAAACAAAACCGGGCTTGTAGGCCGTGGTCCACTGGGCTTCTCCCTTCGTTCCCCAGACGTTTCGCCTGCGTCTGCGGCAGGCATCATCAGTGGCGTGTACATCTCCGTGGTCTCTCAGTAGCGACTACTGATGATGCCTGCCGCAGACGCAGGCGAAACGTCTGGGGAACGAAGGGAGAAGCCCAGTGGACCACGGCCTACAAGCCCGGTTTTGTTTTCTATAAGTGAAATTAACTGTTGCCAACTTTCATCTCATGATTGGTCTTTCAATTTCACCAAACTGTCTACTATGTACCAAAGAAGAAATTATGAATATGGAACATCTCAAATCATGAACAAATATCCCAAATACTGCAAAGCTAGAAGGAGAATTCCTATGCATTAATCACACACATACACCTTAAGTTCTGTGTTTGTACTCGGATTTTAAAAACAGTACAGGCAACCTGTACATTAAAGTAACCGGCATGCATTTCCAAATTAACTGTCAGCCAGATGTGGTGTTGGTCAGGCCCTTCTGGTTCACTCCAAACTGATGGTTTTAAAGTGTGGTTAAAATGTCACGTCTGTAAGTTGTGATTTTGTTCTATGGTTCCATCTATGGGCAATGAACTCATTCCTTGTCACATATGTAATAGTGATGAAACAATTCCTCTCAATCAAGAAAACACTGTTAGGTGTCCCTATATGTCAACATGGTGTGGCGGAAGTTAAATTGAATTACATAACAGCTAAGTCCCATGTCAGCAGGTCTACTGGCATGCAGTAGAACTTCTGTAGGATGAAATCCTGGCACACACCGACACTGATTGATCCTGACAATTGACAGTCATTAGCAAACAAATAATTAAAAAGTTTATTTAGCTGGTAGAAGATAATGAAGGCTGTTAGTCGTGATTTATTGTTTATATATCTTGTATACATATATAACTCTGCCACCGGGTGATGCCCACTTGCAGAGAAATACATACATACATACATACATACATACATACATACATACATACATACATACATACATACATACATACATACATACATACATACATACATACATACATACATACATACATACATACATACATACATACATACATACATACATACATACATACATACATACATACATACATACATACATACATACATACATACATACATACATACATACATACATACATACATACATACATACATACATACATACATACATACATACATACATACATACATACATACATACATACATACATACATACATACATACATACATACATACATACATACATACATACATACATACATACATACATACATACATACATACATACATACATACATACATACATACATACATACATACATACATACATACATACATACATACATACATACATACATACATACATACATACATACATACATACATACATACATACATACATACATACATACATACATACATACATACATACATACATACATACATACATACATACATACATACATACATACATACATACATACATACATACATACATACATACATACATACATACATACATACATACATACATACATACATACATACATACATACATACATACATACATACATACATACATACATACATACATACATACATACATACATACATACATACATACATACATACATACATACATACATACATACATACATACATACATACATACATACATACATACATACATACATACATACATACATACATACATACATACATACATACATACATACATACATACATACATACATACATACATACATACATACATACATACATACATACATACATACATACATACATACATACATACATACATACATACATACATACATACATACATACATACATACATACATACATACATACATACATACATACATACATACATACATACATACATACATACATACATACATACATACATACATACATACATACATACATACATACATACATACATACATACATACATACATACATACATACATACATACATACATACATACATACATACATACATACATACATACATACATACATACATACATACATACATACATACATACATACATACATACATACATACATACATACATACATACATACATACATACATACATACATACATACATACATACATACATACATACATACATACATACATACATACATACATACATACATACATACATACATACATACATACATACATACATACATACATACATACATACATACATACATACATACATACATACATACATACATACATACATACATACATACATACATACATACATACATACATACATACATACATACATACATACATACATACATACATACATACATACATACATACATACATACATACATACATACATACATACATACATACATACATACATACATACATACATACATACATACATACATACATACATACATACATACATACATACATACATACATACATACATACATACATACATACATACATACATACATACATACATACATACATACATACATACATACATACATACATACATACATACATACATACATACATACATACATACATACATACATACATACATACGTACGTACATACGTGACACAGACAGACACACACACACACACATACACATACATAAATACCACTGGCATGTAGTTTTAACCCACCTTCTGCCTATTTTTTTGAAACTTAATGTCCTTTAACCTGGTTGGTCACATCGGACAATGAATGAAATTGGTGAAATGATGCTCAAATGATCTCGGGGTCCATGGAGCTTAAAGTTACTCAACATTTGTCTTCTCAAGATAAGGGAAAACCCCAAAAAAACATTATCTGGGTAACTTACCCTAAACAAGATTGAATTTAGACCAAAAATCAGCAAGTTTTACATTTTCAGTGTTCTAATGATTCTAGTACTACAAGGCATGTCTTTAAAGTACTGTTTTGAAATTAAAAACACATATGTTTTGTACTTTTTTCTTTCATACATAGTACCTAAATAGAGAAGGTATTGCATTCCACCCAAAAATAGCATACAGAAATTGCAGTGGAAATAGTGTTTCAGGATCTCCTGTATCCAAGTAAAAGCATTCTTAGAAAAAGGTCATGTGTGTATGTCCATGTGCCTGTGAATACAATATTTCAAAAACAAAAAACCAATTAAATACCAAATTTGGTATTTATGTTTAGTATCTTCCAAGGATGCAAATTGAAAATTCTCAAGGAAAACTCCCCACCCCAAATTACCTTTACATGGAAAAATTTTCACAAAAACTGACTTTAATGTTTTTGATTAAGATGCCATATATTAAGATACTTACATGACAAATAAAATCTTTGTTGAATTTTCTGGGAAAAGTCTCTGAAGACCTCTTCATTCTGAATAACTTTTGCATAACTGGTAAATTGTAAGAGATAGACAAAAACTTACTACACAAAAAAATGTAGATCTCGTTAAAACACACAATTTATGTCATATGCATTTTTTTTTTTGAGTTAATCATGTCCGAAATATTTCTTGCTCTTGCTTTCAATTTTAAAATACTTGAAACTTTTCTCATATAGGGATTTGTCATTCCTGTTTCTTTTGTTTTACTCCTAGCCATGCGTAGAGAACCAAATTGACATTACTAGCAACTAGCTTTTAAAAGATTTCAGTACCACTTTAGCCTAGTGTATTCCCATATTTCCCTTCTGTTTATAAGAACTAAGTAATAACACTATTTCTGCTAATGTTTATCTGGATTAGTATACAGTAAGTAGAATAAGCTTTTGTAAGAACAGTAGGTAGAGAAACTCTTGTGAATGAAACACATCAGATTTGTTATGTTTATTTTTACATGAGAGCCTGTGTTTTAATGCAATTTTTTACGTACATTGTACCAATATCAAGGCTCTTGTATATCTAACAAGGAGTGTCCTTAGAAAAATATAGAAAAACAAATTATTTTCGGTATCCCCCCCCCATAATCTCCTTTTAGCTTGATACACTTTTCCAGCTTTTAACCAACTGTTCAAGCTGACTTTAATTTTATTATCTTTTATTTTAAAGTAGGATTTCGGAAGGTCCTCAAAATAGACATCTGTTTGGGAGATGAGCAAAATCAAAATGAAAAGTCCTCTGGTTTTTGCTTTGGGAGGAGTTAAACACTTTTGGGAAGCTACTAGCATAACATTTGTAGGACCATATTTTATTTTAGAAGTCAGAGACTGAAAAGAAAAAGGAATTAAATGAAATCATTACAAAGTAAATATTCCTGTAGTATAAACTTAATGCATTAGATAATTTTTTATGTTATTTTCATGTTTATAAAAAGAAGTTCTGAGAAATTTGGCCATCCTGCATTTGTCGAGCACTCTAGGGCATGCTTTTCTTGCTAAGGCATGTATCTATTAACTGAATAATAGCTGCTTTAAAATAAATTAAATAGTTTTTATGTCCATTTCATTCCTTTAGTTACTTTTGTTTAGCATGTAGTGATTTTTACTGGTATATAGGGAATTATGACATAGCTTTAGAACATTTAGACAGAGGTGTAGTGGAAACTAGAGATGTTAACATCAAAGAAAATGGGAATTCACTGATTTCATACTTTATATTTTATAATGTAATAATCATAGTTAAGACATTAAGTTTTCTCACAATTTAACCATTTCAGACCTAGTTTAATTTTGGCTAAAACCAAACCTGATTGCATCTCATAGCTACTTATGATCTTAAAAACTGTCACTAACTGCTCTTCACTTGTGTAGCTAATTTGAATAAAGCAGATATCATCACTGGTCAGGATTTCAGTGTCAGGCTCAAAATCCTTGCAGATGTGGTAGGCAATTGTGTGACAAAGGAGGGTGCGGGCACACGTGAAACAAATGGTGGCTGATATGTGTGGCCTCAATAGCATACTAATATCAAAGAATATTACTAGGATTCAAAAACAAGTAAAAAGTAAAGATACAGCATTATTGAAACTCAAACATAGGGTCTGAAAGGGTTAATTAAATTATATATTTAGTACTGTAGGAGCCAATGGGAGCCCTTTTATTAATTAAAAAGTATTCAGATTTGCAGATAGAGGCTATGTTAGAAACCAAAGATACAAATAATATTTTTCCTTCTCTTCGTAAAACTGATAAAAAGATAAAAATATTCTTTAAAAATGTCTCCCTGTAGTAAGCTATTCCATCCCACAGATATTCACACAACTATTTTGAATAATAAACACTTATACACTTAATGCTGACCATCACTGAAATATTTTTATAATTGAGAATTTAACAATACACAACATTCAGGTCTCTTAAAAGAAAACAAAAGAACGACATTTCATATTTGCTGTTTATGGATTCACATCTTTTTTCTGTAGTTGCATTATGGTCTAATCTAAATTTTATGATGTAACTTTTATTTAATGTCAGGACTGAAAAGGTATCAATAGCTAGAGTGCTGATTACTCAAATTTCACTGCAATTATGCTTATCTCTTTTGTCATTTTGGAACCCTTCAATTTGTTCCACTTTTGAACTATATTTGAGTTAACTTAAACTTTAAAATTATTGTTTAAAAGCAGTTTGATGCAATTAAGAAAGATAAAAGGCACACCGAAGTAACAATTATATTCTTTATAGTCTTGGCTTTTTAATAATTTTGATATTTTATAACATTTGATTGTTATTCATGATTTATTTATTTTGATGTCTTCAACTTTACCGGTCTTCCAATTTTTCTATGGCATTGTGTAATGTTTATATGCAGTAAAACCCCATTAATACACTCCCACTAATGCTATTCTGTATACCCACTTGCCAACTTCTGCAGTTTGTTAGTATAATGTACAGAAGAAGTGGTCATTTTATGACTTAATGCAAAGGAAATGCTTTAATAGATTTGTGGGCAGATTCAAAGTATTGGAGATTGTATTGCATCATAATGTAACTTAAGACTATACAGTGCTCTTATACAGTGCTACAGGGTAGCATGTAATGTATCTACCAAGTTCAGCTCAAAAATAAAACTACTAATAACAGTGAAGCTACAATATTTGCATTTGCATCAACACATCAGCCAAGTGGGCCCCATCTGCATTCTTGAAATGCAGGGCCGGATTTAGGTATTTTGCTGCCCTTTGGCAGTGGTAAAATTTTCTGCCCCAATTTTCCCCAAACAGTGTAAGCATCTATTATACAGGTCATTATGAGGTTTTGTTTTTTTTCAAACTTATTGTCACTCCATGAAATTACAATTCCACTAAATTTCCCTAATACAGTAGTTTTCCACTCAAGAATTTCCCATTAAAAATATGCCAAAACTGAAAACTATGTAAACTTTTGTCCCATCTTCTTTTAATATCAAATGTTTGGAATGAGCAGAGCTTGTCTGTTGTTTATGGTCAAATCTGACCAACCACTGGTCACAATTAAAACACTTGAAGTTTAAGAAATTGGTCATATAACTATATTAGTTTTAAATGAAATGACATTAAATGAAGTTACAATTCAGAAAAAAAAATGACTTGCACATAAATTATAATGATTTCCTTCATATGTTCTTCATAGGGAAAGCATTGACAACGTCATCGAAGTCAATCTCATGAAGCACATCAGACTCAATGCAAAGAATTGACATAGCGTTCAGTTTCTCTTGGCATGTTGTTGGACAAAGATAAGTTTTAGCTCTCTTGAGCACTGAGAATGATCTCTCTGCCAAACAATTTGCTATAGGTGTACACAGAAATGTACTTAACACTACACCAATAATTGTATAAACACCCAAGAGGCCTTTCTTATGGAGTGTTTTGTAAGACACAGCAATGACATTTGTCCTCGCTCATACAGCATCCAAGGTGAATGCATTCATTGTCAAATTCATCCTCTATGTATTACATTTGTGTTTCAGTTCTTGACACAGCCTGTCAATAATTAAATTGAAAACATTTATTCTTAATTGTCTCTACCAGAAAACGCAACATTTTCCCTTTGGTCACCATGTTGCAATTTATATCTACGTTTCCTGGTACTGTCGTAATTGTATGCATCTTCACTACATAGACTCATAGCTTTTTCTCGTAAAGATCAATTTCAGAAAAGATTTGCCAACATTTTAAAATGGTACAGAAAGATAGAGAAAATTATGCCCCTCTGAAAAGTGCCACCCTAGGTAACTGCTTAGTTTGCCTAGGCCTAATCCGTCAATGTTTGAAATGGCATACAAGAACCTTGGTTTTCCATGGAATGGCGAGTGACCATGAATCTTTCAGCAAACAGTGCAAGAATACTTTTTCCTTTAAGAAAATGTTTTGAACTGTTAAATCCAGAAAGCAGGATGGCTAAGTCAGTAAATGAAAAGCCCTACTTTGAAGTCCAGGATGTCCTCTAGCACCATCTTGTTGGAATCAAATGTTGTTCAATTCTTCCCCATTGCCCAACCCACCTCAAAATGGTGTGTGGCTCTGAAATAGACTGATGCTGGGAAGATTGTTTTGTTCCCTGAATTTCAGTTATGGAACCTGTGGCAGTGAGCTGCAGTCCTTGTCTGCACAGGCCAATAAGCCATGCGATCATGAACGAGTAGCTGTATAATCATATCTCATTCATGTGCATGTACACCTTAGCACCACCCTGTATGATAGGCTTGAGTGTCTATGTTTCATCACACGCACTGGACTGCAACAAAATTACATTTTTCCCATATGTGGTCACGATTTCAGGGCACATATGCTCCTCTAGAAGTGCTGGTCCAGTTTTTTGTACCACCACCACTAGTGTCCTTTAACCTGGTAACTCTATTGAACAATGAGTAAAATGGGTAAAATGATGCTTAACAACTTATCATGGTAGCTTTACCAAACCGAGATACAAACTCAGTACCTCTTGACTATGAGGCAGACATGCTTTTACCACCCACAGAAGCAGGACTTTTACACAATTACTGTTACTGATGGATTGTTTGCTATGGTACTGTAATGTTAAACAAATTTGCTGACAGAATTAAAATTCATTACATGATCTCTGTTCTTCAAAATAAATATTTTCTCCCACACCATTAAACCTGTTGCTACTCCATGGAGTAGTGGTTACCATGTGAGCCTCTAATACACAAGGTTGCAGGTTCAAACCTGCAGAGGGTGATGGATTTTTACTTTCTCTAGCCCCATATGTACAATGTACATAGGGATAGAGAAATATTGTATTCCATCCAAAAAGTTGATGTCGAGATTTCACCGGAAATACATGTTTTAGAACCCCCTGAATCCAAAATAAGCATTTTAAGAAACAGGTTCATGTGTGTATGTGTGTGTGTGTGTGGACAGCATAGCTCAAAAATGAAAAGACGGTTAAATACCAAACTTTGTATTTAAGTTTGGTATCTTCCAAGGATACAACACGAAGATTTTCAAGAAAATCCCTCCACCCCTAACTACCCTTTACGTGGAAAAAGTTTAGAACATTTTCTTTTTCTTAAAAATGGCTCTAACAATTTTGATTAAAATACCACATATTAAAGCCATTTCTATCACAAATAAAATGTATATCTTGAATTTTCTGGGAATAGTTTCTGAAGATGTCGCTTCTGGATGAATTTTGCTTAATTTGGCATAACTAGTAAACCATAAGACTCCTGGTCAATCAAAGAAGCGATTTGCAATGACAATCGCATAATGAAAGCTTTTAAAACATTTGACTAACTCTTTAGTTTAGTGCATTCCCTTAGTTCCATTCTACTGATAAGGAACTAAGTAATAAAATTTTGCTAATGTTTATCTCAATTAGTGTGGTGTTGAAAGAAGAATTATCTTTCGTAAGAAGTTTATTTGTGGAGTAGTTAGAGAAAGGCATGTGAGTGTAATGCATCAGATTTTTTTATGTAAAAATCCTTAGCATGGCTTCCTTCAGAAGGAAAATAAAGCTGGTGGTCCCATGTAAAAGAACCCCATACCTTGAAAGAAAAGGTCCCTGGGCTATTATTACAATGTTTCACATCTGCAAATTGTGATTTTGTCCTATAGTGCCACCTATAGGTGATGTGTTCATAGTGGCAAGTGTGAAGGTGGCCCAATGTATGCCAACATGACATGGTGGAATTTACACCATTATCTATGGGTCCACTTAAATGTTTTAATAATTTAACTTCTGGGTTTATTTCATGGTTAAATGACCAAAAATAATCTGCCACAGCTGTTTTATCAATCTGATTGTGTTTAATATTTCTAAAATTCTCCATAACTCTGGTTTCCAAATGAAGTTTGGTTTTAACAATGTAAAAACAGTCCCTGTGATTATTTCTGATCTGCAAACCATAACTGCTCTTTCCAAGTACATGTCACTGTGATTGCTTTCTCTTTTGTGAATGATTACCGTTATGGCTTCAATGTAGACCCACTAGTCAACTGTAACATCATTCTTGCTCTACGTGTACTGAGTGATTCAAAAATACTTTTACAAGTTTGGGAATGAATTCCTGATATCAAAACAAGAAAATATGTTCATATAAACCTATGCTCTTAAATGGTTCATTTTTGCATTATCAATTTATTAATGAAAGTCACCTTCAATGGCTTTCCGGGTCCAACCTAATAACTTCATTTATTTATGGTCTCATTCATTGAAGTCTTTGACTCATTTTACCTTGTGTTGCCATGGTTACTTGTTAACATTTGTGTAATACATTTCCACAACACTCTCCCAGACTTAGCAGAAAATGTGCCTCTGCAAATAAGAAGAAACATGATGTTCTAGCATATTTTAGTCTCATTGTTCCAGATGCATTGGTAGTATCTAGGATGACAGATGGATAGGTAGAGGGGAACCAGTTCCATGGCCTTCACATTCCTCCGACCTCAATCCTTTGTATTTTTATCTTTTGGGGGCACCTTATACCATTGGTTTATGCAGCAGACATCCCAGATGAAGAAACTCATAATCTATGTGTCAGGTAAGACTGCAAAATCATACGCCAACTGGGAGTGCTTGACATTCCATGCTTCGACAAGTGCATGTGTGTCTAGACACAAGAAGAGGACATTTTGATCACTTGCAGTAAGTAAGTGGCGTTTGTTTAGAACATCGTGTCAAGCTGACATCGTCAAAAATAGAATAAAGCGCCACTTTAAAGTGTTTTGATTAATATCATTTTGAACCTCAATAGATCGCGAATGAAGGCTTTGGGACATGTGTTTATATGAACATTTTTTTTGTTTTGATGTAAGGAACCTATCCCCAAACTTTGTAAAAGTATTTTTGAATCATCCTGTATATAATTGGTATGCAGGAAATCACTGATAAAAATGAGCATACAATAGTGTGACTCATTGTAAATTTATCGTGAAGAAAGGTTGATGGTATATACTGCTTGGGTTTTTAATATTTAATTTCAGTGTTGTTTTGCCACATAGGTATTGTAATTAGTGCAAAAGCACCCTGGCTAGTATTACTTGACAGCTGTGCAATGCTGCTGTGTAGAGAAGGGGAATTCCTCTCTCCCTTGCATCAGCTGTATTAGCCTACTGTAAGAACAATAATTCTTTACAGGAGTGATTCTGAGTACCTAGATAATTTTACAAAATGCTCTTGTAAATAGTGAATAGCTGCACTATACCGTTGAACCTCTTTCACAAGATCATACATTAGAATCAAATACCTATTTTTTTTTAGCTTAACATCCTTAAATATGCTCAAATGATCTCAGGGTCCATGGAGCTTGAATGCATTCATCTTCTCAGGATAAGGGGAAAACCCCAAAAAAACCTTATCCGGCTAACTCACCCTAAGTGAGATTCGAACTCACGACCTGTTGAATATGAGGCAGACACGCTACCACCACACTACCCAGGCGGGCTTATTATTTATTGTTTTGAACTCAAATCCCAGTTCGTGAAGAACTTTGTTCAGCTAAAGCATCCCTGAAATAGCTCTGCTTCTCTAACCCTTAATTGCCTGAATTAATTTGCTACATAAGTCACTCTTCCTCCAATTCCTAAACTGGCTTTCATAACCCTGCCAAAGGCACCACCAAAAAAGTGGTTCGAATGGCTGTAAGCATTAAGGCCATTCATTCAAAGCAAGCATGTGACTTTGAATCCCAGCGACTGCAGTCAAATGTGCCTGTGATGAAGGATGGGGAGGGCCAAGTAAAATATCTGGTATAATGGCGAGTTTAGAAACTGACAGGGTTACATTTAACTATAGTTGCATGCATTTTTCTCTTTTTCTTTAAAAACAATCACTACAATTTTATTGCAAAAATTTAATATTTTCATAATGCTAAACAGTCTTAATTATTTATATTTTATAGTTGAAGCTTCATATAACATGAAATTAATGCTATTTATATGCATAGCAGTACTTAAAACAACTGGAACTTGTACTGACAGGCAACAAAGGGTTAAGAAAAGAAGATGTAAGTTTTTATTTAACACATTGAAGCCCGGTCGTTTCAGTAGTTGAAGTGCCAAGAAACCCAGGGTATTTACGCTTACTTTGAGTTATTATTTGCAGTACATCAATTAAATCTCCCGAAAAGTATTGGGACAATCTAAAAATATGGCATTCAAGGATTTCTCAACAAAAGAAAATTGTCATAACTTCCATATTAATATTTTATTTTAAATTTACAAGTATCAAATATGAGTTTGATAAAAAAAAACTGCATAAAGCTGCTTACACTCCATTTATTCAAAGTTCAAAAAAATCTCCCTCGGAATCAGAATTTTCACAGCTTCATTTGTATCCTGAATTTCCCTTAAAAGAAAATGGCGCAACTACCCAAGAGCAGCCAATATTACTAAATCTCCTAAAATAGTTGACTCAAGCAAGGACAGATGGCATCACAAATCAGACAACTAAATGATAACTGATGTATGTTCTTTGCCACATAGCCCAAGACCATGGAATTGCATTAAAAGCGTTAGAAATACCTGCCCAAGCTATGCTATGCCTCATGAATATTTTGCACGGCCTGAGCTATACTCAGGCTTGGGCTCCATTGTATTAATTAGGATGCTCTTTGGGTGTAATGACTATAAATTTGTCTTTTTATGGTATCTGATTGAAAACTGTGATGCTCTTGGTCTCTGTTTCCCAGGAATTAAAATTTGCAATAGAAATGGCCATCTTTCTTATTTTAAGAGCAAATGTTCAGTTCTTTTTCTCTCTTGCTTGAAAGGAATAAGAGGTTCATTGTGAAGGAGCATATTCTCTTGTTCCTAACAAACTTGACTGTACAATGCAACACCCTAATTGGAAACTGATCTTTTATCTTAAGCCACGAATACTTGGTCTACCTCTATCTCCACCAAGTCTTGCTTCCATAACTGTGTTTTTACTTTCTCTACTTAGTACACAGTACATAGGCAGAGAAGAAATTGCATTCCAACCAAAAATTCAATACCAAGATTCCAATGGAAATTCATGTTTTAGTTTCCCCTGAATCCATAAAAAGCATTTTCAGAAAAAGGTCCATGTGTGTGTGCACATTGTCAGTGTGTTTGCGAACTCAATAACTCGAAAACAAAAAGTCGGTAATATACCAAACCTGGTATTTAAATTTGGTTTATTCCAAGGTTGTGACACAAAGATATTGAAATAAATCTACTGACCCCAAACTACCCTTTTCGAACATTTGATTTTCTCAAAAATGGCTGTAATGATTTTGATTAAAATACGATATATTAAAGATATTTACATCTCAAATAAAATGCCTATATTGAATTTTCTGGAAATAGCCTCTGAAGACCTCTTCATTCTGGATGAATTTTGCATAACTGGTAAACCATAACATAAAAACTTACTATACAAACGATGTAATTATTATTAAAACACTTCATATACATTTTTTTTTTTCATGGAACTAACAATTTCCAAGATATTCCTTGTTATTGGTTCCAGTTTTAAAATACTTTTCTCACATGTGAATTTGTCAACACCTTGTCATGCAAAGAAATGGATTTCTATAACATAGCAACCAGCTTTTAAAATATTTGAGTATCGCTTTAGTCTAATGTATTCCCTTATTTCCCTTCTACTTACAAGTAAGCAAGTAATAAGACTATTTTTGCTAATGTTTCGGGCATAAAACTCCTTAGATGGATGGCTTCCTTCGGAAGGAAAGTAAAGATGTTGATCCCGTGTCATAAATTTACACCACATAAAAGAACCTCAAGCCTGATAAAGAGGCCTCTGTGCAAAATTAAGCAGTCTTTCACATCCAGTATAGAATGGGATGCTGAGAACCACAGCAGTTAAAGAGCGTCCATAAATAAAACTTCATTTCCATTTTTTTTCAAATGTTTATCTTGATTAGCATGAAGCAGGTAGAAGAATAAGGTTTTCAATAATAATTTGTTAAACAGATGTACGGAAAGTCATGTGAATGGAACACATCACATTTTTTAAGATACAACCAATGTGACAATGTTTGTTTCCATAGCAACAGCATTTTCGACTTAACTTTCACCTCTATTGCTTGACATCTGCCACATTTTTTCTTTTAAAACTGAGACTGTAATATAGAGTCACTATTTCCATTGCTGCAAACAGGAAATATCTCAGATTTCCTCAGATAGATGGGTAATTTATTTCATCTTCTTAGTTACAAACTTCGTACATATATAGCTACTTTCCTGGAGTTGCTGAATTTGGTGTTGCATACAGTTAAAACCCTGGTTATTTATGTATGTGTACCTTTCCCTCTATTTGACCATTTTATACCATACCAACTTAATCTGTCCATCTCTATAAATTACAACCTCATCAGTTTTATTACTAAGATCCTCTCTTTCTTTGGCAATTTTCCTCCCCCATTTTTCTTCTTTCCATTTTTTCACATCAATGTATTTTTCTCTTTCCCTGTTCCTTCTTACCACTCCTATATAATATTAAAGCACCTTTATCCCTTAACACAATGAAGCCCAAGCCCGAGTATAGCTTGGGTCTTGCAAAATGTTAATGCTGCCCATGCCCGTGTATACTCAGGCAGGTATTTCTAACACTTTTAGTGCAATTCCACGACCTTAACTTGGTCTTGGGCTATGCGACAAAGAACATACACCAGTTATCATTTAGCTGTCTGATTTGTGCTGCCATCTGTCCTTGCTTTAGTCAACTATTAGGAAATTTAGGAGATTTAGTAATATTGGCTGCTCTCGGGTAGTTGTGCCATTTTCTTTGAAGATGGTGATCTGTTTGTTACATTTGATGTTCTTAAATGTTAAAATGCTGCATTTTCCTCGATTTCTATGAACTGAAACTGAAATTCAGCTCTAGGAAATTCCGATTCCGAGGGAGAATTTTTCGAACTTTCAATAAATGGAGTGTAAGCAGCTTTATGCAGTGTTTTTCAAACTCATATCTGATGCTTGTAATTTAAAATAAAATATTAATACAGAAGTTATGTCTATTTTCTTACTTGTTGAGAAATCCTTGAATACCATACTTTTAGATTGTCCTTATACTTTTTGACAGTTTGATTGATGTACTGTAAGTAATAACTCAAAGTAGGTGTAAAAACCCTGGGTTTCTTGGACCTTCAACTAAAGAAACGCCTGACTTCAATATGTTAAACTACCTATTATTTCTTGTTTTTCTATGTAACCTATCCCAGCTTTCACTTTATTCCATAGTTTTTGTCCTCTATTGTCTGTTGATTTTCCAGCTCTCCCAGTCCAACTTCTCTTACAATTTCCTTTAATTGACATTTCCAATTTCTTTCCCAAGCTACCTATGTATTAATGGGGTTATACTGCAATAATTGTCTTCTGGTAAATTACCCATCAAGCTATTTAGCAACTTTTTCTTGACTATGCCTGTGATACAGAAATTACATTACCACTGTTATATTCCAACAGCATGTACTTTATACAATACTCATACTGCAAATTGTACTAAAAACTAGATCAGTAGACAAGTTAATCTTTTTAATATTGTATCTTGTTTTTCTTATGCTTAATTAAGTTGTCAAACTGAACAACCTAATTAGTTTTTTGACTACAGCACCAAGTAATATGATCTAAAAATAATGAAGGCTAACATTTCAGAAAGCTAAAATCAAAATTTGAAATGTATACGTTTAGTTTGTTCGAAACAAGAATATAGTAAATACATATATAAACATATTTGTTCTAGCTATAATAGAACTGTTAGCAGGAGTAGTATCTCACTTGTCTGTTATATCTTAATGTACTATATAGTTTGTTGAACAAGACAAAGTTGGTACCTGGAAGAAGTGGGTAAGTATTTGTTAAGCTGTATTAGTCTTCCTTTTCTGCAGAATGTACCTAGTAAATGTTACACCATTACTTCACATGAGAACTTTTGTTCATCTAGTGAATATTATAATGTTTAATTTGGTAAACACTTTATTATTTTAATGTTGGTATTATTAAGCATTGCCTGGAAGCCATATGCATTTTCTAGATCAAAGGGTGAGTTGCTTTGGCAATGAAATAGTATTGTATTTGTATTTATTTTCAGCCTTTGGTAACATGCACAATTTGTTGGATACGTCAGTTTACACTGTTACCATACAATATTAAAAATTACATACATATTTATATAGTAATATTTACATTTAATTATATATTATTATTATCCATTTAAGTAAACATCCAGTGAGTAGAGTCGCCCTCCGTAGTGTAATGGTTACCCTGCTAACTTCATATACCCAAGGCTGCAGGTTCAAACCCGATAGAGGACGATGAATTTTTTACAGGTATAAAAATCCTTAGCATGGCTTCCTTCAGAAGGGAAGTAAAGCTGTTGGTCCCATGTCATAGATTTAGAGCACATAAAAGAACCTCCAGCCTGATACTGAGCAAAATTAATGGGCCCAATTTAGAATGGGACGCTGAGAACTACAGTAGTTAAATAACACGCCATTTCATTTCCAGTGAGTAGAGACATGATTTTAAGCAAATACGTTTTAGTTCCCTTTTAAACAGATGCACACACAATGAACAGAGTAGCTAGAGAAGGTATTGTATTCCACCCAAAAATTTGATGTCAAGATTTCATCAGAAATATTGAGATCCACATGTGAGTATGTGCGTGTGATCCAGCATAGCTCAAAAACGAAAAGACTGTTAAATACCAAACTTCACCTTTATGTTTAGTATCTTCCAAAGATGTGGCACAAAGATTTTCAAGAAAATCCCCCCACCCTAAACTACCCTTTACATGAAAAATTTTGATTTTCTCAAAAATGCCCCTAATGATTTTGATTAAAATACCTATATTAAAGACATTTACATCACAAATAAAATGTTTATCTTGAATATTCATGTTATATACATTATTTTTGTGTGGTTGACCATTTCCAAGATATTCTTTGTTATTAGTTTAAAATACTTAAAACGTTTCTCATACAGCAACTTGTCTGCTCTTGGTCATGCAGTCCTATAGCAACCAGCTTTAAAAAGATTTGACTATCGTTTTAGCCCAGTGTATTCCCTTATTTTCCTTCTACTTACAAAGAAACCAATAATAAGACCATTACTGCTTATGTTTATCTTGATTAGAATAAAGTAAATAGAAGCATAAGCTTTTTAACTATAATTTGTTAGAGATGCAGAGAAAGTCATGTGAATGGCACACATCAGATTTTTTATAAAATGTATAATGGATAAATAAATATTCATTGCAATTAACAAACAGAACTCATTTCACCTGCATTTACCAACATGCTTTAGGGTATAGGCAAACCTTTTTCTCCATTTCTGTTTAATCAGGATCTCAGAATTTTTCATGGTTGCCTTAGAGGGCACCTCAAAATTCAAAGCTGTTTAAGAAAGAAGAAAGAATGCAATCAATTCAGCAGAATATGCAGATTAGATTAGATTGCATTCTTTAGGTTCATAATGACCAAGCAGGCCTTGAATATTGAAGATGTCAAAGCACACAAAATGAAATACACCAAGTATGCAACATTTAAAGCTCCTGCATTACAACTAATAATAAACATCTTAAGTTTTCAATATCACTTGACTGTTGCAGCCTATGTCACGTCACTATAGGGTGCTTACAACCTTATATACAAAGGTGTCCAAATTCAATGTTAAGATCTACATTCTGAAAATAAATATGTAGAAAGAAATTTTGTCACCATTTCTAAATTGTTATTTATTACTCTCAAAAATACACATATAAATTATATATTCCAAATTACAGTACATAATGCATATAAGATTATAATATAAATATTAATATTTATTATTAAAATATTAATTTTCTAGTACATTTTATATAAATTACTAAGCATAAAAAAAACTTCCACTTGACTTTTAGTCTATCATATCACTTAGTATTTATATTCTTAGTTATGGGTTCGGAATGTCAAAATTTGGTATTAAAATTGCATTTTTTAGATTAAAATATGGATACATTAACATATTTAAGGCATTTAATGTTTACATCCTTGTATGTAAACGGTGTCAAAATTTGATATTAAGATACATGTTATAAAGATATTAATTATGTTCACTAAACATAAAATCACTTCAGTTGGCTCTTTAATAGTCTGTGTCACTTGACTTAATGCTGGCATTACAAGAAAAGAATTAGGTTTATTATTGATTTAAGCATTCCACAGAATAAAATGACTTAACATAAAAATACTGCTTAAGAGAAGCTTTAAAAATATTGTAATTGCAAACTTTTTCCTTGAGATTACTGGGAAGTGCATTAAATACTGTTTATCATAGTGTAGGTACACCTTTCTCAAAGCAAAGATCACAATATATGTTTGACCCCACAAAAGTTTAATTTAAAAGACAAAATTCCACAGAACAAAAAAATATGACAGCTTTTCAGGTGGACTGCTTGGATTTTAACAAATATATGTCGGTTAGAAGCCTGCAGGACATTTCAGGGTGCAAGAACAACGTAAGCAAAATAAAACTGAGTTAATGCTTTATAATCTTCATAACTAAAAATAGATACATGGAGGACTGCTATAGAATTTTAAAAAATATGTTTAAAATGTTGTATCTAAATGTGAGATTTGTTGTTCTCATTTATAACAAAGGAATGTCCATGAAAAAACAAGAGAAAGAAGTTCTATTCTAGTGTGGCATCTAAGAGAATGTAGGCATTTAAAAACGGTCACTAACGCTACTGGAGGGCTCCAAGGCCATAAACGTTCACGGAATTACTTTTATGATGTAAAGTAATTTTTTCTCATTAAAATTCCTCCAGTATTACCATTTAATTGAAGTATGTATTAAAGTTTGTTTTTATTAATGTTCTTATTAATGCATGCATATACATAAATAGATATACATGGAGTAGTTATGTAAACTTTAGCTTATTTTTAATAAGGTGGACGTATATAACTGAACTGGAATGTTACATAACCAAAAACAAGTTTTAGAGAAAACAAGGTGTACAATACAATAAAACAAGACAACGGATATAGAATACAGCGGAAAACGTTACATCCATATTATGGAAATAAGCAAATCATTTGTTTTCGGAAAGGTCTGAATTGGACATTCCGTATAAGGTTATAAATGGCACGCAATGAATTTAATTTTCGCATCAAACAAATATACGATATTTTGCTGCGCACTTTTTGAATGCCCTGTAACCCGGCTTTCATGGCCACTTGAACGTGTGGTCTGCTCCGCTGAATCTCATTGGCCGAGCGTACATGACATCTCCCTTTGCCCCTCCAAAACCTGTCTTTGGTGGGCAGTATACACGTTGTAAAAACTCGTGTCGTTGAAGCTTTGACGGTCTTTCCGGCCCGTGCATTGTCGAGTTAACCTAGTGAGATAGCTTATATAAGTGTTCCACGTGCATACCGCCATGGCCGATTATTTAATTTGCGGTGGTACTGGTTATGTTCCCGAAGACGGTTTAACAGGTGCTCAGCTTTTTGCAAACGGCGACGGTTTAACCTACAATGATTTTATTATTCTGCCGGGATTTATTGATTTCACAGCCGATGAAGTGGATCTCACCTCGGCACTTACAAAGAAAATATCACTGAAAGCTCCGTTGGTATCCTCGCCAATGGATACCGTTACTGAATCTGATATGGCAATTGCAATGGCATTATGTGGAGGTATAGGTATGATACACCACAACTGCACGCCGGAATATCAAGCCAACGAAGTCCATAAAGTGAAGAAGTATAAACAGGGCTTCATTCGCGATCCTGTGGTGTTAAGCCCCAAGCACACCGTGGGAGACGTCTTCCAGGTAAAAAGGGAACATGGTTTTTGTGGAATCCCGATAACTGACAACGGGAAGCTAGGTGGCAAGTTAGTAGGTATCGTCACCTCGCGAGATATCGATTTTTTGGACGAGGCTAAAGACAGCGGCCTGAAGCTTGAAAGTGTGATGACAAAGTTTGAGGAGTTGATCACTGCTTCTTCAAATGTGACACTCCAGGAGGCTAATAGCATTCTAGAAAAATCCAAGAAAGGTAAGCTACCAATAGTAAACGATCAGGATGAGTTGGTAGCACTGATAGCTCGTACAGACCTACAGAAGGCTAGAAGTTATCCTATAGCTTCCAAGGATGAGAACAAACAACTTCTTGTTGGTGCTGCTATTGGGACGAGGGAAGAAGATAAACACAGACTTCAGCTGCTGTATCAAGCTGGCGTAGATGTTGTACTTCTTGATTCATCCCAGGGAAACTCTGTGTATCAGATTGACATGATACGATACATTAAACAAACTTATCCTGACCTGCAAGTGATTGGAGGCAATGTGGTGACTGCTGCCCAGGCCAAGAATCTGATAGATGCAGGAGTTGATGCCCTGCGTGTTGGAATGGGGAGCGGTTCCATTTGCATAACCCAGGAAGTGATGGCTGTGGGTCGTCCCCAGGGAACAGCAGTGTACCGAGTGGCAGAGTATGCTCGTCGCTTTGGAGTCCCAGTGATAGCAGATGGGGGAATCCAGTCAGTGGGGCATGTCCTGAAAGCCTTGTCCCTCGGTGCATCAACTGTCATGATGGGCTCCTTGGTGGCTGGTACTTCAGAAGCTCCAGGCGAGTATTTCTTCTGTGATGGCGTAAGGGTGAAGAAGTATCGTGGAATGGGAAGTCTGGAAGCCATGTCTCGCAAGGATGCCAAGGGATCGGCAATGAACCGGTACTTCCACAACGAAACAGACAAAATGAAGGTGGCACAGGGAGTTAGTGGCTCTATTGTGGACAAGGGGTCTGTTCTCCGGTTCTTGCCATATCTGCAGTGTGGACTGCGACATGGCTGTCAGGATATTGGCGCTCGCAATCTCTCAATGCTCCGCTCTATGATGTATTCTGGAGAACTGAAATTTGAGCGTAGGACCCAGTCAGCTCAGATTGAGGGAAATGTTCATGGTTTGTTCTCTTATGATAAAAGATTATTTTGAGAATCTTAAATGTTTTATTTGTCCTGCAGTAACTGTGGGGTAATTCAAAAGTATTGATCTTGCAAATAATTTGCAATTATATTTTTTAACTGAGCCTAAATTCTAACACTGGTCATCATTTAATTTGTAACTTGTAGGGTTAAGCATGATAATTACATCAGCTGTTCAAATAACTGTTGTGACAAAAGAGTTGAATACTCTAACATAGGATCAGTACTTAAAAACTGCAGCATTAATATTAAGAGATTTTATAAGTTACAGGTGATGTATTTGGTGCATGATTTTGGATTTGTGGACAGAAGTGACTGTCAAAAAATATTGGTCTGATTTTGTAACTTCACAACTTGACGTTTTGACCCATGCCTTGCTTCAAACTAATAAGAGCGCTGCGTTACTTCATATGTGATTCATATTTGGTATTTTTGTTATTCTGCCATTAGAGCCACTTTGTAGTTATTTACTGTTCTGGTCTGTTATAAATTTTTAGGGCCCTAAGTTGCAAAGCGTAGCCATATTGAAATGGAGCAGGTGCAGTCTTTACCTGTGGAGCAACAGTAAGGCATCTGTGAAGTTAAAACCCCAATGATCCCAAGAAGTCAAAACTTCAGCAATCTAGCAGATTTCAAATCTGAACACGTGAATGTTTTCAACACTTTCAAATCTGGATCGCCTGTGGAAGTTTTACCCTATTGTCATTTGAGCCACTTTGTGGTTATTGAGCTTTTATAAACTTTTAGGGCCCTAATCTGCAAAGCTTAGCCCAAGATGGAGTTGAGGGATGTTTTTATAAGTAGAGGAGTGGAGCAGTTGCAGTTGAGAAATAGGTGACGATCATGGGAGAGTACGCATTCTTATTTTGTTTTATCATACTTTCAAGAAAAGTTGCTACATTTGTATTATTCCATAAAAGTTCCACAGGTGATCCAAAGTATTGATAACATTAACATGCCCAGATTTTAAATCTGCTCGATTGGCAAGGTTTTGACTTGGGATCATTGGGGTTTAGCTTCATAGACACTGTTTATTTTGAATAGCTTGAAGTGGAAGAATGAGCTTTTTAACAATTTGTTAGAGATGTAGAGAAGGTTGTGTGAATGGAGCACATCAGATTTTTTAAACTTAAAGGTTGCTAAATAAGCAATTAAAATTGTTTTATTATTAAATTTGTGTATTAAATTTCAATGAGAATATTTACATTGTTATAGATAATTCAGAACAAAAATGTAAACATAATTAAAGAAAAAAGAGAGAGAGGTAGCAGCATATGCCTCTGCTGTCAATGTAATTTTCATTTGCTGCATGCAGAGAACAAAGTGTGAATTAACATTGTCAGAATGTGGGCAGATGTATGGCTTTAGGAGAGGTGCTAAGCCATCACCATTCTGTTTTGGCACTTTTTTATAGCAAAATCATTGCAATCTGTCATAAAGTACTCCATTTCGTTAATACTGTGTGAAACTGCCAGCACAGCAATCTGCAAGAATAGCAATGTTTTTATTCCTGCAGGAAACAGCTGCATATATATCTACGATTGAAACACGAAAGAAAGTTGATTTAAAGAAAAAAAATGCTTGTATTACACCGTTTATAAGGAGACTTGAACAAATAGAGTATTTTTAAATAGGAAAATTGTGGTGTCAAGTCAAACTATCTTGTGCATGTGAGGAGGTGAGTGCCACCTTAATGGAGGGATTGAAATCTGTCAGATTGGCAAGGTTCTGACTTCTTTTTTGATTCATTGGGATTTAGTTTCACAACTGCTCTCTGCTAAGTCACGCCTCTTATAAAAACATCCCTTGGTTAAGTTGCCCTCCATAGTGTAGTGGTTACCCAAGGTCGTGGGATTAAACCCGGCAGAGGATGTTGGATTTTTTCAGGCATAAAAATCCTTCCTTCAGAAGGGATATAAAGCCGTTGGTCCTGTGTTGTAGATTTACAGCACGTAAAAGAACCTCAAGCCTGATAAAGATACTCCTGAGCAAAATTAAGCTATCTTTCCAATATAGATTGGAATGCTGAAGAAGACAGAAGAAGAAGAAGTGATCATAAATAAAATATTTCCATCCCTTGGCTACCCTTTGTGTCTTAGGGCCCTAAATCAGTTGTGATGCCTAGGGGTCAGAAACCTGTCTGGGAGCCAATGGCACAAAAGGAAACCACAGAATGCAGAACCTGGCCAATAGCAGGCATGAGCTTGAGGAAGTGGATATGAAATGCAAGTGAAAATGGGTGTTAGGAAAGGTGGTGATGGAGCAATTGGTGGAATGAGTGGTGGGGAAAACCAGTTTCATCCACCACAAATCCAACATGTGGGCCCTTGGGATTGAACTCAGGCTGCCTAGATGGGAGCCGAGTGGTCTAACTGCTCAACCATGGCACAGCCTGAGGAAAATATATGTGGAAGAAAAAAATCTCAAGCTAGATAACTATAGCAGTGTATGAACCATAAACTTCCCATTTACAAGTGTCGATCACTGTGTTGCCACCATCAGTTGTTTCTCAAACCAAAGCCCTCGAAGTCACCATAGAAGTAAGAGGTACTTCATTTTAAAGAGATTTTGTAGCATTTCATATGTTGAAATTAGCCAAGGGTGTAAAGAACTCAGTGCTATCCAGCGCTTGGCTCTGCAGGATATTGGGAAATATTGAACTCGAATTGCAATTAGTGTGTGACAGAAATGTGCTGATAACAGGAGATTAAAAATAATAAACGAGAATCTGTTTCTTTCAATCACTGCACCATGGCACAATGGGGTGGATCAAGGAGCTCTAGTTCCTGGCCACAATGCACCAATAAGGGTGCAGAGTAAGTCCTGATACCCACTGAGCATCATGAGAAAATTGAGGAGCTGCAACAGACAGGATAAAATTTTCGATGGGGGGGATAATACATGATTCTGGCTGCATTTCCCATATCAATTGGATCTCTGCCATGCGTACTCGGGTTCGTAGGCCCAGTCCTAAATGGGCTAAAGCATCATTGGATTATTAATTTGGTTAATTCTTTTCTCGAAACACAGCTGTTCATTTCGCACTGAATTTAGGTGGTTTCTGGGATAATTCTAAATATATTCTCTACACGTTCTATGTACATAGTGTACGAGATGATGTTGTATTGTACCCAAAAATTGGGTATCGAGATTTCAATCAGAAATGTATTTTTTTTAGGGCCCCTGAGTGAACAATGCCTTTTTTAGAAAAAGGTCTGTCTGTGGATAGCATAGCTCAAAAACTATAAGTCTGTCAAATACCAAACTTGATATTTTAGTTCAGAATCTTCTAAGGAAGCTCAACAAAGATTTTCAAGAAAATCCCCTACCCCTAAGAACCCTTAAATGGAAACATTTTTGAAGATTTTGATTTTCTTAAAAATTGTTCTAACAATTTGATTAAAATGCTGTACAGTATATTAAGGATATTCAACACTAATGAAATGCATATTTTGCATGATGGCTAACCTGTAAGAGATACGCATAGACTTACTACGCAAGAAATATAGATCTCATTGATACACATAATTTGTCATATACATTTTTCTTGTAGAGTTGCGTTTTTAAGGTATTTATTATTTTTGGTTTCAATTTTAAACTAATTAAGTTTTCAAACAGGACCAGACGAACCAAAAACTGAACCTCAATTGTTTCACATAGCTTTTAACTGTCAGTTTAGTGTAATGTATTCCCTTACTTCCCTTCTAAGTACAAGGAAGCAAGTAATAAGACCAGTTCTGCTAAAGTTTATTTAAATTCCTATGGCGTAGATAAAAGAAGAATCTTTTGTAAGAAAAATTTGCTTGTGGAACAGCTAGAGAAAATTATGTGAATGAGGTATGTCAGATTTTTTTTCAATATTGTAATAAATATCTAATTACTGCTTCAAAACTTGATTAGGAAGTTCTGTTGTTCAAATGCAACAGCAGCCATAAAATGTTAGGCTCCTAAGCTGCAAACCATAGCTGAGGAGTGAAGCAGCAACAGGGCATAGCATAGGGATCTGCGAAGCTATGAACACAATCTAGTGGATATGTTAATATTTTCAGATCTAGATCTACTGTGAAAGTTTCACCCAATTATGATAAATGCAGCACACATCATAATAGCTGACTTGCATTATAGTCATCTTCAAGTATATTTACACAAAAATGATGAGGAAATTATAAAAATTTGATTAAATGCATTTAGTACAAATGTTTACATATGGAAGTAAATTTTTAAAAGCTATTGAAAATTGTCTTGTTTTATATACAGTGTGTAATGCCTGTTCTCATTGCATATGGCATTGGACACTCAACATTTATGAAATCATTTGGGAAGGAAACGTACCAGGCCTAAGTTTTCCGTGGTGTTTCATCAGTTATGAGTACTGAGGAGATTTGAACTGTGGACCTTCAGGTACACTAGTACCATTATGGAGAAAGTCCAATAAGGTGTACTCTTACCTATGAGGTCCGTGAGGGACCTGTTGAAAAAGCAGTTGCGGGTGGTTCTGAAGGGTTACACATAAGTGCTGGCTGTAGCACTAGAAATTCGTTTCAAGTTGGATTAGTTTTTATATTTAAATATAAGGTTTATTCGAAAACTGATATTCAAGTTTCACAGGAAATGTCATTTTGAGGTCCCCTTAGTAATAAAAAATACTTTTTAGAAAAAGGTGTGGGTCTGTGGACAGCAATGCTCAAATTAAATGCCAAACTTGGTATTTAAGTTTGGTATCTTTTAAGGATGGGTCATGAAGATTTTCAAGAAAATCCCCCTCCCCAACTAGCCTTTACATGGAATATTTTTCAAAAATTGCTCTAACAATTTTGACTAAAATACTGCACATTAAAGATTTTACAAGACAAATAATATATGTTGAATTTTCTGGGAATAGCTTCTGAAGAGCTCTTCATTTTAGATGAATTTTGCATAACTGGTAAACTGTAATAGAGAGATAAAAGCTTACTACATAACAAATGTAAATCTTGTTAAAACACAATTTGTAATGTACATTTTTTTCGTGAATTGACCATTTTGGAGATATTTCTTCTTATTGGTTTCAGTTTAAAAATATTTAAAACTTTCCTCTTATGGTCATGCAAAGAAATGGATTTCAATTACATGGCAACCAGCTTTTAAAACATTTGACTATTGCTTTAGCAGTGTATTCCCTTATTTCCTTTCTAATTACAAGGAAGCAAGAAATAAGACCATTTCTGTTAATGCTCACATCGATTAGCATGAAGTACAAGAATAAGCTTTTACAACAATAATTTGTTACAAAGATGTATAGAAAGTCATGCGATTGGGCGCATCAAATTTGTATTGTTATAGATATATCTATTGGAGAAGTGTTTTACTTCTCGTGGAGTGGCTCTAATGACAGTATGTTGAGCAACTAAGCAACAGCTAGTAACTTACATGGTACGCTATATGGCTGAAACGTCAAGCTTAAAAAAATCAGACCATATAAGCATGTTATGAAATGACGCAAAGTGACCTGAAGTTTTTGTTGTTTAATTGTTTACAGAGTTTGAACACTTCACACATAAGTTTATACATCATGAATTTAATTATATAGCACTCTTATACATACTTTCAAATGTATATTTTTGAAAATAATTTAAGCATAAAACACTTTACATTTTTGAAAATAAATGATTTATTATGGTAGCAGGAATTGTTATATCTGTTCATTATATAATTTAGAAAATGTCTTGCCTTGTTATAAATTTCATTTAAGATGCCCACATTGAAAATTCAGTTAAAAGCTGCTCTTGAAAGCCTATTTAAGTTAATGAATGTATTAAGTCAATTGTGTTAGAGTCAGAAAAATTCAATACTGTAGCCTGGGATTTGAATCAAATTATTTTGAGACAGTATACCCCAATGGCGACATACAATGTCAGAAATACTAAGCCCTTTTAGTGTTAGTCCAAGTAACAAAATGTTGTCTGAAAAGTGCCAAGCAATTTTAGAACAGAATGCAAAGATTTAAACTATTAGTAATAAAATGAGCACCCAATGACATAGAGATCTGAATGTTTTTTTTATTTTTAGTAAACCCTTAAGTGTGCTGTATTATATGGATGAGGAGTCTCTTCAATATTGAAAGTAAAATAAAAATGCCAAAATAATAATTAGGCATAAAAAAACCTTACTGTACAGAACATTCAGGCTAATGAAATGGAAGTATAGACATTTTGTTACTAAAACAGCAATCTCTTTTGGTAATAAATTGGTAAAGCTATACGACAGTTCCACCACCCATATACTGACATGCGCGCGGCATGCACACACACGCTAAGTTGTTCAGATGTGAAAGTTGCCAGATTGCCAAAATTTTGACTTCTTCTTGGGAACATTGGGGTTTTAGCTTCACAGATTCGTTGTCTACACCCTGTCACCTTCGGCCGCAACTGCTACACTCCTCAACTTATAAAAAATATCCCTCGGCTACGCATTGCGGCTTAGGGCCCTCCACGTTGGGCTACGCTTTGCAGCTTAGGGCCCTAAATGTTTATAACAGACCAGTAAGCAATTGCAATGCGGCTCTAATGACAAAATCACAAAAGTACCCACGTATAGAAGTAATGCCAAGAGGTGGAACTATTGTATACTAATACTAATAAATTCATGTAACATGAAGGATGAAAACTGAAGAAAAAAATACACACATAAAGCATAATACAGCTAATCATGAAAATGGCATAAAGCAATAAGATAGAAATGTGACGTAGATCACTGTACAATATAGCACTTGTGGTATTACATAGCTGAATGGTTGAGTACATTGTAGGCATTGTCTGGTTTTACACCTCTATAAATCCAATTATTTATATGCATATAAGGGCCATATTTATTAGATGCATTTTCATCAAAATCTCTTGCTTTCTTCTAATACATCACAAACTGCAGCTCTTATTTCCTCTTCAGTTTTTAACCTTTGGCTAGACAATGCCATTTTTCAACCAACATAAACAGAGCTAGAGAATAAAAAACAAAAGAATATGAGTTGGTTTTTGTAACAAACATCACTTATTTTTACTTACTGGGGACCAGTTTTGGGTAACAGTTGTTCCCATTTTCAACCCTTAATTCAGACTAAATCTTTCTTCATTGGCGTCAACGATGGGGATGGTGGTGTATTAATTGTGGAGGCATCTGTTGCTGGATCTATGAACTTCCAGAGGTTGCTGTATGGTGGCAAATCAAAATTCATAATATGGCTCTTTTTCTTCATGATGTAGATCTTCTCCCAGACATCTAATTCTGTGGGTTTATAAGCTGGTTTTAATAGTTTTATATTCAGTGTGATTTTGTGTCCTGATGTCCAAAAATGATGGGCAACTGCTGATTTTTCTATTTGTTTGTATTTTAGGTTTCTCATGTGTTCCTTTAATCTGGTCTCCAAACTTCTCTTTGTCCTTCCAATATACACAAGATTACAGTCTGAGCATTTAATTACATAAATTCCTAGTTTTTTGTCTGCAGGGATAGGATCTTTTAAATTTCTGCACAGCAGTTTCTGAATGCTGTAGTTGTTTTTTTGGAGCTAAGATGGTTATAATTCCTGAATATTTTCTGAAGTTTGCTGTGTGCCCAAGGATGATTGGTGAATTTTCTGAATTGAGGTTGGTCACTGAGGTTCTGTAGGGTGGTTGTGTGTGTTATGCGGTTCAGTTTTTTGTATGTATGTATTCTCTTGTCTACTGCACTTTTTTTGGAAACTGTTGTTGGTAGCTGTTTGGATATCTGTTGGTATTCTTTTTGGTATTCATTCTTCTCCATGGGAATGTGTACTAGTCTATATGTTAAACTGTTCAGGACTGCATATTTGTGTGTTGTAGGTTGTAGCTATCAAACTTTATGTGGTTATCTGTATTGGTGGATTTTATATATATTCCAAATGTCAGGCTATGTTCTTTTGTTCTTATTATTCTGATGTCTAGGAATGGTAGCATTCCTTCCTGTTCGGTATTAATAGTGAACTGAATGGACTTGCTTTGCAAGTTAAAAAGTTTGAGTGCATCGTTACGAGTTTTTCTGAAGTTTTGAGAGCTAGAGAAATTAAATTTGGAGCCTATTTAGTGCTTTGTAGTGTAAAGATAGGCTGGGAAACGCTCCAGAAAACCTTTCTGATGTAAAAAGTACACAGAATTTTCCACTGGAAAGAGTTAAAACATATGCAAATGGCATGATGATTAGATTGCGATTGGCAATTCTCGCAGAATTTTCGGATCAGGATTAGATCATAATTTTAGTGTTAAGTCCCAAGTTTCATAATTAACCAACTATTAGATCAATCATTGTGAAGAGAGTTCTCTTGTTAATTACCAGGGAAAATGTGAGTCATTTGGGGAATTTAATGTTGCCATGGTAGCTCAGTGGTTAGAGCAGCTGAAAGGGAGATCGGGATATCTGTGATCCAAATCATTGTGGCATTGAATTTTTAGTGGGACTCTACCTATACAACTCCTGTCCTACACATGGCTAGTGTGTAAGAAACAATTGATTGACAATCTAATACCAGTCGCTATTGGTGTAGGTTGTCTCAAAATAATTTTAGGTCTCCTTGTGATTCACTGGGAAAAAGGTGAGTCAGATAATGAATGCATTATTGATTATGGAGCAACAGTTCTGTACAGCGTGCATTAGTCAAGTGGGCCAACAGAGCTAAAACAAAGGTTGAGAAATAAAAAAGTTAACTTCTGAGTTTAATCTTTAATCATCTTTTTAACTTGTATGAAAATTATTTTTTTCACATCATCTGGGTTGGTTCAGTGTGCTGAGAGCAAGAAAAATAATTATTAGATAAAAAAGAAAAGTTCTGTTTCTTTTGGAAGAAATGTCAAAGATAATAACAAGAGTACAGTTAATGGTTATAAGCCAAACACTTCTGAGAAATGGGGCAATTTTAATATATGCAATGACATTCCAATATATTAACTGAAAAACCTTAAGCTTTGCAGTTTACATCTCGTAAATTTGTAACGTAATATAAAGTCAAGCGTTCTACACAACTGTTCGTTCTTTATGTATTCAGTTTTGTATGTTAATTAAAAATGCTGCTTTGCAAATGGCTCCAATTGCTCAAAAACTCCCTTGCAGGTTTTTAAAATTTTGATGAAGTCCTGTGATAAAAGGTAATCCTCTTTTCCGTTGATATTTTTTAATATTTACGAATATGTATCTGAAAATATTTAATAAAACATAATAAATTAAGCACCTTCAAAAATAACATACCAGTTTTTTTCAGAAATAATTTGTGAAGTTTTACTTAAAATTAAAAGTTGATCTGTAAAAAACAAACAAAAGTAGAAAACTAACCTGTCATTTTTTAAATGAATTGAATCACCTTTCTTACACTTTCTGCTCTACTTTGCCCCTTCATTTAGGAAGACTGCTTTCAGGGTATATTAACTTTATCTTCAGTTCCGAAGTTGACTGAGACTACATAAAACAGGTGGTTGTGCTGCCCTCTACTCTCGTAAATAGGATGACTTCATTCTGGCAGGTACCTCAAAATGCATCTGGGAATTTTCTTCCTGGTGAAAAAAGATGTTTTCCCAAACTTGCAGTTTAAAAGGTTTCTTCACATATTTTATCAACTCTATTTCTTCCTTTATGTTATGATTTTCAGGCCAAAAGTAATGTGCTACTGCAGACTTCTCTAGGGTTTATCCTGAAACCGGTCTTCCCAAACGAAGGCAAAGTAGAGAAAAAAGTGGTGAAAAAGTTATTCAATTCATTTAAATTATGGCACTCCACTGTCTAAAATTACTATTTGATATGTTGACTTCTCTCATCTTGGTTTCTTACCTTTTTCGAATTTAAGAATTTTGTCCCATTGTATATTCTTTGAAAATGGATGAAATTTAAATAAATTCCTGAATTTCAGTCGTGAAAAGTTATAATTTTTGTTTTTTTGGCCCTTGGTTGTCGAAGACCATTTACCCTTCACAATTTTATGTTCTGTTAAAGATACACATTCACTCTCTCTCATTTTTTTCAGATTCTAAGGAGAATGGGCATATTGAAAAATTCTGTGTTAAATTTTCTGCTAAATTTGAAATCTGTGTAAATTCAAAGTATTCTTTATGTATTACTATAATTGTTGAATTAGAAGTATTAGATGAAAGTTTAGATGTACACATAAACAGAAAAAAAAATATTTCTTCAAAATTTTAACTTTTGATGTGCTTCCTTAAGGAAACTGATAAAAATGCTAAAGGAACCTGAAATATTGGGCAGCAAGAGAGCTACAAGCAGACTTGCACAGTATGTTCACTAAATTGCAAAGTTTAAGAGTCAAGTGAGTGGCTAATACAGATGAAGTGTTCAGATTCTTTTTAAGCAAGAAGCTTATGTGAAGTTGGGGATGGCATTTCCTTTTTCTGGGGAAAGAAAACTAGGCCTTTAATACTGACTGTCAACCTTGGGGCACATACAGGCTTGAGTGCATGTTGGGGAAAGCATTATGGGTTTGCTGAAAGTGGAATTAATGCAAACAACTAGCTTGTAATTTAAACTCTGAAGGAGCATACATAATTATAAATCACACTAAAGCTTGTTCACCTGAAAATCAGTGTTATTTGTAAGATGTTAAAAATATTTGGTACCATGCAGACAGCAGTCAAACTTCAAAGGACATTATCAAACAAATTTTAGAGATTGCTTAAGAATTGAAAATATAGGCTCATTAAATTACAAGGTAACCCCTGTTGCTGCCTCTCTTCACTGCGCAAGATATCTGAGAGCCGTTGGGAAAGTGGTGCCTGTAAAGGCGCACTAAAATACATATTATAAGATAAATGACAGAAATGTTGACCTTCTGCAATGGGCAGCACAATTTGCAAAAATATTCTTGCTCACTAGTCTTATCTTAGCAGCAGGAATCCTTGTGATGTTATCACTAAGTTTCTGTAGATTTTTGCTACTGAGTGAGAACATCTTAACTTGTTATACTGCTTGTTTGAGAGCAGATTGTGAAAATGTTCAGCATTTATTTAAGGTAAGGATTCCAGTGTGTCTTTGCCAGCACTACTTTCCTGGTGACTCTCGGATCTCTCGTGCAGTGGAGAGGGGCTGCAATTTAATGACCCTATAGTTAGATGTTTATGTGAGCTTTCTGTTGCACCGTTTATGACTAAGCAGTCAGCAAAAAATTTTACATTTTCAAAAAATCCAAGTCTTAGTTCATGTTTAAGATGGTGTTGTTTCATACGTTTAAATTATTGCCACTTAAAATAGAATTTTAAAGTTTGAATTTATGGTGCAAAATGCTATCGATTTTTTTAAGTTTGTTTCCTTTATGTGGCCTCTCTAACCTGAGTGGTCTATCAGGGAGTTTGACTTATGAAATAACTACTGGTGTTTTGCTCGCTGAATTGTAGGGTTTCTTAACAATTTTTTTCCCCTCACAATTAAACCCACTTATTCAGTAACATTCATACTTCCAGACTGTGGGGGGGGATGATTCGGGTTAAAGAAACTTTTGCAGGCGGGGATTGAACCCAAGACCTCTGGATTGAGAAACTTGAGTGCTGACCACTCAACCGAGAGGCAGTCTTTTTTTTTTTGTCATAAAATGTAATAGCAGTTCACCCACCTCTGTAATTGGTAGGTAGCATATGTGGATAAGGTTTTTCTTCAAACGTTTTCTCTTATGCAGCTTTCAGAAAGTAAAATCTCTGCAACAGCATTAGACGAACAACAGAAACTGTGCAACTGCTTGGAAAGCAACTGCAGGACTTCACAGACATTCTCCTGCAGACATTCACATGGTCAGCAGGAGTTTATTGGAACATTCTGCTACTTTTAATTAATAAAGTTAAACTAAAAGCTTGGGGGGGGGGGGAAGTGTTCTTTGAACTGGTGGCACATTTTAGAAATTTGCAGTAGAGAGTAGTTTTTCACAAGTTGATTGTTCTCTAATGTTTATCACTTGGCAATGAAGCCATTCACTCTTGCACACCAGTATTTTGATGAAAGGCTGGAGGTCTTCTTCACAGAATAGACATGCAGGAGATTCAGCAATACCAATGCTATGTAGGCGTCATGACCTGTTAGTTATCTAAAAGTTGCTACTAAAGATTTCCTTGGTAGTGTTTCATTATACAGATTTTCTCGTTTTTTTTCCTTTTGCTTGTGATCAAATTCTTCTTTAAATTTATTGCTATATGTTGCAGTAGTTATTCTTTCTATAGAGTGATAAGATACAGAACCAGATGATTTTGATATTACTTTGCCACCTTTATTCATAAGTTGCATATTGTGAAATGGCTGTTGTAGGCAGTTGAGTGCTGTTGCAGAGTTGATCATCTGAAAGGGGCTGAACTCTGAGAGCCAATTTTTGAACTTTAAGTTCTACATGAAACTCAGCCTCATTTCAGCATTGTTTCATCCATTTTATTCCACATTAATTGTGATCTATCTGGTGAAGGAATGTGGGTTTATAAAGCAAGAATCATAAATCTCACTACACCTAACTAGCAATTGCTGGCATACACTGAAAACCATTCTGTGCTATTCAGCAGACCCATTAGAATGCCAATTTCGGTCAAACTACTTTTTTTTTTTTTATGATTTTCCTGTATTCCAAATGATTATTACATAGCCTGTGGGATTTAGTTCCCTGAACTCAATTCAGCACTGATATCATCTGATATGTCTGTCTCATCTAAAGGTGTTTGACATTTTGACTGTCTTACTTCTGAAGGCATTAAAAATGTAAAAGTATTTATTGAAATTTGGTGAAAATTTGCTAAAAGCTCAAAACTGCAAAAATGGTTAGTGCTGTTCCCAATAGTTTTTCAAAGTTTGACCTACAACTCTTGCCTACCAAACATGGAAAAAATCTTTCAAGTGCCCAAACATTAAGAAATTGTATGTGAGCACTGCTTGAGAGTGTCATTACAGAAAGGCACTCCTTTATTCCACAAATCCAAAGTACATGCAAGTCTGATACTTAAAAACTCCATGCAGAAATTGTTAGAAGAGAAGCAAATCAGACAAATGGAGGCATAAAAAAGATCAGTCAGCTAAGGTTCAAGTGGTTTTTACTTATGTCTCGTGGATATTTTTCTTTGAGTGATACATGTATTAATAGAGCTTATATAGCATTAGAGTATGTCAAAACTGAACTTGAATGTTGCTTGTGTATATGTACCTATAATGTATATTTCTTTATGCTTTCTCAATGATTTGGTTATGGGATTGGAGCTAGTATAATTGATTCTCTTGCCATTAAAAAGTTCCAAAATGTATCTATGTGCATAATCCAGTGGCAAAATAGTTCTTTACAAGAATAAATATTTTCCATAGAATTTGTTGATATAGTGGTATATTAATACTTAAATGTGTTTGTAAACATGATTACGAGATATATTTTTGTCTGTGTGTTTAATGTTAGTACCTAAAAACTTTGTAGTAGAGTAGCCTTCAAAAATCACAAGGAATGCCCCCCCCCCCACCAAAAAAAATTAGAACGTAAAATATCTTTTGAAAGAATTATATTGTTTTGTTGAATTTAGTGCATATCATAAATGAAAGCCAAACATTTCTCAGTGTCATAAGCCTGCAATATTTAGGTTCAATGAACAAAATATTTAGAAATGTCTGTTCATAATAGAATATTTATTTTATGTGCCTAGAATAGTAAATGTTATTTATTGTATATAAAGCAGGCGGATGATAATGTCCCAAAAAAATTAGTTTGACTAGTATATTTTTAGGTAGTATTTTTTCTATTATTTGGCTTTTTGAACAGAGAAAGCATAAAAAAAGGCCTTTCTTCTCTGCAAGAATGTTTTGGGTCCTGTTTTATTCAGCATTTTATTTTATTAGCTTTTTACTGCAGTATTTTTGTATGTATTTCATTATTAGGGCTTTGAAGAATGGGGTAGTCAGATCCAGATTTGTGATCAATGAGTATAGGGGACCAAACATTAATTTGTTTGTGGTTTAATGGGCATCAAACTTCAAATGGCTTTTGCCATCCCTTCCTACAACTGCAAAAAAAAAAAAAAAAAAAAAAAAAAAAGGCCAAATTTTCAGTAGTGTCTTTTTATATTAATAAAGAAAATGTGTTCTGTGCCAGAGGCAATATTATTTTAAAAACTCCTAATTGATGACACATCTGATATTGGCTGCTTTACTTTATAAACATACTTCTGACCATGAAAAGAAGGCAACCAAAAGGAATGTGCTGCATAAACACTTTCTTTCCCAGCAATAAAGTTGCACTTCACACCAAAGATCATTGTCAGATAGCCCACATGCTAGCAACGAGAACCTGGAGATATGTTGTCACAGCCGTTAGATGTGGCAGCATGGGTGTCGCATACATACCTTTCATAGTAAGCAAATGGACTATGTGAGCAGAAGCCCCCTCTCTTACCTCAGACCCCAGTTGCCTTCTTCTCTTGCTCAAACAGTATTTAAGGTTCTGAAATTTGTTTATGGAAGATTTGCAATAGTTGGTATAATATACTTGAGATTAGAAGAGAAGCAAAAGCAGAGCAGTTGCAAAGAAACATCTCATTGTTCTGTTAAAAGCTTTTGACAGCAGAGCTTTAAATATGCATGTGTTTTAATAAAGTAACAAATTTTGGCTGAGTGTCTTTAAATGTTTGATGAATTGTGACATAGATTGACAATGCACTAATGTTGAAGATCACAGATTGTAATCACTCATTTTCTTTGCTAATGAAGTTCACTTTCATAGCTGTATAGAAATAATTATTTAGCAAAACAGAAGAATTTTAAAGGAGATTGCTGGGAATTACAATGGAAATGTTGGAGGTATCTGAAACAGTCAATCCTCCGTGATATAGTGGTTACCATGCTAACTTCATATACCCAAGGTCGCAGGTTCAAACCCAGTGGAGGACGATGGATTTTTTTCGGGAGTAAAGGGAAGTAAAGCCGTGGGTCCCTTGTCGTAGATTTACGGCACGTAAAAGAACCTCAAGCCTGATAGAGAGGCTTCTGAGCAAAATTAAGCGGTCTTTCATGCCCAATATAGAATAGGACGCTGAGAACCACAGCAGTTAAAGAGCGTCCATAAATAAAATTTCATTTCATTTTGAAACTGTCAATACTGGTGCTAATTAAGCATGCAAGTGACCATTACTTTTCCCTGAAACTAGACTGTGTTGGAGTGAGTCCTGTCAATATTGACTGAAATGTAGAATGTTGCAGAAGAAACAGAAAAGAAATTAAAGAATGCAATCTGCAAAATTATTTATTTTATCCTTCATGCAACAGATCAATGCAGTTATCAAGAATTAAAAGATAATGATTTGCGACACTGTTAAAGTTGATCACCCAGGATCTAGGAAGTATGCACAGAAAGCAACATGCTCTGTTCATGTCCAGACATGGCAAGGGAAGAAAACCAATGGGTGGATCAGTGGCATTCTGCAATTGCTTGCAGATGGGGAAGTCAGACTTGGATTTTCAAAATATCTGAATTACAGACATGTTCCACTATTTGGAGAGCAAATTGGCACTTCTGGAAGTTGGTCATGCAACTACTGAAGGTGAAGTTTGTGTCTGGAAATCAATTTGTAATGGACATAAAGTTGAAAGGGTTACTCACTGTTGGTTATAGTATCACCATCTACAATTAGTTTAGATTACTACAACCTCTAGATTCCTGAGATCAAAGTAGGACAGTTGTATTGATATTTTTGTGCTAATGAGTTTATATAGGTGGTATATAACAAATTCCCCCCCCCCCCAAAATGGGATTAAAAAATAAAGATATAAACAGTTATAAATTTTATTCTGTGGATTAACATGTAATTAGTGACCAAAACAATATGGATGTTTAAAAGATCAAGCTGTGGTTTTAGGGATAGTATTATGATACTTTGGAACTAAATGTGTTTTTCAATTTCACCCATAGATACACAGTAGACAGAAAATAAATATTAAGACACTGTGCAGAATGTATCAAACATACCACTGACTGTCATTACTTGGACACATTCAGTGATGGGAAAAGCAATCCAAAACCTATGGATGCTACAGGCTATGAGATTCAGACTCTAATGTATGTCTGGCTTCAGAATAATCATCAAACACATGTATGTGCCACTGTTTCTGAACTCTGTGATGAATATTGAGAAGTTATGTGTTGATGAATTATGAAGAAATAGTTTCCTAAAGCCTGCCAGCAATGATTGCCATGAAGAAAAATCAGTATAAAATGCATAATCTAATCATTGTATATGTTAGTCTTTTAATACTCTGCCCTTTTACACCTCACTAATATTCTCAAGATATTCTATACTCTCATATTAAGTTGTATCTCAGCTGAAGATGTATAAAGGCTGGTTCACAATAACAGAGACCAAACCAGAATGAGAACAAAATTAAAATGGGTATTAACAATTAACAGGAAGCAGTCCCAAGAATGCGAAAGATGACTTGGTCAAATTTAACTTTCTTGTTCCTGGCACAGCATATTAGACTCTTCATTGTAAGAGACTTGAGTTCTTTCAGTAGGTTAGGCAGTAACCTTCTGGTCTCAAGATCATGGGGTCAAACCAGTCCAAGACAATGGTTTTAAGTGTGTTTAAAAGACACAGCCCCATGTCAATACCTTGATTGGCATGAAAAACAACTCCTGCAGGACAAGTTTCCAGCATATGGAAATATTGATATGATCCTAGCAATGTTAACAAATATATATACACACACACTGTAGAAATTACTTAAAACAGCTGTCGAGCTCTGTAGTTGCCGGCTGGGAAAAGAAAGTGGAAGAATTCCAGCAAACGTGCATCCAAACTCCCTTAGATCTATCAAACATTGATTCTTCTAGTAAATACATCTGTAGTATGTGTGTAATTCAAAATTGGCTGTTGTCTGAATAGCTGCCCTCCATGTTGTAGTTTTTTTGGTAGTGTTTAATGCCCGCTTTTACTACCAAGGCACTGCAGGCGACCATGTAATGGTTACCATGCTAAACCCTTTTCAACAAATGAATTTGTCCTCTTGTAAACAAAGCACAAAATGTACTCCTCTGCTTGCTTGCTTGCTTGCTTGCTTGTTTGCTTGCTTGCTTGCTTGCTTGCTTGCTCGCTCGCTCTGATTGGTGGAGCAACAGGACTACTTCCTTAACTACATGGTGCCAAGAGAGAAATCCATGTGGAACCTTGGAGTGTCATCGCTTTCTTTCTACCGATTCTTTTTCTGCTTGCGTTTTACCCATACCTGGGAAGTTGTGTCGCCCTCATTTACCCATATTTTATTGAGAAAATAAAGCTTCTGCCCTTCCTGTCTGTACGCTGGAATTTAACAATACATCCTCCTGGTCAACAATGATATCCTTATTGTTTCTTTTCCAGAATTCAAAGTCAATGCCAAGTAACAGCTTATAAAAAGATGTTTGCTGGAACATAGCAAGTTCATAAGCACAAGTATTTTTTTGATAGTAAGTGGCCCGTTGATGTGCAGGAAGTGAATAACTTTTTGATGCACTGCACTCCTAACAAATTCATCATGCTGAACATCTAGCACTGCCTTTCTGCATTTCCTTGATTTTCCAGGTGTAACCTTTCACCACATGCAACATTTTTACTTAATGCAAGCTTTGCTGTCATGTTAACAATATTCTTGATCTTATATAGTTTGTGAAAAAATTCAAAATTATACCTTTCTCACCACTCATTAAAAGACTCACTTCTGCAATGTTTTACAAACTATATTTATTTGACCATGATGGTTTATGTACTAACAGCCTCATCTTCCTGCTGCAGTCTGCACATCCTGTTTGCTCATTTTCTAATCAAGTTCGATTTGATTGTTTAGATCTTTTTGCTGAAACACTACGTAAAGACATGTCAAACATACTGTTACAAAATACAGAGGATATCCATTAGTTTTGTTGGTACTCGGCGAACTACTTTGCAACCAAGAAAGTCATCATATGAATGTAATTCATTGGCTTATGTATGGCATAAGCCAATGAACGTTCTTCCTGTAATTTGCAAATTGGTATTTATTCGCTTCTGTGTATGTGTCTATGTTTACATGAGTACCATTTGGTCCCGTGAAATGTTTATTTCCACATAAAATAATCCCATACTTGGGCTAAATTTGCCATTTTTCACATTGGTAAGTTGTGATGTGTGCCACCTATGGGTGATGAGTAGATCCTTTCCACCATGCACACAGTGGTTATTTTTTTGTAGTGTTTAGCACCCACTTTTACTACTTGCGGCACTGGTGATACATGAATGAAGATGGAGCACCAGTGGAATGCAATGGCCGCTTTGTCCAAATGCGGTCACTTGGGATCAAACCTGGGCCATCTAGGTGAGAGGCGAGTGGTCTAACCACTCGGCTATGGTGCGGCTCATACACAGTGATGAACTGATCAAGAAAACATTGTAAAACATATCCCAATATGCTGACATGGCATGACAAAACTTGAATAGATAAATGAATGAAATATTGTCTAAACAAAACAATAGCAAAAATCTAATGTATTATATTCATATGACTTTCTCTACCTTGTATCCTATTAGAATATGTACAGATTATTTTTTACGGAAGCTTATCTTCCTGTCCCTTTTAAAATAAATCTTTGCAGAAATATCTGCATTACACATTTATTGTAGACACAAAGAGAATAGCAATGGTGAGAAAAATAACTGGATGTTACATGCTGGCCTTAAAATTGCATACTCTTTCTATGTAGCTGTAAGACTTCTGAATATTGAAGTGACAAAAAAGTATTGATATATTTGGTCCATTGTTTAACAACTACCAGTTATACAAGATTAAATAAAATATCTTCCAAATAAAGAGGTCTTCACAGACTATTCTCAGAATAGAGTAAAAACATTTTGAAAAACACTCCATGTAAAGCATAGTTGAGGTTGGGCCAATTTTCTTGAAAATCTTCATGTTAACCCGTTATGGCATGATTTATTTTGCTACATATTTCATTCTTCCTCTAATTTGCAAACTGGTATTTATGTCTCTTTCACTGGCACCACAACTGAAGCGACTTGAATAGTCGTCATTAATAGTGCGATACGAAATGTACTGGCCATCCTTTCAAAGCTGAACATCGCATGTTGGAGTCACAAAAACTACAGTCAAATTACCTGTGGTAAAGGATGGGGAGAGCCCAAGGAAAATAACCGGTGCGATGGCACGCCTGGATCCTGACAGGGTTTCATTTCACTGCACTTGCATGGATTTTGCTCTTTTTTATTTAAAGAAGTTACACCACAGTTTTATTGTAAAAAGTATTAATAATTTTACAATATAAGACAGCTGTAACTAACTTAATTTTATTGTTGAAGGGTAGTGTAATACAAAATTAGAAAAAAGTCATAAAACTAAAATCTTTTACTAGCCATCTTTGTTGCATAAGTGCAACACCATGCAATTAAGGGTTAAATATTTGCAAGATATTGAACTGCTTACCAGGTTTGGCATTTATCGGACTTCTCGTTTTTTTGTTATGTTGTATACGACACACAGCTAAACCTTTTCCTAAAAATATAAACACGTGATATTGCATTCACATTCTCACATCCACTCCGGTTTTTGTTCTCAGGTTACCATGAACCAGCATTTATGCATTCACTTTAGTTTCACAAACTTTGCTGTATGTTGAAAAAAGCATTCCTTGATTTTAAATGAATTCATAAGTGATTTTCTATCGTCTGTGGAACTTTAAATTGTTGGTTTATCTTGTCTGAGAGTTGGAATAAAATTCTATAGCATTTGCATCTCAACAACTTACTGATTAATATATAGAATTTGTTGTATTCACAAGCATAAATAAAGTTTAAACCTTTGTGTGCTGTTTGCAATAAAAATGGTTTATTTTTTGCTCAAGCAAATAGTCAGCATTCACAGCTTTAAACAATGAAACAAAATGTAACACATAAATATGTGCATTGAATATGATTGTTACTTTACTTCACTGCACTGTGAAGATCTTTGTTTGTCATATGTAAAATTCCCAGTGAATTATAGAATTTGTTTTTTGTGTTAGTATTGCATATTTTTTTTAAGGAACATCTTTTGTTAATAATAAAGTTAATGAGCATAACCAAAGTTTTTTCATTTTAATAATTCCAAATCTTTCTAAAGCATACTTCCAAGATATCTTTTTCTTCTTAATGCTGTAACTAGTTTGCAAATGACTAAATGACCATTCTTTCAATAAGTCCTTACAAAAAGATAGAAGAACAAATTATTTTTGGTAGATTTTTTTAATGCTCATTTTAGCTTTTCCTTGCATTTCTGCAACTGTTTTAAGCCTTCCAAAAAGTAGGATTTCAGAAGGTCCTCAAAATAGGCATGTGTTTGGGAGATGACTTCTTTGTTAGAAGTGAATCATAAGTTTGAAAATAAAAAAAGGTCACGGCGGTGTCAAATCTGATGAACACTGTGGATGTTGTAGTAATTAAAACCTTAATTCTACAATTTTCACCATCAAAACTGTGCAGGTGTGTACCCTTGCATTGCCTTGATGGAAGAGAATCTTTATCTTTGGCATATGAGGGCATTTTTTTCCGTAATTTCTCTGTTCAACTAGTGTAATAATAATGCATAATATTCTCCATTTATCGTTCTTCCTTTCTGCAAGTAATCAATGTAGATGATTCCGTGTCCATCCCAAAAAATTGAGGCCATCACCTTCTGCAGATTTCACTACCTGTTATCATTTGTATATTCTTTGCAAAGAACTTTTGCAAAAACTTACTTTCTATCTACTGCATATTAATCACACATTTTGTCATATACAGAAGGGATAGAGGATACTAAACTATAAATGTGTGAAAGTGGCCTTGAAGTTCCATGACCACTAGAAACAGATAAATAGTGACACCACTTTATAGAAATGATTCACAAAAAAAGTTGCCTGAAATATATTGTGTTTTAGTGTTCTGCTGTCCATCTCTTAAGATCTGTCAGTCTGGGTGGCTGATCCTTAGGTCTGCAACAGCCTCATGTCAGTAAATTGACTTGCATGTTAAAGAACTCCAGCAGTGGCTCTGATATGATCCTGGCAATTAACAGTATTGTTAACAAACAAAAGGTATACTAGTATAACAGATTTAAATGCCCACGTCTGTTTTTGTCCAACATTTTGAGTTTGCTGTTTATTATATATAAATTCAAGGAGCCTTGAAACATACATTTTCAGTGAAATTATTAGTTTTTGGATGAAATAAAATACTTCTTACTAGATATGCATTTGAGAGAAAGTAAAGATTAATATAATACAGAATACAATCCATATTCAGCAGATCTCATCAACTGATTGATATTACATTCAAGCACTTACCCTTTAGAAGTAAACAAACACCGGGTGTGACCCTCAGTGGTGTAGAGGTTGCTAAGCTAGCCTCTAATGGCAAGGTTGCAGGTTCAAATACAGAAGAGGGTGATGGATGTTCTTGGGTGTAAGAATACTTTCCTGTGTAATGTTTATTTGCTTGAAAAAGAACCCCATACCTTGAAATGGTCCTTGTGTTTGATGTCCGCAAGTCAAGATTTCATCCTATAGTGCCTTGGGCGAGAGTTGATCCCTTGTCATTGTGTGCACATAGTGATGATCAAGAAGCCCCTGTAATGGTAGCCGGCATGATGGAACTTAGAACTTTTATCCATTAAATTCATGGGTGACAGTTTAAGAATTGGATTTCAAGCCGGCAGTGTACATTTCAGATGCACATTAGATCCAGATGCAAGTAAATATCACTCTTTTACTTAATAAACAACCACATGAACATTTCCTGCATTGCCTTTATGAGCCCAAACATTTATGAGGAAACATGAATATATATATAAAATTAGGATGTGTCTGATTCCACTAACAGTTGTGCTGCCATCTCTCTCTCTCTCTTTGTTAACTGGATGACATCATCTATGGCAGAAATTTCAAAATTCGTGAGATTTCCTTTATGCTTGTGAAAAAAGATGTTTTCTTTTCCAACTCCATTGATAAGGTAATTCATAAACATAAAGTGCAGAAAATGCTAAATGAAACTACAACTTTGCAAAAGCTAAAAAAGTCCACACACAATTACTGTAAGTTTACTTTCCATCCAAGATACTTCTGGAAATTTAGGAAATTATTTAGGGATCACAACATTAACTTGATACCACAAAATAAATACAACTACTAAACCACTCTTTCAAAGATAGCACACCAGAAACAAAATTATCTGGCATTTGCCAAATGAATTGCCAAGATTGCAGCAAAATATACATTGACAAACGAGGAGAAATCTGGACGTGAGAAACATCAAATACATAGACAAGTCTGCCATTGCCCATCAGTTTTGGACAGAGAATCATAATATAGAACCAGAAATAAAGCAAACACTTAAAACAACCTTGGGAATAAACACATGGAAAAACATTTTTATTCATAAGCTTGAAGGAAATCTCGTGACACAACACGAGAGCAGCAGTTGATAAATTAACTGAAGATAAGGAGGATGCTCCCTGAAACTAGTCTTAAAAATGTGATGTGTTCCATTCACGTGACTTTCTCTATATCTCTATAACAAATTATTGTTAATAAGCTTATTCTTTTATTTATTACATGCTAATCGAGAAAAAGTCATTTCTTGCTTTATTGTGAGTAGGAGAGAAATAAGGGAGTACCATGGGTTAAAGTGAAAGCCAAAAGCTGGTTGCTATGTGACTGAAGTTCCTTTGTTTGTATGGACACGAGTTGACAAATTCCTGTATGAGAAAATTACAAATTTTTCAAAGCTGAAACCAAAAACAAGGAATATGTCAAAAATGATCAACTCCACGAAAAAAAGGTATATAGCATAAATTGTGTGTTATAACGTGCTCTACATTTTTTGTGTTTTAAGTTTTTGTCCATCTGTTATGGTTTAGTACTTATGCAAAATTCCGTAAAGTTCATCCAGAATAAAGCAGTCTTCAGAGGTTATTCCCAGAAAATTCAAGATATACATTTTATTTGTCAGGTAAATATCTTTAATATAAGATATTTTAATCAAAATCCTTTGTCATTTTCAGAAAATAAAAATGTTCGAACATTTTTCCATGTGAAGGGTAGTTGGGGTGGCGGGATTTTCCTGAAAATCTTTGTGTCGCTTCCAAGATATGGAACTTAAATACCAAGTTTGGTATTTAACGGTCTTTTCGTTTTTGAGCTATGCTGCTCACAGACACACACACGGACATTTTTCTAAAAATGCTTTTTTTTTTTTGGATTCAGATGGTCTCAAAACATGTATTTCCGGTGAAATATCAGTATCAAATTTTTGGGTACAATGCAATACCTTCTCTATACACTATGTACATAGTACATATAGAGAAAGTAAAAAGATCAATATGTAAGTGGAGATTTTTAAAGTGTTTAAAATTTCAACTCATTGTTAAATTATTCCATATATGTTTTGTTTATTAAAAACAAGATTATGCCAATATATTGCACAAACTAAGCAGGTTTATGTATCTAGTTAATGAAGTTTACTGCATGAAATGTACAATATAAGATCAGTGTTCATTTATCCTTTGTATTTCAATAAAATGGATTAGTATTTTCTTTTAAGCTTTCTGAAGCTAGTGCTTCTATGCTTAGAAATACTCCACTCTGCTAGGTAACCAAACATAGCAGCATTGTTATCACACAAAACTAAAATGTACTGATTAATAATGAGCTGTCGGAAAGATTTCTTTGTTCTACTACTTCAGTGCCTTATTTTTGACCTTCGGCCATATCATATACCTTGCATTTGAGTGTAACACTGCTGGCAAGCTGCCTGCAGTCAGTGTATGGCTAAGGGTCAAAAATAAGCTAATGTATAAATCACATTTTTCTGCAATTAATAAAATGAAGGAAAAACCTTCACAGCTTGGTAATTTTCAGCCTTGAAATTCCGTACTCTTTCCATGACATTGTGAGAATCAACTGAATAACAGCACTTTAAAAAATCTGAAGTGTCCCACTTACATGACTTGTGTAACAAACTATCCTTCTACCTGCTTCATGCTAATCAAGAGAAACAAACAAAAATGGTCTAATTGCGTAGTTCCCTATAAGTAGGAGAGAAATAAGGGTTAAAGTGATAGCCAAAACTTTAAAAGCTGCTCGCTATGTGATTGAAATTTGGTTCTCTTTGCATGGCCAGGAATAAAACAAAAGAAAAAGGAAAGACTAACTCCAATTTGAGAAAATGTATTTTAAAATTGAAACCAATAACAAGTAATATCTCAGAAAAAAAAGTGTATAACATATATTGTGTGTTTTAACAGATCTACATAAGTTTTTGTCTATATCTTAAGGTTTACCAGTTATTCGAAAGTAATTCACAATGAAGAGGTCTCACAACCTATTCCCAGAAAATTCAAAATATACATTTTACTTGCCATGTAAATATCATTAATATTCTCGTATTTTAATCATTTGAGAAAATCAAAATAAATGAAGATTTTTCCATGTAAAGGGTAGTTGGGGGTGGCAGGATTTTCTTTAAAATCTTTGTGTTGCATGCTTAGAAGATGTTAAACTTATCAAGTTTTGTATTTAACAGGCTTTTCGTATTTTAGTGTTCTTCTCATACATATAAGTTCTTTTTCTAAAAATAATTTGTTTTTCTTTCTTTCATTATACAAGAACCCTAAAATGTGTATTTCCAGTAAAATCCTGAGATATTTTTTGGGGTATGCAATACCTTTTCTATGTACTAAGTAGAGAAAGTAAAAAATGCAGGCTGCAACATAATATATCTCAAATAAAGTTTTAAAAAACTGGATACATCTTAGTACAATGAATATGAACTTAAATAAAATTGATTTGCATATGGTAAATAAACAAACAACAAAATTGTATTTTTCCCAAACTTGATACATATACCTTTACATTTGCTGGTTCAAACCCAACCCAGACAGATCAGTGGTTTTTAATTGTGCTTAAAAACATCATGTCAGTAGATACACTTGACATGTTAAAGAACTCCTGTGGGTCAACATTCTGGCACACCAACAGTGTTAACAAACGTGTATATTTTATGTTGGCTCACTTTGGTCTGCTGAGCCGCGCATGTTGGGCGGGAAGCAAGGTGCATGCTTAGCTGTGAGGGTAACAGTTTAAGCAATCTTATGATTTTGGTTTTGTGTGTGTTTGATTTGTACAAAACAATTTAATCAAAATCGTTAGAGCCATTTTTAAGAAAATCAAAATTTTCGAAAATTTTTCCATGTAAAGGGTAGTTGGGGTTGAGGGGATTTTCTTGAAAATCTTCGCATCCTTGGAAGAACTTGAACTTAAATACCAAGTTTGGTATTTAATAGATTTTTTGTTTTTGAACTATGTTGTAAGCAGACGTATACAGACATTTTTCTAAAAATGCTTTTTTTTTTTTTTTTCGATTCAGAGGGTCTCAAAACAAAATTTTCTGGTAAAATCTCAGTATTGAATTTTTGAGTGCAATACAATACCTTCTGTATACACTATGTACATGGTATGTGTAGAGAAATTGATGATTTCTGATAGGTTTTAATTAAAAGATTGTATAATTAAGGCAATAATCTTATCTTTCTTAATAAAGAAACATTTAAAAAGTAGATCAGTGAACTTAAGAAAGTATTGATTTACATGCTGTAAAACTTCCATCCTATTATCCTAAATAGTTCTCAGATAATAGGTCATGAATTCAGCAAATAGGATTTGTAATATCTTCTTAAGAGGAGGATGGTTTTGTGTACAGGTATGTCATAATTTGTAGACTGGTTTTGTCTGAGTCTGATGGTGAAGCTGGTTTCATGCTGAGGTGTTTATGTAAGGCTTCATTTCCAAGGAAACAGTTCTTACATAATTGCTTTTGTCTTGAAGTCTATATGACCTTTTCTTCTAAGGAGTGAAGTTTACGTAACAACAGCATGACCTGGATTAATTGGTGCATGTGGTTGACAGTTGGGATTTTGTTATGTGCAAAAATGTACAACATATACTTATATTTTTTAGACATTTATACAAACGTTATTCAAATCAAAATCTCTCCTCCCCACAGAAGTGGAACTAAAAATGTACTTTTTAAATAATAATTATTCTTAACACCTCTGTAATAAATTCTTAGACGGAAATTTCCATAGCTTTGATATTTAAAACTATGCTGTAAAAGTGATGCAAGCTTATTTATTATAATTGTGATGTTGGATTCATATTACTTTCTCAACTCGCTCTTCTAGAATTTTTTTTTCTTTTCCTTTCCCCTTGTAAATACAAATAAATCTTCATTACTGATTTACACATTTCATTGTTGGTATAAGAATAATATAGTAACCTGAAGCAGAAAGTATTTGAAAATTCAATATTTCAATTCATTAAAGTCCAATAACTAAGAATATCTTGGAAGTGTTTAATGCCACAAAAATGTTGGCATAATTTGTTTGTTTTAATGAGATGCAGCTACATTGAAAATTTCAATCTGGTCACCCTAAATATGTAGAATATTTTGCACAAAAAATTAGTTTTGTAGTAATGTATCATGGTTTGCAAGTGAGAAACTTTTAGAACCAATTGTGGGCGAGTTCTAAAATCTTGTTAGGTACATCTGCATATTTAATTCTTTCTGCTATCAAGAATTATCAAAAGCATTGAGGTATTCATTACTGGTGGAATTGTTATAACATGGCAGTAAGTAAACTTTTGTTTCTTTTCCATTCACAATAGAAGTTTATAGCATTATATTAATAAAACCTACTGGCAAAAGTGATGAGAAAATCTATTCGACATACCAACCATAAAACAGTCTGGAAATCAATTAATATTGCATTTATTATTTTCTTTATTTGAACAGGGTATTTGTTTTTAATTACTGTTAGCAAAATGGCTAAAACAGTACTTACACTTCCATTAAGTTTGGCAATAAATTTTGCATTTTCAGTTGAAAATATAATATTAATTGGATGAGATCAATTGCAGAATATTGTTTGGTTATGAAAGATATGACAAATTGCATATATAGTTTACTAAAGATGTCTTACTTTGAAACTTTCTACCTGCAGTTTCTGCCTTTTAATAGAAATGCATATGGCTTTCAATAGATTTTATTTAAGAACAGCTTAGTATGTTGTTTCTCTATGAATTTAAAATATTATGTATAACAATGCATCTTTGATTCTATATGATAATTAGCATAGAATTATAAATTGTAGTGGTATAAAACATCTATTTTAAGTAGCATTACAAAACTGCAATGAAATCTCGTTATAACAAATCAACAGAAAATTAAACTTGATTTTTTTTTTTCAAAGACTCCCAAATTAATATGTTATGTGAAACCAAATAACAGCCTCGGATTTAATGTTTGTTGTAACGAGATTTTTAAATAATTTTTGGGGCCATTCATAAACTTAATTATTGCTGCTTTTTGGGCAATTCCGAGAGCTGTTAGTAGATTTTTGTGTTGGATAACAATAATTTGGGAGTCAAGATGGATGTGGTGTTTTAATTTTGTTGTAGCAACTAGGGGGCTATTTTAAACTATGAATGGCTCCATTGCTAATTAGGAGATATCAATAGTTCAGTGTGTTAACTACAAATAGACATAAAATACTCCAAAGATTTTAATTTTTCACCTTCCTGTTGCTTAGCTGTTAGTAATGCTATGGCTGTTTAAATTGCTGGCAGTATACTAATATTTCTGGTTGCCATTCATTCGGATGTAGGTACATCCTGTGACTACATCCTGTTGCCATAATTACTGTATGTGTGTGAATGCCTTGCTTCAAAAGTCATAGATAATTGTTGCCATGTGTGCCTTCAGCGAGTTCTTTTGACGTTGAAGCTGCAATTGTTACACCTGTGTGAGTGGAAAGTTTCTTTGACATTGGAGCCGTACATTGTTATACCTGAGTGAGTGTGATTCCTGAGACTCAACTGGGGGTGCATAGCAGTACCAGTTGAAAACTGATCTCTCTGCAGAGTTCATTCCCTTTTTTATACCTGTTGATCACATGGCAGGAAACTTCCAAAAGCAATCACATGTGCAAACCACCACAGGTGTCACAAATGCACTCAGGTGTAACAATACATGTCTTTGATGTCAAAAACTTGCTGACAATACATGTGTCCACATATACAGGTGGATTAAGGGGAATGAAATGGGAAATGGTCCCACAGAAGTGTCCTACATTTTATTTTAGATTGTGAGGAGATGAAATTATGGAGGGGCCAATTGGTACCAGCTAGGTGGTCGTGGTTACCAAGAGAAATAATTAAAATGAGAATTAGCAAATCTAAGAATACAGATGAGATTAGAAAGAGGAATTTTAGAATCTTAAATTAATAAATTAGAATGATGCCTATCAGGAAAATTGGTATATTTAAATATAAGGGAGTTAACAATTAGGTAGTTAGTGAACCTGGTGAATAATATGTTAAAAACAATGGTGTTAACTTATATTTGCACAGAGGCAACTCAAATGTATGTGTACAGGTTGTTTTACCAGAAAGGAAGAGGTATAGCGGTATAGTGAATACAGTTATTTGTGTTGCAGTAAAATAAATTCATTCATTCATACAGATGTAACAATTGAACTTGGATGTCAAAAGAACTCGATGACAGCACATGTGTCCACTAACACACATATAACAATACATGGCAACAATCAGCATTGGCTTACAAAACAAGCAGCAATAAATATACTTTAAATATACAATATATTTCCTTTCAATGTTAAATTTTTGCCCCTTCTTTTTTGTTCTTTGGTTTTATATGCCACCCTGGAGGAGATTCAACATTTTTGGGAATGCTCATTGTTGCAGAGTGATCATCAGTATTCAATATGAAATTAGCTCACAAATCTCTGTGTATACACAGTCAAAATTTCAATAAAATTAGCACAGACCTTTATAATTAAATTAAAATTGGTGCTAAATTATTGGAAAACTGCTGCATATTGAAGTTGATGTGGTTTATATCAGAATTTGAGGAACATTTCTTGAAATAATACTTCATCCAGATTTTCAAGCATGGATCTTCCACTTTGTGTGTGGTTCCTCTAACCTAGGTCATTGCGCATCAAGTGACCTTATTTTCAAAAGTCAAATGTTAATTAATTGAAAATTATCAACAGTTCTATGACAAAACTAATAAAATTATTTTAATACTAATGCACACGATAAAGCTTGGAGTGAAATTAGTAAATTAATTGCAACCTTGTAGTTTCTTGTTAAAAAGATATCATGAATCCAATATTTCCATTTCTTGTTTCTGTAATTTGTTTCTTTTTTCCCTGCCTCTTTACATAAATTTGATATTGCAACTCATTTTCTGACATATGTACACATTCTTCATTTCGGTTCATTTTGTTTCTTTCCACTAGATGAGAGTGACAGAGGAGTTTTGGTTCTGTTTGATTCAATCCAATTCTGCTAAGTGTGAGCAGACATTTACAGTTCCTAAGCAAACTATTGCATTTACAGATTGTAAATCTTATCTACACAGAGCAGCAAACCAAGTGTGGAAAAGAAAGGCAGTACCAAACAAAAGTATTTTGTGGTTAGAAGCATGTTGTAGGTGCTGTGTAATAATGGAGCTCTATATGGATATAATTCAAACATGTTATTTGTGTCAAAATGAAATGTAACTCGCACATGAAGGTGTACACCCTGTCACATTGAAAAACTTACAATTACATGCGTGAACACTAGAGTACCAACCTGTAGGCTTCGCATACCTAGTGACATGACTAGTACTGCACAGGAGTGGTGTTTGTTTACATCTGACATGTCACAAACCGTTCCTTTTGAGGGGCTGATGAGGCTTAGCCCCACCACATTTTTTCTGTATCACTAATCATAAAACAATAACAAATATCACTTCATGTTTTAAAAATATATAATTTTATTTGCAGATTCCTACTAATCTCTTTCTAACCAAATCACATTACCAAGAGCTAAAATGCAGTGTATCGAAGAATGGGGCTAATACATTTAAGCTCCAGGACTCTGAAATGTTGACATTACATGAGGTTTGGTTTGGCTAGGCGCTACAGCATAAGAAAATTAGGACTAGCCCATCCCAGATTGGAATTCTGTCACAGTAGCCATATAACCCCAGGATTGCTTTACTTTGGGTAAATAGAGGTACCAGCAGCAAAAGCGGTGAAGAAATGTTATTTCAAAAATTATGTAAGCAGTAATTTTATTTTTCGTAGACGACTTACCCTCCCCATATTTAGAATTAACACTAGGACTTACAAGCAGATGCCTAGGGATCAGAAGCCTGTCAAGAGCTAACAGCACGAAACCACAGAATGGAAAACCTGAAATGAGTGGCCAGTCTGTAGCCAGGCATGAGCATGATTAAGTAAACAAAATGGATGATAGAAAAGGTGATGATGGAGCAGTTGGTGGAATGAGTGGCTGGGGAAAATAGAGGACCCAGAGAAAACCCATCTAGACACTGCTTCGTCCACCACAAATTCCATACATGGCACTTGGGATTGAACTCCGACTTGCCTAGGTGAGTGGCGAGCAGTCTAACCACCTAAAACAATAAAATAAGAGTAATAATATTACTCTTATTTTCATAGATCATGTAGCTCCATCCCATAAGTTGCCACAACAGATTTCACAATCTGATTTAATGTCAAAGTATGTAATTTTCTTATCTTAATATTTCCTTTCTACTCTACGATTTTCTGTACATTGCAGCTAGTAATACTGAGAAACTTTGAACTTGGATGAAATTGTCAGTTCACTGGTATACAGAGTTATTTAACATATAGGATCTTGAGCATTTCATATTGGTGCAAAATTAAGGTTACTTTAAATTGAAAGTCTATTAAAACTGTGCTCATTTTTAGATTATTTTCCAAAATATTCAAAATAATAACATACAATGGCACTGCATTATTTATAATACAAAATGAGCACATCCAAAATATACAATAATAGCACAAAATCAGAAAGTATTAGGCCGCGCTGTGGCCGAGTGGTTAGACCACTCACCTCTCACCTAGACAGCCAGGGTTCCATCCCAATCGACTGCATGTGAGATTTGTGGTGGACAAAGCGACGCTGGGGTGGGTTTTCTCCGGGTACTCCAGTTTCCCCCACCATCGAATTCCACTGGTGTTCCATCATTCATGTATCATCAGTGTCACCGCCTGTGGTGCCATAAGTAGTTAAAGCGGGCGTTATACACTACCAGAAAGTATTCTCTTTCAGTCTGTCATAATACACTAGTGTTACTAACAGCAGTTGAAAGTTTGACTGTTTCACAGATGTTTGTTCCTTGTTTTGCTGCACCACTAAGATTATCTGCCATTATGTTCACTCATGCTTTTGGTGTTAATGCTTTAATTTTATTATTCTTGCTTTTCAACATCTCTCTGCCGTCATCCTCCAGATCTAGAGGTAACATGCCAGCCTCTGGTTGCCAAGGTCACAGGTTCAAACCTGGCAATGGGTAATGGATTTTTAAAATCTTTAGTATGGCTTCCTTTGGAAGGGAAGTAAAGTTGTTGGGCCCCATGTAGTAGATTGTTTTTGATAATTGGCTTACTCTCCCCGTATTTAGGACTTACAAGTGAATGCCTAGGGGTTAGATGCCTGTCGGGGAGCCTACGGCACAAAATCACCGAATGGAGAGCCTGAAATGTAGCCAGGCATGAGCATGAGGAAGTGGATGATATGAAATGCAAGCGAAATGGATGATAGGAAAGGTGATGATGGAGTAATTGGTGGAATGATTGGCAGGGGAAACCGGAGGACCTAGAGAAAACCTGCCCAGATATCGCTTCATCCACCACAAATCCCACATGCGAATACTTGCCTAGTTGGGAGTCGAGCGGTCTAATTGCTTGGCCATGGTGCCGCCCTGTAATAAATTTATGGCACGTTAAAGAACCTCAGGCCTGATAAAGAGGCCTCTGAGAAAAATTAAGTGGTCTTTTATGCCCAGTATAGAAAGGGATGCTAAGAACCGCAATAGTTAAAGGGCATCCATAAATAAAACTCAGTGTATTTATTTCCTCTCTCTCCCCCACCCTCTCTGTCTCTCCCCCTTCCCTCTCTCAAATTTAAACTTTCATGCATATTCCCATCCTCTAGGGCCAGCTGATCAAAAACCTACCCTGATGACTGTGATGCTCTAACTCTCCTACTGGCGCAATGCATTATACACCAACATGTTGCTTGTGAGCGCTCATCACCACAGCATTGTCAAAAGTCTCATCAGTGAATCTTAATTCCTAATACAGGATATAAGTCAACTTTTGCAATTTTCTTTTTATTTTGTCAATTTTCCAACCTTTTCTACTCCTGTATCCTTTATCCACATTTCATTACTTCCTCAAGAAAGGTGCATTTATTAATTTTTTTGTGTTCACCTTCATGCATATCATCTCGTTTTGTAATGCAAGTTGGGTTCTCTTGTAAACAGAGTGAAGCATGGAGGGGAGGTGAAAATATTCCAGAACTTCATCTTCAGAACTTCAGACCAGCAGATGATAGATTGATGTTATCTTCAAACTTTTAGTATATTTTATAGTGGCAGCAGTAACATAAATAATTAATGTGCTTTTTCCTTTTTTTTTTTTGTAAATGCAATCAGCCATTTGTTGAATGTCTGTACATGTGATATCAAATTTAGCTCAGAAATTATTTTATTACGCAAACTGTACCACAGTTTCACATTAAAAAGAGTTGCTACAATTACAAAATGAAGTGTTATAACGAGATTTCAGTTGTAGCTTCAGAATTCTATCAGTGGTTAGATGTGTTGAGAAATTCTGCCTGTTATGTAGCAATATTGAATTAATTTTAAATTGTGAAGTAAAATTGAATGTTCTAATCAAGTTAATATAAGAGTAAAATTGTTACAGCATGGCTTGTTGAATTTTATTTAAGATTATTAATGAAAAAAAGGAACCAGAGTTTATAAATATGTTGCTTATACAATCAAAAGAATAAAATACTTGATGTGAGTTTATGTAGCTGTTACTAACAAAATGCATGTTAATGTTTATGTAAAAATGTCTGTTAGATGTTGCCAATTTTTTTTAGCAGATATCTTTAGAAAAACTGTTGATGACATTCTGTCAATTATAAATATGTTGGTTACCATTGTTGTGCAAATCTTGGATGTTCATGTTTGAAAATGTCAGATTCTGATTCTATTTTAAAGTCTATTTGAAAGTGTTCTTATTATAAGAAAACTTTTTGTCATATTCATGTGCCTGTGGAGCAAAACTTATACGTGTATAACATTTGAAACTTGGCGGGGTTTTTAGTCCCATGACACTGTGACACAACACTTTTATTAGAAGTATTCAAAAACATTTTTAGAAAAAGCATGACCTAGGGGGAGGAAGAGAATATTTGTATTTAAACATTTTGTATATATCCAGGTAAATATTTTATTCTCTCCATTCCAAAATGTGGTATATCAAAATATTCTAGAATAGGGAATATTAATCTATTATTTATTTTATTAACAATTACTATAGCCTACATTTACTACATAGACAAAAATAAGTCACATATACATAATGTATATTGTTCCAAAATATGAATAGCATACAGTACACGAACATATTGTATGTCTGCTAAGAGTACATATACAAATCTAAACCACATACATCTAGCATTTGTACTGCTCCAAAACATAAAATACAGACTACAAATAAAAGTTGTTTGTATTCCACAGCAGCTCCTGTTCCTTATTACGTAGGATGATGAGAAAGTAAGATTACAAAGCCAATATTTTATTTTGTACAACAATACAGCCATATGATAGTTCATACATAATATTATTTTTCCACAGTCTCCATAATGGCAAAGGCATTTGTCACTTCATGGAATGAGTTTGAGTACTCCCTCCTGGTAAAAACATGTGCTTGCATGTTCAGCCATTTGTCGTGAAGTGTTGCACCTCCTCATCTGAAGAGAATCATCAGCCTCCTAGGTGTTCCTTCAAGTGAGGAAAAAGGTGAAAGTTGCTTGGAGCAAGAGTGGTTGATGATATCCCAAGGAAGCTTATTCAACAGCATAGTGCTGTACTGGATTTTTTGAGGTCATGCATTGTCATGAAGAAATTGACACCCACAGTGAGAAGCCCTGGACATTTCCTCCTGATTGCTTCACACACTTGTGTCATGGTCTCACTGTGTGCCCTCTTTCCAAAAACTCCATGAGTATGACACCTGCACTGTCCCAAAACACTGTAGCCATCACCTTAAACTTCTTTGTCTTTGGAGAAGAGGGGTGTTTTCAGTCCATTGACAACCACTAACTGCTGGGGGCATAGTGGTGGGTTAATGTTTCGTCACCCATGACAGTGTGATGGACAAAATCTGTTTCTCTTCTGTTTAGAACCGCTGCAAAAGTTGCAGACTTGCCCCCATGCGCTTCTCTTTGTGTTGGTTGGACAGATTTCGTGGAACCCATCAGGAACAACTTTCCGGTACTGCAGAATATTGTGAACAATGTGGTGAACGCTTCCAAAAGACATTCCCAGTTCTACCACCACAGTCACATGAATCAGCTGCTCTATGCAAACTGTATTAAATCTGTGGATGCCATGCTGTGATCCTTGTAGGTGACATTTTCTCTACCTGCTGCAAACTTTCTGTGAGATGCTGGCAACACATTACAGACTCTCCATAAATCTTTACCACTGTGTGTGAATGTCAGGCATGGTTACATGTTTTGCCCACAGAAATCAAATAATGAACAGATTTCTTTATGAGACCAATTTTCCAAACGAGTCTCCATTTGTGTTTACCTTGGTGATAGCACTGTAGGCAGCAGTTGACTGGAACAGGGAGCAGAGAGTTTCAGATAATTGATGATTTTAAGCAGCGAAAGGAGGAAAATAATTGTGTTATAAATGCATGTAATGTTTAATAAAAAACTTCTAAGCAGAATGGCTGAGGTGTAATGTCTGTGATCCACTTTTGGGAGGTCGTGGGTTCAAATCCTATGGGCCAACCAATTTGACTGCCCCCCCCCCCTAAATTACCAGGTGAACACCAGATTATTTATTCAATACCTCTACCCAAAGTTCCACCTTTAGAGTGAACAGGCAACTAACTACAGATATTGAAAGCAAGCAGACTGGACAGCACCCTAATGCCACTTCCATGGCCCGTGTATAAGCATGGATACAGTTGCCTGACTTTAAGGTCTTTGTGACACATGACGAAGCAGCCATCTGTCCTTTACATATAGAAGCAGAGATGCGGTTCTGGCACCTGCACCCGTGACAGACCTGCAAGATTGGTATAGTACTGGAACAAGACCTGGAAGACTGTCACACACAATTCATGTAATATAGCCTAACAAATCCATTGCAAAATGACCAAGTAGTTAAAGTGACACAAAATAAATTTAAAAAAAATAAATAAAACGAGAAACTACTATTGTATGCAGCATTAAAATATTACAGTGCTTACAAATACTATTTCATAAAATCAGTCATTTTTTTCTGAACTTTCTTCTCACAATTCTTGCCAGCAGCTATATCACACTACCATTTGATAAGCTTTATATCAGTATTGATTCACTGCTTTGTTCTTCAAAATGCAAAGCAACCTAAGGACAAAAGGTTCTAATGCTTGTCTGCTGTTGGCTTCAAGTTTCTATTCAATGTGTATACAATCTGCTTCTTTTCACGTGATCAACATGAAAACCAAAATAGCATTGAATGTGTTTGAAGTAGTCAGCACTGTTATAATGGGACAATATTTCTTGGAATGTTGGGTAAAGGATAAGATTAAGTGTTTGTTATACCAAGTACTTATATGGAAATTATTGCACCAATGCTGCCATTGCAAATTTGAGTTTTTTTTTTTTTTTTTTTTTTTTTTTTTTTTCATTCTTTCTTACTCCCCCCCCCTGCTCTGCTATTTCAGATAACCAGATTTCAGTTAAGCACAATTGCATTGAGCAGGATTTTATTGTACAGAAAAAGAACTTGTTTAAAAATTGATTTTAACTCTACTCTCTGTATCATATACTAAATAAATTATTTTTATAGTGAAATATTTCATAAATTAGGCATGTTGTATGTCATTTTGTTTAGAAAAGTACATAGAATTTTATCATATAAAAGTAGAGTTTTGTATTTTTACCTCTCCGCAAGTGTTTAACTCTTATCAAACTTTGGAGAACAAGTTGCATGATCATATGGATTCATTCTATGGATAAGAAGAAACTTGAACTTGACATTGAACAAGCGGCCATCTTACAATATGATAAATTAATCAGACAATCTTATAATGACTGGGAAAAAAGAAAACCACATATAAAACTAAAAACTCAACAAAGTTTCCTTACTAAAGTCAAAGAAATCAAACAAAGATTAAAACTTCCTTACTTAAAAGAAAACATACAAACAAATATTAACCCATTAGAACTATTTCATATTGAACACTATCTACACTTAGCTGAAGGATTTACAAAATCTGAGACCTCTTTGTGTGTTCTGAAACAAATGACACTAGAAATAATAAGTTCAAGATACCCTACCAATGAATGGTGGTACTGGTGCAGGTGCAATATGCCCTCTCTTCTCTTTCTTCAAAAGATTAAGTTTAAATACCACAAATTTTGATGGATACTTCAGAGCTTACAAAACCTACTATATCATAAATAAATTTGAAAAAGTTGTATTTATATCTGACTCTAAAGCAGCTATCACATCCATAACAGCTGATGTAACATCTAATAACCTAAATATTGCAGAATGCCACAAAATCATAAAATAACTAATGCATTTAAATAAAAGATTAATAGATACCAGCACATTGCAGAATACAGGGTACTGAAACAGCTGACTTTCTAGCCAAGAAAGGTAGTAAAATTACATCAAATTCATCTGATCCAATAAGTTATCACTCTATCAAAAGCATCATTATATCAACATATAATAACAAAATTAAAGAAGGTAATGTATCACAAACAAAAGGAAAACCATAGAAAAATGTATTTTATAACACGACCAGAATCACTACATTACCAAGAAAATAAATAAACATTTGTTAAGGAGTGGTATAGTTGATCTCCTCTGTGTCCACTTAAAGAAAATATGGATGGAAACCACCTACTGTGCTACCCAACCTTTAGTCAACATGATAACATAACTTCAAAATACTGGAATGCAAGAGAGCGAATGGCTTCACTGCAAACTGCTTAACATTAGATACCAACCAACATTTAAAAAGAGATGGATTTCAAAGATTAGTATGCTCTCACTTGTCTGAGTCGATCTGGATGGGCCAGTTGATTACACAGTGGCCTTCTGATCCCACGGCCCAGATCAATGTACCTAAAGTGACAGATTTACTGGCATGTAAAACAACTCCTATACACTGGCAGCACTCATATGATCCTGGCAACTGATAGCATCATTAACAAATAAATAATTTCATTTCTCAAGGTTTATATCGGATAAAGAATCTTACTACCTGTGTATGATGTTTCACTATTCAATTTTTGTGATTATGATTTCATGTAACTCAAGATAATTTCAAACTATTTAATCATTATTTCTTTTCAAAAAAATCAAATTGTATTAATAATGCTTAAACCAATGATAGCAATGGTTTTCTCACATCAAAACAAGCAAAAACGTTGTTTAATCAGATGTTTGGAAATGCTTTCTTTTTTAGTTTATGTCCAAAAACATTTTACAATGACAAAAATGTCATCTTGTTTGAACTTGTTGAATTGCCTTTCAATCTGAGATAATCTGAAATGATTTCACAGCTTCCATGACATGTTGATAAAGCATTTAGAAATTTTTTTATGTGTGCCCATAGATAGTTAAAAGAAATGAGATGCAAGCCTGTCTTATCTATCCATTTGTAGATATCTCCTAGTTCATCTAAGACAATGTTGCATAAACTACATGATTTTTGTCTTATCTTATTCTTGTATAAGTATCACTATCAAGTGCTCTGCAGAATGATGTGTGTTATGGCAGCATGCCACCAGTAAACATGTATGTGTAATGCTAAATTTTAATCATCTTTATTTCTACCCTTCCCTGTAACATGAAGAGCTAAATTTGACCTGGTCTAATATTATCCATTATATTAAAAATGTTCTCCAAGCAAAATGTGGCACATGTCCTTGGGCCATTTTATACATGAGGTATGAAATATCAAAACCATGTATTTGATTCAACTTTTTTCATATGGTAACTAAATGCTGCATATTGCATGAAGTAAGTATCGTTGTGCTGCAGTGTCATGGGATTGCTTAACCTTGCATTAATATTCAGACTATACAACATGTTAAACCTTATCCTATTGCAGTTCTACAGGCTTTCATCATGGTGATGTTTCATCACTGGTGACATGTTACCAGAATTTTTGTCATGAATATGCTGTTCATTACCACATTTTTGGATGCATAGATGTTTCATATTAGTCACTAAAGGGAAATACATCAAGGATGAAACATTTTCCATCATATATAAGAGCTAGACGTTTGGGGAAACAAACAAAAAATTATATCTCAGAAACAAAATAAAATTTTTCTCTTGGTTTAGTACCATGAACCCTGAGGAGCGGGTGTTATGATCTTTGCTCAAGTTAAAGGTCTAAATAAAAGGAGCATATTCCCAGGAACAACAGAATAGAATTACTTTGTTCACTTATCTTATAATTTATTAAACATTTTTCCTATGTTAGCAGTCATTATGCTCAGCTTTAAGTGATGATTTATCTGTAATAGTTATTTATGATGCAAGAGCGTTAAGTTGTGGTTTTTGATTCATACAGGAATATTGTGAAACTCTACTGTGTCTCGTTTTACAACCACGCAAGACTCAAAAAGAAACTTTGTGCTCATGTATCCTGCAATGTTTTTCTTCGAGAATTTTCTGATATTAAAAGAATACCAACGAAAGATGAAATAATTTTGAGGTTAAGTTTGAGCCCTTCACCAAGGCTTATAGTTTGTTCTTTTCTAAACACCACTTCATAAATTTCTCATAAACCTTTGGGAATTTAGCAGGTGGTAAATTTAATTCTGCTTCTTTTGCAGCTCTTAAGCATAATTCTCAAAATCTACCATTTTCTGAAAATACATCACAGAACAAGAATAATATTGGTTTGTCACGGCCTGCTATAATTTGTATTCTTTCATACCTGTTTATTTTTGTGAGCATAAAGTTGGAACAAGGTTACTTTATGCTTGCTGCCATTCTTTGTGCGTGGATTCCATAAAAATCAAGTTTGTGATCTGATATGAGCTTATAAACTACTCAATTACACTTGGCCACAGAAAAAATTCTATATAGCAAAGACTCAAAATAAATCTGTGTGTTGTGTTTCGTGTAAAATATTATAGGAATATGTTTTAAAATTATTTACAACCAAATTATGAGGTACACATTTTGAGTAGTCCAAAAACTGAAGATTGTTGATCCCAGATCCGCATGTATGCTCTCACTGAGAATGATGTTACCGCTCAAAGCTCGTGGCATTCCACTTCTCCACCTCCTAGCACAGTTGACTCCATGGAAGCAAGGATGATGTCAGGAACTGTTTTCTTGACAGCTTGTCATCTTATCACTTCCATATACAGTACACCCTCAACTAACCAAATTTCAAGGGAACCAAAAATAGCCAATTTGGTTTAACAAAGTTTTGAATTAACAAGGTTTTTAAATTTGTAGTCCATTATTACAGTCCGAATCACAAAATACAACTCTTGAGTTCACTTTTTCTCTCATTGTGAGTACCAGCGAATGAAGGTGCTCAATTTTCATGATCCCTATGAAAAACTTTAAATAACTACACTATATATATACAACAGTACTTCTGCCATTTGTTTTAGTAGAAATACTCTCAAATGCTTTTCTTTATTTTTTTAAAAAAAAGATTGTAGAAGAATGTTTTTCATTGAATTAATGCATCATATTATGTATATAACAATCATCTGAATAAATACTTTTCGGTGGCATATTGGAGTGATGAAGAGAAAGGAAAAAAAAAAAAAAACCACTGTTCACAAGCAGAGACAATGAACACTCTGGATTGTTGCATGTCATGTGCTGCGTGCAGTCTGTTTACCAGCCCCTCTCCTCTACTGGCCTGGTGCCTTACACTGTGGAAGTGACAATTATGCAACAAGAATGCATTTGATTGATTAACTATTTTGAAATTACATTACAGTATACTTTGAGAAAAATTATGAGAAAAGAGTAACAGAAAATCCTTAGTGCATATCACTATATTATATATACATACACATTCAGTTTAAACAAAGAATAAGGCATAGAATATGTCATGAGGGGAGCAAATTTTAGTTTGTAGTATGAAATTTGGTTTAAATGGTAGATTTTTCAAGTAATTTGGTAGGGACCGAATAGCTATTACTGTTTAACTGAGTGATTGGTTTATCCGATTCGAATTAACAAGAGTCTACTGTACTAATGTGGCGTGACCAGAGATGTTTTAAGATGGGGAAAATAGGAGGGATACCAAAAGTCATCACTCCACTGTGATGAAGATGCTCATAAAAGAGGCTTAAAAATGTTGGTTTTTATTGCTAGGCAGCTTAAGTGCATACAGTGATATCAAAGCCAAGAAGTAATCAAATTATTTTTAAAATAATTACTATGAGCTGATAGGACCATTACAATTAAAGGGGGGATATAAAAGGAAACAAGATTACTACGGGTCTCACACCGGAAGTTTTGAGGAGTGCAATAACATTTAAAGAAAAAAAAATCTGATAATTGAATCTTTGCAAAGAGCTCTCCATCACATGCTGTAAGTAACTTTTTATCTAGCTCACCGTTTTTTTTGTTTTTTTAATTCTCCCTGTTTCTAGGCGATAGGACTTTCCCTTTCATAAATACCTATGAAACCGCTACATTTTTATTTAGAATTACAAGATTTGATTTGTTATGAATCATCCTCATGAAGAAATACTATACAGAATACTGACATGGATGAATGCGGTTATTAAAGTAATGTACTTGTGATTCAGATGCAGCCTACTACCTGAGGTTTCTTCCAGGTTTTCCTCAATGATGGAATATTTTCTTAGTTATCATTCCAGGCATCAAATGAGAAAGCATATTTGATATAAATTCTCCATGTGGTGGTCATTCTGTGTGACAAGTTATCCAGATCTGATGTTACATCCCATGCAAGAAAATATAACTTTGAGGAATCTATTGACTCCCACAAAATGTTAACCACTATTCAAATTCTAATACTTCCTTGGTTATGTTTCAGAGTATAGGTTAAGGACATGATGTCATTAACAAGGAAAGAAAATTGCAAAAAAATTAAAAAAAAATAGTTTCAATTTCTTCTTGAGTGTATTGTCAAATTAGATCTGTACACACAACAAACTCGGATTTTGCTTTGGAAATGTCATTAATCATAAAGTTCACTTTTCCTTTCTTGAATATTATTTCAAAATTAAGAACTAGACAATCCTAAGAAATAAGCTTTAGATACCATAAACATGTCTAAAACAAATTGCCTTAAGGAAAACCGAGAGCACTTTCATTTAAAAATGTAGTACCAGAGACTGTTGCCATGAAGTAAAACTGTTACAGCTCTATTTTCATAAATTGGGGTCTGACAGGTTAGCGTCATGTTGCCAATGTAAGCAGTACCTGACATGTGTATGCATCAGGAGTGATAACAAATGGCCACAAAGAGACAGCAAAAAAAGATTAATTTTATATTTATAAAATAAGTTAATAGTTCAACAAAAATTGATTTAAGGAATATTCCACAAAGCAAAATTAAAGAAATGGAAAAAAAAAAAACAACAAAAAAAAACATTGAGTTTTATGGTCACTTTGAGCCACTCTTTCATGTGCTTTAAAGTGGCAAGGAGAGTTCACAATAAAATGTAAGAAAATGGCCATAGATAATCGTAAACATCTCACCTTTGTAATGATTTCTTCTTGGGATGTCTGCCAGGTAAGCATTGCATTAATTTCGAAGCTTTCAACAACATAATATGTCACCATCATCTATAACTGGAGGGGAAGGTGCTGTCGGTATTTACAAAATCCCATGGGAAAAAATGTACATTGGTCAGACAGGGAGGATTGTGGAAGAGCGCATAAAAGAACACCAATGCTGCATTAGGTTGGGTTACTTAGAAAAGTCCACAGTGGCACAACATACTTACGATGCTGGTCATAAGATCAGTTTTCCATCCTCTAAAATAATAGAAAAATCAAGACTGATGAAAGAAGCAATATGCATGAAACAAACAAAAATAAAGATGAAGGTCTGCAAATAAGCAGATCATGACATATAGTGGCTTATAATTCATAACCTCTTGCCTCATCCTCCTCAACCCCCATTGGCCAGTGCCGACCAATGACAGCCTTCCCCTACCACTGCCAGAGAACTTCTCTCCAGTTCCCTGATGATGGTGACAGAGTACGTTGTTGAAAGCTTGGAAATTAATCCAGCACTTACATGGCTAACATCCTGAGAAGAAACCAGAAATAACCAGCGCTGGGAAAGTTTCAAGTCCTTGACCTCACCTTTGGTTTATCATCCTAACCACAAGTTAAATAATGAGGTAAACAAGTTAATGGGTAAGAGGAATATAAACCAAATCAATTATGTGAACACTTCTGCTGCATGTTGCCATAATGTTTCATGTGATTACAAAAATTGGGAGGTGCTAATGCCCACATTTAGCCTTGGTTGCCGCTTAGAAATGTAATATTCTGAGCCACACAAACACGGAAACAAATAATGCAGATGTAAAATAAATGAACACAGTAACTGTGAGCTGAAGCCAAGGAGCATTGAGCTCATGGTAATCTGGTGTCAACAACTCTGGCTGTTACTGCAGCAATGGGCCTTTGTTTTTCTGATTGCAGCAGTTCTGTCAGACCCTGACTTAGGAAAATAAAGTTATAGTAATCATAATTGTTCTTGAAACAGAAACTTTAAGTGGTACTTTTGAAACATTTTATGATCAATTTGTACTAAATTAAAACCTTATTTCTGTAAAGCTTGTGGCTTTAAAATCCCATAATTCTGTAGCTATGCTATACATAATTTTTCTTGTATCAATTGCTGTTACTAATCAAAGCATTTATAAGGATGTGTCTTTTGTTGGGGTCATTAAAGGTGTTGTGTTGTAGCATAAAGTACTGTTAAGATTTTTGTGAAACTGTTATATATATATATATATATATGAATGTGTTCAAGGTTGTTTATCATAGGGAAAATATTTGATAATGTTTACTGTAAATGTTGACCATATAATATATAGCCTCAGTAAAAACACCTAGAAATCAGAACATTGCAGTTAAGAGGTGTTGTTTATATTCCTATTTCTAAGGAGTATATTAATGGAATAAATTTTATTAAAGTCCTGTTTGTTTTATTAATATTATACCTGAATTCTTCCTGTTCCATTCATTGTGAAAATGTTTCTATTCAGGAAAGGAGTTGGCTGTTCAAAACTGTACAGTGATGCAAAATTAAATGGATGAAGCACATGTTTCAGGTAAGATTTGGAAGTTTATGAGTGACACTGAAAATTTTCAGAAAATCAAACAAGGATTGGTTTTAAAAAAATTAAATGATTTTATTGTTCCTCAAAATATTGTAACAAAGCCTCTATATTACTCAAAACTTAATTACAAATAATTGTTTCTATTGCAAATTGGTTGTGCAGTTTTTGTCTGTGATTGCTTCAAGGCTTATAGACAGATGACTGCTCTCTCTAATGCAACTGTATGTTCATAACTCTTCAAAACTGAACTCTCTGGTCCAAGTTGCTCATGTTTATACATGCTGATCATGTGGCAAGAAACTTCCAGACTTGCAAACTATGTGCAAGGTCAAGTCACACACAGGTGTAACAATGCCCAGCCATGTATTCACTCACACAGGTGTGACAGTGGAACTATGAAAGGAAATAGACCATGCAACAATCAGCCATGGAAAGCTAGCCATTCACACATTGTGAGTTGACAAGGCACAGGTGCATGTATTCAGTGCATAGTCACAATATTCCCCTAACATCAATACAGTTTTGCATTTGATGAAACCAGTTCTTAAAGCAATGATGCCACTCTTTCTGAGGCACTTCAGAAATCTGGTGTTTATAATGTTCCACTGCTTCGTCTGATCACAAAAATGTGATTCCATCCATTTTATCTTTAATTTCTGGAAACAAAAGAAATCACAAGGTTCTAGATCAGGGCTGTATGGTGGAGGGTCCATAGCCTGGCCTTTAGGGTGACAGATACTCAGTTTTACTTTCTCTACACGTACTATGTTCATAGTGCATACAGAAGGTATTGTATTGAAGCCAAAACTTCAATACCAAGATTTCACCAGAAATATATGTTCTGAGGTCCACTGAGCCCAAAAAAAAAGCATTTTTAGAAAAAGGTCTGTGCACAGCATAGCTCAAAGACTAAAAGGCTTTAAATACTAAACTTTTTATTTAAATTTGATGTCTTCCAAGGATGCAACACAAATTTTCAACAACAAAAATCCCCCCACTGCAAACTACTCCTAACATGGAAAAAGTTTTCAAAATGTTTATTTTCCCAAAAATGGCTATAACGATTTTGATTAAAATATCTTATATTCAAGATATTTACATGGCAAATAAAATGTATATCTTGAGTTTTCTGGGAATAGCTTCTGAAGACATCTTTATTCATGTATGTCATACTATACATTTTTCTTTTTTTTTTTGTGGAGTTTACCATTTTTGAGATATTCCTTGCTACTGGTTTCAGTTTTAAAATACTTAAATTTTTCTCATACTGGAGCTCGTCAACTCCTGGCCTCGTAGAGAAACAGATTTCAATCCCATAGCAACCACATTTTGAAACACGTGTCTCGATTTAGGCTAGTGTATTGCCTTATTTCCCTTCTACTTATAAGGAACTAAGTAATAAGACCGTTTCTGCTAATGTTTATCTCAATTATCATGAAGTAGATAGAAGAATAGTCATGTGAATGGAACACATCAGATTTTTGCATTTGATGAAACCACTCTTTAAAACAATGATGCCATTCTTCCTGAGGCACTACAGAAACCAGGTTTTATAATGTTCCACTGCTTCATCTGATGACAAAAATGTGATTGCATCCATTTTATCTTTAATTTCTGAAAACAAAAGAAATCACAAGGTTCCAGATCAGAGCTGTATGGTGGAGGGTCCATAGTGTCAGGTACTTAGTTTTTAGCTTTGCTGCATGCATTGTGTGTTATAAAATTATTTTTCCCTTTGGGCCTTTTTCGTTAGTTTTTTTTTAAAAAAATTTCAGTAATCAGGCATTCATATTCCAATTGGCAGTAATGGTATGGCTAACTTCTAATGCTATAGTAACAATATTGCCATTTTTTAAAAAAAAAAACAAAAAAAAACAAGCAACCATCTTCTACCAGCACTGCAAATTCATCTAACTTTTGTTGGCTTAGATTTTGTTCAAAAGACCCACGGAGCTAATTGATTTTTCTTTTCAGGATCATAACAAATCTAAGATTCATCGCCAATAATGATATTTCAAACAAAAATTTAAAACGTCACCCAGAGTTTTTCTGCACCAATCAATGTGTGGTTGCTTTTGATTGGCAGTCAGCTCATAAAGAATCCATCAACAAGAAAGTTTTCTCATGTCTTATTGTTGATGTAAGATGTTTTTGTTTGACTCATAACATTGCCCAAAGATCCTGCCTGCTGTGTGAGGAGTCCCACATTCAATTCCCAGCTGGGGATAGGGAGTTTTCTCTAACCCATATTATTCCTCATCCTCCTGTGTGATCTAATGAACAAAATTAATGCAAATGGAAACAAACAGTACATGAGATAACACCATTACGATAGGGAAATGCCGGTAAAGGCAAGGTATAAACGATGGGAAAAAAATGCCTGAATAAATTCATAAAATGTATGTGGTGTATAGAGAAGGTATTGCATTCCACTCAAAATTTGATACTGGGGTTTCACCGGAAATATATGTTTTAGGGTCCCCTGGATCCAAAAAAAGCATTTTCAGAAAAAGGTCCATGTGTCTGTGAACATGATAACTTAAAAACAAAATGTCGGTAAAATACCAAATTTGGTGTTTACATTTAGTATCTTCCAGCAATGTGACACAAAAATTTTGAGAAAAATACCCCCACATCAAACTACCCTTTACATGGAACTTTTTTTGAAAATTTTGATTTTCTCAAAAAAGGCTCTAACAATTTTGATTAAAATTTGTATTTTAAAGATCTTTACCTGACAAATAAAATGTATATCTTGGATTTGCTGGGAATATCCTCTGAAGACTACTTTATTCTGGATGTATTTTATGAAATTTTGCATAACTGCTAAACCATAAGTGATAGACAAAAACTTACCATACAAAAAATGTATAGCACGTTAAAAAACACAATTTATGTTATGTAGGTACATTTTTTTCGTGGAGTTGAGCATTTTTGAGATATTGGTTTCAGCGTTAAAAAACTTATACTTTTCTCATACAGGAATTTGTCAACTCCTGTCCATACCAATAAAGGAACTTCAGTCACATAGCAACCAGCTTTTGACTGTCACTTTAACCTATGGTACTCCCTTATTTCGCTTCTACTTACAAGGAAGCAAGTAATAAGACTATTTCTACTAACTTTTTGTCGATTAGCATGAAGTAAATAGATGCATAAGCTTTTTAACAATACTTTGTTGCAGAGATGTAGAGAAATTCGTAGGAATGGAATACATCAGATTTTTTTTTTATTACAGCAATTCTTGGACTTCCTTCATGGAAATTATCACTAAGAAAAAAAACTAACCTCCTTTGAATTTGCTGTACCAATTAAAATTTGCATTGTTTGGGCATTAGTGATGATTTAAAGCCATAAAAAATTATATCCTGAAAATGTCCTCTAATCAAATTCATTTTGAAAAAACACAACATTTGTAAATTATGATAATTAATAAACTACACTGCAATCAACTCACACATTCGAAAGTGGCTGTCAGGTATAAATAAATGTTATTTGTTTTTATAAATATGGCATTTTAAAAACTTTCAGTATCACTCTTGTAACTGAAAAATACTGAATGTTGTCTTGCATTGCAAGTTTAGGAGTCATGGAATTTGATGCTATGAATAATTCATTTAGATAAGACAACAGAAAAGAATGGAAACATGTGTGTTCTTCACTTTCTCTACTAATCTGCAATAGGTAGAGATGGTATTGCATTTCAACCTATGATTCAATATTGATATTTCTCTGGCTCTCTTAATAGAAAAATTTGATGTGTTTCATTCACATGACTTTCTCTTCAAAATGTTATTACAAAAGATTATTCCATTATCTGCATTGTGGTAATTAGATAAACGTTAGCAGAAATGGTTGTATTAGTTCCTTGTAAGTAGAAGGGAATCAAGTAATACATTAAGCTAAAGCTCCAGGGTGCACTCAGCCTCGTGAGGTCCCTGGGGGGCCAATTGAGGAGCTACTTGATGGAGGAGTAGCGGCTCCAGGTGATGAGAATCACATTAACCTGCTGGGGGGGGTTTGAGGTGCTGACCACATCTCACCCTCCAATACTGCACCCCTTCCTTGATGTCTGCCATGGATCAAGTTGGGGGATGCAGCAGCCAGGTGGTGAGCTGCCGTGCCGTGGAGTTACTAGACTAAATCAATTTTCAAATGTTTTAAAAAGCTGATCCTATGTGACACAATTGAAATTCAGTTTGCTTTACCAGGAATAAAATAAAAGAGGAATGAAACGAAAGATGAGATCCTGTTTGAGAAAACTTATAATTGAAACCAGTAACAAGGAATGTCTCAGAAATGGTTAACTCGGCAAAAACTGTGTACCAGGTTGTCCAACAAGGCCATATTATGTGCAGATAACCTTTTGTGCAATAAGTAGTTGCAGAATTCTATAGGGTAATTGGAAGCAAATATCAGTCAGTGGTGGCTAGTACAAGAAACCTTGGTAGCACACCTCTTGCACATCAGTGAAAATGGTGAGGAGTAAATTATGTGCTTTAAAGAGATCACAGTTTTTGTTTGTTTGCCAGCTGCACAAGATTATACAACATTCCTTCCCATATATTTAAGACATGTGTACATTTTATTTATATGAAAATTATCTTTAATATATGGTATTTAATTCATTATTCAAATTCATTAAAACCATTTTTGAAAAAACAAAAGATTTCAAAAACTGTTCCATATTAAGGATAGTTAGGCGCAAACAGCTGCTACGGCTAAAGCTCCTATACAATCCTTCTGAAAATTGCTTGAACATCAAAATTTCAATCCCAAAGTAAATAAATATAATACCAGCGGTACACAAGGGCCATTGCACTATGACTGGCAACCATTGAAATCTTGCTCATTTCCACCCATCATCCTGTAAACCTCACTTACCCATCAGAGCATGGTTAGAGTCTAGCAAGAATGGGCTGCCCTTATCCTGCCAACTGCTCGTGTCATGTCAGTAGGGATTGTCTTGAATAATCTTTGTGTCACATCTTTAATAAATAAATTGCTTGATTTAATCTCTATGGAGGACTTAAAATGGGTGCCAAGGGTCAGGAATCTGTCAAAGAGAATTTAATCAACCTGGAATGAGGTAATATCATATAGATATCCTTTTTGACAGAATTAACCTCTTCTGAGATAGTCCTTGCTATTTGTTTGAATTTTCAAATACTTACATTTTTCTCAATTAGGAATCAAGATTTGATTAGAAATATGTATTTTGACAGTGGCATGCCATCAGTGGACTCATTTGACCGACTAGTCCCATAAATATTACTCTATTATACATAAGGCACTACAAACACAAAAAAGCATTTTTAGAAAAATATATGAGCAAGCAAGAGAGAAAGAGGACAGCATAACTAAAAAATGAAAAATTGCTCAAATACCAAACTTGGTATTTAAGTTTAGTATCTTTCAAATATTTTCAGGAAAAACCCCAAACCCAATCTACTCTTTACAGGAAAAATTTGTCAACAGTTTTTATTGTCTCAAAAATGGTTAATATTTTGTTTAAAATATAATGATTTTAAGATATTTTCGTGACAAATTAAATATGTATATTGATTTATTTGGAAATTACTTCTGAAGTCTTCTTTCTGAATGACTTTTGAATAACTGGTAAACCATAAGAGATAGACAAAATTTTACTGCACAGAAAATGTAGATCTCTTTAAAGCACACAATTTATGTTATATAGATACCCTTTTTGGTAGAATTTACCTCTTCTGAGATATCCCTTGTTAGTTTGAATTTTCAAACACTTTTCTCAACTAGGAAGCTTCTTGATCTAATGATACCATGCTAGGCCCTAAGGTTGCAGGTTCAAACCCAGTGGAGGGAATAAAATCCTTAGCATGACTTCCTTTGTAAGGGAAGTAAGGCCCAACAGATGCCTCTGAGCAAACTTTCCAGCCTTTCATGTCCAATTTAGAATGGGAAACGAGGAACAACAGTAGTTAAACAGCATTCATAGATAAAAACTCTTATTTCATTGTTTTCTGGTCGGAGGTTTTTGGTTTTTTTTCTTCTTTCTTTTTAATTGATGTATTAGAGAACAATGTAAAGTTTTCAGAAACATTGTTGATATAGCACCACTTTATTACATACATTTTGTACAAAACTGCATAATTATTACACTTGAATTAATTGTTAATAACATAATTACATGGCACAACTGGAAATGCTTATCAAAATGGCAGTGGTTATATTGGAAATTTAAGTAACTGACCAGTCATTTCTTAAGTTTTGACAGCAAATTAATTACTTTATGCCTGTCTCTGCTGCAATAAATGGCAGTGTGGAATGCTGCTCTTAAAATAGGAATGCAAACTAGGTATATGCCTTTAAGCCCAAAATTTACACTTATGCCAGTGCAACACTGAGTAAGTATAACTACTTACTGTATTACTCCACTGTTTCTATTAATATTCATTGTTTTACATCATTAATTCCTTTTTTCAAATATATTCCACAGTTTTTAATCAGTGCTTATGCCAATATTATAATTAATAATTATACTGTGCAATATTACATGAAATGATTATTTTATTTTTATTTGGAATATATGTTTCATTTAGATCCTGACTATCTGATTATCAACCAATTACAATATTAATGCAATACTCATAATACATTCATGCACAATTCCACTTTCTTTATTATTATTATTTGGATTATTAAACCTTCATATTTGCCATTGTAAGTTTAATTACTATATATATATATATATATTTGTTTTTTCATTATTATGACATTCTTTTGTTTTCGAAAATGCATAGAGATATATAAAAAAATTATTTTACACATTAATAACCTCACAGTCTCCATATTTATAAGTATCCTATTGTTGATGTTCCACAAATATTCAATTCTATTGAAATTCATCCTCCTTCATAAGTTATCTATTTAACATTTCAATGAGAGTCTTTTTTCTTGATTACATCATCCATTCTTCTTATTGAATTTCCAGAATTTGGCATGTTGTACTTTTCAAAATATTCTACTTTTATACATTTTGTCAACCTAGTATTTGTAAAAAATGTTCCTACCAAATTAATACATTTTTTTTTAAAACTTTAAGTGGAAGTAATGATTACATAGAATAATACATTTCCTTGCAAATATTGCACAGCACTGTGAGAAAGGTTTGCTTAGTAGTATAGTCAATATAATTCAGATACTACATTGTTGTCAGATGGCTTCACACAACAGAAGCCTTTAGCTTTGAAGAGATCAAACTATTATTGTAAGTATTATAACAAAATTGCTTTTTTTTAGTTGTATGTTTAAAACCTTTATGAAAAAAATGATAAATTTTGAGCTCATTTCATATACCTACAACTTATATTTTAGTTCTTTGATGGCACAACCTTAAAGTTACTGAAAAAGTCTTTATCATTGCTTATATTAGAGGATTCATTTTCATATCACATATGATTTATTAATAAAAGAATAGAAATCTCTATGCATATTAAACATAAAATTACTAGCGTAACTTAAAAATGATAATTCTTACTTGAATTTGTTATTTGGTTTGCCTAACTTAACTACACTTACAAGCTGAAGATTTGATACAAAATTAAAAACTTAAATATACTAGGTATTGAAAAGTTTATTAATAATACTTGTTTAGACATCTAGTCATTGTGTAGGTCTTTTGTCCATTATTCTACTGTACAGATGATGACTAAAGCACTTCTGTGATCACTTAAAACACACAGGTCCAACTTCAAATCCAAATGCTTGATGTGGTAAGCCGTAATCCACAGGATAGAAGTCTACTATGGGAACATTCCCAAGCTTCTTTGTGCGAACTTCAAACACTGTTTCACTTTTGCTTTTTCGTGTCTGGAACATAAGACGGTTTAAAGATTAGATTAGAAAGCAATCTGTAGGCTCGTTTAGGCCAGGAAGCCACTGAACATAGAACTTGTCATGGGATATACATGTATACATATGTTTATATTCTACAAAAAAAAAACAATAATAAAGCCCCAGTGCTAAAAGCATGGGTTACAAAAACAGCAGAATAGACATATGATCATGCCCTTTGCTTTTGAGGCATGTATGCCACTCACTATATGTGCTCTATAAAAGCATATGTACTTCCTTTTTTTTTTTTTTCAGATGATAGTTTTCTAATTATCGACATAATAGTTACTACTAGTAATTATGTAAAACTAAAATATGATTATTGTATTATGTACTCTTCATAAATGTCAACAAATTACAATACATATTTACAAATATGTTATAGAATTTACAATTATGTACTAGAGTGTAAAATATCAAAGTATCAGGCTTTACAGACCTTGTGTCATTGCTAAATGCTAAAAAATTCATTTGACACATTTGTGCAAGTCAAAGTATACATCAGTTTAATTTGAATATAAAACACACACAAACACTAATATACACAAATCAGAATGATATATCTCTTTAGAATCAGAAGGAATTGTTAGGAGTTACTGGTGACCTTAGTATCTATGATTTTAACAGTAGCACCTTATGAGTAAGTATATATTTTGGTGTTCATAAAATATTAGTCAGCAGGTCTGAAAACATGAAGTAGCATATTTTCCTTAATGATTAAGAACAATTAATAAAACTGCAGCTGCTCCTAACAACAACACTAATACATTCTGATGAAAGAATAGGTTTTGTGTGAGTGTTTGTTGTTGCTTACCATGTTAGGACAAAATCAAAATAATTTGTAAGTTAAATTGTGCATACAGAGTGAGGTGACTGCGCAGTGTTTTTCCACTGGGCTGTGGACACATGATTCCCACTGCTGCTGTAAACAAGGTCACACTTCTGACACAGTTTTGCTCTACTCTGGCAGTGCAGTATTGAGTTGACAGTGATATTGTGTAGTTCAGTTATTGCAAGTGATTTATTATTTTGTCCTGTACTTACTCACAAAGTGTATTATGGCTCAGCATAATATTTTTCATGGATGAGGCTTGGTTCCATCTTCATGGATATGTATGAGCACAAAATAATCATTATTGGGGCTCTGAGATACCTAATATTATTCATGAAGTGCCCCTTCATGATGAAAAAATTAGAGTATGGTATGCCATTAGCAGAGAAAGTGCTATGGGAGCACTTTTTTTTTTCTTCGAGTCATCAGTTGACATTCATATATATGTGAATACTATTCTACCCCCTCCTTTTTTTTTAGATAATTAACAGATAGGGACCGTGATTTTGCCTTTTTTTTTTAACAAGCCAATCTTTCAATGAGAAGAATTGAAAGAATGTTTCAGGACAGATTTATTAGTAGAGATTTGTGGCCCCCTCAATCCCCCGACCTAACATCCTGCAATTTCTATCTCTGGGGTAACTTAAAACATAAAAGTGTACAAGACAAACCCACACACCCTGGAAGAATTAAAACAAAATATCTGCTAGAAAATTGCCAGCATTTCTCAACATGAACTATGGTGAGTGATGGATAGTTTCCTAAAGAGGCACCACAAATGTGTGGACAGTGGCGGTGGCCAGTTTTGCATTTCCTTTCATGAAGTTGGTAAGTAAAGGCTTTAAAACTGGTTTTAAAATTTTGTATGGTTTCATCCATGCCGTTTTATGACAACGGCAAATGGCAACAAGTGTCAAGGATGCGGACAGGCAAAACACTGCTTAATTGGTTGGTACTGTTTTTACTGTTGGTTTAGATTATGGAGAAGCTATGAGAATATTATGTATGTTACATACTTCCCAAGAACTATATTTTAGAATTGCTTACTTGCAGCCAGCCCAGCAAGTGCTATGCATGCACCTTTTCTTTGTTGCTGGTTTTTATGGGGAAGCAAGAGCCAGGGGAAGAAGTGAGAGCTTGCTCACCTGTCTTTCTGCAGTGCTGTCAACAAAACAAAGTTTCTTTCCTTGAGTCCCTCAGACATTATAGGGAATAGGTTATCTAATTTACCACAAATTGCTGAATTATTAAACAAAACACAGCACACATGTGTATGCATGAACTCTGCGGTCTACAGACAGAATGAAACCTTAGCATTGCAGTTACTAAATATCAGGGTATATAAAATACTCCATGCCTCAATGTTGTTGCTATGGTCTGCTTTCCGTCGCCATCCGTGGTGTAATGGTTACCATACTAACTTCATATACCCAAGGTCGTGGGTTCAAACCCGGCGGAGGACAATAGAATTTTTCAGGCGTAAAAATCCTTAGCATGGCTTCCTTCAGAAGGGAAGTAAAGCCGTTGGTCCCGTGTCGTAGATACATGGCAAGTAAAAGAACCTCAAGTCTGATAGAGAGGCCTCTGAGCAAAATTAAGTGGTCTTTGATGCCCAATTTAGAATGGATGCTGAGAACCATATTAGATAAAGAGCATCCATAAATAACAAGCCATTTACATTAATAGCACAAAAAACCTACTGAATGAAGACTAGAGAGCCAAGCTACAGACCACTTGAATGTAAACTCTATAACAAAGCCACTAAATCAGTGCTATTGCTAAATATCCTGAGTAGTACTTGTGCCATAGTGTCCTACCATCTGGTGCAATTGACATACAATAATAATGTTGCTGGAAAGGAACCACAGCATGGGAAAATCCCCACTTGCTAGTGCACTTCTTCAGGTGTGCACAACCTCTGCATGTTTGTTCCCGTAAGTTAATTACACCATACCAGTTGGACATGCACAGAAGCTTCTTAAAACATGCACAAGTCAAGATGTGCTAGTTGCAATATCTCATCCAGTTTAGGACAGAACATGATAGATTCAAATAAATCTGGAAGGTTTCAAAAGTTAGGATGTTCTGTGCTCTTGTTCTCTTATGTAGTCACCACCACTGGATTTGAAGTTGCTTGTAAAATGGACAAATGTAAATGTCAGAAACTGTTTCAAATTGTGAGAATATAATATTTTTATTCTTTTATCTTTACTCCTGTATAAGTAGAGTAATATCAATAAAAGAAAATTTAATCCAACAATAAGATCAAAAATATTATTTATAGCTATTCGAGGAAATTCTTGCCTCCCATTTAGTTGGATTTTTTTTTTTCTGATTTTCTCAAAAATAATTTTTAACAAATCTGATTAATATCTAGTTAACAGGGTCATATATACCTTGTGCTTAAAAGCCTAAAGCAAAAGAAATTAAAGAACAAAACTGCATATGTTAGTGGCTCTAAGAGACGATGTGAACACTGAACCCACCAACCCTTGCTTTTTAAGATACTTTGTACAGTAAAGTAATCACAAAATAGTGTGATTATGTGCCCAAATGTATGTGCAGTTTGCATCTCTACCTTGCGCCACCCTGAATAGTTGCAGGTGTACATGAAAAGTGTTACATAGCAGGCAGCATTGTAGAGAGGTGAACAAATATGCATGCAGTCACACAGACCTGGGCATTCTCAACCCAATGTGTCACTGCAAGTCAAGTGAATTCTAGCCCAGCCCTTCTCACTTGCTGTTTGCACCCAGCAGCAGAACACTTTTTTTACAATTCAAGATGTTTGTTATAACAGTTGCTTGAATATACATATATTATAAATACATAATTGAAATTGTAAACAATACATATGTATATTTATAGGGTCATTAAATTTTGAGGTAACCCCTGTTGCAGCTTCTCTCCACTGCACGAGAGGTCCAAGGGAAAGTGGTGCAAAGGCACACTGGAGTCCTTACCTTAAGTAAATGCTGAAAATATTGACCATCTGCTTCCAAATAGGCAGTATAACAAGTTAAAGAGCATTGACTTCTGCACTCATACGGGCAGCACAATTTGCAAAAATATTCTTGCTCACTCATCTAAGCTTAGCAGCAGGAATCCTTATGATGTAATTACTAAGTTTCAATATTTCTGTAATTTATCTTAAGATATATATTTTAGTGTGTCTTTGCCGACACCACTTTCCCAGTGACTCTCGGATCTCTTACAAAATGGAGAGAGACTGTAATAGGGGTTACCTTATAAGTTAACAACCCTATATATATATATATATATATATATATATATATATATGGAAATGGCTCTTATTTAAAATACTCAAATATGTATAAAAGAATAAATTAGTCAACATACTATATAATTGATTTTTAAATACATATAAGCTATTGATACTTTTACAGCAATAAGAGGCAATATTTGAATATAACAGTCTAGCCCTTCTCCTAAATCTGGTTTTAGAAGTATCAATTTATCAGATTTGTCCTTCATTTTTGCAGGTATAAATCATCCTTCCCATTCACTGCAGTTAGGATAGGAGACAGATAAAGTTTTATCAAATAAAACCCTTAATTGCAAAATATTGGTCCTCATACTGAGTGTTGTAAACAATTTTTTGTCCCAGGGTAGCTTTAGGTGATTTAAGTTCCTTCCAAGGAAACTTCAATTTGATGCTTTAAAGCAAAGGCTCTGCATCGACCCAGATGACTCTATAGTAGATTATAACTTTGTGACAAGGGCAGCTCACCAGGAGTGATTAAAGTAGCTCTTCACCTTCATTTTTATCCAAAATTCATACCTATATATTGCACTCTGTTTCACCTGGTCACTGACCATTTTCACTGCTTCCTTTTTCCCTCTCTTTCTATCACCATCTCTACTTTCACTCCCTCATTTCACAACCAGAAATAGAGCAAATACCTCTGACTAGAATGCTCATATTATATTCTGGTTCAAATGCTTCTTGTATATGCCATTACCATGGTAACACAGTGTTTTCAATTCCTGTTGAAGAGCACAAGTTGCTGTTCTACACACTTGCTATGGATCTTTGTTTCAGAATTTAAAATGTCAGTTTTAGCTCTCCCTTGGTGAGTGCAACATGTATGCTGTTATACTGTTTAGTTGTGAGGTTAATTTTATTAAGGTTTTGTCCAAGAAAGACATTAATTTAGTTCTTTCTTAATATTTAATTAAACAAGTGTTCAATCATTTTTATTAATATATCCAGAAAATAACATGGTTTGCAGTGTATTAGAGATGCTATTCTCATGATGGTCAGAGGAAAGTAAAAAGGATCTGTTAATATTTAATGAATTACAAAAAATGAGGTAAAATTGAAATACTTTATTTTTCTAGTATCATAACTTTCCAAACTGCAACAAGGGATTTTTTTTTTTTTTTTTAAGTCCGACATTTCATTCACATTTTTGTTTCAAAGTCAAACATTAATACTTTGCATTTCATATCAGCTTGCAATTTCTTCCTATCTTAAGCTTTACTATTGCCTTTGAAATTGATTGAAATTAATTAGAGTCGATTTTGTAACACTACATCACTTACTCTTATTATTGGAAAACATGTTTAAGAAGCCATGTGCTTCCATTGTCAATTCCCTTACCTGACTGCCAGCATTGCTTGCTGTGATGGTTGTCCTTGACCCTAGTGGTGGTTTGATGAACCTCTGCATGGGTAAGATTTCAAAATAGAAAACGTGGTTCCTGTTCTTCAAACTATAGATGTTCTGCCAAACTTTTAATTCTGTTTTCCTTGTATATTTTTTAGTATTTTCGTACTTCTATTTATGGTGTGTTGCTCTTTCTGAATATACAGATTTGTCTTCTTGTTTTTGTTTAATATTTCTGAAGTATTTCTATGCTCTTGTTTTTATGTTTCTTTATGCTCCTAGCAGTTGAAAACTGACTAAATTAGCTTTATGCTTAGGAAAATTATTATGCTTTTTTTTTTTTAATTTTTTTTTCACATCCACAACTGGAAATTTTTTTGTATAATGAAATATCTAATTTTTGATTAAAAGAAGCTCTTTTCTTATATTAGAGTTGTACTTGACAATGTTAAGCTCAGACTTTGGTTGGTCACTGTTTCTCAAATCTAATTTTTTGGATGATCTTAACAAGCTTAACACAACCTTTTTAGTTGATAAACTTTCATTGTTTTGTGGCTGTATCGCCAACTGGTTATGTGACTGGACTTCAAAGGCAACAGGTCAAAGAACTGTAAACCCCATCCCTTTTCTCACTTCAGGTAAATGTGCCCTCGGAGGTTCAAATCGCAGTGGTCATTTCCATTGTTCATATCTCCAATTTGAAGCCAGACAATTTCAACTGCAGTACCTTCTATGTACTTAAAATTAACATTTGGTTGTACAAATTTGCTTAAATGCTCTAAACATTATGTGAACAATCGCGCAATCAATTAATTTACAATAATTAACACCAACTTTGTCAATGCAACAGAAAGAATAACAACAAGAGTTTCCACTCCATACATTCCATAACATGTGGGCCAATTTTTCTCTGCCCCATGCTATAACTCCATGGCGCGACAGCTCACGGGGAACCTTGGCCTACCGCCCGGCCGCTGCGTCCCCCATCTCGTTCCACTACAGACGTCATCTGCCCCATGCTGGCTTTAGCTAAAAGAGTGGGACAACCTTACAACCATGCCATAGTTACCAACTAAAAAGAAGTAAAAGTGCTCAGGATCTCAGCCCAGCAGACTGTCATCATAAAAATTAGTCTTAGAAATAGGACAAATGGAACAGTTTTAAATGTATAATGGATATATTAAGATAAAAGAATTATCACTTTCAATTTTTAATAGGGAGGGGGCGCCGCCCTTGAGGTCCCCTTCAGTAGACTTAATTGTAGCTATGTTAGTATAAATAAGAGGTTGGTCACTAACCTTACAGCCATCAACAAGCACACTTGGTTTGACGTTGGTAATGCTGAATTCAACCTCATTTTCTCCTAGCAGTTTAATAGCCATATCGTGGTTGTTTGTCTTGAGGTTGAACCAGGCAGCAGAGTTGATGCAGGTGTATGTGAAGTTCTGATAGGCCTCCTGACTTAACAGTCTCAGGAATGTCATCTGGACAACTCCAATAGTTTCATATGTTATCTGTCAAAAATATTCATATTCATGATATCCTTCAAAGTAGAGGTAAACAGTTTTTATTAGACCATATAAGGCCCATTCATAGCAGTGCTCTAGTTTTTTATTTTATTTTTTTAGTGTTTAATGCCCGCTATTACTACATAGAGCATCTACATGAAATGAAGATAGAGCACCGGTGGAAGAAACCAGAGAAAAGCCGCCCCTGCGCTGCCTTGTCCACCGCAAATCTCACATGCGGTCGATTGGGAGAGGCGAGAAAATATAGACTTTAGGATGTCCAAAAAATCAAAATAAGTGTTGATAAAGAATTGGATCTTCAACTCCGATTAGATGATAAAAGAAACTCTTTTTAAGCTTTAATATTATAATTAGTTATATGATCCAGGAATAATGATTAAAAATTGAGTGGTCTAACCACTCGGCTACAGCACGGCCATCACTCTAGTTGGAACCTCCTAAAACCTGAACATATTGCCGCCAAAACATCAAAACTTCATCTTTAAAAAGCCTGTAGTATTCCATTCACATTTCTCTACCAGTCTGCAACTAGCTGTTCTTACAAAAGGTTATTCTTTTATTTACTTCACGCTAATCGAGATAAACACTAGCAGAAATGGTTTTATTACTTGCTTCTTTGTAAAGAGAAAATAAGGGAATATGCTAGGGGATTGTCAAATCTTTTAAAAGTTGGTCACTATGTGATTAAAATAAATTTTATTTGCATTACTAGGAGTAAAACAAAAGAAACACAACAATGAGTTCCCACTGGAGAAAAACTTACATTATCTTTTATAGTGTTTAACAGCTGCTTTTACTGCATATGGCACTGCCAGTGATGACCCTGAAGATACATGGAATGAGGATGGAGCACTGGTAAAATGTGATGGCAGGGGAAAATTGGAGAACCCGGAGAAAACCCACCCCTGTGCCACTTTGTCCACCACAAATCTCACATGAGGTTGCTTGGGTTTGAACTGCCTTGGTGAGAGGCAAGTGGTCTAACTGCTTGGCCATGGCACAGTATAAAATTAAAAAAAATGAAATGGAATTCTCTGAAATGGTTAACTTGACACTCGCACAAAAAAAATTATTGGACATAATCTACATTTTCTGTGAAGTAAGATTTTGTCTATCTCTTATGGTTTACCAGTTATGCAAAATTCATCCAGAATGAACAGGCTGTTTAGAGGCTATTACCAGAAAATTTAAGATATAAAAAAAATCTTAAATATATAATATTGCAATCAAAATCCTTAGAGCCATTTTTGAGAAAATAAAAATTTTCAAAGAATATTGAGAATGTGTCCCATCCTTGGCAGATTTTCAATTTAATATCAAGTTTGGTATTTAACCAACTTTATTTTTGAGTTATGCTTTTCACACATACATGCACGCACTTATGCACACACACACTCTCTCTCTCTCTCCCTCCCCCTCCCTATCTCTCACACCCCACCCACCTACGTACCCACACCTTTTCCTAAAGGTCCTTTTTTTGATTTAGGGGACTCCAAAATGTGTATTTCCAGTGAAATCTCAGTATAGAATTTTTGGGTGGAATGCAATACCAACATTCTATATGGTCGAGAAAGTAATTAAATTTTTTAAAGAAAAAAATTTTCTTTTACTTTCTCTAGTACATATACTTATCCATGTGTGTGTGGGGTGCATGCCTACGTACATGCATGTGTATGAGAGAACAGCATAACTTAAAAACTAAACCTTGGTTAAGTACTAAACTTGATATTTAGTTTAGCATCTTTCTAGGATGTGACATGAACATTTTCAAATTATTATTTTTTTTTTTTTTTTTTTTTGCAATATAATTTATTTTGGGTCGCTTTAACAGCATGGTCATATTGCTACTTGCAAATTGTACATAAAATAGCTATTTATACATTGGTAAAATACAAAATGGTTACATTTATACTTTACAATAATTCAAAAAGTTTACATTGTCTTATATATATTATTGTCTTTTTAATTGTCTGGTGGTTATGTAGAGCAAATATTATTATTATTATTATTATTATTATTATTATTATTATTACTACTATTATTAGTAGTATTAGTATTAGGTATTATTATTATTATTATTATTATTATTATTATTATTATTATTATTATTATTATTATTATTACTATTATTAGTAGTATTAGTATTAGGTATTATTATTATTATTATTATTATTATTATTATTATCATCATCATCATCATCATTATTATTATTATTATTATTATTATTATTATTATTGCTATATTTTAAGTTGGTGTTACTAGCTTACCCTGAAACCTCCTCTCAGATTAGAATACCAGTCATTTTTATCTCCTTCTTTACGCCATGGAATGTTTGGCATGTGACTGGAGTGCATATCTGGGAACACACATGTTTCTCCACTCCCCGTCATGTTGCAGAAGACAAACACAGCATCATCAGACATTCCCAGGTTTGGGTCTATCCAATACCAGCCTGAAAATTATCACATGTGTCAATATTTATTAAAATGTATTTATTTATAGTGGTAAGATGATTGTGGACTGACCTGAACTCTAGTAAGTTGACCAGGCCATAAATATTAAATATACAACATTTCAAGGTATTACTAAATATTCCTTATCCTCTAAAATTAATCTAGTTTCCGTGTTTCTAACTGCTCATTTCTATTTCATCCTTACCTTCCATAAAAACTCCCCTAATTTAGGTATCTCTTTATGATCCACAAAAATCTTTCTAAGTGCAATTTGGTTGTTCCTCATTTCCTACTTATTAAATTTTCCTCCCAGTTATTTGTGGTCCTCCACAAATGATAATCTGAACTTCATCTTCCTTCTCCCTACAAATTGATAACTTCTCCCCTCATTCCCCTTAGTTTCCAAATGCCTAATCTAAACCAGGCTATCCCTTCTCTTTCATTGTTTTACAGATCAAAATGTTCTGTTTCTCTGGGTTGTCTTTTAGCTCCCTGTAAAATGCCCGTGAAATTTTCTCTCTCATTTGAGAAAATAGCATTTTTCTTTCCATATCTTCTATCCTGGATCTCACTTCCTTCCAAAATATCCTACATTAACCCAAAAATCTCCTAGGCCATTTGTAATTAACTGATCACTGATTTTCTTCAGCCAGACATTAGGCAAATCCAAATGTTCTTCTTGATACAAATGAGGGCTGTCCCAGAAGTACCCTGCCTGACATGTAGATATCGGCTGTTGTTTCAAACATGACAATGGTAAAAAGTACCAACCTTAGAAAGCTTAAGTTTCAAGTTTGACTATTTTACATCGTTTAGCATTTGTTTGGCAGCCTTCAGTGAATGCTCTCAGTGAATTTGTAAACATGGATAAAACTGGTCATCATTATATGATACAATACTTTCATTTGAAAGGTCTTAGTCCAACTAATATTAAAGCTGAGCTAGATTCTAATTTGGGAGAGTCTGTTCCTTCATTTATAACAGTGAAATTTTGTGTGGCAGAGTTTAAGCGCGGCCATACAAGCTGCCAAGACGAACATCGCAGTGGTCAACCAAATGAGGTTACCAGTCCAGAAATTCTAAAGAAAATCCACAAAATGGTATTGGATGACTGTCGATTGAAAGTGCGCAAGCTAGCAGACATTGCAGGAATTTCAAAAAGTTCTGTACATCACATACTGACTAAAAATTTGGATTTGAGAAAGTTGTGTGCAAGGTGGGTGCCACATTTGCTCACATTTTATCTAGAGATTTCACCAGGAAATACACGTTTTGAGGCCTTCTGAACCCCTGCAAATGGTATATCTCAAAAACAAAAAATTCAAAACTACCAATGACTTGACATAATGACTTCAAGAATATTCTCTCATTCCATACTACCCTTTATTTGGGAAAGATTTCATTAGTTTTTATTTTTTCAAAAATAGTTCTAACAGTTTTGATTAAAATACTGTTTAAGATCTTTTCATTCCAATAAAATATATATATTGAGCTTTCAGGGCATAATCTTTGACATCCTCTTCATTCTGAATGACTTTTGTGTAACTGATAAACCATAAGAGGTACACAAAATCTTACTGCACAAAAAAATGTTAAAGCACACAATTTGTACCAAATCTTTTCCTTCTTTTTGGGTGGGAGGCATTAACTATTTCTGAGATATTCCGTGCTATGAGTTTTAAATTTTAAAATTAAGTTTTATTTATAGATTCTCTTTCATTGCTGCAGTTTTTAGTGTCACATTCTATATTGATTGTGAATGACCACTTAATTTTGCTCAGAGGCCTATTTATCAGGCTTGAGGTTCTTTTATGTGCCCTAGATCTATGACACAGGACCAATGGCTTTACTTCCTTCGAAAGGAAGCCATGCTAAGGAGTTTTACACTTGAAAAAATCCACTGGCTTCTGCTATTAATTTTAAAATATACAATACTTTTCTCAAAAGGGAAGTTATTAGGTATTTTTCTTTCTTGGTCATTAGATAACTCTTCCAATTAGTGTTTTCTATTCTCCTGATCACCTTGTATCTACAAGAAAGTATGCAATATGACAATTTCTACAAATGTTTAGATAATAGAAAGAAGAATAAGCTATTGTTCGAATGTTTGAACAACAGTGCCTAGAAAAGCCATTTAAGTGCAATACATCAGATATTTGAAAGGACTGTTGCTATTCATTTGTTTCTCATGATGTCATGGAAAGAATATAGAATTTTGAAGCCAGCAAATGGCTACCCGTTTTTTAAAATTTGACTAGCTTTGAAGTCTTGGGTATAAAATTGCATAATGTCAACCGAATCATAGGGTAATAGATGTGAATGTAAATTATTTGAATAGCTACGTTCAAATCCCACTATTCAATAGATGAGTATTTTGTAAATAATATGAAAGGTAGCTTTTTATTTTATAATGTTTATATAATTGTTATTTTATTTCTGTAGTTAGACAAAGGATAGAAAATATGTTGATTTACTATTGCTATTTTTTATTGTAATATTGTACAATTGCTATTTAATATTTTTCCAACTGTGTATTATTATTTCATTTATAGCTTGTATATCAACATTTTTGTCCCTATTATTTATTGTTAATATTTTTGATAAATCTGTACCATTGTTTTGTATATAACTTGTATACTTTTACCTTCTCTAGCATGTACATTGAGAATGTATTGTATTCCACCCAAAAATTTAATACAGAGATTTCACCGGAAATACATATTTCATTTTTAGAAAAAGGGCTATATCTATCAGTGATGAACATAAATGAAAAGGCAGTTAAATACCAAACTTGTTATTTAAGTCTAGTATCTTCCAAGGATGTGACATGAAGATTTTCAGACCCCACCTTCAAACTACCCTTTACATGAAACATTTTTCAAAATTTTTAATTTTCTAAAAATGGCTATAAGGACTTTGATTAAAATGCTGTATATTAAAAATTCTTACATGGTAAGTAAAATGTATACCCTAAATTTCTTGGCAATACCCCTGAAGTCCTCTTCATTCCAAAGAGTTTTGCATGACAGGCAAATCATAAGAGATAGACAAAAACATACTACACAAAAATTGTCTCATTAAAACACACAACTAATGTCATATACAGTTTTATTGTGAAACTAACCTTACCCAAGATATTCCTTGTTATTGGTTTGAATTTTAGAATACTTATATTTTTCTCAAACAGGAATGTGTCTGCATTTCTTTTGTTTTGCTACTAGCCATGCAACAAAGCAAATTTTAATTACAAACCATAGTGACAGCTTTTAAAACATTTACCTTTCACTTTAGCCTTGTGCATTCCCTTATTTCCCTTCTACTAAGTAATAAGGCCGTTTCTGCTAATATTTATCTGGATAGAATCAAGTATAAAGAAGAATCTTTTATAAGAAGTTTGTTTGCAGAGCATGTGGAGAAAGCCATGTGATTGGAACACTTCTGACTTTTGCTGACATTGTCCATGATTTTATTAACCTTAATGACAAAAACAACAAGCATAACTATTATTATTATTATTATTATTATTATTGTTATTGTTGTTGTTGTTTGTGTTGTTGTCATCATTATCATTATCACCATCATCATCACTTAAGTTCTATGTACATAATGACAAAATGTTTAGTGAAAACATTTCTGCAAATGTTTATATCAGTTAAAATGAAGCAAATAATAACATTTTGCAGCAATAGTTTGTAGAAGAGATATAGAAATAAGAAAAGTGGGTACTTAAAGCCATGCAAATGTAATATGTACATTTTACTTTCTCTACATGTACTATGCACATAGTGTAACTTTCTCTACATGTACTATGCACATAGTGTATAGAGAAGATATTGCATTCCACTCAAAAATTTGACACCGAGATTTCACCGGAAATACATATTTTGGGACCCCTTGAATAAAAAAAGGCATTTTCAGAAAAAGGTCCATGTGTGTATGTGTGGGTGTGTCTGTGGATAGCATAACTCAAAAACAAAATGACCGTTGAATACCAAACATGGTATTTAAGTTTGGTATCTTCCAAGGATGCAACACAAAGATTTTCAAGAAAATCCCCCCACCCACCAACTAACCTTTACATGGAACTTTTTTCGAAAATTTTGATTTTCTTAAAAATGGCTCTAACGGTTTTGATTAAAATGTTGTATATTAAAGACATTTACGTGACAAATAAAATGCATATCTTGAATTTACTAGGAATAGTGTCTGAAGATTACTTTATCCTGGATGAATTTTGCAGAATTTTGTATAACTGCTAAACCGTAAGAGATGGACAAAAACTTACAATACAAAAATGTAGAGCACATTAAAACACACAATTTATGTTATTTTTTTTTTTTTTCGTGGAGTTGATGGTTTTTTAGATGTTCGTTGTTTTTGGTTTCAGCTTTAAAAAACTTATACTTTTCTCATACAGGAATTTGTCAACTCTTGTCCATACAAACAAAGGAACTTCAGTCAATAGCAACCAGCTTTTGACTATCACTTTAACCTATGGTACTCCCTTATTTCACTTCTGCTTACAAGGAAGCAAGTAATAAGACTATTTCTGCTAATATTTTCTCGATTAGCATGAAGTAAATAGAAGTATAAGCTTTTTAACAATAATTTGTTACAGAGATGTAGAGAAAGTCTTGTGAATGGAACACATCAGATTTTTTTTTCAAATGATTCAAACTTTGACTTGGTACCTAAACTCTGGTTAACTCTAAATGTTCTTGGGTTCTAGTCAGGCTAGTACATGGATTGACTACAGCATTTCCAAGATGGTTTGAAAGTTTGGGTTTGTGTATTTATGTAATGTAGGAATGAAGCTAACGTCAGATTGGTTCAAATGACATATATTTTCTTTTTGAGTTAATATGTTGTGAGGAAACTTCAGCTCTTGCAGTTTTGTTGTAAGAGTATAGAAGCAGACTTTTACCCACCATCTTTGAACTGTGGATGTCCATAGAATAAGTCCTTGCAGGTCCTTACAGGATGCTCCCTTGTCCCCACAGGCTTCCTTATTCTGTCCAGATCTTGTCTCATTGTATATATGGAACTGTACATGTCCAGGAACTTGCCACCAAGGTCTTCTTTTGTATCTCCTTTCTTTGACTTTCCTTTCTTTTGTCCATCTTTTGAAATGCTTTCAGTGTCCTCATTCCTGAAACACACAAAAGTACATCATTCTCTGTTTCATGTGCCTTACTGATAGTAAAAAGTGTGCTGTCTACTCACGTAGTATCTCGTTTTGTTCTGTGCATCATCTCTGGCTGAAACAGCAGCTCTGGGGGCAGTAGAGGAGCTTCTCCAGGAGGTCCTGGGGGACCTGGTGGTCCTGCAGGTCCTTGCTCTCCTTTGGTTCCTGCTACTCCTTCAGATCCCTTTGGTCCTGGAGGTCCTTCAAGTCCTGGCAGGCCTGGAGGTCCATCACCACCTTTCAGACCTAGAGGTCCTGTTGGGCCCTAGATTTCAAAACAACAATACCAGAAATCAGAGAGAGGGGAGACGAAATTCTGGTTTTTTGTGCAGCCCTTATAAACCAGAAGTTTCTCTCTTGATATGAGGGTGGATCAAAGAGTAATGCACAATACCTTTTTTTTACAAAAAAGTGTAATAGTTAAAAAAACAAAAGTAAATCACAAAGAACTTACATCTTTTACCTACTTTTCGACATAGTCACCCACTTTCTCAACATATTTGTCCCATCGTGACACCAGATTCAATGTGCCCTGTTCGTAGAAGTCCGTTTCTCTGGAATATAGCCATCTGCGGACTGCTGATTTCAGTTCCGCATCTGTTGCAAAACTTTGGTCGGCCAGGAATTTCTTCATGGGAACAAACAAATGAAAAGTCTGACGGTGCAAGGTCCAGACTATATGGTGAATGCTGGAGCTCCTTTCAAACAAATTTGGTAGTTTTCTGACACGAACAGGGGTGAGCATTGTCATGAAGAAGTTTGACATCGTCAGCATTAATGTTGTGGCGTTTGTCACGAAGGACACGATGCAACTTTGCCAAAGTTTTAATGTAGGCTGCAGCATTCACAGTGATCCTGTATTCAGTTAAGTCCACCAATATAACACCATGCATATTCCAGAACACCGTCACAAGCACTTTCCTAGCAGACTGAGTCTTTACTGGGGAACCAGCATGTTCCCACTCCATACTTGCCTGCTTTGTTATGGGTGTGGAGTGGTATGCCCACGACTCATCAGCAGTGACGATTCCTTTCAGAAAGTCATGCCCTTCTGTGGCATACCACGTTAAATGATCCAAGCTTGTCATCATTCGCTTGTCCTTGTGGTTGTCTGCCAGGTTCTTAGGCACCCAGCGAGCACTAAGTTTACAAAATTTTAACGTGTCATGAACAATATCGTACGCTGCACCATAGGAAATGTTGAACTGTTGCGACAAGGTTGGCAGTTGCACATGCCAGTCATTCAAAACTGCCACCTCAAAGCCTCTGACATTCTGCAGGGTTACAGCTGTTACCAGCCTCTTGGAAAAATGCACACCATCTGGAGACATTGCATATCTGTACAATTATCCCCATACACGCCACACATATGCACTCAGTTTATGCCCTTTGAATATAGAGCTACACCTCTCTGCTGTTCACATGTGGTGGCAGTAGCATGTACGCCATCTTTGTTGTGTGGTTCACGCTTCTCTCACTATAGCTGCATATGCACTCAGTTTATGCCCTTTGAATATAGAGCTACACCTCTCTGCTGTTCACATGTGGTGGCAGTAGCATGTACGCCATCTTTGTTGTGTGGTTCACGCTTCTCTCACTATAGCTGCATATGCACTCAGTTTATGTCCTTTGAATATAGAGCTACACCTCTCTGCTGTTCACATGTGGTGGCAGTAGCATGTACGCCATCTTTGTTGTGTGGTTCACGCTTCTCTCGCTATAGCTGCATATGAAACAAAAACACCCTGTGAAAACTTCAAACTGTATCTGAATGAAATTGCAACATTCCAGCTGCTATACCAAGGCAGAAAAAATTATTGTGTGTTACTTTTTGATCCGCCCTCATATATACAGGGCTGCCAACATGTAGCGTTAGAAGTGAACATGTCTTAAATGAATAGGAAAAAAAAAACCTATGCCAAGAATCCAATCTTATTAGAGCAAGTAGCCTTCTAAATTGTAATATGGAAAATAGTTTCATGACACCCCTTATGGGGCATAGGAGGGGGAATTAGAACCATAATTCTGATATTGACATTTCATTTAAATACATATGTAGTTTGAGGTACTTTGAATCCAAAAAAGCATTTTTAGAAAAAGGTTCATGAGTGTATGTGTGTGTGCACGCGCGTATGCCTGTATCGACTGTTGTGAGTATTCACACACTAATTTAAGTAAAAGCAAAATTCATCAGAGAAAATCAAAAGCTGTGTGTCAATGAAACAGATTGTAAAAACCAATTGCAATAATTCACACCAGGGTCATTTGCTTTTAATGCTTGTACTCGCGTGTAGCGATAAGGTTTTAGTTTCAACAGACATCTGCATTTCTAGCAGAAGATGGAGATACACCTGTTTACTGCACTACTTTGGTGAGTGATTTTTGAGGTGAAGGCTCCAAAGTGGCACTGATTTCATCCAATTTATTTTCTGTTAACATTGACATTCTCCTAGAGTATTTCTTGTCCTACACTGAACCTGAAGCTTCAAATTTATTGACAACCCATGCATAGTTTTTCTTACAGGTGATACAGAGTTTGTAAACTCCCTGCACACATAGTGAGCAGATTCATTTTTAAAGTAAACTTTAGAAATAAACACGCGCTCTTCCACCATGTTTACTGCAGCAACAGAAGTCCTTAACTGACTCAGCAACACAGAAATGGCGAGTGGGAATTGGCAGTCTGAAGTCCAGGCAGATGGCGCAGGAGTAGTGGCAAATGGGTTGCTATATAATTTAATGACCCTATATATGCTGCTAAATGTATATAGCCTTAACAGATGAACCAAATGACGTTGCATAGTTTACTGTGGTGATGCTGGTAATATAATTTATTTTAAAGAAACTTTGTTCGCAAAGCATGTGGAGCCAAATATTGCTGTTAAATGTGATGTTAATTCGCAATTTGGAAAATGAATCCTTAGGCAATCATTTAAATAACTCTCAATCTTTTCTTTACAACTTGTTATGTTCGCATAATTTTGTAGGACAAGTATTTCCATTTGCAATTCAAGTGGTGTCTCTGAAAATGTTAAGAAAATGATACTTCCCACATTTAAAAGCTGACATTCTGTTTAGTTTGCTTAAAAACAGCATATTCGTTACTGAGCATTGTATGTATATATGACAGCATGTGTGACTCACCCACATTTCCCCACCTTGACTGGTTTCAGGAGGAATGTATTCTGAGATCAGTACCTCGCAAGAGTTATCTTTGGACTATTTGGTTAAGAGGATAGAAAACTATTTAAATGGATTAGCATGCTCTATAATTATATCATAGACTTGTTTGTTTTAGACCATGTGGTCTGTTATGGTACTCTAAGGAAAGTGGCCTTGGTCCATCCACCAATTTCTTGATGTTGTTTGGTCTTTGTGACTTATTGATCTATATTTTAATGTTTTGAAGTTCTTCTCTTCCCATTTGATCTATATGATGCTTTCATTTTTGACAATATTGTTGGATATCTTTGATCAAAACTGGAACTTGTAATCTTTTACTGGATATCAATATTTCTCTGATGGCCTAATCTTATTATGCCTAATAGTGATCTAAATCTCATTTGAGCTACTTCAAGTTTCTGAAAATTTTAGTCAAAATCCAAATTTCACCTCCATAACTGAGAGCTGCTTTTGAGATAATGTTGTGTAATTTTTTATCCAGTCATCTGTATGCCAAGGCGTATTCTTATAATTTCATTTATTCTATTATATTTTTGTAATTTAATATCCAAATCTAATTTATATTTTGCAAATAACTTTCCTAAATAGATTAATCCAGAAACTTGCTCTATTATTTTTCCATTTATTTCAATTTTGATATGTTTGAGATATTTCTCCGCATATTCCATTGCTTTTGAGTTGGAATAGAAATTTTTATATTGTATTCATTAGTTACTTTATATAATTGATAAGCTGTGATATGTAGTTCATCCACAGAATTTGAAAAGAATAAAGCAAATTGTAGGTAAATAATATGGTTTGGACTACATTGTTTTTATTTATTATATTAATATTTGTTTTGTTAATAAGAAAGAATTGTACATACTGGATCTCCTTTGGGCCCTTCAGGTCCTGGTGGACCCTTCATCCCTCTTTCTCCCTTCTCTCCCATGTCTCCTTTATGTCCAGCAATACCCATGTCCCCACGATGACCCTTTGGTCCTCTACGACCTCTATCTCCTTTGGGACCTTTAGGACCAGATTCTCCAGCTTTGCCAGGTTGACCTTCAGCACCAGCTTTTCCAGGAGGTCCAACATCACCCTGAAATAAACATCATGGCCTATTACAGTTATGACAGCTATACAGTTCTTCAGTTATTAAGCTCAAGCATTGTACATTTTCAATATCTATGCCAATATTATAAAGAGAGTAAAAATTTGTGCCTGTGCGTATGCGAGTGTGTGGGTGGGAGGGTGTGTGAGTGGGTGTGGGAAGGTGTGTGAGTGGTAGGGCGTGTGTGTGAGGGTGGGTGTATGTGAGTGGTAGGGCGTGTGTGGGAGGGTGGGTGTGGGTGTATGTGAGTGGTAGGGCATGTGTGGGAGGATGGGTGTGGGTGTGTGTGAGTGGTAGGGCATGTGTGGGAGGATGGGTGTGGGTGTGTGTGAGTGGTATAGTGTGTGTGGGAGGATGGGTGTGGGTGTGTGTGAGTGGTAAGGTATGTGTGGGAGGATGGGTGTGGGTGTGTGTGAGTGGTAGGGCATGTGTGTGAGGATGGGTGTGGGTGTGTGTGAGTGGTAGGGCATGTGTGGGAGGGTGAGTGTGAGTGGGTGTGGGAAGGTGTGTGAGTGGTAGGGCGTGTGTGGGAGGGTGGGTGTATGTGAGTGGTAGGGCGTGTGTGGGAGGGTGAGTGTGGGTGTATGTGAGTGGTAGGGCGTGTGTGGGAGGGTGGGTGTGTGTGAGTGGTAGGGCATGTGTGGGAGGATGGGTGTGGGTGTGTGAGTGGTAGGGTGGGTGTGGGTGTGTGTGAGTGGTAGGGCATGTGTGGGAGGATGGGTGTGGGTGTGTGAGTGGTAGGGCATGTGTGGGAGGATGGGTGTGGGTGTGTGTGAGTGGTATAGTGTGTGTGGGAGGATGGGTGTGGGTGTGTGTGAGTGGTAGGGCATGTGTGGGAGGTTGGGTGCAGGTGTGTGTGAGTGGTAGGGCGTGTGTGGGAGGATGGGTGTGTGTGAGTGGTATGGTGTGTGTGGGAGGTTGGGTGTGGGTGTGTGTGGGAGGATGGGTGTGGGTGTGTGTGAGTGGTAGGGCGTGTGTGGGAGGTTGGGTGCGGGTGTGTGTGAGTGGGAGGGTGTGTGTATGCATGTGTGTGGGTTTTTTTTTTCTCCAAGCCTCCCTCCCAATGATGTAACATGAAGATTTTCCAAACTGAAATGTTAAGTTATCATACATGTGTTTCTTGTTATGTCATACAAAGAGTATGGATTTTCAAGGCCATCATAAGGGCGACATTTGATATCAAGATTTAAATGGAAATATCTGTTTCGAGGCTCTGAATAAATAAGTAAATTAAAAAATTTAAAAAGGAAGCATTTTTAGAAAAAGTTTTGCATGCAAGATATTTATTTACATGACAAATAAGATGTACATTGTACATTTTTCTGAGATTTTTTTTTGGAAAGGGTATGGAACTTCATGGCAACCAAGTGACTTGTAAGAATAGTAATTTGTAGAAGAATGGATAGAGAAAGCAATGTGTATACTTTGCTTGAAGCTTTCCATATGATCAATGAATATATCACATTTATACATACAGCAGAGCCAGGAGATCCTCTGAGTCCAGGAGCACCTTGGGGTCCAGGAACTCCTTGTGGTCCCACAGGACCAAGTAATCCTGGAGGGCCTGGTGGACCTCTGTCTCCTTTCTCTCCCGGTGTGCCAGTGCTTCCTTGTAGTCCTGCTGGTCCTTCAGGTCCCTGTGATAAAACAGCAGGAGTAATGTTAAGCTGTTGCTCTTGTAGATGTTACATTCTACAATAAGTTGAGCCATGTGATACTTACCACTTTGCCTGGAGGTCCTACAGGCCCCATCTTGCCAGGTGGCCCTGCTTCTCCAGGAGGTCCTGGATCCCCAGGACGACCATCAGCACCATCTTTCCCTGGCTCTCCTTTAAGCCCCACAAGTCCTGGTTCTCCACTTGCTCCAGGGAATCCTGGAGGTCCTGGGCTGCCTTTAGGTCCTTCAGGTCCTGCAGAACCTCTTGGTCCTGGAGGTCCTTGCACTCCTGCTTTCCCCTCCTCACCTTTGGGTCCAGGTGGTCCTCGCTCACCCTGAAAACATATACAGCACTCAGCATCATTTTAAGATCTATCTCTCAAAGTTTTGCATTTCTCTATACTTTCATAAGCAATACTGCCTACGTGCTTTCAACAAGTGGCTAAATTTTTATTTTCTCTGCCATTTAGCTGTAGTAGTAGAGGCAGTATATTGTATTGCACCCAAATATTGATATGACTGGACTTTACTACTCTGTAAATAGAAAAGGCTTCCTAATTTTCAGCGCTGAAAACTACTGGTGTTTTTCTTGCTGAACACCTGGCCCACCATGATGTGTCCCTAGAAGGTCATTGCTCCCAGGCGAAACGGTGCCTCAGGAAAGTAGACGAAGAGGTTCTGAGGACATTGCTCGTGGAAATGGAAGTCGCCATAAATTCCAAACTAATTGTACAACCCGGGCCTAACTCTCTCACAACCAACAGTTTTTTGAACAGCGAAATTCGGACAACAGTTCCATCGGTCCGTGAGCCAAGCCTAGGTCATCAGGTTCTAAACAAGAAAATGAGGACCATGGAAAACATCCAAGAAGACTTCAAAAGACGGAAAGAATACTTTCTCTGAGTCAGAAAATATCACTAGATCCACAACGCAAATGGAAATATGATGAACTTCTGGATTGGAGATATCGTTCTCCTACAAAATGACCTTCACCTCAGGCACATGAACAAACATGCTCTCATCACTAAAGTGAGAGACCTGGACGACACGGCTAAGTACAAACCCTCATCCTCCGGACTTCCGACGGGGTGTGTATCACTCGACCTAACAGCTGTCGTCCAGCTGGAGTTCGACCAGGGTGGAAAGGGCTGATACACTGTCTGATATGTTTGTATTTATTCTTAGGGTGATATTCAGAACTGTTAATTTTTCTGTTACTCGCACAAATTAAATTGTGCTATTTAGATCGCCTTTCATCCTGCAGCGTAGTTAAGTGATACTAAAGTTACTAGCAGGTTAGTCGTTTATAATTTTATCTTTAAAACATTCCACACTGGTAGTAGTACTATCTGAAAGACAGGTATAATCAGCAGAACGTGTGCCGATCTGAAGAGAAACATATCAAGATAGATATCAAGCATACCTTGGAGATGTTTCATTCAGTTATATGGCATGCTATTCTAGTTTTTAATGTTAAAAACTAGTCAGTGGAATTAGTTATTCATTTTTTCTTCCCAAAGACTTCACGATATTCACATTACATTTCCTGTACATGCAATTAATTATTTTGTAAATAGAGATGGTAAAATACGAAAATGTTCTTACAACTATACGATAATTAAAGCAGGTGTCTCATTAAAGAACTAGGAGACTGTTAAAACACATAGCCAATGGTTCTAGCAATAAATTATTAGCTATGATTACTACTTACATGTTTACCATCCACTCCTGGTGGACCAGGGGGTCCTGGATTTCCTGGATCTCCTTTGGGGCCTTGAAGTCCTTCAGGTCCGGGAGGTCCCGGAATTCCTTCTCCACCTTTGCTACCCCTAGGTCCTGGTTCTCCTGGAGGACCAGCAGGGCCTTCTGGACCTGTATGGCAAGAAGAACTATTAGTTATAGACATTGTAGGGGCAAACTGGGCCTCAAATTTGAGTAGGTACTTGTAGAACATACTTGCTAACTTTTGTACTTTGCTCATAAAATGTATGGGAGAGGAGGTGTTTTTACAACTGTTTGACAGAGGAAACTTTGTGAGCAGATTCAGTCTTAGAGATTTTCACCATGGACATGTTTAATTATTAAGATCAATTAAATTATGCTATTGCTTAGATTACAAATTGAATGGTATACAGTACTATGATAGACCAGAGCTTATCTGTGTGTCTATCCTTCATCATGATCATGGTCCCTCTTCACTGGGCTGTACCACTAGTGACCTCTAGTAAATGGTATACAGTACTATGATAGACCAGAGCTTATCTGTCTGTCTGTCCTTCATCATGATCATGGTCCCTCTCCACTGGGCTGTAACAAAACGTATAGCACCACTAGTGACCTCTAGTAAATGGTATACAGTACTATGATAGACCAGAGCTTATCTGTGTGTCTATCCTTGATCATGATCATGGTCCCTCTTCACTGGGGTGTAACAAAATGTATAGCACCACTAGTGACCTCTAGTAAATGGTATACAGTACTATGATAGACCAGAGCTTATCTGTGTGTCTATCCTTGATCATGATCATGGTCCCTCTTCACTGGACTGTAACAAAATGTATAGCACCACTAGTGACCTCTAGTAAATGGTATACAGCACTATGATAGACCAGAATTTATCTGTGTGTCTATCCTTCATCATGAGCATGGTCCCTCTTCACTGGGCTGCAACACTAGTGACCTCTAGTAAATGGTATATAGTACTATGATAGACCAGAGCTTATCTGTATGTCTATCCTTGATTATGATCATGGTCCCTCTTCACTGGGCTGCAACACTAGTGACCTCTAGTAAATGGTATATAGTACTATGATAGACCAGAGCTTATCTGTATGTCTATCCTTGATCATGATCATGGTCCCTCTCCACTGGGCTGTAACAAAACGTATAGCACCACTAGTAACCTCTAGTAAATGGTATACAGTACTATGATAGACCAGAGCTTATCTGTGTGTCTATCCTTGATCATGATCATGGTCCCTCTTCACTGGGCTGTACCACTAGTGACCTCTAGTAAATGGTATACAGTACTATGATAGACCAGAGCTTATCTGTGTGACTATCCTTCATCATGATCATGGTCCCTCTTCACTGGGCTGTAACAAAATGTATAGCACCACTAGTGACCTCTAGTAAATGGTATACAGTACTATGATAGACCAGAGCTTATCTGTGTGTCTATCCTTCATCATGATCATGGTCCCTCTTCAGTGGGCTGTACCACTAGTGACCTCTAGTAAATGGTATACAGTACTATGATAGACCAGAGCTTATCTGTGTGTCTATCCTTCATCATGATCACGGTCCCTCTTCACTGGGCTGCAACACTAGTGACCTCTAGTAAATGGTATATAGTACTATGATAGACCAGAGCTTATCTGTATGTCTATCCTTCATCAATTATGATCATGGTCCCTCTTCACTGGGCTGCAACACTAGTGACCTCTAGTAAATGGTATATAGTACTATGATAGACCAGAGCTTATCTGTATGTCTATCCTTGATCATGATCATGGTCCCTCTTCACTGGGCTGCAACACTAGTGACCTCTAGTAAATGGTATACAGTACTATGATAGACCAGAGCTTACCTATATGTCTATCCTTCATCAATTATGATCATGGTCCCTCTTCACTGGGCTGTAACAAAATGTATAGTACCACTAGTGGCCTCTAAAATCAGGGCACAAACATTCAGTAATCAATTCCGCCATGTAAATTGTTTATCCTATTAGCGTTCTACGGCTACGGAATATATTTTGCATTTGTTGATATTATGAAGCATAAATATGGACTAGAAGTCTGTGTATAGCCTAGGAAGTGGTGGTCTTTGCATTAATACCTGGGTACATATTGTGGTACCAGGAAGAATTTTAACATGTGGTTCAGAAAGCAACTTGTGTACTTTAACGACCCTTTAAAAATGGAATTGACGTTTTTTAATGTAACTTACGTACATTTACTGCACTAAATATTTTATATGAGGGCGGATCGAAAAGTAACGCACAACATATATATTACAAACAAGTTTAATAGTTAAACAAAAGAAAAGAATCACGAACGAACTTACACCTTTTACCTACTTTTCGACATAATTACCAACTTTCTCAACTCGCCTGCGGTGCCTTGGTAGTAAAAGCGGGCGTTAAACACTTAAAAAAAAAAAAAAATTCAACACATTTGTCCCATCGTGATACCAGTTTCAATATGCCCTGTTCGTAGACGTTCGTTTCTCTGGAGTATAGCTATCTACGGCTGATTTCACTTCCGCATTTTGTTGCAAAGCGTTGGCCGGCCAGTAATTTCTCCATGGGACTAAACAGATGAAAGTCTGACGGTGCAATTCCGGACTGTACGGTGGATGCTGGAGCATGCCCCAACCAAATTTGTTGATTTTCTGATGAACAGCAGCAGCAACTTGGGTGAGCATTGTCACAAAGAAGTTTGACCTCCTCAGCATTAATATTGTGGCGTTTGCCACGAAAGGCACGACGCAACTTCACCAAAGTTATAATGTAGTGGTCCTGTGTTCAGTAAAATCCACCAACAAAACACCATGCACATCCCAGAACACCGTCACAAGCACTTTCCTAGCAGACTGAGTCTTTACTGGGGAACCAGCATGTTTCCACTCCATACTTGCCTGCTTTGTTATGGGCATGTAATGGTATGCCCACGACTCAACAGCAGTGACAATTCCTTTCAGAAAGCAATGCCCTTCTGCGGTGTACCGCGTTAAGTGATCCAAGCTTGTCATCGTTCGCTGGTCCTTGTGGTTGTCTGTCAGGTTCTTAGGCACCCAGCGAGCACTAACTTTACGAATTTTCAACATATCATGAACAATATCGTACACTGCACCATAGGAAATGTTGAACACTTGCGACAAGGTTCTCAGTTGCACATGCCAATCATTCAAAATTGCCGCCCTTTGCCTCTGACATTATGCGGGACTGCAGCTGTTACCGGCTCCCGGAGCGTGGTGAATCACGGCCCTCTTGGAAGAATGCACACGGTCCATACAATCATCCTCATACACGCCGCACATGCCCCTATGAATTTCATTCGATTTAAGTCCTTTGGCCCACAAATATTGAACCACATCTTTATGCTCTTCACACGTGGACGACAGTAGCATGCACGCCGTCTTTATTGCAAAGTTCACGCTTCTCTCCCTAAAGTTGCACATGAAACAAAATATACCCTCTATATGGAAACCTCGAACATATCTATGTGAAATTGCAACATTCCATCTGCAATGCCAAGGCCCTTGTACATTGTAAAATTATTAGGCTCTACTGAACGAGAGAAAGTTTTACGGGTTTCAATTTGAAGAATTTGATGAATAAGGTAGTGATAGAACTCGAGTCCCCCGCATGTGCCATCCTCCAACTATCGTGAAATAAAACCATTTTAGCATAGGAGGAGGAAAACAAACTATCGCTCTCTGAAGAGCAGCCTCTATTATTACCCTGTCAGAGGACAATGTCAAAAGTTCAGCCAAATATCTTGTTATTCCTTTGGCGGCAGCATTTCTCCACATCATTGGATCCGTGCTTCGCGCAAACATATAATTTACATAAGATTTCACATAGATAGCTTGTTACTGTTAGAATTCCAATAGAGGGTTTACCAAACCGAGTGGGATGGTTCAGGTGGTATTGTCCGTGGCCCGCATTTGGGGGGGGGGGGTTGTGGATTTGATCCCCCTAATCGTCCTTGCTGAATCATGTTTTTACTTTCTCTAAACATACTATGTACATAGTGTATAGAGAAGGTACTGTAATTGCTCCCAAAATTTCATACCGAGATTTCATCGGAAAAGCATGTTTAGGGACCCCCTGAATAAAAAAAAATCTGTGTTCCATTCACATTATTTTCTCTACGTCTCTGCAACAAATTATTGTTAAAAAAGCGTATTCTTCTATCTACTTCATGATAATCAATATAAACATTAGCAGAAATTGTCCTATTACTCGGTTCAGTGTAAGTAGAACAGAAAAAAATCTAATGTGTTCCATTCACATGATGTCCTCTAGCTGTTCAGTAAACTCCCTTTTATTCAAAATATTAATCTGTTATCTACATTATGCTAATTAAGATTAACATAAGCAGAATTAGTCTTATTACTAACTTCCTTGTAAGTAGAAAGGAAATAAGAAAATGCACAGACTAAAGCGATAGCCTCATCCTTTAAAAGCCGGTCGCTATCCTAAACAACTGAAATTCCAATTTCTTTGTTTGCCAGAGTAAATAAACGAGAAGAAATATATTTTCCCGTTTGAGAAAAGTTTAAGTGGCTTAAAACTGAAATCTGGAATATATTAAAAAAAAATGGTTTAACTCTACAAAAAAAAAAAAAAAGTATATGACGTAAATTGTGTGTTTTAATGAGATCTACAATTGTTGTGGAGTACGTTTTTGTCTATCTCTTACGGTACTTACAAGGAAGCCAGTAATAACACTAATGTTTTTCTTGATTAGCACGATGTTTTGAATAAAAGATTTGCTTACCGAACAGCTAGAGGACATCATGTGAATAGAACACATTAATGGAACCACGTAATAAGACAATTTTTGCTAATGTTTATCATGAAGTGGATAGAAGAATAAGCTTTTTAACAATAATGAGATGTAGAGAAAGTCATGTGAATGGAAGAGATGAGTGTCGGTGTGTTTCACGCTCTGATGACATCCAAATGCATGGTATTTGCCGCGTGACTGCAGTTAATCGATATGACTCTCACATGAATGGCTCCTTTCACTTCGTCTGTCTGGTTTTTTATTACACGGACGTGTTAACATTCATACTCTGACCATAACGACTCCCACACTGGTCAAAATCTGATCTCACTTTCTCTACATCTCTGCAACAAAGTATTGTCGAAAAGCTTATTCTTCCATTTACTTCACGTTAATCGAGAAAAAATAGCAGGAATGGTCTTATTACTTGCTTCCTTGTAAGTAGAAGTGAAATAAGGGAGTACCATAGGTTAAAGTGATAGTCAAAAGCTGGTTGCTATGTCACTGAAGTTCCTTTGTTTGTATGGACAGTTGACTAAGTATTCGTATACGTTATTTTAAAATAGAAGCCAATAAGAAAAAAAAAAAAAGAAAAAAAAAGTGAGCTCTATGAAAAAATGCATATAACATAAATTGTGTGTTTTAACAAGCTCTACGTGTTTTGCTAAGCAAGTTTTTGTCTATCTATTACGGTTTTCCAGTTATGCAAATTTCCGCAAAATTCATCCAGAATAAAGAAGTGTTCAGAGGCCATGCCCAGAAAATTCATGATAAACATATTATTTGCCATATCTGTAATATACGATACTTTAATCAAAATCGTTTGAGCCGTTTTTGAAAAAATAAAAATTTGCGAAAAGTTTTGCATGTAAAGGATAGTTTGGGGTGGGGGGATTTTTCTCAAAATCTTCGTGTCACATCCCTTGGAAGATACTTAAATACCAAGTTTGATATTTTACCGACTTTTTCTACACGTACTATGTACATAGTGTATAGAGAGGGCATTGCATTCCACCCAAAAATTCGATACCGAGATTTCACCGGCAATATATGTTTTGGGTCCCTCTGAGTCAAAAAAAAAGCATTTTCAGAAAAAGGTTCGTGTGTGTGTCTGTGGACAGCATAGCTCAAAAACGAAAAGACCATTGAATACCAAACTTGGTATTTAAGTTTAGTATCTTCCAGGCATGCGACATGAAGATTTTCAAGAAAATCCCCTACCCCAAATTACCCTTTACATGGAAATTTTTTTCGTAAAATTTTGTTTTTCTTAAAATTCACTAACGATTTTGATTAAAATATCGTATATTAAAGATATTTACCTGACAAATAAAATGTATATCTTGAATTTTCTGGGAATAGCCTCTGAAGACTACTTTATTCTGGATGAATTCTACGGAATTTGCATAACTGCTAAACCGTAAGGTATGGATAAAACCTTACCACACAAAAAATGTAGAGCACATTAAAACACACAATTTATGTTATATACATTTTTTTTCGTGGAGTTGATCGTTTTTTTAGATATTCCTTGTTTTTGGTTTCAGTTTTGAAAAACTTATACTTTTCTCACACAGGAATTTGTCAACTGCTGTCCATACAAACAAAGGAACTTCAGTGACATAGCAACCATCTTTTGACTATCACTTTAACCTATGTACTCCCTTATTTCGCTTCTACTTACAAGGAAGCAAGTAATGAGACTATTTCTGCTAATTTTTTCTCGATAAGCATGAAGTAAATAGAAGCATTAACTTTTTAACAATAATTTGTTGCAGAGATGTAGAGAAAGTCATGTGAATGGAACACATCAGATTTTTATATACAGGAGACCCTAAAGCGTGTATTCCCTGTGAAATCTCGGTATCGAATTTTTGGCTGCAATACAATACCTATATACATAGTACAGGTAGAAAAAGTAAAAAACAGCCATTGAAAGTTCACAATCTGTATTTTCTTCGATAGATTTCCATATTTGTCTAAGTAACACCAGTTTTCCCCCATTCCCCTGGAAACAACAAATTCCGAAACAAACGCGGATCAATATGGATGTCATACTCCATGTGGAATGATGAAACAATCTCTCAATGAATTCTACACGATTTCTGTAAACAAGTACGACGTAGCTCAATATAACACGATTCAAGATTCTATCATGTGGAGCAGAGGTGTTTTAAAATGATTTTCTCTGCCCACATTACTTTACACATACAATGTATACACTGTAGAGAAAAGGTATTGTATTGCGCTCAAAAGTTCGATTCCGAGATTTCACCGGAATACATGTTTTCAGGTCCCTTGAATCCAAAAATACCTATTTAGGAAAAGGCCCGTGTGTGACTGTGGACAGCATAGTTCAAAAATGTAAATTCCGTTAAATACAAAACTTGATATTTAAGTTCACTATTTCCCAAGGATGCGACATGAAGATTTTCAAGAAAATCCCCCACCTCTAACTACGTTTTACATGGAAAAACATTCGAAAATGTTGACTCTAAGTTTTAGCTCTCTGCAATCTCTAACGATTGTTATTAAAATACCTTATATTTAATATATTTACATGACAAATAAAATATATATTTTTTAATTTTCTGGGAATAACCTCTGAAAGAAAGAAATGGCGTTTTATTTATGGACGCTCTTTAACTGCTGTGGTTCTCAGCGCCCCATTCTATACTGGGCGTGAAAGACCGCTTAATTTTACTCAGAGGCCTCTCTATTAGGCTTGAGGTTCTTTTACATGCCGTAAATCTACGACACGGGACCAACGGCTTAACTTCCCTTCCGAAGGAAGCCATTCTAAGGATTTTTACGCCCGAAAAAATCCATTGTCCTCCGCCGGGTTTGAACCCGCGACCATACCTATATGAAGATAGCATGGTAACCATTTCACCACGGAGGGCGACATAACCTCTAAAGACATCTTGTTCTGGATGACTTATTTTGAATTTGGCATAGCTAATAAACCGTAAAAGATAAATGTAGATTTCCTTAACACACTATTTATGTAAAATACTTGAACTTTTCTCATACAGAAACTTGGTCGCACCGTGACCGAGTGGTTAGACCACTCGCCTCTCACCTAGACGGCCCGGGTTCGCATGTGCGATTTGTGGTGGCCAGAGCGGCGCAGGGGCGGGTTTTTTCCGGTTTCCCCCGTCATTGCATTCCACCAGTGCTCCATCTTCATTCCATATATCATCAGCGTCATCGCCTGAGATGCCAAGTAATAAAAGCGGGTGTTAAACACTACAAAAAAAAAAAAAATAGTAATACAAGAACTTGTCAACTCCTGGCCACGCAAAAACGGATTTAAATCCCATAACAACCATATTTTAGAACACGTGACTATCGGATTAGCCTACTATATTTCATTATTTCCCTTTACTTATAAGGAACTAAGTAATAAGACCGATTCTGCTAATGTTTATCGTGATTAGCATGAAGTAGGAAGAAGAATAAGCTTATTATTAATCTGTTGCAGAGATGTGGAGAAAATCATGTGAATGGAACACATCAGCTTTGTTTTGTATAGCTTCTAAACATTATTTATACAATACTTTATTTTCTGTGTTAATGTTTCTCAAGATAAACTAAGAGGAAATAGTTTCATTACATAGTTGATTGTACAAAGCAAGTCGAATCGTTTAAGAGCTGCTCGCTACGTAATGTGCTTGAAATGATGCTCTCGTTGCTTGACCAGGAACAAGAGAATCGAATTACATCCTGTTGAGAAAAGTATAAGAACTATAAAACTGAAACTAATAAGAAGGTATATATACACATACATATTTTAACGAGATCTATACTTTTTGTGCAGTAAGTTCCTGCCTATCTCGTAGGTTAATCAGTTATTCAAAAGTCATACAGAATGAAAATGACATCAGATAATTCCTTGAAAATTGAAGATGTGCATTTTATTTATCCTGAAAACAGCCAAAACATATGGCACTTTTATGCACATCGTTATAGTTAAGAAAACTATAATTTTCCATGCAACGGTAGTTGGGGTGGGAAGATTTTCTTGAAAATTATAGTGTTGCATTTTGATAAAGAAGCTCTGCTTAAATATCAAGTTTGATAAAATCTGACCTTCCATTTTTTAGTTATGAGCTCACGCGGACTACATACACGCGCGCGCGGACCTTTATCTAAAAAGCTTTTTTATTCGGGGGGTTTCAAAATGAGTATTTCCATTATATCTCTGTACCAAATTTTTTAACGGAATACAATACTTCTGCTTGTTATACTTGCAGAACAAATAAAACGAATAAATATTTCCCCACGTAAAAGGTGGTGTTTGTTGGTGGAAAAATTGTCTAGAAATCGTCCGTGGATATTGGATTTAAATGCGAGGCTTTTCCAAAAGAGATTTTCGGGGTCCAGGAATCTGAATATCAAATTTTGGGTGGAATTAAATACCTTTTCTACCTGCCAAAGATAAGCGGCAGAGATCTGTGTATCTCACATTGGCAATAATATGCACTCGTCCAAGATGTGGAGAAATGCATTTGTAGTACAAGCAGGAGACTGACTTACCTCGTGCACCAACGTCGCCGATTTCTCCCTTGATTCCTGGAGGGCCAGGCATTCCCTGGGGTCCGGGAGGACCTGGAGGGCCTGCTACTCCAGCTGGACCATCTTCACCTTTTGCCCCTTGTCGTCCAATCTCTCCAGGAGGACCTTTCTCTCCAGGAGGTCCCAGGGCTCCAGGCTCCCCTCTAAGTCCTTGAGGTCCTGGAGGTCCAGGGGGCCCCTAGTACGATAAATATCCTTAATTCGTACATGAAGTATTTAGATTTTAAGCAATATAAAAGTATTATTTTCTCTTAGCTAAATACAACAATATGCCTCATAAATATTACAGTTCTCACCGTTTCTCCACGCGATCCCTTGAATCCTTTCTCCCCCGGCGGTCCTGGATCTCCCTTGTCGCCATCTTCTCCTGGAGATCCCATGGGTCCTGGAGGTCCTGGGAGTCCTCGCTGTCCAGGTAAGCCATCGCGGCCTGTCACACCCGGTGGTCCAGGTTCACCCTGTGGCAGGGGATGAAGTTATATCCTCAATGAAATATAAAAAGGGGAGCTAACAAACGAAAAAGGTTGAGGGCGGGAAGTCTTACTCTATCTCCTTTATGACCGGTAGCTCCAGGTGGGCCCTGAGGTCCTTTCCTACCCTCGGGTCCAGGAGGTCCTTCCTTGCCTGGCTCTCCTTGCTGTCCCTTGTCCCCATGTGGTCCCTGAGGACCGATTGGTCCCATGTCACCTTTCAAACCTGGCATACCCTGGAAGGAAGCAGATGTCGTTACGCCAGTAAATATATTTGTTTATTTATGATAACACTTTATGTATAAAGAAGAAAGGTAATCATTCGGTTGACTGCAGTACGGTATAAAACCGATTCACAAGTGCCTACGGGTCTTTACACTCTGTATTTTTTCTTTTAGGCAGTATCATAACAGATTTTGAAATAATTGAATATGATATTTATTATGATATACTCATAATAAATATCACTCGAATCTATATAAATAAAATATTATTATACAAGGGTCGCTCTGAAAGCTTTGGAAATGAATGCGATAACATTTTAAAAATTTATATGTGATCATTGTATCTATTCAAAGCATTCTCCATTAAATTGTACGTTACATCTTACATACTAGTAGCTGCTTCCGGTATTGGCCTCATCTCAGCAGTGTCCAGAGAAAGGCTCAACATAAGTTGCGCAAAACATCAGCTAGAACATGAGCTACATGACAACACGGCCAATACCGGCTATCTACGAATCTACAACGTCTCATCTTTTCAAAGCATTTTTTAAATGCCTAATGCCACTCTTATTTGAAGAGTGTGGAAATACATTCTTCGAAGCAACTGCTGCACTTTTAGGTGGTTCAAATCGTTGACAATATTTGCTATTATTTTTATTATCTTGACTGTTGCAGAATTGAGTTGTTTCTCGTGCATTGTTGGCAAAGGCATTGTCATGCTGCAAAAAAATTCCACGTAGACCGTCTTTGTTCTCAGTTCCTTTAAGACTTGCAGCAGACCGTTTGTGATGTACCATCTGACAGTGATAGTGTTTTGCCCTCAAGCGGAATTGTCACAACATGGCTGCTAGCTGAAGAAAGAACAGATCATTTTCTCGCCAACCCTTATTGCTCGCCTCACTTTGGGAATCCTCTCTTGGAAAGATCCAAACTCATGACTGTCATATTGGTATATCCCTTTCATTCACTATTATGATGTAAAATGTGTTTTTTTTTTTTTTTTTTTGTGGATCTTCCCCCATCAAACTTTTCTATCATTTTCTCTGGCACCATTGAACACGTGACTTTTCCTGCTCATTTGTGAGGTGGTGGGGGATCCAAAGATCTTCCTGTCATGAAGATTTCCTGATGTGCAGATTTCCTTTAAGGATCGCCCCTGCGCACGTTTGTGCACCACAAATCCCAGATGCGATCGCTTGGTGAGAGGCTAGACCATTCGCCAACATGTACAATGATCGTCTTCCCTCAACATGAGCGCTACTTTCACCACAGTTTAATTTGTTGTTGTTGAAGTGGCCGTCTAGCGCAATCTTTCTCTTGGAGGAAATCTCTTCCTCTTCTAAATTCTGCAAACCATTGATAAATGGTGGGTTGTAAAGGCCAAAGAGATGCAATCTTTCGAGGCATTCCAATCATAGTGCGGAAATGTTCTCGTTGGAGATCCATCCTAGTGTCCTGCACGTGACATTGCAGATTCTAGTTCAGTTTTAGATTTGACTCTGCCATTAGTCGATTGACCAACATGGCTGCCCATGCACAAGCAGACAGAACGAACGGAAGACTGTGCATTTCGCATTGGAAAGAAGAATCAACTTTCAGAAAGTCCCTTATTTCGACCCAGTTCATTTACATACACCTAACCTAAATTAACGTAGCCTAACCTCGACGAAATCTTGAAACCTGTCGTTCACCTGTCACGTAGCCATATTGTCTCCGTAACCAATAGGGAAGGCTCAGGAAAGAGCCTTAGTCTAAAACAACTAGAATCTGCAATCTGGCGTCCTGAACACACATACACAGCAGTGCTGTTGCTGCACATTGTTTGAATGTACTCAGGCTTACACATGGTAGGTACTCTTTGAGCTCCAATCTAAAGCTAGGAAGAACTGTGTTGGCTTACCAACATAGTTGGTTCCTGTTGCCAATTCTCGAAACTTTCAGAGTAACCCTTGTAACATACAGCTTGATATTTATGACGTAAGAGCGTAAAGTTATGATTTTTTATTCGAGCGGGAATATTGTGAAACGAGACGCAGTCGAGAATCAAAAAGAAACTTTACACTCGGGCATCATACAATGTTTTTTTTACTAGAATTTTCTGATATTTAAAGAAATGCAACAAAAGGTGAAATAAATTTGAGGTTAAGTTTGAGCCATTCACCAAAGGTTATATATAGTTCGTTATTTATTTCGCATTGCTGAGCGCGATGACGGTACGGTTATAGCAGGCCGTGACAAACCAATATTATTATTGTTCTGTGAGAATTATGATATCCTTAGGCGTGTTATTTATGGACGCTCTTTAACTGCTATGGTTCTCAGCGTCCCATTCTATATTGGGCGTGAAAGACCGCTTAATTTTGCTCAGAGGCCTCTCTATCAGGATCGAGGTTCTTTTACGTGCCGTAAATCTACGACACGGGACCCACGGCTTTACTTCCCTTCCGAAAGAAGCCATGCTAAGGATTTTTACACCCGAAAAAATCCATCGTCCTCCGCCGGGTTTGAACCCGCGACCTTGGGTATATGAAGTTAGCATGGTAACCATTACACCACGGAGGGCGACGTAGAGCTGCGAAAGAATTGACGTTGAACATAAAATTATATCATTAAATGTTTGTCTGTTGATCAGTGATGTATACACATTAATATCGTGAATTATTTTGACGAGTTGAAACAAAATTACTTTGCACTTTCTGCACTTCTTTGCGCGTGGATTCCTAAAAATCAAGATTGCAATCTGAAATGAACTCATAAACTACTCAAATACGCTGTTCGTTAAAAAGCTATTTGTATCTTTTTGAACAAAAGAAAAAGAAAAAAAAAAAATAATATCACATCTCCGTGAATTGAACCATCGCTAACAATTGCTCAGTTATGAAACAAATCCTAACCTCGAAAGCAAGGTAAAGCTTCATATTTTAACAAAAAATGTAAACCATCCGAAACAGCTTTAACTTATTAAATACATCTCGCTTGACCAGACCTTTAAAGTTGTGCTATGCTTACGTCATGTATGTTGAACATTAACTTTACTAGAAATTAGGTAGATTCAAACATAATATCATCTACTAATCACCAGTCACTTACCGGTAGTCCTGGAAGACCTCTTTCTCCCGGAAATCCCGGAAGTCCGGGTCCTCCTGGAGGTCCAGGTTTACCCTGAGGTCCTGCAGGTCCAGGCTGTCCCTCTTTGCCGGATTCTCCAGGATGTCCTGGTTCTCCAGGAAGTCCAGGCTGTCCTGGAATACCTGGCTCGCCGACTGGTCCCGGTTCTCCCGTGGGACCTGGAGGTCCAACAACTCCAGGTGCTCCTGCAGGTCCTGGAGGTCCAGGTTCTCCCTGGAAATGTCCAAGTTGTCTTCAGTGTAATGTGTAAATTGTGATACATTAACAAAAGAAAGGAACAGAGAGTTTCCAAACCTTTTATAATATACGTAACTAAACATGTGCAGTATTGTTCGCCAATTAATTGAATTTGCTTTGGCAAAACTCTTCATATTTATGTAAATGTAAATATCTTATATCTAAAGCGCTAATCTGTGTTACAAATGGTAATTGTAAATACGTGTGGTTACGGTGCAAAGAGATAATGAGCTTCTACAGCTACTTTAAAAGCTTGTCTCCTATGTGTAGTATTTCCATAGAGGGTAGTTCTGACTGGTCGCTGCTCTTTTGAAGGACGTGGTTTCAGCGCCGAGTGGCGTGTGGCGGTTGGCTGGGGGGGGGGGGGGCAAGCGCTCTCAGCTGCTGGAACTGCTTTCAGAATACGGGTAGAAATCTCCAGAATTCACCTCCCTTCTGACCTCGTGGTGGAATGTGTCTGTGGACAGCATAGCTCAAAAACGAAAAGTCCGTTCGTTAACTAACAAACGTGATATTTAAGTTCAGTATCTTCTAAGGATGCGAAACGAAGATTTTCAAAAAAATCCCCCCCTAACTACTCTTTATGGAAATTTTTCAAAACTTTTGACTTTCTGAAAAATGGCTCTAACGATTTGGATTAAAATATTATATGTTTAATATATTTTTATGGCAAATGAAATGTATATCTTGAATTTTTAGAGAATAGTCTCTGAAGACCTCTTCATTCTGGAAGAATTTTGATAAATTTTAAGTAACAGGTAAACCCTAAGAGATTAACAAAAACTTGCTGCACAAAAAATGTGGAACTCATTAAGACAAACAATTTATGTCATATACATTTTCTTTTTTTAAACTGTTTCTGTAATACTGGTTTCAATTTTAAACTGCTTAAATTTTTCTCAAGCGGGAATGCAAAAGAGAACTGTATTTCAATTGTTTCGTATAGCGTTAGATTTTAAAAAATCTGATGTGTTGCATTCACATTGCTTTCTCTACATCTCTGCAACAAATTATTGTTAAAAAGCTTATGCTTCTATTTACTTAATGCAAATTGAGAAAACAGCAGAAATAGTCTTATTACTTGCTTCCTTGTAAGTAGGAGCGAATTAAGGGAATACAATAGGTTAAAGTGATAGTCAAAAGTTGGTTGCTATGTAAATAAATTTCCTTTGTTTGTTTGGACAGGAGTTGACAAATTCCTGTATGAGAAAAGCTAAGTGTTTCAAAGCTGAGACCTAAAACCAGGAATATCTAAAAAACGATCAGCTCCACGAAAAAAATGTATACAACATAAATTGTGTGTTTTAATGAGTTCTACATTTTTTGTGTGGTAAGTTTTTGTCCTTTTCTTACGGTTTAGCAGTTATGCAAAATTCCGTAAAATTCACTCAGAATAAAGTAGTCTTCAGAAGCTATTCCTAGAATATTCAAAATATACACTTTATTTGTCAGATAAATATCTTTAATAAGATAAATATCTTTAATTAATCAAAATCGCTAGAACCATTTTCGAAAAAAGTTCCATGTAAAGGATAGTTTGGGGTGGGGGGAGTTTTCTCAAAATCTTTGTGTCACATCCCTGGAAGATACTTAACTTAAATACCAAATTTGGTATTTTAGCGACTTTTCGTTTTTGAGTTATCGTGTTCACAGGCACACGGACACACACACACACGCACGCACACGGACCTTTTTGTGAAAATACTTTTTTTGAATACAGGGGACCCTAAAACATATATTTCCGGTGAAATCTCGGTATCGAACTTTTTGATGGAGTGCAATACTTTCTCTATACACTATGTACATAGTACGTGTAGAGAAAGTAAAAATAGACTATCCCTTTAGCCTACTGTATTTCCCTTCTATTTACAAGGAATTAAGTATTAAGAGAATTTCTTCTGTTTATTTCGATTAGAACGCCGCAGAATAATCTTTTGTAAGGATAATTTGCTAGAGAAAGGCATTTGAATGGAACACATGAGGTTTACTTATTTCGGTGTTGGTGTAAGGAGAAGAGAGGGAACAGAAACTCTATGTCATATGTTTAAAAAGCATGTAAACATAGGTTCCATACTTTTCCCAGGGTATCCCAAGAAAGAAAAATCTGATGAGTACCATTCACATGACTTTCTCTACATCTCTGCAACAAATTATTCTTAAAAAGCTTATACTTCTTTTACTCCATGCTAATCAGAAAAAAAATAGAAATAGTCTTATTACTTGCTTCCTTGTAAGTAGAAGCGAGATAAGAGAGTACAATAGGTTAAAGTGATAGTCAAAAGCTGGTTGCTATGTCACTCACTGAAGTTCCTTTGTTTGTATGGACAGCAGTTGACAAATTCCTGTATGAGAAAAATATGCGTTTCAAAGCAGAAACCAAAGAAAAGGAATATCTAAAAAACGATGAACTCCACGAAAAAAATGCATATAACATAAATTGTGTGTTTTAACGTGCTCTACATTTTTCATGCAGTAAGTTTTTGTCCATCTCTTACGGTTTAGTAGTTATTCAAAATTTCGTAAAATTCATCCAGAATAAAGCACTCTTCAGAGGCTATTCCCAGAAAATTCACGATATACATTTTATTTGTCAGGTAAATATCTTTAATATACGAAATTTTAATCAAAATCGTTAGAGCCATTTTTGAGAGAATCAACATTTTCGAAATAAGTTCCATGTAAAGGGTAGTTTGGGGTGGGGGGATTTTTCTCAAAATCTTCGTGTCACATCCCTAGAAGATACTAAACTTAAATACCATGTTTGGTATTTTACTGACTTTTCGTATTTGAGTTATCGTGTTCACAGACACACGGACACAGACAGACACACACACACATATACACACACATTTTTCCGAAAATGCTTTTTTTAGATAAAGGGGACCTAAAACATATATTTCTGGTGAAATCTCGGTATCGAATGTTTGGGTTGAGTGCAATACCTTCTCTCTACTCTATACACATAGTGCGAGTAAGAAAGTAAAAACTGCTTTACGAAAGCACTGTAAAATTTGATTTGGTATTTAAAACTTCATATAAACAGTGAAGGATCCCTGAGGAATGGCTGATGCCACAAACAAGCTATTTAAAATAAATTGTGCACTTTAACGAGATTTACATTTTTGCATAGTAACATTTCTTATATTTAAGTTTCCCTATACTATTCTTCATGAAAATGATCTCAAACATACTGCACGGAACCAAGTGGCGCTGGCGGGAGCTCGTGTGACTGGCATTTCCATGGATGGCCTTCCGACCCCTGGATCGGCACACGAAAGCTGGGAAGGCTGTCCCTCCATATCCCATCTCTCCTCATTCCGCTTCACCCTTCATCCGTTGGCGTGTTTTCGGAGGGAGTCGCGGCCCTGTATGGTAGGGGAAAGGACGATATCCGGTCAACCTCGTCCTCCTCTGAGGGATGTCTAAGCCCGCAGGTGGAAGGGAAGCGATTGTACTAGCCACTCCAGGGTGTTATAATTTGGAAATGGTAAGAATCCCACCCTCTGCTCTGTCGTGACTGTTGGGTCGGCCACCCTCTGTCCCCTCCAACCTCATCCTTCCACCTGGGGGTGCCCGCAATGGGTCGATTTATTCTATCCTATTCTAAAAATTCGGTATTTTAATAGCTAGTGTATTTAGAAAATTAAACATTTTAAAAAAATATTTCATGTAATTTGGTGACTTTCTTGGAAATGTTCGTGTCGCTGCTTTAAAAGATACCTTATATGAATACTAAGTTTAATATAAATGCCGTTCTTGAGTTATGCTGTACGCAGAAGCAGACACGCACAAGAATATATATATATATATATATATATATATATATATATATATATTTAATGTTTTTCTTTTGGGGTTGCAAAGTAAAATTGGCAGCGTGCAAAAAGCTATAACGCCCACATAAGTGTGCTATAGCTATGGAAATGGAGTTTTACTTATGGACGCTCTTTAACTGCTGTGGTTCTCAGCGTCCCATTGTAAATCGGGCGTGAAAGACCGCTTAATTTTGTTCAGAGAGCTCTCTATCAGGCTTGAGGTTCTTTTACGTGCCGTAAGTCTACGACACGGGATCCACGGCTTTACTTCCCTTCCGAAGGAAGCCATGCTAAGGATTTTTACGCCCGAAAAAATCCATTGTCCTCCGCCGGGTTTGAACCCGTGACCTTGGGTATATGAAATTAGAATGGTAACCATTACACCACGGCTATGGCTATCTAGAATTGGTTAATTTTATAATTTTTAACAAATGGGACAGGATGTTGTGATCTTACCGGCGGTCCTCTCTCTCCAGGGGGTCCCTGAACTCCATCCTTTCCGTTAGATCCTGGAGGTCCTTGTGGTCCAGTGAATCCTCGAGGTCCTTCGGGTCCCTGAGGACCTGTCTCTCCTTGAGGCCCTGGAGGTCCTGGTTGTCCTGTATCACCCTGTAAAATAATACATTTTCAAGCAGTGAAATTTTGTGATGTTTGAAGTCAATAAGCAGAGATATTTTGGTTTCACTTAAACTTTTGTTGTAAGTCGTCAACGGTCGGCCAACCAAAGGATGCAGCTAATGTTTTATTCCTAGTACTAATGAACAGTGTTGCCAACTCTTGGTAATGAAAAGTGGCTAAAGGGCCTGAAGTGGCCAGGTATAGAGAATCACTATATGTATGCAAATCAGGATTCATATTCATCTTTTTGCCTGGGCCATTAATTCTTATTGCATTGTAATATAATCGGATCAACCTCTTTTTGATACTTCAGAGCTTTTATTCTCAAACTTACACAATGACAATTGAAATAGCCACAAAAGGCTAAATACGTATTTAAAAATGGCTTAAATTGGGCCAGTCGTTATGTAAAATGGCTGCATGGGTGTTGTTGCTGACACGAGAAAGTTAATGTCTATTGGGAGTTTAATGTGGAAGCAACAAGAGAGAAGATAGTTTCATACACACAGCGGAAAGAGTGATAATTTAGCCGATAAAACTACCGAATACCGATATTGCAATATCCTAAACATGTTTATTAAAACTAAGAATGTATCTGCATTTCAAAATGGCCATAAATTGTTAAGTAGAGAACAGAAACGCCACCTGTGGCTTTCTGAAATATTTGTGGCCAGATACAGCAACAAAGTGGCTAAATTGGCAACACTGCTGATGATATCGTCCTATACCATAAGCGAGAATCATATATACGAGGGCCGTTCAGAAAGTAGCCTCCGATCGGTCACAGTGCGGGTAGTGGGGGGAGTAGCGACGCCATCTGTGCATTCACGCAATCAGCAGGTCAGTCGGCATCAAGCCATGGTCGAGTGAAAGTCGTACCTGCGCTAGTTTAGTGTTTGTGGCCGTTTGAAATGTGTACTGCAATAGACAACCCCGCCAAATGTGAAGTGCGTGCTGTTATAAGGTTTTTTACAGTCAAAGGATATTCTGCAGCAGCTATTCATCGTGAGCTTTGTGCCGTGTACGGACCAAGAGTTATGAGTGAAGGAGTGGTCCGTGAATGGGTACGTATATTTAAAAGTGGACGAGAAAACGTTCATGATGAAGAGAGGAGTGGTAGACCATCATTGGTCACAGACGAACTCGTTCAGACAGTTGATGCAAAAGTTCGTGAAAACCGACGTTTCACAATGTCGGAGTTGTCTACTGATTTTCCACAGATTTCTAAGACTCTCTTGTACGAGATAGTGACAGCAAGATTGGGTTACCGTAAGTTCTGTGTACGATGGGTGCCCAAAATTCTTACCGACCACCACAAAACTCAAAGAATGGCCTCTGCATTAGACTTTCTGTCACGTTATGAGGCCGAAGGTGAACCATTGTTAAACAGAATCGTGACCGGGGACGAAACCTGGATTAAGTACGTGAACCCTGAGGCAAAAGAACAATCAAAGATGTGGGCACATTCAAATTCGCCTACCAAACCAATAAAAGCCCGGCAAGATTTTTCTGCCCGAAAATTGATGGCAACGGTGTTTTGGGATGCAAAAGGGGTGTTGTTGGTTGAATTCATGGAACGTGGGACGACCATTAATCAAGACGTGTACTGTGAAACACTAAAACAATTACGACGGGCTATACAGAACAAACGCCGTGGTATGCTGACTTCCGGTATCGTTTTTTTGCACGATAACGCCCGTCCTCACTCTGCTCGCAGAACAACAGCCCTTCTTGAGTCCTTCAAGTGGGACGTTGTCAACCATCCACCTTACAGCCCAGATCTGGCGCCAAGCGATTATCACCTCTTCATGCATATGAAGAAATGGCTCGGGTCCCAGCGGTTTGATGACGATGAAGAGCTCAAAGATGCGGTCACAGGCTGGCTCCAGGCACAAGCGGGTGATTTTTATGCAGAAGGAAGTTCAAAGCTTGTGAACAGATACGATAAGTGCCTCAATCGTTATGGAAACTATGTAGAAAAATAGTGCAAAGATGTAGTTGTAAGATGTATATATTAAAATATTTTTATTTAACTTGGTGAATTTCTTGCAATCAACCGGAGGCTACTTTCTGAACGGCCATAATTAAGCTTAACATCCTTTAACCTGGTTGGTCATATCGGACGATGATGAAACTGGTGAAATGATATCGGAGTCCATGGAGCTTCAAGTCACTCGACATTCGTCTTATCAGGATAAGGGAAAACCCCGAAAAAGCTTATCCGGGTAAGTGACCCTACGCGAGATTCGAACTCGTGACCTGTGGAATGTGAGGCAGACACGCTACCACCACACTACCCAGGTAGGTAATGTTATATCTTGTTGTAAACCAAGAACTGACGACCGTTAACGTTCATAGGGCGGCTATAAATCATTTAGCTGTATGTTATAACACTAGATGCTCTTTTCTCACCTTTTTCAAAATTCAAAATGTACTATAACCAAATTACGAGGCACTTTCGGTAATTACACACTGTTAATTAAATATTTGATTGTTTCCATCCATTAGTAGCTTGAAAAGTTTTAGAAACAGCAACTTGCTGTTTTCTGGACGGGCTCTGGAGATTTAACTCTGGAATCATTCCCTTTGGGTGCGCTAACACATTCAATTCGATTTTATTTATTCAGCTTCCCAAATAGAAATATCTATAGCTATAACAGACAATTGTTAATACAATGGCATACACATCCAATGCTAACCAAAGTCAACTAAATTGAAGTAACCCTAGATTGAAAAAGTCCCCGAAATCGTTTAGATATTATCTCTTTAATGTGCACGAAAGTAAAGGATAATTTTATTTATTTTTAGGTGTTGGCAATGACCATGACGACACTTCATTTAAATTTTCATGCTAATTGTCTTTGCTGGGCAACTAATTTTTGTTCTGCATGCATATTCATGTATCGCTTTTCATAATAACGGAGCAACATTTGAAGATAATGTTTTGTGTTTTGTTAAACAAATCTCCCTCAGAGACATTGCGAATGATGGAAGAAGCTTTTGGCGAAGAAAACTCAGGCGTATGAATGACATAAACGTTTCAGTCAACATTTTTGAACGATTACCATATAATTTTCTCCAAAACAAGATGGCCTTCAAACGGGACCGCTCTCCCCTGACACTGGGCAATAGCCATTAGAAACAAAAGACGAGCCTGTACTAGCGGTGAGGGACAACGTAGTAAAATCTGTTTCCTGAAGACTCTGCTTGCAAGTCGAGATTCGCGCCTCAGTTAAGGGACCAGTAAGTGAAAGACTTGGCAACTGCGAACATTGGTTTCTAACCGCAAACATCCTAATCCCAAACCTTAAAGTCTTTGGCAGAGGGTTATTATGTTCTGAAAAATACTGTAACTGCAACAAAGGCAGTACGATAGGTATCTGAAAATGGCTTCCAGTCTCTGACAGAAGTGTGTCACTGCAGGAAATGTTGTGTAAATTGCCTTGTCTCTGTGTTATATACATATTCTGGGAACTCTTTGAATGTTGTTAATGTTCAAAAAGTGAATTGTGTGTATTGGCCTTATGTCGATGAAATAAAGTTTTATTTATGGACGCTCTTTAGCTGTTGTGGTTCTCATTCAATACTGGGCTTGAAAGATTGCCTAATTTTGCCTCTTTCATTTTCAAGGCGATTGCATTGGGGACAGCGAAGGTGTATTTTGATTTTTTACTGATTTTTTGGATTAAAAATACCTTGCAAAATTTGTATACAGAGTGGAACCAAGTGAGATGGCTCAGGAGGTAAGTCTGTGGCGTTCGAGAAGCCCTAGGTCTGATTTCGGATACTGCCTATTCTGACCCATGGATTTTTCGTGGTTTCCCCGGGTCGGCAGGAGAATGTTGAGGTGAATCACTTTCCCGACCATAATTTCCAGTGCCATCTGCTTCAGGTTAAAGGACGAGATGACTGTGTTCGGCGGGTGATTGTGAGCTCTATAAATGTCATTCCTGGCGTCATTGTGAGATCACTCATCTCGGGATCCCCGGAGACTCGGAAATTGTGAGCAGAAGGGATGTATTCGAGATGGAAAAGTTAGGGACCCCGTACATACTCTCCTTCGGCTCTGTGCGCTCCCTCCCAGGGGCCACGTAAGTCGCAAAGAGCCACAATGGCCTACCTGAGGTATTCTGTCCCCTTGACTGGGATGAATGTTATCTTTATAACTATTTTCTGTGGACTTAAAACATTATTTCCATGTATTGAAATTTCGTTGTACCGGTTATTTAATATTTTTATCCTAAATGGGTTACAACTGCAATTTTTATATCTAATGCAATACTGTGTCTATTTTTTAAAAATGTAACATCTCAGCCTGAGATGAACAAACTAACTCTCCGAGTAACATGATATGGTCAGGTTAAAGAAAACCTTGAAACAGGAAACGAAACATCTCCAAAACAAGGTTACAACCCTCATTTTTCCAAAGTGAGGCACAATTCATAACGGTGCCTGGAACAAGACAGAAATATATTTGATATTTCTGAGGGCATCGCTAGGACATATCCAACATCTCTGACTTTTCCCAAGCACCATTAACAACCTTTTTTTGGTATAAAAACAGCGGGGAACTCGCGAGGGATACCTTTGTTTTACTCTTCTCAATAACCGCGACCCCCTCACCGTCTCCACGATAAGCAAGAGGAAGGTCGTCCAGTGGTCTTTAGCTTGAAGAAGTGCCTTTGAGTTCTGCAACTCTTTTAACGCACAGAGGGATACCTGCACACGCCGGGGTAGTTGGGCAAATGGTTGTTCCTTCCTCTATCCCCTCATACTAATTGAAAATTATTTCGAGTTGTATAACTCTGGCTTCAGTAAAATAACTGTTCAAGTTGCTCTTAATTTTGACTAAATAAATAAATACATACAGATGTACAGATGTAAAAATGCCTTCCTTCATGAACAGCAGTCTAATGAAGACCCAGATAGTACATAGATAAGATTTCCTTACCTCTTAAGTAAATGTCTTCTAGAGAAAGGCAAAATAACGCCTACGTACCATACTTTTTAGACCTGAGTGAGACTCGCCTCCCACCTAGGCGGCCCGGGTTCGATTTGTGGTGGATGAAATGATGTCTGGGTTTTCCCCGCCACTAATTCCATCAATTGCTCCCTCCATCATCACTTTTCCTATCATTCATTTCGCTTTCAATTCATACCACCCATTTCCTACGGGCCGACCACTCGTTCTAGGTTCTTCATTCTGTGGGTATGTGTACGTTGTCTCCCCGTCAGACTTCTGGCCCCTAGGCATCCGCTTGTAAGTGTAAGTCAGTCCTAAATACGGGGAGAGTAAGTCGACTACGAAACATAACGAGTGAGAGTCTGATACAAATAAAATGGACATGGTATTCCCACGTTGCTCTCCTGTGAATTGTAGTCCTAGAAGTTTAATGATGCAATAAAACGTCGAGCATAGATAGATACAGAGCGCGTGACGTCACACGCTTGAAACGGAGATCTCGATCAGCTGACGACGGTATAAGCAGGCCTAACTTTTTACACACTTTCCATTAAATATAAGAGAACAAGAGAATACACACAAGTAACACTACTTCACTTCAAGACGGCATCTTTTCGTAAACTTATCACTTTATCACTTGTATTCTTAAATTATTTTGCAATTAAAATATCATAAATAGAAAGGAAATCAGGTTAGGCCTTTCTGGATTAATGTTGGGTAGAAGTAGGAGCGATGAATAAAAGCCTAGTAATCAAAGTGTAAAGGAATAAGCGAGTTTTATATGGTTTAGCATTTGAAGAGTTTGTAGATTATTGCGTTACACTTTTTACGTCACATGTAAGAGGCATTCACACTTTAGGGAATGAACCCTATCTTTAATGACATTACATAAGGTCAACTTTTAAGTTATCACTATGCAATTCACAAAAACATGAACCTTTCGAAACACATTCACCAATGTCCAAGAACATTTCCACAGCAAATAGCATACACATATTAATATGTTAATTAGTTACAGTCTCGTAATATCGCCTGTCATGTAATTAAATTCTTCACTAAAATCAAATCCGTAAGGTAGTGGGTAAAATTGCTAGGCGGATTTGCCCATTATGCGGGTATCAGGAAGACCGGACGCATATTTTGGCAGATTGCGTGCAGATGGAGGATGCTAGGAAAAAATTATTGCCAGAAGTGTTTTTAGCTTCAAACAGACGGACAGCATTCTGAGATGTGATTCTAAACAGCCAAAACTGGCCAACCTGGGCACATACTTAATGGAAGCTCGTGCACTAAGAGATAAAATATTTGTGTAAATATTGTATAGACTTATTTGGTATTTGACTAATCTATATGTATGAATACATGGTGTAGTTGTGAGTGCAAGTGTGTGTGTGTGTGTGTGAGTGTGTGTGTGTGTGTGCGCGTGTGTTTGTGTGATATCAGAGTGTTCTTTCTTTTATTGTTTTGTGGTTCTATTGTCGCAGCTCGCGAGCGTGTGTATGTGTGTGTGTGTGTGTGTATTTCCAATGTTGTTAAGAGATATAAAATATATATGTAGGTAATATTTTAAACTCAAGTATTTTTCGACAGCATGTACGGTCGGTCACTCGACCCATGCGACTGTGTGACGTAAATATTGTATTATTGTAAACTTAATAATAAAATACTACTACTATATTACTCAGGTATCAATTGGAATTCTTGCATTTACACAATTTACTTGTCGATACGAAAATTCAGCTTTATTTTAACATTTTCGTCAGACCTTTCCTTTATAGCTGATGGGAGATCTACCTTAGTCACGTGACTTTGATGTTGCAAGGGAGAGATTGGGCCATGCTCGAAGCAATGTTAGCTAATGCGAAGTGTGCCTCTTACCTTGGGTCCAGGAATACCTTCCAATCCTCTCCTGCCTCTGGAGCCACGGAAACCCTACGGTAAACAAACGCATGTCAATAATTTGGAGTTGTACATCGAGTAACACAGATTATTAAACTAAGGAATTACTTACACGAGGTCCCGTCTCCCCGCGTTCCCCTGGTAGCCCTGGGTTACCCTGAAACATGTTATAAAATAATAAAAACAATAGCACACCATGGTTGTTTTAATTATGAAAGAAGAAAAAGCACTTACCCTATCGCCTTTTTCCCCAAGTAGCCCCGTCTTTCCCTCGGAACCTTTGTCACCTTTCTCTCCAGGTGGGCCAGGATACCCAGCGAATCCAGGAATTCCCTGCTTTCCCTTTTCTCCAGGACTTCCAGGTGGGCCAGCTTCCCCTCTCGGTCCTTCGAATCCCTGCACATGAAACGATATGTTACTCACTCCCAGAATTTAAAACATCTCCTGAAAATGCTTACATTTAAAAAAAAAAGGAGAAACAATTCTTATCTACTTCATTCACATAATTTTCTCTGCTCATTCTTCTAAAATCTATTCTTACGAAAGTTATCCTCTCTACTTCGAGATAAACTTTCATTACATGTTTAACAATTTTTTGGGTGTAAGAATAATAGTTACCCGCCTCTTTATTGTGGTAAAACAAATGTAAATGGCGTGTTATTTACGGACGTTCTTTAACTGCTGTGGTTCTCAGCGTCCCATTCTATACTGGGCGTGAAAAAGCGCTTAATTTTGCTCAGAGACCTCTCTATCAGGCTTGAGGTTCTTTTACGTGCCGTAAATCTACGACACGGGACCAACGGCTTTACTTCCCTTCCGAAGGAAGCCATGCTAAGGATAGTATATCTGCCTCACATCTAAGAGTTCGAATCTCGGTTAGGGTGAATTACTCGGATAATTATTTATATTATTTATTATTTTTCCGGAATCTTCCCTTATCTATGGGTCCCGGGCTCAAATGAATCATTTCACCGATTTGAAGCTTTCTCGGTGTTGGTTATAAATGGTAGCTTCACGGGATAACAACCGAGTAAAATTGGAATCCTAAGAATGCAAGTTTTCGACCATCTTAATTCTCTGTGATCTTCGTCAGGGAATCTTCAGGGAATCTGACGATTATCACAGAGTTAAGATGGTCGAAAACTCGCATTCCAATTTTACTCGGTTGTTATCCCGTGAAGCTACCATTAATCATCTCATCGATTTAGTTAATCGAACGATATGACCTACCGGGTTAAAGAACATCAAATATTATAATTATAATAATAACAATAATAATCATAGTTGTAATAATAATAATAATGATAATGATAATAATAAACATAATAATAATAATCATAATCATAATAATAAATGCTAATAATAAATAACACTAACAATAATAGACTTAAATGGTAGAGTATTAAAAAGCTTTATGATGCTTTGAAGCATGTTGTTTGTATGACTAGTAAAAGAAGCGATTAGCGGCCTACTACTAAGAAAATGTATAACAATTTGATAACTCATACCAATAAAAATTATCTTTCGGAAATGTTTAACTACAAAAAAAAAAAAAGCATAAATAATATGCTTTAACCAGATCTACATTTTTCGTGTAGTAAGATTTTGCCTATTTCTGACAATTTACGTATGCAAAACTTATGCAGAATAAATTGAAACTGTACAGGCTATTCAAAGAATATTCAAAATACATATTTTATAAAAACGAATAGAATTGCATTTTTTTTATTTAGAAAATAAGGAAACATTTTCAATGTAAAGGCTAATTAGATTTTCCTGAAACTGTATCAAATCTTTGGAAGATTCTGAATTTAAATACAAAATTGGAATTAAACAACTTTTCTTTTTTAGTTATGCTGCTCACACTCACACAGACCTTTTTCTAAAATACTTATTTTTGCATTCGGGGAGCCTCAAAACATCCATTTCGTGTATGGAACATTTAAGTGGAATGCAACGCTTCCTCTATAAAAGTAGAGAAAGTAAACATTATAACTGTTGTCATGATAAGTTATATCAAATTGTAGCTACCTACCTTTGGTCCTTCTGGACCCTCGAGGCCGGGTATTCCTGGGGGTCCTGTAGGACCTCGTTCACCTTTCATGCCCATGTCTCCCTTCTCGCCGTCCACGCCCCGGTCTCCCTTATCACCTTTGTCACCAGTGGTGCCTCTCTTGCCCTCGTCTCCCTTAACACCACGCGAGCCTGGAAAACCGACGGGTCCTTGAGGTCCTGGTGGGCCTGTGTCGCCTTTAGCTCCGGGTAACCCTGGGTTTCCTGGATGTCCTGGCGCTCCGTCAGCCCCAGGCAAGCCTGGCATTCCTGGTTTGCCTTGTGGACCCTGAAGTTGTTATATTCACATGGCTTACTGTACCCTCTGTCATTTAATAGCGGTTAGACACATTATTCTTACGAAGGCAATCCAGAAAGTAAAGACGATTTCACATAACTAAACAATAACGAAAGTTATCAACACAAAACTTTGTTTACAAAGTTACACTACCTTACTCCATTTGTCAACGTAATGATCATTTCTATCAAGGTATTTATTGTCACGTGGTACCAGTTTTTCAATGCCGATGTTATACTTTGCTACCACCAAAGAATTTATTCGTTCTTTATAATGTACAAAATGTTTGGCCAATCGAATTTTATAATTAAATAATGCAAGTATAGAGTGATAATCCTATGAACGAGTCTTCAGTGAGGAAATGGCACATAATTTACGAGTAATCAAGGAAGAACATAACAGAGTGTACGATAAAGACCGGAGTGGAAGTTCATCAACCGTTATGGAGCAGTTGAAAGCAAATGTTGATAAAAGAATTCAGAAAAACTGGTGTTTCACTTTGGTCACCATACAAAACTTTTTGGATGGAAAAGATTTGCCAGCCATGAAGACCTGAAACTGACAGCGACATCTTGGTTCAGATCTTTAGCGGTGGAAGAGTATCACATCTGCATTGAAAAACCAGTACCACGTGACAATAAATACCTTGATAGCAATGAACTTTGTAAATAAAGTTTTGTATTCGTTATTATTTAGTTGTGCCAAATCTTCGTTACTTTCTGAATGGCCCTCGTATATTATGGAAACGATGGATGTCATGAAGTGAAAGGCGTCTATGTGAAAATAGAGTAATGAAGTGATGCGCAGCTTCTGAGCAGATGGAGTGGTAGAGAGGAACATGTAAGTAGTGCGTGAATGAAAACATGAGATGGCGAGTCACAGAAATCACAAACACAGCTATGCTACAAAACTTAACATACAACTTCTATAATGACTGTATACTATATTGCCGGCGCAAAACTTCTGGAATCGTGATCCTGACCGCCAATCCAGCTACCGAGCCCAGCTTATCGGAGTTTGTCATATGATACTTTGCTTACTTAAAGTCACAGCGAGCAAACTTTGTACAGTCTGAATGGAAAGTGTTCCGCATATGTTTGTATTCAAAGTGGGCAGTAAATAGTGTTCATTTTTAACCATGGCTGCTACGATTTCAAAGTTAAGTGGCAAGGTATTACTTTGTCAGAGCAGAGAAATAATTGCAACTGTCCTTGACTTGATGAAACAAGAGGCAGAGATGAAGGAAGAAAATGTATGTTCCCCGAGTTCTTCAAAAGCCTGTAGAAAATGAATGAAAGAGTAGCCAAGGCAACTGATATTTCACTGAGTTCCGTTTCCAGGGTTCTCAAAGATAAGAAAGAAAGAAAAATAAAACTAAATATATCACTTTTAAATTAAAAGATGTGGAACAGTTGTGTCGCGAGTGAATTGAAGAAATTGGCAGGGAAAATGTATGTCGACATGTTGGGAACATTGAAAATCAAATCATTAGAAAGAATTCTAAACCAGGATAATGGTGTAGAAAGTAGCGATAGCGTTGATGACGTGAGCGAAGACGAAGGAATGTCGGGTGTGGAAGAATTGGAGGCACATTGTTTCTATAGTAGGCCATTGGTATAGATATGAATATAGGACATGTTTATCAGATATTTGACATGAATCGACTGGTGAACTGAAAGGACAACTCGCTTCACGTCCAGATTTGTTGCGCCAGTTATAAGAAGAGTGTTTCCTAATCTTTGATAACTTATTATGGTTCACTTTTCGCGTATACAGAAAAGTCCGTACCGCCAAACCTGGAGGTCCTAGCTGTCCCTGAGGTCCCGGCGGTCCTATGGGCCCCATTGGTCCCGCTTGTCCTGGTTGTCCGGGCTGTCCAGGAGGTCCATTATTTCCTTTAGCCCCGACTGGTCCTTCACTGCCTGGAATTCCTGGAGGTCCTGGAAGCCCTGGAAAACCTCTTGGTCCTGGAAACCCTCGAGGTCCCTGCAAACAAGAGAAATGCCCTGTTCAATTTATTCTGTAGGAAAATTAAAATTTCTGAGATGTCACACTCATCCCATAATTACACTCTTTACAGTCCACAATGTTATTAAACATGCCTCTTCTATTCACTAGAAATGATCTCAGATTAGGCAAAACTAAATATGTCGCAACGAATATTCCGAAAAGATGAATGTCACTGAAATAAACCGTATATGTAGGTCGTTTTTATCTATGCTCTTTTACCTAGATTAATAGCTGCACAAAGTTGTACCAATGGAGAGGACTTCACAAGCTTCTCACAGAAAACTCTCCAGTGTGAATTTAATTAATCTTGCAAGTATGTTAAACATGTGGAGTTTGGCACCTTTGAGAAAACCAGATATAATGCTTTTTTTCTCCCATTTTGAGAATAAGTACATAGTTTGGGATTGAGTGATTCTCTTGACTGATACTAGACCAACTTGATGCCTATCCGATGTTCCGGTTTTTCATTAATGCTCCTCTCTATTTTTTTGGAGGAGGAAGTTTCGGCAGATTATAAAATGTGTAGTACTTTCAGTAAACTATCGGATTTCTTTCTTTTTTTTTTTTTTTTTTTTTTTTGAAATGCGCTTCTTCCTTTAGCTTACGCACTGTAGAAAAGTGGCAGCTAAAGTAAAGGGAAGTTACATTAAAAAATAAATAAATAAAAAGAAAACCTTTTCTCTAGTGATATGAATCATCGGATTTAAAAAAAAATCGTTTTCTTTCTTTGTTCATTTTTGCACTGTATATTTATTAACCCTCTCCCCCAATTACAAGAGCCAGAGGGGAAAGATACGATTGGGGTCAACCTTATGGAACCTACAGACATTGCAGGAAAGAAGACGAATGTCGAGTAACTTTAAGCTCCAGGGACTCCGAGATCATTTGAGCATCATTTCACCAAATTCATTCATTCATCGTCCGATATGACCAACCAGGTTAAAAAAAGAAATCCACCACTATACTCATATGGCAAACACCTCAAACGCTTTCCTGTGTGATGTCTGTGGTATAAGAAGTATCCAAGTTAGCGTTCTGCATGCGCAGAGACGGTTAGCGTCTTTCAGTGACTAGCGTTGATGTTCGCTTGGCACCATGCAGTCTTCTTCACATGTTATGTTCCAAGATATTTGCAACTTATTTCAGAGTATTGTTACTGTTGCTTGTAAGGAGCACGTTGACCGTGTACTCACCAACTCGCCAGGAAGTCCAGGTAGCCCTGGTGGTCCTTCTTCGCCTTGCATTCCGTCATGACCCGGAAGTCCCTGCTGGCCCGAATTTCCAGTCAACCCTCGCTCGCCCTTTTCTCCAGGAAGTCCTGCAAACACACATAAACTCGATCAATTCCTCTACCTTTGTGTGAAGGAGATGCAACATAGAAAATATAAGAAAAAAATATTATGTGTTCCATTCACATAACTTTCTCTAGCTGTTTTAAATACAAACTATTCTTACAAAAAAGTATTCTTTTATCTACATGCTAATCGAGATAGATATTAGCATAATTGCTCCTATTACTTGCTTCCCTTTGAAGGGAAGTAAAGGAATAGTTAGCCTAAAGCGATAGTCAAATCCTTTAAAAGCAATTGTCTGGTCTCCCAATAACAGGCAGTATCTCAGAAATGGTCAGTTTAAAAAAAAAAAAAAAAAAAAAAAAAAAAAAAAAAAAAGACATAAATGATGTGTTTTAACGACATCTACGTTTTTGTATGCTAAGTTTTTCTCTATCTTTTACGGTTTACAAATTATATAAAATTTAGCAAAATTCATCCAGAGTAAAGAGATCTTCAGATGCTATACCCAGAAAATTCAAGATATACATTTTATTTGTGTTGTAGATATATTTAATATACGATATTTTAATCAAAATCCTTAGAGCCATTTTTGAGGAAAACAAAAGTTTCAAAAATGTTTCCATGTAAACGGTAGTTAGAGGTGGGGGGATTTTCTTGAATATTTTCGTGTCGCATCCTTGGAAGATACTGAACTTAAATACCAAGTTTGGTGTTTAACGGACTTAGAGCAATGCTCTCCTCAGACACACGCGCCCGCGCAGATCTTCTTCTTAAATGTTTTTTTCGGACTCAGGGGACCCCAAAATGTATATTTCTGTTGAAATCTCGGTATGGAATTTTTGGGTGGAATATAATACCTTCTCTATCCAGTATGTACATTGTACAATCGGGCTAGAGATCGGAACTAGTGCAAAATTAGTTTTTGTTGATATTTGAGAAAGTAATTCCAAAAATATCACTTCTATAGATGCTTTGCATATGAACTATTGTTTTAACGAAACAAGCTCTGTATGGTGAAGGTTCCCCAGGGCAGTTTGATGTGATGTTGTTACCTGGAAGTCCTTGCATGCCCTGCTCTCCCTTTGCTCCGGGAGGTCCTGTGACTCCTCTCTCACCATCTCTGCCAGGTCGTCCTCGGCGTCCTTCTCGTCCTTGCAGACCCATCATACCTCTCAGTCCTCGCGGTCCCTGCTCAGTGGCAAGTAAAACAGGACAGCTTCAAACATACAGCAAAAATTGTCAACTCAGCTAGGAATATTACAAAGTCAAAACCAGTTCTTTATTTCCTCTTTCCTTTCTTTTGGTATTATATCCGTTATTCTTTTTTCTGTTGAATTCCACGAATTTCAATGTACCTAATTGACATTTGCCATTGCTTCCAGCTCTTTAAATTATAAAGTTTCGTAATACTAATTTTCAAAGAAATTTATGGAAACTTTCGGAAAGATATCCCCACTATGGATTTTTTGAAGAATTTAAATTATAAACATAGTATAGGGTTTTAAATATATTCTTCTTATATTTTTATCTGCTATCTTAAAGTTTTTTTTTCTTCAGCAAGTATTATACGAGGGGCGTTCAATTAGTCTTTAGAAAAAGAGAGAACAGAAATTATTTTGGTAGTTTTTTTATCTTTATTTTTCAACATAAACTCCTTTTAGTTCAATACACTTTTTCCAGCGCTTCTCCAACCGTTTTAAGACCTCCAAAAAGTAGTGTTTCCGAAGGCCCTCAATATAGGCATATGCTGGGGTGAGTTCTCTTCGTTAGACGTAAATCGTCTGTTTCGTGTTTGGAAATAAAGAAAAGGTCACTAGGGACCAAATCTGGTGAATACGATGGATGTTGTAGTAATTCTTATTTCTACAATTTTACAATATTAAGGATATAATTTCTACATGCCACTTTCAGCAGAAATAATTCATACTCACAGGTTCACCGATGTCTCCAGGTTCTCCTTTGATTCCTTGAGGCCCAGGAGGTCCTTCAGGCCCCGGCACACCTGTAAGTCCCATGGGTCCTTCGCTTCCTCTCATCGCCATCTGCAAGGTAAGTTGTGTTATAACTTCAGCATTATACCTAGAGACCCGTTTGGAAAGACAAAACAAACTGTGCAGGTCCACACCCGAGGCTATTTTTTGTCATGCGAAATCCAAAGGTTTTGAAAATATGTTACTGACGGGAAGCTGTGCTTACAGGAATTGCTCTCTAAACCCCATGAAAGCCTTTGGGTGGCCTGAGATATTATGAAGAAAGTGAAATCCGTACTACAGTATTATTGGTCCACCTCAAGGCATCATTTTTAACAATGCCGTTCAAATATGAGGGCGATCCAGAAAGTAACGAACTTTGGGGCATAACTAAATAATAACGAAATTATTTACAAAGTTACAGTACCTTACTCTATTTCTCAACGTAATCGTCATTGCTATCAAGGTATTTATTGTCACATGGTACCGGTGTTTCAATGCCCATGTTATACTCTTCCGCAGCTTAAGATTTGAGCCAAGATGTTGAGGTTTACACCGGTTGCGAAATCTTCTTGTATAGTGACCAAAGTGAAATACCGATCTTTCGGAATTCTTTCATCAACATTTGCTTTCAAGTCCTTCATAACGACTGATGAACTTCCACTCCGGTCTTTATCGTACACATTGGTTCTTCCTTGATTAGTCGTAAATTATGCATCTTTTCCTCACTGAAAATTCGTTCATTGCATTATCCCTATACCCTTGGGTTGTTTGGCTATAGCATTCGATTGCCCGAACATTTTGTACATTAAAAAAATCTAATGTGTTCAATTCACATGACTTTCTCAATATCTCTGCAACAAAACATTTTTAAATAGCTTATGCTTCTATTTACTTCATGATAATCGAGAAAACATTAGCAGAAATAGTCTTATTACTTGCTTCCTTGTAAGTAGAAGCGAAATAAGGGAGAACCATAGGTAAAAGTGATAGTCAATAGCTGGTTGTTACGTGACTGAAGTTCCTTTGTTTGTATGGACACTAGTTAACGAATTCCTGTATGAGAAAATTATAAGTTTTTCAAAGCTGAAACTAAAAATAAGGAATATCTTAAAAACAATCAACTCCACGAAAAACGTGTATATAACATAATTGTGTGATTTAATGTGATCAGTTTAGCAGTTATGCAAAAGTCCATACAATTCATCCATAATAAAGTAGTTCAGAGGCTATTCCCAGAAAATTCAAGATATACCTTTTATTTGTGAGGTAAATATCTTTAATATGCGATATTTTAATCAAAATCGGTAGAGCCATTTTTGAGAAAATCAAAATTTTCGAACATGTAATTTTCCATGTAAAGGGTAGTTGGGGGTGGGGGTATTTTTTTTCAAAATCTTCTTGTCGCATTCTTGGAAGATACTAAACTTAAATACCAAGTTTGGTAGTTTACCGACTTTTCGTGTTTGAGTTATGGTGTTCACAGACACACGGACACACACACGGACCTTTTTCTGAAAATGCTTTTTTTGGTTACAGGGGACCCTAAAACGTATATTTGTGGTGAAATCTCGGTATCGAATTTTTGGGTGGAATGCAATACCTTCTCTATACACTATGTACACAGAGAAAGTAAAAATCGAATAAGTTGTTTGGCGGTAGAAAAGTATAAATACTAACTGCTACCAGTTAAGCTGCTGTATTTCTCCGATGTTATTCACTCGCACCCACGTGTCCAGTCATTAGGTGGAATGCAATTCTCTTTCTTGTTTAATCTTCAGTCACATCGGTGGCTTTACCTTTGATTCGTTGGCTCTTGTTATGTTTCTGCTTTCTTTCTTTAAATTCTTACACAGCCCCAGACTCTCTTTCTTACCTCCACACTTTAGAGAGCATAGCAAATGATTCTGGCTACATTCCAGCTGGGAGCAGAACCCGGGACCTCTGGGTTTGCAAGTTTTATGTCTTTCCAAACCTATTATAGGTACTCATGTCTGCGCAGGATAAAAAAAGTCTACTCACCATGTGTTGGGAAAGCATCTGTCTGAACTGCTCAGCTTGTTGATCTGGGCCCTTTTCGTTGCCATGCGCGTTCAGCTAAGGAAAGCAAACAACACTTACTCTATGTAAATATAAACATACAACAAATTCAACTTCTATCCTAGCAATGTTTCATTCTCGTTATACACGTATTTAATAGTCTTTTACAATGTTTGTAAAAGAGATTATACTTAACATAATTCCATTTTAATAGATATTTAAATAATTTAACATTTGAGGGCTTCATTAATCAGCCAGATTGGAAAAAAAAAAAAAGAAAAGGTTTAATTAATTAATATGAAAACATCCGCAATTTGGATTAGAAATAAATATCGATGAGGTGAAACAGCACAAAGAGTGATGGTGGGAGGCAGAGCAAAGCGGGGTCGCTAACGTTTCCGGATTGAACATCTTAGGGTATCTTTCGTATTCTAAAAGACTGAATACAAGTTTAATGTCGGTTCTCACATTCACGGCATATGCTGGCGAATACATCCACTCCGCTGCAGGCATGTGGGTATAAGTCAGCCAGCAGTTAACCGTTGCAGCGCTACCTCCTTAATACTCAACTTTAAATCCACAACGCTAAACCTACAACCATCTAAACAAGCATTCTGCCTCACATTCAAAACCTGCGGGTTCGAATCCTGTTACACGGATAAGGCTTTTTTCGGGAGTTTCCCTTATCCTGAAGTGAATGTCGAGCAACTATAAGCTCCATAGACACCGAGCTCATTTGAGCATCATCTCATCGATTTCATTTAACGTCCGATATTACCAACTTGGTTAAAGGACGCTAAGTTACAAAACAGAAACAAAAAACTTGTGGTCAAGGGCAAGTAGGTACACAGAAATACGAGTACCTAGGCTCGGCTCACTATGAGCCTATACATGGCGCCATCGCGCCTAACCTGTTATCATGATGCAAGGAAATGTGGCCTGAGTGGTTAGACCACTCGCCTCTCACCAGGTTCTAACCCAGACGACCACATGGTGGCCAAAGCGGTGTAGGGGCCGGTTTCCCCCGCCATCACATTCCACCGGTGCTCCATCTTCACTCCATGTAGCATTAGTGCTATGTGTAGTAAACGCGGGCGATAAACACTATTAAATTGCAAGGAAACGAAGTAAGAGGAAATGAGATACAGAACATGCATTATTGTATATAATTGCCCTACCAACTTGGAAGCCATAAAACAAGTCAAGGTCATCTCTCAAATGCGAGGCTAAGGCGCTAGCGATCGGCCTCTAACACAGTTAAATCCTTCATCCATACGACAACTTTAACTTTCGCTGTGCCTCACATTCTGAGGTTTATACTCACAGGAATCATGAAGACGTGACCAGGAGGTCCAGGAATGCCGTTGGTCCCTGTTATGCCGTCCCTTCCAGTCTGTCCCTTAGGCCCAGGAGGTCCTGGAGCCCCTGGTGGTCCGGTATATCCTCTGGGACCTGGCGGACCTCTGATGGTGACGTAATGGTAACGGTCTTCACCTCCTCCAACATTGTCAATGTACTCGTCTCTTGTACCTTCCTGCTAGAACAAACAGGGACCCTTAAAGTAACAATTTAACTTTATTGAAATTTGTAAGAAGGGCAGATTACAATTTTCATTGTGGACAACCTCTCCAATTTAAATACTAACATTTTCATAACTCATTATTTCTTGAGCATCTAGATAAGCGTTCATCAAATTTTCACACGAATATCCCTTGTAGGATAAAGCGATAGTCAGTTTTTTAATAAAGCGTGTTGCTATGTTATATTTTGGAAATTCCATGTCGTTTGCATGATCACGAGAAAAAACGAATAGCGAACTATCACTTGAGAATAAGTATGCGTACTTCAAGTGCGTACTTGAAAATTCAAAGTAATAATAAAGAACATTCAAAGTAATAAAAGTAGAATGGTTAACGCAGCAAATATTTTTATTTAATATAAATTGTGTGTTTTAATGAGATCTACATTTTTTGTGTAGTAAGATTTCTACAGTACGCTTGTTACAAAACTTGGCCGCCAGGAAAGGGACCTCCATTGCATTTCCCTGCGCGCGTCACACGTGCATCAGTCTTACCTCTGTCCTAGTCCAATTCACAAGTGAATTACATCAGCAGGAATGTTTACAAGTGTGTAGTTTTGCTTGAAGTGCTTTCAAAATGCAGTATACAGTATCACAGTGTTTATGTACGATACATATGTGCTTACACCATCTTGTAGGGAAGTTGTCAGGCAATTTGAAACTAAATTTTCTGGTGTGCGTGTTCCGAGTAGAGAGACCGTTTTTTTTTTGTTTTTTGTTTTTTTTTTTTTGCTTGTAAATAAATTCAGGGAGACGGGAACAATTTGTGAAAGGAACAGGCGTGAGCTTACGGAGCAGAAATTAGACAAAATCGGAGAAAGCTTAGAACGGTCACCTCGAAAATATCTTAAGCGTCTTGCACAAAAAAACTGCTTCGAAAGCTTCAGCATGGAAAGCAACAAAACTTTTAAAACTGAAACCATACAAGGTTACTGTTGTCCAGGTATTGCACCACGTGATCACAAGATTCGGGTAAACTTCTGTAACTGGATTTTGAGGAATGTTAATGATGGAACAATCGATCCATGATTAAAACTGCTCAGAAACGAAGCAAGGTTTCATTTATATGGTCATGTGTCTTCATAACACAACCAATATTATGCTACAGACAAACCCAATTTCGTTCATGAAACTCCCTTGTTGATCAAAAACGTCGGGATATAGTGCGCAATAAATGGATACAGAATTATTTTTACTTTCTCTACACGTACTATGTATATAGTGCATAGAGAAGGTATTGTATTCCGCCCAAAAATTCGATACCGAAATTTCACTGAAAATATATGTTTTAGGGTCCCTTTTATATAAAAAAAAGGCATTTTCGGAAAAAGGTCCGCGTGTGCGTGTGTCCGTGTATCTATGAACACGATAACTCAAAAACGAAAAGTCGGTAAAATACCAAACTTGGTATTTAAGTTTGGTATCTTCCAAGGATAGGACACGAAGATTTTCAAGAAAATCCCCCCACACCCAACTACCCTTTACATGGAAGTTATTTCGAAAATTTTGATTTTCCCAAAAATGGTTCTAACGATTTTGATTAAAATATCGTTTATTAAATCTATTTTCCTGACAAATAAGATGTATATCTTTAATTTTCTGACAGTAGCCTCTGAAGACTATTTTATCCTAGATGAATTTTACAGAATTTTGCATAACAGCTAAACCGTTAAAGATGGACAAAAATTTACCACACAAAAAATGTAGAGCACGCTAAACCACACAATTTATGTAATATACATTTTTTTTTCGTGGATTTGATCGTTTTTGAGATATTCATTGTTATTGATTTCAGCTTTGAAAAACGTATGCTTTTTTCATTCAGGAATTTGTCAACTCGTGTCCACACAAACAAAACAACTTCAGTCACATAGCAACCAGCTTTTGACTATCACTTTAACCTGTGGTACTCCCTTATTTCGCTTCTACTTACAAGGAAGCAAGTAATAAGACTATTTCTACTAATTTTTTTTCTGGTAAGCATAAAGTAAATAGAAGCATAAGCTTTTTAACAATAATTTATTGCAGAGATGTAGAGAAAGTCATGTGAATGGAACACATCAGAATTTTATGAGTGTACCATAAATGTAGAAGGATACAGAAATAATACACTGGCACCGTGTTTCGAGCAGCTGATGGACATTGAATGTCGGTCTGGATATTTCCAGCAGGATTCTGCCACCGCACATATAGCTGATGAATGATTACAGTTTATTGCGGACATTTTTGAGGATAGCTGAGCCAATGCTTTGAATGAAAATTTGCTCAGACGATGCTGTAGATATATTGATGCAGATGGACAGCATTTCCAAAATCTGCTGTGATAAGGTATGTTTTGTGTTTCTTCTGATAATTGTTAATGTGGTTTGAGATTTTATATAACGTCCCCACATGTATGACTATGTGACGGGCGTGCGACTGCCAGCCAAGTGTACAGTACGTGGCCGGGAGACGGACCGTGCGCCTGACGGCCAAGTTTTATAGCATACTTACTGTATCTCTTATACATTCTTTGAAGCTTGTTTCTGAGTTATAAAGAGCGATTTTTTTACATATATAAAGCATAGTTTTGTATACAGGACTTTAGTCATTTAATACAATATTTTTTAAAAATTAAGAATGTTTAAATTTTAATGATATACAAAATTAAATAATTAATTGAAAAGAACTATATCCGAAGAATAATATACAACATTTAAAGGCTTTAATAAGATATTCACTTTTTTAAGTTTTTTTTTAAAATGACTTTGTTGGAAAATTAGGTAAATAGGATCATTAAAATAAGTTAAGCAAGAATTATTTTGAATATATCGACTAAATAATTATTCCTAAGAAGTAGACTCACATAGGAGGAATTGGGCTGATACACGTGCGTCACCGACAACGGGCTCGGGGTGCTGTTCGGCGTTCCTTCTTCCTCATCTTCCTCATCGTCATCCTCGTCATCTTCATCCTCGCCTTCGTCATCATCGTCACCCTCACCGAAGTCTTCCTCGTCACGGTGGCCGTTGTTGTGATTGGTAGCGATGACGTCACAGTCTGGAGCGTAGTTCTTGCAGATCTCGTACCCAGCATCCGGAGTAGAAGCTATCCTCAGCAGTTGGACGTCTCCCTGTTTCATAAGTATGTCGTGTGTATATGAAAAACAAGACGAGAAACTGCAGATAAGCTTACAGGTAACATAAGATCTATATCATAAATGGGCATAGGACTGAACATGTGTGGTTCAAGAGGTTTCTACAGAAGGAGCAAGTGAAAGTACTTATTACACACCGTTTCTCATAGCTTAGGATGAGGGTTACGCAAAAACATCGGGCATAGGCTCTGAGGGCTCTTTGCTTGTTACGTGACCCCAGGGAGGAAGTGATTAGAGGAATGATGTTAACCCGGACGGGGCCCCTAACGGTTACAGAAGGAGCGTTCTGATGCCAGAGGGAGTGCAATGTCCCGAAGCAGTCCCGACGACGTCAGGATAAAACTTCCTAGTCCGCAAAGCACCATCAGCCGAACACCTTCTTCTGGTCCTTCAACCCTGAAACAGATTACTAGGAAATTTCGGGACGGGGGGGGGGTAATTAACTTACCCAACATTTGCCTGACGATCCGGGGAAACTGTGTACCCAGCGCAGGTAGGAGTAGATCCAAAACTGTACATCTCTATTTATGATACAATGTGGTCAATTCTTCGAAGAATAAGAATATAGAAATTCTGCATGCTCACCTAATTTAATACAGTGAAACCCTCTATATTTGACACCCTTGTATGTTAGAAACTTCATTGACTTGGACATATATTCTGGAGACCGGACAAACTCCTATATTTTACATGTCCAACATACTCTATATCGTATGTTGGACACCCCTGAATCCTGGAAGCTGGACATCCCTCATGACTCCAGCTGTACGATGCTTTATGCATTTCTGCTGTTTATGTATCTCTTAGAGTTAAATTATATGTAACCTCTTGTGCTTTATAAGGAGATGTTGCTCACTTTGATGAGAAATGTTTTTTTTTTTTTTTTTTTTTTTTTACAATTGCCAGCATGTTTCTACATTCCTGGAGTTACTCATTTGGTCCTTTTGTAACTGTATTGTGTCTGTCTAAATTTGAGTGACTCTCAGCACAGTTCAATAAAACAGTTTTTCCTTAGCAATTGTGAACTGGTTTATTTTTTCCTAATTTCTGGAACTTGTACTTATCTTTGGTCTTTTGTGTGGTTAAAGTTTTATATAGGGTGAGGGTTTTATCTAGGGACACAAGAGTAAAGAAATATCTACAGATGAACATGATATGCTTTCTGTTCCTGGAAATCCACTCAACCATCAACAATCTTTTGAGTGTATTAGAGAACCGCAGAACTATGTATCTGCCGATGGTTAGCCACAAATGATTAAAGTTTTATTAGGACTTCAACGAGAGGTCGGATTGTCCAACTTTAAAAACACCAAGCAGCGGCTTTTAAAGTACTTTTTCAAAAAGCAGTGACAATTGCTAAGTCATGTACTATATTTCAACTGAATGAGATTTAACATGTATTGAACTGTAATACGCTACGCTATTTTTGTAGTCTTTTTTATTTCATACATAGAATAGTTGCTTGGCACTATGAAGCCTACACTTGTTTATTTCCCATTGAACGAGGAACAAGAGAGCAGTGGTACAGAAAAACAAAAAGAACATGAACTAAGCTAAGGTTCCCTGTGCATAAATAACCACGGTATTAAAATATATAGTGGAGCAAGAGAAAATACAGCAACTCAAAGTAATGTATATAAGCTTAATGTACAGATTATGGAAATGAATCATTCAATGTAGCCCACAAACAGTCAAGTCCGGGAACACCTTTTCTTAGTTCCCAGCGAGATGACATAATAATGCACAGCTGAGAAGTTAACCTTCAGACCGTTTAATACAATTTGTTTCTATCCAACAATGATAAACAGCGTAAAATTACATTGCGGAAAAGCATAGTTTTACTTCTTCTTATGCTGCCATCTGTTATTTTGATCAACAAATTTACACTTCACATCTCCTAAAACTGCTTGTATTTCTCATTCTAAGCCTTGTTTCTTGTGTCCTTGCCCCAATGAGATGTCTTATTCTGCGCTGATTTACCTGCCCAGTTCCCCTGATTGGTCTGCGTGGCTCAGTTGCCTTATGGTCCCAGGATCGCGGAGAATAAACCCGGTCTAGTTGAGTAGTGCTGATATGATCGTGGCAATTGTCTATGTATAACAACTTTGAATGGTGACAAACAAGCCTTGTGCCACCCAAGAGGTTTAAACACACTACTATACACATGTCTTCGTCATCCTGAGAGACAAATTTAAGGCGAATGATCCTCCCATTTATTTGTTTATAACATTTTACACGAATTTCAGATTCATTAACTCTATTACACAATATATTTGATTCATACGGCTATGACAACTTTACAGTTCTCTTCGGACATATTAACCTACATCATCAAGTTAAATTAACGAACTATTTTGTACCGCATGACAGCCTATTTCACGACAGCAGGCAACGAGAGGTGACTAGACACCTGAAAGTTAAGACACACGAGACAAGGTTATATGGAGCAAACCTTGATGCTACCGATGTAATGTAAATCCAACAACTGGCAGCGATGCTATATCTGTTTACAATCGGGGAATGTTTCTATGGACGCCTGGTACATGTCATATTTGTTCATACAGGCTGACAAACATAACAGGAAGTTACTTACAGTGTAGATACCGTCATCCAACAGCTGCTGACCGATCAGTATGATGCCAGAAGTGCTGACACCAGGCGTTGGCTTTCGTTCCAGGGCCTTGGTGATTTGTTTCTTACAGTCCAGGGTCAATGTTGCGGCATCTCCTTTCACGCTAAAGCCCAACCTGTGCCACCTGCAACATTTCGTATGTCAGAGAGTAGATATTTGCGACCCAAGAGCCTTCATAGCTTCTCCACATACACATTCAAATTCTCACACTTTATCAACAGGAAAACATGCACCTACTTGCCATCGCTGATGTCGGCGCCGAAACTGATGGTCTTCTTGGAGGCTGGCTTCGTGTCTGGATGCTCGTAGAATAGCGTGACATCATCTCCGAGAGCAACAGCGATCTGTTCATCACCCGTGTCACTGTAGATTGTGAAGAGCGCAGCGCGTCGTGCACCTGACAAAATTAATAAATGAATGAGTACTTGAAGCATATTTCTAGCGTTTCTGCCATGAACAGGCAGATCGTCCGGTTTACATGCAACTTCAGCAATACGTATAACAGAGAGTGGAGAGACTGGGGTTTAAGCTAGAAAGGTAAAGGCATATAGCAAAAAATGATACAACTATTTTCGCAACTCTACCTTACTTTTGATCGGCAGTAAGATGGAAAAGTCTTCGAGAAACTGGTAAGCCAATAGGTACCATTTATTGCTAACTTATATCTGCTGGACGTGACTATGGTAGAATGGAAATGTCTTAAGCGAATAGTAGTGTCAGTTTCCTGATAATATCTTCGTTTGTGCCTTTCCATGAGTGAAGATTCCTAAATGAAAACATATAATATGCACTATATACATTAAGGATGACAAGTGTTCTCGATTGTACAGCCTCATGCTTAGCTTTGGTCTCTTAAACAAGTGCAGGATGAAGATATGTAAAAGAAGCCGTTATTAAACTGTTATGCTGTTGTATGGTTTAGATGATACGATCTTCCAATTGGTGCCCTATTCACCTTTGGTCAATCTCAACAAGTACAGGACGTAATGTATCTTGAAAGAAGCAACTATGAAACAACTGTGCTATGTGTAAGGTCGGAGTGATAGGTTCTCCTGATGCTGGCTTTGGCCAGCCTCAAAAAGTGTAGGAGATAGAGTTGAGAGAAGCTGCTGTCTGTACGGTGAAGATGCTCATTCTCTTCATTGTGCTCTATACTTACTTTTAACCGGATTCAATAAATATGGGATGTAGATCTCTTGAGAGTGGCCGCAATGAAACAGCTAATCTATTAGTACTATGAAGATGATACGTTCTCCTGATTGTGATCTTTACTTATCTGTAGCTAGTTTCGATATATTAGGGCATAAGATCTCCTGAGAGTGGCCGAAAAGAAATAGCTGTGCTATCAGTACAGTGAAATACTCTGTAATTAGCTTTGGCCAGTTGCAGCAATTGGAGAATGTGTGTATCTTGTCAACAACTGTTATGAAACACCTGTGCTATTTGTACAGCGAGAATCATAGTTCTCTTGATTGTGCCGCAGACTTAACTTAGGCCAGGCTCAACAAATGCAGGATGTAATCGTTAGGAAACAACTGCACAGGGATGATGAAATATTTTCTTGATTGAGGCCTGTACTTCATTGCCCGGCTCAAGTGCAGCATGAAGAAATGTTCAGAGAAGCTCTTAGTAAAATGTTGTCCAATCTATACAGTGAAGTTGGCCAGAGTAAGAAGAAGAGCTAACGAAATCCTCAGGGAAACGAATAATTCACTTTTGTTTGGCCTGACTACGGACAGGATGGAGAATTCCTTGGGGAAAACGCTGCGAAAAAGTTCTGCGGCCTGTACAGTAAAATTGTCCAGTGTCAACAAGAGCGACATGGAGAAGTCCTCAGGGAAACGAATAATTCATTTATGATCGGCCTGACTACGAACTGGATGGAGAATTCCTTGCGGTAAACGCTGAGAAAAAGTTGTGCGGTCTGTACAGTAAAGTTGTCCATTGTCAACAAGAGCAGCATGGAGAAGTCCTTAGGTAAATTCTTGGAAAAAAGTTGTGCGGCCTGCAGTTGGTCAGTGTCAACAAGAACAGCACAAAAGAGTCATCAGGCAAACCATAAACTCACCTGTGGTCGGCCTGACTACGAGCAGAATGGAGAAGTCTTGAGGAAAACCAGCAACTCACCTATGGTCGTCCTGACTACGAGTAGGATGGAGAATTCCTGAGGGAAAATGTTGAGGATTTTTTTTTTTTGGTAGTGTTTAACGCCCGCTTTAACTACTAATGGCACCGCAGGCGGTATGTTGAGGATAGGCTGTGCGGTCTGTACAGTAAAGTTTTCCAGTGTCAACAAGAGCAACACGCAGGGAAACGAGCAACTCGCCTATGGTCGGCCTGACTAAGAGCTGGATAGACAAATCTTGAGGGAAATCAGTAACTCACCTGTGGTTGGCCTGACTACGAGCAGGATGGAGAAGTCTTGCGGGAAGCCCTTAGGAAACAGTTGTGCGGTCTGTACGGTGAGGATGGTGCGTTCGCTGATACTATAGGCCGCTTCGCCGGGCCGCGAGGAACACATCCCCGCCGTGCTGTTGACTCCCAGAGGCAATCCATTGATACGGGTGGCTTCGAGCAAATCCACTTCCCTCTCTGTAAGCAGTAACATCATACAAAAGTTAAGCTATTGAAAGGGTTTGGTTAAGAATTAAAACTGAAGGGTATTTCGCAAAATATGAAAAACAAAAATTGGGGCATACAAGGACGGTTCAAAAGTATCCGTGTTAGGAATGAAGAATGTTTGCAAATTAGAAAATAGCGCAGAGAGCGAATATGGGGGAGCGGGTGTGCGGCAATAATTAACAACTAGACCTCGGTTTTGGTTCCGAAGCGCACAAGGTCACGAATGCACAGAGCAGCTAGCGGTATAAAGAGAATGTAGTGGGAAGAGATATAGTGTAAACATGCATACTTAGACTATTGTTTGTTCCAAAAGTAGCTCATTACATGTGCATCCTTCTAATTCATAACGTAACACAATAAAACAATAATTATTCTACAATATGATTAGTAAATAAAAACGGCTTGTACTTTTACAAATAAAAGTTTAAGGCTTGATACAAAGAATTCAGGATAGAAATGTGCAGAGCTCTGAAAAGACAATGAACATAAATCAACCAAACTCACTCAGAATTCTTTGCAGCGAATTACTAGATATGTACATCTAGCCCACCTGGCTAGTGTGGGGGTAGCGTGTCTCCTCACATTCAACAGATCGCGAGTTCGAATCTTGTTTAGTGTGAGATACACGGATAGGGGGTTTTCCCTTATTCTGAGAAGACAAATGTCGAGTAACTTCAAGCTCCATTGACTCGCAGGATTATTTGAGCATACTTTCACCGATTTCATTCATCGCCCGATATGATTAACCAGGTTAAAGGGCATTAAGCTTAGAAAAAGAAAAAAAAAGTCTTTACTATATCGAAAGAATAGGCTCTCCTCCTGTGTTGCTCAAAATATGTTTGAATCATCCACAAGTTTGTTCAGTGTCGAACGCCCACCCTTTCGTATTTTCGACATTTTTCAATCTGCGCTCTCTTTCAGTGTTTACTGGTTTATCTACTAGCAGGAAGTGAACGAGGCAGTGAGCAATGCTAGATAGTGCAACACCTTTGGAAACGGACTGTTACTCCATTAAGTAATATGTAGTTATACTCTGAGTGCACCGAATCTCAATCCGGACCGAGCCCTAGTCATAACGAAACTCGTGGAATTTGGTGGTGACAACTTCGAATGAATGTGTAAGAGTATGGTCATGGTGAAGCAGCACTTTCTTTTGCACCAAATGGTCTTGTCTCTCTAAACTTCTTATCGAATCGGAAGAATAACTCACTGTAGTATTTTTCACAAATCGTTTTCCTTTTTCTAAGAAATCGATGAATATGACAAGCTACGCATCCCAAAACATCGTCGCCGATGGGCTCGCCTTTGTCTTCTTTGGAGCAAATGAGCCCAAAGTAGCTCATCGGTTTGATTGTTGCTTGGTTTCCACGCGTATCGACGATGGATGACGACTATGGTAAACGTAGATGTGCATTGTTTTATTCAAATGAATATTATTTTATATACAATTGGACACAAAACGCCGCTCGGATTTCGCACAACTCCGAAGTTGAAGGTCGCATCCGCATGTTGTGTGCTATAAGCATTCACAGCACTTATCGCCGAGAACTATTTCATTCCCAAGTTATCATACAAAATATGAATTGCTGTTCCTATCGAGACACGCATGGTCTCTGCCACTTCGCGAACTTTCATTCTACGATCAGCAAAATAATACTGTACCTTTTGAATGTTTTTTTTTTTTTTTTTTTTTTGTGAAAGAAGTTAGTTAAAAACTAACATTAATATGCCGTATTAAAATTATCAATAAATTAGTACTTCTTTATTCGTCAAGGAATACATCTAAATTGATTTCTATTATTTTCATTCTTCTCAATCAAAGGCATCAACTCCCTGTCCAACAGTGTTGTAACATACAGCACAGTATACTGCTGCGTGGAGCACGATCCCCAACGCGTTACTACAGGTTGTTTACATGCGGCGCGTGCAGTCGCTAATGCAGGTTGTCTCTACTCGGTACATATGCAACTGGTATCCACTGGTGTCCTTCTATCGGTCCTAAAATGCTATCTCTAGTGATTACAATCTCTTTGCCAAAGTGAAAGAACAACTACCAGGGAGTCGGTACAATACGAAAGAACATTATCCGTGCGGTCAATACGGCACGGACCATTTTGCAAAAGATCATAAATAACGAGGGCGATTGTATTGAAGGTGTGTAACTTCAAATACCTCTGTTATTAAAGTCATTTCCGAGAAAAAATCTGATGTGTTCCATTCACATGACTTTCTCTACATCTGTGCAACAAATTATTGTTAGAAAGCTTATGCTTCTATTTACTTCAAGCTAATCGAGACAAAATTAACAGAAATCGTCTTATTACTTGCTTCCTTGTAAGTAGAAGAGAAATAGGGGAGTACCATAGGTTGCTATGTTGCTATGTGTCTGAAATTCCTTTGTTTGTATGGACACGAGTTGACAGATTCCTGTATGAGAAAAGTTTTATAAAGCTGAAACCAAAAACAATGAATATCTAAAAAACGATCAACTCCACGAAAAAAATGTATGTAACATAAATTGTATGTTTTAACGAGCTCCACATTTTTTGTGTGGTAAGTTTTTGTCCACCTCTTACGGTTTAGTAGTTATGCAAAATTCCGTAAAATTCATCCAGAACAAAGTAGTCTTCAGAGGTTATTCCCAGAAAATTCAAGATATACATTTTATTGTTAGGTAAATATCTTTAATATACGAAATTTTAATCAAAATCGTTAGAGCCATTTTTAAGAAAATCGACATTTTCAAAAAAAGTTCCATGTAAAGGGTTGTTTGGGGTGATGGGATTTTTCTCAAAATCTTGGTGTTGCATCCCTGGAAGATACAAAACTTAAATACCAAGTTTGGTACTTTACCGGCTTTTCGTTTTTGAGCTATCGTGTTCACAGACACGAACACACGGACGCACATACACACGGACCTTTTTGTGAAAATGCTTTTTTTTTTTTTTTTTTTTTTTTTTTGTTATAGGGGACTCTAAAACATATTTCTGGTGAAAACTGGGTGTCGAATTTTTGGGTGGAGTGCTATACCTTCTCTATACATTATGTTGATAGTACGTGTAGAGAAAGTAAAAATGTTGTTGTCCTTGCCCTTGTAGACAACTTATTACACAAAAAATGTATGCCTCGTTAAAACGCGCAATTTTTGTCATATCTTTTGTTTAAGTTGAAATTGTGTAAACTTCTCTGTACGTCTGTATTTTGTCGTACTCTTGCTCATACAAAGAGATAGCTCTTAAAAGATGTATGCATCCTGGTGTATTCCCTTCTAATTGCAAGGCAGTTATGTGAATGGAACATGAGATCTCTTCATCATGTGACTAATAAGTGTGTTATTCTAAAACGAACACTGAAGTTTGGTTAGTTACACTCAAATGTTTCTCTTACGACACAATGGCGCTTAATGTATATCGGAATCTCTGTTAAATCACATCGCACAATCACAGGACCTTTTTGTTTTTGAAATTGCATAACTTTACCAATACTACGCTTGTACTACGCTTATATTTTTCCCATTTAGTTTTGTGTTCTGTGCCATTTTTCCATTGATATAGGCAGAACAGAGAGGAAATTCCCTATCCTTATACATTGTGGTTGGTGAAGCACTTTCTACCAAGCCCCCATATTTAGAAACTACTTTTCAGATTAGTACACCTTCTGTGGGTTAAATGTACACCCAAAAATAAGAGTTTGTTGAGTCTAATGTTCAATTAAGCAGTAAATTTAGACTGTAAGTTTTAAACCAGGATAATGGTCAATAAGTGTATGGTGTTTGGTTGTTGTTTCTCGAATAGCTGAAGCTAAAACAAGGAAAAGGAAATGGTTCAATATGCAGGTTAGTGTACTTATTTAAGTGAGTTTTCGTTAGTATACTTAGTGAAATATGTTATACAATATCAATAGAAAAATCTGTATTGTTTATTAGATTTTAGATTTCCAGCTCGGAAAGACCGTTGAGAAGAAGCCAAAATTGGCAACCTACTCCTGTTTATAAGAAACCTCCTGCTAATTCACCCATTTAGCAGCTATCCCGAGAAATAATTATGTGCTTATGATACCAGAGCCGTGAGAATAGGAGGCGTGTTCCTGGGACTGGGAATGTAATACATACAGTCCACAGCGAAAGTCATTATAATCTTTGGGATATACTCTGACACTTGTCACCCCCCCTTTTACTTTCTCTACACGTACTATGTACTTAGCGTATAGAGAAGGTATTGCACTCCACCCAAAACTTGGATACCGATATTTCATCGGAAATATATGTTTTAGGGTCTCCTGTATCCAAAAAAGGATTTTCACAAAAAGTCCGTGTGTGTGTTTCTGTGAACACGATAACTCAAAAACGAAAAGGCTGTATTTAAGTTTAGTATCTTCCAGGGATGTGACACGAAGATTTTGAGAAAAATCTCCCCACCCCAAACTTCCCTTTACATGGAACTTTTTTCGAAAAGTTTGATTTTCTCAAAAATGGCTGTAACGATTTTGATTAAAATATCGTATATTAAAGATATTTACCTCACAAATAAAATGTATATCTTGATCTTTCTGGAAATAGCCTCTGAAGACTACTTTATTCTGGACGAATTTTACGGAATTTTGCATAACTGCTAAACCGTAAGAGATGGACAAAAACTTACCACATAGAAAATGTAGAGCACTTTAAAACACACAATTCATGTTATATGAATGTTTTTCATGGAGTTGATCGTTTTTGATATATTCCTTGTTTTTGGTTTCCGATTTAAAAAAAAAATATACTTTTCTCACACAGGACTTTGTCAGCTCGTGTCCATACAAACAAAGGAACTTCAGTTACATAGCAACCAGCTTTTGACTATCACTTTAACCTATGCTACTCCCTTATTTCGCTTCTACTTACAAGGAAGCAAGTAATAAGACTGTTTCTGCTAATTTTTTCCCGATTAGCATAAAGTAAATAGAGGCATAAGCTTTTTAACAATAATTTGTTGCAGAGATGTAGAGAAAGTGAAATTAATGTCTATTGTCATAAGAGACAAACAATAAGGTTTGGTCCTCCTTCAGTTTTAGACAAGAAATTAGAACAAAATTAAGTTATGACCTTGCCGTGATCTTTACTGCAATAATACCAATTTATCAATAATAGCTTCTGATAGGCTGAAAAATGTGATTGTGTTAGATATTGCTTCAACTAGAGATCTCTCCCTTCCATTGTTCTGTGTTCTTTACTTAAAAAACTTGGAAAAACAGTTAGTTTGACAGATGTTGCTTATGGTAGCGTTAGGATCGCAAGATGGCGGCTGGACACAAAACGTGCTTCCGTTGCTTGACACAAAGTAGCAAACTTTGTTGATCACATCGCTTCCACAACATACAATCGATAGTTAGCTGTTTAACAATCGCAACTGCCAGCTACTGGCATATAAAGAACTTCACATCATGGGCTCTGGAAAATTACCTGCAAATAAACCACGACAAAACCAAACAAATAGTTTTCAGAAGAGCAGGTAAACTCACAGCAAATAGCACACCGAACCTTCAAAACAAACCACTAGAACTAGTACCAAAAGTAGTTTCTCTCCAAACAATACTGACATTCTTCAATTTTCACGTGAAAGAAAGAGCAACAGCAGCAATAAAAGCATTCAACATCCAATAAACCCAAAAACTTTCCATAAAGACGGCCATAGCTCCAGTAGCAACATATGAGACAAGCTAAAAGTCAACGATCTACAGTCAAAGCCCGCTACGTGAAACGAATCCTGGGAATCCGTAAGGCAGCACTGTCATGATTGGCCAATGTCTTAACAAAAGAAACGTCTTCAAAGATGACATCAGAATACAGATACTCCTGCCAAATACCACGGCCATGCCAAATATTTATGGAAAAGAAAAATCTGATGTGTTCCATTCACATGACTTTCTCTACATCTCTGCAACAAATTATCGTGTCGCATTCCTGGAAGTCACTGTACTTAAATACCAAATTTGGTATTTTACTGAGTTTTCGTTTTTGAGCTATTGTGTTCATAGACATACGGATACACGGACATACTGACACACACGGACCTTTTTCTAAAAATGGTTTGATTTTTTATACAGAGGCCCTAAAACATATATTTCCGTGAAATCTCGGTATGGAATTTTTGGGTGCATTACAATACCTTCTCTATACACTATGTACATAGTACGTGTAGAGAAAGTAAACATCTTTATGGAGCGACTTCTATTGAACCGACGCCATGGCAACAGAGGAATGGGGGCAAACTACGAACTTCGACATACAGTGAAACGATATGCACAAGTTCTGCCAAAACAAGAGATTCACCAACCGGATGCAAGACTGTATCTGTGCAACAAACATATCACCCCCCAAATCTGATGTGTTCCATTCACATGACTTTCTCTACTTCTCTGTAGCAAATTCTTATTAATAAGCTTATTCTTCTATCCACTTCATGCTTATCGAGATAAACATTAGCAGAAACAGTCTTATTACTTAGTTCCTTATAAGTAGAAGGGAAATAACGGAATATATTAGGCTAAACCGACAGTCACATGTTTTAAAATGTGGTTGCTTTGGGATTGAAATCCATTTCTTTTTCTGGCAAGGAGTTGACAGTTCCTGCATGAGAAAAGTTTAAGTATTTTAAAACTGAAACCAATAACAAGGAATATCTCGAAAAGTGGTCAACTCCAAGGAAAAAACTGTATATGACATTTGTATGTTTTAAGGAGCTCTACATTTTTACATTTTTTGAAAAGGAAGCTTTTGTCTATCTCTTACGGTTTCCTAGTTATGCAAAATTCAAAAAAAGTATCCAGCTTAAAGATGTCTTTAAAGACTATTGACAGAAAATTCAAGATATACATTTTATTTGTCATGTAAATATCTTAAATATAAGAGATTTTAATCAAAACCGTTAGAGGCATTTTTTGAGAAAATCAAAATTTTCTAAATTTTTTCCACGTAAAAGGTAGCTGAGGACGGGGGGATTTTCTTGAAAATCTTCGTGTCGCATCCTTTGGAGATATTGAACTTAAATATCAATTCAAAATCTTCTCGGGCTTCTAGCCAGGTAAAAACTTGGCTTGACACCAACGTTTCGAAGAAGTGCATCACCCTGAAGACGAGGAAGATGCACTTCTTCGAAACGTTGGTGTCAAGCCAAGTTTTTACCTGGCTAGAAGCCCGAGAAGATTTTGAATTAACACGTCGCCAGGAAAGCTTCAGTTCTTATTTAAATATCAAGTTTGGTTTTTAACGGACTTTTCGTTTTTGAGCTATACTGCCCACAGACAGACAGACACACATACGTTTTTTTGTAAACAAGGGAGCTCAAAACATATATTTCCGGTGAAATCTCGGTATTAAATTTTGGGTGCAGTACAATACCTTCTCTGCATACTATATACATAGTACATGTAGAGAAAGTAAAAAATACAAATATCAATAATAAAACTAGAAATAGATTAATGTAATTCAGTTTATATACTTGCACATTGTGCGCATGTGGCATATTGTCAAATTAGTTAAAAAGTGCAGAAGCGGTCTGTGGCATTACAAAGTAGATGGCAATCTCTAAAGCTAGTAAGCATATTGTAGAATATGAAATGTAATATTTTGCCGGTCTCTTTGTTCTAAGAGAATAAGTTTACATGTTTATTTTTAAGAGACCACACTTGCAGACATTCCTAGGGATTCTGTTACCACTTGAATGTTCACGGTCACGAATCATTTCCTACATCTCAAACGGAGAGAGGGGAAAACAACAGCAAAAACTCTCAAGATGGATAGAGACTGGAAATTCAATATGACAACAAAATAACAGTTTAGTTTTTTTACAGAGTAAACAGAATGGAATATTAGCATTTTAATGTGTAGCAGTAACAGTTGCATCTACAAGTGATAGCGGTTCTACGGATTGTACAAATAAAACCTTACTTTTTACTTTCTCTAGCACGTATGTAGAATGCACATGCATTCTACCCAAAAATTCGGTACCGAGATTTCGCCGGAAATAAATGGTTTGAGGAACGCTGAATTAAAAAAAAAGACTAATTAAGGAAAAGGTCAGTGTGTGAAATTTACATTGTTTGTGCAGTAGGCTTTGTCTATGTCTTACAGTCTAGCCATTATGCAAAATTCTGCAAAACTCATCCAAAATGAAGAAGTCTTAGAGGCTATTCACAGAAAATTCAAAATATACAGTTTATTTGTGATGTAAACATTTTTGAATCAAAATCGTTAGAGCAAAACAAAAATTTTAAACAAAATTTCCATATAAAGCGTAGTGTATGGTAGGGAGACTTTCTAAAAAATGTTTGTGTCGTATCCTCGGAAGATACTAAACTTAAATACAAAGTTTGGTTTTTAATTGTCTTTTCGGTTTTGAGTTATGCTGTCCACAGACACACACGGACCTTTTTCAAAAAACGTTTTTTTTTTTGGACTCAGGGGACCTCAACACATATATTTGCGGTGAAATCTGGTATAGAATGTTTGGGTGGAATACAATATCTTCTCTATCCACTATGTATGTTGTATATATGGGCTAGAGAAAGTAAAAATTAAGGGCACTGCATATAAAATAAGGATGTTTATAAGTAAAGCATCACTCAGCAAAATTATAAATGTACTCAGACGGTTACGCAACAGTGCTTTCTTACAATTTCAACTTTTACGCTTATTATAAATAATTAATAAATCGGCGAATTGTCCAGCTAATTGATGACTCGTTTTAATAATGCTATTATTACGTCTCAAGATCGTGGCCGCGAGGGAGAGAATATAATACAATACACTGGTAAGATGTTCTTGTGTATTCTTCAATATCACTGGATGATACAATCATTATTAACACTGTAGGATGGTACAGATAAATGACGATTGCATTCCGGTAACAGCACGCGTTCCCATAGGACGCTAGCTACCCTTGTGATGATCACGTGAAGACTGACCAATTAGGAATGAGCGTCTATCCACCTCTTTACATGTTTCTCCTTATTAAACATTCCTTAAGCAAGTATATAATACAGACTTCCTTTTATTTATAAATAAATTACTTTTGGTACATATAATATTTATTTCATAAGCTATTTCCACTTGGTGAATATTTAACTACGGGTATACAACGCTTAGGAATAAGGTATACTAGAAAGAACAATTCTTTTTTCATTATCATTGTTGAATTTTTTTGAATAATTAGTTCTGATCATAAATGACATTACACTTAAAACACACATTAAATTCGATATTCTGATATACACAGAACACTTACAGGCTAATTACTTTCAGTAATTAATTTTTCCTTTACCACATAATCAATAAATCAATATGGCATTAATTTCCTTCCATTAACATAAAATAAAGACTTAATATGAAAACGCTTGGCTTCTATACATTAACGTCTCACGTTTTGGTATTTAAGAGAGATTTTGACAAATAATTGTACCACTTCATTTTAATCAAAATAAACCATTATGCTGGTAGGTGATAATGAAATGAGCAGTGGTCCGTGAAACGTATAAGGTTACTCGATATTTATAATCTCAGGACAAGGGAAAACAATATGGCAGTACATTCTCCAACTGACCCGCATTTTCCCAGGTAAAGCACATGGAGCTCTCAAATTATTTTAAGATGCTATTCCTCAATGGCGACATCATCTGACATTACATCAGTGTTATATATAATGAAATTATATTTATTTATACATTTTAACACTAATTTTTGACACTATTTGTTTTTATACGAAAAAAAAAAAAAAAAGGAAGTTCATATGCATTTATAGAGCACATTAAGTATAGTGCAGTGGCGTACAGACCTCAAGAGCAAATGCTATGATTATGTGTCTATTCTGTTGTTTTTGTAACCCAAGCTTTTAGCACTAGAGCTTTATACATTATTTTTTCCCTCATAGTATATAAACATATGTGTACATGTATATGCCTTGACAAGTTCTAAGTTCAATGGCTTCCTGGCCTAAACGAACCTGCAGAATGCTTTCTAATCTAATCGAATCTATAAACTCCTTAAGTCAGTTGGAGAATTAGTGCATGTTACCATGGTAGCTTAGTGGTCAGAGCAACTGGAGATCCGTGGTTCAAATCCCGGCTATAGCAATGAAGTTTTACTTTCTCTACACGTACTATGTACATAGTGTATAGAGAAGGTATTGCACTCCATCAAAAAATTCGATACCGAGATTTCACCGGAAATATATGTTTTAGGGTCCCCTGTATCCAAAAAAAGTATTTCAGAAAAAGATCCGTGTGTCCGTGTGTCTGTGAACACGACAACTCAAAAACGAAAAGTCAGTAAAATACTTAACTTGGTATTTAAGTTTAGTATCTTCCAGGGATGTGACACGAAGATTTTGAGAACCCCCCCCACCCCAAACTACCCTTTATATGGATTTTTTTCGAAACTTTTGATTTTCTAAAAAATGGCTCAAATGATTTTGATTAAAATATTGTATATTAAATATATTTACCTGACAAATAAAATATATTTTTTGAATTTTCTGGGAATAGCCTCTGAAGACTACTTTATTCTGAGTGAATTTTACGGAATGTTGCACAACTGCTAAACCGTAAGAGATGGACAAAAACTTACCACTCCAAAAATGTAGAGCACATTAAAACACACAATTTATGTCGTATACGTTTTTTTCGTGGAGTTGATCGTTTTTTAGATATTCCTTGTTTTTGGTTTCAGCTTTGAAAAACTTATACTTTTCTCATACAGGAATTTGTCAACACCTGCCAATACAAAGGAACTACAGTCACATAACAACCAGCTTTTGTCTATCACTTTAACCTATGATACTCCCTTATTTCGCTTCTACTTACAAGGAAGCAAGTAATAGGACCATTTTTGCTAATTTTTTCTCAATTAGCATGAAGTAAATAGAAGCATAAGCTTTTTAATAATAATTTGTTGTAGAGAAAGTCATGTGAATTGAACACATCTGATTTTTCAGTCTGAGTCTACCTCCCCAACTTCTGTCCTATAAACGACTGGTGTTAGTGGTGCAAAATGTATTCGATTCTTGGATGTTCCCAGGATATTTGTAAACGTGAATGACGTATTCCGGATGGGTTCAATTGTACGGTCCTGAATGCTGCACTCGAGTAGGCGCAGGTGCATCTGTCTCGAGACGTGCTGGCATAGCTACACCTAAATCTGATTGGTGCTCATTCATCCGCTTGGGCATTTGCCGGGAGTGTACTCACTGATAATAAACATCCTCACTCAACAATAATTCATTTTCGAATATTCAGGTCCTATAATGTATAATGGTTTACGTTTTTGATAAACAATGTCTATACTGTATGTAAACACGCAAAAAGTTTATAGCATTAAAATTAAGTACGTTCGTGCTTAAAGAATATATCTTTATGTTAATATTTCACTGCTGCACAAATACAGAGCTAAACAATCAAGTTCGTGCGCTGCAGTCAATTGTTTAGGATCCAAAATTATAATTAGCACAGCAGTACTACGAGGGCGGTTTTTTTCAACCTCCGATAGGCTATAAATAAAAGACAAGTTCAAAGAATACAATTCTTTTATTATTAAAAGTTTTGTACACTTATGGTTACTTTTCAACATAATCACCGAAAAGATTGAGACATTTATCGTACATGTACACAAGCTTTGCAATACCCGCTTCAAAACATGTTGCCATCAATGGTTTCAAATGAGCATTGACGTTGTCTTGAAGATCTTCGTTGGTTTGAAAGTGCTGCCCTCCTAGCCACGTCTTCAGTTCAGGGAAAAGGTGAAAGTCGCTGGGTGCCAGATCAGGATTGCACGGCGGATGGTCGAAAGTGTCCCATTGAAATTGTTCAAGGAGCCGATGGGTTGTGTGGACGAGCGTTGTCATGGATCAACACAATTCCTGAAGTCAGCATTCCTCTTCGTTTGTTTTGAATGGCTCTCCGCAAACGTCGTAAAGTACGAAGATCTTCAAAACAACGTCAATGCTCATTTGAAATCATTGATGGCAACATTTGTTTGAAGCGGATATTGCAAAGCTTGTGCACAGGTACGATAAATGTCTCAGTCTTTACGGTGATTATGTTGAAAAGTAACCATAAGTGTACAGAACTTTCAGTAATAAAATAATTGTTTTCTATGAACTTGTCTTTTGTTTATAGCCTATCGGAGGTTGAAAAAAAAATGGTTCTCGTATAATATTATACTGTATCTATCGTCATCCAATACTTGCTGCGTAGGCAGAAAATAGTTAAACCTAGCATCTAATTGTCAGCATCTAACTGGTGAACTGAATATTCTATTCGAGAACTGAGAACTTCACTCGAGTGACGATAACGTTGCATCCGAGAACTTGCAGACGAGGAGAAGGTGATTTTGATTAGCAAAAACATTAACGAGTGATTGTAGTTTTCGAGAAGTTGCACACGAATATTGGAATACAGAGTATTCGACCCTGCCTATTAGTGATACAATACTCCACTCCTATTTAATATTGGAATAGAGCGAGGAAGCGAATCTCTGAAGGTGACGTGTATGTATAAAATTAACTAACTGTAGTAGCTACCTAATATGGACGTACGTGGTCACTTTATCGCTTACTAAGAATGCCGTCTGAAGGAAAAGCAGGATGTACAGCTGCTGCTAAGCGATATAGCACATGATGGGCACGCTGCTAATGACTTTACCAGTCTTGCTTTTATCATACTCGTTTCTCTCATCTTCAAGTACACAAATACCTATCAAAACCAACCATTGTCTTCTCTTATTTTTACTTTCTCTACACGTACTATGTACATAGCGTATACAAAAGGTATTGTAATGCACCCAAAAATTAGATACCGAGATTTCACCGTAAACACATGTTTTCAGACACCCTGAACTCAAAAATCTGATGTATTCCATTCATTTGACTTTCTCTAGTAACAAATTATTGTTACAAAGCATATGCTTCTATTTACTTCATGCTAATCGAGAAAAAATTACCAGAAATAGTCTTATTACTTGCTTCCTTGTAAGTAGAAGCGAAATAAGGGAGTACCATAGGTTAAAGTGATAGTCAAAAGCTGGTTGCTATGTGACTGAAGTTCCCTTGTTTGTATGGGCAGGAGTTGACAAAGTCTTGTATATACACTATAAATTGTGTGTTTTAATGTGCTCTACATATTTTGTGTGGAAAGTTTTTGTCCATCTCTTACGGTTTAGCAGTTATGCAATATTCCGTAAAATTCATCCAGAATAAAATAGTCTTTAGAGGCTATTCCCAGAAAATTCAAGATATACATTTTATTTGTCAGGTAAATATCCTTTATATACGATATTTTAATGAAAATCGTTATAGCCATTTTTGAGAAAATTAAAATTTTCGAAAAAAGTTCCATGTAAAGGTTAGTTGGAGTGGGGGGATTTTCATGAAAATCTTCGTGTCTCATCCTTGGAAGATACCAAACTTAAATACCAAGTTTAGTATTTAACGGTCATTTCGTTTTTGAGTTATGCTGTCCACATATAGGCATGCACACGCACAAAATAATCGGTGGATAATGGCGGGACAGGTAGAAGCACCCGGTGAGACCTGTTTTGTAAATTTTAGGCCAAATGTTATTGGATAAAACCATTCGGATTTTTAGCAATTTTTCACCATGGTGAAAAAGGTTAAAGCACCACACCCACTTAGTCATCCATTTAAATCGTCACGTGATACGGTTTAAAGCGCCGCATGATAATAAAAACAACAGGAAATTGAACTACAAGCATTACTTTATTTAATTAGGCAAAAAAAAAAAAATAATTTTTTCCACTTTTTGATCAATTTTCACAGATGGGGGCATCCTTAAGGAGTACCTTTGCAATACATCATTTTACTCTGTAGATGATTATTTAAGTGACAAATCTGTCTGACAATACCGTAATAATTATTGTATTTATAATTATTATAATGTATTGTATTTTGTGTATATTAGTGTGTGTGTATGTTTTATATTCAAATTAATCTGATGTATACTTTGACTTGCACGAATGTGTCAAATGAATTTTTAGTATTTAGCAATGACACAAGGTCTGTAAAGCCTGATGCTTTAATATTTTACACTCTAGTACATAATTGTAAATTTTTGCATTGTAAATTCTATAACATATTTGTAAATATGTATTGTAATTTGTTGACTTTTATGGAGAGTACATAATACAATGATCATATTTTAGTTTTATATAATGACTAGTAGTAAACTATTATCTATGTCGATAATTAGAAAACTATCACCTGACATTACATCAGTGTTACATATAATGAAATTATATTTGTTTATACATTTTAATACTAATTTTGACCCTCTTTGTTTTTATGTGCATGCAAAAAAAAGGGGGGGAGGAAGGAAGTATATGTGCTTTTATAGAGCACATTAAGTATAGTGCAGTGGCGTACAGGCCTCAAAAGCAAATGGTGTGATTATGTGTCTATTCTGTTTTTGTAACCCCAACTTTTAGTACTAGAGTACTTTATACATTGTTTTTTGTTTGCAGTATATAAACATATGTATACATGTATATCCCTTGACAAGTTCTATGTTCATTGGCTTCCTGGCCTACAGAATGCTTTCTAATCTAATCAAATCTACGTTCACAAGCTCGAGATTATGAAGATTCCCCATACCAAGTCACCAAGTTATCCTCTTTTGAAAAACAACCAGCGAGATTGTTAATTAAAATACATCGGTTTACTGAAGTCTACTGTTAGCAACTTTTTTCTATATATACAATTTTAGGAATATAATTTAGACTGCCTTGCAACCGAACTTCATTACAATAAGTGCAAATGAAATAAACGAATGAATATCGTAGCGTTATAAATAGATTACATTCTATTTTGTTTTGCTTTTAGTTGCAAACCGTGAGCATTACACACATTCATATATTCCAGGCTGCCCTGCTGTCCCGTATTTGACGTGTGCGCTAAAAGTGTGCAGAACTCAACGGGGCTATTTCAAGTTAGAACCGGCCAGTGCGACGGCGAAACGAGCAGGACCCGCTGATAGCAAGACGTGTAAACTGAAGGTCATTCTCGTCAGTGCTCCACTGACCGGTTTTAACATGAAATAGGTCCATTGAGTTCTGCAACTCTTTTAGCGTACAAAGGGATATCTGCGCACGTCAGTTACGGTTAATTGGGTCACCTGGTGTGGTGTATGCAAAATAGCACAAATACAACGATTATTTTACATATACAGAACTACATCGAAATAATTTGCGAGACTGTGCACGTGACTGATATAAGTAATTTGAGATCGGCGACGCATGGTCCCGGGATACACATGACGTTAAACGTGCGGGTATCAGGTGCTGATAAGTCGGTTTTTTTTTTTTTAACAGTACCGGAGTCTGATCAGGACTCCGGCACTGAATATCCTACTTTTATTTACCTTTTTCTTTTTACCTTGTTTTGCCGTATTATTACTGTTTTCTTAGTTTTACAACACACACTTATACACAAACATATAACACCCATGCCCAAGGCGGGACTCCTCGAACCCACGATCCCCAGCGCTACGAAGCACCAAAGCGGGACGCTTTGGTTAAAGCAAAGCAGGTTGAAAAAAATGGCTTTAAAACTGCTGCCCCCCGAGTATAGAAATGTCAATTTTTAGCAGCTCATTACTAGCGTTCTCAAGATTTAATGTCGCAAAAATCTGTAACATCTCGAGCTAACCACTTGACAGTGCGACACTGAGCATTCATTAACTACGTTCTTGAGTTATGTAGCCTACTCTGGAGCCGTTTCTTCAACTGTTCTGGTGTCTTAATGCGTAACGCGGGAAGCTGCTATCCCAAAGGTCATGAGGTCGATTCCTGTCATAGAGGAAATATTTTTTTTATTATTTTTTTTTTTCATTCCAGACGAAGTGCCGCGATACATGGCGTATTGGCACTTCAGAAACTTCTAGCTTATAGTTACTTCGAAATTTCAATAAACAGGCCATAAGTCTCCTACCTCAAATTACTTATTTAAGTAATCAACATATTCTGTGAAAATATTTCGGTCTAGTTCATTAACACCCTAGTTCATTATATATATATATATATATATGTGTGTGTGTGTGTATGTGTGTTCTATGGAAAACATCAACTATTTTCTATTCCACAGCATTTTCAACTAAACGTCAAAACTTTTTTTCGTAATGATGTTCTTTTGAAACTCTAATATGTTCGTGTTCAAGTCTGGACTTTGTAGATCCCTTTTAATCTTTTAGTAATTTATTAAATGAAATAATTATGCTTTTATAATCCCGAGTTCATAGAAGAAATTGAATTTTTCAATACTGAAATAATTGTCAAAATTGGTCTATTGATTTTAGAGACTATTTTTCCTCCCATTCTTCCTCTCTCTCTCTCTCTCTCTCTCTCTCTCTCTCTCTCTCTCTCTCTCTCTCTTACAGTGCTGTGAGTTGTATTGTCTATGATAACGTGGCTTTGTAAACCCTGATTTTCATCCTAAAACCAGGTAACTTAATTCCTTGAGCTGCACTGTTGGGCAACCTATTTCGATGCTATTTAGCCTATTTTCTATTCACACTTTGATCCGCGCCAAAACGGAACCATGTGGCCCGTACACCGCGGTACAACACAGAAACGTAATCCCAGGCTAGCAATCCAAATTACACATTGGATTTATTTTTAAATGGTTAAATTGACGCTGATTTGTGCCGTTAAACAGAGGTGCAAGTCCCAACATGCTATTCGTATGAGTCGCCTGATTCCCGCAATATTGTTTACACAGTAACGGTTGCTGGTTGTTGCTGTTTAGAGTTATGGAGGACGGGCTTTCTTCTTGCATCTTCGCCGAATTACATAAAGCATAAGACAGGAAAACCGTTGAATAGTGGTGAAAAAGCTATAGTGTTGAATGTTTATTGTAAGTTTTGTGAGAAATATCCAACACTTCCTGTAAAAGAAGTGGTGAAATTAACATCTGAGTTCACCGGTGTTTCGGATACAAGTATAAACACTGCTCACAAAGGAAAATCTGAAACGGAAAAGATGGTCACACCCGAAAAAAAGAAAAAAGAAAAAAAAAGCGTATGAAATACACCATGTAAGAATGTGACAATTTTATGAAGAATACAGTTCACGTAATAGTGCACAATTTCAACAGCTGATAAGTGCTACACGTAACGAAAGAAGAAGCACTGTTTTGGGAGAGGGATGACACCGTTGTTCATAACAACATTGGAGTGGAAAGCAACAGCACAAACAGCTCAGACGAAGATTCTGATCTGGGGGAAATAGAGCCGCTTCCAGATACCGAATAAGTGTAACTTATCGCATGCATGTTATTTTTTCGCTCGTGTTTTTAGAGTTAGTTATTACATGTGTACTTTTTATTTGATTATGGCTACCAATATCACTTCTATATCTAACAGAATATTTTAGTCTCCGTTTAAGTTGTCGGAACAAGGGCTGTGTTCATTTTACATTACATTATAGCGTCAGTGGCGGAAGGCTACATTATATTGCCGGCGCAAAACTTCTGGAAACGTGACCCTGACCGCCAACCCAGCTACCGAGCCTAGCTTATCGGAGTTTGTGATATGATACTTTGCTTACTTAAAGTCACAGCGAGCAAACTTTGTACAGTCTGTATGGAAAGTGTTCCGCATATGTTTGTATTCAAAGTGAGCAGTAAATAGTGTTCATTTTTAACCATGGCTGCTACGTTTTCAAAGTTAAGTGGCAAGGTATTACTTTGTCAGAGCAGAGAAATAATTGCAACTGTCCTTGACTTTATGAAACAAGAGGCAGAGATGAAGGAAGAAAATGTATGCTCAAAAGCCTGTAGAAAGTGAACGAAAAAGTAGCCAAGGCATCTGATATTTCACTGAGTTCCGTTTCCAGAGTTCTTAAAGATAAGAAAGAATGAAAAATAAAACTTAATATATCACTCTTAAATTAAAAGATGTGGAACAGTTGTGTCGCCAGCGAATTGCAGAAATTGACAGGCCACAATGGGAAAATGTATGTCGACATGTTGAGAACATTGAAAATCATTAGAAAGAATTGTAAAAAAGCGAATAGAAAGAATTCTAATCCAGGATAATGGCGTAGAAAGTAGCGATAACGTTGATGACGTTAGCGAAGACAAAGGACTGTCAGGTGTGGAAGAATTGGAGGCAGACGATTGACATTGTTTATATAGTAGGCCATTGGTATAGATATGAATATAACACATGTTTATCAGTGCAGGTGACAGATATTTGACATGAATCGACTGGTGAACTGAAAGTACAACTCGCTTCCTAGCTCTCATTAACATGTCCACATCTGTTGCGCTAGTTATAACAGTGCACTGATCGGCAAGATATTGTTTTGGCGAGGATCATCTTACGGCTGAATAATAAATAGTACAGAGTATCACGGCGGGGTCGTGGCTGAGTGCTTAGACCACTCGCATCTCACTAAGACCTCGAGTTCAATCCCAGTGGGCTGCATGTGGAATTTATGAAGGACAAAGCGCATCTGGGCGGGTGTTCTCCGGATTATCCGGTTTACTCCGCAAAGCATTTCACCAATTGCTCCATCATCACTTTCCTTCATCCATTTCACCTTCGTTTCATATGAATTACTTGCTCACTCTGATGCCTTGCTATGAGTTCGTTCTATAATTAAACGACGTTGTTCTCAACAGGCTTCTGACCCTGGACACCCATGTGTAAGTCCTCCATACCGGAAGGGTAAGCCGAAAAGTTACCAACAACGGTATGCAATTTTGAGGATACACAGCACGAATATTCTTATTTTCTCAGTAATAAAATGATACGTGTTGCTGTTGGTGATAAGACAAACCACCCCTAATGGGAGATGCGAACAAATTTGGAGGATTTTCAATACAAACGGGAAATTTGGCACAATGAAGTGTGAGTGGACCAATTTAAAATTAAGAAATCCCTGTACAAAAATGTGTAAGGTTTATACTAAGCTCAAATTATAAACTGTAGAGTCCAAGAAGCGTTTCATATTATCATATCGAATAATCTCATCCATTACATTCACATGCCTTTTTCTACCAATTCCTCAACAAATTATTCTTACAAAAGACTATTCTTTTTATCTATTTCATAATAATGGAGACAAACATTGGCAGAAGTTATCTTATTTCTTGCTTCCTTGTGAGTACAAGGAAAATAAGGGAATACACTAGACTACAAGATAGTCAAACCTTCTTCCTTTTTAAAGTTTAACGCCCTTTAACCTGATTGGTTATATCGGACGATGAATGAAATTGCTGAAATGATGCTCAAATGACCTCGGAGTCCAAGGAGCTTAAAGTTACTCGACATTCGTCTTCTCACGATTAGGGAAAACCCCGAGAAAAAAAAATCTAACCTACTTTGTGTTTTAAGTAGATCTACTTGTTTGTGCAGTAAGACTTTGTATATCTCTTACGGTTTAACAGTTATGCAAAAGCCATCTAGAATGAAGAGGATTTTCGAGGCTATTCCCAGGAAACTAGATTTTATTTGTCATCTAAATATATTTAATACGCAGTATTTTAATCAACATCGTTAGAGTCATTTTTGAGAAAAACTAAATTTTCCAGAAAAATTACGGTAAGGTTAATTTGGGCTGAGGAGATTTTCTTGAAAATATTCATGTTGCATCCTTGAGAGATACTAAACCTAAATGCCAAGTTTGGTATTTAACGCAATTTCCGTTTTTGAGCTATACTGCCCACAGACCACACAGACACACAGATGCACGTATTTAATTTTCTGGGAATAGCCTCCGCAGACGGATTCATTCTGGTAAACCGTGAAAGATATACAAAAGCTTCCTGCACAAAAATGCAAACACACAATTTATGTTATATACGTTTTTTGTAGAGTTAACGCTTTTCAAGATATTATTTTAATTTTAGCCACTTAAGCTTTTCTCAGCGGGAAGACATCTATCGTGTTCATCGCTGGCAAGGAAACAGATGACAATTTTACTTAGCGACGCTTTTAAAGGACGAGACTACCGCTTTAGCACGCGCATTTTCTTATTTCCCTTCCACTTCAAATAAAACTAATTCTGCTAATATTTACCTTGATTTGCATGACGTAGATAACAGATTAATGTTTTGAATAAAAGGTTTGTTTACCCAACAGCTAGAGGACATCATGTGAATGGAACACATTAGATTTTACTTTCTCTATACGTACTATATATATGGTGTGTAGAGAAGGTATTGTATTGCACCCAAAAATTCCATACCGAGATTTCACCGGAAATATATATTTTGAGACCCCCTCAATCCAAAAAAAGCATTTTTAGAAAAACGTGCGTGTATGTGTCTGTGTGAATATGTGTGTGTGAGTGTTTCTGTGGACAGCATAGCTCTAAAACGAAAAGACCGTTAAATACCAAACTTGGTATTTAAGATTGGTATCTTCCAAGGATGCGACACGAAGATTTTCAACAAACCTCCCCACCCCCAATTGCCCTTTACATGGAACTTTTTTCGAAAAATTTTATTTTCTTAAAAATGCTTCTAACGATTTTGATTAAAATGTCATATATTAAAGATATCTACCTGAAAAATAAAATGTATATCTTGAATTTTCTGGGAATAGCCTCTGAAGACCTCTTTATTCTGGATGAATTTTACGGAATTGTGCATAACTGCTAAACCCTAGGAGATGGGCATAAAACACACAATTTATGTCATATACATTTTTTTAGTGGAGCTGATCTTTTTTGACGTATTCCTTTAGCTACATTTCTCATACAGGAATTTGTCAACTCGTGTCCATACAAACAAAGGAACTTTAGTCACATAGCAACCAGCTTTTGACTATCACTTTAAGCTATGGTACTCCCTTATTTCGCTTCTACTTACAAAGAAGCAAGGAATAAGTCTATTTCTGCTATTTTTTCTCGATTAGCACGAAGTAAATAGAAGCACAAGCTTTTTAACAATAATTTGTTACAGAGATGTAGAGAAAGTCATGTGAGTGGAACACATCACATTTTTTATTTCTTTATTATGTGTTCTGAGGTCCCTGAAATATCGGTATTGAATTTTTGGGTGCAATACAATACCTTCTCTATATACATGGTAGGTGTAGAGAAAGTAAGGACTAGATGCAGCGCGAAGAGCCCGGCTTCACATCCCTTCCCCGCACCTCTTGGGTCACCTTAGGAATGTGGGCGGATGTTGCACACATACCAGACCTCCGCGACGCGGCGCATGGGAATAGACTGGCATTATCGTCGTCAAGTTCAAAGCCCTGCTGTCTCAGTGCTATAAATAGCCACAAGGGCGGCGCTCATCTGAACCCTAAATCCTTTGTGTCACATCATTAATACAAACACAGCCTTGTTCACCATTATTATCACACTCGACCAACCTTACATCTCTACCCACTAGCATTTGTTACTTCCTCCATCACTCAATTCTCCTAGATGGTATTGGTATTCTTAGACAGACGCTGTTAAAAGTAAGTTTTTTAATACAAAACACTCCAACTAAAATTGCTCTTTATAACTCTAGATTTATAAAATATTTATAATACCCCAATGTTACCAATTTACTTGTTGTTACTTTCACTGCATCCGTTATATAGAATGTTGTGGTTTTGAAAGTTATGTTGCTAGTGGAGTCCGATCGATATATCATTATTTTTACTTTCTCTACGCGTACTATGTACATAGTGTACAGAGAACGTATTGTACTCCACCAAAAGATTCGATACCGGAAATGTATGTTTTAGGGTCCCATGTATCCAAAAAAAAGTATTTTCAGAAAAAGGTCAGTGTGTGTCTGTGAGCACGATAACTCAAAAACGAAAAGTCGGCAAAATACCAAACTTGGTATTTAAATTTAGTATCTTCCAGGGATGCGACACGAAGATTTTGAGAAAAATCCCCCCACCCCAAACTACCTTTTACATGGAACTTTTTTCGAACATTTTTATTTTCTCCAAAATGGCTCTAACGATTTTGATTAAAATTTCGTATATTAAAGATATTTACCTGACAAATAAAATGTATATTTTAAATTTTCTGGGAATAGCCTCTGAAGACTACTTTATTCTAGTTGAATTTTACGGCATTTTCCATAACTGCTAAACCGTAAGTGATGGACAAAAACTTACCACACACAAAATGTAGAGCACATTAAAACACACAATTTATGTTGCATAAATTGTTTTCGTGGAGTTGATCGTTTTTGAGATATTCCTTGTTTTTGGTTTCAGCTTTGGAGGCAGCACAGAGCGTTAAATTGGAGTTGTTGCCAAAAATGAGGTTATGTTCTTGAGAAAAAAATAAAATCAGTAATAGTACCACCGCCTTCTTTACTAGTCCATTCTCGTGCTAAACATGCTCAACTAGACAGCAATTTTCTTCGATTGGCAACCTCAAACATATAAAATGTATTTGCTGGGCATTTAGTTGTAAGGTTAATAGCAGAAGGAATGGAATGGAATTGTTAATTTATAAGATTTATAGTAAAGAGTAAAGAAGTGACATTACTACATCGATTACCAATCTATATCGATAGACGAATTCTATTCCCACATACACACACACACACACACACACACACACACACACACACACACACACACACACACACGCCTCCAAGTGATAGGAAAACGTACTATTCCTTGAACAAAAGGAATGTTGAACCTTATATTATACATTTATTGATAAATCTAGCAATATTGTGATGTCTAAAAAATAGTGTATGATACTCAAGTTAAAGCTGTTTTTATTTTGCTCGTAGAATTGCTACACTTGACCTCGTTACGCAAACTTTCCTTCTCGCAAAATAAAACTACACTTCTAACTCTTGTATCATAAATAACTATTTTCTACGACCGAGAGTTATTGAGTAGTTTACGAGCTCATTCCAGATCGCAAACTTGATTTTTACGGAACCCACGTGCAAGCGTAAAGCAACTTCGTTCTAATTATCTTGGTCCAGAGTTTCCGGTGTAAAGCTTCTTTTTCATTCTAGACTGCGTCTCGTTTCACAACATTCCCACTCGAATCAAAAACCATAAATTTATGCTCTTGCATCATAAAAAACTATTTTCTCTATGTAATGTTCCCGCCTTTAGGAAAACATAATGTTGGCTCCTCCCAGCCCGGAAGTTCTCCAAGTGTCCTGCCGACGTTCTTATGCACGTTTGTGTCCACCAACCATCTTGTGGTTATACACACTAGCATATATACCATACGCAACATCAACCATTAATTGTTTTTCCAAGATTTGAAGTAAATAACAAAGAACAATGGAATGGGAGAAATCTCTAGTTGAAGGCATATTTAATACAATCATATTTTTGGCCCTGTCAGAAGTTTTATCGATAAATTGATATTATTGCAGTAAACATCCCGGCAAGGACATAACTTAATTTTCTTCTAATTTCTTGCTCTAAAACTGAATATATGTATATGAGGCAGTCATATATAGGATACACACACACACACACACACACACACACATGTGTTTAGGAAAGGCTTAGAATCATTTCAAGTGCACACCAAATAAGGGTGACAAATATTAGAGATTATCCCAAAGATTATAATGACTTTCACTGTGGACTCTGTGTATTATATTCCGAGTCTGAGGAACCCGCCCTCTATTCTCATGCTTCTGGTATCATAAGCACACTATTTGATAATAATTATTTCTCTTAATACCTTCTAAATGGGCGAATTAGCAAGAGGTTTCTAATTAACCAGAGTAGGTTGCCAATTTTGTCTGTGAATTTCCCTTTCCATGTTTTTGCCTCTGCTATATGAGAAACTACAACCAAACACCACATTATTGAGCATAATACTGGTTTAAAACTTACACTCTAAATTTACAACTTAATGGAACATTTAACACCACAAAGTCATTTAAATAAGTACCCCAACCTATTTATTGAAACATTTCCTTTTCCTTATTTGCTTCTGCTATACGAGTAACCACAATCAAACACCACACACACGTATTCACCATTATACTGGTTTAAAGCCTACGGTCTAAATGTACTGCTTAATTCGCATGTAACACCACAAAATCTTATTCTCTCTATATTCTCTCTATATCTGAGGTCCTGTATGAATGAGCATCTGAAGTGTTCCATTCACATTACTTTCTCTACCTACTCTATAAACAAACTATTCTTTAAAATATTATTCTTTTATCTACCAGTGTTCTTATAAGGCTTTCTGACGTGGAGGGAAAGCTTAAAAATCAATATTTGTGTTATATCAGTAATGCAAGTATTGGCGTGTTATATAGATATAACGTAATGTATAGTAAGAACGACACATTCATAACAATGAAGAAATATCTATCCTACTAGATACATGAGCAATCCGCTCATCATATGTTGCTTTGGTGTGACGAAGTTCTTTTACTTTCTCTACACGTATTATGTACATAGTGTATAGAGAAGGTATTGTGCACCCAAAAATTCGATACCGAAATTTCACCGGAAATACATGTTTTGAGTCCCCCTGAATCAAAAAAAAACATTTTTAGAAAAATGTGCGTTTATGTGTGTCTGTCTGTCTGTCTCTCCGTCTGTGTGTATGTCTGTGTGTGTCTGTGGGCAGCATAGCTCAAAAACGAAAAGACCGTTAAATCCCAAAGTTAAATAAAAGTTTGGTATCGTCCAAGGATGTGACATGAAGGTTTTCAAAAAAATCCCACCAACCCAACCTACCATTTACATGGAAAACATTTCGAAAATTTTGATTTTCCTAAAAATGACTCTAACGATTTTGATTAAATTATCGTATATTAAAGATATTTACCTGACAAATAAAATGTATAGCTTGAATATTTTGGGAATAGCCTCTGAAGAATTCTTTATTCTGGATGAATTTTACGGAATTTTGCATAACTGCTAAACCGTAAGACATGGACGAAAACATAAAACACAAAAAATGTAGAGCACGTTAAAACACACAATTTAGGTTATATACATTTTTTTCGTGGAGTTGATTGTTTTTGTGATATTCCTTGTTTTGGTTTCAGCTTTGAAAAACATACTTATCTCATACAGGAATTTGTCAACTCCTGTAATACAAACAAAGGAACTTCAGTCACATAACAACCAGCTTTTGACTATTACTTTAACCTATGGTACTCCCTTGTTTTGCTTCTACTAATAAGGAAGCAAGTAATAAGACTATTTCTACTAATCTTTTCTCAATTAGCATGAAGTAAATAGAATAATTTGTTGCAGAGATATAGAGAAAGTCATGTGAATGGAACACATGAGATTTTTTTACAAGCACTATCACTGCTCTCTTTGAGAATACTTACATAAAAAAAAAGAAAGAAAAAAAAAAAAAAGGAGAATTCTTCTTCAAGAAGCCGAGGGAAATATTTAATAAGAAGGGGAAATCCCCCATCTCCCCGATAATTCAAATCCTACTATCTACACCATTCTAATCAAGATAAACATTAGCATGGTTTATTACTTATTTTCTCGTAAGTAGAAGGGAAATATGGGAATACACTAGGCTAAAATGACAGTCAAATGTCACTATGTGATGTTCAAATTCTGTTCTCTTTGTCTGGCCAAGAGTAAAAGAAAAGAGATATGAAACGAATGACGGCTTATGCTACACCGCAGGCGATGACACTGGTGATATATGCAATGCAGATGGAGCACCGGTAGAATGCAATGTGGGGGAAATCGGAGAACACGGAGAAAAACCTGCCCCTGCGCCGCTTTGTCTCCACCGCACATCTCACATGCGGTCGTTTGAGATCGAACCGCGAAACAGACTATTAATGATTTATTATATATATATATATATATATATATATATATATATATATATAGGAAGGGAGATTTTATCATTGTAATACTTACATTAGTTCTCAAATGTTACATGACGACCATCTTTATTTACTCAATTTTTTTCTTTCTTCACTGCCTCCTGAATTATGATATGGCCGACCGTGCCTACACTCAATGTACGAATATTGATAGCAACAATAGAAATAGGGAACAATTATTTTATTTCAGCTTTTAATAACTAATACATGAAATGGATACAAACATTATTTTATTTGAGGTTATTGCACTCATCTTATACATAAGAAATACAAATAATGATTATTTTCACTCCTTTTTGAACTGGATAAAACTTTAAATAAACATTGTAATAAGTGAATTAATTGAAAGTACAATTGTGGAACTGACAGTTATTAAAAGTGAAGGTTGACTGTCACCTTGTTACCAATAACTAAGACAGGAGATTAAACAAAGAAATGAACATCAGCTGCGACAATATCGCGCCCAGTCAGATGACCGCGATTGGTTGAAATTCTCTAATCTCAGAAATTGTCAGATCCGTTGGCGCTTTAATAGAGCTAAATTGTCGATAAATGTGCAACAGTGTTAACCGACTGGGCGAAACCTTGAAGTGTTATAAGTCGTATGACCAGGATAATACAGGCATTATGTGTCAGAAACACTAGTGTAGTGGTAAGGATGTGTTTTGTTTTGCGATTGCGATCCCTAAAGCTGTGTCAGCAATAATTAGACTGAGACGTACACAAACATGTTTAGTAAGTGTTACGAGTGCCCCAGATCCTTGACTCGCAAGTGCAATTACTGGCCTTCACATCACACTCACAACTCTTTCTCTACCTAGTTTCTTACAAAATATGATGTGCTACATCCACAAAACTTTCTCTAGCAGCTCCATTATCAAACTGTTTTTATTACTTCATGTTAAACGAGATAAACATTAGCACAAACGGTCTTATTATCCAGGGAATACACTGGACTAAAGCGATTGTAAATGTTTTTAAAAGCTGGTTGTGACGTGGAATAATTAAGGTTCGGTTCGCTTTGCATGGTGCCATTTGAGACATTTTAGGAGTTTAAAACTGCAACCAATAACAAGAAATATCTCACAAAAGGTCAACTCCATGAAAAAATGTATATAACATGAATTTGGTGTTTTAACGAGCTGTGCATTTTTTCTTAGGTAAGTTTTTGTCTATCTCTTACGGTTTACCAGTTATGCGAAATTCAGAAAAAGTCATGCAGACCAAAGAGGTCTTTAAAGGCCATCCCCTGGAAATTCAAGATATACATTTTGTTTGTCATAATTATGTGAAATATAAGAGGTTTTAATCAAAAGTGAGAAAACCAAAATGCTCGACCTTTTTTTCATGTAAAGGGTAGTTGGGGATGAGGGGATTTTCTTAAACATTTTGTGTCGTATTCTTGGAAGATACCAAACTAAAATACCAAGTTTGTCAGTTAACGGTATTTCCGTTTTTGAGCTAAGCTGTCCACAGACACTCACACACACAAACACATACACATGCGCGCGCGCGCACACACATACACATACTGACCTTTTTCCAAAAATGCTTTTTGGATTCAGAGGGACCCAAAACATGCATTTCCGGTGAAATCTCGGTATGGAATTTGTGGGTGCAATACAATGCCTTCTCACTATGTACGGGGGCCGTTTTTTTTTTTTTTTTTTAAATTCCGATAGGCAATAAATAAAAGACAAGTTCATAGAAAACAATTATTTTATTACTAAAAGTTTTTTACACTTATGGTTACTTTTCAACATAATCACCTTAAAGATTGAGACATGTATTCCTGTTCGTTTGTTTTACGACGTTTGCGGAGAGTCATTCAAAACAAACGAAGATGAATGCTGACTTCAGGGATTGTGTTGATCCATGACAACGCTCGTCCGCACACTACTGGCACAACCCATCGGCTCCTTGAACAATTTCAGTGGGACATTTTCGATCATCCTCCGTACAGTCCTGACCTGGCACCCAGCGACTTTCACCTTTTCCCTGAACTGAAGACGTGGCTAGGAGGGCAGCACTTTCAAACCAACCAAGATCTTCAAAACAACGTCAATGCTCATTTGAAATCATTGGCGGCAACATTTTTTGAAGCGGGTATTGCAAAGCTTGTGCACAGGTACGATAAATGTCTCAATCTTTATGGTGATTATGTTCAAAAGTAAACGTAAGTAATAATATAGTAATAACATAATTAATTTCTATGAACTTGTCTTTTATTTATAGCGTATCAGAGGTTGAAAAAAAAAAAAAAAAAAAGGGCCCGCGTACATTGTACGGGTAGAGAAAGTAATAAAGCATATTTAAATAAGAGCCAGAATCAGAAGTAAACCAATCCAAAGCAGTGCCCAAAGGGAAAATGGAACCATAAAGGTTTAACTAATATCAGTGGCTAAAACTCAATGTGCTAACATTTGAAAAAATCTTATGTGTTCCATTCACATGACTTTCTCTACATCACTGCAACAGATTATTGTTAAACAGCTTATGCTTCTATTTACTTCACGCTAATTGAGAAAACAATTATTAATTGCTTCCTTGTAAGTACTTAGAAGCGAAATAAGGGAGCACCATAGGTTAAAATGATAGTCAAAAGCTGGTTGCTATGTGATTGATGCTATTTAGCAATCATTCCTGCAGATATGTGTATTAGCCTAGCAGAGCCTACTTAGTGCAGAAGTAGTTCAATGTTGTAAGAAGATCTGTATTCTTTTCACCATGTCTGAAGTTAAGAAATGTAAGGTAGTGCGTGAAATTATATGTAGCGCTATTGATGGCTGTGGTGAAGAAGCTCTGAATATATCACAAGTTACATATTATACTGGTGTTTTAGTGTCAACGATAAAGAGAATTCGTAAGGAGAAGAATGATGTAGAGGAGGAACTAGTGAAAAAAAAACAAAACTAGACCAGAACATACTGTTGTGCAAATCGATACTGCCGTTAAACGAACAATAATGTGCTTGACTCATTTTATATTTATTTAAAAAAAGGTCTATGTCATAAAGTATGTGTTTTAATGAAATCTACGTGTTTTGTGTAGTGAGTTTGTGTCTTTCTCTTACTTACAAAAGTCTGCAGAATGAAGAAGTCCATAGAGGCTATTCCCAGAAAATTCAAGGTATACATTGCGTTTGCCAGAAAATATCTTAAGTAATTTAATAAAAATCGTTAAAGCTAATTTTGGTAAAATCCAAATTTTCGAAAAAATGTCACATGCAGGGATAATGGGGGTAAAGGGAGATTTTGTTGAAAATCTTTGTGGGACATCCTTGGGAGATTTGAACTTAAATATTAAGCTTGGTATTTAACGAGCGTTTCGTTTTTGAGCTATGCCGCCCACAGACACACACAAAACTAATCTTTTTTCTTCTTAAGTAAATGAAACCGCGTTCAGAATTGGACACAGCATTAATCTGTTAAGATAGGCTGCAATACCGTTTTTATCTATCAGTGTCACCTTATCGGTACTCATGCGTGTGTTCCTTTCAGGGTCCACGAGCTGGGAACACAACTATAACTGGCAGTGTAAAACGGCAGTGACCAATATAACCTCCTCACGATGAGAGACATCTGAGCTTGTTGCCGCGGGTGCCGACCACTCCTCGTGCCAGCACGGAAGTACCACCTTCTGTACAAGTTTAAAGTCCTCTGATGCTACACAAGATATTTTGGGACTGGGTCTTGTGTTGCCAAATCAGTCAGTTAATTGCGTGACCAGGAAGCCATCGCCTACGGTGACACATGTGCGTTAAACACTATCAAGAAAAGAATACATTCTATTTCATGCTAATCAATCAATAAACATTAGCAGAAATGATGTTTTTACATTTTTACTTCGTCTAGCAACGTATATAGTGGATAGAGATACCGAGATTTCACCGTAAATATTTGTTTTGGGGTTCCCTGAGTCCGAAAAAAGCATTTATGCTGTGTCTGTGGACAGCATAACCCGATAAGTACCAAATTGGGTATTTAGGTTTAATATCTTCCAAGGATGCGACAGAAGATTTTCAAGAAAATCCCCCACCCCTCCCACTACAGGATAAATTGTCATTTACTTGGAAATGGCTCTAACAATTTTAATTAAAACACCGTATATTAAAGATATTTACTTCCCAAATGAAATGTAAAAGTTGAATTTTCTGGAAATAACCTCTGCAAAACTCTTTATTCTGAATGAATTTTGCTTAACTGCTAAACCGTAAGAGCTAGACAAAACCAACTGCACAAAAAAGTAGATCCCGCCAAAGCATACAAGTTCTGTCCTTTACATTCCTGTTGTAGAGATATTCCTTGTTATTGGTTTCAGTTATAAAGTACTTACACTTTTCTCAGACAGGAAGTGTCCGTTTTTCATTTGTTCTGCTCATGAAGCAATTTGCAATCGCATAACGAGAGCTTTTAAAACATTTGATAATCGCTTTAACCTTAAGTATTCCCTTATTTGCCGTCTTCTTATAAGAAACTAAGTAATAAGACCGTTTCTGCTAATGTTTATCTCGATTAGCATGCTTTAAAAGACGAATAATCTTTTGTAAAAAGTTTGTTATTAAAACATGTAGAGAAAGTCATGTGAGAAAAAAATATTAGCTTAAAGCGGAATAAGGGAATTCATTAGGCTAAAGCTATACTAAAAGTTGGTCGCCGTGTTATCTTTTGAAATTCATTTCTCAACTACTGGAAACAAGCAGTATCTCGGAAGTGGTTAATTTAAAAAAAAAAAAAATGACTTTCTCTACGTCTCTGTAACAAATTATTGTTAAAAAGCTTATTCTTCTGTCTCTTCATGATAATCGATATAAACATTAGCAGAAACTGTCTCATTACTTGCTTCCTTATAAATAGAAGCGAAATAAGGGAGTATCATAGGTTAAAGTGATAGTCAAAAGCTGGTTTCTATGTGACTGAAGTTCCTTTGTTTGTATGGACACGAGTTGACAAATTCCTGTATGAGAAAAGTATAAGTTTTTGATAGCTGAAACCTAAAACAAGGAACATCTCAAAAAGGATGAACTCCACGGAAAAAATTATGTAACATAAATTGTGTGTTTTAACGAGATCTATATTTTCTATTAAGTTTCTGTCTATAGCTTACGCTTACCAGTTGTGCAAAATTCCGCAAGATTCATCCAGAAAAAAGGGGTCTTCGGTGGCTATTCTCAGAAAATTTAAGATATACATGTTATTTGTTGCGTAAATATCTTTATTATATGATATTTTAATCAAAATCGTTAGAGTCATTTTTCAGAAAATCAAAATTTTTGCAAATTTTTCACGTAAAGGGCACTTGGCGTAGGGGGATTTTTTTTTTTTTTTTTAAATCTTCATGTTGAATCCTTGGAAGATATTGAACTTAAATACCAAGTTTGGTTCTTAATGGAATTTTCGTTTTTGAGCTATGCTGTCCACAGACACACACATACACACCCACACATGGACATTTTTCTAAAAGTGATTTTTTTTAATTCAGGGGGCCCCAAAACGTGTATTTCCGGTGAAATCTCGGTATTGAATTTTTGGGTGCAATACAATACCTTCTCTATACACTGTACATAATACGTGTAGAGAAAGTAACAAGAGGAAATTAAACTACAGACATTACATTATTCAATTAGGCAAACATTTTTTCTCCATTTTTTGCACTTTTTGATCAATTTTCACAGACGGGTATCCTTATTAGAGTCGTGTGCAGTTTTTTAGTTAGAGTGAAGTTTTTTTTGTTGAGAAGAGGGCAGAGATTTGCCAGTCTTGCTCGGGGTAGTGTGAGTCGTCGATCCAGAAATACACCGAGATATTTCACTGTTTCTGTCTCAGTTTTTCACGGGTGGTGGATAGTGTATAGTTCATTTGGCTCGTTGAGTGAAGAAATACGACAGTTGTCGAGCCAGGGTATAATTAAGTTTAAGGCTAGTGTTGTAGCTTAACGTCCTTTAACCTGGTTCTTCTTTTCGGACGACGAATGAAATTGGTGAAATGGTGTCCAAATGATCTCGGGGTCCTTGCAGCTTAAAGTTATTCGACATTCGTCTTCTCAGGATAAGGGAAACCCCGAAAAAAAACCTTGTCCGGGTAACTCATCCTAAGTGAGATTCGAAGTGAGGCAGACACGCTACCACCACACTACCCTGGCGGGCTCTAGTGAAATTTGATGTCGATAAACAAGAATAAAGTTTTGTGCAGGAGTGACCATCATTTGCCAGCCGGGAATTGAACCCGGGTGAGGAGTCAGCTCGCTGAACATGATTGCAGAAGAGCCTAGACGCGGAGTTAATGTTATTAAGATTTATCGGCACTTTGAAGACGCAGATTGATGTTATTGGCTGAATGAATATATTGGTACACAATGTGGCCCCTTGTTAACACCACAGCTGGCACAACAACCTCACAAGCCAGTCGCGCGAACAACCTGCGCACTTGAAGGGAACATATACAACACTACGTTTTCTTAACGCTCTTGTAGATATAATATCAAACACCTTTACCTTCCATAGAGCAAGCACGGCAAATACATGTTTTAGGATCCCCTGAATCCAAAACTGCAGTTTTAGTAAAAGGTCCGGTATGTATGTGAGTCAACATTTCTCAAAAAATCTGATGTGCTCCATTCATACCTCTGCAACAAATTATTGTTAAAAAGGTTATGCTAATCGAGAAAAAATTAGCAGAAATAGTCTTATTACTTGCTTCCTTGTAAGTAGTAAAAATATTTCTGTTTTTTTTTTTTTTTTTTTCTGATTAGCATGAAGCAAATAGGATTATAAGTTTTTAAACAATAATTTGTTGCAGAGATGTAGAGAAAGTCATGTGAATGGTACACATCAGATTTTTGTAAGGATTTGGAAAAACGAGCAGTGATTAATACATCCATTTGAAAGGCTTAACGCCTAAAGAAACAAGGAGGAAATGGCAGTACATTGAACGATTCTGCCCCTTCATATTCAATGATTAAAAGATGGTGTGCAGGGTTTAAAATGGGACGTACGAGCACTAGTGATGAGCCTCGCTCTGGACGCCCTGTAGAAGTGACAACTCCAGAGGTCATTGAAAAAAGTCATCGTTTAGTACTGGAAGACCGCAGATTAAAGTTGTTTGAGATAACAGAGGCTGTAAACATATCAAAAGCACGTGCAAGTAATATTCAAAGTAATAATTTGGGCTTTCACAAGGACTGTGCAAGATGGATGACGCTTTTGTTGACACCTGATCAAAAGTTGCAAAGAAAAACTGTTTCTGCTAAGAATGTGGAGCTCTACCGTAAAAATACCAGTACATTTTTGAGGCGGCTTATTACCATGGATGAAACTGGATACATCACTACACTCCAGAAAGTAAATCACAGTCATAAACATGTAGATTGCACCAGGTGAACCAACTACAAAAAAGGTAAAGTCAATTTTTTGTGAGGTAACAAGGTTATGGCGAGTGTTTTCTATGATGCACAGGGAATTATTTTTATCGATTACTTGGAAAAGGTAAAAGTATCACTGGTGACTACTACGCAAGCTTACTGTAACGTTTGAGTGATAAGGTGAAAAGAAAAGGACTTCTTCATTTCGTTCAGTCATTGGAATGGGAAAAATGTGCGAATTAAAGTTGGAATTGCTTGAACATCCCCCCTATTCGCCAGATCTAGCACCCAGTGACTAGCACCTATTCCAACCTCAAAAAAAGTCTTAGAGGACGAAGATTTCACAGCAACGAGGAGGTCATTGATGCGGTAAACAGCTATTTTGAGGACCTTGATGAATCGCACTACAGAGATGGTTTAATTAAATTATAACATAGATATGACAAATGTATTGCCTTTCTGGAGATAATATTGAGAAATAAAGCAAAAAAAAAAAAAAATAAATGCTGTTTTCACATAGAGGCCCGGGAATTGTCAGCCAACCTTTAGGAAATTTTCAAAACGTATTAAGTTAATAATAACAATTGCAAACACCTAATATGCTATCGATTGTTCTTAGAGAATGTTCTCTACAAAATTGTGGCCGCTGGGACCCTCTGTGGGTTTGCGAATACTACCGGAACACACTTTAGGTCTGGCCATGCCCCATTAGATACAAATGCACGAAGTAACCGTGTAGGTATGACTAAGGTTACCTCCTATGAAGCGCACAGCCCATTAGACAGGCAGACTCAGTCGGTCGTGTATTCCAGTGATGGGTACGTTCACGGAGAAGCTCAACGCAACGCCAGAAAGACAACAATCGGAACGACAGGTCCTGTTAAAGAGGCACAATGAAGATATGGTTTTAAACGCTGTCTTAAATAATCCCCACATTAGCACGTGAGCACAAACATAAGTAGGGATAGCATCTTGGGGATCCATAGCGGGACAGAATCGAATTTAGTGCAGCATGGTATATAGTTTTTTTTAAAGCTGAAACCAAAAACAAGGAATATCTAAAAATGATCAACTCCACGAAACAAATGTATATAGCATAAATTGTGTGTTTTAATGTGCTCTACATTTTTTGTGTAGTAGGTTTTTCTCCATCTCTTACGGTTTAGCAGTTATGCAAAATTCCGTAAAATTCACCTAGAATAAAGTAGTCTTCAGAGGCTATTCCCAGAGAATTCAAGATATACATATTATTATTCAGGTAAATATCTTTAATATATTAATGAAAATCGTTATAGCAATTTTTAAGAAAATCAAAATTTTCGAAAAAAGTTCCATGTGAAGGGTAGTTGGGGATGGGGGAATTTTCTTGAAAGTCTTCCTGTCGCATCTTTGGAAGAAACCAAACTTAAATACCAAGTTTGGTATTCAACGGTCTTTTCGTTTTTGAGCTATGCTGTCCATAGACAGACACACACACACACACACACACACACACACACACACACACACACATACACACACGGACCCTTTTGTAAAAATGCTTTTATTGAATTCAGGGGGACCCAAAACATGTATATCCGGTGAAATCTCGGTATGGAACTTTTGGGTGGAATGCAATACCTTCTCTATACACTATATACATAGAACGTGTAGAGAAAGTAAAAATAACAATTTTTGTTTTAATTCCACAAAATAATTTAAGCATTCTTGAATACAAAAGCTATAGTTGGTCACGATTGTCATTATTCAATGCCTTAACTGGAGCTACAGCAAAACATTAGAGGTGAAACATCACTGGATTTGGCAAGAAAAAGTTCAATTCGACGAGATCTCATTCACATCATGCAGAAGAAAAGCAGCAATGCAAGAAGAAAATGACAGAAAATGCAGCAGCAGCAGAGGAGAGGAAAATGAAAACTGAGAGTCCAACCTGGTGGATTTTAATGTGAGCCATGCATTCAAATCCTTCCTTGTTTTCTCGCTATTGATATTTTCAGCATTTTCCTTCCTGTAAATTGTTCCTTGTGGAGCAGTTTTTCTGTTGCTCACATAAAATTGTCTGTACTGTTCACAAAGGGACAATGAATAAGAATTGCTCTAGGGTTTACTGTCACATGTATTCACCGTTTGTTTTCAATTTTCAAACACAGCATTTTATTTTTATGACAAAAATAGCACATTCATAATTTTAAACATTTTTGGAGCCTAATTACATTTAGTAACTGGTCCTCTAAATAGCTATTAGATATTAAAACTTCTAACTTTGACTAGAACTACTAATTTTAACACAATATGTAGCAATAAAATTCGCAAACATTGAAAATCGTGATCACCCTGAAGACGAGGAGGATGCACTTCTTCGAAACGTTGATGTCAAGCCAAGTTTTTACCTGGTTAGAAGCCCGAGAAGATTTTGAATTAATTGAAAATCGTGTTTTGTACTTACTGAAGTCTTAACACACATACTAATCTGTTCTTTCATTGTAAGAGAAAGTAAGATCTGTGATGTTAGTTCCATTAAAATATTCCAGAAACTTAAAGTGCAGGATAAAATGAATAATTTAAGTCTCTTTAACTTTTACACATAAGTACCTTGGTCCAATTTAACTTCACAATGTTTCTATTTAGTGGCTTTTAGTTACGTTTTTTCACCATTTCATTTTTTGTGACACTTTTTTGCAATATTTACAAGTTAAAGTGCAAAAAAAAAAAAAAAAAAAAAAAAAAAATGTATATATATAAGAGAACACTGATCACCTTCTGGGCACTGCAAATACAACACTTTAGTTCTTTTGCAGTTCTTGTTAAAGTTTTTCTTTCTCAAGATTTCACCGGAAATACAGATATTAGGTTGCCCTAAAAAAAACTTTTTTTTTTAGAAAAGGTCCGAATGTGTGTGTGTCTGTGTGTATATGTGCGTGTATGTGACTGTGGTTAGGGTAACTAAAATACGTAAAGTGGAATAAATACTAAACTTGATACTTAAGTTCAGTATCTTGTAAGAATGCAACAAAAATGTTTTCAGCAAAATCCTCCAAATAACATTTTTAATGGAAACATTATTAGAAAATTTTGATTTTCTCAAAATGACTCTAACGATTTTGATTTAAATACCATATGTTTAACATAATTTTATGATAAAGGGAATCTAAATTTTTATTTTTCTGGGAATAGCCTCTGAAGACAGCTTCATTTGCATGAATTTTGCATAACTGGTAAACTGTAAGAGATAGATAAAACTTATACAAAAAATGCAGATCTCTTTATATATATATATATATAGGCCAGTGTATATAGGTATAATCTATGTTTATTTTGTAGAGTTAATTGTTTTCGAGATATTCCGGATTCTTGGTTTCAATTTTAAGCCACTTAAACCTTTCTCAAACGGGAAAAGACCTTTCTTTCATTTCGTTTGTTTACTCCTGGCAAATAAAGAGATTGGAATTTCAATTGTTTCACATAGCGACCGGCTTTTAAAGGACGAGACTATCACTTTAGCCTGTGCATTTTCTTATTACCCTTCTACTTACAAGGGAGCCAGTAATAATACTAATTCTGCTTATGTTTATCTTGATTAACATGCTGTAGATAAAAGAATAATGTTTTGAATAAAAAGTTTGTATACCGTACAGCTAGAATCGAATACATCAGATTTTTTTTCTCTCTTACTTACAAGGAACCAAGTAATAAGGACACTTTATGCTAATGTTTATCTCGATAATCATGATGTAAATAGAAGAATAAACTGTTTAAAAATAATTTGCTACAGAGATGTAGAGAAAGTCATGTGAATGGAAGAGATCAGATTTTTTGTATTCAGGGGGGCCTCAAAAAACATATATTTCCGGTGAAATCTCAGTAACGAATTTTTGGGTGGAATACAATACCTTCTTCATAGTACATGTGGGCTAAAGAAAGTAATAAATGTATACAATTGTTCAATAAATCGAATGCCGATGACGCAAGGCCTGGTGATCGTCTGCTCTGAATTGTGACCTTTGCCGGAAATGTCACGGACGATGCAATGTTCCGATCCATCACAGCGATCTGCTCTTATAAACATCCTGTAAACTTTGTGCAGTGCTGATAAATCGCGGAGCACAAAAAGTAGGCGATAGAAATGGATACCAAGAGTGCAGTTGGCATCCATGTGACTTTTCTTCACTCAACTGTTTATTTGGCGTGACCTAGTCGCAGCATGACCTCGTCGACGTAAACTGTGAAGCCAAAAGATTAATGGCTTGTAATAAAACAGTGCAAAATCTCTCACATTAGCTGTGAGAAAGTCGCTACAACGTAAACGTGAAACACCAATGTGCTATTTTTGTCCGCAAATGTAAAAGTAAGGTTATGTTGCATACACTTTTTCTCTAAAATGTGTTGAAGTTGTATCCAAACTAAAAGCAGTATTGGGAATAGTTTCATTTGTAAGTATATATTTTACACTCCACATAAATCGAAATATACCAGTATTTTTTTGCATTGTTGACCATTACAACAAGAAGAAATTTGCATTTAGCGTTCCTAACCTAACAATTCTCAATTATTCCTAAACTTTCTGCCAGCACACCAGAACACAAATTCTAATGTTACATTTGCATGACGCTTTCCACCCAATCTTCTACAAAGTATTTTTACTAAATCTCATTAGCCCCTTTTGTAGTGAGGGTAGCGTGTTTATTTCAAATCCAAGAGGTCCCGAGGTCCCAAGTGACTTGATCGGATAAGTTTTTTTTTTTCTTTCTTTCTTTCTTTCTTTCTTTCTTTCTTTCTTTCTTTCTTTCTTCAGGGCTTTCCCTTATTCTGAGAAGATGATCGTAGAGTAAGTTTAAGCTCTATGGATTCCGAGATTTTTTGGGCATCATTTCACCGATTTCGTTTATTTTCTGATATGACCAACAGGTTAAAGAACGTTAAGTTACAAAAGAATCTGATGTATTCCATTTACTTGACTTTCTCTGCCTGTTCTGTAACAAACTATTCATACAAAAGATAATTATTTTATCTAAATGATGCTTATCTAGATAAACATTTAGCAGAAAAGTTCTCCTACTCGTTTCCTTGTAAATAAAGGGAAATAATGGAATTCACTAGGCTAAAGCAATAGTCAACTATTTTAGAACCTGTATGTATTCGACTGTAATGGAAATTAAATTATCTTTACAAGGCCAGGAGTAAAACAAGAGAGAGAGAGAGAGAGAGAGAGAGAGAGAGAGAGAGAGAGAGAGCGAGAGAACATCGTCTGGGAAAAGTTTTAGATATTTTAAAGCTGAAACCCATAACAGGGAATATCTAGGAAATGGTTAGCGTTGCACAAAAGAAAATGTATATGACATAAATTGTTTATTTCAATGAAATCTACATTTTTAGCTTAGTATTTTTTCTATCTCTTATTATTTACGATTTTAATTGCAGTCATTTCCCTAATCTTTGATGTTGTAATTGCATTAAGTTTACCAATAACTGTTATATTAACTAAATCAAGTATAAGAGGTATAAAAATAAAATTGTGATTGATATTTTAGTTATGAATAAGTCATTCAGAATGAAGAGTTCTTCAGTGACTACGCCCAAGAAATTCAGGATATACCTACATTGAATTTGCCATGTAAACATGTTTAACATACCTAATATATAATTTATTATATAATATTTTAATCAAAATCCTTTTCCATTAGAAAAATGCAAAATTTCTAAACTTTTCGTGTAATTTGAGGAGGGGAGTTTTTCTGAAAATCTTTGTGTCACATCTTCGGAAGATTCTCAACTTAAATACCAAGTTTGGTATTTAACGACTTTTCGTTTTTGAGCCATGCTATACACAGACACACACACTATACTCTTTTTAAATGCTTTTTTTGGGTTTCTGGGACTATCAAAACATGCATTTACAGTGAAATCTAAATATTGAGTTTTTCAGGAAATTCCACCCAGAACGAAGCGATTTACATGGAAAATGTTTCTTAATTTTTTATTTTGTCAAAATTGGATCTGACGATTTTGATTATAATACTGTATATCAAAGGCATTTACGGTAAAACACATACTCATAAGCTTCAGTTTATTCAAAATAAACTTCTTCAAGTTATAACTAATTCTCCATATGACCCAAATCAATGTTATTTTATGTTAAATTATTATAAATGGCCTGGATAGCTTTTAGTTGGTCGGTGAGTAAATGGCGTATAATTTACGAGTAATCAAGAGAGAACATAACAGTGTGTACGATAATGACCGGAGTGGAAGCTCATCAATAGCTATGGATGAGTTAAAAGCAAATGTTAGTAAACGAATTCACAAAAACCGGTGTTTCACTTTGCACTCGTACGTGATTTTTCGGGTGAAAAAATGTCCCAACCTCAAAGTGGCAGTACATGTTGACTCAGATCTCTGTTGATAGTTTTTGTTATTGTTTAGTTATGCCAAGTCGTTTGTTACTTTGTGGATGACCCTCGTATATACGTGATACTAAAATGTAAGTTCAGAAGTCTCAGCTCATTGGTCTAATGTTACGCTGTAATATTCACTGCCTTACAGGGCATTAGTTGATTTTACTTTCAAAGCTATAACTGCCTACGGTTTTGCAACAGTTACGAGGGGCACTATATACATTTTGAGCCTAATATCAAAAAAAGTAATTTGTTATTGAAAATTGCTTTATTGTTTCTCGAAATACTCTCCTTTATGATCAATACACTTTTGCATGCGATCGAACCATTTGTCATAGCATTCTTTTCATTCTACTTAAGACACATCCAAAACATCGTTATGAACGCATCAATGTCTTCTTCTGGCAACCAACATCGTTGTCCACGCATTTTATTCGAAGTCATTGCCTGCCAAATCATGACTGTACGCCGCATGAGTCATGAATTAGATGTTTTTGAGTGTCCAAATAGTCGGTTGTTAGACGAGATGTGTGAGCGCTCGCATTGTCTTTATCAACGATCCGACTTGTATATTTCACCTATTTTACCGAAAACTTCATGCAAAAAATGGTTGTGTACCATTCAGAATTGACCATTTTACGTTTCTCTAAAGACACACGACCAGTTGCTTCGAGTGCGAACAACTTTTGTTGGATTTGGTTCATCTTGAAACACCCATACAATGGACTGCTGTTTACTTTCCAGCTCCGTGATTCCTCACCTGTTACAATCTTATGTACCTGCGTAGTTTAAAGCCCCACCGTTGTTTTTCTTGTGCTTTAATTCTGTGCACAAATCGACATGATTGTGTCAAATTATGTGGCTTCCAACGAGAGTAAACCTATTATTTTATATTTGCTGGTGGCACTAAAGCTTAGGGTGACGATATTGCACAGCAGCAATGTTTACTGGCTCACCAACTCATTTTGGACGACAGCGGCCACGATGAAACTCGCTACACCAGCGTTTCACACTGGCAAAGCATGGAGCTTCATCGCCAAATTGGTAGTAGGCTGATCAATGACTTGATATCCACGTCGAAAATCATATCGAACGTTTTCACGAGTTAATTCCATCTGGGACACAATTTTAAGTCACTGTAAACAACACAAATAATTACGCTCTACTGGCAAAATATCTGAAGTCGGTTAAGGTCAACAGTGCAAACACCTGCTGCCATGGCTCAAAATATAAATAGTGTCCCTCTATATCCCTTTCATACATACACTCCTACTGAAAATCCTGTCATTTTCATAGTAAGCAAACACAAGAGTATCATTAAAAAGCCCCCTCTATGTTGTATTTGTCTACCTACTATGTACATTGTATGTGGTAGTAAACGTTCATAAGAATAATTAGCAGAAGCTATACAAGAATAAAAGGTAGTGGGTAGAGACTAATATGTATGTAATGCACTAGATGTTTACTTTCTCTAGCACATATGTACATAGTAGATTGCACTCCACCCAAAAATTCGATACGGAGATTTCGGTAAAATGTCAAACTTGGTATTAGTTTAGTATCTTTCACTGATGCGGCACAAGATTTTGAGGATGGCTCTAACGATTTTTATTAAAATACCGTATATTAAAGATCTTTTTATGACAAACAAAATATATATATATCTTGAATTACTGGGAATAGCCTCTGAGGACCTCTTTATTCTGCATGAATTTTGCCGCATTTTGCTTAACTGCTAAACCGTAAGGGATAGACAAAAACTCACTGCACAAATAATGTACATCACGTCAAAACACACAACTTATGTCCTTTACGTTTTTGTTGTGGAGGTAACCGTTTCGAAGATAGTGAAGTACTTAAAGTTTTCTCAGACAGGAAGTGTCCGTTTTTCTTTTGTTATACTCCTGGTCAAGCAAAGAAGCGATTTGCAATGACAATCGCATAACGATAGCTTTTAAAACATTTTACTATCACTTTAGCCTAGTACATTACCTTAGTTCCCGTTTAGTTATAAGAACTAAGTAATAAGAGCATTCTGCTAGTGTTTATTTCGATTAGCGTTGTGTAGAAAGAAGAAGAATATTTTGTAGAAAGTTTGTAGAGCAGCTAGAGAAAGTCATGTGAGTGTAACGCATAAGATTTTTAATTTTAAAATCTGTTGATGTGGACTCAGAGGCATTCAAATAAGGTACTCTCTGGTGAAATCTGGATTTCGAATTTCGTACTGAAGATAATCAGATATTTTCACCATTTTCTATAGATATGCGATAGAGGGAAACATGTATTTTCAACAAGTTTTGGTAGTGCATGTTCCTAATCTTCTCTTTATACGAGGGCCATCCAGAAAGTGACAGACGTTTTGACATAACTAAATAATAACGAAAGTTATCAACACAAAACTTTATTTACAAAGTTACACTACCTTACTCTATTTCTCAACGTAATCGTCATTTCTATCAAGGTATTTATTGCCATGTGGCACCAATTTTTCAATGCAGATGTTATAGTTTGCTGCTGCCAAAGAACGTATTCGTTTTTATGAATGCACAAAATATTTGGTCAATCGAATTTTATAGACAAATAACGCAAGTGTATAGTGATAATGCAATGAACGTGTCTTCAGTGAGGAAATGACACATAATTTACAAGTAATCAAGGAAGAACCAATGTGTACGATAAAGACGGGAGTGGAAGTTCAACAATCGTTATGGAGCAGTTGGGCCCAAATGTTAATGAAAGAATTCAGAAAAACAGGTGTTTCACTTCGGACACTACATGACTTATGAGGAAAAGATGACATCTTGACTCAGATCTTTAGCGGTGGAAGAGTATAACAACTGCATTTGGGAAACTGGTACCACGTGACAATAAATACCTTGATAGCAATGACGATTACGTTGAGAAATAGAGTAAGGTAGTGTAACTTTGTTAATAAAGTTTTGTGTTGACAACTTTCGTTATTATTTAGTTATGTCAAAACGTCTGACACTTTGTGGATCGTCCTCTATCACTGTGAATATATTGACAACGCAGGCACTGATAAAAATGCCCACATCTCCACAGAAACAAAAACAAAAGCTACCTGCTTCCTCGTTCTGCTGTGGCAGTGTCGATGTCGTCCTCAGAAGTAGCAGAAACAAAAGGGAGGTGGTTACCGCAGAGTCGCGGATCCCTCTAGTCCTGTAACAGTTCACCATGGTCCCCGCCCACCTGGCTCATGCGCACTCATCACACTGCACTACATAACACTAGTTCACATACTCTGCTGCACTAACGCACTAACTACACTGCAACAGAAGTCGCAGCATCTCGCATGGCTAGCCAATCGCGCATGCGCACTGCTCTCCCAGCTTGTCTCGCTTTTTGCTGCCTTGTGATTTATGTGCTGCAAGCTTATCCATTCATAGCTTATCTCTCAACAGAAGACTCAATGGTAAAACTATTCGCATGACTTTCTCTACCTGTTCTTATAAAACATGCCCGAAATATTATTAATTTAACTATTTTTACTTTCTCTACACGCACTATGTACATAGCGTATAGAGAAGGTGTTGCATTCCATCCAAAATTCGATACCTAGAATTCACCAGAAATGCATGTTTTGGGTCCCCCTAAATCCAAAAAATGTATTTTTGTAAAAAGGTCCGTTTGTGTGTGCGTGTGTGTGAGTGTGTCTCTGTGTGTGTGTCTATGGACAGCTTAGCTCTAAAACGAAAAGACCGCTAAATACCAAACTTGGTATTTAAGTTTGATATCTTCCAAGATTTTCAAGAAAATCCCCCACCTACTCTTTACATGGAAGTTTTTTTTTTCAAAAATGGCTCTAACGATTTTGATTAAAATATCATATATTAAGGATATTTACCTGACAAATAAAATGTACATCTAGAATTTTCTGGGAATAGCCTCTGAAGACTATTTCATTCTGGATAAATTTTACGCAATTTTGCATAACTGCTAAACAGTAAGAGATAAACAAAAACTTACCACATAAAAATGTAGAGCATGTTAAAACACACCATTTATGTCATATACATTTTTTTCGTGGAGTTGATCGTTTTTTAGTTATTCCTTGTTTTCGGTTTCTGTTATGAAAAACTTGTACTTTTCTCATACAGGAATTTGCCAACTCGTGTCCATACAAACAAAGGAACTTCAGTCACATAGCAACCAGCTTTTGACTATCACTTTAATCTATGGTACTCCCTTATTTCGCTTCTACTTACAAGGGAACAAGTATTAAGACTGTTTCTGCTATTTTTTTCTCGATAAGCATTAAGTAAATAGAAGGATTAGCTTTTTAACAATAATTTGTTGCAGAGATGTAGAGAAAGTCATGCGAATGGAACACATCAGATTTTTCTAAACATTTTTATGAACAGGTGGTCTTGTAAGCATGTATTTCCGGTGAAATCGCGTTATCGATGGCATAGATGGCATACAATATCTTCTGTATCTACTTTATGCATGTGCGTAGTACTAGATAAATAAATAATGTTTCGTAAGAATTGTTTGTTAAAGAATGAGTACAGAAAGTAACATGTGTTTGGTTGCTGTTTACATACGACCAATAGAATTGCAGCAAACATAACTGTGTGCCATTACTAAATGAATTTATTACTCGCTCACATTAGCACAAGTAAATGTTGGCGCTACAGGCTGCTCAATTAGAGGTTCTCGTCTTTTGGAGCCCGCTGCGCGAAAAGAATTAATGTCTTTGTAGCGCCGACAAGTGGATGCCATGCCACACAAAAACCAGTGTAATCGCACATGGTATGTCTTCTCCAGAAGCTCCTCCCTCCCTCGCTCGTTAAAACTCCTCCACCTGATGCGGGCAACTTCATAAGTAGTGACCTCCTAATCAAGGATAACTCTTATGGTCATGGGACAGAGTTAATCAAACTGATTCGCTGGAAAAGATACAGAGACGGGCGGTTAAATTCATAAAGAGAGGTAAAGATTCTGGACTTACCAAAGGCGAAGAGAATAAATGGGAGTCGCTAAAACACATATGTTAGTCGCACTATTTAAAGATTATACTGGTTTAAATGCAAGGGTGGACGTTAGAAAGAGGTTAGAAAATCCAGCATACTACTGACGATACGATCATTTGTATAAAATTAAGGGTAGAAGGTACACAACCGACGTAGGAAAATTTTCTTTTGTTAATAGGACCATTAAAGAATGGAATGAATTGCCTGTAGCAGCCTTTCAGGGCTGCCCTCTGACCTTAAACCAGTTTAGGAATAATTTAAAGAGAATAAATGTTAGTTCATTTGAGTAAATATTGTGAAGTAATTAAGGATCTCAAAAACTGTATTAGTGTATATTATTGGTAATGTATAGTATTAATGTTGAGGCTTCATAATAACTGTGTATAAATTAGCTGGTAGTTGACATAAGTATTGCTGTACTGAATAATAGGTAGTTAGGAATTTAAGAAAAGGAACGTGCATATGTAATATGTTAGTTGTATTACTATTCTTAATTTAACTGTAAGATTATTATTGTAAGTACTTTTGTACATTTCACTCTGCCTAAGGGTAGTTCACAGTACATACATAAGAGCGTTTTGATGTTACAAGTGCAGGAGACATTGACAGTTTTACATAGAGCCTTCTTTTTAATTTCTCTAATACGTATGCACAATCACATAGTAAGTAGAGAAGGTGTTGTATTCCACCCAAGATTTCACCAGAAAGACATAGTTTGAGGACCCCTATGGCCAAAACGTTATTTAAAAGGTCCGTGTGCGAGCGCGCGTGTGTGTATATGTCTGGACAGTATAAGTCAAAAACTAAACATCGGTGGTTACATATCAAATTAGGTATTATTCAGTATATTTTAAAGACGACACACGGATATTTTCAAGAAAATCCCTTCACCCCAAATTATTTTCTCAACATTTTGATGAATTTCGTATATTAAAATATAAAATATCTCTTAATTTTTTTTGGAAATACCTCAGATGGGAACATTTTTCATTTCTTATGTCCTTTCTTTTATTCCTGGTCATATAAATATAATAAAATTTCAGTTGTTTCACATAGCAACCAGCATTTAAAACATTTGACTATCTCTTTAGCCTAGTGTATTCCCTTTGCTTACAAATTCTGCAAGAATACTGTGAATAAACGCTTGCTGTGTCCGTAAAAGTATGTCTCTTCCAATACTGGTACAATCAGTTGATATGCGCGCCTTCTCCAGACACGCAGAGCTTTGAGGTGGAAGGACATCACTTTGAACATTTATTAGGATGCTTATGAAATAATGCTGTACAATACTCTGTGCATCTGCCTTTCATCACTGTTTAATTGTCTACACCAGTAAAAGAAAATGGTTTACACAAAAGTAGGTTATATTTTGATGAGAAATAAAGAAACAAAATAAAAAAATCTGATGTGTTCCATTCACACGACTTTCTCTACATCTCTGCAACAAATTAGTATTAAGAAGCTTATGCTTGTTTTTACTTCATGCTAATCGAGAAGAAAATAGCAAAAATAGTCTTATTACTTGCTTCCTTGTAATTAGAAGCGAAATAAGGGAGTACCATAGGTTAAAGTGATAGTCAAAAGCTGGTTGCTCTGTGACTGATGTTTCTTTGTTTGTATGGACAGGAGTTGACACATTCCTGTATGAGAAAAGCGTAAGTTTTTAAAGATGAATTCAAAAATAAGGAATATCTAAAAAATGATCAACTACACGAAAAAAATTTACATAACATAAACTGTGATTTTAACATGCTCTACATATTTTGTGTGGTAATTTCCTGTCCATCTCTTACGGTTTAGCAGTTATGCAAAATTCCGTAAAATTTATCAAGAATAAAGGCCTTCAGAAGCTATTCCCAGAAAATTCAAGATATACATTTTGTTTGTTAGATAAATATCTCTAATATACAATGTTTCAATCAAAATTGTTAGAGCCATTTTTTAGAAAATAAAATTTTTCGAAAAAAGTTTCATGTAAAGGTAGTTGGGAGTGGGGGAATTTTCTTTAAAATCTTCTTGTCGCATCCTTGAAAGATACCAAACCTAAATACCAAGTTTGATTTTTAACGGACTTTTTGTTCTTGAGGTATGCTGCCCAAAGGCACACACACACACACATATAACGTCTGGACCTGAAAACTCCAGCAGACCACGGAAAATTCTTCTAGTTATAACTTGGACTCCGGACGTGAAAGCTTACAACTACTGAAAATATAAAATATTGGTTCCCATTTAATAATCTTACCTTGACCCACAAATTACCATCCAAACCTTGTCCAATTAAAGCACAACAAATGACATTTACTTTCCCGCATTAGTTCAAGACGTTTAGTTTCGGAGATATTGTACAGTCCCAAGTTAAATGATCCACCGTGTATATGTATTATGTCTGCACATTATCAACATCCTGAAGAGAATGTGCTAACTTTACAATTATCGTGTAATTTTGTTGTGCACACAGCCACTACACGTGGACAGCTGATTTTCAGTTTAATCGATTCTCCACATACTTCGCTTGCTAACGTCATGGATATGCATTCGAACAACAGGGTCCATTTACTTGCACGGAAACGCATGCGTGTGCGAATGGAAAACATAGCTAAAAAATCTGATGTGATCCATTCACATGACTTTCTCTACATCTCTGCAACAAATTATTGTTAAAAAGCTTATGCTTCTATTTACTTCATGCTAATCGAGAAAAACTAGCAAAATAGTCTTATTACTTGCTTCCTTGTAAGTAGGAGCGAAATAAGGGAGTACCATAGGTTAAAGTGATAGTCAAAAGCTGGTTGCTATGTGACTGAAGTTCCTTTGTTTGTGTGGACAGAAGTTGACAAATTCCTGTATGATAAAAGTATAAGGTTTTCAAAGCTGAAACCAAAAATAAGGAATATCTCAAAAACGGTCAACTGCATGAACAAAAAATATGTATCATAAATTGAGTGTTTTAATATGCTTTACATTTTCTGTGTGGTAAGTTTTTGTCTATCTCTTACGGTTTAGCAGTTATGCAAAATTCTACAAAACTCATCCAGAATAAAGTAGTCTTCAGAGGCTGTTCCCAGAAAATTCAAGATATGCATTTTGTTTGTCAGGTAAATATCTTTAATATACGACATGTTAATCAAAATCGTTAGAGCCATTTTTGAGAAAATCAAAATTTTCAAAAAAAGTTTCATGTAAACGGTAGTTGGGGTGGGGGGATTTTCTTGAAAATCTTCGTGTCGCATTCTTGGAAGATACCAAACTTAAATACCAAGTTTGGTATTCAACGGTCTCTTCGTTTTTGAGCTATGCTATCCACAGACACAGAGACGCACACACCACACGGACCTTTTTCCAAAAATGATTTTTTTGGATTCAGAGGGACCCAAAACGTGTATTTTCGGTGAAAACTCGGTATTGATTTTTGGGTGAAATGCAATATCTTCTCTATACACTATGTACATAGTACGCGAAGCAAGGAAGCAAGTAATAAGACTATTTCTGCTAATTTTTTCTCGATTAGCATGAAGTAAATAGAAACATAAGATTTTTATGGAATTTTTGGATGAAACAGGATAAATAGTCCCTTCACTTGCTGTATGTATGTAGTAGAGCGCTGATGTCGATGTAGCAGATGATAAAAACCGCAGAATGATTGATTCCTTTGACGAAAGCAGGAGGCGCCGACATTTGTAAAACAAAGAAGGAAGCACGTCTTGAAGAAGTGATAGCAAGTGATAATGCGAGTCAAGGGTCAAACAGCGCGGCCTTGACTAAATATTCGGGTTACTGACACAAACTTGGACTGTTTTTGTACCAAGCTAAATAATAAAAATCATTTACACAGTACACAGAGCACAAATAGTATTAGACATCAAATTCCTGATTGTCTGTAGGGGATTTATAGGGCGTGTCTTCTGATATCCGCTGGTCACTCTAATTGGGGAAGGTTGTAGCTTACTGTTGTAGTACACGTTACCTAATCTCACTTCCAGTTGAGGGAGGTGGCTATTCCTATTAGCGAATGAGTTGACAAGCCCAGCATAGGCATGCTCTATTGGTTCCATATAGAACACTCACCTGCAAGGTTACAGTATCAGCCAATAAAATAAAAACATGACGCAATAAAGTACCCTACAAACGGTAAGGAAAGCGGTGTACGGAACAAGACATTGCCGGTTTCTTTCTGTGCCTTGTGTACAATGGATTAGCCACTAATGTATGGCGTGTAAAATGTTATAAAGTTTAATAGAAACCCCTATAAAGCTGTTCTGAATGTTGGCATGTTTAAATTCAGACAATGTCGTGTCGTATAATTGCAAACTGTAAAACTGTCCCTAACATACAAGAGGCAGTTCAGCACACACATCGATGATAAAGTTAAAATATGTAAATCAATAAAAAGTGGTTTACAATGTTCTTTTGGATGAACTCCACAAATTAATGTAACAGCCTTCTTTTTTTGTAATAAAAAGATCTGAGTTGCCAAGGAGTGATTTCCCCAAAGAAGCTAACCATAATTAGCATGCGAATAAATATGAGCATAATACACCTTCATCAGCACATCCTTAGTGACACTCTGGCTTAAGCTTCTCAACATAAAAACTCCTGTTGTTATTTTTTTTAAAAATATGATTATTATGTATTAAGTCTATAGAGGAAGTATTGTATTCCACCCAAACATTCGATACATGTTTTAGCACCCCCTGAATGTGGACAGCATAGCTCAAAAACGAAACGACCGTTGAATACCAAACTTGGTATTTCAGCATCTTCCAAGGTTGCGACACGAATATTTTCAAGAAAATCCTCCACCCCAAACTACCCTTTCTATGGAAACATTTTCGAAAATGTTGTTTTTCTTAAAAAATGGCTCTAACGGTTTTTATTAAAATATTTATATTAAAATATTTACATGCCAAATGAAATGTGTATCTTGAATTTTGTGGGAATAGCCTCTGAAGACTTTTTTTTTGTAGCTTAACGTCCTTTAACCTGATTGGTTATATCAAACCATGAATGAAATCTGTGAAATGATGCTCAAATGATCTCGGAGTCCATGGAGCTTAAACTTACTCGACTTTCGTCTTCTCAGGCTAAGGGAAAACCCGAAAAAAAACCTTATCCGAGTAACTCACCCTAAGCGAGATTCGAACTCACGACCTTTTGAATGTGAGGCAGACACGCTACCACCACACTACCCAGGCGGGCAAAGAAATCTGGATGAATTTTGTGGTATTTTGCATAAATGTTAAATAGTAAGAGATAGACAAAAATGTAGAGCTCGTTAAAAAACAATTTATGTTATATGTATTTTTTCCTGCAGTTAACAGTTTTTAAGGTATTCCTTGTTATTGCTTTCAGTTTTAAAACGTTTAATGCATTTCTCATACGCGAACTTGACAACTGATCACGCAAAGAATCGCATATCTATACCATAGCAACCATATTTTAAAGTATTTCACTGTTGGTTTAACCTAGTGTATTCCTTTATTTCCCTTCTACTTACAAGGAAGCAAATAATCAGACCATTTCTGATAATGTTTACCTCGATTAGCATGAAGTAGATATAACAATAAGCTCATTAACAATAATTTGGTACACAGAGGTAGAGAAAGTGATGTGAATGGAGTATATCAGATTTTTTCTTTCTATAGGAACCATGTATACATTATGCAAAATAAATAGAGAAGGCATCATATATCAACTAAATGGACATAAAAATAAAATATATATCTTGACTTTTCTGGGAACAGCCTCTAAAGACGCCTTTATTCTGGGTGCATTTTTCTGAATTTTGCATAACTGGTAGACCGTAAGAGTTAGACAAAAACTTATTACACAAAAAATGTACATCTCGTTAGAACACACAATTTATGTCATATACATTTTTTCCTGCAGTTGACCGTTTTCGAGATATTCCTTGCTATTGGTTTCAGTTTTAAAATACTTAAAAGTTTCCTTGTACAGGAACTTGTCAGCTCCTGGCCACGCAAAGAAACAGATTTCAATCCCATAGCAGCAACATTTTAAAATATGTGACTGTCGGTTAGCCTTGTATATTCCCTTTTTTTTTTTTCTATTTACCAGGAAGCAAGTAATAGGAATATTTCTGTTAATGTTTATCTCGATGAAGTAGATAGAAGAATAAGCTTATTAACAATAATTTGTTACAGGGATGTAGAGAAAGTGACGTTAATGGAAGTCTTTAAATGGAACATTTTTCGAAAATGTTGAATTTCTCAAAAATTACTCTAATGAGTTTGATTAAAATACTATATTTAAATTTTCTGAACACCTCATCATTCTGGTTAAGTTTTTTTTATATCTCGTAAACAAAAGCTTACTAGAAAGTATTTCTCATTAAAACACACAATTTATGTCATAGACACTGTTTTGAAGAATTAACTGTTTTCGGATTATTCCTTTAATTTTAAACTACTTAAACTTTTCTCAACTTTTCTCTAGAACTTTTTGTTCCATTCTCGGGAATTCAAAAATATACCGAATTTCCAATTTGTATCACACAGCAACAGCTTTTTAAATATTTGACTGTCGCTTTAACCTAGTGTATTCCTTTATTCCCATTCTACTTACAAAGTAGAAAGTAATAAACAGTGCTAGAGAAAGTCATGTGAATGGAACGCATCAGATCTGAGTTACACTGTCCAAGGTCACACATATAGACCACGCACTTGGACCTTTGTCTAAAAGTATTTGTTATGTAATTCAGGAAACTTAAAAGATATTTCCATTGAAATGTTGACGTCAAATTTCTGTGTGGAATGTAATTCTTACTAAAAGTAGTGGAGTGTGTGCGTTGGTGTATATTGAACGTTTTGTGGCAGCTGTAGACACGTTGAGAGGTGAAGGGGGAGGAGGAGGAGTATAATAAACGGGGTTGAGGTTATTACTGCAGTGAAACAAATAAAGCTCGCACATAGTAAACGTACTACAACAAAAGGAACAAAAGAAATTGATAAAGTCGCTGGCAATTCTCATTCAGACCTTTGCCCCATTCATATTGCTTAACAAATGAGCGTGGGTTCTTGAATCAGTGCAATCACCATGACAATAAGCAGAAAAGTGACGATCTAACTGCACATCACGTATTTAAGAAGACGCAGGTCACTAATTGAGTTATTGTCTTGCTGGAACAAAAGAAACACGCTCAACACACAGTCCACACAACAGTTACTGGGGATACTGTTACTGAAATATAAATAACTGAAAAAAATGATGTTCCATTCACATGACTCTCTCTACTTATTCTTACAAAAGATAATTTTTGTATCTACTTCATGCTAATCGAGATAAACATTAGCAGAAGTGCTTCCTTGTAAGTAGAAGCGAAATAAGGGAATGCACTAGGCTAAAGCGATATTCATATATACTTTAAAACCTATCGTCATGTGAAACAATTGAAACTCCTTTCTCTTTGCGTGGCTAGGAGTAAATTAAAACAGGTATGTAACGAAAGGTGTCTTCCCGTTTGAGAAAAGCTTAAGTTGTTTAAAATTGAAACCAATAAAATGAATATTTTGGAAACAGTTAACTCAACAAAAGATGTGTATGAATATAAAGTGTCGGACACGTGGTAGTGTCCGAATAGCAATTTCCATGTAGAGTTTCAATGCAGTATGTGTTAGTGTATCTTGAAAGCTATGCTATCTGTCATAATGCAACTTTTACCAGCCTCTTCTGATTTAGAAACCATAATCAAATCATAAATATAATTAATCATTTTTGCTCTATTGATATTCCAAATAACACAACATTTTCAAAACTTTTCACACATTTTCTCCTAAACAGTTAAAGTGACACATTTCAAACTTTGTAATCACTTCAACATGGCTGGTTAGCCATTACGACATTTTAATCAACAATAGAAATTTAAAAAGTAAATAATAAGGTACTCTTTATTTTTTTAATTTTTTATGCATGAAAATATTTCTTTGAGAAATTTCATGAAAGTGTAACATATAAAGCTTTTACTGACTGTTTAGAGCAGTATGTTGTGCATATGCACTAGAAAATTCAAATCTCTGCTATTATAGTTTTCTAGAAAAGTGTACCTAAAAAAGAAAATGCGTGAAAAGTTTTGAAAATGTTGTGTTAATTGGAATATGAATAGAGCAAAAACTATTAACTATATTTGTGGTTTCTGAATCAGAAGAGGATGATATATAAGCGGTAAAAGTTTAATTACGACAGATAGCATAGCTTTAAAGAAACACTAACATGTATTTCTGAGTGAAGAAGATAAGGTCATACGGCGTGACTTTTGCATCGACATGTTGCGACATGATGAAGACGATGCTGGTTTTTGTGAGCGCATCATTTCATTTTTGTGGAAACGTGTTCTAAAATGTCGTTGGACAACAGTTGCTGATTGCGTTCTGGCAAATTCCAACACGCAATATGCCTTTTCCACAGGATTTTCCGCCATTTCAGCTTCTGCAACAACAAACAAAACACTACAGCGTTACCAATAGTAACAAACGAAACTTTGAGAGTTTCTCAACATACCTCCAAAATAATTAGGTTGCTATCTCTAATAGCTTTTGTTTTACAGGCAGTTGAAGTTGTCTATTTCTTTTGTAGTAACCCTGTATTTTACTTTCTCTACACGTACTATATACATAGTGTATAGAGAAGGTATTGTATTGCACCAAAAATTTGATGCCGAGATTTCACCGGAAATATATATTTTGAGAAGCCCTGAATCAAAAAAATATATTTTTAGAAAAATGTCCGTGTGTGTCTGTCTGTCTGTATGTATGTGTGTGTATCTGTGGGCAGCATAGCTCAAAAACGAAAAGACCGTTAAATACCAAACTTGGTATTTAGGTTTGGTATCTTCCAAGGATGTGACACAAAGATTTTCAAGAAAATCTCCCCATCCTACTCTTTACATGGAACAAATTGTGAAATTTTTGATTTTCCTAAAAATGGCTCTAACGATTTTGATTAAAATCTCTAGTATTTAAGATATTTACTTACCAAATAAAATTTATATCTTGAATTTTCTGGGAATAACCTCAAAATATCTCTTTATTCTAGATGATTTTTATTGAATTTTGCATAACTGGTAAACTGTAAGAAATAGAAATTAACTTACTACACAAAGATGTAGATCACGATAAAACACAATTCATGTCATACACATTTTTTGGTGCAGTTGATCGTTTTTGAAATACTTTTTGTTATTATTTTCAGCTTTAAAAACATTTCCTTTTCTCATACAGGAATTTGTCAACTCCTTTCCATACAAACAAAGGAACTTCAGTCACATTGCAACCAGCTTTTGACTATCACTTTAACTTATGGTACTCCCTTATTTCGCTTCTACTTACAGGGAAGCAAGTAATAAGATTTTTATTCCTGTCCCGGATGTATTCAGAATAGCCGAATATTTGGAAGAACCAGTCTCTCTCTCTCTCTCTCTCTCTCTCTCTCTCTCTCTCTCTCTCTCTCTCGTGCTCTTGCACGTGCTCCATTATACGAGCAGATCCATCTTTTTGACAACGTCCCATATCACTTGTTAGAGCTAACAATAGAGAATCGACAAGCGAACTTGGAACTCGCTTTACACCCACACATCTTTCTCGTTTATGTACAAGTCAGTATTTTCAGTGAAACGTGCGTTATGTTGCAATATTTAACCTTTTTACTTTCTCTTATCAACTCCTTAGAGTAGTTACAGCAAGAATTTGTAACTACTCAAAAATGTATCTATTCTTACAAAGGTTATTGTTTTGTATCCACTTCATGCTAATCGAGATAAACACTAGCAGAAATAGCCTTATTACTTAGTTCCTTGTAAGTAGAAGAGAAATAAGGGAGTACCATAGGTTAGTGAGAAATTTCCTTGTGGTTGACACTTGTCGTCTGCTGACAGGGGCTCGTCGGGATGTTGACATCATGTCATTGGTGTTAAAACATCTATGGGTTCGTTCACATACATGCCTGATCTGATTGTTTGATTTCATTCTGTGAAAACTTGGGCTGTATTATTCACAGTGATTCCTTAAGTATAGAAGTTCACCTGTCCCTTATGCAACCCGCAGACTACAGGCATGGTTCCCGAGACCCATCTTCTCCAAAGTAAGATTACAGACTTGGGCGCTACAGCTTATACTTGAACAGTAGCGCATTTGATTAACGCGCTGTGGCAGTCTAAGCTACAAGATACTCAATTCAGGTTCTTCCCGATTTGGCACAAAGCTAGATGGGATATCGGAACACTTTTTAACTTGCTTATTTGTTTGCTTTATTGTAACTTAAACAGTCCAGTTACAGGAAACATTCAGGTTCTTCCAAATATGCAGGTATCACTACAATGTTGTAAAACTAACATAATTATTTCGGATAATACTACAGAACCAGAGCCATTTTCAGGGTATCTCTAAAACGAAAAGTACACAAAATACGTAGGCTGACAATCACAAACTGTGTCAAATACACAGGTGTTCACCAATACTTTCAGTTGAAAACAAAATTAGGTTTAATCCCCTTAACTTCTCAATATCCACAGATAAAGTGTTTCCAACATGAAACTTGGTCATGAAACATTCTCTAACTACGAAGAACAATCGATAACATATTAGGAGTTCAAGTATTTTAAAATTGTTTTTATTATCTTTATACGTTTTGAAAACTTCCTTTATTTTTTAAAGGCTTAGTGAAATTGCTTTTTCAAAATAATTAGAAAGAAAATTAAGGATTGAAGACTGAAGATCATGTAAAATGAACTTTCATTTGTTCTTCATTCGTTATCTTTTTGTTTACACCTAAAATTATTAGCGTGATAAACACTGAACTAACTTTGCACCTCGATGGATAATACATAGAGAAGAAAAAAATGCAAATAGACTGTGGGACTCAAGCCGCTGACGCTATGGAGGTGAGCAGGGAACATGAAATGAACAGTTGAGCAACAATCATTGCCCCGTTAAAACTTGTAGGCATAGTGTCACACATGTCTCCCTCTGCGCTTCTCATCTGTTTATAACTGCTGTGGACCACTTTTTGTAGCTTAAGCCGTTCGTTTAAGCTTCATTCGTTATAATTTACGTTACAGAACATCTGACAGCGATCCTTTTCATATAACATGTACTGTAACAGCAGTTATAGGCGATGCTTTTGGAATGGACCTAACTATTGCTGCTAAGGTCTACTTTCCGATGAAGAGCAGGCTAGATTTGCATGGCTACCAAATGGCTGACGAACACAGTAATTTCGACCTTATTACTTTCAGAGCATGAAGTGTTGCCTATCTCCAAAAATAATAAGGATCAGGAGAACCATCTTGTATATATAGATGGCTCTGGTTTTCGTTCTAGAACTATCACGAGAGACACTGTGATTTGAAAATGTCTTACAGCCGTTATAAACGAGTTGAGGTTATGTTAGCGGAAATAATAAAAATTCTAGGTTTAGTAAAGTACAGGACCCATTGTTGAAAGGAATAGATGAATTAACTAGTGAGAAACGGGGATAAGTAGTTCAACATACGAGAAGTGTGATAGAAAATTCATTGAAAGAAGAAGACATTTTAGAGGAAGCAGTGAAACATGTGCCGCTGCATACGGACAACGAGTAAATATGGCAACAGCTTATCGAGACAGTCATGTGTCAGCAGGAATGTCAATCACAAGGTAATTTATCACCAATTACAGTGTAAAGCGATAGACATAGGTTTTAAAAGTTGTCACTGTTTAGTTGTTATGTTCTGTGTTCTCTTTCCGTGGCCAGGAGTAAAATAAAAGAGGGATGAAACGTATGAGAACTTCCCGCTTAAGAAAAGTATTTTAAAATTGAAAGCAATAATAGGGAATGTCTCTGAAAGATGTAAGTCTTTCAACGAGATCTACATTTTTGTCTAACTCTTACTGGTTATGCAAAAGTCATTCAGAATGAAGAAGAAAGCTCAACGGACGCTATGACGTACCGGAACTGGACCAGAAGCTAGACACGCATACCACATCAGCAGTGTAAAGTCTTGATGCGATTATTGCAAAGACTAAATCAAATTATCTTAATCATATTCGTTAGAGCCATTTTTTAGAAAATCGCAAATTTCGAAAAATGTTCCATGTAAAGGGTAATTTTCCTGAAAACCTTCGTGATACATTCTTCAAGGTACAAGTTTGGTATTTCACACGGTTTTTTGTTTTTACTTTTTCTACACTAGGTACTATGTACTCTACATTTCACCGGAAATACACGTTTTAGGGTCCCCTATATCAAAAAAAGTATTTTCAGAAAAAGGTCCGTGTGTATGTCCGTGTGCCTGTGAACAGGATAACTCAAAAACGAAAAATCAGAAAAATACCAAACTTGGTGATTAAGTTTAGCATCTTCCAGGGATGCAACACGAAGATTTTGAGAAAAATCGCCCCACTCTAAACTACCCTTTACATGGAAAATTTTTCGAAAATTTTGATTTTCTAAAAAATGATAATCATTTTGATTAAAATTCCGTGTATTAAAGATATTTATATGGCAAATAAATTGTATCTCTTGAATTTTCTGGGAATGGCCTCTAGAGACCTCTTTATTCTGAATGAATTTTGCTGAATTTTGCATAACTAGTAAACCGTAAGAGTTAGGCAAAAACTTACTACACAAAGAATGTAGATCACGTTAAAACACACAATTTATGTCATATACGTTTTTTATTTGATTGACCATTTCTGAGATATTTCTTATTATTTGTTTCAGATGTAAAATATTTACATTTTTTCACACGGAAAGTGTAAACTCCTGACCCTGCACAGAAATGGATTTCATCCCCATAGCAACCGGTTTTTAAAAGATTTGACTATCGTTTTAGCCTAGTGTCTTCCCTTATTTTCCTTCTACTTACAAGGAAGCAAGTAATAAGACCATATCTGCTAATGTTTATATCGAAGTAGGTAGAATATGCTTTTTAACAACAATTTCTAACAGCGATGTAGAGAAAGTCATGTGAATGGAACACATCAGATTATTTTAGTTTTTCTGCACATACACAGGCACACACTGCTAAAATTGCTCTTTCTTTTTGGATTCGGAGGATCCCAAAAGATTTATTTCTGATGAACTCTCGGTATCGAATTTTTGGACGGAATAGAATACCTTCTCTATCTACCTGTATGTTGTACATACGTGCTACATAAAGTAACAATTGTTTCTTTAAATGTCAATAAAATGAATGACTTCACCATTTTAAATCTGTGGCATTTGTCAGAGGATTTAATGGCCGAAAGTTTGGATTTGTATGGCTCCAATTTAACCTTGACGTCATCATTAATAACCAACACCGAGAAAACTACAAATCTTTAACTGTAAATCTCATAAAGTATTTTCAGATATACTTGTTAATACAGTAATTGTTTGTGTCAATTTGAATGGCTACTTTTTAAGTGATTTCCCCTTATCACTAAAATTCGACATTTTTACTTTCTCTATCCGTACTATGTATACATAGTGCATAGAGAAGGTATTGTATTCCACCCAAAAATTCAATACCGAGATTCCACCGGAAATATATGTTTTAGGGTTCCCTGTATCTAAAACAGCATTTTAAGAAAAAAGTGTGTGTGTGTGTGTGTCCGTGTGTTTGTGAACACTATAACTCAAAAACGAAAAGTCGGTAAAACACCAAACTTGGTATTTTAGTTTAGTATCTTCCAGGGATGCGACACGAAGATTTTGAGAAAAATCCCCCCACCCCCAACTACCCTTTTCATGGAATTGTTTTCGAAAATTTTGATTTTCTCAGAAATAGCTCTAACGATTTTTATTAAAGTATCGTATATTAAAGATATTTACCTGACAAATATGTACATCTTGGATTTTCTGGGAAGAGCCTCTGAAGACTACTTTATTCTGGATGCATTTTACGGAATTTTGCGTAACTGCTAAACCGTAAGAGATGGACAAAAACTTGGCACACAAAAAATGTAGAGCACATTATAACACAATTTATGTTATATGCATTTTTTTTGGTGGAGTTGGTCGTTTTTTAGATATTCCTTGTTTTTGGTTTCAGCTTTGAAAAACTTATACTCTTCTCATACAGGAATTGGTCAACTCCTGTCCATACAAACAAAGGAATTTCAGTCACATAGCAACCAGTATTTTACTATCACTTTAACCTATGGTACTCCCTTATTTCGCTTCTACTTACAAGGAACCAAGTAATAAGACTATTTGTGCTAATTTTGTTCTCGATTAGCATGAAGTAAATGGAAGCATAAGCTTTTTAAAAATAATTTATTGCAGAGATTTAGAGCACGATATATTAGTGGAACACATCAGATTTTTTTCGGCATATTGCAGTGCAAATTTTCGTTCTTTGTGTATATTTATCAGCATTTTGTTCAAGTTTTTAGTGCATATATTTCTCAACACCAGTCGTCACATAGCAGTCGGCTTTTAAAACATTTGACTATCGCTTTAACATAGAGTACTCCCTTATTTCCCTTCTACTTACAAGAAAGCAAGCAATAAGACAATAATTTCTGTAAATGTTTAATACGTAGTAGATAGAAGTATAAGCTTTTGTAAGACTAGTTGTTTACAGAATAGGTAGAGAAGGTGATGTGAATGCAGCGAGATGAGCGTTGTTAAAGCGGATAGGAATGTGAGCGTAAAGAGCTGACAAATCAGTCCGGCCTTCAAGTTGATCCAACACTGTGTCGACCTCGTTGTTAAGACGGACGGATTTATTGCCGCATCTCTTTGGTATTCTGATGTCATCCCCACAGCTCCTTGACTCTCAATCTGCACAGTGTTTGTGCCACGTGTTGCCACCTTAACACAAATATTAGAAACACGTGATCTCTCAACACAGCCATTTTCAGAAATGGTCCACTTGTGACTGTGGAGCAAGGGCGTGCCTGGTGAGGGGTTATGCCACTTACAATATGAAATTAATATCTACTACAGATTCATAATGTGGGATAGCCACAAGTTACCCCTAAAACTGCGTATTGCTAGGAGGTAGTAGGATCAGGTTAGAACTAGTGCTCACGCATGCCTGGTTGTGACTGTGAAGCAAGGGCGTGCCTGGTCTGGGGTTATACCACTTAAAATATCAAATTAATGCTAGGGATTCATTATGTAGGACACCAACAAGTTACCCCTACTACTGCGTATCGCTAGAGGGTAGTAGGATCAGCTTAGAGCTCATGCCTGTTTGTGAATGGGTGGGGTTTTCATTCGAAGCGTTTGTCATCTACAATATCAAATTAAGATCACAGATTTATTTTTACTTTCTCTACACGTCCTATGTACATAGTGTATAGGGAAGGTATTACATTCCACCCAAAAATTCCATACCGGAAATACATTTCATTCAAAATAATACACGTTTTAGGGTCCCCTGTATAAAAAAGGAAATGTGTTACACTCACATGACTTTCTCTAGCTGCTCTAAAAACAAACTTCTTACAAAACATTCTTCTTCTTTCTACACAATACTAATCGAGACATTCATTAGCAGATTGTTCTTATTACTTAGTTCCTTATAAGTAGAAGGGAACTAAAGGAATGTGCTAGGCTAAAGTAATAGTCAACTGTTTTAAAAGCTGTCGTTATACGATTGTCATTGCAAATCACTATTTTGCTTGGTCAGGAGTAGAACAAAAGAAAAACGTATACGTACTTTACAATTGAAACTAATAACAGGAAATATCTTAAAAACGGCAAACTCTAAAAAAAAAAAAAAAAAAAAAAAACTGTGTATGACATAAATTGTGTATTTTAACATCTACATTTTTGTGTAGTACGTTTTTGTCTATCTCTTACGGTTTACTAGTTATGCAAAATTCAACAAAATTCATCCAGAATAAATAAATAGGTATTCGGAAGCTACTCCCAGAAAAATTAGATATAAATTGTATTTCTGACGGAAATGGCTTTAATATGTGGTATTTTAATCAAAATCGTTAGAGCCATTTTTAAGAAAAACAACATTTTCGAATTTTTGCCATGTAAATAATAGTTTGGGGTGGGGGCGATTATCTTGAAAATCTTCGTGTCGCATCTTTGGAAGATAACAAACTTAAATACCAAGTTTGGTATTTAACCGTCTTTGCGTTTTTGAGCTATGCTGTCCACAGACACACACACACATACACGTACCTTTTTCTGAAATGCGTTTTTCGGATTCAGGGGTTCCTAAAACATGTGTTTCCGTTGAAATCAAATTTTTGGGTGGAATACAACACCTTCTCTATCCACTATATACATTGTACATACGAGGCTAGAGAATGTGAAAATATTTTTTTTAAAAAAATGTTCGTGTGTCTGTGTCCGTTCCAAGGATGCGACACGAAGATTTTGAGGAGATCCCCCATCCCAAAGCACCCCTTAAGATGTTTAATTTCTCAAAAATAGCTCTAACGATTTTAATTAAAATATCGTACATTAAAGATATTTACTTGAGATATATATATATCTAGATTTTTCTGGGTTAAGCCTCTGAAGACTACTTTATTCTGAATGAATTTTTCTGGATTTTGCATAACTAGTAAACCATAAGATAGACAAAAACTTACTACATAAAAATGTTTATCTCGTCAAAACACGCAAGTTACGTTAGATACATTTTCTTCGAGTAGTTGAGATAATCCTTGTTATTAGTTCCAGTTTTAAAACAGCTACTTAAAGCTTTTCAGATAAAGGAATTTGTCAACTCCTGGCAATGTCAAGAAACTGATTACAATGACATATCGACCAGCTTTTAAAAGAATTGTCTATCGATTTAGCCTAGAGTATTCCATTATTTTCCTTCTACTTAGAAAAAAACGTTTCTGCTAACCTTTATCTTGATTAGTATGAAGTAGATAGAAGCAAAAGCTTTCTAACAATATTTTTTACAGAGATGTAGAGAAAGTCATGTGAATGGAATCATGAGACTTTTTAAATTCTGTGTCTTTATCGGCGCAACTTATGACAAAATCAAGGTGCTAACGTCACATTCATGTTGCAGATTGAGTTGCGATTTTTAAAGTGAAAATCCATCGAAAATAAATAGAGAATATATAATAATAGAATAACTTGATAGTTGGCAATAGGTCTATTACCTGGATACTAAAACAAAAGCCAGGCGACCAGCGTTCTATTGTAATGTGGCCTTCCGTCATCCTCGCCAGAAATAGTCACGCTTTAATGACCATTGTAATGTAAAACGAACAAACCTTATTCCGACAATTTAAACGGTAAAATATTCTCTTAGGTAGAATGTTATTTATGACTAAGAACATTGACACAATGTAATAATTAACTCCAAAAAACACGAGCGAAAAAATAAATAAAATATATGTGATAACTTACATTTATTCGGTCTCTGGAAGCGGCTCTATTTCCTCCAGATGAGAATCTTCGTCTGAGCTGTTTGTGCTGTTGCTTTCCACTCCAAGGCACTTACACTATCCATCTCCTAAAACAACGCTTCTTCTTTTCTTACATGTAGCACTCATCAACTTGGCGGCTCGATTTTAAAAAAGAAATTGTGCACTATTACGTGAATTGCATTCTTCACAAAATCCTCACATTCTTGTTTCTCCTTTCACACGCTTTCTTTATTTTCCCCTGGGGATAACTACCTTTTCCGTTTAAGATTTCCTTTGTGAGCACTGTTTATATTTGTAGCCGAAACACCGGTGAACTCAGATGTTGCTGTAGTTATTAGCACCTGTATATAAACAAGGAGTTGTATTGCCATATCGAGATTACACCAGAAATACATATTCCGTGTGACCTTGTGTCACTGAATACGATAACTAAGTCGGTAAAATACCAAACCTAGTGTTTAAGTTAAGTATCTTCCAAGGATGCGAGACGAAGGTTTCGAGTAAAACGCCCCCTACCACAAGCTACCCTTTACATGGAAAAAACTTAGAAAATTCTGATTTTCTAAAAAATGGCTCTAATGATTTTATTAAAATACCTCTGGGAATGGTCTCTGAAGATCTTTTTGTTCTGGATGAAGTTTCTATAACTGGTAAAATATAACAGAACCAAAAACTCACTACATACAAATGTAGAACTTGTTAAAACACACAATTGTTGTATAAGTTTTTTCGTGAAGTTGACCAATTTTTACTTTCTCTACACGTACTATGTACATAGTGTATAGAGAAGGTATTGCACTCCACCCAAAAATTCGATACCGAGATTTTACCAGAAATATATGTTTTAGTGGTCCCTTATATCCAAAAAAAAAAAAAAAGAATTTTCACAAAAAGGTTCGCGTGTGTGTGTGTGTGTGTGTGTGTCCGTGTGTCCGTGTGCCTGTGGACACGATAACTCAAAAACGAAAAGTCGGTAAAATACCAAACTTGGTATTTAAGTTTAGTATCTTCCAGGAATGCGACACGAAGCTTTTGAGAAAAATCTCCCCACCTCAACCTACCCTTTACATGGAACTTTTTTCGAAAACTTTGATTTTCTTAAAAATGGCTCTAATGATTTTGATTAAAATATCGCATATTAAAGACATTTACGTGACAAATAAAATGTATATTTTGAATTTTCTGGGAATAGCCTCTGAAGACTACTTTATTCTGGGTCAATTTTACGGAATTTTGCATAGCTGCTAAACCGTAAGAGATGGACAAAAACTTACCAAATGTAGAGCACTTTAAAACGCACAATTTAGTAATATACATTTTTTTCGTGATGTTGATTGTTTTTCAGATATTCCTTGTTTTTGGTTTCAGCTATAAAAACTTATACTTTTCTCATACGGGACTTTGTGAACTGCTGTTCATACAAACAAAGGAACTTCAGTGACATAGCAACCAGCTTTTAACTATTGCTTTAACCTAAGGTACTTCCTTATTTCGCTTCTACTTACAAGTAAGCAAGAAATAAGACCATTTCTCTTAATTTTTTCTCGATTAGCAGAAAGTAAATAGAAGCATAAACTTTTTAAAAATAATGTATTGCAGAGATGTAGAGAAAGTCTTATGAATGGAACACATCAGATTTTTTTTACTTTCTATACATGTACTGTTGTTCGAACGGCTACCCCGGGGCCGAAGCCCGCCATTCTCGTACCAGGGAGTACAAGAGTCCGTGGGTCTTTCCATTAGGGCAATATCTTATTACTTAAACCCCCCCTCCCGGTACAATGTACCAGGACGGAAGTGGATACGCCACTTACGCGCGTCAACCCTTCCGGGAAGAATATCAATAACCTTGGTGAGGCCGACAGTTACCAGCTTACCCTCTACTAGCTGTCCAGGTTAGTGCTGGAGTCTCACTTCCCTTTCAAGGCAAAGCCGAGACGTGCCCAATAACCCATGGGTGTCGGGGCCACTCCACGTCGAGTCCAACCCAGTCCGAACAACTCCCTTTCGGGAGGTGCTCGAGGTATGCAGCGCTCGCACCAGAGCAGCTGAAGAGGTCGGAACCCCTCCCCTACGAACATAGTGTATAGAGAAGATATTGCATTCCATTCTAAAATTCCATACCGAAATTTTACCGGAAATAAAAGTTTTATGGTCCCCTGTATATAAACAAGCATTTGTAGAAAAATATCCGTGTGTGTCAGAGTGTCTGTGAACACGATAACTCAAAAACGAAGTCCACGTAATATACCAAACTTGGTATTTAAGTTCAGTATCGTCCAAGAATGCGACATGAAGATTTTGATAAAAACCCTGCCACCCGCAAACTACCCTTTACATGGAGAAACTTTAGAAATGTTTGATTTTTCTCAAAAATGGCTGTAACGATTTTGATTAAAATACCATATGTTTAAGATATTGTTTTGACAAACGAAATGTGTATCTTGGATTTTCTGGGAATAGCCTCAGAAGATTTTTGTTTAACTGGTAGACCATAAGGAGACACAAAAATTTCCTACACAAAAAACACAATTTATGTCATATTGTTTATGTTTTTTGTATGGTTAACCATTTTCGAGATATTCCGGATTATTAGTTTCAATTTGAGCCACTTAAACTTTTCTCAAACGGGAACACATCTTTCTTCTCGTTTACTCTGGCAAGCAAAAATATTGGAATTTCTGTTGTTTCACATAGAGACCGGTTTTTAAAGGATGAGACTATCGCTTTAGCCTATGCATTTTCTTATTTCTCTTCAACTTGCAAGGAACCAAGTAATAAGGACAATATTTCTGCTAATGGATAAGTAGAGTCAGACTGCTAATGTTTATCTCGATTATCATGAAGTAGATAAAAGAATAAGCTTTTTAACAATAATTTGTTACAGAGATGTAGCGAAATGTGATTGGAACACATATGATTTTATTGGCACTTTTTTGTCTATCTCTTGATCTTTTGCAATTAAGCAAAAATCATCCAGAATGAAAAGCTCTTCAGAGGTTATTCCCAGAAAATTCAAGATGTACATTTCGTTTATCATGAGAATATCTTAAATAGATAACATTTCACTAAAAATCATTAGAGCCATTTTTGAGAAAATCGTTCTGTATGTTCCATGTAAAGGGTAGTTAGGGGAAGGAGGATATTCTTAAAAATGTTCGTATCGCATCCTTGAAAAATACTGAACTTAAATACCAAGTTTGGATTTTACTAGCTTTTAGGTTTTCAGCTGTGTTGCCCATAGCTGTTGTTTTATTCAGGCAGTCAGAAAACATGTAATTCCAGTGAAATCTCGATATCAACATTTTCTAAAAATGTCCTATGTAAAGGGTAGTTGGGGAATTTTCTTGAAAATCTTCGTGTCATGTCCTTGAAAGATACCAAAATACCAAGTTTGGTGTTTAACCGACTTTTCGTTTTTGAGCTATGCTGCCCACACACACACACACACACACACACACAAACACACACTGGGAGCTTTTTCTAAAAATACTTTTTTTTTTTTATTTAGGGGGTCCTAAAACATATATTTCCGGTAAAATTTTGGTATCGATTTTTTGGGTGGAATACAATTCCTTGTCTATGCATTATGTACATGTAGATAAAGTAAAAAATGTGGATCTCGTCAAAACACACATTTTATGTCATATATATTTATATTGTGGAGCTAACCATTTGCGAGATATTCATTGTTATTGGTTTCATTGTTCTTTTGTTTTACTATTTCATCGAGGAAAGAGAACCGAATTTCAGTGTAAATCACATAGCGACAGGTTTTTTTTTTTTTTTTTTAATAAGTACATTTCTGTTGATTTTGTCTCGATTAGCATGAAGTACATGGGTAGAAGATCAATATTTTGTAAGGAGTTTATTTGCAGAGCAGGTAGAGAAAGGCATGTGAATGGAATAATCAGAAAAATGTATTTCATTTGCTTTTCTTTTAATTTACTTTATTTCTTTTTGGCTTACAATTCCCACCATAGTGACGCTAGCAACGACAATCCCGATTTTTTCGTGTGGATATAAACAGAACAGAATTTCAAAGTCAGCACATAGCGGCTGATTTTGTAAATGTTTGCTATCCATTTAGTTTCTTGGATTCTTCTTATGCCTGTTACGAAATGTATAAATGTGTTATAAGGTGTATCTGTGAATTAACAGGAATAGAGGAATAAGGTTTTTAAGAATAGTATTTAGAAGAGTGAGTAGAAACGTTAATGAGAGTAGAGTGCATAGGTAGTTTTTTTTACTTGAGGGTACAAAATATTAAATAAATATAGCTGTACTGTAAATATTATATCATACTTACGTTTGGCAGCACTTTGTGTTAGTGGGATATAAATAAATACATAAATAAATAAACCTGACGTAATCAGACGAGTATTTCAGAACTCTGTTTTAATTATATTAAGAGTGTGTAACATCAGGAAATAATAGGATTACAGAAATATAAGCCTTTATTACTTTCACAACCATTCTGAAAAAAACATTTTGTACAAAATGGCGTCAAAATGAAAGTGATCTTAATACAACAATTAACACGAAATTTACATGAAGAATGTTCTTTAGTCGGTCTCAAAACGGCGGTATCAAAACATATCGTAACAGTCGATTGTGAATCGTTTTATTTTGTCTGATACAGGCGAGAGATTATAATGTAAAGGCAGAATGTATTATTGCCAGATTTTACTGTTTGATAGGCCTCCTTGGAATTGGTGCGGGTGTTTTAATGCAGCAGGCTGACATAAGGTCCGCTCCCACTTATCGGAATCAAACCGAACCGAAACTCTCATCTAGCGGAATCAAATCGAACTGAATAATGGTGCGCAACTAAAACATATGAACTTCTGAAATCACAAAATGGCCACACAAACAGGATCGCCAATTGTCCGGTTTTCGACTGGGGACAACATGAAAGCACGCATTCGAAATGCTTGTGCCAGTATTGGAAGAGATATGCTTTTACGGACCCAGCAATCGTTTATTCACACAGCTGGAAATGCATTGAGGTAGAAGGGCATCATTTTGAACATTTATTAGGATGCTTATGAAATAATACTGTACAATACTCTGCGCAACTGCCTTTTATCAATCTTTAATTGTCTACAGCAGTAAAAGAACCCTGTACAACAAAATGGTTTAACAACGGTTGTTTATTTTTTGATGAGGAATAAGAAAACAAAATAAAAAATGTTAGTTTCCATTTAAAAACCTACCTTGAGCCACAAAATACCATCCAAACCTTGTTCAATTAAAACACAAGAAATGAAATTTACTTTCCCCCATTATATCAATTAATTTTTATTGAAGACGTTTCTTTCTACAACGCTTAGTTTTGGAGTCTCAAGTTAAATGATCCACCGTGTACAAAATCAAAATGTAACTGTCCTCCCCCAACTTTAGGCTCTTTAAACATCGTACAATACATGTTTCCTAGAATGCTATTTAATAAAACAGCGTCTCAGTTTTTGTTTAAATACAACTAAAAGTTTCCACAATCTGCAAAACTGTCCATTCAAATATTAAGAAGGACAAAATTATTCTAGCACTAATAGCAATTTTAAATACATATATGGGAAATGATTTATTTTAGAATTTAAAATTTGTAACTTTGAAAAAAATGAGTAAATAGCATTATTGAAATATCGCAGTTAAACATTTTTGTGTGTGGTTCAAAGCTCAACTCAGAAAATGCCAACAAATTTTCTCATATTTTGACCATGTGGAACATTTGGATTTTTACATATTTATGAAATAATTTATACCTTGCAAAGTATTTGTCCAATTTGAATGACATTTGGTGTTCTTGTTAGTATAACAGCAATGCAATATTCAGAAAATTTTACACAGAAATATAGAACTTTGAAATTTCACTCTCAGGATCCTTAATATATTAAAGGAAAATTATTATCAAATTTACAGTTTTATGACCATGTGGACAAAAATTGAAGGGAGGCTAAAAATAATCGGAATCGTACTTCTGCGCATCGTGTACTTGTAGTGCGAGGTTGTGCCGCTAGAGTGCTGTGGCAGAACCTCTCCTGAGTCGGTATAGTAGTACCGGTAAGATAACCACAGATACTCTTTCTCCCAGTCCCGATTTAACATTCGCCGTTCACTCATATTGCACATGCAAGCCACCACTGCACTGAATGAACCGGTTGTTTCAGCTCTACGTGTCTGTTGAAAGAGAGTAAAATGGAAGAAAGGGAGGGTAAGTTCACACCTCTGGCGCTTTGCCTGCAGTATAGTGATGGATATTATTTTTAATTTTTTTTTTTTTTTAGCTTAACATCTTCAACCTGGTTGGTCATATCGGACGATGAATGAAATTGGTGAAATGACACTCAAATGATCTGGGGGACCATCAGCTTAAAATTACTCGACATTCGACGGGATAAGGGAAAATCTCGAAAAAAATCTTATCCGGGTAACTCACCCTAAGCAGATTCGAACTCGCGAGCTGTTGAAAGTGAGGAGACACGCTACCACTACACTACCCCGGCGGGCTGAAAGTTGTTTATTGTGGAGACGATATGTTTAAAGTAAAGAGTAATGTGGGCTTTGGGGGAGGAGGAAGGACATGATAAATCAACAGACTTTGTTATATTCTGCAACTTTGGATACTAAGTGAGTGTGTATGTGTTACGGAGGGATATTTCACACTGCAACCGTGGGCTTATTGTACATCAGACCCCTGGAGGAGAGGATTTGATTAGCGTAATTTCAGAGGGCGACCATAATCCGGACAGGGAGAGAGCCGCCGTGGAGGGTCCTAACAGTTCACAATCAGTTCTTCATCTCGTCGCGGGGAGTGCCAGATGCCCGCCACGCAGTCCCGAAAAGACCACCTGAGTCTCTGCTGTAGTTCTCGTCGAAAAGGTAGTCGCAGTCAACGAGTATTTCTCAGAGTTTGTCAGAACCTGTTTCTCCGACGGGATGAGGGTCGCTGAATAGCCCACAAAGGAGACTACGTGGAGAAGTAAGGTGAGTTGTTTACCAAACAAGCATTTTCTCGCTTTTTCACCAGACTTATCAAACCAACCTTATATAACGGTGCACTGGTCACCTGGGTTTTGTTTTGGCTTGGATCAACTTAAGGGTAGTCAGTATGGCAGAGTGGCATCAACTTGCCAGGACACGTGTAGTTTGTGTCTATAGTGCACTCGTGACACTACGAAATGACAGATCTCAGCAAAACAGGACCCAAATCTGGCTGTAGGCCACGTTACTCGTCTGCAATGAGGCCAAGAACCAATGAACACGACAGGCTTCCACCTGAAGATTCCTTTGCTCTTCAATGAGAAATCTGGGCACATAACAGCCACTCGTCGCATTCCCATATCTTCGTGCAAAATGCGCTAAAAGTAGCTCCTGAATATCGCGGATAAGTTTTCTGCGCCGATCTTTCCTGATGAGCTCACGGATTTTGGCGGTATTGTCCTTGGTTCACGCACTTGAAGAACGACCGGTTGATCTTTAATGGTCATGGATGTTTTACTGAGAACATGAGCTGTTTGCATCATCACAAAGTTTCTGCCGGTTTCTTGCCGAACAAAAAGCAGAACTTCACAGCCACACGTTGGTGGTGAAAAGCTGCCATTTCGTCATGTCGCGAGTGCACTACATACACAGACAAATAGTGCCAAAGAAACCACACGTTTCTGGTAAGTTGCTCAGGAAAGGTCCCCTTACAGCGCACTAGCGGCGCAACCTCGTACTACAACTACATGATGCGCAGGAGTACCATTCCGTAACGTTTTGTCCCCTCGTATATTATTATGTAATGGAATCAGTGGAGTGCATGGAAATGACACCATACACAAAGTTCAGTAGCATTGGCCTTCTGATTTCACATGTGGGATATTTTGTGTCCAAGAAAACGACCAAGTAAAATGCTTAATTTGTGCAAAATATTTACGTTGTATCTCAAAACGACATTGGAACTAATTGAATTACAGAATTCTGCTACAATTAAGTACTCTAATAAAGAAAGGTGGGAACTGTTTAACTCATTGCCCTGTGATAAGTTTTCCTGCCTATGTGTCTTTGCAGTGCTCGTAAATCTAATGGAAATCTTCGGATCCGAACACATTTGTAAGCAATCTTTTTCCAAAATGAATTGGATTAAAAGACAATATCGTAATAGGATATCACTTGGTAAGAATCCTGAGACTTTGAACGTCATCATTGGTGGCAAATATCGGTAACCTTATTAAAAAATAAGATGTGCCAGAAAAATCACCGCACGATATTCCACGGCGTATTCTATTTAAATAATACTGCTATGGATTCAAGCTGCCTTGAAACTCAACAAGCATAACCCATCTTTAGCAACGAAATGTACAGTATTTTTCAGAACATGACACCCTGGGCGTGACTTTGGGTTTAGGTGGAAACCAAAACTCTTCCACTTAACTGATCCCTTAATGAATTTCGACTTGCAAGCAGAGTCTTGGAAACATATTTTAACGTTGTCTCTCACCGCTAGTACAGGCTCCTCTTTTGTTTGCTTATGGTTGTTGCCCGGTGGCAGGGGAGGTTTACATGTCGGAGGTTCACCCTGGTCTATAATGGCCTTGCACTGCACAGGGCTTGTACATTAGCCAATCAGGGACAAGGAGTATAAGAAAGAGGGTTTAAGAGCACTGCTAACCCCGCAGCAAGGGCATCTGTAGCCAAGTGATGTTGACCGTCGCTTTTGAGACCGACACATGTAAAGCACAAACACACACACAGTCTAATCTCCTCAGTCTTTGAAGCAAGAAACAATTGAAGAGCGTACAATTAACTAAGGTTATGGAACACTGTTAGCGTCCCCATCGTAAGGGCTGTCCAGTTGGCCTCTGTCCTCTTGTCTCGGCCGACACGAAGTCTATTCCTCCAGGCAGCATGGACATGAGGGGTGCCCGTGGGGGGTAGCGGCCAATCAGGGAGCCCAGCCCCAAATTGAAGGGTCTCCAGCGAGACAGTGAAGTGAAGCCTCTCTTGTTCACCCTGTCTTCGTATCCTGTAACAGTATCGGAGTAACTTCAGGAACAGTGTAATATCTGAAACATGTCATAAATATACACTTAAAGATAGTTAACAGGAAAAGATAGACAATCATAATGTAATTGTTCTTTGTTTTTTTCTTCATACAAGCCGTGTGTAGGGCAGGAGTTGGATAGGCAGAGTCAGACTAAAAGATTCAATGCTATAGCCGGGATTTGAACACAGATGTGCGGTTTCTAGCCGGTTGCTCTACCACTGAGCTACCATGGTAATATGCCGGCATAGCATTAAATTTTTCAACTGCCTCGCATGTTTCCCGGTGTTCTCAAATTATTTTGACATGACAACCCCAATGGCGACTTACAATGTTGTAAGTACTTTAAGTCCCAGGCGTTATAGTATAGCCAACTATTGTGGTAAAATAGTATTAATTTAATTGTATTACTTTCTATACACGTGCTATACGCATAGTGTATAGAGGGGCTGTTGTATTCACCCAAAAATTCAATACCAAGATTTCACCGGAAATATATGTTTTGAGACCCTCTGAATCCAAAAAAAATATATTTTTAGAAAATTGCCCCTGTGTGTGTGGACAGCATAGCTGAAAAATAGTCCGTTAAGTACCAAACATGAAATTTAAGTTTGGCATCTTTCAAGGATGCGACACGAAGATTTTCAAGAAAATCACCCCACCCCTACCTACCCCTTACATGAAAATATTTTCACTATTTTTTTTCTCAAAAATGAGTAACAATTTTGATTAAAATATGATATATTAAAGTAATTTACATCATAAACAATATGTATATCTTGAATTTTCCTGGGAATAACCTCTGAAGACTACGTTATTCTGGATGAATTTTACAAACTTTTGCATAGCTGCTAAACCGTAAGAGATGGACAAAAACGCACTACACAAAATATATAGAGCACATTAAAACACGCAATTTATGTTATATACATTTTTTTTCGTGGAGTTAATCGTTTTTTGAGATATTCCTTGTTTTTGGTTTCAGCTTTGAAAAACTTATACTTCTCATACAGGAATTTGTCAACTCGTGTCCACACAAACAAAGGAACTTCAGTCACATAGCAACCAGCTTTTGATTATCACTTTAAACTATGGCACTCCCTTATTTCGCTTCTACTTACAAGGAAGCAAGTAATAAGACTATTTCTGCTAATTTTTTTTTGTCGATTAGCATAAAGTAAATAGAAGCATAAGCTTTTTTATAATAATCAGGTTTTTTTGTACAGTAAAGTGGTCGTGAGAAGAAATGTGGGAGTATCGAACACTCCTCACGCGTCATGCCTTCTCAATCTAATCGCAGTAATGGTATGCCTGAGGCAGTTGTACCAACTTCTTCCGCTTTCCTCTTGGGAATACGACACTAGCCAACTTGTTCCACAAAGTTTTGTCTTGAGTAGCCAAACCAACTTAAAGATGCAGTCACCGTCTACTCTTAACATCTTCCTAGCTCGCAATGTACAGTAATACAAAGTTTGTTTGAGCTTGGGCTCATTCTACAGCTACCACCGAATCTCTCTGACAATGCCTTCATCTATATATATAAAAGTCAGATGTGTTCCATTCACATGACGTTTTCTACATATCTGTAACAAATGTTTGTAAAAAAGCTTATGCTTCTATTTACTTCATGCTAATCGAGAAAAAATTAGCAAAAAGAGTCTTATTACTTGCTTCCTTGTAAGTAGAAGCGAAATAAGGGAGTACCATAGGTTAAAGTGGTAGGCAAAAGCTGGTTGCTATGTGACTGAGGTTCCTTTGTTTGTATGGACAGGAGTCGACAAATTCCTGCATGAGAAAAATATAAGTTTTTCAAAGCTGAAACAAAAAAACAGTGAATATTTTAAAAACGATCAATTCCACGAAAAATGTATGTAATATAAATTGTGTGTTTTAATGTTCTCTATATTTTTTGTGTGGTAAGTTTTTATCCATCTCTTATGGTTTAGTAGTTATGCAAAATTCCGTAAATATCATCCAGAATAAAGTAAGTTTTTGAGACTATTTCCAGAAAATTGAAGATATACCTATATACAGACAGGAAGTGTCTGTTTTTCTTTTGTTCTACTCCTGGCCAAGCAAAGAAGTGATTTGCAATGACAATCGCATAACAATAGATTTTAAAACATTTGACCATCACTTTAGCATAGTGCATTCCCTTATTCCCTTCTACTTATAAGGAACTAAGTAATAACATTCCGCTAACATTTATCTTGATTACCATTGTGTACAAAGAAGAATAATCTTTTGTAGGACTTTTGTAGAGCAGCTAGAGAAAGTCATGTGAGTGTAACACATCAGATTTTTTACTATGTACATAGTACTATAGAGAAAGTAAAAATGAATCGCTGAAATATATGCACGCGTATCACTTCCGAACGACTGCATCAAATTGAACAATTCTTTTTTTGTTGTATTCGTTATTGTCACGCCAAGGTTTGTGGAAAAGAAAATGTTTAAAAATATATGGGAAAGCATTTTAAATCTCATAATATGAATAAAAACCGTGCCAAGCGAACGCATTTCGGTTAATAGCCACCAGATGGCAGTGGTACCTTGGTTATTTGGTGCTAAATGACCGTATTACTGCTATATTTTACCCTCCCCATTCAATGCTAAGGTAATGCCCCAGTTTATCGACACAATGCAGTACTGAAATTCAAATACTGTCCTTTCCTTACTCCTATTGTTTAAATTAAGCAGCAAAGAAGCTTTCCTGGCGACTAACAGCTAGTACTTTATGTTTTCTAAGTATTATAACGCCTTGTATTTTGTGAATGTGTGTGTTTTATACACAAATTAAACTGTCGTATACTTAGACTTGCAGGGATGTGTCAGATAAATTTTACTTTCTCTACATGTAATAATTGTCAAGTAGGTAAAATATCAAGCTTGATATATAAGTTTAGTATCTTCCAGGGATGCGACACGAAGATCTTGAGAAAAATCCCCCTACCCCCAACTACTCTTTACATGGAACTTTTTTCGAAATTTTTGATTGGCTGAAAAATAGCTTTAACGATTTTGATTTATCGTATATTAAAGATATTTACCTGATAAATAAAATGTATATCTTGAATTTTCTGGGCATAGCCTCTGAAGACTACTTCATACTGGATGAATTTTACGGAATTTTGCATAACTGCTAAAGCGTAAGAGATGCCAGAAACTGAACACACAATTGTAGAGCACGTTAAAACACACAATTTATGTTATATATATTTTTTTTCGTGGAGATGATAGTTTTTTAGATATTCCTTGTTATTGATTTCAGTTTTAAAATACTTCTACTTTTCTCTTACGGGAATTTATCAACTCCTGGCCATACAAACAAAGGCACTTTAATCACATGGTAACTAGCTTTTAAACTATTTGACTATCGCTTTCTCTTATTTTACTTTTACCTACAAGTAAAAATACTATTTCTGCTAAGTTTTTCTAATTTAGCATGAAAGAAATGGAACAATAAGCTTATTAGCAATAATTTGTTGTAGAGACGTAGAGAAATTCATGTGAATGGAACACATCAGATTTTTAGTATTTAGCAGTGACACAAGAACTGTAGAGCCGGATCCAATGAAATTTTGCAATTTTGTACATATGTTTGTATTTTAAATTGTGACATTATGCACTTAGGAGAGTACATAATACAATAATCATATTTTAGTTTTATATAATTACTAGTAGTAACTATTATGTCGATAATTAGAAAACTATCATCTGACATTACATCAGTGTTACATATAATGACATTATGTTCATTTATACATTTTAACACTAATGTTTGATACTCTTTGTTTATATGGGCATGTAAATAAGGAAGTACATATATTTTTATGGAACACATTGAATATAGAGCAGTGACCTACAGGCCTAGAAAACCTTTTGTGTTCCATTCACATGACTTTCTCTACATTTATGTAACAAATTATTGTTAATAAGCTTATTCTTCTATCTACTTCATGCTAATCGAGAAAACATTAGCAGAAATAGTCTTATTACTTGGTTCCTTGTAAGTAGAAGCGGAATAAGGGAGTACCATAGGTTAAAGTGATAGTCAAAAGCTGGTTGCTATGTGACTGAAGTTCCTTTGTATGGACAGGAGTTGACAAATTCCTGTATGAGAAAAGTATAAGTTTTTCAAAGCTGAAACCAAAAACAAGGAATAGCTAAAAAACAATCAACGCCACGAAAAAATATATATTACATAAATTATGTGTTTTAACGTGCAGTACATTTTTTTTTTTAAGTTTTGTCCATCTCTTACGGTTTAGCAGTTATGCAATAATGCGTAAAATTAATCCAGAATAAAGAAGTCTTCAGAGGCTATTCCCAGAAAATTCCAGATATACATTTTATTTGTCAGGTAAATATCATTAATATACGATATTTTAATCAAAATCGTTAGAGCCATTTTTAGGAAAATAACAACTTTCGAAATATGTTCTATGCAAAGGGTAGTTGGGGGTGGAGGATTTTCTTGAAAACTTTGTGTCGTATCCTTGCAAGATACCTAACTTAAATATCAAATTTGGTATTCAACGGTCTTTTCGTTTTTGAGCTATGCTGTCCACAGACACACACACACACACACACACACACACACACACATACATACATACAGACGCACACGCACACATACGGACCTTTCTTCTGAAAATGCTTTTTTTGATTCAGGGGGACCCAAAACATGTATTTCCGGTGAAATCTCGGTATAAAATTTTTGGGTGCATTACAATACCTTCTTTATACACTATGTACATAATACGTGTAGAGAAAGTAAAATTGATTATATGTCTTTTCTGCTTTTTTTAACCCGTGTTCAGTTGCTTGCTCTGTAATCTAATCTAATCTGAGGTGCTGTCTCTGTTGCACCCCAATAATATATTAAGTAATATTTCATACTAATTATGTTTACTCGAAATATTATATTATATCTGTTATGCAAAAAACTGTTCTTTCACAGATCACTATTTTACCTACATCATACTAATCGAGATAAACACTAGCAGAAGTTGTCTTGTTGCTTGCTGCCTTGTAAGTAGGAGGGAATACACTGGGATAAAGTGATAGTCAAGTCTTTTAAAAGCTGTTATTATGCGACTCCATTGAAATTCAAGAATAAAACAAAAGAGATAGAAAACGGACGAGGAGTGCCCCTTTGAAAAATGTTTAAGTATTTTAAAATTGAAACTAATATTAAGAAATATCCCGAAAATGGTTACCTCTACAAAAAAAATGTATATGACATATTTTATCGAGATCTACATTTTTGTGTGTATGTTTTTATCTATCTCTTTATATCAAACTCAAACATAGATTTTTTTTCGTAATTTTATCAAAAAATGGTTCTAACACTGTTGATTAAAATACCGTATATTAAAGATATTTACATGATAAATAAAATGCAAGTCTTAATATTTCTGGGAGTAGCCTTTGAACAGTTCTTTATTTTGGAGTATTTTTTTTAATGTTTCATAACTGGTAAACCGTAAGAGATAGACAAAAATGTAGAGCTCCTTACAACTCACAAATGGCATAAACATCTTTTCGTGCAATTGACCGTTTTACAGATATTCCTTGTTATTGGTTTCAGTTTTAAAATACTTAAACTTGTCACATCCTGACCACTCAAAGAAACGGATTTCAATCGCATAGCAACTACTTTTTAAAGCATTTGAATGTCGGTTTAGCCTAGTGTATTTCCTTATTTCCCTTCTTCTTATAAGGACTTAACCATCTCGTCCAGATTTAAGCCGTAGCTCTTCAAGCATCCCTTTCATTTCCCTTCCTATATATCTGCGTGTACTATCCCCCGTGCGCCAGTCAGGACTCAGGTCTGGCACCGGGCCACCACCAGACCCGCTTGCACGAGTAGATCCAACTAACTAACCGGGGTGCTAGCGCGGAACCCCATCACAAAACAAACTTCACCAACCGTAAGCTCTTGCAACATCACTAACACTAGCACCTGTTTCCTGCATGTTTAGATATTAACTGCAGGTGCATGGGGAGACGATGTAGCCCTCTGCGGATGATCGTCACCGGGGCGGCGGGTTTGGGGGCCGCCCCTTAAAAATAACATTTCCGTTAATGTTTATCTTTAACACATTGAAGCCTAGGCGTTTGTTTAGTTGAAGTACCAAGAAACCCAGCGTTTTTACGCCTACTTTGAGTTATTATTTACAGCACATCAATCAAATGTGCCAAAAAGTATTGGGACAATCTAAAAGTATGGCATTCAAGGATTTCTCAACAAGAAAGAAAATAGTCATAACTTCCGAATTAATATTTTATTTTATACAAGTATCAAATATGAGTTTGAAAAAAATATGCGTAAAGGAGCTTACACTCCATTTATTGAAGGTTAAAAAAACTCTACCTCGGAATCGGAATTTTCCTGAGCTTCATTTGTTTACTGAATTTCAGCTTCAGTTCACAGAAATCGAGGAAAATGCAGCATTTTAACATTTAAGAACACAAAACATAACAAATAAATCACCACCTTCAAGGAAAATGGCGGGAGTACCCGCGAGCAACCAATATTACTAGCTCTCCTAAATGTCCTAATAGTTGACTAAAGCGAGGACAGGTGGTAGCACAAATCAGACAACCAAACGATAACTGGTGTATGTTCTTTGCCGCATAGCCCAAGACCAAGTTAAGGTCGTGGAATTGCATTAAAAGCGTTGCCCGAGCTATACTCGGGCATGGGTCTCATGAACATTTCGCACGGCCCGAGCTATACTCGGGCTTGGGCTTCAATGTGTTAATAGTATGAAGCAGATAGAAGAAAACGCTTATTAACAATAATTTGTTACACAGATTGAACCAGATACCCAACTTTTCCTGTCAGGGCCAGAGGATAGCGTGAGGGAATTCCATCAAATACCTGGGCGTCACTCTTGATAAGGGCCTAACTTTTCGTGAACACGTGCGGGGAACGTCGGACAGAGCGAAGGGGGCGGTAGCCTCCCTTTACCCTGTACTGGCCTCCCAGATGTCGGTTCACTTAAAGTTACGTCTTTTCAATGCACTTGTAGTCCCCCTGATGCTCTATGCCTGCAAAGCGTGGGGTATGCCAGCAGACTCCTGGCTTCTCTGGTTACAGCGGGTACAGAATAGAGGACTCCGGTCCATATATTCTGTATGTCGACGTTTCCCTTTGAGGCTACCAAATGAAGCTTCGGCCCTCCCATATGTGGAAGATGTCATTAGGCACCGGGCTCAAAAATTCTACGCCAGATTGGGTGACCATGAGAACGCACTTGTCAGATCTCTGCGGGAGTACTTACACACTGAACGCCGAAAGAGGCGGTTCCGGGTTCCCCGCATGGCTTGTGGGCACCCCCGGTAACAACGGCTTTAAACCAGCCAACAGCGTAATAGCTGAACAAAGCACTCCCCCCCCTCTCCCATTGGGAGAGGTCTATCAAAATTTCACCAACATAATTAAATAAAAATAAACACCAGCGGAGCAGAGGAAATTATGCTGCTCCTGAAAAATGCAACCACTCGAGGAGCCTACCAGCACTACCTCCTTACCACCAACACTCGAAACTCCAAAATTAAAACCTCAACCTTCACCTCATTCCTATGGTTAAAGCCTTACCAGGGTAGGTACACAGCAACAACACCTAGGCTCACCACGAACCTACCAGACTCGCACGCACGTTACACAGATGTAGAAAAAGTCATGTGAATGGAACACATGAGATTTTTTGTTCAATGTCTGTTATTGCTGAACACGAAACTCACCTCTCCGCGAAGGTCCAATGTTGTACGGACTTTCCGGATACTCGTACTCTGAATAGTCTGGGTTGAAGTCACTCCAGGGGTCGACGTCTTGCAGGTCTTGCATGTTTGTTATGACAGGAGCCGACATAACGAGCACCACACATCCCACGACAAACAGCAGTCGAATCATCATGGACCTGCAATCAAACATGACACATTCATAGTCGTGACAGTGTAAATATTCCTTGAGATTAGCATTTCTCAATATGTTGCAATCATACAATTTACTTCTCCCCACACTACGTACGTTCAATAAGTCCTTAGAAAATCCAAGAAATTACACTCGTAGCAACAAAAAAGTTTGTATTTAGTAACAATCATCTCTTACTAGATGGCAGTTAAAGCTTCAACTATATCCATCACGCGGTTTCGTTGTCATAGGTGATTGAATCAACGAAAAAAAAAAAAAAAAAAAAAAAAAAAAAAAAAAAAAAAACGAGTTTCTTGAGCTGATTAAACACTTCTATTTAAATACTTAACACCGAAAGAGATAAAAGCCGAGTTGGATGAAGTTCATGGCACATCTGCTCCTGCGTTTGCAACAATTTACAATTGGATAAATGAATATAAACGTGGCCATATATCCACAAATTATGAAAATCGTTCAGGACGTCCATTATAAATGACTTCCTCCAAAATGGTTGACAAAATCCAGGGTATGGATTTGAGTGATCGGGGAATCAAAGTTCGCGAAATAGTAGAGGCCACAGGTATAACAAAGGTAGTGTTCTCAATTTTGTATCAAAATTAGGTGTGACAAAGATCTCGATAAGATGGGTGACACGTTTGCTCTCAATAGAGAATAAACGCAATCTGTGATCGATTCGGAAGCTGGTTTGGCACGTTTCCGTCGCAATCCTGTCGAATTTCTGTGTCGAAACCTAACTTGGGTGAAACATGGATACACTACTACACTCCAGAGACAAAAATACTATCAAAACAGTGGATTTTTAAAGGTGAAGCAGCTCTGAAGAAGGCAAAGGTGGAGAAATTTGCAGACAAGGTGATGATCTCGGTTTTTTGGATGCAGGCGGAATCACCTACATTGATTACTTGCAGAAAGGAAGAACGACAAATGGAGAGTATAATGCATCGTTATTACACCGGTTGAACGGAGAAATCAATAAAAAATAAACCCTCGTTTGGCAAAGAAAAAGATTCTCTTCCATCAAGACAATATACAAGGGTGTACAGCTGCGCAGTTTCGAAGGCGAAAATTGTAGAATTGAGGTTTGAATTACGACATCCACCTGATGTGGCCCCCAGTGACTATTTTATTTCCAAACTTGAAAAGTGGCTCGGTGGAAAGCGATTCAAGTCTAAAGGAGAGGTCATCTCCCAAACAGATGCCTATTTTGAGGAGCATTCCGAAGTCCTACTTTTTGGAAGGTTTAAAACAGATGGAGAAATGCTAGGAAAAGTGTGTAGAGCTAAAAGGAGATTATGTTAAAAACAAAATCTTCCAAAAATAATTTCTTTTCTGTCTTTTCACTTTCTCTATACGTACTATGTACATAGTGTATAGAGAACGTATTGCACTCCACACAAAAATTCGATACGGAGATTTCGACAGAAATATACGTTTTAGGGTCACCTGTATCCAAAAAAATTATTTTCAAAAAAAGGTCCGTGTGTGTGTGTGTCCGTGTGTCTGTGAACACAATAACCCAAAAACGAAAAGTGGGTAAAATACCAATTGGTATTTAAGTTCAGTATCCTTCAGGGATGCGAAACGAAGATTTTGGGAAAAATCCCCTCACCCCAAATTACCCCTTACATGGAACTTTTTTCAAAAATTTTGATTTTCTCAAAAATGGGTCTAACGATTTTGATTAAAATATCGTATATTAAAGATATTTACCTAACAAATAAAATGTAAATCTTGAATTTTCTGGGAATAGCCTCTCGAGACTACTTTATTCTGAATGAATTTTACGAAATGTTGCACAACCGTATGAGATGGACAAAAACTTACCACACAAAAAATTTAGAGCACGTTAAAACACACAATTTATGTTATATACATTTTTTTTTCGTGGAGTTGATTGTTTTTTAGAGATTCCTTGTTTTTTGTTTCAGCTTTAAAAAGCTTATACTTTTCTCACACAGAAAGTTGTCAACTCCTGTCCCTACAAACAAAGGAACTTCAGTCACATAGCAACCAGCTTTTGACTATCACTTTAACCTATGGTACTCCCTTATTTAGCTTCTACTTACAAGGAAGCAAGTAATAAGACTATTTCTGCTAATTTTTCTCGATTAACTTGAAGTAAATAGAAGCATAAGCTTTTTAACAATAATTTGTTGCAGGTATGTAGAGAAAATCATGTGAATGGAACAGATCAGATTTTTTTATAAGAACGGATTGAACGCCCCTCGTATAAACTCTAAAATAACTTCTAAGAAAATGCGCGTTTCTATGAAAGGCAAACTGAAAGTCGTAAACAAAAAACTTACTTTTTATTTTTTGAACAAACCAAATATATTATCTTAATCTATAGATTTTTCTGCAACTTTTCAACACAGTCTCCATTTTGTTGCACATATGTTTAATTTGTTTACAGATTACTATGTATGTACATTGTAGGTAGAGAAGATATCGTATTCCACGCAAAATTTGAGTAGAGATCTTACATGTAATGCATGTTTTGAGGTCTTATAAGTTTGAATTGTGGGCATTTTGGGGGGGGGGAGGAAAGGGCCTTTGTTTAATTTTACTCAATTCACCCCTCACTTACAAATCCAGTTCACCCCTCACCAGAATAAACATTATTTTTACATAATGATCCATGTGTGTGGTTGTGTCTGTGGACAGCGTAACTCAAAAAGGAAAAGTTCGCTAAATACCAAATTTAATTTAAGCTTAGTGACTTCCAAGAATGCGAGACGGAGATTTTCAGGAAAAGTATTCCCAACACAAAGTACCCTTTACACGGAGAAATAAGTTCACACACTTTTTATTTCCTAAAACATGGCTCTAAAATATTTACTTTCTCTACACAAACTATTTACATATGAAGAGAAGGTATTGGATTTCACACAATTCTCGTTACCGAGATTCTACTAGAAATGCAAGATTTAGGATCCGCTACGTGCAAAAAAAAATCTGATGTGTTCCATTCACATGACTTTCTCTACATCTTGTTGTTAGAAAGCTTCTTCTTTTATTTACTTTATGTTAATAGAGAAAAACTTATCAGAAATAATATTATTACTTGCTTCCTTGTAAGTAGAGGCGAAATAAGAGATTGCCATAGGTTAAAGTGATAGTCAAAAGCTGGTTGCCATGTCACTGAAGTTCCTTTGTTTGTATGAACAGGAGTTGACAAATTCCTGTATGAGAAAAGTATAAGTTTTTCAAAGCTGAAACCAGTAACAAGGAATATCTCAAAAACGATCAATTCCACGAAAAAAATGTATATAACATAAACTGTGTATTTTAACGTGCTCTACAGTTTCTGTGTTGCAGGTTTTTGTCCATCTGTTACGGTTTAGCAGTTATGTAAAATTCATTCAGAGTAAAGTAATCTTTTGAGGCTATTCCCAGAAAGTTCAACATATACATTTTATTTGTCAGAAAAATATGTTTAATATACGATATTTTACTCAAAATCGTTAGAGTAATTTTTGAGAAAATCAAAATTTTCGAAATGTTTTCCATGCAAACGGTAGATGGGTGTGGAAGGATTTTCTTGAATATCTTCGTGTCCAAGTTTGGTATTTAATTGTCTATTTGTTTTTGAGCTATGCTGCCCACAGACACACATACACATACACACAGACAGACAGATACACGGACATTTTTCTAAAAATGCTTTTTTTGGATTCAAGGAGTCTCAAAACATGTATTTCCGGTGAAATTTGGTATCGAATTTTTGGGTGCAATACAATACATTATTTATACACTATATGCATAGCACATATACAGAAAATAAAAATGAATTTTTGGAAAACGCTGCGTCTGTGTGTATGTATGTATGTGTGTGTGTGTGTGTGTGTGTGTGTGTGTGTGTGTGTGTGTGTGTGTGAATAGCATAACTCAAAAACGAACACGCATGAACCGTTTTCAAAATTTTTTTTATGTTTTGTATTCCCAAACCATTAATTTCAGTGAAATGTGCAGTGTGAAATTTGTGGTTGGATCTCGTAGTATCTACGTTAGGTATATCGGGTGTACCAAAAGAGTCTCCCTGGTGAGTTTGGACGGTTGTAACGGAGGGGGAGCACCTGCTTTAGCCTGACTTTCAAGTCAATACAGTCGCCCTCCGTGGTGTAATGGTTACCATGCTAACTTCATATACCCAAAGTTGCGGGTTCAAAACCAGCGGGGGACAATGGATTTTTTTCGGGCGTAAAAATCCTTAACATGGCTTCCTTCGGAAGGGAAGTAAAGTCGTTGGTCCCGTGTCGTAGATTTACGGCACGTAAAAGAATCTCAAGCCTGATAAAGAGGCCTCTGTGCAAAATTAAACGGTCTTTCACGCCCAATATAGAATGGAACGCTGAGAATCACAGTAGTTGAAGAACCTGATAGAGTGGCCTCTGAGCAAAATTAAGTGGTCTTTCATGCCTAGTATAGAATGGGACGCTGAGAACCACAGTAGTTAAAGAGCGTCCATAAATAACATGCCATTAATTTTTTTTTTTATTTCAAGACCATACTGTAAGAAACGAACTCAAAATATTAACCATTGAAGAGAGAACGTTTTCACTTCACGTATTCTTTGATGGTGATAAGATTTTAGAAAATACAAAACGTTTCTTGAACATTCAGCGCGTTCTCATCGTGATACGTGACAATTTAGTTACTAAACTACGTTAAACTGAGTCTGTACATGATGCTCCGAAAAGCGGCAGGTCTAAACTTTTAACAGATTTCAGATGTAACGTTAAGAAGCCTTACTAAATTAACAGCACAGAGTGCATACGAAGGTAAAGCATCCCGAAAACAAAATTAAGCAAAGGAAGAGGTAACAAAACACTACACCGTATCCGAAGCGTCGCACTCTGTCTGCTGGATGAGGAAAACATTTCTAACATCTTCTGTGATACACCTCAATTTCACTTCACCTCATCTTCATTCATAGCAATAATTAGCGGGATCCGTTGCCAACTGAAAGGTGCTAGCGTATTTACCTCACTGCAGGGTTGCCAACTTCAAAGAAATTTCTGTACATCTACAGAAATATCTGATAAATTAAAGAATCAAAGAAATATTTAAAGAACTTCCATATATTTACTTTCTGTTCACGTACTATGTACATAGTGTATAGGGGTGTTGTATTTAACCCAAAAATTCGATTCACCGGAAATATGTTTTTGAAATTCTCTGAATTCAAAAGAAGACATTTTTAGAAAAAAAGTCCGTCTATGTCTATGGACAACATACCTCAAATACTAAAAGACCGTTAAATACTAAACTAGGTATTTAAGTTTATTAACTTCCAAGGATGCCACACGAAGATTATCAAGAAAATATCCCCACCCTAGATTATCCTTTACATGGACTTTTTTTGAAAATTTTATTTTTCTTAAAATTGCCTCTAATGATTTTGATTAAAATACTTTATAGTATGTATATTGACATCGCAAATAAAATGTACCCATATCTTGAATTTCCTGGGAATAACTTCTGAAGACCTGTTCGTTTTGGTTACATGTTTCTAAAGCTTAAATAACTAGTAAACCGTAAAATAGAGAAGAACTTACCACACAAAAATGTAGGGCTCGGTATAGTACACAATTTATGTAATATGCATTTTTGTTGTAGAGTTGACCGTTTCCAACATATTCCTTGTTATTGGTTTCAATTTTAAAATACTTTCACTTTTCTCAGACCGGAAGTCTCTGTTTTTATTATGTTTTACTTCTGACCAAGCAAAGAGGCCAGTTTCAATGACGATAGATTTTAAAACATATGACTTTCACTTTAGCAGAAGAATAATCTTTTGTAAGAAGTTTGTTGGTATAATAGTTTGAGAAAGACAAATGAGTGTAACGTATCAGACTTTTTTTTTTTTTTTAAATATTGTCATGTGCTCAGAAATTGTGTTCTCAGTTGGTGTACGAAATGATTATAGTTAAAAAGAATTTGTCCTCTCATAACTTACTGGGAGAGACCGAAGAGCCTTCGCGATTTGTGAGGGGAAGACTTTCTTTAACCTCACATCACAGGTTGCGGAATAAAAGGAAAAGGAGTAATACTGGGTGATGCTTTGAGATGCTACGAATGTATGTTGAGGGAAAGTGAAACGGATAATGATGTTGTTGACATAACAGCAATTGAATGTTAAAATTGTTAGTTCCCGTAAAAACATCACAACATTTTCCTTCTATTAGTACACACTAAATTGTCAACACATCACAACTATGTGCCTTACTGCGCTAACTTCAAATCTGTCCTGTTATCCGTCCCTAAAATGCTATCCTAATAATGGCCCGAAATGATAATGTAATATAGATCTACACGTGTGCACAAATAGTGAAGACTGTTTAATTTACTTCATGCTGTACAAGTTCCATAAAATGGGGACACCAGACCTCGTAGAATTGTTCATCTTCGAGACAAATATATTAAGGCAAGCTAAAAAACTACTGTTTTATGTAACAAAGATATATTTAGAAATTGTTGTCACTGTCAAAGTAATCTGCAGAGATTTAGACAAAAGACTTAATTGGGAACACCAAAAGTGGAAAATTAGGTCGCGTCTTATTCCAGCTGTACAAAGTTCGTCATAGTGTATATCATATGGTATACTTCTGCAGGAACACAAACTATATTCATGAGGCAGTTAGATGTATTGCTATCTTGAATGATCTGCCAGCATTGTACATTTACCATCACTCATGTTGATAAAAACTACAAACATAACACGAAATAATTATACTTGAGACTTGCCTTACTCAAGATTATAAAACGTTCACGGCAGCCGTAAATATCTAGGATTAAGTATGTATGATGAACTTCCAAAACATATTACCTCACTACCCAATCACAAATTCAAAACTTTCTGGGCAATTGACTAAAACAATTTTTTTTTACTCAGTCGAAGAGTTCTTTGAATGTAATTGCTTGCACAAGTTCATCGACAGCTTTCAGAGCTCGAGGCATTTCACCGTTCAATGTTTCCAAATAAGTTATTGTCGTAGATATAACAGCAAAGTTTTTCTGTATGAATTGCAAATCGTCATGCAATCCATCTGAAGCAAGAGATTTCACAATCTTGATTGAAGAGCTTGAACTATCATCAAAGGCATTCATTACCTGTAAAACAGTATTGTAATAACACAGCACAGTATACTGCTGCGTCGAGCCACGTTACTACAGGTTGTTTACATGCGGTGCGTGCAGTCGCCAATGCAGGTCGTCTCTACTCGGTATTTCCATGTGTCCCGCTATCGGTCCCCTAGTAATACGTTTCAGATATATGAGTTATATCTAAGCTAGATTTGTAAAATGTAACCATTATATAACCTTTATCATAAACATGGTGTAAATAGTTCATTATGTAGATAAATAGTAGCAAACATATTCAACTCTATTTTACATGGTGTAAATAATTGTATAAAGTTCCAATTTTGTAATATGATAAATTATGCACTTGACGAGACCAATTGCAATGTTGTAAAGCAGCCTAAAGGATTGAATGAGATCTGGTTGGTAACATTGCTGCGGAGAGACGTTACGCAAGACAAAGTGTTGCGAACACGTCTAAACTGTAAGGTTAATCGTACATTTGTTATTGTTGTAGAGAAAGGAGTGACATTTGAGGTTAGAGAAGAAATGAAGTTAGTTAATACTCGGAGAGTGTTGAAACAAAAGCAGTGCGAGCAACTTAAGTAAAATATAACCTCATTCTGAGAGTTTCGGAGCTGCAGTAACAGTTTCTTTAGGTGTAATAGCAGCGTGTAGTATTGACATCGTTTCTCAATTTAGATTACCTGCTGGCGTCTATTGACACCGCGCCGCGTGGGAAGCAGGCTTACCTACCCCCATTACACGCGCACTACCTCCACCTCGTATTACTCGCATTCCATCCAAAAGCCCATCTACACGCTTTAACGTTTCCTCGTATTTTCACAAAAATCACATGTGTTCCATTCACTTAGACAAACTATTCTTACAAAAGAAAGGGTCTTATTACTTAGTTCCTTATAATAAGTAGGAGGGAAATAAGGGAATGCACTAGTCTAAACTGATAGTCAAATGTTTTAAAAACTGTCATTTTGTGAATGTCATTGCAAATCGCTTATTTGCTTGGCCAGGAGTAGAACAAAAGAAAAACGGACAATTTCTGAAAAAATTGCAGTACTTTACAATTGAAACTAATAACAAGGAATACCTCGAAAACGGTAAACTCCACGAAAAAATAATATAACATAAATTGTATGTTTTAACGTGCTCCATATTTTTTGTGTGGTAAGTTTTTGTCCATCTCTTACGGTTTAGCAGTTATGCAAAATTCCGTAAAATTCATCCAGAATAAAGCAGTCTTCAGAGGCTATTCCCAGAAAATTCAAGATATATATTTTATTTGTCAGATAAATATTCTTAATATCGATATTTTAATAAAAATCGTTAGAGCCATTTTTAAGAAAATCAAAATTTTCGAAAAAAGTTATATTTTTTGCGTGGAGTTGATCGTTTTTAAGATATTCTTTGTTTTTATTTTCAGCTTTGAAAGACATACTTTTACTCATACAGGAATTTGTCAACTCCTATCCATAAAAAAAGGAACTTCAGTCACTTAGCAACCAGCTTTTGACTTCATTTTAACCTATGGTACTCCCTTGTTTCGCTTCTATTTATAAGGAAGCAAGTAATAAGACTATTTCTGTTAATGTTTTCTCAATTAGCATGAAGTAAATAGAAGCTAAGTTTTCTAACAATACATTTTTGCAGAGTTGTTGAGAAAGTCATGTGAATGGAACACATCAATTTTTTTTTTTAAGTTTTCGTGTCGCATCCTAGGAAGATAGTAAAGTTAAATACCATGTTTGATATTTAACGGTCTTTTCGTTTTTTAGCTATGCTGTCCACACACACACACACACATGGGCATTTTTCTAAAAATACTTTTTTTGGATTCAGAGTGTCTCAAAACATGTATGTCTGGTGATACATCTCGGTGTATTACAATGCCTTCTCTAGACACTATGTACATAGTACGTATAGAGAAAGTAAAAAGAACATTTTTTTTAATTTATTTATTTTATGTCGCTTTAACTTACAAAGTAGTCATATCGCGACGTAAAAAGAACATTTTCACAAAAAAGTCCGCTTGTATGTGCGTCTGTGAACAGTATAACTCATGATTTGTTTTAAAAAGTAGGTACCTCACAGAAGAGTAATAGTAACACAGGTTAGCGGAGAGGCTATGGAGGCAGCTCAACAATGGCAGCAGTAAGTGCAACAATCAAAATGTCCATTTAGTTCGCCATTTGGTCAGGAAATGGACGAGCGCCACTGCAGTAAAAGCAAACAGGCGGCAGTACGATCGTCTTTTATAGACAACTTTAATTACTCTGTGGCGAAACAAAGCACAGTCGACTTTAAGCTCTGACAGTTCTCGTCATTTACGGTTTCCTCGGCTAAAAGCTCGACCGAACTTATACATTTTGTAACAAACGAAGAACATACCGTAACAATCAGGTAATAAACTTAAAAGTTTAATCATTACTACGACAGATATCGTTATACATAAATGAGTATAAAACAACAAAACATATTCATTTATGGCAGCTGTATTATCTTCACATGACTTCTCTCCACTCCACGAAAAAAAAAGTATATAACATGAATTGTATGCTTTAACGTGATCTACATTTTCTTTTAAGTAAGTTTTTGTCTATCTCTTATGGTTTGCCAGTTATGCAAATTTCCGTAAAATTGATCCGGAATAAAATAGTCTTCAGAGGCTATTCCCAGAAAATTCAAGATATACATTTAATTTGTCAGGTATATGTCTTTAATATACGATATTTTAGTCAAAATCGTTACAGCCATTTTTTAGAAATTCAAAATTAAAGTTTTCGAATTTTTTTCCATGTAAAGGGTAGTTGGGGGTGAGGGAACTTTCTTGAAAATCTTCGTGTAGCATCCTTGTGAAACACAAAACTTAAATATCAACTTTGGTATTTAACGTATTTTTCGTTTTTGACTTAATCTGTCCACAGACTCACATGCGTGCGCGGACCTTTTTCTAAAAATGCTTCTTTTAAATTCAGGGGGATCCAAAACATGGAAACGGGGAAATCTCGGTATCGAATTTTTGGATGCAATACAATACATACCTTCTCTATGTATATAGTATGTATAGAGATAGTAAAAAGATGGAAAAGTCTACTTTCTACTTTTGTAAGATAGATTTTATAGACACTAATACATGGCAATGGGTACAGAAAGTGGACGTAACTCAAAGTATTTTTGGAATTACTCTACGTGGATGTACGTATTATTCTAAATGCTATAGTGGAGATAATGTGGTATTGCAACGAAGTCTATATCCCAGGATAACAGATGTTAGTTGTCTAATGTAGATTAAATATGTTGACTGTAGAGAACGCAGTTTTATTGGGAATGAGAACCGTTTTAGGACCGGAAATTAAAACGCAGACAACTATGTGAAATTCACGCCAAGTTAGTTTTAACTTCACTATTCCAATATACGGAACTGATCTTTAAGCTTTCCTTCCTCGTCAGTCAAAAGTATTACTTTCTCTACACGTACCACCTGCATAGTGTATACGTAGAGAAGGTATTGCATCCAAAAATTCCATACCGAGATTTCACCGGAAATTCATATTTTGGGGCCTCCTGAATCTTAAAAAAAGAAAGAAAAATTTGGAAAAATGTCCGCGTGTGTGTGTTGTACCAGAATGGTACAAAATAACGTGGCAACGCTGTTCTCACGCTCTTCGCTATTGGTAGAGGCACTTATTTAGTTCGGCTTTTTGCTGCATGAGTTGCATTTATTTTGTTATTTCTCGGGGCTAAAGAGGGAATGCTGTCAGTCAGTTTCAGGTTGGGCTTTTCTCAGAGTGGGTAAGAGTTTTCATGTGGCGTGATTCGCTGTTAATTCTTTATAGTAAGGGCTAAACTGACCTCCTGTGTGTTACTCATTTAGGTGTTTATTTCACTGCCAGTTAAGTGAAGCACATGACCACGATTTTCTTCTTTACATTCTGTAATCACGCTTCCAGTGCAAATAGCAATGTAACTATATTACATATATACTTTGTGTCTACCGTTGCCGTATTGATCCTGTATTGCAGATTTGGTCTGTTCTTTTTTCATAAATGTGAGTGAAAAAGGGTGAAATCGCCGAAAGTACTGACAGAGAGTATTGAGTGTCTGTGTGCAGCACAGCTCAAGAACGAAAAGTCCCTTAAATACCAAACTTGCTATAAGCTCGTCTCCTTAGCGCGGTGGTAGCGTTGCTGCTTACCAAGCGGGAGACCTGGGTTCGATCCCGAGTACCGGCGTGGGGATTTTTACCCCGCTGGGAGACCTGGCCCGGGGTGCACTCAGCTACGTAAGGTCCCTGGGGGGGCCAATTGAGGAGCTACTTGATGGAGAAGTAGCGGCTCCAGGTCATGAGGACCGCATTAACCGGCCGGGGGGACTCGAGGCGCTGACCACGTCTCACCCTCCAATACTGCATCCCATCCATGACGTCTGTAGTGGACCGAGATGGGGGACGCAGCGGCCGGGCGGTAGACCAAGGTTCACCGTGAGCTGTCGTGCCATAGAGTTATAGTTATATTCCAAGCAATATAATAAATCCCCCACCTACAATTATACTAAAATTTTTCGATAATTTTGATTTTCTTAAAAATGGCTCTAACAATTTTGATTAAAATATCGTATATAAAAGATATTATATGACAAATAAAATGTGTATCTTAAATTTTCTAGGAGTAGTGTCTGTTTATTCTGAATGAATTTTGCGGAATTTTGTATAACTGGTAAACCTAGGAGATAGACAAACAGTTACTTAACAAACAACAAACAAAAACAACAAAAAACAACAAAAAAACCTAGAGGTCTTTAAAACACACACATTGTTACATACATTTTTTCCTTCTTTTTTTTTTTTTAGCAGAGTTGACTATTTTAGGCATAATACGGATTGTTGGTTTCCGTTCAGTTCAGTTTAAAATACTTTCTCAAACGGAAAGTCATTCCTAGCAAGCAAAGAGAACCTAATTTCAATTGTTTCACATAGCGACCAGCTTTTAAAAGGTTTAACTATCGCTTTAACCTAGTGTATTTCCCTTCTGCTTACAAGTAAGGAAGTAATAAGACAATATTTATGATGTACATAGATAACGGAATAATATTTTGTAAGAACACTTTGTATATGGAACAGCTAGAGAAAGTGATGTGAATGCAACACATCACATATTCTCGGGACTTTTCGACATCACAGTTATACGGGTAGATCGTTGTGTAAATATTTAATAAGGGACTTTGAAGGGAATCAATTTACGACCAGGTTAACCTTTCAACGTTGGCCAGTAAGTGTTTTATAACAACAAAAATGATATTGCTTGTGGCCCAATATATTGGAATCCACACAGAGATGGGGACTTTGCCCACGAGCGTATCGAGCAAATATTATTGACCGGTTCATTTGGAAATATTAATACTGAGGCGGAGACCTCATCGCTGTGACGTAATGTTGGCTTAAACAAGTAACTGTACCAGACACAAAATGTGCTATAACATCTCGAAACCCGTTCAAACGATTTTCATAATTTGATAAGAATCCTGTTTCTCCAGAAACTTTAAAACTTATATACTCTAAGGGGAGTTGAAATTGCCTATGTTACGTCTTGGTCCATTATCTCGGCATCTGTTTAAGATAATAAGCTAAATGTTATAACATATATTCAGCAATGCCTTTACTGTTCATTGATGAAACATCTGATGTGTTACACTCGCATTACTTTCTCTAGCTGCTCTACAAACTTACTACATAGCATTAGTCTTCTTTCTACAACGTGCTAATCGAGATAAACATTAGCAGAATGTTCTTATTACTTAGTTCCTTATTAGTAGAAGGCAACTAAAGGAATGCTCTATGCTAAAGTGATAGTCAAATGTTTTAAAAGCTATCGTTAAGCAATTATAAATCGCTTCTTTACTTGGCTAGGAGTAGAATAAAAGAAAAACGGAGACTTCCTGCCTGAGAAAGGTATAAGTGCTTTGCAATTGAAACCAATAACAAGGAATATCTCGGAAACGGTTACCTCTACAACAAAAACGTAAATGACATAAAATGTATGTTTTGACCAGTTAAGCAAAATTCGCAAAATTCATCCAGAATAGAGGTGTTCAGAGGCTATTCCCAGAAAATTCAAGATATGCAATTTATTTGGGATGTAATTTGGTTTAATATACGGGATTTTAATCAAAATTGTCAGTTTTGAGAAAATAAAAAATTTCGAAAATTTTTCCAACTAAAGTGTAGTTTGCAGTGGGAGAGGATTTTCTTTAAAATCTTCGTGCCGCATCCTTGGAAGATACTAAACCTAAATACTAAGTTTGGTATTTAACGGTCTTTTCGTTTTTGAAGTATACTGTCCACAGACACACATACGGACCTTTTACTAAAAATGCTTTTTTCGGACTCAGGGAACCCCAAAACATATATCTCCAGTGAAATCTCGACATCGAGATGTATATGCGGGATAGAGAAAGTAGAAATAGAATACTTCTATTCATTAGAAGAAAAGTTATGGTTTTTCCTTTCTCTACACGTACTATGTGTGTACATAGTGCATCGAGAATGTATTGTATTGCACCCAAAATTTCAATACCGAGATTTCACCGGAAATATATGTTTTTGGTCCCTCTGGATCCAAAAAAAATATTCCGTATTATTAGTTTCAATTTTAAAATATTTAAGCTTCCCTCACACAAGAAGTCTCGCTCCCTCCCTCTCCCGTACTCCTGGCCATGAGAAAAGAACCAGAATTCAAAGTCAAATAAAATAGTTGATAATCGCTTTATTCTAGTGTATTCCCTTTTTTCCCTTCTACTTACAATGAAGTAGTAGTAAGACTGTTTCTGCTAATGTTTATCTCGATTAGTCTGGAGCAGATAGAAAAATAAAATTGTTAACAATAATTTGTTTCAGCGATGTAGAGAAAGTCACATGACGGGAACACATAAGATTTTTCGGTATAAATTAAGTTTTTGAGTCAATGAATAAAGCAATCACAAACTGTATGTTAATGCCTTAGATAGCATATTTAGATTATGTATGCAGTTTGCATTTAAATAATAGCAACACTGAAAAGCAAGGAATACATTTTATGCGCAAAAATGTAATACCAAAGGAGAAGTAGGTTTAAAAATTGGCTCATAGGAGATTTAAACATGTTGCTGGGATTTTCAAAAATAAGGGATCGTGATAAATGTTCAGCCAAAATAATTCATACGAGCCCATTGCATATTTATATGAAACAATTTAGAACTGGAAAATGTAATCTTCAGTTAAAACTAAGTACCACTGAGCCAGGTTTGTTACTGGCATTCGGGAGGTCCAGGTTCGCTCCCCATTGACCGCGAACTTGGTGCTGGGTTTTCCTGTTTAGGCGAATGCTGGGATGCTGTAAATCTCTCGCGGTTCATATTCCATCATTTCAGCTCCTTCTTCATCTTTCAGGTCGGCGCAGTGTGGCTTGAGGCTTTGCAGGCAGATGGCACGGTTGCTTGCTCCGAGTGAAACTCTCTTTCCCCTTGTTGCTGTGGTTGAGGCTAGGTGCCGCTGTAGGGACCTCCTTCCGGCCTCCCGGCGCTTCTGTAGCCTCCGTGGGATGCCATCTAGTGAATGTTAGGGACTTCCGTGCGTCTCTGCGCTTAGTTCCGTCGTTTCCTGTGTGCTGGGCTGTGTTTCCCCCCTCTCATTCCTTCCGCCCTCCCGGCGCTGGTGTAGCCTCCGTGGGATGCCATCTAGTGAACGTTAGGGACTTCCGTGCGTCTCTGCGCTTAGCTCCGTCGTTTCCTGTGTGTTGGGCTGTGTTTCCCCTTCCCCCGGGGGGCGGTAGGCGAGTACTTTTGCAGTTGCGGCTGCTAACATGTGGCACTGCTCGCAACAGCAATATGAATGCTCACAAGTGCCTCCAACTTGAGCTAATAACCGACGTGTTTACTTGTTTGGACAGCTCCTGCCAGACTGTTTATTTGTTTGTGTTGTCGATATTGATCCCACCTATTTATGAATTTTAATTAACATCATCGTTGATTCAGAGCGACTGCTCGGTGCATCAGATCATGTGGTTTGATAGCATTGAGCTTCGGGTGTGTTCAGAAGCATATTGTGTTACACTTATTCAAATTTTCTATCTACTCATACTTATCTAGATAAGCAATTACCAGAAATGCTCTTATTACATATTTTATAGATAGATACAAAGGAGTACACAATAGTCAAGTGAAGTAATCAATACCATTCTCTGTGATTGACCAATAAAAATGAAAACGATTTCCCATTTGAGAAAAGTATTAGTATTGGAGAATTTAAACCTCTAGCGTTAACTCCACAAAGAATAAAGTATTTTACATAGTGTACTTGTCTATCTCTTACGATTCGCCAGTTCTGCAAGACACATCCACAGTGACGAGACTGTTTAACTGTCCATTTGGCTTGAAAATATGTTAAACAATGGCCATTTTATTCAAAACTGTTACACTCATTTTTAAGAAAACAAAGTTTTTGAAAATTATTTCATGTAAATGATAGTTTAAGTTGGGAGGACTTTCATGAAAATCTTATTATCGCATTCTCAGAGGAACTTAAAATTTGGTAGTTAACCGATTTTTCATTTTTGAGTTATGTTTTTCAAAGATGCACACATATATGTACCTTTTAAGAATGCTCTTTTTGGATTCAAGGGACCTCAAATATGTATATCTGGCGCTCTATGTAGCAGAGAAAAGTAAAAATAGTTTCATTATACATTTTGTTGTAGAAACAAGAGGTTAAAAATTATAGCTAAGATTAAAAAGTGGGTTCTTTGATCCATACTTTTTGCATATGACGAGAAACGGAGAAATGTTGATTTAGTATTAAATAAGAAAACTAAAACAAAAAACAAAAGAAAAACAAAAAGAGGCTTATTAATATTTGAAATATATTTCAGAAATGGTGAATGTCACACGAATTATTGTGCCTGTTCGTCCAGTAAGCTTTTAGCTGACTGTTATGATTCGCAAGGAATTTCGTGAGGCCAGTTTTAATGATGACCGTATCACAGATAATGAAAACAACAACTGCAGGGTACACTAAAATGGATAACAAAAAGAATATAGATGTTATGAAAGATTTAAAAATTGATCCAATAAAAGAAAAAGCTGAAAATTGGAGGTGCCATGTACTCAGAACGCTTGCTTCAAGAATTCCACGTTAAAGATGAAGACTGCTGGGCCGTCCGATGAAGAGTGGAATGAGATCGTAACAGACCACTAGGTCTAATACTTGGCAGCATGAAGATGATGAACCTTTATTTGTCATGCAAGTTATCTAAACATTTACCAGCACAAATGTAAATCTTTCAGAATTGAAATTAACCTTATAATCCGCTTCAGAGTATGTAGGAGCTAATATGTGTTCATCTAGAATTGGAATAAGCCACCACTCCCACCGTGTAAGTGCACTTTCTTAACTAGCAAAATTCAGGAAAATGTTCATGATGGGGGAAGATTTAATAGCTGTTGCTGGGCGGGAAGTAAGTATTTATGGTCTAGAAACAATGAGATTACAATGCTACCAACGTAGATAAAGTCGCCAAATAACAAAGAATGAAAAAAAAAGTGAAGCTCAAAAGTCACCAACATTCACACAGTAATAATGGAGTGTCAAGGCTGTAAATATGTGAAAATAAGTTTATTTACACACACACTAACCTAAACCTAACACAGCGAATGCTCGCTTCGCTCGCATGCTTTGGTGAAACAAATGGAAATTATTGAAACCAAAGTAAAGGAAAATCACTAAAAATAAATGACACGAAAATCACTTATTTACACAACAATAATTGATTCAGAACTCTAAACACACAGAATGACTTTTATAATCGCGGTACTTTTTGTATCAGTGTTGGCAATCACCCTCATGTTGCAACAAATGCCTCAAAATCAACTATAAAGCGACTCTAGTGGCCGAATAGTGAACAGTTCATTGATGGTTCCACAACTTTTTAATGGCTAGTGATAACTAGTTTTCAAATATTGGTAGTTCTGAATTTTACAATATGAACGTCAACTATGCATGATTTAGACGCCACCTGTCTGATACCTTGAAACAATAGAAATTGCTGTAAAAAAGTAAAGAAAACAAATACTTCTGGTATGTTTTAGTATAAATCGCGTACTTTGTTGGAAGTTAAAGGCCAAAAATAGACAAGATACATTTTTAAAACTTTGTAATACGATATTACGGTGAGTAGAAGTAAAAAAACTAATACCTAAATAGTTTTAATGGAAATTTAAGTGGTGGAACCAAGATATAGTAATAATAATGGATCTAACGATTTTGATTAAATTATCGTATATTAAAGATATTTACCTGACATATAATATGTATATCTTGAATATTCTGGAAATAGCCTTTGAAGACTATTTTGGATCAATTTTACGAAATTTTGCATAACTACTAAACCGTAAGAGATGGACAAAAGCTTAGCATACAAAAATGTAAAACACGTTAAAACACACAATTTATGTCATTTACATTTTTATCGTGGAGTTGATCGTTTTTTAGATATTCCTTGTTTTTTGTTTCAGCTTTGAAAAACATACTTTTCCCGGCCTGCGGAATGAATAATATGTGTTACGCTCTCTTATATATAGTTATAACCCACATTTCAAGAAGACTTTGAAGCAACATTCATAGTTTAAATAACCAGTTTTTATTGGTGCATGTAATAATGTTTATTTTTTTAACTGTATTGCTGTTTTATAATACTTAATTTCAGTTTTAAGTGCGAATGCCACGAGAGAAATCTTGGGCACGGCCAGTGAAGATGTTAACATAGATTTCATCAGTGCTAGTAATAATAAAGATTCCATTATCATTGACTCATCTAAGAAAAGGACTTCGCTTCATATGGATACTGTAAGTACACAATTTGATTCTAATTTCACAGTTAGGAATAGATTTGCAAATGTTAACAGTAAAAGTAAACACTTAAAAGTAAGAAAAGAAACAAGTGAGCAACTAATTAAGAAAGCGAAACATTTGAAGTTATCGCTAATAAAATAAATGAAGACACACTTCCTTCCACAAGCCAGTTGGCAGCAATGCAAAGTAAACAAAAGCCTGTTAACTCTGTTATTAATGATATTCCTACAAAGAACAGATTTCAAATATTAGCAACCGAGGTCGAACCAGAAGCCTCCTCTGTAAATCCTGTACTTAAAATACCACCCATATGCTTACCTAACATAGAGAATTATCAGTTATCCATACAAGCTGTAAAGAGCAAAACAAAATCTAGATTTCATACCGGCATGAAAGGTCTTACTACCAAAGTATTTACTTCGACACGATGATTTTAGGGAACTGACTGCATATTTTGACTCTATTAATCAGCAGTATTACACTTATAAAAATCTAGCTGACAAAAAAAATGTCAGTAATTATATGGAATCTCCCATGCTCAATCAGTAATGAAGAAGTAAAACAGGAACTGCAAGAATTGCATCTTCCTGTTCAAAAGGTAACACGCCTCTTAGGAAGGAACAAAATTCCAATGCGCAATAGACCTGGAATACAATGAGCAAGGTAAATCAATTTTGAATCTAAACTGTTTACTCTATTGTGTGGTCAAATTATTGCCAACTTCAACCACGTTGTGTGCGATGCACGGGAACACATAATTATTCTAAATGCCCAAATCCAAAAACCACGCCTCCAAAGTGCGTTAATTGTCGTGAGGAACACTCGGCAAACCTTAGAGGTTGTCGAAATTATTTGCAGATGAAAGATCGATCATCTGCGTCCCGCAATAATCAGGCTCAACAACAAACGTAAACTACTCCAACACCATCTCAATCAGCAAGATTAAATCAAGCAGAACAGCACACAAATATTTCTCCCAAGAAACCCTCGACTGCTCAAGCAGTAAGAAACACCCATACTCACAAACCACGACAATCGACAACAAGCTCATGCTCTTCTTTTCTCACCACTCTGTTAACTAATGCTATTCCTCACATTCTTTCCTTTGTAACACAGCACTTGCCACCAGTTCAACAATTCATAATATCTTGTCTATCTTCTATTACTTCTCAAAATGGCAACCCTTAAACATTTATCAATTCATCAGTTAATAATAGCTAACTGGAATGCAAATGGTCTTCGTTCTAAACGAGCATCATTTATTTCCTTCTTAACAATTCACAATATTGATATAGCTTGTGTTACTGAAACTCATTTTCTACCAAATGAATATTTTAAAATACCAGGATATAAAATCCACAGGAACGATAGAAGTGCCTGGGCTGCCTCCGGAGGAGTAGCTATAATAATAAAAAATAATATTAGTCACAATGCAGTACTAATACCAACTTTAGAGGAACTAGAAACTGTAAATTTTCGTGAAAGTGATTGTGTGTTATACTGTCCCTATAAACCGCCGACTTAGCTGCTCAATGTAACCTGCCTTTCCTTACTGTTTCCAGCGACTGCTTCAACATTGTTTCTAGATGATTTAAACTGCAAACATGTTTCTTGGGGTTGCAGAACCACGAACCCAAATGGTGGTCGCCTCTACGAGTGCATCAGCAAAAATAATCTACATATTTTAGCCCCAGATTAACCAACCTTCTACTCGTATAATGTAAATATTCCTCCAAATATACTTGATATTGGAATTCATAAAAAATCCAACCACCTACTTACATCACAAGTTTAACAGCACTTGATTCCGATCACTGCCCAGTTCTAGTTACCTTTCATTTAAGAACCAACATTTCAGTGCACACGCCCAGACTTATTAACGGTTATGTGCAATGGAATACATTTCAAGCAGCACTAGATTTGAAACTTCGATCTACATTACATTTCATCCTGAAACAGTCAACGAAATTGATAGTGCTGTTGAGGCATTTACTGAAAGAATCTGCCTATCTGTAAATGAATCAACGATAACTTTTAACAGACGAAAACAAAATTTCTACTTACCATCTCATATTCTGCAATTAATTCAGGAAAAGCATCATATCCGTCGAAGATGGCTAAAAGAGCGGCAACCTTGGCAGAAAAGCAGACTGAATAATTTAATACGTATGGTTAAGCATGAGCTAGATCAATTTCGTCTTCAAACATACCAACATTACTTATAATCTGACTCCAACTGCGATAATACTCTATGGCAAGCGACCAAACGAACACTTCGAGAGCCAAATCTAATTCCTTCATTACGTGAAAATAACCATATTGTCATTGACACACAACCAAAATGCAACCCGATAGCTTCGTTGTATGAGAATATGTTTAAGCCAAATATTAGTGACAATGAACAGATTACCAAGGAGATTACATATGAGCTTCAACAGCATATAAAGAAGCCAAAGGTACCTGACAGAATTATCCCTGCCTCTACAAAAGAATTAAAACGCTTTATACATCAAATTCCACTCAAAAAATCACCTGGACATGACTTAATACCAAATATAGTATTAAAAAAGCTCACTAATAAAGCATTAGCATATCTAGTTACCATTTACAACGCATCATTGAGGCTTGGTTATTTTCCACAAAAACTTGCAGAGACCATCGTTCTTTACAAACCTAATAAACCGAAGCATCAATCATCCAGCTACCGACCAATTAGTCTGTTACCTTCTCTGTCTAAACTGTTTGAAAACTTATTCAAAAACGTATTTCAACATTTTAACCTCTAATCACACAATTCCATATGTTCAATGTGGTTTTCGCCCTAAGCATTCCACTACTCATCAGTTATTAAGGGTCGCAAATGCTATTGCAACAGGATTTGAAAAGAAACACTTTATTGCTGCAACCTTCCTTGACGTTGCTCAAGCCTTCGATAGAGTATGGCATGAAGGCCTACTAGTAAACTTATATAGAGTAGGAATACTAGATTATCTTATACAGATAATAAGGAGTTTTTAACAGGAAGGCAATTTCTAGTCCGCATAGATGCCTTCAAATCAACTATAGAAACAATCGCCGCGGGAGTACCACAAGGATCAGTTCTCGCACCGCTACTGTTTCACTCATGATGTTCCTGATTTACGACCAACTTCCATCGCCATGTACGCAGACGACACTGTCCTTTTTTATTCACACCCCAAACTAAATACAGCAACTAGACACCTGCAAGCATCACTTTCACTATTAGCTGAATGGCTTACAGTTGGCACATTTCACTTAACATCAACAAGACAGAAGTAAAAATATTTTCTCTAAAATCTTGTCAAAACCTTGATTATTTACATTTACGGAATAAACAGCTAACCTGGTTGCCATCTCAAAGCTCAGTTAAATATCTTGGCGTTCTACTGGACATAAAATTAACGTGGAATGATCACATTACACGCATCACAACACTTGCTAAATCAAGGCTCACCAAACTTTATCCATTAATTATTAAACGCTCCACGATTGGCTAATATTCATAAACTGCAAGTTGTACAAAATAAGTTTCTTCGCAGAGCTACAAATGCACCAGGTTTGTAAGAAATACACAGCTTCAACACCAACTTCCAATAGAACACCATATGAAACACCTCTCCAAGACAACGTTACTGGTGCTCAAGCGTTTAACCTGCATATCAAAACTCCACACAAAGAAAACTACCACAACATTTCTTAACCAGAGGACTCCTGCTAATAATTATTCAGAAATGTCATAATCATGTAGTTTCATTTGTTGTAATTTATTATTGTTATTACTTATAGTTTCATTCAATTGTAACATATTTGTAAAGTTATATCATCATTTCTGTACTAATAACTATTTCTGTTTATGTTAGAGGAGCCAACAAGGTCAACCTCAAATGTTAATGTTTTTGTTATCTATGGCCTGTATAGCATAAATGCAGATTTGCCAACAATAAAATTAAAAAAAAAATACTTTTCTCATACAGGAATTTGTCAACTCGTGTACAAACAAACAATGACACTTCAGTCACATAGCAATCAGCTTTTAACTATCACTTTAACCTATGGTACTCCCTTATTTTGCTTCCACTTACAAGGAAGCAAGTTATAAGAATATTTTTCCTAATTTGTTCTCGATTAGCATGAAGTAAATAGAAGCATAAGCTCTTTAACAATAATTTGTTACAGAGATGTAGAGAAAGCCATGTGTTTGTTATGGAATGGCAATGTCACGTTTTATAAACGAGTATGAGGGAAAATACTTGAAGGTTTTGAACAGGAGGAGCGTTATATTTAGAAATTGGGAAGAAGTTGAGCAAGGGTTTAAATTATCAGCGTTTCAAGTTAATATTGGCAACAGAGAGGGGTCGTTCTCTATACACCTAATGAAGCAGAAAATTAATTTTGTTTTCCCGGCCTCTACGGCGCTCTCTAGTAATAAAAAGTCGCAACACTGCTTGAAATACACGAGTTGCTTTTCTATCCGACTGCTGGAATCTGATGTGAAGTTATGTCTTCTTACAGCTATAACTGACTAGTTTAGATGCCTGACGTTGTACACGTAACTTCTAAAACTCAGTTCATTCGCCCCATTCCTTGTGAAGTTACTGTACAACCTTAATACATGTGTGTATGTTCCTTAGACCTATATTACACTGCAGGATTTCTTTGGGCCACAAGAAATGTGAAATCATAATTTTTACTTTCTCTACGCGTAGTGTGTACATAGTGTATAGAGAAGGAATTGTATTACACCCAAAATTTCCATTTCACCGGAAATAAACGTTTTAGGATCCCCTATATACAAAAAAAATATATATATGCTTTCTCTACACTATGTGCATAGTGTATAGGAAAGATATTTTAATGCACCCAAAATCTCGATACCGAGATTTTACCGGAAATATATATTTTGGGTCCCCCTGAATCCAGAAAAAGCATTTTTGGAAAAAAGTCCGTGTATGTGCGTATGTGGACAGCATAGCTCAAAAACGAAAACACCGTTAAATACCAAACTTGGTATTTAAGTTTTATAACTCCCAAAGATGCGACTCGAAGATTTTGAGGACAATCCGCTCACCCCAACTACCTTTTTCCAAACATTTCCATTTTCTCAAAAATGGTTCTAACGATCTTGATTAAAATACCGCATATTAAACATATTTCACGACAAATAGAATGTATATCTTGAATTTTCTGGGAATAGCCTATACAGACCTCCTTATTATGGACGGCTTTTCTGGGTTTTGATAACTATCAAACCGTAAGAGAAACATCACTACACAAAAAATGTAGATCTCGTTTAATCACACAATTTATGTTGTATACATTTTTACTTTCTCTATACGTACTATGTACATACTGTATAGAGAAGGTATTGTAATGCAACCAAAAATTAGATACCGAGATTTCACCGGAAATACATGTTTTGAGACTCCCTGAATACAAAAAAAAAGCATTTTTAGAAAAATGTCCGTGTGTGTCTGTCTGTGTGTATGTGTGTGTGTCTGTAGGCAGCATAGCTCAAAAATGAAAAGACCGTTAAAAACCAAACTTGGTATTTAAATTTAGTATCTTCCAAGGACGCGACACGAAGATTTTTAAGAAAATCCCCCGCCCTAAACTACCCTTTACATGAAAAAAATTTAGAAAATTTTGTTTTTCTTAAAAATGGCTCTAACGATTTTGATTAAAATCTCGTATATTTAAGATACTTACTTGACAAATAAAAGGTATATCTTGAATTTTCTGGGAATAGCCTCTGAAGACTACTTTATTTTGGATGAATTTGACGGATTTTTGCATAACTGCTAAACCATAAGAGATGGACGAAAGCTTACCACACAAAAAACTTAGAACACTTTAAAACACACAGTTTGTTATATACATTTTTTTCGTGGAGTTCGTCGCTTTTGAGACATTCCTTGTTTTTGGTTTCTGTTATGATAAACTTATACTTTTCTCATGCAGGAATTTGTCAACTGCTGTCTATACAAACAAAGGAACTTCAGTCACATAGCAACCATCTTTTGACTATCACTTTAACCTATGGTACTCCCTTATTTCGCTTCTACTTACAAGGAAGCAAGTAATAAGATTATTTCTGCTGATTTGTTGTCGACTAGCATGAGATAAATAGAAACATAAGCTTTTTAACAATAATTTGTAGCAGAGATGTAGAGAAAGTCATCTGAATGGAACAAATCAGATTTTTTTTCTTGTTGTTGGCCGTTGGTTTTACTTTTAAAATACTTAAACTTTTCACATAGGGGAATTTGCCAACTCCTGACAATGCAAAGACATGGCGACCAGATTTTAAAAGATTTGACTATCGTTTTAGCCTGGTATACTCCGTTATTTCCCTTCTATTTACAAGAAAGCATTTTTGTTGATGTTTATGTCGATTAGCATGAAACAGATAGAAGAATAAGCTTTTTAATAATAATAGAGAAAGTCATGTAAATAGAGCACATCATTTTTACATTTCGTATTTTCTCTGTTCCCCCTTTACAAAACATTCCCATGCCTTGGGAACGTGCTGAAGACACTGACAAATATCTTGGACTTCATTTTGATTGTCACTGGCCTGCAACTCCCACATTAATCCAAGAAAAGAATTTTCAAAAGCAGGTCCGTGTGCGCATCTGTGCGTGTGAGTCTGTGTGTGTGTCTGTGTGTGCATGTGTTTGTCTGTGTGTGTCCGTGTGCGCATCTGTGCGTGTGAGTCTGTGTGTGCCTGTGTGTTTGTCTGTGCGTGTCTTTGTATGTCTGTGTGTGTCTGTGTGTGCCTGTGTGTTTGTCTGTGCGTGTCTGTGTGTGTCTGTGTGTGTCTCTGTGTGTCTGTGTGTGCCTGTGTGTTTGTCTGTGCGTGTCTGTGTGTGCCTGTGTGTTTGTCTGTGCGTGTCTGTGTGTGTCTGTGTGTGCCTGTGTGTGTCTCTGTGTGTCTGTGTGTGTCTGTGTGTGCCTGTGTGTGTCTGTGTGTCTGTGTGTTTGTGTGTGTGTCTGTGTGTGTCTGTGTGTGTTTGTGTGTGTCTGTGTGTGTCTGTGTGTGCCTGTGTGTGTCTGTGTATCTGTGTGTGTCTGTGTGTGTGTCTGTGTGTGTGTCTCTGTGTGTTTGTGTGTGTCTGTGTGTGTCTGTGTGTGCCTGTGTGTGTCTGTGTGTGTGTCTGTGTGTGTCTGTGTGTGCCTGTGTGTTTGTCTGTGTGTCTGTGTGTGTCTGTGTTTGTCTGTGTGTGTCTGTGTGTGTCTGTGTGTGTCCGTGTGTGTGTCTGTGTGTGTCTGTGTCTGTCTCTGTGTGTGGCTGTGTGTGTCTCTGTGCGTGTCTGTGTGTGTCTCTGTGTGTCTGTGTGTTTGTGTGTGTCTGTGTGTTTGTGTGTGTCTGTGTGTGTGCATGTGTGTGTCTGTGTGTTTGGGTGTGTCTGTGTGTGCATGTGTGTGTCTGTGTGTATCTGTGTGTGCATGTGTGTGTCTGTGTGTTTGTGTGTGTCTGTGTGTGAATGTGTGTGTGTCTGTGTGTTTGTGTGTGTCTGTGTGTGCCAGTGTGTTTGTCTGTGCGTGTCTGTGTGTATCTGTGTGTGTCTCTGTGCGTGTCTGTGTGTGTCTCTGTGTGAGTCTGTGTGTGTCTGTGTGAGTCTGTGTGCACCTGTGTGTTTGTCTGTGTGTGCCTGTTGTTTGTGCGTGTCTGTGTGTTTATCTGTTTGTGCCTGTGTGTTTGTGCGTGTCTGTGCGTGTCTGTGTGTGTCTGTGTCTGTCTGTGTGTTTGTCTGTGTGTGTCTGTGTGTTTGTGCATGTCTGTGTGTGTCTGTGTGTTTGTCTGTGTGTGCATGTTTGTGTCTGTGTGTTTGTGTGTGTCTGTGTGTTTGTGCGTGTCTGTGTGTGTCTGTGTGTTTGTCTGTGTGTGTCTGTGTGTGTCTGTGTGTGTCTGTGTGTGCCATTGTGTTTGTATATGTGTGTCTGTGTGTGTCTGTGTGTGAATCTGTGCGTGTCTGTGTGTTTGTCTGTGCATGTCTGTGTGTGTCTGTGTGTTTGTGTGTGTCTGTGTGTGTCTGTGTGTTTGAGTGTGTCTTTGTGTTTGTGTGTGTGTGTGTGTGTGTCTGTGTGTGTCTGTGTGTTTGAGTGTGTCTTTGTGTTTGTGTGTGTCTGTGTGTGTCTCTGTGCGTGTCTGTGTGTGTCTCTGTGCGTGTCTGTGTGTGTCTCTGTGTGAGTCTGTGTGTGCCTGTGTGTTTGTCTGTGCGTGTCTGTGTGTGTCTGTGTGTGCCATTGTGTTTGTATATGTGTGTCTGTGTGTGTCTGTGTGTGTCTCTGTGCGTGTCTGTGTGTGTCTCTGTGTGAGTCTGTGTGTGCCTGTGTGTTTGTCTGTGCGTGTCTGTGTGTGTCTGTGTGTTTGTGTGTGTCTGTGTGTGCCATTGTGTTTGTATATGTGTGTCTGTGTGTGTCTCTGTGTGAGTCTGTGTGTGCCTGTGTGTTTGTCTGTGCGTGTCTGTGTGTGTCTGTGTGTTTGTGTGTGTCTGTGTGTGTCTGTGTGTTTGAGTGTGTCTTTGTGTTTGTGTGTGTGTCTGTGTGTGTCTGTGATTGTGTGTTTGTGCGTGTGGGTGTGTCTATGGACAGCATAGCTCAAGAACGGACAGACGGTTAAATACCAAACCTGGTATTTAAGTTTGGTATCTTCCAAGGATGTCACACGAAGATTTTCAACAAAATTTGCCCACTCCTAACTACCCTCTACATTGAAAGATTTTCGAAAATTTTGTTTTTCTTAGAAATTGCTCTAACGATGTTGATTAAAACACCAGATATTAAAGCCATTACTATCACAAATAAGATGTATATATTGAATTTTCTGGGAATAGCTTCTGGATGATTGCCTAATTTGGCATTACTAGTAACCATAAGAGATAGACAAAAAATGTAGATCTTGTTGAAATACACAGCTTATATCATATACATTTTTCGTAGAGCTTACTGTTTGCGAGGTATTCTTGTAATTGGTTTCAATTGTGAAGTACTTATACTTTTCTCACACGGAAGTGTCCGTTTTTCTTTAATTCCTCGCCTGGCAAAGCAAAGAAGCGAATGACAATCGCATAACGACAGCTTTTAAAAAAAGTTGACTATCAGTTTAGCATAGCGCATTCCTTTAGTTCACTTCTACTTATAAGGAACTAAGTAATAAGATTATTCTGCTGTTTATCTCGATTAGCATGGTGTAGAAAGAAGAATAATCTTTTGTAAAACGTTTGTTTATAGAGTAGCTAGAGAAAGTCATGTGAGTGTAACACATCAGGCCTTTTATAGTGTTTAACGCCTGCTTTAATATTATATCACCGTAAGCAATGCCATTGATGATACATGGAATGAAAATGGAGCACGGGGGCAACCGGAGAAAACCCGACAGGCGCCGCTTTGTCCACCACAAATCCAAAACGCGTATCTTTCTCAACAGTAATGGTAATAACCTGCATATTTTTAGCATAAGAATAATCAGTACTTATCAGGCTTTCACGGCCTAATAAAATAACAAAGCAACAGCGAGCGCACACATTATTCATTGATATCCTGTGTAACATTGATCATGGAGTAATAAAATAACTAAAGCTCGCTTTTGCGTTCCAAAGTGCAACATTTCCTAACTCAGGGAGCAGTTAACGGTATGAAGAGAGTGTAGTGTAAACAGGCACACATTCAGGTATAATCTGCTCCAAAAGTAGATAGGTATAATCTGTTTGGTTACACGGGCTGTAGACACCACTCCATCACTCAATGTGCACCGAACCTCAATCCCGGGATTTATTGACCCCGGACCGAGCTCTAGTTATAACACAGTCGAATAAATACCTCAGTACAACCAGTAGTGACTATGCTTGGTAGAAAAAAAATCTGATGTGTTCCATTCACATGACTTTCTCTACATCTCTGCAATATATTATTGTTAAAAAGATTATGTTTCTTACTTGCTTCCTTGTAAATAGAAGCGAAATTAGCGAGTAGCATAGGTTAAAGTGATAGTCAAAAGCTGGTTGCTATGTGACTGAAGTTTCTTTGTTTGTATGGCACTAGTTGACAAATTCCTGTATGAGAAAAGTATAAGTTTTTTAAAGCTGAAACCAATAACAAGGGGTATCTCAAAAACGATCAATTCTATGAAAAAAAATGTGTATGACATAAATTGTGTTTTATCGTGACCTACATTTTTTGTGTAGTAAGTTTTTGTCTATCTCTTACGGTTTACCAGTTATACTAAATTTAATAAAAATTATCTAGAATAAAGAGTTCTTTTGAGGCTATACTCAGAGAATTCAAGATATAAAATTTATTTGGCAAGTAAAGATCTTAAATATAAGGAATTTTAATAAAAATCGTTACAGCCATTTTTAAGAAAATCAAAATTTTCGAATTTTTTTCCATGTAAAGGGTAGTTTGGGGTAGGGTGATTTTTTTTGAAAATCTTTGTGTCACATCCTTGGAAGATACGAGACTTAAATCCCAAGTTTGGTATTTAACCGTCTCTTCGTTCTTGAGCTATGTTGTCCACACACACACACACACACACATACACGCGGACATTTTTATGATTCAGGGCATCTCAAAGCATATTTCCAGTGAAATCTCGGTATGGAATTTTTGGATACAATACAACAATACCTTCTCTATACACTATGTACATAGTATGTGTAGAGAAAGTAATAAATCTGATGTGTTCCATTCACATTGCTTTTTCTAGCTTCTGTAAGCAAACTGTTTTTAGAATAGAGTATTGTTTCATCTCCATTAAGCTAATCGATGTGAATATTTACAGAAGTACATTATGCTTAATTTTCTTTAAAATTCTTTTAAAAGCTGGTTGCTATATGGTACAATTGAGATTCGGTTCTCTTTGCTTGGCGAGGAGTAAAAAGAGAGTTATGAGGACTAGGATTTAAAATTGAAATTAATACCAAGAAATATGACGGAAGTGGTGAACTCCCCGAGAAAAATGTATATGACATAAATTATACCCTGTTATTACATTTATACTTTTCTCAAATGAGAATTATTTATTTCCTTTTTTATTCTGGTGAAGCAAAAAGAAGCGAACTTGGAAGCATCACATAGCGATCGGATCTTAAAAGATTTAACTTCCGGGTTTTCCTAATGAAGTGTCTTATTTTCCTTGAACCTACAATGAAATAATATGTAATAAAATATTTCCGCTAGTGTTTATATTAATGAGCGAGGTAAATAGAAGAATAAGCTTATGTAAGAATAGTTTGTTGCAGAAGAGGTAGAGAAGGTCATGTGAATGTAGGAAGTTGAAAAGCTGTATTTTTGGTGATAGCTGGATGTAGAATGGTGTTTTAGCGAAAGACTCGAGTGCGCTGTAACCTTTAGTCCGGGTCCGCCAGCTAGTCTGGAATCATACACTCGAATGCTTCTTTAATATAATCCCGGGTAATTTTTACTCCTGGGATGAAGATGTCGCCATAACAACAAATTAATACCTCGTAAAGTAGATTTCATTTTGTGGTTACGCTACCTCGTCTGGCAGCACCAGATAAACAAATACTACTTAGCTTCTCTTCTCTTCGATTTCTCTGCACCTATATAATGTATACAGAAGCCACTGTATTGCACTCAAAAAAGCCAGTGTAGAGATTTCACTGGAAATACATGTTTTGAGTCCCTCTGAGTCCGAAAACAGCATTTTTAGAAAAAAAAGTGTGTGTGTGCCTGTGGACAGCATAGCTCAAATAAGAAATGACCGTTATTTAAGTTTGGTATCTTCCAAGCATGCGGCACGAAGATTTTCAAGAAAATCCCCCACCCTAAACTACTCTTTACATGGAAAAAAATTCGGTAATTTTGATTATCTCAAAGATGACTCTAACGATTTTGATTAAAATGTCTTATATTTAAGATATTTACATGTCAAATAAATTGTATATCTTGAATTTTCTGGGAATAGTCTCTAAGACCTCTTTATTCTGCATGATTTTTTTTTAATTTTGCATAACTGGTAAACCATAATAGAGAGACAAAAACTTACTACACAAAAAATGTAGATCATAATAAAATATATTTATATCATATACATTTCTTTCGTGGAGTTTATCGTTTTTTAGATATTCCTGTCTATTTGTTTCGGCTTTAAAAGCTTTTTTCTCATACAGGAATTTGTCAACTCCTGTCCATACAAACAAAGGAACTTCAGTCACATAGCAACCAGGTTTTGGCTTTCACTTTAACCTATGGTACTCCCTTATTTAGCTTCTACTTACAAGGAAGCAAGTAATAAGACTATTTCTGCTAATTTTTTCTCGATTAGCATGAAGTAAATAGAAGCATAAGCTTTTTAACAATAATTGTTGCAGACATGTAGAGAAAGCCTTGTGAATGAAACACATCAGATTTTTTTGGAGTCAGGGTTTCCCAAAACATATATTTCTGGTGAAATCTCGGTATTGAATTTTTAAGTGCAATACAATAGTTTATCTATACGCTATGTACATAATACGTGTAGAGAAAGTAAAAAGACACGCTACCCTAAATGGTGTCCCAGTACTTGACGTCACGCCACTGCTGCTAGGGATGAGGAACAAACTTTAGAGAGTGACGTAAGAGGGTTTCCGTTTTGAGATGTGCAAAATTGTATATTCCTAACCTTGCCCATCTGTTAGCTCCCAGCTTTGCTTACGTGATGATCACAGTCCAGGTAAATGTGACAGAAGCGCATCATTTTGTATCTACATCAATTTAGACATGAAAAATCTCATGTGTTCCATTCACATGACTTTCTCTACATCTCTGCAACATTTAATTGTTAAAAAGCTTATGCTTCTATTTATTTCATACTAATCGAGAAACAATTAGCAGAAATAGTCTCATTACTTGCTTCCTTGTAAGTAGAAGCGAAATAAGGGAGTACCATAGGTTAAAGTGATAGTCAAAAGCTGGTTGCCATGTGACTGAAGTTCCTTTGTTTGTATGGACACGAGTTCACAACTTCTTGTATGAGAAAACTGTTCTTCAAGGCTGAAACCAAAAACAAGGTATATCTAAAAAACGATCAACTCCACGAAAAAAATGTATATAACATAAATTCTGTGTTTTAATGTGCTCTACATTTTCTGTGTTGTAAGTTTTTGTCCATCTCTTACGATTTTGCAGTTATACAAAATTCCGTAAAATTCATCCAGAATAAAGTAATCTTCAGAGGCTATTCCCAGAATATTCAACATATACATTTTATTTGGCAAGTAAATATCTTAAATATAAGAGAATTTAATCAAAATCGTTACAGCAATTTTTAAGAAAATCAAAAATTTCGAAATTTTTTCCATATAAAGGACAGTTCGGGGTGGGGGGATTTTCTTGAAAACCTTCATGTTGAATGCTTGGAAGATACCAAACTTAAATACCAAATTTGGTTTTTAACGGTATTTTCGTTTTTGAGCTATGCTGCCCACAGGCACACACATACAGACAGACACACACAGACATTTTTCTAAAAAAAAAATTGAATTCAGGGGGTCTTAAAACATGTATTTCCGGTGAAATATCTGTATCAAATGCAATACAATAAATACCTTTTCTATACACTATGTATATAGTACGTATAGAGAAAGTAAAATTGTTTCTCATTGCTTCTTAATGGAAGAGGACTAAATGCCGTAAAGGTCAATAGCAAGCGAGTCATCTTATCTCTTATCTCTATGGTCTTTTTGAGGGAACTCGGTTGTTATCCCGTAATAACCAATACCGAGAAATCTTCAAATATTTAATATGGAGTGGTATTTAGCACACTTTTCTTTTTACTTTCTCTACACGTACTATATACATAGTGTATAGAGAAGGTATTATATTCCATCCAAAAATTCACCGGAAATACATGTTTTCGGTCCCCCTGCAGCCAAAAAAAGCATTTTTGAAAAAAGGCCCGTGTGTGTGTGTGTGTGCGTGTGTGTGTGTGTGTGTGTGTGTGTGTGGACAGCATAGCTCAAAAGAGACCGTTAAATACCAAACTTGGAAAAAATTTCGAAAATTTTGGTTTTTTCAAAAATACTTTGACGATTTTATTTAAAATATCTTATATTTAAGAATTTACATGCCAAATAAAATGTATATCTTGAATTTTCTGGGAATAGTCTCTGAAGACTAGTTTATTCTGGATGAATTTTACAGAATTTTGCATAACTGCTAAACCGTAAGAGATGGACAAAAGCATAAAACAGATAAAGTAGAGCACGTTAAAACACACAATTTATGTAATATATATTTTTTTCGTCGAGTTTTTAGTTTCAGCTTTAAAAAACTTATACTTTTCTCAAACAGGAATTTATGAACTTCTGTCCATTCAAAGGAACTTCAGTCACATAGCAACCAGCTTTTGACTATCACTTTAACCTATGCTACTCCCTTATTTAGCTTCTACTTACAAGAAAGCAAGTAATAAGACTATTTCTGCTAATTTTTCTCGACTAGCAGGAAGTAAATAGAAGCATAAGCGTTTTAACAATAATTTGTTACAGAGATATAGAGAAAGTCGTGTGAATGGAGCATATGATTTTTAATTCAGGGAACCCCCAAAACGTATATTTCCAGTGAAATCTCAGTACTGATTTGTTTTTGCAAAAACCTATACCTTCCATTATGTGGTAGAGAAGCTAAAAAGTGTGTGTTAAGGTTAAACATCCTCACTTTTAGCATTATCATTGTTGAGAGTTTAATTTGTAGTTTTCTTTTGTTTTGCGATTGTCTTATTGTTACGCGTGATAAACTGTCAGCAAGTACAGATAACTCCTACGGGAACAGAGAATGCCAAGGATTAACAGGAGGCCGTGGGCGACATTTCTGTCTCGTAAGACTTAATTACATAAGATATTGCTGCTTTCCTACAGAACGTTTTTATGTCTAAACCAAAACCCACTTTTGACTAGTGTACTCGCTTATTGCCCTTCTACTTACAAGAACACATGATCAGCAAGAAGAGAGAAGAGTAAGCTTTTTACTTTCTCTAGTCATAGGTAGACAAAGTATTGCATTCCACCCGAAAATTCGATACCGAGGTTCCACTACATAAACTCGTTTTAAGTCCATTCACATGACGTTCTCTACATCTTTGTAACAAATGATTGTTATTCTTGTATCTACTTGATGCTAATCGTGATAAACATTAACAGAAACGGTCTTATTACTTAGTTCCTTGTAAGTAGAAGGGAATACACTAGGATAAACCGACAGTCACATGTCCTAAAATGGCTTGCTATAGGATTGAAATCTGTTTCTTTGCGTAGCCAGGAGTTGACAAATTCCTGTGCCAGAAAAGTTTAATTAACTGAAACTAATAACAAGGAATATCTCGAAAACGGTCAACTCCAAGAAAAAAAAAATTATAACATAAATTGTTTGTTTTAACGAGATCTATATTTTTGTGTAGTAAGTTTTTGTCTCTTACGGTTTATCAGTTATGCAAAATTCAGAAAAGATCAATCCAGGATAATCTTCAGAGGCCACTTCCAGAGAATTAAATATATACATTTTTTGTCGTGTAAATATCTTGCATATACGTTATTTTAATCAAAATCATTAGAGCCATTTTTGAGAAAATCAAAATCTTCGAAAATTTTCCCATGAAAGGGTAGTTTGGGGTGGGGGGATTTTCGTCAAAATCTTCGTTTCGCATCCGTGGAAGACTTAAATACCAAGTTTGGTATTTTACTGACTTTTATTCTTTGAGTTATCGTGTTCACGGACACACACACTCGAACCTTTTTGCAAAACTGTTTTTTTTTTTTTATACAGGGGACCTTAAAGCACGTATTTCTGGTGACATCTCGGTATTGCATTTTTGGAAGCAATACAATACCTGCTCTATACACTATGTACATAGTACGTGTAGAGAAAGTAAAAAGTATGATGTTAAAGGTTACGTGAAGCCACTGTCTTCGGAACCGCTGAGCAGATCTTGAGAACATTTTGTTTACTTGATGGTTTCTGGTTCTAAAGCAGTAGATAGTTTGTTGAAGAAGGATTTTGAGAGCGCTTTGATGTATGCCTATAGCGGGAGAATTCCAACTTCCTCATCAAGTTGAACAGTTCTAACGAACCAAGTGGCTTTTCATAGCAATTTCTTCTGGATGATTTACAAGTAACGACTGTGGGTTCTACCAACCGTGCTTCATACAGGAGCAGCGTTAGATGTGTTCCATTCACGCCACTTTCTCTACATCTTTGTAACAAATCATTGTTCTTTCATCTACTTTATGCTAATCGAAATAAATATTAGCAGAAACGCTGTTATTACTTGCTTCCTTCTAAGTAGAAGGGAAATAAGGGATACATTAGACTAAAACGACAGTCAAATGTTTTAAAAGCTGGTTGCTATGTGATTAAAATTCCTTTGTTTGTGTGGCTAAGAGTTCACAAATTCCCGTATGAGAAAAGTCGCGCATTTTAAGACTAAAGCCAATAACAAGGAATATCTCAAAAACTACGAACAAAATGTATATAACATAAATTGTATACTTTAACGAGCTCTATATTTTTTAAAGAAGTTTTTGTCTATCTTATGGTTTACTCATAAAAATCATCAAGATGTCTTCCGAGGTTGTTCTCAGAAAATTCAAGATATGCATTTTATTTGTCACGTAAATATATTTAGCATACGATATTTTCATAATCGTTAGAACCATTTTTAAGAAATTCAAAATTTAAGAACATATAAAGGGTAAAATAAGAACTGAAAAACTGATAAAGGGTAGTTGGAGTTGGGAGATTTTTTTGAAAGTCTTCGTGTCGCATCCTTGGAAGATACCAACGATATCTTGATATTTAACGGGTTTTTCGTTTTAGAGCTATTCTGTCCACAAACACACACACACACACCTTTTCTGAAAATGCTTTTTTTTTTTTTTTGGATTCGGGGGACACAAAACATGTATTTCTGGTGAAATCTCGGTATGGAATTTTTGGGTGCAATGCAATACCTTCTCTATACACTAGGCACATAGTACGTGTAAAGAAAGTAAACATGTATATAACATAAATTGTTTGCTTTAACGAGCTCTACACTTTTAAATTAAGTTCTTGTCTGTGCTCTACCAATTTTATTTCTCATGTAATTATATTTAATACACGATATTTTAAAAATCGTTAGAGCCATTTTTGAGAAAATGAAAGTTTTCGAACATTTTCCCATGTAAAGGGTAGTTGAGGTTAGGGAGATTTTCTTAAAAATCTTGTGTCGCATCCTTGAACTTAAATACCAAGTTTGTATTTAACGGACTTTTGGTTTCTGAGCTATGCTATCCACAGACACACACACACACACACACACATACACAGAAATGCTTTTTATTACTATTATTATTATTATTATTATTTTGGATACTGGGCGTCACAAAACATATATTTCTGGTGAAAACTCGGTATCGAATTTTTGGGTACAATACAATACCTTCTCTATATACTACGTATATAGTACGTGTAGAGAAAGTAAAATGTGGACACAATAATGATTTATATAGTAAATTTAACGAACAACATCTATTAATTAGAGCAAGCGATTTTTACTTTCTCTAGCAAGTGCTATGTAAATACGGAGGCTATACAGGCGCCGGGAGGCCGGAAGGAGACCTGTACAACGGCACTTGGCCTCAACCAGGGGAAAGAGAGTTTCATTTTTTTTTTTTTTTTTTAAATACAGTTCCGGAGGCTTGTCAGAAATCCGGCGCTGTATTCCTTTTTCCTCTGTTGTTTCCAGTTTCCTACATTTCCTTAGTTGACCTATTAATGTTTAACGTTTTCCTTTTACATATACACATTCACAAACACAAACACCCATGCCCAATGCGGGACTCGAACCCATGATCTTGTGCGCCACGAGGCACTCTAGCGAGCGCGGTAAATGTTGGAGCAAACAACCGTGCCATCTGCCTGCAAAGCCTCAAGCTACACCTGCGGCGACCTGAAGAAGGGAAGTGGAATGAAAGAAAAGGAACCGTGGTACATATACACAGCACTCCAGCATTAGCTTAAGCGGCCGCAGGGCAGAACGCGGTCAGCGGGGAGCGAACCCAGTCGAAACGCCTGCGCCACCTGGCCAGTAGAGATGTATACTACAGCCCGGGTGGTCTGTCTTATGTGACCGATGTCGTCATCCTAGGGTTCCGGCTTCTTTAGCTTATTACTCATTCTTTCTGTCAAAGGTCCATCCCTGACCTTTTCTCTTAAACATTAGTTTTTGTAACTGTTCTTTTGCAAAGTGTTGATCTTAACTAGGGCTCGGGAGTTGATGATATTTAAAAAGCTGATGTGTTCCATTCTCTGCCACAAACTATTGTTAATAAGCTTATTCTTCCACATCATTGAGAAAAACACCAGCAGAAACCTCTTGATAAATTCTCATATGCGAAAAGTATAAGTATTTTAAAGCTGGAACTCAGAAACGATCAACTACAGGAAAAAAACAAAACTGATGTGTTACACTCACATGACATTCTCCAGCTACTCTACAAACAAACTTCTTACAAAAGACGATTCTTCTTTCGCAAATCGCCTCTTTGCTTGACCAGGAGTAGAACAAAAGGGAAACTGACACTCCCGTCGGAGAAAAGTATAAGTACTTCACAACTGAAACTAATGACAAGGAATACCTCGAAAACGGTAAGCTTTACGAAAAAAAAGTATATGACATAACTTGTGTATTTTAACAAGATATACATTTTTTGTACAGTAAGTTTTTATCCATCTCTTACGGTTTACTAGTTATACCAAATTAAGCAAAATTCATCCAGAATAAACAGTTCTTTAGAAACTATTCCCAGAAAATTCAACATATACATTTTATTTGTGATGGAAATGGCTTTAATATGTGGCATTTTAATCAAAATCGTTAGTCATTTTTAAGAAAAACATTTTCGAAAATCTGTCCATGTAAAGGGTAGTTAGGGGTGGGGGGATTTTCTTGAAAATCTTCGTGTCGCATCCTTGGAAGATAGCGAACTTAAATACCAAGTTTGGTATTTAATCGTATTTTTGTTTTTGAGCTATGCTGTCCACAGACACACACACACATACACACGGGCCTGTTTCTGAAAATGCTTTTTTTTTGGATTCAGGGTGTCCTAAAACAGGTATTTCCGGTGAAATCTCGACATGGAATTTTTGGGTGTAATACAATACTTCTCTGTCCCTATGTACATTGTTCATACGGGGCTAGAGAAAGTAAAAAGATATATAACATAAATCGCGTGTTTTAACCAGCACTGCAGTTTTTGTTAACTTTTTGTCTATCTCTTACAGTTTATCAGTTAATACAAAATTCATCCAGAATAAAGATGTCTTTAGAAGAAGATTCAACTTATACATTTTATTTGTCATGTAAATATTCGTTACTTTAATCAAAATCGTTAGAGGCATTTTTTCAGAAACTCAAATTTTCGAAAATTTGTCCATGTAAAGGGTATTTGGGAGTTGGGGGATTTTCTTGAAAATCTTCGTGACGCATCCTTGGAAGATACTGCATTTAAATACCAAGTTTGGTATTTGACGGTCTTTTCGTTTTTGAGCCAACTGTCCAGAGACACGCGCACACCCGGACCTTTTTCCAAAAATGCTTTTTTTTTATTCAGGGTGTCCCAAATTATGCATTTCCGGTGAAATCTCGGTATTGAATTTTTGGGTGGAGTACAATACCTTCTATATACACTATGTACATAGTACGTGTAGAGAAAGTAATAAGATTTTAAATGAGGTTGATAGGATATTGTCAGTAGAGAAATTTATTTCCACGTAAATATTTTGTATGTCTCTTCTAGACAATATATATTTTACATAAGGTGTCAAACTTATCAACTGCATATGCATGGCGAACCTGTATGCAGATGTTTCCTATTTCGTAATGAGAAACGTGAAGTTAGATCCCGTCAAACGCGACGCAACTGTTTCTACATACTGATAACATCTTATTAATAAAAATTGTGTAACTTTGCTCTCAGCATTCCATCTGGAGCATCTATTGTACTAAAGTAATCTTTCTGTATAAACACATATTGTGCCAAACATTGTGTTATTGTTAATTATTGTAGGTAGATTTCACCCAAATGCATGTTTTCAGACACTCTGAATTAACAAAATGTTATAAAAAATCTGATGTGTTCCATTCAAAATGTGACAGAAGCGCATCACTTTGTATCTACATCATTTTAGACATGAAAAATCTCACGTGTTCCATTCGCATGTCTTTCTCTACATCTCTGCAACAAATCACTGTTAAAAAGCTTATGCTTCTGTCTACTTCATGCTAATTGAGAAAAAAATAGGAGAAATAGCCTTATTACTTGCTTCCTTGTAAGTAGAAGCGAAATAAGGGAGTACCATAGGTTAAAGTGACAGTCAAAAGCTGGTTGCTATGTGACTGAAGTTCCTTTCTTTGTATGGACAGGAGTTGACAATTTCCTGTATGAGAAAAACGTAAGTTTTTAAAGATGAAACCAAAAATATGGAATATTTAAAAATGATCAACTCCACCAAAAATGTATATAATATAAATTGTGTGTTTTAACGTGCTCTACATTTTTTGTGTGGTAAATTTTTGTCCAACTCTTACGGTTTAGCAGTTGTGCAAAATTTCGTAAAGTTCATCCAGAATAAAGTAGTCTTCAGAGGCTATTCCTTAAAAATTCCAGATATACATTTTATTTGTCAGGTAAATATCTTTAATATACGATATTTTAATCAAAATCATTACAAGCATTTTTAATAAAATCAAAATTTTCGAAAAAAGTTCCATGTAAAGGGTAGTTTAGGATGGTGGGATTTTTCTCAAAATCTTCGTGTCGCATCCCTGGAAAATACTTAACTTCAATACGAAGTTTGGTATTTTACCGACTTTTCGTTTTTGAGTTATCGTGCTCACAGGCACACGGACACACACACAGGCACACGGACACACACACACACACACACAAACACACGGGCCTTTTTCTGAAAATGCTTTTTTTGGTTAAAGGGGACCCTAAAACATATATTTCCGGTGAAACCTCGGTATCGAATTTTTGGGAGGAGTGCAATATCTTATCTATACACTATGTACATAGTACGCGAACAGAAAGTAAAAAGGGAATACACTAGGCTAAACTGACAGTCAAATATTTTAAAATGTGGATGCTATGGGATTGAAATCCGTTTCTTTGCGTGGCTAGAACTAGACAAATTCCCGCATGAGATATGTTTAAGTATTTTAAAACTGAAAATAATTAGAAGGAATATCTCGAAAACGGTCAAATTCGCGAAAAAATGTACATAACATAAGTTGTGTCTTTTAACGAGTTCTACATTTTTGAGCATCTCTTACGGTTTAGCAGTGATGTAAAAGTCAGCAAAATTCATTCAGAATGACCAAGTCTTGAGAAGTTATTCCCAGAAAAATCAAAATATTCATTTTAAGTGTCATGTAAATCTCTTTCATATCGGCTATGTTTTAATCAAAATCGTTGGTGCTATTTTTGAGAAAATGGGCTATTTGGGATGGAGGAATTTTCATGTAAATCTCTTTCATATCGGCTATGTTTTAATCAAAATCGTTGGTGCTATTTTTGAGAAAATGGGCTATTTGGGATGGAGGAATTTTCATGTAAATCTCCGTGTCGCATTCTTGAAAGATGCCAAGCTAAAATACCAAGTTTGGTAATTAACTGTGTTTTCGTTTTTCAGCTATACTCTCCACATATACACGCACTTTTTTTACTTTCTCTAGCACCATATGTACAATGTACATAGGGATAGAGAGGGTATTGCAATGCACCCAAAAGTTCGATACCGAGATTTCACCGGAAATAGATGTTTTGTGGTCCCCTGAGTCCGAAAAAAACATTTTTAAAAAAAGGTCCGTGTGTGTATGTGTTTGTCTGTGGACAGCATAGTCCCAAAACGAAAAGACCGTTAAATACCAAACATGGTATTTAGGTTTAGCATCTTCCAAGGATGCGACACGAAGATTTTCAAAAAAAAAATCCCCCCACCACAAACTATCCTTTAGATGGAAAAAATTTCGAAAATGTTTATTTTCTTAAAAATGGCTCTAACGATTTTGATTAAATGCCGGTATATTAAAGCTATTTATGTCCGAAATAAAATACATATCTCTATTTTTTTGGGAATAGCCTCTGAAGACCTATTTATTCTGGATGAATTTTGCCGAATTTTGCTTAACTGCTAAACCGTAAGAGATAGAAAAAAACTAACTATACAAAAAATGTACATCACGACAAAACACACAATTACTGTCCTTTACATTTTTGTTGTGGAGGTAACCATTTCCGAGATATTCCTTGTTATTGGATTCAATTGTGAAGTACTTAAACTTTTCTGACAGGATGTGTCCGTTTTTCTTTTGTTTTACTCCTGGCCAAGCAAAGAAGTGATTTTCAATGACAATCGCATAACATAGCTTTTAAAACATTTGACAATCACTTTAGTTAGCATAGCGCATTCCCTTCTACATAAGGAACTAAGTAATAAGAACATTCCGCTAATATTTATCTCGATTAGCATTGTGTACAAAGAAGAATAATCTTTTGTAGGAGGTTTGTAGAGCAGCTAGAGAAAGCCATGTGAGTGCAACACATCAGATTTTTCTAATTGTTTTTTTTTTTCTCCTTCGGTTTCAGAGGGACCTGAAACATATATTTCCGGTGAAATCTTGGAATGCAATTTTTGGGTGATATACAATACCTTCTCTATATATTATGTACATAGTAAAAATCTGATGTATCCCATTCACACGAATTTCTCTACAATTCTGTATCAAATTATTGTTAAAAAGAGTTTTCTTCTAGCCACTTCATGCTAGTAAGTATAAACATTAGAAGAAACGGTCTTATTACTTAGTTACTTATAAGTAGAAGGGAAAAAAGTGAATACACTAGGATAAACCGACAGTTTAAAATGTGGTTGTTATATGTTTGAAACCCGTTTCTTTACGTGGGCAGGAGCTGACAAGTTCACGTATGAGAAAAGAATAAATATTTTAAAACAGAAGCCAATAACAAGAAATAACTTTGAAATTTCCAATTAAAAATAAATAAATAAATAAAATAAAAATTTAGGTATATGACATAATTTTTGTGTTTTAACGAGATCTAAATTTTATGTGCAGGAGATTTTTTTATTTGTCTTACGGTTTATAATTTATACAAAATTTAGCAAAATTCATCCAGAATAAAGAGTCCTATGAGATTATTTCCAAGAAATTCAAGATATACATTTTATGTCATGTAAATATCTTTAATATATCATCTTTTAATCAAAATCATTATACCCATATTTGTAAAAATTAAAATAATTGATAAGTTTTCCATGTAGTTGGGGGTGGGGAGATTTTCTTGAAAATCATCGTGTCGCATCCCTGGGAGATAAAACTTCAGTACCAAGTTTGGTATTTAACATTCTTTTGTTTTTGAGCTATGCTGCCAAGAGACACACACATGCACACAAACACACACACACTGACATTGAATTGTTTCTAAAAAATGTTTTTTATATAGGGGGTGTAAAAACATATATTTCTGGTGAAACCTCGGTATTGAATTTTTGAGTGCAATACAATACCTGCTCTATAGACTATGTACATAGTACGTATATTGAAAGTAAAAATCTTTGCGTTCCATTCACATGACTTTCTCTACATCTCTGCAACAAGTTACTGTTACAAAGCTTATGCTTCTATTTACTTCATGCAAACTGAGAAAACTCAGCAGAAATAATCTTATTACTTGCTTCCTTGTAAGTAGAAGCGAAATAAGGGAGTACCATAGGTTAAAGTGGTAGTCAAAAGCTGGTTGCTGTGTGACTGAAGTTCCTTTCTTTGTATGGACAGGAGTTGACAATTTCCTGTATGAGAAAAACGTAAGTTTTTAAAGATGAAACCAAAAATATGGAGTATTTAAAAATGATCAACTCCACCAAAAATGTATATAATATAAATTGTGTGTTTTAACGTGCTCTACATTTTTTGTGTGGTAAATTTTTGTCCAACTCTTACGGTTTAGCAGTTGTGCAAAATTTCGTAAAGTTCATCCAGAATAAAGTAGTCTTCAGAGGCTATTCCTTGAAAATTCCAGATGTACATTTTATTTGTCAGGTAAATATCTTTAATATACGATATTTTAATCAAAATCATTACAAGCATTTTTAATAAAATAAATTTTCGAAAAAAGTTCCATGTAAAGGATAGTTTGGGATGGTGGGATTTTTCTCAAAATCTTCGTGTCGCATCCCTGGAAAATACTTAACTTCAATACCAAGTATGGACACACACACACGGACACACGCACAAACACACGGGTCTACTTCTGAAAATACTTTTATTTGATAAAGGGGACCCTAAAACATATATTTCCGGTGAAATCTCAGTATCGAATTTTCTGGTGGAGTGCAATACCTTCTCTATGCATTATGTACGTAGTACGTGTAGAGAAATTAAAAATTAAAAGATCGTCAAAACCAAACTTGGTATTCAAGTTTGGTATGTTCCAGGGATGCGACACGAAGCTTTTCAACAAAATCCCCCCACCTCTCAAAAACAAAGCTCTGATTTCGATCTGTTGCTGTATACGAGATCACAGACTCTAATACAAACCTGTGACATGTAATAGGAGTATTTGCGCTAACACCGCCACTGTTTACTTGCATTTGCTCCGTTGAGCACTGTAATTGTGTAAACGCACGAAGGGTTATCCACACACGTGCAACGCGGTGCTGTGAGGCCACCTCTCAGTACATACTAGGGTCGGCTGATAAATCCCGGGCCTCACACAGATATGGCGCCACTAGGCCAGTTAGACGGTAGCATCGTATACTTCAACTCTAGACTAGCTTGTATCCATAGTTACAGTTCAATGGCTTGTTTAGTTTTCCAATCACATAATTTTAAACAAGACAACTTCAGAGTTTTCACGAAGATGCAGGATTTGGAAAAACGAGCAGTGATTAAGTACGTCCATTTGAAAGGCTTAACGCCTAAAGAAATCTAGGAGGAAATGGACAGTACATAAAGACTCTGCCCCTTCATATTCAATCATTAAAAGGTGGGTTGCACGGTTTAAAATAGGACGTACGAGCACTAGTGATGAGCCTCGCTCTGGACGCCCTGTAGAAGTGACAACTCCAGAGATCATTGAAAAAATTCATCGTTTAGTACTGGAAGACCGCAGATTAAAGTTGTTTGAGATAGCAGAGGCTGTAAACATATCAAAATAACGTGCAAGAAATATTTTAATTAATGTTTTGGGCTTTCACAAGGAATGTGCAAGATGGGTACCGCGTTTGTTCACACCTGATCAAAAGTTGTAAAGAAAAACTGTTTCTGTTAAGAATGTGGAGCTCTACCGTAAAAATTGCAGTGAATTTTTGAGACGTCTTATACCATGGATGAAACTTGGATACATCACTACACTCCCGAAAGTAAATCACAGTCAAAACGGTGGATTGCGCCAGGTGAACCAACTCCAAAAAAAGGCAAAGTCAATTTTGTCAGCTAACAAGATTATGGCGAGTGTTTTCTGAGATGCACAGGGACTTATTTTTATTGATTACTAACTGGTGACCATTACGCAAGCCTACTGCAACATTTGAGTGATGAGGTGAAAAGAAAAAGACCTCATTTGGTAAAAAAAATATGTTTCATCACGACAAGGCTCAGGCAATGGGAAAAATGTGCGAATTAAAGTTGCAATTGCTTGAACATCCATCCTATTCGCCAGATCTAGCACCCAGCGACTACCACCTGTTTTCAAACCTCAAAAAGTTTCTTGGAGGACGAAAATTTTACAGAAACGAGGTCATTGATGTGGTAAACAGCTATTTTGAGGACCTTGATAAAGCGCACTACAGAGATGGTTTATTTAAATTAGAACACCAAATGGAGATTATGTTGAGAAATAAAGCAAACAAAAATGTTTAAATACTGTTTTGATTGAGAGGCCCGGGACTTTTTAGCCGACCCGAGTATAACTATGTTGTGTGTTGCGGAAAGCTGAGTTTCTGAGGCACCCTATGATCCTTGTTGAGGGAGGAAGTTCCCCGTTTGGTGGAGCACGTGCCGAGACACGATTCAAACGTTCCTGGACTCTTGAAAACGTTATACCGCCAGCATAACAGTAATCTGTACCCACTAAACAGAGAAAATTGTTGCTGTGTATGGTAATCCCAACTTTGATAATACCCACATGTTGTAATTCTTCCAAAACGTCTTATGTGTTCCATTCACATGGCTTTTTCTACATCGTTGTGACAAACTATTGTTAAAAAACATATTCTTCTATCTACTTTATGATAATCGAGATAAACATTAGCAGAAATTGTCTCATTACTTGCTTCCTTGTAAGTACAAGCGAAATAAGGGAATACTCTGGGCTAAAGTGATAGATCTTTTAAAAGGCAGTCGCTAATTGAAACAATAATGAATTTCGGTTCTCTTTGCTTGCCAGGAGTAAACAAAAGAGAAAGGAAAAGAAACATGTCCTTCGTTTGAGAAAATTTTAAATGAAAACTGTGACCAATAACTCGGAATATCTCGAAAAATGTTAACTCTACAAACAAACAAAATGTATATTATATAAGTTGTGTGTTTTAACGAGATGTATATTTTGTGTGCAGTCTATCTCTTACGGATTACTAGTCATCCAGAATGTAGAGGTCTTGAGGCCATTCCCAGAAAACTCAACATGTACATTTCGTTTGTCTTAAATATTATTTTAATAAAAATCACTAGAGACATTTTTAAGAACATCAACATTTTCAAAAAATGTTACACCTTAAGGATATTTGGGGCGAGGCGTTTTTGTTGAAAATCTTCGTGTCGCATCTTTGTGAACTTAAATACCAAGTTTGGTATTTGAGTTTTGTTGCCCACATACACACGGGCATGTTTCTAAAAATTTGTTTTTGTTTTTGGAATAATGGGATCTCAAAACATGTATTTCCGGTAAAATCTAGATATGGAATTTTGGGTTGAATACAATACCTTCTCTATACACTATGCACGGGCTAGAAGAAGTGAAATGGTCTTGTGTTATAGAATTAGAATGCAAGTCTTTGTTTGCAAGTTTTATAAATAGGGTGCGAAATTTTATAACTTTATATTCTCGTAATCTTGTTTTCTTTGCCACTTTGAGATGTTGCTGATAATGTAATTCTTGTTCCATTTCTTCCAGATTTTCAGGCTACGCTCTTTGAAGGTGTATGAGGAGGTATAAAGAAGCCTTTTCTTGATACCAGTAGTTAGGATGATGTAGTCAAAATTTGATTTCGTGCCATTTTTTTCTTTCCTTGTTTTTTATACAGTCAGAGACAATAAAAAAAATCTGATGTGTTCCATTCATGTGACTTTCTCTACATCTCTGCAACAAATTATTGTTAAAAAGCTTACGCTTGTATATACTTCATGCAAATCGAGAAGAAAAAAATATCAGAAATAGTCTTATTACTTGCTTCCTTGAAAGTAGAAGCGAAATTAGGGAGTACCATAGGTTAAAGCAGGCGCCCCAACAGAACGTACGCTCGGGCGGCAGTAAAAGCCCTCAAGCCTTGACCGTCCGGTTGCGGGCATGAAATGGAGGTGCTGCAGTGGCGGAACCACGATTGTGTAAATTAACTTACACGTTCACTGTCAATTACATAATAATTATAGTAGTATTTTATACACTTTAAAACTGATATCTAATACAATACAAAATAAAATCTAATTGGTAGGAAATTCAATTAACGAAATACAAATACTCATATAAAACTAATAAACTAAAATAATGTAATATGACATAGACCTTGTTGGTACTATGCAATTCAATGAAGTAAAGAATACAAATAAACATAATATTCTTCAAATAAATGTCTCTATGAAAACGATTCTTTCTTAGCCATCCAACAATCGCCGCGATTTTTGCAGTTGTCTGTTTACAACCAGCTGTTCAATACGTGGGACTATTGTTTGCGAGCTACCCAATCGCAAACATGCTTTCAAGTGTTCATCACTTAATTGGCTTCTGTGACGTGACTTTGTACACTTCATTAAGGAAAACAGTGATTCGCAAACATAGGTTGGCCCGAACATGTTCCTGCTAGATTGTGGAGTTTAGGGCGTCTTACAGAGGTGTAGAAATGGTTTCTATTTTAATATTTATCTTTTAACTCAATATTATTTTGTGTATCTATTACTTCCAACTGCAGTTTAACATGACTATCGAGGACATCCCCTGAAAATGGTGTTGCAAATAACTTAAATTGTTTCTCAAGTGGTATAATGTTCTGCAATCTACGTTCGAATTCTTCACGCAATTGTCGCAGTATGGTTATATATTCATCAAAGTCGAAGGTTTCTATACACTGAGGTTATGGTCGGAAAATGTACCGTCACCGCGAGTAATGTCGTAGAAAATTAAATTTAGTTATTTTGTTTAGAAGTTTATAACACACTCAAAATGTTGCCGCGTCATTTTCTTCCATAAACAGAAAGTTTTCTTCCCATTCTGCTCGAAACATCACAAGTGTGGACGACTGTCTTCCCAACGCCATCGTAAGTAGGACATCACACTACTAAAATGTAGCATTACACCGCCACTGCACGGATACACTAGACTGTGTTAGCTGTGCGGCCCGCAGTGAGTGTAACGTTTAGCCCCGTACGCCCTCAAGCGACCTTGACTCGACTTGGGGATGCCTGGGTTAAAGTGATAGTCAAAAGCTGGTTGCTATGTGACTGAAGTTCCTTTGTTTGTATGGACACGAGTTGACAAATTCCCATATGAGAAAAGTGTAAGTTTGTCAAAGCTGAAACCAAAAATAAGGGATAACTCAAAAACCATCAACTCCACGAAAAAAATGTATGTAACATAAATTATGTGTTTTAATGTGCTCTACAATTTATGTATGGTAAGTTTTTGTCCATCTCTTACGGTTTAGCAGTTATGCAAAATTCCGTAAAATTCATGCAGAATAAAGTAGCCTTCAGAGGCTATTCCCAGAAAATTCAAGATATACATTTTATTTGTCTGGTAAATATCTCTAATATAAGATTATTTTAATCAAAATCGTTAGAGCCATTTTTGAGAAAATCAAACTTTTCGAAAAAAGTTCCATATTTTCTTGAAAACCTTCGTGTCGAATCCTTGGAAGACACCAAACTTAAATACCAAGTCTTTTCGTTTTTGAGCTATGTTGCACACACACGCGTACATTTTTCTAAAAATGTTTTTTTTTTTGGATTAATGTGGTCTCAAAACATATATTTTTCCGGTGAGATCTCGGAATGGAATTTTTGGGTGCAATACAATACCTTCTCTATGCACTGTGTACATAGTACGTATAGAGAAAGTAATAGGCTTGGCGCTGTGATTTTTCTGAAAATATGAATGTTTGACGGGGACTCGGGTCTTTCCACTATTTTCATTGGTGCAATTCTGGTACAATGCACCGCGCGAGGAAGGAAATGCAAAACCAATTGGGCAATCTACCCCTTCACAGATCGCACCTGCTCGACGCTCCCTCCGAACAGGTTGACTGTATAAGTAGGTATTAATTTTGTCTGCCACGTGCGCGCAGTAGAACTTCAGTATGATGCGCAGAGAAAAGACTAACCTAATTTTACAACACCCATTGAGAAGAATGGAGTATTGTCGAACCAGAAAGTTTAGGAATCATCAGACACCTCGTCTTATGATACGTATTTGCAGGCGTATTTTTAATGTCTTTGAGTGTACCAGGTGACCGGTAACATGTAGGACCAGGCGACGGTGTTCGGCTGGTTGCGGCTGGATGCTGGATTTTGCCCTTTGGAAAAGTTTCTCCCTGACATTTGGTGAGCCCTTCCTAGGCGCCTGTCTCGAGAGAATAGAACCCCCAAGGGCCATTTTTAAGGACCCTATTCTTGGTATCGTATACCGTTATGCTGAATTATTCGCACTTAGGGTCTCCCTCCCAGAGATCATGTTAAAAATAAACACGCCTACTTGCGGTCCTCTGCTCCAGGGTTCCGGGGGTAAAAATAAAATAAAATCTGTATATTAAACCCTGATAACTAATTACTTAAATCAGGGTAAAATATCCTAAACTTTATACATTTGTTACTACTTGTACCAATTACAAATTTAATCATACAATTTAAATTTACAGATATAAATTTAACCTAACTTAGGTTTTATAAATACCAATTAAAATCATAGTTATTGTTTCTTAAACTGCGTGTTAATATTTAATTAATATAATTTCGATTTAATTAATATTAATATTATTATAAGTTCGTATTTTAATATATATTTTAATAATTTTTATTTAATTTTAGTATATAGTTTTACTATAATTATTACTATTTATTAAAAGGGTTTAATATACACATTTTCCGGGGTCCTGATTGGTAGACGAATATTCACATAACGCTGCGAATCTTCCGGTCATATCATTTTATTATCATTTTCAAAGTCGAAGGATCAGGCGAGTGAACGGCAAGTAAGCCTTATGTCGTTAGAGTTTGCTTTGTACAAATGCCTGCCCTCACATTCGGTGTCTGATGGGGTCTCAGTCCATGGTGGGTGCCTCCGACATCAGAATGTAATAATATCTAGAGAAGTTAGAAACCCCGCCTGTGTCCCAGACTGCCGACCTTTGCTTCGCCCCCTCCTTCTGGAGGTTTCCCGAAGCACAGTAACCCTTCGTGTAGCTTAAAAGCCGAAATTCTGCAACGCTCCAGGTAAAGGGATATTTAAACATTTGGCTTTATATCCCCGCCGCTGAATCCTTGCACTTGACAGTTCGGGTGGTTTCGTGTAAGGTTGGCTATGCTGCTTTTGCGGCGTTGCCAGAGTAACTAGTAAACAACAACAGCTGATTGTAAGTGTCTCTATCGTGTGTAACGGCGAATATAACGTGAGTGCCGATGAATAATGAGAGCAATTCGTTATTATTGATGCTAATGAAAATAACAGTGATACTGAAACGCATGTAGCATACATTGCGTATTTACGACAATATAGAACACATCAATGCAAAATAGCTCGTTACAACGAGAGAAAGGTATAACAAAGTAATTTTCACCAGTTTAGAATTTTAATGACTCAATTCCATCTAAGTCTCCGTCGTCATCATTCTGGGAAACAACATCGTCATTATCGTCACCAAGACATGTATCATTAGTGGTTCACATTCACTGATGATTCCGTCTAATTGCTGTGCTTTTCGTATTACTTTATGAACATGATTCACTTTCTTCTTCCATGTAGCCGCCACACCTTCCCACAAAAGTGTATCCACCTCTATAATTGTGAAAGTCTTGTTATGTTCCCTCACGTACAAACACCAAAACACTATCAACAAATATAAATAACAACGAATAATACGTAGGCTGTACAGAACATCTTAAAGCACGTGTTAGAGTTCACAAACTGAGCACGTGGTTGGAAATAGCCAGATATTGCAACGGTGCGGCATCTAGATCCATTTCCGTTTTCTGACCGACCGACCGGAATGCTGCTTTGTGATTGCCTCAGAAAGTCAAACGGATAAAGCTTTTCGTTTGTTATTTGAGGGTGTACCAACTTAACTCCTAACTGTCAAGTGCAAGGATTCAGCGGCGGAGATATAACTCTCTATTTGTTACATATGCCGTTGTTCCTTTAGTTCGCAAATCGGTATTTGTACAACTTTTATCTTCGAGATCAGTCTTCAGCAGGCATCGGCAAGAAACCACAGAGAGTGACACTCTCAGCCTAATCTTACACCTAGAACTAACACTCTCCTTTACCATAACCCATTCTCATCCTCACCAATCACTTCGCAAAGGGGCCGGCTGGGCTTTGGTCAAGCGGATCTGTTAGCACTACTTTCACCTACTGGCGACCGCACAGTGCACCAGTTCACCGTCTCCAACTCAGCGCGGGTGCAACAGCGGTACCGCAGCATTCCCCACCGCTCAATACCAGTGGAGTTTTTTTGTTAGTCGGTATGCCCAGTCCTTAAGGTGGATTTTTCCTCTCCACTTGAAAAAAAAATCTTATGTGTTCCATTCACATGACTTTCTCTACATCTCAGCAAATTATTGTTAAAAAGCTTATTCTTCTATTTACTTCATGCTAATCGAGAAAAAATTAGCAGGAATAGTCTTATTACTTGGTTCCTTGTAAGTAGAAGCGAAATAAGGGAGTACCATAGGTTAAAGTGATAGACATAAGCTGGTTGCTATGTGACTGAAGTTCCTTTGTTTGTATGGACACGAGTTGACAAATTCCTGTACGAGAAAAGCGTAAGTTTTTAAAGATGAAACCAAAAATAAGGAATATCTAAAAAAATGATCAACTTCACAAAAAAATGTATATAATATAAATTGTGTGTTTTAACGTGCTCTGTGGCCATGCCGTGGCCGAGTGCTTAGACCACTCGCCTCTCAGCTAGACGGCCGGAGTTCAATCCCAAGCGACCACATGTGAGATTTTTGATGGACAAAGCGGCGCTGGGGCAGGTTTTTTCCGCGTACTCCGGTTTACCCTGCCATCGCATTCCACCGGTGCTCCATCATCATTCATGTATCATCAGTGTCACCATAAGAAGGTAAAGCGGGAGTTAAGTACTACCAAACATTAAAGTGATAGTAAAATCTTTTAAAACCTGTCGCTGTGTGATTGTCATTGAAATTCCCGTTTTTGCATAACAAGGAGTAATTGAAAAGACATACACCCTACTTCCTATTTGAGAAAAGTTGAACTATTTTAAAGTTTACTCCACAGCAAGGAATATCTCGGAAACGCACAACAAAAACTATAAATGACATAATTTGTTTGTTTTGACGATATCTACATTTGTGTGCAGTGTTTGTCTATCTCTTACTGTTTACCATGATAGCCTCTTAAATCAGGACCACAGCTTCCAACCTGGCGTAGCATTATACATCTTTAGCATGTCTTCCTTCGAAAACGAAGTAGTGCCGGTGGTTCCGTGTAAAATGTATTTGTAGGTAAAAGAACCTCGTACATTGAAAGTAGAAGGTTTCTGCAAAAGTACATCATTTCGCTACCGCAAGTGCCATCTGTGGGCGACGAGCCGATCCCTCGTTACATGCTACATGTTTTGAGATCCCCTGAATGCAAAAAGAAAATGCATGTTTAGGAAACGGTCAGTGTGTGTGAGTTTGTTCCAAGGATGCGACAGGAAGATATTCAAGAAAATCTTACTACCCCAAAACATCCTTAAATGGAAACTTTTTCGAAAATTTTGATTTTCTCAAAAATGGCTCTAACGATTTTGATTAAAGTGATATCGTATATTAAAAATATTTACCTGGCAAATAAAATGTATATCTCTAAATTTCTGGGAATAGCCTCTGAAGACTACTTTGTTCTGGATGAATTTTACGAAATTTTGTATAACTGCTAAATCGTAAGAGATGGACCAACTTACTGCACAAAAATGTAGAGCACTTTAAAACACACAATTTATGTTATAAGCATTTTTTTCGTGGTGTTGATCGCTTTTACTTTCTCTACACGTACTATGTACATAGTGTATAGAGAAGGTATTGCACTCCATCAAAATATTCGATACCGAGATCTCACCGGAAATATGTGTTTTAGGGTCCCCAGTATCCAAAAAAAGTATTTTCAGAAAAAGGTCCGTGTGTGTGTGTCCTTGTGTCAGTGTGTCCGTGTAGCTGTGAACACAATAACTCAAAAACGAAAAGTCGGTAAAATACCAAACTTGGTATTTAAGTTTAGTATCTTCCAGGGATGCGACGCGAAGATTTTGAGAGAAATCCCCCCACCCCAAACTACCCTTTACATGGAACTTTTTTCGAAAATGTTGATTTTCTAAAAAATGGCTCTAACGATTTTGAATAAAGCATCGTATATTAAAGATATTTACCTGACAAATAAAATACATGCTTTGAATTTTCTGGGAATAGCCTCTGAAGACTACTTTATTCTGGGTGAATTTTACGGAATTTTGCATAACTGCTAAACCGTAAGAGATGGACAAAAACTTACCACACAACAAATGTAGAGCACTTTAAAACACACAATTTATGTTATATACATTTGTTTCCTGGAGTTTATTGATTTTAAGATATTCCTTGTTTTTGATTTCAGCTTTGAAAAACTTAACTTTTCTCATACAGGAATTTATCAACTGCTGTCCATACAAACAAAGGAGCTTCAGTCACATAGCAACCAGCTTTTGACTATCACTTTAACCTATGCTACTCCCTTATTTCGCTTCTACTTACAAGGAAGCAAGTAATAAGACTATTTCTGCTCGATTAGCATGAAGAAAATAGAAGCATAAGCTTTTTAACAGTAATTGGTTGCAGAGATGTAGAAAAAGTCATGTGAATGGAACACATCAGATTTTTTGAAACGTCTGTTACGTCCCTGTCACATGATATGATGTCAGAGTTGAAGATTTCCTAGCCCTGGGTCTGAAAAATGTCATGACGCAATGTAGTGCAGATATAGTAGGTATACGTTTGTATTTGAGTTGAGCTGTGGAAGCAAACGCTCGTTTGGAGGGGAATTCGCTTGAGGGAGACAGTATTTTAACGACTCCATGAAATATTCCCCTCTCCGGAATAATGTTATATGTCCCTCAGCTAAAACTTTACTTCAAATAAACACATTATACCGCGTCCACAGAGAAATCAGTGTTACCAACTTTGCTTACGTCTGCGTCCAATCATATCCTTGCTTTTAAATGAGCATCGCTCTTCAAAAGAATCTGTACCAGATTCCATAGCCTTACTTCAGATGCCATACATGTTCTTTTGTCTTATAGAGGAAGTGTTGCATTCTAAGTAAAACTTAGATAACTAGCTTTCATCGGAAATACATTTTAACAAAAAATATACTTGCTCTATCAAATAGGCGAACTATTGTATTCCAAATGTATGTGTCAAACTTTCAGCGAAAATATATCTTTTGAGAGCTGCAAAACTTAACAAACAAAGCATTTTTGCAAAGAAAAAATCTTATGTGTTTCATTCACGTGACTTTCTCTACATCACTGCAAAAAAATATTGTTAAAAAGATTGTGCTTCTATTTACTTCATGCTAATCGAGAAAAAAAAAATAGCATAAATAGCTTTATTACTTGCTTCCTTGTAAGTAGAAGCAAAATACGGGAGTACCATAGGTTAAAGTGATAGTCAAAAGCTGGTTGCTATCTGACTGAAGTTCGTTTGTTTGTATGGACAGGAGTTGACAAATTCCTGTATGAGAAAAGTATAAGTTTTTCAAAGGTGAAACCAAAATTTAGGAATATATAAAAAACGATCAATTCCACGAAAAAAATGTATATTACATAAATTGTGTTGTTTAACGTGCTCTACATTCTTACTTTCTCTACATGTAATATGTACATAGTGTATAGAGAAGGTATTGTATTGCACTCAAAATTCGATACCGAGATTTCACCAGAAATGCATGTTTTTGGTCCACCTGAATCCAAAAAAATCATTTTTGGAAAAAGGTTCGTGTGTGTGTGTGTGTGTGTTTGTTTGTCTGCGAGCCTGTGGACAGCATAGCTCAAAAACGAAAAGATCGTTAAATTCCAAACTTGGTATTTAAGTTTGGTATCTTCCAAGGATACGACACGAACATTTTCAAGAAAATCCCCCCACCCCCAATGACCTTTACCTGAATTTTTTTCAAAATTTTTAATTTCTCAAAAATGGCTCTAACGATTTTTATTAAAATATCGTATATTAAAGATATTAACCTGACAAAAATGTGTATGTGTAGAGAAAGTAAAAATGAAAGTTAGTTTTATATAAGGACGCTCTTTAACTGCTATGGTTCTCAATGTCCCATTTTAAATTGGGCGTGAAAGGCCGCTTAATTTTGCTCAGAGACCTGTTTTTCAGGCTTGAGGTTCTTTTACGTCCGTAAATCTACGACACGGGACCAACGGCTTTACTTCCATTCCATAGGAAGCCGAAAATGTCTACCGTCCTCCGCCGGGTTTGAACCCGCGACATTGGGTTTATGGAGCCACGGAGGGCAATTCTTAGAAAGAGGCTCTTGTGTATTTGTGTCTCTGCCTGTGAATTCAAAAACGAAAAGTCTGTGTAACACCAAGTTAAGTTTAGTATCTTATAACTGCATCACACGACAATTTTCATGAAAATTCCCCCATCCAAAACTACCCTTTTAGAAAATTTTGATTTTTTGTTCAAAAGTGGTTATAACGATTTTGATTAAAATCGTATTTACTTTCTCCACACGTACTATGTACATAGTGTACAGAGAAGGAATTGCACTCTACCCAAAAATTTGAAACCGAAATTTCACCGGAAACAAAAAAAAAAATCATTTTCAGAAAAAGGTCCGTTGTGGGTGTATCCGTGTGTCCGTATGTCTGTGAACACGATAACTCAAAAACGAAAATTCAGTAAAATATCAAACTTGGTATTTAAGTTTAGTATCTTCCAGGGATGCGACACCAAGATTTTGAGAAAAATCTCCCCACCCCATACTACCCTTTACATGGGACTTTTTTCGAAAAGTTTTATTTTCTTAAAAATGGATCTAACGATTTTGATTAAAATACCGTATATTTAAGATATTTACCTGACAAATAAAATGTATATCTTGAATTTTATGGGAATAGCCTCTGAAGACTACTTTATTCTGGATGAATTTTACGGAATTTTGCATAACTGCAAAACCATAAGAGATGGACAAAAACTTACAGTAATACATGTAGAGCAAGTTAAAACACAATTTATGTTGTATACATGTTTTTCTTGTAGTTGATCGTTTTTTCGATATTCCTTGTTATTTGTTTCAGCTTTGAAAAACTTTACTTTTCTCGTACAGGAATTTGGCAACTCCTATCCATACAAACAAAGGAGCTTCAGTCACAGAGCAACCAGCTTTTGGCTTTCACTTTAACCTATGGTACTCCCTTATTTCGCTTCTACTTACAAGGAAGCAAGTAATAAGACTATTCCTGATAATTTTTTTCTCGCTTAGCATGAAGTAAATGGAAGCATAAGCTTTTTAAAAATAATTTATTGCAGAGATGTAGTGAAAGTTATGTGAATGGAACCCATCAGATTTTTAGAAAAAGCTCCGTGTCTGTGTATGTGTGTTAGTGTCTTTGGACAGCATAGCTCAAAGACGAAAAGACCGTTGAATACCAAACTTGCTATTTAAGTTCAGTATCTTCCAAGGATGCAACACGAAGGTTTTCGAGAAAATCCCCCAATCCTAACTGCCCTTTACATGGAAAAAAATTCGATTTTTTTTTTTTTGACTCAGGAGACCATGTTTAGTTACCTAATGTTTTCTTTATTTATTTACTTCCTTCTTCACTTCCTCCTGAATACAGGAGATTAAACAAACGATCGTCAGGTGCGACAAGATTTCAAATAAATGAACATCAGCTGCGATAGTATGTTTCGACAATATCACTCCAGTCAGATGACAACGTTTGGTTCAAAGTGTCTAATTGGCGCTTTAATAGCTTAGCTAAATTGTGATAATAGAAGCGCGTGTCTGCTCGGTAACGGAAGCATCTCCTTTATCCTACTTCAAGTCAGTACTGTGTGTATTTGTGTGTGTGAAACGCTCAAAAACGAAAAGTCGGTTAAATACCAAACTTGGTGATTAAGTTTGGTATCTTCCAAGGACGGGACACGAATATTTTCAAGAAAATTCCCGCATCCCAAACTACCCTTTTAGAAAATGTTGATTTTTTTTTTCAAAAATGGTTATAATGATTTTGATTAAAATCTTGTTGTTTTTTTTAAGATATTTTCATGACAAATGAAATGTATGTCCTGAATTTTCTGGGAATAGCTTCGTAAGACCTCTTCATTCTGGGTGACTTTTGTATTACTGGTAAACCGTAACCATTAGACACAATGATGATACATGAAATGAAGATGGAGCACCGTAGAATGTGGTGGCGGGGGAAACCGGAGAGCCCGGAGAAAAAGCCGCCCCTCTGCCGCTTTGTCCCCCACAAATCCCACATGCCTTGAGACCCGGACCGCCTTGGTAAGAAGCGAGTGGTATAACCACTGGGCCACGCGCGACCTGCCGGTTAGATAATACAAACGTAAAGCTTTGCTTTTTGATTCGAGCGGGAATATTGTGAAACAAGAGCAGGCATTGACAAACCAATATTATTGTTTTTTGTGAACAATGGTGTGTATTAGCGTTTAAATATGACAATATTTAGCATTTACTTTAAAATTTGTGTAATATATAGGTCGAAACAAGAAACTTAGATTAAATTCTATTACTTTCTCTACATGTACTAAGTACATAGTGTATATAGAAGGTATTACATTCCACCCAAAAATTCCATACCGAGATTTCACCGGAAATACATGTTTTGGGTCCCCCTGAATCCAAAAAAAAAAGCATTTTTACAAAAACGTCAGGTGTGTGTATGTGTGTGTTTTTGGACAGCATAGCTAAAAAACAAAAAGACCGTTAAATACCAAACTTGGTATTTAAGTTTTGTATCTTCCAAGGATGCGACAGGAAGATTTTCAAGAAAATCCCCCCATCCCCAACAAGCATTTACACGGAACTTTTTTCGAACATTTTCATTTTCTTAAAAATGGCTCTAATGATTTTGATTAAAATGTCAAATATTAAAGATATTTATCTGACAAATAAAATGTATATCTTGAATATTCTGGGAATAGCCTCTGAAGACTGCTTTATTCTGGATCAATTTTACGAATTTTGCATAACTGATAAACCGTAAAAGATGGACAAAAACTTAACTTACACAAAATGTAGAGGTCGTTAAAACTCATAATTTATGCTATATAATTTTTTCGTGGATTTGATCGTTTTTGAGGTATTCCTTGTTTTTGATTTCACCTTTAAAAACATATATTTTTCTCATACAGGAATTTATGAACTCCTGGTCTATACAAACTTAGGAACTTCAGTCACAAGCAACCAGCTTTTGACTATCACTTTAACCTATGGCACTCCCTTATTTCACTTCTACTTACAAGGAAGCAAGTAATAAGACTATTTTTGATAATTTTTTCTCGATTAGTATTAAGTAAATAGAAAAATAAGCTTTTTAACAATAAATTGTTGCAGAGATGTAGAGAAAGTCATGTGAATGGAACACATCAGATTTTTTTAGGGCAGTTCTCAATATTTATAGGCACATTATAATTATATCTATTATCTATATCAACATTTTCAAAAAAAGTTCCATGTAAAGGGTAGCTGGGGTGGGGAAATTTTTTTCAGAATCTTCCTGTCGAATCCCTGGAAGACACTAAACTTAAATACCAACTTACACACGGACCTTTTCCTGAAAATATATTTTTTGGATACAGGAGACCCTAAAACGTGTATTTCCGGTGAAATCTTGGTATTGAATTTTTGGGTGCATTACAATATCTTTTCTATACACTAAGTATATAGTACGTGTAGAGAAAGTAAAAATTAAAAGCAACAATTCAGTGTTTTTCGTGTAGTTTGTTGAAAACTTCCTCGTCTCATCTTTAGGAAGAAATATAATAGCAAGGTTGCTTATGTTATTTTTACGTTGTCTCCCACGTACAACATACATACTAGGTAGAGAGCGTATTGATTTCCACTGACAAATTCACTACCAAAATTTCAACGGAAGTGCATGTTTTGAGGTTCACGGAATAAAACAATATGAGGTGTTCCGTTCCCATGACTCTCTAGCTGTTTCACAAACAAACCAGAGTTGTCCTACTACTTACTTCCTTGGATAAACCGACAGTCAAATGTTTTAAAATCTGGTCGGTAAATGAAACAATTGCAATTCGCTAGGAATTAACAAAAGAGAGAGGTCTTCCCGTTTGAGACTAGTTTAAAGCTTAAAAAGGAAACCAATAATTCGGAATATCTCGAAAACGGTTAACTCTATAAAAAAAATCTGATGTGTTCCATTCACATGACTTTCTCTATATCTCTGCAATAAAATTATTATTAAAAACCTTATGCTTCTATTTACTTCCTGCTAATCGAGAAAAAAATTAGCAGAAATAGTCTTATTACTTGCTTCCTTGTAAGTAGAAGCGAAATAAGGGAGTACCATAGGTTAAAGTGATAGCCAAAAGCTGGTTGCTATGTGACTGAAATTCCTTTGTTTGTATGGACACGAGTTCACAAAGTCCTGTATGAGAAAAATATAAGTTTTTATAGCTCAAACCAAAAACAAGGAATACCTCAAAAACAATCAACTCCACGAAAAAAATGTATATAACATAAATTGTGTGTTTTAATGTGCTCTTCATTTTTTGTGTGGTAAGTTTTTGTCTCTCTCTCTCTTACAGTTAAACACTTATGCAAAATTCCGTAAAATTCACTCAGAATAAAGTAGTCTTCAGAGGCTATTCCCAGAAAATTCAAAGTATGCATCTTATTTCTCAGGTAAATATCTTTAATATACGATATTTTAATCAAAATCTATAGAGCCATTTTTTAGAAAATCAAAATTTTCGAAAAAAGTTCCATTTAAAAGGTAGTTTGGAGTGGGGGGATTTTTCTCAAAATCTTCGTGTCGCTTCCCCGGAAGATACTAAACTTAAATACCAAGTTAGGTATTTTTCCGACTTTTCGTTTTTGAGTTATCGTGTTCACAGACACACGGACACACACACATACACGGACCTTTTTTTGAAAATACAGGGGACCCTAAAACATATATTTCCGGTGAAATCTCGGTATCGTATTTTTTGGTGGAGTGCAATACATTCTCTATATATACTATGTACATAGTGCGTATAGAGAAAGTAATAAATAAATAAAAATCAATAAATAAAATAAAAAACACATAACATACAATTTTTTCTGACTCTTACGTTTTAACAGTTATGCAGAAGTTATACAAGTGACATCCAGAATGAAGGGGTCTTCAGAGGCTATTCCTAGAAAATTCAAAATATACATTTCATTTGTCATTAAAATATCTCAAACATTTTAATAAAAATCGTTAGAGCCATCTTTGAGAAAATCAAAATTTTCTACACATCTTCCATGTAAAGGGTAGTTGGGGTGGGGGTATTTTCTTAAAAATCTTCGTGTGGAATCCTTGGAAGATACTGAACTTAAATACCAAGTTTGGTATTTTCTTTTTTGAGCTATACTGCCCATAGACACACACACACACACACTCACTCGGGCATGTTTCTAAAACTGCTTTCTTTGATTCAGGGAGTCTGAAAACATGTATTTGTGGTGAAATCTCGGTATCGAATTTTTGGGTGGAATACAATACCGTGTCTATCCACTTTGTGCATTGTACATATGGGCCTGAGAAAATAAAAAGTTGCGCACTAAACCGTGGATTTCGGCAAAACACACGATTTATGTGTTGGAGAGAACCGTTTGCTAGACATTCCTTTTTACTGGTTTCAACTTTAAAATACTAATTCGTTTCTCAAACATGAAGTCATCCGTGTTTATTTTGGTTTACTCCTGGTCATGCTAAGAAGCAGATTTAAATAACAATCCCAGTGCAACCACATTTTGAAACATTTGACTGTCGGTTTAGCCTAGTGTATTCCATTATTTGCCTTCTACTTATAAGGAACAAGACCATTTCTGCTAATGTTTATCTCTTAGCATGAGGTAGATAGAAGAATAATGTTTTTGAGAAGTTTGTAGCACAGCTAGAGAAAGTGATGTGAATGGAGCACATCAGGGAGCCCCAAGTCTTGCCTTTTTACTACACGTGCCTAATTAGCTGAGAAAGTAAACATATAGCTGGTACGTTTGTTACAGGTTAGCTAATTGGACACGTATTGTGTTAAATAATATAAACAGTGATTTATATAAAACTGACACATTTCTTTCTTTAATTATTCCTTTCTAAATTCATTCAATGACCCAATTTTAGCACAAAATTAAGCAGAGTGTTCTGGAGTTTCGATTACTTGTCACTAGATACGCAGATGTTTTTGTTTTTTTCCTAATTGCATTGTTGGCAGCTGTTTCGACATTTTGCTCTTGTAGTCAACGTGAAAATGCAGTACGATGTAGAGCTGAGTGAAGGATATTTTCAGCAAATGGCGCTACATGTCATACATCAAATGAATCCATAAACCTAATTGCAAGTTTCTTTGACGACTGGATAATTTCCAGGAACCTGTGGCCACCGAGATATCCGGATTTGTCATCGCCGGACTTCTTTCTTTGAGGTTACTTAAAAGACAGGGTTTACGCCACACGTCCCCAGACATTGGACGATCTGAAGCACAACATCACAAAGCTATTGACAACAGAGTCCTCCAGTACGACGTGTTGAGTTGTGCCTTATGCAGGATGGAGGACATTTTCAACATTTGCTATAGAGGTAAATAATCTCCCAAAATTCCGCTACAATTTAGGTATAATAAGTTGTCGCTAGCATAACACATTTTGAAACAATTGATGAAAGAAATGTGTCAGCTCTATATAAATCACCCTGTTTAAAGAGCGAAGGGCTGGTAGGAGAGACGTCAGGATGTCCCTGGGGGGTCGCGCGGATGTTCCAAAGCCATTTCACGGCACGCGCACGCGCGCGCGCGTAACTTGAAAAGGGCAACAGTTAAACATGTGCTTTAGGACTGGCCGCAGAAGTCTCACTAAATTGCATGTATAGGAACAGTGACTTAATCACATAATACACCTACTTCATTTAATATGTATAATAGTTATTTATGCAACTCTCATTATGAGAGTTGCATATATAATTACTTTCTCTACACGTACTATGTACATAGTGTATAAAAAAGGTACTGCATTCCACCCAAAAATTCGATACCGAGATTTCACCGCAAATATATGTTTTGGATCCCCCTAAATCCAACAAAAAAGCATTTTTGGAAAAATGTCCGTGTCTGTGTGTCTGTGGACTGAAAAGCTCTAAAACAAAAAGACTGTTAAAAGGCAACATTGGTATTTAAGTTTGGTGTCTTCTAAGAATGCGACACGAAGATTTTCAAGATAATCCCCCTAACCTAAGTTACCCTTTACATTCGAATTTTATTATTATTTTCGACAAGTTTGCTTTTCTTAAAAATGGCTCTAACGATGTTGATTAAAACACCAGATATTAAAGCCATTACTATCACAAATAAGATATATATCTTGAATTTTCTGAGAATACCTTCTGAAGACCTGTTTATTCTGGATGAATTTTACGGAATGTTGCATAACTACTAAACCGTAAGAGTTGGACCAAAACTTACCACACAAAAATGCACAGCCCATTAAAACACACATATTACGTTATATCATTTTTTTCCTGGAGTTGATCGTTTTTAGATATCCCTTGTTTTTGGTTTCAGCTTTGAAAAACATATCTTTTCTCATACAGGAATTTGTCAACTGCTGTCCATACAAACAAAGGAACATCAGTCACATAGCAACCAGCTTTTGTCTATCACTTTAACCCGTGGTACTCCCTTATTTCGCTTCTACTTACAAAGAAGCAAGTAATAAGACTATTTCTGCTAATTTTTTCTCGATTAGCATGAAGTAATTAGAAGCAATAGCTGTTTAACAATAATTTGTTGCAGAGATGTAGAGAAAGTCATGTGAATGGAATACATCAGAATTTTAGATTTTTAAACGTGTGAATTAAATATTTAATTTTCATTGATAATGTATGTCATCATTGAATTTTTATTTGAAACGATGCTGAATGCTTGTACTGTGCTTTAAGACAGAAGGAAATAAATACTAAATTCTGTGATTTCCTGTACTTGCTCCTAGAAACTATTCTTACGAAAAGTTATCTCTCTCTCTCTCTCTTTCTCTCTCTCTCTCATGCTAATCCAGATAAAGGTTTACAGAAACAATTTCATTGTAGCTGTAAGAGAAATACACAAGACTGAAGTGATAAATTGAAAAATACATATTCTTTGCATGACATCATAAGAAACAAAAGATTGACAACTTTAGCAACTAAACACAATTCATCCCTGAAATTTGACTAAAACTGTGAAATATTCAAACACCATTGTACATATATAGAGAAGGTATTGCATTCCTCCCGAAACTGGAAGGACACATTATAGGGTCTTTGTATAAAAAACAACAACACATTTTTAGAAAAAACTCCATGTGTATTTTGTTCATGTGTCCGTGTGTCTGTCATTAGCATAACAAAAACGAAAAGTCATTTAAATACCAAACTTTATTTTACAAAGTTGGACACAAAGATTTTCAAGAAAATCACCCCACATGGAAAAACTTTCTAAAATTATGCGTTTTTCTATAAAACCACTCTAACGCCGTATATTAAAGATATTTACATGCCCGCCTGGGTAGTGTGCTGGTGGCGTGCCTGCTTCACATTCAAAAGGTCGTGAGTTCGAATCTCGCTTAGGGTTAGTTACCCTGATAAGGTTCTTTCGGGGTTTTCCCTTATCCTGAGAAGACGAATGTCGAGTAACTTTAAGCTCCATGGATCCCGAGACCATTTTAGCATCATTTCACCAATTTCATTCATAGTCCGATATGACGTTAAGCTACAAAAAAAAAAAAAAAAAAAAATAATGATTTTTGCATAACTGGTAAATCGTAAGAGATAGACAAAAACTTCTTGAAAATGTAGATCTCCTTAAAAAAAAGTTTTTTATATAAATTTTTTGGCAAAGTTGATCATTTTTTAGATATTCCTTGTTATTGGTTCCCTGAATAAACGTTATAAGGTTCCCTGTATAAAACAAAATACATTTTTAGAAAATGCCATGTGTGTATGTGTTTTTGTGTGCCTGTGTGTGCATGTATGTATGTGTATGTAAGAGTATGTTTGTATATATGTAAGTATGTGTATGTATGTACCTATGTGTTTATGTATGTGTGTATGCATGTATTATGTATGTGTGTGTGCATGCGTGTATGTATGTGTATATGTGCGTATGTATGTGTGTATGTGTGTATGTATGCATGTATGCATGTGTGTATGTGTTTATGTATGTGTGTATTTGAGTATGTATGTGTGTATGTGTTTATGTTTGTGTGTATGTATGCATGTATGTATGTGTGTATGTGTTTATGTATGTGTGTATGTGTTTATGTATGTGTGTATGTATGTATGCATGCATGTGTTTATGTATGTACGCCGTACGTATGTATGTGCGTATGTATGCGTGTATGTGTTTATGTATGTGTGTATGTATGTGTATGCATGTATGTGTGTATGTATGTACGACGTACGTATGTATGTGTGAATGTTTCTGTGTATGTATGTGTATATATGTATGTATGTGTATTGGTATGTATGTATGTATGTATGTATGTATGTGTATGTGGGTATGTATATATGTGTGAATGTATGTGCGTATATGTGGTATGTTTATGTATGTATGTAAGTGTGTATGTATTTGTGTGTATGCATGTAGGTGTAATTATGTATGTGTGTAGGTGTATATGTGCGTCCGTGTGTGTATGTATGTGTATATGTAAGTGTGTATGTGTGTATGTATCTGTATATGTGTATGTATGTATGCATGTATGCATGTATGTGTGTATGTATGTATGCATGTGTGTATGTATGCATGTATGTGTGTATGTATGTATGCATGTGTGTATGTATGTATGCATGTATCTATGCATGTGTGTATGTATGTATGCATGTGTGTATGTATGCATGCATGCATGTATGTGTATATGTATGTAAGTATGTATGCATGTGTGTATGTATGCATTCATGCATGTATGTGTGTATGTATGTACGTATGTATGTATGTATGTATGTATGTATGTATGTATGTATGTATGTATGTATGTATGTATGTATGTATGTATGTATGTATGTATGTATGTATGTATGTATGTATGTATGTATGTATGTATGTATGTATGTATGTATGTATGTATGTATGTATGTATGTATGTATGTATGTATGTATGTATGTATGTATGTATGTATGTATGTATGTATGTATGTATGTATGTATGTATGTATGTATGTATGTATGTATGTATGTATGTATGTATGTATGTATGTATGTATGTATGTATGTATGTATGTATGTATGTATGTATGTATGTATGTATGTATGTATGTATGTATGTATGTATGTATGTATGTATGTATGTATGTATGTATGTATGTATGTATGTATGTATGCATGTATGTATGTGATTAGCTTAATAAAAACGTAAAGTCATTTAAATACAATCTTCCAAGATTGGTCACAAAGATTTTCAAGAAAATTCCCTTGCCTTAAACTACCAGTCACATGGGAAAGGCCTCCAAAATGTTTATTTTCTCAAAAAGGATTTTCCGATTTTTATTACAATACCTATATTAACGATATTTACATGAGAAATGAAATGAATATTTTAAATGTTTGGGATAGCCTCTCAATTCTCATTAACTTTTGCGTTAGTGACAACGGAAAGAGATAACAAAATGCTATTATAAAAACATGTAGATCTCGTCAAAACACACAATTTGCGTCAAAACACTCTTTTGCACAGCTAACCATTATTACTTTAATTTTAAAAGATTTATATCTTTCTCAAAATCTTGACCATGCAAAGAGAACCGAATTTCAAAGTCAATCGCTTTAGCCAAGTGCATTCCCTTATTTACCTTGTACTTACAAGGATGCAAGTAATAAGACCGTTTTGCTAATGTTTATCTCTATTAGCATGAAGTAGATAGAAGAATAATAATTTGTAAGAATAGCTTGTTTGTAGAAGATATAGAGCAGTCTTATGAATGGACCACATCGGATTTCTTCATAAGAAAATAATAGTGATTCTGAAGTTGAATAAAATATATCGTCTTTTCTAACTGGGATATTTAAACTATCAGTTAACTGAAGCTATAAACGCCCTGGCGCATGCTTATTAATACACACTCACGTCTCGTAAACTTTTTCAATATTCTGCATACTCCATAATCGATTTCTTTTAGGAATTTTAACAGCATCTCAAAAGTACATTAAAGAAAATTATTATTATTATATTTATTGTTTTAGAAAAAGGTCCATGCGCATACGTTTTTACTTTCTCTACACGCACTATGTACATAGTGTATAGAGAAGGTATTGTAATGCACCCAACAATTCAATAGTGAGATTTCACTGGAAATACATGTTTTAGGACTCCCTGAAACCAAAAAAATCATTTTTAGAAAAAACGTTACTGTGTGTGTCTGTTTGTCTGCTGTGTGTGTGTCTCTGTGTATGTGTGTGTCTGTGGACAGCATAGCTCAAAAACTCCATTAAAAACCAAACTTGGTATTTAGGTTTGGTATCTTCCAAGGATGCGACACGAACATTTTCAAGAAAATCCCCCCACCCCAAGTACCTTTACATGGAACTTTTTTTCGAATATGTTGACTTTCTCAAAAATGGCTCTAACGATTTAGGTTAAAATATCGTACATTAAAGATATTTATGTTACAAATAAAAGGTATATCTTGAATTTTCTGGGAATAGCCTCTGAAGACTACTTTATTCTGGATACATTTTACGGAATTTTGCATAACTGCTAAACCGTAAGAGATGGACAAACATTTAACACACCAAATATGTAGAGCATGTTAAAACACACAAGTTATGTTGTACACATTTTTTTCGTGGAGTTGATCGTTTTTAAGATATTCCTTGTTATTTGTTTCAGTTTGAAAAACTCATACGTTTCTCATACAGGAATTTGTCAACTCCTGTCTATATAAACAAGTCACATAGCAACCAGCTTTAGACTATCACTTTAACTACGTAACTCAAAAAGAAGAAAGCCGGGACAACACCGAACTTGCTATATAAATTCAGTATCTTCCAAGAAAATCTCCGCAATCCCAATTATCCTTTATATGGAATACTTTTGGAAATTTTTGAAATTCACAAAAACGGCTCAACGACATTGATTAAAATAGTAAATACTAAACATAGTTTACATGGAATTTTCTCGGATGGCTCTGAAGCCTCTTCATTCTGAATGGCTTTTGTTTAAAGAGCGAACCGCATGATACAGCCAAAAACTTGTACATCTGGTTAAAACACACAACGTGTTCAATAATTTTTTGTGTAATTAAAAATTTGGGGGATATTTATTTAATTTTTATTTAATACTATTATTCTTCTTTTCAAAAGAGAAGTCGTCATTAATTTTTACTTTCTCTACTCGTACGGTGTACATAGTGTATAGAGAAGGTATTGTATTGCACCCTGAAATTCGATACCGAGATTTCACCGAAAATATGTTTTACGGTCCGCTGTATCCAAAAAAACGTTTACAGAAAAAGGTCCGTGTGTCTGTGAACACGATAGTTCAAAAACGAAAAGTCGGTAAAATACCAAACTTGGTATTTAAGTTTAGAATCTTCCAGGGATGCGACACGAAGATTTTGAGAAAAATACCCCGCCACCAACTACCCTTTACATGGAACTTTTTTTAGAAGTTTTTGATTTTCTCAAAAATGGCTCTAATGATTTTGTTTAAAATTTCGTATATTAAAGATATTTACCTGGCAAATAAAATGTATATTTTCAATTTTTCTAGAAATAGCCTCTGAAGCTCACTTTATTCTGAATGAAATTTACGGAATTTTGTATAACTGCTAAACCGTAAGGGATAGATAAAAACTTACTACACAAAAAATGTAGAGCAAGTTTAAACACACAATTTATGTTAAATACTGTTTTTTGTGGAGTTGAAATGATTTTAGATATTTTTTTTTTTTTGGTTTCAGCTTTAAAAAAAACATACTTTTCTCATACAGGAACTCGTGTCCATACAAACAAAGTCACATAGCAACCAGCTTTTGACTATCACTTTAACGTATGGTGTCCCTTATTTCGCTTCTGCTTGCGAGGAAATAAGACTGTTTCTACTAATTTTTTCTCGAGTAGCATGAAGTAAAGGCTTTTTAACAATAATTTGTTGCAGAGATGTAGAGAAAGTGGTGTTAAGTGTGACGGAAGCACGGTTGGTACTCACCCAGACAGCAGCAGGAGCAGATGTGTCGCTCGTGGATCTCTGAGGCGAGGTACGTGTTCACCCTGCTTTGACACAAAGTTATACTCCACCACCTGTAGCTCGCCACGCCCCCCACCCCTGCTGCTCCACCAATCAGCATCCTCCTCGCCCACCACCTTCCTATTGTTGGCAATACCCGAAAACATTATCGAAACTTTCCCTCAATTACACACCACTTGTCATCTTCAGACATTTGCTTCAATGAGCATTTCATTACCCACCTTCCGTATTCTCTTTGTTTCGTAAAAATATTCCCAAAACTCTTGTGCTGCAAAACGTGACAATGAGTCACGTAAAACAATCCTTCTATGAAATTTGGTAAAACGTTTCAAGTTTTCATATTCCTTTTCTTTCTCTACATAGTACATAGGTTCACAAGATATTGCACTGCACCCAAAAATTACAAAAAAAAGTCCGTGTGTCTGTCGACAGCATAGCTCAAGAACGAAAATACCGTTAAATATCAAACTTGATATTTATGTTTAGTATCTTCCAAGGACCTTAGTATCTACCTTTTCAAGTAAATCCTCCCGACTCATTTACATAGAAAAAAAATAAAAAAATTTGATTTTTTCAAACATGGCTGTATTGATTTTCATTAAATTATCGTATATTAAAGATATTTGTATGACAAATAAAATGTATACCTTGAATTTTCTGCAAATAGTCTCTTAAAACCTTTTTATCCTGGATGAACTTGGCTGAATTTTTCAGAACTGGTAAACCGTAACAGACACACAAAAACTTACTACAAAAATAATATACATCTCGTTGAAACATACAATTTATGTCATATACGTTGTTTTTTTCGTGGAATTGACAATTTCTGATTTAAAATACTCACACGTTTCTCCTGGCCGTGCATAGAAACGAATTTTAACCACAGGACAACAGCTTTTAGAATATTCGACTATTGGTTTAGGCAAGTGTACTCTACTTACAAGGAAAGACAATTTCTGGTCTCGATTATTATATAGAAGAGTATGCTTTTTAACAATAATGTGATACAGTGATGTACCGAAAGTTATATGAATGAAACACATCAGATTTTTAGAAAAAGGTCCGTGCCTGTAAACACGATAACTCAAAATCGAAAAGACCGTTAAATATAAAACTTGGTATTTGGGTTTGATATCTTTCAAAGATGTGACACAAAGAGTTTCATGAAAATCCCCACCACAAACTACCCTTTACTTAGAAAAAAATTCGAAAATGTTGATTTTCTGAAAATGTTTCTAGTTATTTTGATTAAAATATCGATATTAAAGATATTTATATAGCAAATGAAATGTATATTTTGATTTTTTTGGAAATAGTCTCTGAAGACTTCTTTTTTTTTCTGGATGAATTATGCTGACATTTGTATAACTGGTAAACCGTAAGAGATCGTCAAATGCTTACTACAAAAACTTATATGTCTCTTTTACTTTTGTAAAAAATCTGATTGTTGCATTCACATTTCTTTCTCTGTAACAAAGTATTGTTGTGCTTCTATCCTCTTCATGCAATCGAGATAAACACTGGCACTTGTTACTTAGTAGAAAGGAACTCACTAGGATAAACCGATAGTCACATGTTTTAAAATGTGCTTGCAGTTTCTTTCCGTGGCCAGGAGTTGACAAGTTGCTGTATTTTAAAACTGAAACCGATAACAAGGAATATCTCGAAAACGGCCAACTTCACGAAAAAATGCTTACGACATAGATTGGGTGCTTTAACAACATCTACATGTTTTGTGTGGTAAGTTTTTGTCTATCTCTTACAGTTATGCAAAATTCGGAAAACGTATGCATTACGAACAGGTCCTCAAAAACTATTCCCAGAAAATTCAAAATATGCATTTTATTTGCAATGAAAATATCTATTATATACTGTATTTTAATCAAAATCGATAGAGCTATTTTTGATCAACTTAAAATCTTTGAAACTTGTTCCATGAAAAGAGTAGTTTGAGGAGAAGGGGGGGATTTTTTGTTTTTTTTTTAAATCTTATCCTGTCCTTGGAAGATGCTGAACCTAAATGTATCAAATATGTATTCAAAGAACTTTTCGAACGCATGCGCACCGCAAAAATTTTTTTCTAAACAAAAACAAACAAAAAAACTTTTTTGTTAACGGGATCTAAAAACATATTTCCGGTAACATCTCGACGTCGATTTTTGAGTGAAATACTCACTTAATAAAAGTAGTGCAGAAAATAAAAATAACAGGTTAGAAGAATTCTATTACTATCTAAGAATCATTAGTAAAGGCAAATTATGTTAGAGTAGCAATTAGTTTGAAGTGATAGTAGTGAAGTTAATTAAGTTCCAGGAATCTCAGTAAACAAAGGAACAAAAATGGTGTGTTATTTATGGACGCTCTTTAACTGCTGTGATCCTCAGCGTCCCATTCTATATTGGGTGTGAATGACCGCTTAATTTTGCTCAGAGACCTGTCTATCAGGCTTGAGGTTCTTTTACGTGCCGTAAATCTACGACACGGGACCAACGGCTTTACTTCCCTTCCGAAGGAAGCCATGCTAAGGATTTTTACACCCGAAAAAATCCATCGTCCTCCACCGGGTTTGAACCCACGACCTTGGGTATATGAAGTCAGCATGGTAACCATTACACCACGGAGGACGACTAACAAAGGAACACAGTTGGCTTATCGACTTAGTATGTGTTCACAAAACTAACTCACGTTTATAGTCCGAGTAAGCCATTTATAAGAATTAGAGAAATTGAATATTTCTTGAAATTGGGCAGTCAAAGAGAATGAAAAGTGTGCAAGGTGTTAATAAGAAGTGCAAGAAGTGACAATGTAGAACATGTAACGATGATACCAGGTGAGTGGCTGCGGCATCGTGCGAGACTTGCATTGGAAGTGTTGTGGATTCTATTTCCGTAGCCGGTCTTCTTGACCAATGTTGTTGTTGTTTTTTGCCAGGCGATTACTGGGAACATTCATTACATTCCCCAAATCTTCCTTCCATGATTTCCTGTTCCCATAATTTCTTTGTAATCACTTTCAAGCGACGGGGTTGCGGTTGGATGGTGTGTTGCGCGCTGATGTTATCGCGGTACCGCCCGATTGGGACCAGTTTGGGGAACTATTTGAGGCTAGTGATTTGGGCCCGGACGGCGTCGGAGGCGTTAGGAATCCCATTCATGCTTGCAGCCGTCGTCATCCTGGTGTGGTCTCTCCCCTTATTTCCCTCTTCATGGGGTAAAGTGACTCAAGAGCTTATGTGTGGTGTTCTGCTCCAGAGAATGTCCTTGAAGAATTCTAATGCTAGGAATTGTGGGGAGGTAGTCTTAAGTAGGCGGGAGTTAGATTAGCATAAGGGTATGTACTCTGGCGCTACATGCGATTCAAGGGAGTCTTGCTACACTCATTGTACTACATTGCTAGACCAATCACCCGTTTAGCAGTGATTGAAAAGGGATTTGCTGTATAGCAGTGTAATAGTTTGTGACGATGGGTGGTTAAAGCTATCAACATTTTCAAAAGAATTTCCATGTAAAGGGTATTTTGGGATGGGGGAATTTTTCTGAAAATCTTCGTGTCGCATCCTTGGAAGATACCAAATATTAGTTTTTGAGCTATGCTATTCACAGATACGAATCTTTTTCTAAAAATGACATGGACCTCAAAACATACATTTCCGGTGAAATCTTGCTATAAAATTTTGGGTTCAATACAATACCTTCTCTATACACGATGTACATAGTACCGATAGAAAAAGTAAAAACAGTTGTTTTTTTTTGTTTTTTTTATTCTCAAACATGCCTCTACGGATTTTATTAGATTATAATATTTCTAAAATATCTTTAAAGCGTAAAATGTATATCTTGAATTAGCCTCTGAAGAACTCTTCATTGAGGATGACTTTTGCAAAACTGGTAAACCGTAAGAGATAATACTTTACTACACTAGAAATCTCATGTGCTCCATTCACATGACTTTCTCTACATCTCTAAAACAAATTATTGTTAAAAAGCTTATTCTTCTATTTACTTCATGCTAATCGAGTAAAATAGTCTTATTATTTGCTGTCTTGTACGTAGAAGCGAAATAAGGTTGTAGCATAAGTTAAAGTGATAGTCAAAAGCTGGTTGCTATGAGACTGAAGTTTCTTTGTTTGTATGGACAGTAGTTGACAAATTCCTGTATGAGAAAACTATAGGTTTTTCAAAGCGGAAACAAAAAACGGAATATTTAAAAAACGATCAACTCTACGGATATATATTCCGTATACATAAATTGTGTGTTTTAATGTGCTCGACAGTTTTTGTGTAGTAAGTTTTTGTCCATCTCTTACGGTTTAGCAGTTATGCAAAATTCCGTAAAATTCATCCAGAATAAAGTAGTCTTCAGAAGCTAATCCCAGAAAATTCAAAATATATATTTTATTTGTCAGGCAAATACCTTTAATATACGATATTTTAATCAAAATCATTACAGCCATTTTTTAGAAAATCAAAATTTAAAGTTCCATTTAAAGGGTAGTGTCGCATCCTTGGAAGATACCAAACTTAAATACCAAGTTTGGTTTTTTAACGGACTTTTCATTTTTGAGCTATGCTGCCCACAAGCGCGAGCACACACACACACACACACACACACAGACGGACGGACATTTTTCTAAAAATACTTTTTTTGGATTCAGGGAGTCTCAAAACAGTATTTCCATTGAAAACTCGGTATCGAATTTTTGGTGCATTACAATACCTTCTCTATACACTATGTACATAGTACGTGTAGAGAAAGTAAAAATTTCTACCGGGCTAAAACACGTAATTTGTGTTAAATATATTTTTGTGGGGTTAACCACTTCCGATATTTTCTTTATTATTGGTTTCAGTCTTAAAATATGTACTTTTACGTTCCTCAAACGGGAAGTCGTGCATCGTTTTTACTTTCTCTACACGTACCATGTACGTAGTGTATAGAGAAGGTATTGCACTCCACCCAAAAATTCGATACCGAGACATATATGTTTCAGGGTCCCCTGTATCCAAATAAAGCATTTTCACAAAAAGCTCCTGGTGTGTGTTGTGTCCGTGTGTCTGTGAACACGATAACTCAAAATCGAAAAGTCGGTAAAATACCAAACTTGGTATTTAAGTTTAGTATCTTCCAGGGATGCGACACGAAGATTTTGAGAAAAATACTCCTACTCTAAATTACCCTTTACATGGAATTTTTTTCGAAAATTTTGATTTTCTCAAAAATGACTCTATTGATTTTGATGAAAACATCATATATTAAAGATATTTATCTGACAAATAAAATGAATATCTTGAATCTCCTGGGAATAGCCTCTGAAGACTATTTTGGATGAATTTAACGGAATTTTGCTTAACTGTTAAACCGTAAGAGATGGAGAAAAGCTTACCGCATAAAAAATGTAGAGCACTTTAAAACACACAATTTATGTTATATGCATTTTTTTTCGTTGAGTTGATCGTTTTTGTGATATTGCTTGTTTTTGGTTTTAGCTTTAAGAAACTCGCATAGGACTTTTGCCAACTCCTATTCATTCATAAAAAAGGAACATAGCAACCAGCTTTTGGCTGTCGCTTTAACCTATGGTACTGCCTTATTTCGCTTCTCTTACAAGGAAGCAAGTAATAAGACTATTTCTGCTAATTTTTTCTCGATTAGCATGAATTAAATCGAGGCATAAGCTTTTTTACAATAATTTGTTGCATAGACGTAGAGAAAGTCATGTGAATGGAACACATAAGATTTTTCTTTTTGGTGGTTAGGCAAAGAGAACAGCATTTTAAAACCATCACATAGTGACCAGTCTTTAAAGATTTGCCTATCGTTTTAGCAAAGTGAATTCCTCTACTTTCATTACAACTAAATCTTTTTTACATCATTAGCGTGAGGTAGAGAGAAACGTAAGTTTCTGTAAGAAGAGCTTGTTGAAGTATGTGTATCGAAACTCATGTGAGTATAACACTTGCTACATGAAATGCTGGATATAATACTCATGCGTCTAACCCTTCTCCTTTAACTGTTTGACATTCGCATTTCCTTCTTACCAATGTTTTTCTCTCTTACTTCACTAACATTTTCTGTCATCTCTTTATTTTAGTCTTGGAACGTTTTTCTTCAGCTTTATTTGCATCTTAATGCCGTGGAATAATAGGAATCTTGCCACTACAACGTAAATCTCTCTTACGTCATTTCAAACAATGCACGATCAGTCGATGAGATTAAAGGAGTTTATTCCCCTGTATGTGCGCATTTGGGGTGAGAAGTAAACATTGTAAGTTATACAATATATCATATATATACAATAACCGTTACATGATTTTCTCTACATCTCTGCAACAAATTATTGTTAAAAAGCTTGTGCTTCTATTTACTTCATGCTAATCGAGACACAAATAGCAGAAATAGTCTTATTACTTGCTTCCTTGTAAGTAGAAGCGAAATAAGCGAGTAGCAAAGGTTAAAGTGATAGTCAAAAGCTGGTTGCTATGTGACTGAGGTTCCTTTGTTTGTATGGACTGGAATTGACAAATTCCTGTATGAGAAAAGTATAAGTTTTCAGAACAGAAACCAAAAACAAGTAAAGACGATCAACTCCAAGAAAAAAAGGTGTATAATATAAATTGTGTGTTTTAATATGCTCCCCGGAAGATACTAAACTTCAATACAAGTTTGGTGTTTTACCGACTTTTCGTTTTTTAGTTATCGTGTTCATAGCCACACGGATACACATACACACACGCGGACCTTTTTCTGAAAATGCTTTTTTTGGTTACAGGGGACCCTAAAACATATATTTCCGGTGAAATCTCGGTACAGAATTTTTGGCTGCATTGCAATACCTTCTCTATACACTATGTACATAGTGTGTGTAGAGAAAGTAAAAATATACCACTTTTAAATGGAGAAATTAACAAAGAATTTCTAAGAGATGACAACTTGGATGAAAAGCCTCGGATTTTCAGTTGACAAGAGTTCTGCTACTCCTGGATGGACACTTCCTACATGAAAATCCGCGTTACAACTTGGTCTGGATATCCTCTTGTTGATAACGGCTAATTCAGAACACAGCTGTCATTCCAAGCTTTGGTAGTTAAACTTCCACCAAGGCAGCTCTCTTTCCGTTCGTCTTTCTTCCAATTATTACTTTCTCTGCACGTACTAAGTGCATAGTGTATAGACAAGGTATTCTATTGTAACCAAAAACTCAAAACCGAGATTTCACCAGAAATACATGTTCTGGGTCCCCTTTATCTCAAAAAAGTCTGATGTGTTCCATTCACATGGCTTTCTCTACTTCTTTGTAACAAATTAATGTTAATAAGCTTATTCTTCTATTTACTTCATGCTAATCGAGAAAAAAGTTAGCAGAAATAGCCTTATTACTTGCTTCCTTGTAAGTAGAAGTGAAATAAGGGACTACCATAGGTTAAAGTGATAGTCAAAAGCTGGTTGCTGTGTGACTGAAGCTAATTTGTTTGTATGGACACGAGTTGACAAATTCCTGTATTAGAAAAGTACAAGTTTTCAAATATGAAACCAAAAACCAAAAAATATCTCAAAAAAGATCAACTCGAAAAAAAATTATATAACATAAATTCTGTGTTTTAAGGTGCTCTACATTTTTTGAGCAGTAAGTTTTTGTCCTCTCTTACGGTTTAGCAGTTATGCAAAATTTCGTAAAATTCATTCAGAATAAAGTAGTCTTCAGAGGCTATTCCCAGAAAATTTAAGATATACATTTTATTTTTCAGGTAAATAGTTTTAATATACAAAATTTCATCACCATCGTTAGAGCCATTGTTTGAAAAAATCAAAATTTTCGAAAAAAGTTCCATGTAAAGGGTAGTTGGGGGTGGGGGAATTTTTCTCAAAATCTTCGTGTCGCATCCCTGGAAGATACTAAACTTAAATACCAAGTTTGGTATTTACCAACTTTTCGTTTTTGAGTTATCGTGTTCACAGACACACGGACACACACTTACGGACCTTTTTCTGAAAATGCTTTTTTTAGATAAAGGGGACCCTAAAACATATATTTCCGGTGAAGTCTAGCTATCGAATTTTGGGTGGAGTGCAATACCTTCTTCATACACTATGTACATAGTACATGTAGAGAAAGTAAAAATAGTCGGGCACGCAGTTATTTGTACACCAAAAGTGTTAAGTGTTGTGCTCTAGTGACCAATAAAGTTACTGTAACATAAACTGGCGTTCTCATGTGTTACAATATTTTCATTACAAATCTTGACTTTTCTGGCAATAGCCTTTGAAGACCTCTTTATTCTGGATCTCTTTTTTGTAACTAGTAAATCGCAAGGGATACACAAAAACTTATTGGTCAAAAATATAGATCCCTTTAAAATACACAAGTTATGTCATATACATTTTTACTTGCTCTACACGTACTATATACATAGTGTATAGAGAAGGTATTGCACTCCACCCAAAAATTTGATACCCTGATTTCACCGGAAATATATGTTTTAGGGTCCCCTGTACTCAAAAAATGTATTTTCAGAAAAAGGTCCGAATGAATTTTACGGAATTTTTCATAACTGGAAAACCGTAAGAGATAGACCTAAACTTACTTAAAAGAAAAGGCAGGTCATGTTAAAACATACAATTTATGTTATATACATTTTTTTCCGTAGAGTGGATCGTTTTTTAGATATTCCTTGTTATTGGTTTCAGCTTTAAGAAACATACTTTTCTCATACAGGAATTTGTGAACTCGTGACCATACAAACAAAGGAACTTCAGTCACATAGCAACCAGCTTCTGACTATCACTTTAACGTATGGTACTTCCATATTTCCCTTCTAATTGCATGGATTGTTTCTCGGTTAGCATGAAGTAAAAATAAGCATAACATAACTAACATAACTCCATGGCACGACAGCTCACGGGGAACCTTGGCCTACCGCCCGGCCGCTGCGTCCCCATCTCGGTCCACTACAGACGTCATGGATGGGGTGCAGTATTGGAGGGTGAGACGTGGTCAGCGCCTCGAGTCTCTCCCGGCCGGTTAATGCGGTCCTCACGACCTGGAGCCGCTACTTCTCCATCAAGTAGCTCCTCAATTGGCCCCCCAGGGACCTCACGAGGCTGAGTGCACCCCGGTCCAGGTCTCCCAGCGGGGGAAAATTCCCCACGCCGGTACTGGGGATCGAACCCAGGTCTCCCGCTTGGTAGGAAAAATAAGCATAAGCTTTTTAATAATAATTTGTTGCATAGATGTAGAGAAAGTCATGTGAATGGAACACATCAGATTTTTTGTAGAGTTAACTATTACCAAGATAATTATTTATTAGTTCCACTTGCAAACATTTACTTTTCTCAAACTAGAACTCCTCAATCGATCTCTTTTTGTTTTTATCCTGGCCATACAAATTTTAGTGTCAGTCGTATAGCGAGAGCTTTTAAAAGATTTGAGTATCACTTTAGCCTAATGTATTTCCCTTCCCACGATGTTCAAGACAAAATCATACTGTTTTGTAAAAAACTAATTTAGATGGAACAGCTAAACAAAAGCATAGTAATGTAACACATCACATACATTATAATAAATATATTAACTCTCTATACGTACTATATATCTAGTAGGTAGAGAAGATATTGTATTCCACCCAAAAATCTATTTCTAGATTTCATCGGAAATGCATTTTGAGCTCCCTGCATCCAAAAAAGCAAGCATTTTTAGAAAAAGGTTCGTGTCTGTGAACTCGATAGCTCAAAAATGTAAAGTCGGTTAACTACCAAACTTGATATTTAAGATCAACATCTTTCAAGGATGCGAAACAAAGATTTTCAAGAAAATCACCTCATCCCAAACTACCCTTTGCATGCTAAATTTCTCAAAATGACTAACGAATTTGGTTAAAATATCACATATAAAAGATATTGTAACAGTTGCCTTAAAATGATTTACAAATACACTGCTACAAATAAACCTGTACACGTTTCCAACAGCATATATATATATATATATATATATACTGTTTTACATTCATATGACTTTTTCATCATAATTCATTTTTTCTTCATTTTTATATATTTGTTTCATACTGTGAAAGGACAAGGAAATTTCAATTGCATTACATAGTAACAGTCTTTAAAAAACGTTGAATATCGCTTTAGCCTAGTGTATTGCTTTATCTCCCTTCTACATATAAGGAACTAAGTAATAAGACAATTTGTTCTTATGTTTATCTCTATTAGCATGAAGTAGATAGAAGAATAAGCTTCTCTAAAAATATTAATTTTTGGAGGTTAGAAAGAGAAAATCGTGTGAAAGAAACACCAGATTTTTGCTTTTACTCTCCCATAAACTTCCTCATTGATAAGTTCATCATTTTGCTGTAGCAGCACGTTTCAAATGCTTCTGTTCTTCTTCTCTCTGATTTTAGCACTGACCAAGTTTCACATCCATATAACAAAACGGGATTTATCATTTACTTAAACGACATTTGGCAAAATATATATATGGTCATAAAAAGTATGAAACAGGCAGGAAATACAGTCTGAATGTATTACAGCTGCAAAAAGAAATAAAATTCGGTTGGGATAAAGAAACACGTATTTTAGATTTGGGAATGGAACCGAGGATGGGAATATCGTGGCTTAGATTGGAACGTGAAAATGTTGAAAATGCTGGTATGAGTATTTGCCCATGATGCGCGGAAAAGGAAGACAGGACGCATATTTTGGCAGTTTGCATGTTGACGTAGGATGATAGGAAAAAGTTATTACCTGAGGTGTTTTAGCTTCAGACAGACGGATGGCAGCATGCTAGGACTTGATTATAAACAGCCAAAACTTGTCATACTTGGCCACATAATGGAAGTACGTGTACTAAGAGACAAGTTTATGTTACATTCACAATGAAATCGTAAGCGCAACGCAACAAGTTGGCACGGGCTTCTGGATCTGTAAATTAAATACGGATATCTTCCACGCGCACCGCAACTTTCAAATTGAATAACATAACCAATAACACCACTTAAGAAAATTCACTCAATTTTTTACAAATAAATAGGTTATAAAAACCTTACATACCAACAACTAACGCTCAGGCAGTGACGTCACAATAATTTGGTCATTCGAAATTATTGAAAATAGCACACTTTTTTTTTTATTATAAGTTTAACGTCCTTTAACCTGGTTGATCATATCGGACGATCAATGAAATTGGTGAAATGATGCTCAATTAATCTTGGGGTCCATGGAGCTTAAAGTTACTCGACATTCGTCTTCTCAGGATAAGAGAAAATCCCGGAAAAAACCTTATCCGGGTAACTCACCCTAAATGAGATTCGAACCCACGAGCTTTTGGATGTAAGGCACATAGCAACCAACTTTTGACTATCAGTTTAATCAATAGTACTCCCTTATTTCCCTTCTACTTACAAGGAAGCAAGTAATAAGACTATTTCTGCTGATTTTTTCTCGATTAGTATGAAGTAAATAGAAGCATCAGCTTTTTAACAATAATTTGTTGCAGAGATGTAGAGAAAGTCATATGAATGGAACACATCAGATTTTTTAATCTCCTGTCCTGGTTATTGGTAACAAGGTGACAGTCAATCTTCATTTTTAATAACTGTCAGTTCTATAATTGTACTTTCAATTAATTCAGTTATTACAATGTTTATTTAAAGTTTTATCCCGTTCATAATGTATTTAGTTCAAAAAAAGAGTGAAAATAATCATTATTTGTATTTCTTGTGTATGACATGAGTGCAATAACCTCAAATAAAATAATGTTCGTTTCCATTTCATGTATTAGTTCATGTTCTCCATTTCTGTTGTTGCTATCGATATTGTACATTGCGTGTAGACACGGTCGGCCATGTCATAATTCAGGAGGCAGTGAAGAAAGAAAGAAAACCCTTGTGTAAATAAAGATGGTGATCATGTACCATTTGAGAACTAATGTAAGTGTTACAATGATAACCTTCCTATGTTATATTATAATAGTCTATTGTCTTATCAAATACAACTCGTGTTTTCATCTCTTAGGACGTCGCTTCGCTCCGGTCGCGAATTGTCGACAAGACAAGACGCTCGTGGTATTACTTATGATAATTTTTCAAAATGTTTATCTCAAAAACTGATTAGCTAATTTGATTAAAATACCATATGATATTTTATGACAAAGGAAATGGTAAAGCTATACGAGAGTACAATCATATAAATATATCCCTAAGAATTGAAACTAACGTTATAATCCACTTCAGAGCACCAATGAGCTAATATGTTTTCATCTAGAATTAGAATATCCCACCGCTCCTACCCTGAAAATACTCTTTCTTAAATAGCAAAATTCACGAAAATTATCATGGTGGGGGAAGATTTAACAACTGTTGCTAGGCGGGAAGTAAGTATTTATGTTCTAGAAACAATGAAATGTGTCTGCTACCAACATAGATAAAGTCACCAAACAAGAAAGAAAAAAAAAGTCACCAACACTCACACATTAACAATGGAGTGCTAAGGCTCAGTTGGTGAAACCGGTGGAAATTATTAAAACCAAAGTACAGGAAAGTCAGTCACACCTAATGCTTCCTTCGCTCGCATGCTTTGGTTGGAACAATCGTAATGATTAAAACAAAAGTAGACGAAAACTAAGTAGTTTATTTAATACAATGACCTAAATATAACACAGCTCGCTCCGCTCGCATGCTTTGTTAACACCAGTGATAATTATTAAAACCAATGAAAATCAGTATACTTACACACACACACACACACACTAATCTAAACCTAACACAGCGCACGCTCGCTTCGCTCGCATGCTTTGGTAAAACCAGTGGAAATTATTGAAATCAAGGTACAGGAAAACCAGTTTATTTAATACACTGACCTAAACGTAACACAGCGCACGCTCGCTTCGCTCGCATGCTTTAGTGATACCAGTGATAATTATTAAAACCAATGAAAATCAGTATACTTACACACACACACACACACACACACACACACTAATCTAAACCTAACACAGCGCACGCTCGCTCCGCTCGCATGCTTTGGTGAAACCAGTGGAAATTATTGAAATCAAAGTACAGGAAAATCAGTTTATTTAATACACTGACCTAAACCTAACACAGCGCACGCTCGCTTCGCTTGCATGCTTTGGTGATACCAGTGATAATTATTAAAACCAATGAAAATCAGTATACTTACACACACACACACACACTAATCTAAACCTAACACAGCGCACGCTTGCTCCGCTCGCATGCTTTGGTGATACCAGTGATAATTATTAAAACCAATGAAAATCAATATACTTACACACACACACACTAATCTAAACCTAACACAGCGCACGCTCGCTTCGCTCGCATGCTTTGGTGAAACCAGTGGAAATTATTGAAATCAAAGTACAGGAAAATCAGTTTATTTAATACACTGACCTAAACCTAACACAGCGCATGCTCGCTTCGCTTGCATGCTTTGGTGATACCAGTGATAATTATTAAAACCAATGAAAATCAGTATACTTACACACACACACACACACACTAATCTAAACCTAACACAGCGCACGCTCGCTTCGCTCGCATGCTTTGGTGATACCAGTGATAATTATTAAAACCAATGAAAATCAGTATAGTTACACACACACACACTAATCTAAACCTAACACAGCGCACGCTCGCTTCGCTCGCATGCTTTGGTGATACCAGTGATAATTATTAAAACCAATGAAAATCAGTATACTTACACACACACACTAATCTAAACCTAACACAGCGCACTGTCGCTTCGCTCCCATGCTTTGGTGATACCAGTGATAATTATTAAAACCAATGAAAATCAGTATACTTACACACACACACACACACTAATCTAAACCTAACACAGCGCACGCTCGCTTCGCTCGCATGCTTTGGTGATACCAGTGATAATTATTAAAACCAATGAAAATCAGTATACTTACACACACACACACACACACTAATCTAAACCTAACACAGCGCACGTTCGCTTCGCTCGCATGCTTTGGTGATACCAGTGATAATTATTAAAACCAATGAAAATCAGTATACTTACACACACACACACACACTAATCTAAACCTAACACAGCGCACGCTCGCTTCGCTCGCATGCTTTGGTAATACCAGTGATAATTATTAAAACCAATGAAAATCAGTATACTTACACACACACACTAATCTAAACCTAACACAGCACACGCTCGCTTCGCTCCCATGCCTTGGTGATACCAGTGATAACTATTAAAACCAATGAAAATCAGTATACTTACACACACACACTAATCTAAACCTAACACAGCGCACGCTCGCTTCGCTCGCATGCTTTGATGACACCAGTGATAATTATTAAAACCAATGAAAATCAGTATACTTACACACACACACTAATCTAAACCTAACACAGCGCACGCTCGCTTCGCTCGCATGCTTTGGTGAAACCAGTGATAATTATTAAAACCAATGAAAATCAGTATACTTACACACACACACTAATCTAAACCTAACACAGCGCACGCTCGCTTCGCTCGCATGCTTTGGTGAAACCAGTGATAAGTATTAAAACCAATGAAAATCAGTATACTTACACACACACACACACACACACTAATCTAAACCTAACACAGCGCACGCTCGCTTCGCTCGCATGCTTTGGTGATACCAGTGATAATTATTAAAGCCAATGAAAATCAGTATACTTACACACACACACACACACACACACACACTAATCTAAACCTAATACAGCGCACGCTCGCTTCGCTCGCATGCTTTGGTGATACCAGTGATAATTATTAAAACCAATGAAAATCAGTATACTTACACACACACTAATCTAAACCTAACACAGCGCACGCTCGCTTTGCTCGCATGCTTTGGTGAAACCAGTGGAAATTATTGAAATCAAAGTACAGGAAAATCAGTTTCTTTACACACTAACCTAAACCTATTACAGCGCATGCTCGCTTCGTCCGTATGCTTTGGTGATACCACTGAAAACTACTAAAAACAAGTTACACGAAAATCACGTATTTACACAACAGTAATGGATTCAGAACTCTAAAAACACAGAATTACTTTTAGAATCGGCAGGATGGCACATCGCGGCATTTTTTGTAATAATGTTGTAAATCATCGTCATGATGTAAAAAAAGACAACTCATGCCTTAAAATCAATTATAAAGCGACTCTAGTGATCTAATAACAAACCACCAATGATGGTTCCACAACCTTTTAATGGCTAGTGATAAGCAGTTTTCAAATATTGGTAGTTCTGAATTTTGCAACATGAACGTCAGCTATGAACGATTTAGACACCACCTGTCTGATAGCTGGTGAAACAATAGAAATTGTTGTAAAAAAGTTAAGCAGACGAATGCTTTTGGTGTATTTTAATGTGAATCGCGTACTTTGTTGAAATTTAAAGTCCAAAAATAAACAAGATATGTTTTTAAAAGTTAGTAATACAATGTTACGGTGAGTAAAAGTGAAAAAACTAATACCTAAATAGCTTTAGTGGTAGTTTAAGCGGTGGAACCAAGATATGGTAATAATAAGGAAATGTATATTCTGAATTTTCTGCGAATAGACTATAGACAAGTTTTCATTCTGGATGTATTTTGCATAACTAGTAAACTGTATGAGAGAGACAAAATCTTACTGCACAAACAAAAAAAAAACAAAAAAAATCTGATGTGTTCCATTCACATGACTTTCTCTTCATCTCTGCAACAAATTATTGTTAGTTATCTTATGCTTCTATTTACTTCATGCTAATCGAGAAAAGAATTAGCAGAAATGGTGTTATAACTTCCTTAAAAGTAGAAGCGAAATAAGGGAGTACCATAGATTAAAGTGACACCCAAAAGCTGGTTGCTATGTGACTGAATTTCCTTTGTTTGTGTGGGCAGGAGTTGACAAATTCCTGAAACTAAGAACAAGGAATATCTAAAAAACGATCAATTCCATGAAAATATGTATATAACATAAAGTGTGTGTTTTAACGTGCTCTACATTTTTTGTTTAGTAAGTTTTTATCTATCTTTTACGGTTTAGGAACTATGCAAAATTCCGTAAATTTCATCCAGAATAAAGTAAGCTTTAGAGTCTATTCCCAGAAAATTTAAGTTATACATTCTATTTTTCAGGTAAATATCTTTAATATGCGATATTTTAATCAAAATCGTTAGAGCCATTTTTAAGAAAATCAAAATGTTCGAAAAAAGTTCCATCTAAAGGGTAGTTTGGAGTGAGGGGATTTTTCTCAACATCTTGGTGTCGCATCCCTGGAAGATACTAAACTTAAATACCAAGTTTGATATTTTACCGACTTTTCGTTTTTGAGTTATCGTGTTCGCAGACACACGGACACACACACACACACACACACACACACACACACACATATACACACACACGGACCTTGTTTTGAAAATGCTTTTTTTTTTTTTATACAGGGGACCCCAAAACATATATTTCCGGAGAAATCTTGGTATCGATTTTTGGGTTGAGTGCAATACCTTCTGTATACACTATGTACATAGTATATATAGAGAAAGTAAAAATTTAGATTCTTGTTAAAACACCCAATTTAATTATATACTTTTTACTTTCTCTACACGTACTATATACATAGTGTATAGAGAAGGTATTGTATTCCACCCAAAAATTCAATACCGAAATTTCACCGGAAATACATGTTTTAGACCCCCTGAATACAACAACAACAAAAATGTATTAGTAAACGATAGTTCCTCCACTTGGCATTACTTCTATACGTGGGCACTTTTGTTATTTCATTATTAGAGTCGCATTGTAGTTACTTACTGGTCTGTTATAAACATTTAGGGCCCTAAGCTGTAAAGCGTAACCCAACGTGGAGGGCCCTAAGCCGCAAAGCGTAGCCAAGGGATATTTTTATAAGTTGAGGAGTTTATCAGTTACGGCCGATGGCCGCTACTGCGGAACGACGACATAGAGCAGCCGAGGGATCGGTGCAGCTAAAACCCCAATGATCCCAAGTAGAAGTCAAAATTTCGACAATCTGGCAACTTTCACATCTGAAATGTTTTCAACACTTTCAAGTATGGATCGCCAGTAAAAGTCTTAGGACCGTTTGTGTGTGTGTGTGTGTGTGTGTGTGTGTGTGTGTGTGTGTGCCTTTCTGTAAAAATGTAGAAATCGCTAAAATATATAACTTATCTAATATACACTTTTTCTGTGCAGTTGACCGTTTTTGAGATATTCCATGTTATTGGTTTCAGTTTTAAAATACTTATACTTTTCTCATATGGGAACTTGTCAACTCTTGGCCATACAAACAAAGGTACTTCAATCACAAAACAACCATATTTTAAAACATTTGACTGTCGGTTTAGCCTTGTGTATTCCCTTATTTCTCTTCTACTTACAAGGAAGCAAATAATAAGATCGTTTGTGATTATCATGAAGTAAATAGAATAAATATTTTTTAACAATAATTTGTTGCAGAGATGTAGAGAAAGTCATGTGAATTGAACATATTAGATTTGTTCCCTTTGTTTTATTCCTGTCCTGGGAAAGAGAATCGAATTTGAATGACAGTGGTATACCTAGCGACATCTTTTAAAAGATCTGACTATCACTTTAACCTGTGGCACTCCCTAATTCCCTTCTAACTTACAAGGAAGTAAAGTAATAAGATAATTTCTTCTAATGTTTATGTTGATTAGCATGAAGTAGATAGAACAATTTTTGTAAAAATACTTTGTTTGCAAAAGTATTAAAGATCTGTGAATGGAACACATTACATTTTAAATGAAGGTTTTAGCAGAATACAATACTTTCTCTACATTAGATATATAAGCGGTAGAGAAAGCAAAATGAGACTTTTTTCTTGTCAATTTCTTATGAAGTGTCCTAGGTTTTATATGAGGTTTTGGTTTACGTAACCATTTTCCTCTGTAGATGCATACGTAACTCGGTATAAACAAAAGACAATCAAGATGTGAGATTCAGTTGAACGCATATTGGAGGTAATGAACCTTAAATGCCAACCTTAGCATTTGCTAAGGAAGCGTATTTTATATAAAAGAATAAATGGGTATGTGGGAGCCGATTTCTTGCTACACTGCACACAAATGAGATGGGACACGTCTCCCTCAGTTGCTGAAAACAACGGCTCACATTGCTTTCTCTGCATCCCTCTAACAAATTATTGTTAAAAGGTCATTCTTCTTTCTACTTCATGCTAATCGAGATAAGCATAGCAGAAATTGTCTTATTACTTTGCAACAGTATATTAGCCCGCTGTGTATTTTATTAATTTAATTAATATTGTTGCATAGGTTTCATATAGGAAATATGTGCTTCAGTAACCAAGCCTGAGCAGATTGTAGAACACAAAACCTTAGGGCGAAGAAGTTGCTATTGTGCTCGCGAAGGTTACTTTCTTTGTTAATGCTAGTAACATAATTGCCTTTGTAGAGCAAGCTTTTAGCTCATTAGAGACATGAGTAACAAGGCGAGAAAGGTCTGCCCCCTAAAAATTAGCAGCTAGGGACTTTTTCATTATAAACAGCTGTCACGTGAGTTGAATACAAAGAACTTACAAAGTTAATCACGTGACATTATTTTCGCGCTTCTTTTCAGCCAATCAGGAATGAGTTCGATATTGGAGATTTTAGGATTTAAGCGATGCACTTACAAGGAATTAGGTTATTATTTTCATTATTGTTGCTGTTGCTGCTTTTCTTCGTGATAGACGCGTGATGCTGTGCGCGGTACCCTGTAGGCTGTACGTTGTACGTACGTGAACGCGGCGGTGTGAGTGCCTAAGTATGTGATTTTATTGCGCGAGATATTGAGTTGATTTATCGCGTAATAGGAAAGTACGCAGTGGTTAACGATGACCGTCGAAAATAAGAACTTAGTAAACAGCAGAAAGTAGCACTAGTTATTAATATTTCTACGTCTTCAAGAATTACTGTGTCGGGAGTCGCTCGTACGACTAGTGCCTCAACAAGCAACCAAAGCAGCAATTCAGTGGAAGCTAAAGTGAAGTACTACCATTTTTAAATCTACCCAGTGTGACATACCCCAGTCATTCTTTCTCCCCTTTCGTGAGTAAACTTGTGTTCTACAAGGACGAGCAAAGCCGGCGCATCAAAGGAATTTTCAGAGGTATGTACACGTCCGTTTATAAAGTATTTCACTGTTGCTAATCCAGACCGACTACGAGGTAGACAAAAGAACGACGGACAGAGACAATTGCTTCCTTGCAAGTAGAACGGAAATAATGGAATATAGTAGAATAAAATGATAGTCACATGTTTTAAAAGCTGGTTGCCATGTGGTTGAAATTCGTTTCTTTCTATAGTCAGGAGTTCACAAATTCCTGTATGAGAAAAATATAAGTATTTTAAACATAAAACTAATAACAAGGAAATCTCATAAACGTTCAGCTTAAAAAAAAAAGGTAGACGACATAAATTGTGTGTTTCAATGAGATGTATGTGTTTATTCTCTGCAATTGGGTACTGCAGAGTGAAATGTACACAATTCACTTACAATAATAATAATAATAATAATCTTAAGTTAAATTAAGAATAGTAATACAACTAACATATTACATATACATGTGTTTTTTTAAATGCCTAACTACTTATTATTCAGTCAATTACCAACTAGTTTATAAACAGTTATTATGAAGCCTCAACATTAATACTATACATTACTAATATATACATTAATAATATTATACGCTAATACAGTTTTGAAATCCTTAATTACTTCACAATATTTACTCAAATTAACTAACATTTACTCTCTTTAAATTATTCCTAAACTTCTTTAAGGTCAGAGGGCAGCCCTGAAACTCTATATTCCATAACTGGCCGCACTAAGCACTTGTAGGCAATTTCCTTGGACTTTGTGCTCCCCTTCTTCAGTGTTCTAATCACGAAGTGCAATTAAAATACCAAACTTGGTATTGAAGTTTGGTATCTTTCAAGGTTGCGATACAAAGGTTTTAAACAAACCCCCCCCCCCGCCACAAACTATTCTTTACATGGAACTTTTTTCGAAAATTTTGATTTTCTTAAAAATAGCTTTAATGATTTTGATTAAAATATTGTATATTAAAGATATTTACCTCACAAATAAAATGTATATTTTGAATTTTCTGGGAACAGCCTATGAAGGCTACTTTATTCTGGATGAATTTTGCTGAATTCTGCATTAATGGTAAATCGTAAGAGATAGATAATAACTTATAACATAGAAAATGTAGCTCTCGTTAAAACACAGAATTTATGTCATATACGTTTTTATCGTGGAATTTGCCATTTCTGAGATATGTCAAGTTTCTTTGTTTCAGCTTCAAAATACTTAGTTTTCTCATATGGGAATTTGTCAACTTCACTTCAAAGAAACACATTTCATCCACATAGCAAGCACCTTTTAAAACATTTGAATGTCGGTTTATCCTAGTGTACTCCCTTATTTCCCTTCTACTTATAAGGAACTAAATAATAAGACAATTGCTTTAATGTTTATCTCGATTAGCATGAAGTAGATAGAAGTATAAGCTTATTAACAATAATTTTTTATAGAGACGTAGAGAAAGTCATGTGAATGGTACACATCAGACTTTTTTAAAATATGAAAACAAAAGTTTTTCTTTTGAGGAGAATGCACGTCCCTGACATTTGAATGATTCTCCGGAGAACTCCGTGATCCGGAAACAAACATGCAAATGTTAATGTGGAATAGTACACCAGGGTAAAGCCTGATTCCAGCAAACAATAATGTTGAGCACGTAGCCCCCCCCCCCGGGGGACCGGTGTCCAGCACTGGAGTAACCTTACTCTACTCTCCACCAAGTTCAACCCAGCAATATACAGTAAGTACTTTCTCAGAGTTCTTACAATGATTGAGAACACTTTCTGTGATTGTATACTCACAACAATGAGAGAATATTCTCCTTTTTGAAAGCATACTACGAGGGTTGTCGCAGAAGCAACCGACCTAACAAAGAAAGCACAACATTTTTGAGAAAAAAACATTTTTATTTCTCTACATAGTCTCCTTTTCCCAGCGATGTTCAATAGCTTCGATACCCTGTTTATAGTGAGAACTATCGATATCTGCAAAATAGCCATCAACTGCAGACTCCACCTCTTCATTGCTGGTAAATCTTCTACCATCAAGCCATTTCTTCAAGTTTGTAAACAGAAAATAACCAGAGGGGCTAAATCTGGCGAATAGGGTGCATGAGGAAGCAATTCGAACTTGAACTCATTAATTTTGGCCATTACGATAATGGACTGTGAACGGTTACATTGTCTTGATGAAACAAAACTTTCTTTTTCGCTAAATGCGATCGTTTTTTCTGGATTTCATCACTCAAATGCTGTAACAAGTTTACATAATATTCGCCATTGATTACTTTTCCTTTTTTGAGATAATCAATGAAAATGACCTCGTATGCATTCCAGAAAACTGATGCCATGACCTCCCCTAAAGATGGAACTATCTTCGCCTTCTTTGGAGCCGATTCTCTTCTTCCAATCCACTGTTTTGATTGACCCTTCATCTCAAGTGTAAAGTGATGAACCCAGGTTTCATCCATTGTTATGAATCGACACAAAATCTCAGCTTTATTGCAGAGAAACATTGCCAAACACTCGACTGAAACATCCTCACGATGCCGTTTTTGTTCTATTGTGAGCAAACGCGGTACTCACCTTGCACACAACTTTCTCATATCCAAATTTTCAGTCAGTATGCGATGTGCAGAACTTTTTGAAATGCATGCAATTGTCTGTTTGCTCGCGCACTTTCAGTCGATGGTCATCATTCAATACCATATTGTGGATTTTCTTTAGAATCTCTGGACTGGTTGCCTCATTTGATCGACCATTGTGATGTTCGTCTTTCAGCTCGTACGGCCGCACTTAAACTCTGCCACTCAATATTTCACTATTGTAAACGAAGGAGCAGACTCCCCAAAGCAGAATCTAGGTCAGCTTTAATGTTAGTTGGACTAAGACCTTTCAAATGAAAGTATTATATCACATAAGGATGACCAGTTTTATCCAGGTTTACAAATTCGCTGAGAGCATTCACCAATGATGGCTGCCAAACAAATGCTCAACAATGTAAAATTGCCAAACTTCAGACTTAAGCTTTCTAAGGTTGGTACTTTTTACCATTGTTGTTTGAAACAACAGCCGCTATCTACACGTCATGTCGGGTACTTCTAGGACAGTACTTCATGTGAGTATATATTCGTGTTACTCCTCGCTGAAAACATTGCAATAAGTCACGAACACTGTATTTATTTCCTGGGCATTTCAATTCATGTAACAGGCAGACATTTCGTCAGTGACTGACATTCGGGAGTCGTGGGATCAACTCCCGCGTTCGACCTCTCTGATCCATGGTTTTATAGAGTTTTTCCTGCCGCTTCATTTCATCCAACCGGTGTCTTTCAGGATTATAAGTGTCGGCGAGGACTGCGGTAGTGGTGACTACGCTCTGGAAATACAGCTCTCGGCGGCGGGTTGGCATTTGAAGTCGTCATTAGGACCCAGGAGTTCGGTCAAAGGTGGGGCGCGTGCTGCTAGCGCTCCAAGCGTCGTGATGACTATGTAGGCGACACACCACGGTGGCTCATTCCCCGCAGGCTATCATTTTATCCTCCTGCGAAATGACGAACAATAAGCCCACAAGTAGCTGATTTGAGGAACGTCATTCGGAGTATGCCAACTGATCAACTAAGTGATAAACATAATAGACACCTATGACGCGAATAGTGTAGACCTCGTTAAAGGAGGCACTTGTTTTTCTTGCGTTAAATGTTTCCTAGATATTCCTTGTTATTGCTTTAAATGTTTCAATACTTACCAGGTGGCCCAATTGCCCCGCATTTAGTGTGTACAGATATCCCTTCGAGTGTTAAAAGAGTTGCAGAACTCAACGGGGTTATTTTAAGTTAAAACCTGGCTGTGGAGAATGGCGACACTCAACTGTGTTTTGCCCCTAGCAGTGGGGAATTGAGATAGTCCCGTTGAGTTCTGCAACTTTTTTAACTGTCTGCACACGTCAAATAATACCGGACACTGTTGGATATCTTACTATACTTTTCTCAAATGGGAAGTCTCGTATGTTTTTTTCCTTTTTACTTTCTCTAGCCCATACGTACAATGTACATTAAGGATAGAGAAGATATTGTATTCCACCCAAATATTCGATACCGACATTTCACCGGAAATATATGTTTTGATGTTCCCAGAGACAAAAAAAGAGCGTTTTTAGAAAAAGGTCCGTGTGTATATGGCAAACAGCTCAACAACGAAAAGACCGTTAAAAGCCAAACTTGGTATTTAAGTTTAATATCTTTCAAAGATGCGTCACGAAGATTTTCAAGAAAATCACCTCACCCTAAACTACCCTTTACATGGAAGCAATTTTGAAAATTTTGTTTTTCTCAAAAATGGCTGTAACGATTTTGATTAAAATGCCGTATATTAAATATATTTACTTCACAAATAAACTGCATATTTTTTATATTCTGGGAATATCCTCTGAAGACATCCTTATTCTGAATGAATTTTGCAAAATTTTGCATAACTGGTAAACTGTAAGAGATATACAAAAACTTGTTACACAAAAATTGTAGAGCTCGTTAAAACACACAATTTATCTCATGTACGTTTTTATGCGGAACGGAAAGTTTCTGAACTATTCCTTGTTATTTGTTCCAACTTCAAACTACTTAAACTTTTCTTAAAGGAGAAGTGACATTTTGTTTCATCTGTCTTGTTTTACTGCAGACCATGCAAAGCGAACCAAACTTCAGTTGGTCCACACAGCAACCAGTTTCAAAAGATTAGGTTATCACCTTAACATAGTGTATTCTCTTCTACTTACAAGGAACTGAGTAATAAGATCATTACTGCTAATGTTATCTAGATAAAGGAATAATCGTTTGTAGAGAAAGTCATGTCAATGGGAGGCATCAGATTTTACTTTCTCTACACGTACTACAATGTACATGATGTATAGAGAAGATATTGCATTCCTTCCAAAACTTCGATTCCGAGATTTCACCGGAAATAGACGTTTTAGGATCCCCTGTACCTAAATAAAGCATCTTTAGAAAAAGGTCCGTGTTTGTCCGTGAACATGATAGCTCAAAAATGAAAAGTCGATAAAATACCAAACTTAATATATAAGTTTAGTATCTTCCAGGGGTGCCACCTGAAGATTTTGAGAAAATCCCCCGACCCCAAACTCCCTTTTTCCCTTTTTCGAAAATTTTGGTTTTCCCAAAAATGGCTGTAACGATTTTGATTAAAATACCGTACATCAAAGATGTTTACATGACAAATAAAATGAATATCTTGGATTTTCTCGGAATGGCCCCAGAAGATCACTTTATTCTGGATGAATTTTGCTGGATTTTGCATAACTAATAAACCGTAAGAGATAGACATAAACCTACTACACAAAATATGAAGATCTCTCTCTCTCTCTCTCTTTTTTTTTTTTTTTTTTTTTTTTTTTTTTTTTTTTTTTTTTTTTTTTTTTAGTGTTTAACGCCCGCTTTTACAACTGTGACACCGTAGGCGAGTAGAATTTGATCAAACTCTCAATTTATATCATGTACATTTTTTCGTAGAGTTGACCATTTTTCAGATATTCGTTGTTACTGGTTTGTTTTAAATACTTTTCTCATACAGAAACTTGTCAACTCCTGGCCTCGCTAAGAAACGGATTTTAATCTCATAGCAACCACATTTTAAAACATTTGACTGTCGGTTTAGTCTAGTGTATTCCACGATTTCCCTTCTACTTATAAGGAAGTAAGTAATAAGATTATTTCTGTTAATGTTTATCTCGATTAGCATGAAGTAGATGGAAGAATAAGCCTATTAACAATAATTTTATACAGATATGTAGAGAAGTCAACTGAATGGAACACACCAGATTTTTAGTAAAAGGTGTGTGTGTGTCCGTTTGTCTGCGAACACCACTAACAGAAAAAGTAGGCAAAAAACCAGAATTGGTATTTAAGTTTAGTATCTTGCAAGGATGCAACATGAAGATTTTCAAGAAAATTCCCTCACCCCCCAAGTATACTTTACATAGAAAAAAGTTCAAAATGTTTATTTTCTCAAAAATGGTTTTTCTTTAAAATACCATACATGAAATATGTTTACACGGCAAATAAAATATATATTTTGAATTTTCTGTAAACAGCCTCTGAAGATCTCTTTATTCTGGATGAATTTTGCATAACTAGTAAACCGTAACAGATAGACAAAAACTTACTACACAAAAAAATGTAGATTTCGTTAACGCACACAATTTATGACATATACATTTTTTTCGTGGAATTTACCATTTCTAAAATATTTTTTTTTTTAGTTTCAGTTTTAAAATACTTGCGGGATTTTGCCAACTCCTGGTCATGCAAAGAAATGGATTTCAATGACAATATTTTACCATCGCTTTAGCCTAATGTATTCGCTTATTTTTCTAGTTACAAGGAAGCGAGTAATAAGATAATTTCTGCTAATGTTTATCTGGATTAGCATAAGTATAGGCCAGTGCAGTCCCACTCTGGCAGCGAACTACTGACTGTACAGTCCCGTTTACTTCACTTGCACGCCGCGTAATATTCAGTGACTGGTGGAACACAAAGCTTGTTATTTATAATGTTCTTAAGATTTGTGACGAAACTCAGAAAATGCTTATTACAAATGCTACTGAACTACCGGTTAGAATAAGACAACGATATGCCAGATCAGAAAGGAGGGCCGGCTTGAAGAAGGTGGAGCTACCTAAAATTACACCACTTCACAATATTGGTATATCTTTAGCAACAAAGTCGTTATGGACGAGGGTGTCATTAAAAGAAAATATCAGGAGGATTACGAGGTTAAAAAGAAATCTCTACGCTGCTAAAATTACTGAGCTTTTGCAACAAGAAGAATAGTTTCTTTGGTTGTAAAGAAAAGCCTAGGAAAATATTAAAGAGACAAACGAGTTTACTGAGAAAACGCTCTGACGTAGTGGCTCAATAACAGCAAATGACTGGAAGATGAAAAATATTCAAACATGTTGAAATAGAGACGTATTAATGGAAGGATAATAATCAATCCAGGATTCGACAGCAATGCCGAATCGGGAGAAGAAACGGAGACTGACACGGCAAGTGAGGGATATATCATAGAGAGCCAAGCACGCGAGAGAGGGAAACAGATGTATTGCAATAGATTGGATTGCTTATGTACCCGATTTTAACACACATAAGGGAAATGCAATCATGAACTATCTCTCGCGCTCTCCCAACTGGGCGGTACAGGCTGGCGGCAGGCCATTACATGTACAAGTGGCGCTCCCCGGCACAGGACTGCACTCGCCTTGGCCGGCTTAGAGATACAACAATAAGCTTAAGATGTAAGAATGGAACACATCAGAGTTTTTTCCTCAATGACCCGGGCTAGGACACACTACATTCACGCTAATGTTGGCGATAAAATCTGAGATCATTCAGCTATCATGAAGTAGCAGTGATTCTTGAAGTATCTGCTCGGAAGCTCTAGTATTGATTTGTCAGGTGCACTAAACCAGACTTCAGTTACTTATTGCTAATCAAATGTAACTGAATGCTTTCCGCACAAGAGAGTGAAAACGATACATCCACGTGGAGTATCGAAGCGCTCCTTCTCGTCAATCAGAGCGTTGGAATCAACAACTACTTCCGACAATGTGAATACGTAACGGGGTCAATACTTCGAAAAAAAAAAATATGTGTGCCATTCACATGACTTTCTCTAGCTGTTCTACAAACAAGTTCTTACTTTCTCTGCTCGCATTATGTACATAATGTATAGAGGAAGTATTGTATTCCACCCAAAAACTCCATACCGAGATTTCACTGGAAATATGTTTGAGGTTCTCCGAGTCCGAAAAAAGCATTTTAGAAAAAGGTACGCGCACTTGTATGAATAGCATAGCTCAAAAACGAAAAGGTCAGTTAAATACCAAACTTAGTATTTAAGTTGAGTATCTTGCAAGCATGTGACGCGAATATTTTCAAGGAAATCCCCCACCCCCAACTACTCTTTACATAGAACATTTTTCCAAAATTTGTGATTATCTCAAAAATGGCTCTAACTATTTTTATTAAAATTCCGTATATTAAAGCTATTTATATCACAAATAAAATGTATATCCTAAATTTTCTATGAATAGCTTCTGTTCATTCTGGATGAATTTTGCATAACTGGTAAACCGTAAGAGATAGACAAAAATTTGCGGCACAAAATTGAAGATCTCGTTAAAATAATATAGTCGCCCTCCGTGGTGTAATGGTTACCATGCTAACTTGATGTACCCAAGGTCGCGGGTTCAAACCCGGCGGAGAACGATGGATTTTTTTGGACGTAAAACCCCTTAGCATGGCTTGCTTCGTTGGTCCCGTGTCGTAGATTTAAAGAACCTTAAGTCTGATAGAGAGGCCTCTGAGCAAAATTAAGTGGTCTTTCACACCCAGTATAGAATGGGACGCTGAGAACCACAGCAGTTAAAGAGCGTACATAAATAAAACGCCATTTATATTTTTCTTTAACATACGGTAGATCTCTTAATCAAAATCGTCGGAAACATTTTTGAGAAAATCAAACATTTAGAAAATATGTTTCATGTAAAGGGCAATTGGAGGTGGGGAGATTTTCTTGAAAATCTTTGTGTCTCATCCTTGGCAGATACTCACCTAAACACCAAATTTGGCATTTAACTGAATTTTTGTTTTTGAGCTATGCTGTCTACACACAGGCAGACACGCACACGGACCTTTTTTAAAAATGCTTTGATCGGACTCGGGGACCTCAAAACATATTTCCGGTGAAATCTTCTGTTTCCACTAAGTACGATACATTGTACATACGGGCTAGAGAAAGTAATAATCCTAACACTGTTGTAGATCTGAGAACTTAGTGATGACAATAATTGTAATCGTGTAGTATATTGTTGAGCATTGTTTGCTGTTAAATGTGTAATATTGAAGTCTCCAAATACCATCTAAAGCCGAAGTCCCACGGTCAAAATTTGTTCCAAAATTGTTTATATAATGTGAACGTTGTGTACAATTTCTCCATTCCATTCCCACGGGAGTGAGTATTCGTCCAAATATTTCTCGCATGCACATGAACAGCTGATAGAAAATGGTGGAGGTTGCTGATCCACAATTATTTACGTTCGCTGTATCCATTGCAAGAGCATGTTATAATAGAAGGACTAGACCATGGCAGGCCAAGGAAGTGGTGTACTACATATGCTGCAAAAGGAACTCGTTTCTAAATTATTTTAACTTCCTTAGAATGGGCGAAAATTTGTTTGGAAAGTTGCTGTCCTTAATGGAGGCAAAAATCACTCGCCAAGACACAAATATGAGGCAGTCCAAGCCAGCAAATCAAAGGTAGCGTTTTTATATTTTGTTGAGAAAAGAAGGTTAGGTACAAATTGATCCGATAAAATACATTTGCAGGGGTTATAAATACTCAAGTCATTATTTCAGAAATCTCTGTCACACAAAAAAGTGTGTATTCTAACCACAGTTCAGCTATCATAACCCTATTATTTAGGACAAAGTCTACAAGATACAGCAAAGTTTCACACAAACAATCACATTGGCGGGAAGGAAGACCAAGTGCTAGCTGCCATCTTATTACGTCATTACCACCAGGTCACTCATTGGTTCATTTCATAGTTTGGACCAACAACTAGAAATCACTGTATCCTGTTGTAGCCAACTGGAATTGGACAAAAAAAAAAAAAAATAGGACGCAAATTGTATACAATACAATTATCCAATGTCCCACGAACCAATTTGTAGTTTGAAGAGTATTGGACCAAAGTATTTGACCGTGGGACATTGGCTTAATATTTTGTGAGTGCATTCATTGTTTCTCACATTTAGTAATTTCGCCCTAAAACAATGTTCAGTAGATATGAACAAAGGTGTTTCTTAAAAGTTGCAAGGGGAAAACTGCACGCGCTCGGACCTTTTTCTAAACGTACTTCTTTTGGGTGCAGATGACCGTAAATTGTGTATTTTCAGTGAAATAACGGTAAAGAAATTTTAGGTTGAATGCAGTACTTATGTACTATGTATGAAGTAGAGAAAGTAAAAATCTGATGTGTTCCATTCTCTAGACCTCTGTAACAAATTGCTGTTAAAAATCGAGAAAAACATTAACAGAAATTGTCTCATTACTTGCTTTCTTGTAAGTAGAAGGGAAATGAGGGAATACACCAGGCTAAAGTGATAGTCATATATTTTAGAAGCTGGTTGCTATGTGATTGAGGTTCCCTTATTTGTATGGACAGGAGTTCACAAAGTCCTGTGTGAGACATTTGGAACTTCTTTCGAAAATTTTGATTTGCTCAAAAATGGCTCTTACGATTTTGATTAAAATGTCAAACATTAAAGATATTTACCTGACAAATAAAATGTATATCTTGAATTTTCTGGGAATGGTCTCTGAAGAGTACTTTAGTCTGGAGGAGTTTTACGGAATTTTACAAAACTGCTGAACCGTAAGAGATGGACAAAAACTTAACACACAGAAAGTGTAGAGCACTTTAAACTTACAATTTATGTTATATACATTTTTTCGTGGAGTTGATCGTTTTTTAGATATTCCTTTGTATTGGTTTCAGCTTTAAAAAAATACTTTTCTCATATAAGGAAGCAAATAATAAGACTATTTCTGCTAATGTTTATCTCGATTAGCGTGAAGCATAATCTTTTTAACAATAATTTGTTGCAGAGATGTAGAGAAAGTCATGTGAATGGAACACATTAGATTTTTCTTTGCCTAATCATTTCAAGGGATAAGGAAAATCAGAGAAGGGAAGCATGAGCATAAACACACATAAAAGTAACATGCTGGCGGTGAGAGTAAGAGAAAGACAATTCTGAGATTACTAAGATTATTTTCAGACAACTACGTCAGTCGTTACGTCACCAAAGCCAGTGTAATGGAAATGACAGGATCTGAGAAGGCGGCACGTAAAAACACAATAGAAACCGATGCTTACAACTTTCTTTTGAGATTCAGGGCTCTTCAAAACCAGAAATGGAGTTCAGCGACTTAATTTCTGTTAAAATTCTTCAGCTCGATTATTACAGAAGAAATGAGTGTATTTCAAATATAAAGATATTCCAGAAAAATAATTACACTTCGTGGGATTTAAAAAAAATCTGATGTGTTCCATTCACATGACTTCTCTACATCTCTGCAACAAGTTATTGTTAAAATGCTTATGCTTCTATTTACTTCATGCTAATCGAGAAAAAATTAGCAGAAATAGTTTTATTACTTGCTTCCTTGTAAGTAGAAGCGAAATAAGGGAGTACCATAGGTTAAAGTGATAGTCAAAAGCTGGTTGCTATGTGACTGAAGTTCCTATGTATGGACAGGAGTTGACAAATTCCAGTATGAGAAAAATTAGGTTTTTCAAAGCTAAAACCAAAAACAATGAATATGTCAAAAACGATCAACTCCACGAAAAAAATGTATACAAAAATAATTGTGTTTTCTTGTGCTCTACATCTTTTGTGTTGTAAGTTTTTGTCTATCTCATACGGTGTGCCAGTTATGCAAAATTGCGTAAAATTCTCCTAGAATAAAGTAGTCTTCAGAGGCTATTCTCAGAATATTCAAGACATACATTTTATTTGCGAGGTAAATATCTTTAATATACGATATTTTAATCAAAGTCGTTAGAGCCATTTTTTTTAGAAAATCAAAGTTTTCCAAAAAAGTTTCATGTAAAGGGTAGTTTGGGGTACATAGTACGTGTAGAGAAAGTAAAAATAGATGAAATGGATGAGGGCTTTTCATTTGTAACAGACCTTTTGAAATTGAAACAAACAATAGGGAATATCTCTCAAAACGGTTAGCTAAAAAAGAGGTATGTGATATAAAATGTGTTTTAACGACATCTTCATTTCTATGCAGGAAGTTTTTGTGTATCTCTTACCGTTTGCCAGTTATACAAAATTCATCCTGAATAAAGAGGTCTTCAGCGGCTATTTCCAGAAAATCCAAGATACACATTTCGTTTGTCATAAAAATATCTTAGACATAAGGTGTTTTAATCAAAATCGTTAGAGCTATTTTTGAGAAAATCAACTTTTTCGATAAATGTTCCATGTAAAGGGTAGTTTGGGATGGGGGATTATCTTGAAAATATTCGTGTCGCATCCTTGGAAGATCCAAAACTTAAATACCAAGTTTGCCATTTAACGGTCTTTTCGTTTTTGAGCTATGCTGCCCACAGACGCACACACACGCATTCATATACGCAGACATGGATCTTTTTTGGATTCAGGGGATCCCAAAATATGTACTTGCGGTGAAATCTCGGTATTGAATTTTTGTGTGCAATACAATACCTTCTCTATATACTTTGTACATAATACGTGTAGAGAAAGTAAAATCTGATGTGTTCCATTTACATGACTTTCTCTACATTTGTACAAAAAAAAAATATTATTAAAAAACTTATGCTTCTATTTACTTCATGCTAATCGAGAAAAAATTAGCAGAAATAGTCTTATTACTTGTTTCCTTGTAAGTAGAAGCGAAATAAGGGAGTACCATATGTTACAGTGATAGTCAAAAGCTGGTTGCTATGGGACTGAAGTCCTTTGTTTATATGGACAGGAGTTGACAAATTCCTGTATGAGAAAAGTATAAGTTTTTCAAAGTGGAAACCAATAACAAGGAATATTTAAAAAATGATCAACTCCAGGAAAAAAATGTATTTTACATAAACTGTGCGTTTTAACGTACTCTACATTTCTTGTCCATCTCTTACGGTTTAGGAGTTATGCAAAATTTCGAAAAATTCATCCAGAATAAAGTAGTCTTCAAAGGCTATTCCCAGAAAATTCAAGATATAGATATTAATTGTCAGGCAAATATCTTTAATTTACGATATTTTAATCAACATCGTTAGAGCCATTTTTAAGAAAACCAAAATTGTCGAAAAAAGCTCCATGTAAAGGGTAGTTGGGGTGGCGGTATTTTCTTGAAAATCTTCGTGTCGCATCCTTGGAAGAAACCAAACTTAAATACCAAGTCTGGTATTCAACGGTCTTTTCGCTTTTGAGCTATGCTGTCCTCAGACACACACAAACACTCACACACACGCACACACATACACCCTGACCTTTTTGTAAAAATAGTTTTTGTTTTGTTTTGGATTCAGGAGGACCCAAAACATATATTTCCGGTGAAATCTCTGTATCGAATTTTAGGGTGGAATGCAATACCTTCTCTATACACCATGCATAGAAAGTAAAAATTCTGTATTTGGATTCAGGAGATCGTAAACTTGTATTTCCGGTGAAATCTCGGTATGGAATTTTTGGGTGCAGTACAATACCTTCGCTATATACTTTGTACATATTACGTGTAGTAAAATAAAAGTAAAAATAATTAGTAGAATAGATATAATAATGGACAGAGAAATCCCTGTGATTGTAGCACATAAGATGATAATGACCGTTTGATTTGACAAGAAACACCAGTCGATGTGAGAACACCTGCACAGGTGGACAATTGAATAGCGCTCTATGGAGCCTCTTCTTCTTGTCGATATTGACCCAGAACATCTGATCTCACCCTCATCAATCAAAATGCAGTGCTTGAGTCTGTCAGTCAGCTAACTACGTGTGAACGCCTTCATCTGTTGTCATCCTACACGCTACCGCTCCTGCTTAATCCATCAAACATACCAGAAATAGCTGCCTTTGGAGTCCCCAAGTAAAGTTACCAAACTCTGCGTTTAATACGAGGGTCATCCAAACGATTTCACATAACTAAATAATAACGAAAGTTATTTATTTACAAAGTTACAGTGCCTTACTCTATTTCTCAACGTAATCGTCATTGCTATCAAGGTATTTATTGTCACGTGGTACCGGTTTTACTTCCACCGCTAAAAATCTGAGTCAAGATGTCACTGTCACTTTGAGGTCTTCATAGCTGGGAAATCGTTCCATCCAAAAAGTCATGTGCGGTGTCCAAAGTGAAACACCGGTTTTTTTAATTCTTTTATCAACACTTGCTTTCAACTCCTCCATAACGATTGATGAACTTCCACTCCTGTCTTTATTGTACTCACTGGTTCTTCCTTGTATTGAATAATTGTTTTTTCACTCAAGCCATGTGTAGGACAGGAGGTCGATAGGTAGAGTCAGACTGAAAAATTCAATGTCACAGCCGGGATTTGAACCAGTATCCTGGGTCTAAAGTACTTTCAGCATTATAAGTCGCCATTGGGGCTGTCCTCTCAAAATAAATTTGAGATCAGCTTGTGGTTTACCGGGAAAACATGTGAGTCAGTTGAGAAATTCAATGCTATGGTAGCTCAGTGGCAGAGCAACCGGCTAGAGATCGGGAGATCCATGGTTCAAATCACGGCTGTGGCATTGAATTTTTCAGTCTGACTCTACCTATCCTGATTCTTCCTTGATTACTCGTAAATTATGTGCCATTTCCTCACTGAAGACTCGTCTATTGCATTATCACTATACACTTGCGTTATTTGTTTATAAAATTCGATTGGTCCAACATTTTGTGCATTTAAAAAACGAATAAGTTCTTTGGCGGTAGAAAAGTATAACATCGACATTGAAAAACCGGTACCACGTGACAATAAATACCTTGATAGCAATGACGATTACGTTGAGCAATACAGTAAGGTAGTGTAACTTTGTAAATAAAGTTTTGTGTTGATAACTTCCGTTATTATTTGGTTACGTCAAATCGTCTGTGACTTTCTGGATGGCCCTAGTATATGTTTTGAGGTCCCCTTAGTCCAAGAAAAAAGCTTTTTAGAAAAAAAAATTGGTGTGTTTCATTCAAATGACTTTCACCGGTTCTGCAAATAAACTATTCTTACAAAAGATAATTCTTTTGTCTGCATCATGCTAATCGAGATAAACATTAGCAGAAATTGTATTTCTATTTGCTCCCTTCTAAATAATTCTACATTTTCAAACATTTTCCCATGTAAAGGGTAGATTGAAGTGGGGGATTTTCTTGAAAATCTTCGTGCCGCATCCTTGGAAGATACCAAGATCAAGTTTGCTATTTAACGGTCTTTCCGTTTTTGAGCTATGCTGCCCACACACACACACACACACACACACTGATAGACACACGGACAATTTTAGTTTCTCCACTTAGTACCTGGTACAAAGGTAGAGAAGATTTTACACTGTACCCAAAAATTCGAAACTGAGGTTTCACCCGGAAATACACGTGTTAGGGTCCCCTGTATTGATTTTTTTAGAAAAAGGTCCGTGTGTAGTGTGTGTGAGTGTATCTGGGAATAGCCTCTCAAAAGCCCTTCATTCTGGACAACTTTTTTTGCCTAACTAGTAAACCGTTTTTAAAATGCGTTTTATTAAATGAACGCTGTTTAACTTCTGTGGTTCTCAGCGTCTCCTTCTATTTTGTTCAGAAGTGTACTTATCAGGCCTGAGAAACTTTCACTTTCGAAAATCCACGACCCCGGCTTTACTCCCCTTTCGAAGGAAACCATGTTAACAATTTACGCCTTAAAAATGCCTTTTACCTCCACCGGGTTTGAAGCCACGACCTTGGGGATATATGAACCATTGCACCACGGAGTGTAACCGAAACAATTTGGGTTGGAGGGGTTAAAGTTAACCGTTTTCAAGATATTCCATGTTGTTGGTTTCAGTTTTAAACTATTAGGTTGTCTCATAAGTAATGTCGGTTTTTGGATTTTGGTGTTTTGAAAATTTATTGGGTTTCTATTTACAGGATGCCATGGTTAGCGTTGCGTACATTGCGAGCATGTATCAGTCTTCAGTTGTTAATAAACAAGCACAAAATGGAGAAACGAAGTTTGAACTTGGAGTCCTTCTAAAGCACTACTGGAAACAAGATTATAAAGCCGCTGCCGCAGCTCGAAGAATATGTGAAGTGGAAGGAGAAGGTGTCGTTAGTGAGCGTGTGGCACAAGATGGTTCCAACGTTTCAACAAAGGAGACGAAAACACTAAAGATGTGGAGAACCTAAAGTATGGAACATTGAGGGAACACGCCAAGTTTTGCTAGAAAACCCGCAAAAAGTACCCACAGGCTTTCAGAAGATCTTGGTACATCAAAAGATACCATACATCGCCACATTAAGACACTGGGAAAATCACACAGAAGCTGTAGATCATGAACTGACACCTCAACAGGCTCAACGTAGAGCGGATATCTGTCGTCAGCTTATCCGTAATCCCATGGATGATAGATTTGTCAGGAGAATTGTCACTTGTGATGAAAAATGGGAATATTACCGAAACCCTGATGCCTTGAAACAGCGGATCGATCCCCGCCAACCTGCCAAAGTCATCGTTAAAAAATCGGTTCGGTCCCAACGTAATGTTGTGAGTCTGGTGGAATTTTGAAGGTGAGATTCACTGGGAGTTTGTTCCAAACGGGACCTTAATGCGGACCTTAATTCTCAAAAACTGGAACGAGTTCATGAAATTTTGAGACGGAGACACTCAGCAATAGTTAACCGAAATAGAGTTCTATTGCGACAGGACAATGCAAGACCCCATACTGCACGAACAACCACGGTAAAAATTCAGGAATTGGGAGGAATCGAACTGCCACCACACCCAGCATACAGCCCTGATCTCGCAACATGAGATTATCATCTTTTTCGATCCATGGACCATTTTCTACGTGGAAGAAAGTGTGACAACATGAAGCAGTGCAATAGGTCTCACCGAATTCTTCGCATCAAAAACCAGGGACTGGTACCATCGTGGGATAATAAACCTCGCAGAAAGATGGCTCAAGACATAGAATCTAATGGTCTGTAGATTAGTTAATTGCTTGTCACAACACATTTCGAATAATTGTTTTTCTTAAAAAACGACATTACTTATGAGACAGTATACTTAAACTTTTCTCAAACGGGAAGTTATGTTTTGTTTACTCTTTATTTTGTTTTACTCCTAGTCATGCAAAGATTCCCAAACTTTAATTGTTCACATAGCAACCAGCTTTTAAAACATTTGATTGTCGGTTTAACCAAGTGCATTCCCTTCTTTCCCTTTTACTTATGAGGAACTAAGTTTCTGCTTATCTCGAATAGGATGAAGAATAAGATGTTGTTAGCAGAACAGATAAAGTTGTGTGACGGAACTGCACGGTTGGCGGTTAAGTGTTGGAGAGTAGCAGCCAGATGTCTCACTCTCTGTCCAATCTTACTTCACAGTAATAGCACTGCTTGCTCAACTTTTCTTCATCAAAAAATAGTTCCTCTTAAATTGCCGAGTGATTACACAAATATCGTAATGCTATCTAAATAATCAAGTATGAATGATTGAGGAACAACATTTACTGATCATTTAATCGTTATTTCTTAATGTAACTGCGTATCTATTATGCAGTTCGTTTTAAACGGTTGCTTATAGTCAGGAAGTAATGGCGGAAACATGCAATAATACTGTAGTGAAACATAAAGGAATACTAATTCTAGTGTGTGTGTGTGTCTGTCTGTGTCTGGGTCTCTGTGAGTCTGTGTGTCTCCAAGTATCTGTGACTTAGTGTCTCTGAGTGTCTGTGTGTGAGTCTGTGTGTGTCTGCTTGAGTCTGTGTGTCTGAGTGCCTGTGTGTAAGTCTGTGTGTGCGAGTCTGTGTGTGTCTGTGTGAGTCTGTGTCTCTGAGTGTCTGTGTGTGAATCTGTGTGTGTTTGTGTGAGTCTGTGTGCCTCTGAGTGCCTGTGTGTGAGTCTGTGTGAGTCTGTGTGAGTCTGTGTGAGTCTGTGTTAGTCTGTGTGTGTCTGTGTGAGTCTGTGTGAGTCTGTGTTAGTCTGTGTGTGTCTGTGTGAGTCTGCGTGTGAGTCTGTGTGTCTGTGTTAGTCTGTGTGTGTCTGTGTGTGAGTCTGTGTGTGTATGTGTGAGTCTTTGTGTCTCTGAGTGTCTGTGTGTGAATCTGTGTGTGTTTGTGTGAGTCTGTGTGTCTCTGAGTGCCTGTGTGTGAGTCTGTGTGAGTCTGTGTTAGTCTGTGTGTGTCTGCGTGTGTCTGTGTGAGTCTGCGTGTCTGTGTGTGAGTCTGTGTGTCTGTGTGTCTGTGTTTGTCTGTGTGTGTCTGTGTGTCTGTGTGTGAGTCTGTGTGTCTGTGTGTGAGTCTGTGTGTCTGTGTGTGTCTGTGTATCTGTGTGTGAGTCTGTATGACTGTGTGAGTCTGTGTGTGTATGTGTGTGAGGCTGTGTGTCTGTGTGAGTCTGTGTGTCTGTGTTAGTCTGTGTGTCTGTGTGTGAGGCTGTGTGTCTGTGTGTGTCTGTGTCTGGGTCTCTGTGAGTCTGTATGTCTCCAAGTATCTGTGACTGTGTGTCTCTGAGTGTCTGTGTGTGAGTCTGTGTGTGTCTGCGTGAGTCTGTGTTAGTCTGTGTCTGTGTGTGTCTGTGTGTGTCTGCGTGAGTCTGTGTGAGTCTGTGTCTGTGTGTGTCTGTGTGAGTCTGTGTTAGTCTGTGTGTCTGTGTGAGTCTGTGTCTCTGAGTGTCTGTGTGTGAGTGTGTATGTCTGTGTGAGTCTGTGTTAGTCTGTGTGTGTCTGTGTGTGAGTCTGTGTTAGTCTGTGTGTGTCTGTGTGTGAGTGTGTATGTCTGTGTGTGAGTGTGTATGTCTGTGTGTGAGTGTGTATGTCTGTGTGTGAGTGTGTATGTCTGTGTGTGAGTGTGTATGTCTGTGTGTGAGTGTGTATGTCTGTGTGTGTCTGTGTGTGAGTGTGTATGTCTGTGTGTGAGTGTGTATGTCTGTGTGTGAGTGTGTATGTCTGTGTTAGTCTGTGTATGTCTGTGTTAGTCTGTGTGTGTCTGTGTGTGAGTGTGTATGTCTGTGTGTGAGTGTGTATGTCTGTGTGTGAGTGTGTATGTCTGTGTGTGTCTGTGTTAGTCTGTGTGTGTCTGTGTGTGAGTCTGTGCGTCTGTGTGAGTCTGTGTGTCTGTGTTAGTCCGTGTGTATCTGTGTGTGTCTGTGTGAGTCTGTGTGTCTGTGTTAATTTGTGTGTCTGTGTGAATCTGTGTATGTCTGTGTGAGTCTGTGTCTGTGTGTGTCTGTGTGAGTCTGTGTTAGTCTGTGTGTCTGTGTGAGTCTGTGTCTCTGAGTGTCTGTGTGTGAGTGTGTATGTCTGTGTGAGTCTGTGTGCCTCTGAGTGTCTGTGTGTGTCCGTGTGGGTCTGTGTCCGTGTGTTTCTGTGTGTTTGTCTGTGTGTGTCTATGTGTGTCTATGAGGATAGCATAACTCAAAAGGAAAAATCGGCTAAAGACAAACTTGGTATTTAAGGCCAGCTTCTTCCAAGAAATCGTTACGAAGATTTTCAGGAAAATCCCCCCACATCAACTACATGGAAAAATTTTCAAACTTTTTCTCAAAAATTTCTCTAATGATTTTGATTAAAACACCATAATATGTTTAAGCAAATTTCATGACAAACGAAATATATATATATATATATATATATATATATATATATATATATATATATATATATATATATATATATATTGAATTTTCTAGGAGTAGCTAGTGACGACCTCTTCATCCTGGATAATTTTTGAGTAAGTGATATATCGCAAAGTAATAGACAAAGACTTGAGACATAAAAGTTATAAAACTCGTTAAAACACACAATTTATGTCATATGTACTTTATTGTAGAGTTAACCGTCTCTGAGACATTTCTTGTTATTGGTTTCGCTTTTAAACTGCTTAAACTTTTCTCAAATGGGAAGTGATCTTTCGTTTCATATCCCTTTTGTTTTACTCCTGGCCATGGAGAGACTACTGAATTTCTATATCTCTCGATTAACGTTTAAAACATTTGACTGTCACTTTAGCCTAGTGTTATTTCTCTTCTACTTATAAGGATCTAAGACATTTCTGTTAATATTATATCGATTAGCATGATGTACATAACACATGTTTCTATAAGCTTTATGTGATTAACTTTGTTGGTCATATCGGGCGATGAATGGAATTTTTTAAATTATGCTTAAAGTTTCTCGACATTATTTTACTTAGGAGAAGGGAAACCCTCCAAAAACCTTATCCGGGTAACTCACCCCAGACAGATTCGAACTCGCGACCTCTTGAATGTGAAGAACAATCTTTTATAAGAATGTTTAGTTCGTATAATGGATAGGGAATGACATGTGAATGGAGCACATCAGATTTTTTCAAGTAAGTCCGTTATTCATTTTTACTTTCTCCACACGCTCTATGTGCATAGTGTATAGAGAAGGTATTTTATTGCACCCAAAAATTCATTATCGAGATTTACCGGAAATATGTTTTGAGTCCCCCTGAATCCAAAAAAAAAAAAAAAGGTATTTTTAGAAAAAGATCCATACGTGTGTGCATCTGTGTGTGTCTGTGGACACCATATCTCAAAAGCGAAAGGATCAAACTTGGTATTTAAGTTTGGTATCTTCCAAGGATGCGACACGAAGATTTCCAAGAACTCAACTACCCTATTTCATGAAACTTTTTTCGACAATTTTGGTTTTCTCAAAAATGGCTCTAACGATTTTGATTAAAATATCGTATATTAAAGATATACTAATAAAATGTATATATTGAATTTTCTGAGAATAGCCTCTGAATTTTACGGAATTTTGCATAAATGTTGGCCGTAAGAGATAGACAAAAACTAACTTAAAAGAAAATGTAGAGTTCGTAAAAACACACAATTTATGTTGTATACATTTTTTTTTCTCGTGGAGTCGATCGTTTTTTAGATAATGCTTGTTATTGGTTTCAGCTTTAAAGAAACTTATTTTTTCTCATACAGGAATTTGTCAACTCCTGTACATACAAATAAAGGAACTTCAGCCCCATAGCAACCAGCTTTTGACTATCACTTTAACCTGTGGTTCTCCCTTATTTCCCTTCTACTTACAAGGAAGCAAGTAATAAGACTATTTCTGCTATTTTTTTTCGATTGGCATTAAGTAAATAGAAGAATAAGCTTTTAACAATAATATGTTACAGAGATGTAGAGAAAGTCATGTGAATGGAACACATCAGATTTTTTCTCATCATGCAAAATATTTCAAAGCCATCATAGAGTGATACGCTTTTTAAAATCTGACTATCGCCTTAGCCTACTATATTTTTCGTATACCTGCAACGGAATATGTAATGGAAGTATAACTGGATTAACCTGAAGCAGATAGAAGATTAAGATTTTCTAGAACAGTGGATAAAGAAGGCCGTAGAAGGGCAACATATCGGACAAGACGTGTAGTAGAGGGAAGCAATCTGACCAACATCGAAATGGAAGGTATTTGTTTCAGGCTTCTTTGTAAATACGTATCACATAAACTCCATGTCTATATACATTCATTACACAACGATGAAAAAACGAAGTGTAATTTTCAAGATTAATAAAAACGATGATGAATTGCGAGGCAGGGTTCGAGTCTCAGTGACCTTCACGGTCGCTAACCGTAACATTAATTAGCGAGGAGCATCTGGAAGAGCGCGTCACTATAAAAATAGAACTAAATATCAAAGCTTCCGCTTTAATTTCGAGAAATGAAAACAAGACGCACAAGCCCGGCCACTGGTAGCAGGCATTTGTTTCTGACAAGTGTTTCTTCACAGCAGGCAGTGTTTATTGTTCGGCGCCCTCTGCTCTATGGCGCCGTACTGCTAAAAATAATTACCACCCCTCCTCTCTTACTCTCTGGGGGCTGTCATCCCTTAATTACCCAGCAAGTGAGCCCGTTTGAAGACCTCTCAATCTGTTAATCGTTTAACTATCGCATATTGCTACAGGCAGCATCCAAACATCCTTAATCTATACAACATTCCATGTATTCCATTCACATCACTTTCTCTACTTATTTCTGCAACAAACTATTCTCACAAAATATTATTTATGCCCGCCTGGGTAGAGTGGTGGTAACGTGTCTGCCTCGTTTTCAACAGGTCGCGAGTTCGAATCTCGCTTAGGGTGAGTTACCCGGATAAGGGTTTTTCGGGGTTTTCCCTTATCCTGAGAAGACGAATGTCGAGTAACTTTGAGCTCCATGGACCCCGAGATCATTTGAGCATCATTTCACCAATTTCATTCATCGTCCGATATGACCAACCAGGTTAAAGATCGTTAAGCTACAAAAAAAAAAAAAAAAAAAAAAAAAAAATCTCCCTACTTCATGATAATGAAGATAAACACTAGCAGAAGTGGTATTTTTACTTTCTCTAGCCCGCATGTACAAAATACATAGTGGATAGAGAAGGTATTGCATTGCACCCAAAATTCAATGTCGAGATTTCACAGGAGGTGCATGTTTTTGGGTCTCCTCAGTACGAAAAAATCATTTTAACAAAAAGGTCCGTGTGGGGGGGGGGGGCCAACAGAGGTCAAAAACGAAACTCCGTTAAATACCAAACTTGAAATTTAAGTTCAGTATCTTCCAAGGATGCGACGCGAAGATTTTCAAGAAAAGCCCCCCAGCCCTAGTCACCGACTACTACATGTATATAGGAAAAAAAATCCAAAATGTTGATTTTCTCAAAATTGGCTCTAAGGATTTAGATTGAAATCTCTTATATTTAAGATATTTACATAGCAAATAAAATGTATATCTTGAACTTTCTCTCTGAAGACCTTTTTTATCCTGGATGACTTTTGTTTTAAATTTGCATAACTGGTAAACCATAACACATAGACAAAATTTTACTCCACATGAAATGTAGCTCTCCCTTAAAACACAGAATTTTTGCTATACATTGTTTTCGTAGAGTTGACCGTTTTCGAGATATTTATTGTTATCAGTTTCAGTTTTAAAATACTTGATCATTTCTCATTTGGAAACTTGTCAAATTTTGGCCACGCAAAAAATCGATTTTAGTCCCATAGCAACCAAATTTTAAAACATTTGACTGTTGGTTTATCCTAGTGTATTCCCCTCTACTTATAAGGAAGTAAGTAATAAGGATACTTTCTGCTACTGTTTATCTCGATTACCATGATGTAGATAGAAGAATAAACTGTTTAACAATAATTTGTTACAGAGGTGTAGAGAAAGTCATATGAATGGAGCACATCAGATTTTTTTTATCAGTTAACTATTTCTGAGATATTCTTGTTTTTGGTTTCAATTTTCAAATACTTATACTCTCCTCAATCGGGAATTCGATTTCTTGTTTTACTCCTAACCTTGCAAAGAGAACGTATTTAATCACATAACGACAGCTTTTACAAATTTTGAGCATCGCTTTAGCCTGTGCATTCCTTTTCTTTCATTCCACTTACAAGGAACTAAGAAATAAGACTATTTTTGCTAATGTTTATCTCAATTAGCGTGAAGTAGATAGAAGAATAAGATTTTATAAGAACAGCCTCTTATATAATAAGCAGAGAAATTCATGAGAATGGAACACACTAGATTTTTACTTTCTCTACTTAGTATATTCTACATAGTTATATTACACCCAAAATTTCAATTCCGAGATTTCACTGGAAATACATGTTTACTTGATGTAGCAAGTATAAAGATGCAATGTACTTGCCGGACAGAGAAAATATTGTATTACACCAAAAATATGATACCGAGGTTTCACCGGAAATATAGTTTTGAGGACCCCTGAATAAAAATATATTCATAAAAATCTGATGTGTTCCATTCACATTACTTTCTCTACATCTCTGCAACAAATTATAGTTACAAAGCTTATACTTCTATTTACTTCATGCTAGTCGGGAAAAAAATTAGCAGAAATAGTCTTATTACTTGCTTCCTTGTAAGTAGAAGCGAAATAAGGGAGTACCATAGCTTAAAGTGATAGTCAAAAGCTGGTTGCTATGTGACTGAAGTTCCTTTGTTTGTATGGACACGAGTTGACAAATTCCTGTATGAGAAATGTATACGTTTTTCGAAGCTGAAACCAATAACAAAGATTATCCCAAAAAACGATAAACTCCACGAGAAAAAGTATATTACATAAATTATGTGTTTTAACGAGCTCTACATTTTTTGTGTGGTAAGTTTTTGTCCGTCTCTTACGGTTTAGCAGTTATGCAAAATTCCGTAAAATTCATCCAGAATAAAGTAGTCTTCAAAGGCTACTCCCAGAAAATTCAATATATATACATTTTATTTGGCAAGTAAATATCTTAAATGTAAGGGATTTTAATCAAAATCTTTAGAGTCATTTTTAAGAAAATCAACATTTTCAAATGTGAAGGGTAGTTGGGGGTGGGGGGATTTTCTTGAAAATCTTGGTGTGGCATCCTTGGAAGATACCAAACCTAAATACTAAATTTGGTTTTTAACGGACTTTTCGTTTTTGAGCTATGCTGCCCACAGTAACACAAACATATACACACACGGACATTTTGCTTAATATGTTTTTTTTGGGGGGGGGGTTTCATTCGGTCTCAAAACATATATTTCCGGTGATATCTCTGTATCGAATGTTTGGGTGCAACACAATACCTTCTCTACACACTATGTACATAGTACGTATAGAGAAGGTAAAAGGTCCGTGAGTACCTGTGTACTTGTATTGTAACATAACTCAAAACCGTAATGTCGGTTAAATGCCAAACTTGCGACATCAAGATTTTCAAGAAAATCCCCCATCCCATACTGCACTTTAAATGGAATATTTTTCGAATTGATGAATTCTAAAAAATGGCTCAAACAATTTTAATTAAACGCCGTATATTTGGAATATTTATCTACATGACAAATAAAATGTATATCCTGAATTTCTTGGGAATGGTCTTATTCATTCTAAATGACTTTCACATAGCTGTAAACTGTAAGAGATAGACACCTTACTACATAGAATATGTAGTATATCACATAGTTTTTTGTTTTGCTTTTTTGTTTTTGCAACTTTCCGAGGTATTCCCTGTTATTGGTTTCAATTTTAAAATACTTTTCTTAAAAGGGAAGTCCTCATGTGTTTTATATTTATTTTGTTGTACTCCTAGCCATACAAAATGCCGAATTTCAATCCCCTAGCAACCACATTTTAAAACATGTGACTGTCGGTTTAGCCGTTTCTGCTAATGTTTATCTCGATTAGCAAGAAGTAGAAAAACTATAATCTTGTGTAAGTATGAACTTGGTCGCCTTTTAATTTGTTACCCTTATGTATAAATTTATTTCTATGTGTTTATGCGTTTGTTATACTGATTTTTATTGTAACTTTTATTTTAGCTTCAGTTTGTTTTGTTAGTTTTGTCTAGTTGGTAACCTCAAAATTGAGGAAACAATTCAGTCATGTAAACGAAACACGTTATATACTTTTCTAAGAATACGAAAGGACAGAAATCACAAATATAGAGGGAATAGATAGAAAATGCCCTAACCTTATGCATTGTAGTTGGTGAAACCACGTTTATACCAAGCCGCCATATTTAGAAACTACACTTTTGAGATGAGCACGCCTTATGTGGGTTAAATGTGCACCCAAAAATAAGATTTTGTGCTGTTACATTTTCAGTTAAGTAGTAAATTTACACTGTAAGTTTAAAACCAGTATAATCGTCAATACATGTGTGGTGTTTAGTTATAGTTTCTCGAATAGCAGAAGCATAAACAAGGAACAGGAAATGTGTTTCAATACATAGGTTAGTGTACTAATTTAAGTGATTTTTCGGCGGTATACTTAGAGAAATGTGTTGTATATTATCAACAGAACGATTCTGTACTGTTTCTTAGATTTTAGATTTCAAACTCGGAAAGACCGTTGAGAAGCAGACAAAATTGGCAACCTACTCTGGTTTATAAGAAACCTCTTGCTAATTCGCCCATTTAGCAGCTCTCGCGAGAAATAATAACAAATTATGTGCTTGTGATACCAGAAACGTTAGAATAGGGGGCGTGTTCCTCCGACTCGGAATGCAATACATGCAGTCCACAGTGAACGTCACTAAATTTCTCTGATACTTGTTACCCTTTTTTGATGTGCATTTGAAAATGATTCCAAGCCTTTCTCAAATGTGTGTGTGTGTGTGTGTGTGTGTGTGTGTGTGTGTGTGTGTGTGTGTGCGCGCGCGTATGCATCCTATATATGACTGCCTCATTCAGGAGCGCTTATTTAGTACACTCAATAGAGGAATTAGAGTAGACCAACTTTATAAGTTCATGTACTGACTTAATGGCTATAGATATGAGAAACAAACAATAAGTTTTGGTCAAAATGCGATATTTGCCCTCCTTCAGTTTCAGACCAAGAAATTAGAACAAAATGAAGTTATGACCTTGCCGCGATGTTTACTGCAATAATACCGATTTATTAACTATAACTGACCGAAAAATGTGATTGTATAAAACATTCCTTCAACAGGAGATCTCTCCCCTTCCATTGTCATTTGTTTTTTATTTAAAAATACCTGGAAAAACAATTAGTTTGATAGATGTTGCGTATGGTGTAAATGGTAGTTTTAGTCTCACAAGATGGCTGAACACAAAACGTGTTCCAGCAACATCTAGCATTCCCGCCCTGTGACAGAAATGTACACAACCAAAGAAACATCATTATATTATAATATTGTATTGTGTGTACATATTTATTTATTTGTTTTAGTTGCGTGAGTCACATCGCGAGTACACATATTATTTTTCTGTATAGGTTTGCACACTTTGACTCATTTTAAAAGTCTAATTTTAAACTAAAAGAGGGCGTTCTACCTCTAGATGGCTAGAAGTTATTTTTTCTCAAAACACGTATGCGCCTATATGAATATATAAAATAAAAGAGCAATAAATAAAAAAATTAACTTTTCTACTTACTATGTACATACATAGTATAGTACATATACGGTAGAGAAAACAGATAGTTTAAACGTAATATTTGTAAATTGGCTGTGCGTGAGATAAGAAAATATTGCAGCAAGCATTGGCCATATGGATTGCTGTTGGAGGTTGTGAGTACCATTTCGATTATCGACTCCACGAGAAAATACGAAAGAGAAATTCGGACAGGAAACAGTGACAGAAAACGGAGTAGCAAAGGATAACCAAAAATGGCTACAGATGGAAAAAAATCCAAAACCAAAGGCAAGAGCAGCGAAGAAATATTCAGTGGCTTTCAAATGCTACGAAATGAACAAAGAAATATGGCAAACAAGCTAACAGAAATGGAATTAGAACTACATGAGCACAAGTAAGTATGGTGCACCTAACCTAAAAGTTATTTTACCATGAGAATAATGTTTTAATATTTGGATAGCAAAAGGTTTTAAGGCTATGTACGCTACAAGGCGGTTCTAGTACATCGGATTCTGGGATGTGTTCCAGAGATTCTAAAATAGGTGAATTAACCATTAGTAGAACTGTGACATTTTATTAAGTCACAGAAAGTATGTTTCAATAGGAATTTTATTTTTTTAGTATATTCAAAGGTATGCTGAAGTCCCCCATAAAAATAATTCAGAAAGATAACCTGCATTCTAGAGTATGTATTGGAATCTAAATGTATTGTTCCTCCCAAGCAGTATATAGTGATGGGAAGCTAATTAGGCATATCATTTTGATGGTTACACAACCTTGGATCCTTTAAGAGTAATATGTTTCTAATAAATTAACACAATGTATTTTTATTTGTTCAGGATTGTGATAGACACATTGAAAGAGGTAGATGGTGATAGAAAATGTTTCAAAATGATTGGAGGAGTTCTTTGTGAAAGAACTGTAAAGGAAGTATTGCCCATGCTCATTACAAATAGGGATCAAGTAAGTATGAAATCAAGTTTTATTGACTTGCATTATTTATTAGTTTCAAATGTTGAGTTATTAACCTGTAGTGTTTCTAAGAAAGCTTCCATAACCGTTGAGAAATGAAAAGTTGCTTACCAAACATAATTAACAATTGCAGAGCATTTAAAAAAAGTGCACCATTTGAACATTTTCATATGCAATAACAGAAAACTAATTAGAACCTGACACAAGTGCGCAGCTTATCAATACTAGCATATATTTCTGATGGTACACATTGCTTCCAGATGGTGCTTGGCTCCCTTTGCTATGATGTTTGCTAAAGTAGAACTACTAACATACAATTAACAAAAGCTGTTAAGTTTTGGTTTGTGTGTGTGTAAGATAATTTTGTGTAATTTGTTTTTAGTAATTTCATTATTATTGTATGATGGTTACACCACTTGGCATTATTTCAGTATGTGAGTTCTTTGGTAAAGCTATATGATGGTTGCAGCACACGCGCGAACAGAGGGACACAGATGCACAACAGTCAAGAAATATTTTAAGTTACTTCTACTGGTGATCCATATTGAAAGTGTTGAAAACATCAAGTTGTTCAAATGTGAAAGTCACCAGATTGCAGAAGTTTTGACTTCTTGGGATGATTGGGGTTTTAGCTTCATAGACCCCTCAGCTACCCTTTGCAGCTTAGGACCCTAAACATTTATAACAGACCAGTAAGTAACTATAAAGCGGCTCTAATGGCGGAATAACAAAAATACCCATGTATTGAAGCAATGTAGAAATAGAAATGGCATTTTATTTATGGACGCTCTTTAACTGTTGTGGTTCTCAGCATCCCATCCTATACTGGGCGTGAAAGACCGCTTAATTTTGCTCAGAGGCCTCTTAATCAGGCTTGAGGTTGTTTTATGTGCCGTAAATCCACAACATGGGACCAACGGCTTTACTTCCCTTCTGAAGGAAGCCATGCTAAAGATTTTTACGCCTGAAAAAATCCATCGTCCTCCGCCAGGTTACCATCGTATAGTAATAATGGTACTTTTGTTATTCTATCATTAGAGCCACTTTGTAGTTACTGGTTTGTTATAAATGTTTAGGCCCCTAAGCCACAAAGTGTAGCTGAGGGATCTGTGAAGCTTAAGCTCCAGTGATTCCAAGAAGAAATCAAAACTTTGACAATCTGGGGACTTTCACATTTAAACAACTTAATGTTTTCAAATATGGATCAACAGTAGAAGTCTTTAAGACTGTTGTGTGTGTGTGTGTGTCTGTCCGTTGCTGCAACCATCGCATAACTTTACTGTATCTTCCACTGGTTTCACAGATAAACTCTTGATCCCAAAATGACTGAAAATTGCTATATCCATATGGTATTTTATTATTAAACTGTGGGGAATATACACTAATAGCACTTATTGAGTATTGCATTTCATGTTTTAATGTGTGTATAGCCACAACTATTCCCTTTTGTCACTTTAGTGTCATCTGTTGGACATATGAAAATGTTGCATGTTCTTCCTAAGGCATCATGGGACATTGTGTCTTCTGTCCTTGTCTCTCTGTGTTTGCTACATTCACAATCTGAACAAAGCGTAGAGGGCTCTAAGCCACAAAGCTTAGCTGATGAACTTGGGAACCTAAGCCTAGGCATCTGAGAGTCTAAACCCATGCAACACTAATTTACTCAAATAGAAGAGTAAAAACATAGATTACACTCAAACTTCACTCTTGAAATAAAGCAACTTACTTCGGACATGTTTCAGTGGCTGTTGCCACCATTTTCAACAGAGATTCACTGATGAACTTGTGGTAGCGGCCTGTGAGGTCTCTCTTCCAGATGAATTTTGAGATGAGTTCATTTGTTTGTGGTATGTCAAAATTTATGACCTTGTTTTTGTTTTTTAAAATTAATAGATTTTCCCAAACTGATAATCCAGTGGGATTCTGCACTGATTTTAATAACTTGGACTCATTGTGAAAATTATGGTTTTGAGTCCAAAAATGATGTGCTACAGCTATCTGTCTGTTTATATTTTAAATATCTCATGTGTTCTTTAAAATGTTGTCCAATTTTTCAGTTTGTTTTTCCTATAAATACCTTTTCACATTTCTTGCAGCTGATTTCATATATATATTTTTATGTAAATTTTGACATGCCACAAACAAATGAACTCATCTCAAAATTCATCTATCTGAAAGAGAGACCTCCACAGGTCACTACCACAAGTTCATAGTGAATCTCCATTGAAAATGGTGGCAAGAGCCACTGAAACATGTCTGAAGTAAGTTACTTTATTTCAAGAGTGAAGTTTGAGTGTAATCCATGTTTTTACTCCTATTTGATTAGTTACTTCACTGTGCATTCCCATTAATGTTTTAACTAATTTACTCCTATTTTGGCACTCTTAGCAGACAATGTAGTTACTGTGCTGTGTATAAGTAAGAGCAACATCTGCTTCATTTATGTCTTTACACTGGCTATAATAATTATAGAATGTGTAAGTATTTTGCAAATAAAACATTTGTTGGAAGTGAAACTGTTTCACAAAAGCATGTGCTCCAGGCCTGTCTGCGAGTATAAAGTGATTTCCATGTACAGCAGAACCTCATTAATCGAGTCTAATGGGCACTCTAGCTTGTCTGGAGTAAACAAAATAACGTATGAAATGAGCCAAGGTACATGTTTAAACAGTGTTCACTGAAAAGAATATGTATTTTAAATTTAAGAAATACAAAGGTTATTTAGTATACAAGATATCGTTGTTGCTCATTACAGAATTAGAACATGGCAATCAAGATAAACTGTCATTGATCACACTTGGCACGCTTAATAGTTTCAAGAAACTGCTGTTTTTTGTTGTCTTCCTTTGACATTAATTTATTTAATAATTAACTGGTGCAGATGCCTCAAATGTTCATAATAGGCAGATATGTTTTCATCGTTATGTTCAACACCCTGCCATTAGTTGCAGCACAAACATATGACCGACCAACCTACCTAGTCTGATGGGAGGCAGTGCAAGTGAAGATTGTCATGTATTAAACGGCTGTCCGGACTAATGGGGTTCAGATTAATGAGATTCTACTGTAAAGTGATATCCAACAATTGCCCTAAATTGTGCTGCACAGAGTTTTCTCAGACTCAGCATTGCCATAACATATAAAATGAGGAATAAGAAGAACTGTGCCAAACTAGGCATTTTCAATCCCTATTTATATGGCAATGAAGTCATACATGTGTATTACAGAAAGTAAGGCATCCTTTTATAATTGTAACACTCCTCTCTCCTACACATTATTGAAAGGTGCAATGATATACAATTAGTTGATTAGAACCAGTTGAAAAATTCAATGCCACAGCTGGGAATTGAACATGGTTCCCCCACTCCCCGTGCGGTTGCTCTAACCATTGAGCTACTGTGACAACCTGCCGGTGTAGCATTCAATCTTCCAACTGATTATATGTGTTTTACCCGGTTCAACCAACCAGTATGTCTCACTTCAGAGAACCACGAGAATGGCGACTTACCATCGTAAGTACATTAGTATCCGGGTAATATTCACTATGTTTCTACCTTGAACCGGGTAAAAACACACATGATCAGTTGGAAGATTGAATGCTATACCAGCGGATTGTCACAGTAGCTCAATGATTAGAGCAACCGCATGGGGAGTGGGGGAACCATGTTCAATTCCTGGCTGTGGCATTGAATTTTTCAGCTGGTCCTAACCAACTAACTGTAAGGCATCCTTTTTGGTTTTGGCTGCCAGGTTACTACATAAGAAAATGTTAAAAATTGGACAGATGAGTGGGTAAAATGATGTCGAAGAGTCAATAACTGCTCCTCCTACATCTCTGAAAAAACTAAAATCATTTTTATTGCGCTTTAGTAGCATTTTCAATCATGACCACCTGCAGAAAAAAAAATTGATGTATTTCAATCACATAGCTTTTTCCAACTGTTCCACAAACAAGCTTTCCTTACAAAAAATTATTCTTTTATCTCTGACGTGCTAATCAAGATAAACATTGTATTATTCTTTCCAAGCTCGATTATCGCACAATTCTGCTAGTCATTCCAGCCTTAAAATATTAAACATTGTCATCAGCATTGTGAATTGTACTGGATCCTTGCCTACTAGTCCTGAGAGTTTGCAAATAGTGGCCAATGAACTTCCTCTTTCTCTTCGGCACAAGTTCTTAAATCTGTCCTTTGTAGTTAAAACTGTCATCCGCCCCAATTTCTCCGACTCCCTTCCATAATAATACATACTATGAAACTGCCTTCGGGCAAAGAATTAAAGCATACCTAGAAGAGTTCAGTATACAGATTCCTCCCTTGATCCCGCGTACACTTAACATAAATGTTATACCAGGGAATCTACAGACTCCTGTAATCAACACCTCTTTGATTAAGTACGCCAGATAGATATCTATAAATAGTACTATTCGATGAACTACAGGGAACCTTTCCTGATTTTCAGCCAATATATACCGATGGTTCAAAATGGAATAATAAAAATGGATGTGCAGTGGTTTTTCCTACTCATACCATGCTCTACAATTTGCCTCACACACTCTCTTGTCTTCTCTTGTGAGCTGTTTGCCCTGGACTAGGTATCGAAGAGCAGAAATCAGTCCTTCATTATCTTCACAGATTCTCTAAGCATTCTACAAGCTGTACAACGACATTCACCCCTCCACACTCTTGTACAGGAAATACAAGAATTCTACGATGCTTTGGTAAGTTCTGGCAAGTGACTAGTCTTTGCTTGAATACCATTCCACTGTGGTATAGCGGGAAATGAGATGGCTGATTCTGCTGCGAAGGAAGCAACAAGTCATCCTCCAACCATCTGCCCAACACACAACATTGCTTCCTCTCTTCTGACACTTACCAGAAGAAACCAGGTACTAGTCACCCGCTTGTGCATCAGACACACCGCCCTTACCCATTCCTACATCCTGTCGCACGAACCACCTCCTAGATGTACTCTGTGTGATACTGTTCTCACAATTACAGCCTGCCCGAGATACACTGCTCAAAGGACTCAATGTGGTGTTCAAACTGGCCCTAGGTGATCCACAGAACTGGACACATGTTTTACAATTCCTGAATACCATTCAATTGTACAATAAGATGTAACCACTGTGACTAATTTGTATTAATATCATTTATTTTCTGTAATTGTAGTTGCGATATGACTTTGTGTTAAAGATACATTAATCAATAAATAAAAAAAAAGATAAACATTGCCAGAATTGGTCTTTTTACTTGCTTCTTTGTAAGTAGAAGGGAAATAAAGGAATATACTAGGCTGAACTGATACTCAATTTTTTTAAAAATTCAAGATGTACATTTTGTTTGTCATGAAAATATCTTAAACATATGACATTTAAATAAAAATTGTTGAGATATTTTTGAGAAAATTAAAATTTTCAAAAAATGTTCTATGTAAAGGTAGCTGGGGTTGGGCAGAATTTTCTTTAAATCTTTGTGTCACATCCTTGAAAGGTACTGAGCTTTAGTACCAAGTTTGGTGTTTAACTGACTTTTCATTTTTGAGCTATGCTGCCCACAGACATGTTTCTATATATACATTTTACTTTCTCTACACGTAATATGTACATAGTGAATAGAGAAGATATTGTATTGCACCCAAAAATTTGATACCAAGATTTCACTGAAAATACATGTTTTGGGACCTGATGAATCAAAAAAAAAAATTTTAGAAAAATGTTCATGTGTGTCTGTGGGCAGCATAGCTCAAAAACAAAAAGGCTGTTAAATACCAAACTTGATATTTAAGTTAATTATCTTCCAAGGTTGCAACACAAAGATTTTCAAGAAAATTGGCCTACCCCAAACTACCCTTTACATGGGATAATTTTAGAAAATTTTGATTTTCTCAAAAATGGCTCTTTAACGATTTTGATTAAATTTCTTACATTTAGGATATTTCATGGCAAATAAACTTGAATTTTATGGGAATAGCCTCTAAGGACTGCTTTATTCTGGATGAATTTTTCTGAATTTTGCATAACTGGTTAACCATAATACATAACTTACTAAACAGAAAATGTAGTTCTCGTTAATACACACAATTTGTCATAACCTTTTTTTTTTTTTCTGGAGTCGACTGTTTTTGAGGTATTTCTTCTTATTGGTTTCAGTTTTTCTCATACAGGAATGCAAAGAAACGGATTTCAATCCCATAACAACCACATTTTAAAACATTTGACTGTCAGTTTAGCCTAGTGTATTCCCTTATTTCTGTTGTACTTATAAGGAACTAAGTAATAAGACGGTTTCTGCTAATGTTAATCTTGAGTATCATGAAGTAAATAGAAGCATAAGCTTTTTAACAAGAATTTATTACAGAGATGTAGAGAAAGTCATGTGAATTTACACATCAAGATTTTTAATTATATTCTGAGATTTCACCAGAAATACATGTTTTAGGACCCCCTGAATCCAAAATAAGGCGTATCAGAAAATGGTCCGTGAGTATGTCGGCAGCATAGCTCAAAAACAAGGACCATTAAACACCAAACGTGGTATTTAAGTTAGGTATATCTTCCAAGGATGCAACATGAAGATTTTCAAGAAAATTCCCCCTGCCCCCAACTACATACATGGAAAAATTTTCAAAAATGTTATATTTCTCAAAAATGGCTCTAACGATTTTGTTTGAAATTCCACATATTAAAACCATTTCCATCACAAATAAAACGTATATCTTGAATTTTCTGGGAATAGCTTCTGAAGAACTTTTCTTCTGGATGAATTTTGCATAACTAGTAAACCATAACAGATAGACAAAAACTTACTACACAAAAAATTTAGATCTCGTTAAAACACACAATGTCATAAACATATTTTTTCTTGGAATTGACCAAGATATTCCTTGTTATTAGTTTCAATTTTAAAATACTTATATCTTTCTCATTTGGGAACTTTTCAACTTCTGGTCATGCAAAGAATTGGATTTCAATCCCATAGCAAGCACATTTTAGAACATTTTTATCCTAGTGTACTCCCTTATTTCCCTTCTACTTATAAGGAACTAAGTAATAAGACCGTTTCTGCTAATGTTTATCTTGATTAGCATGAAGTAGATAGAAGAATAAGCTTTTAGCAATAATTTGTTACAGAGATGTAGAGATGTGAATGGAACACAACATATTTTTTAATTCTCATAAAGATGTTATATTTTTCAGTTGTCAAAGTTCATAGAGGCCCTAAATGATCAGTTAACGAAGAAAGGACAGGAACTTAATGAGTACAAGGATAAATTCAACATAAGAATCAGAGGTCAAGACGATCCTTCAGTCAGTGAAGCAGATGGGGACAAGAAAGCACGTACTGGAAATGTGCTAGTTGTGAACCCAATGTAACAGGTGAAGACAAAGTGGTTCGTTGGTGCACGTACTGAAAAAAAAAAACTTGAAATATTGCTGAGTGACATTTAATAAGTTGCTAAAAAGTTTTACTACCCACATCGTTAACATAGATAATGTTCATTGCGATTAATAATTATGAAGCATTTTTTTACATTGCTTGTCCTGAAGGAGAAGTGTTGTAATGTTGGACACATTGTTGTACATTCATTGTATTTTGCACAGTCTTTTGTAAAGTTCACAGCGTTGTACTGTGTAGATGAAACAAATAATTAGGCTAATAATTTGAAATATTGAGAAAATTTGGTAGAATGGCTGAGATCAAGTTTATCTCTTAAACTTGCTAGGACTGTGATAATTCAAGTAAGAAAGAATTGAAATTGGTTGGCTTTCCTTTAAACCCACAAGAATATTTTAAGTATTTAATCTGTGAAATTTTTGGAGTATTCAGGACACTTTTGTATATTCAGTATTGCTGCTTCTTCCAGGATATTCGCTTATTACATTATTTAGTAAAGGATTAGCATGCTGAAAGTTGAAAGCTGTAAATAAACCATTCACTTGTCTGTAATTTCATCGTCAATAAAAGTTGCACATGAGCATAGCAAGAAATGACACCATATTGAAATGTAGCAAAAAAATTTGATTTTGTGTGCTAGAAATTTCTTCAAACTCTTTGGGATTCTTTAAAATGCTATTAAATCTTGTAAATTGGAATATATACAGGCCATTATTTTATATGGTTACCCACTTGTGTGCTCTCTAACTGCGCCGGGAAAATTATGTGGGCAGAGGCGGACTATAATCCTTACCTTATAATAGATGCAGGAAATGTTGACCTTCTGCTCTCAAACAAGCATCGTACATCTTAAAAATGTTGTCACTCGCTGGAGCTCAGCAGCACGAATTGTTGTGCTTCCTTGCATGGTAATATCTCTTAAGTTCCTGTTGTGTGCAATGATTAGAACAATACACTTTGTGTTTTAAACAACCCCATAACTAAAAGTCACAACTTGTTAGGTCAGGAGAATGAGGAGGCCACAAATCAACATTAATGATTCTGTCATCAAACACCTCTCTTATTGTATTTAATGATTCGGCAGCCATGTGTGCTGTTGCAGAATTTGTTGGAACCAACCATATGATTTCTCTTCTGTCAATCACTCAAAAAATGGTTTGAGTATAAACCTCTGATATCGCTCTGCATTTGTTTCATCAAAGAAAATGGGGCCTATTCTTCACACACTAAACTCCAATTTTCTGATCATAGTGAGGCGTTTGATCCAAGAGCACAGGTTTATCTGAAGCCCAGTATCGACTGTTGTGAATATTCACACACCTATTTAAGTGAAACAAAGATTCATTCAGAGAAAAACAAAAGCTGTGGGTCAATGAAACCTCTTTCTATGGATTGGAAAAATCAATTGCAATAATATACACATTTACAGGGGTCATTTGCTTTTAATGCTTGCACTCGGTGTGCAGCGATAAGGTTTTAGTTTCAATAGACGTTAACATTTCTAGCAGAAGATGGAGATACAGCTGTTTGCTATGCTAATTTGTTCAGCAGCTTTCGAGGCAAATGCTGCAAAGTGACACAGATTTCATCCAGTTTATTTTCTGTTAACACTGACCTTCTCTTAGAATGTTTCTTGTCCAACACTCCCTGCGAGCAGATTCATGCTTAAAGTAAACTTTACAATAAACACACATTCGTCCACAATTAAGTGACAATCACCCTCCGTAGTGTAGTGGTTACCATGCTGACTTCTTATACCCAAGGTCATGGGTTCAAACCCGGCACAGGAAGATGGACTTTTTCGGGTGTAAAAATCCTTAGCATGGCTTCCTTTGGAAGGGAAGTAAAGCTGTGGGTCCCGTGTCGTAGATTTATGGCACGTAAAAGAACCTCAAGCCTGATAGAGAGGCCTCTGAGCAAAATTAAGCGGTCTTTCGTGCCCAGTTTAGAATGGGACGCTGAAAACTACAGTAGTTAAAGAGCGTCCATAAATAGCACAACATTTCATTAAGTGACACACCATGTTTACTGCAGCAATGGAAGCACCTAACTGACACATAAATGGCAACAGTGCATTTTTTTTAGCAGGAATTGGCAATCCGAAGTCCTGGCAGACAGCGCAGAAGTAGCGAAGGAGAGAAAGGCCACAAGTGGGTTACCATATAATATAATGAATCTATACTTTTATAAAGAAAATATATTCAAAGTTTCTCTGAAATGAAGTTTGCCTATGTTATGGTATGTATTAGTAATGAAGGTACATTAAGTCTGGTCCATAATAAAGTAGGAAAAATAACAAATGATGAACATCAAGTGTTTTCAACTGTCAGTTTTGAGGTCCCATGTGTTTATTAGCACTGTGATCCAAGCAGCATGCTTTGAGTAGAGGAGAGTGCATGGTTGTCAAGTTTACTTGCTCAATGGAGTGTAGTTTACTTCACTTTCACATTTTTGTAATGGCGAATTATAACTTTAATATATTAGCTGGCTTTACCAGTGTTGCATGGTTTATTTTTTAAACTCAAACGATGAATTGTTTCAATTAACCCTTCCTGTGTGGATTCAGTGTAGGCCATATCTTACAAGCTTTAAAAATTCCTCTAAAATTGAAAATATTATCATATGAACACTTATTATATAAAGTTTAAGGGATTATATCTGAATTTACATTGATAGAATGCTAATAAGTAAGCCAAAAAAGTACGAACCAACTGCACGAGATTTTGCCTATCTGCATCCTTGGCATTCATTGCTGTCTGCCACTATCATAGAAAGGTGCAGATAAAACCATACATTTTTAAAACTACTTTTAAAGGCTTTACTTACCAATGATATTAAAGGATACATACATTTTTGGCACCTCTTTAGGCAATTATCCATCACTCACTGTAGTTCATCTTAAAATTCCTAGCGGATATTTTGTTTTAATTCTTCCAGGGCATGTGGGTTTGGCTTGTATACTTTAAATAACCCCAGAGATAGAAACTGCAGGGGGTTAGGTTGGGGGACCAAGGGGGCCACAAATCTCTACTAATAAATCTGTCCTGAAACACATTTTCAATTGTTCTCATCTAAAGATTGGTTGTATGAGCTGTTGCCGAGTCTTGTTGAAAAAAAAAAGAAGGCAAAAATCATGCTCCCTGTCTGTTAATTCTCTAAAAAGAGTGGGCTAAACTGTATTCACGTATCAACTGTTGAGTCAAAAAAATTGGCTGTGAAGCTTTTACATCTGGGAATCTTTCTGCAAATCATATTTTCACTTGGCGAGCTGACTGAGTTATCACATATGAATCATAAATAAATACACGCTGTGCAGTAGAAAACAAATGCTGAGCCATAATACACTTTGTGACTAAGTACAGAACAAAATAATGAATCACTTGCAATAACTGAACTACACGATATCACTGTCAACTCAATACTGCACTTCCAGAGTAGAGCAAAACTGTGTCAGAAGTGTGACCTTGTTTACAGCAGCAGTGGGGAATCATGTGTCCACAGCCCAGTGGAAAAACACCATGCAGCCGGTTCCGAGGTTTTTGACTCGCTCAGTAAATTGGCATTACACACTCACTGGCTCATTCTAAATGAGTTTTTTTGTGAAAGACAAATTTTGAAACATCTCATTGTTTCACAGCAATAAACTATTTCCTTTCTTCTTGTTGTTGTTTTTTGTTTTTTTTTTTTTTGCACTTAGCACACAATAAGAGATGTTTTCAAAATTTATCGCAAATTTTCTGTTTTTTCAAAAAATATTTATTTATTCCCCCTTCAAAGTAATCCCCACAAGATATTATACACTTGTGTCATTTTTTCCAATCCTTGAAGCACTTTAAAAAATTGTTTTTGTGATCTTGCTCAGCTCTTCCTTCGATGCCCAATCAATTGTGATCTTGTTCTCCTCAATTGTGGCGTAGCATCATCCTTTCATGTGCCTCTTCAGTTTTGGGAACAAAAAATGTAATATGAGGCCTGGTCTGCAGAGTACGGTGGTTGCTGCATCATAAATGTGTTGTTTTTGGCCAAAAATTCACGCGCAAAAAATGGCGTGTTATTTACGGACACTCTTTAACTGCTGTGGTTGTCAGCGTCCCATTCTAAACTGGGTGTGAAAGACCGCTTAATTTTTCTCAGAGGCCTCTCTATCAGGCTGGAGGTTCTTTTATGTGCCGTAAATCTACGACACGGGACCAACAGCTTTACTTCCCTTCCAAAGGAAGTCATGCTAAGGATTTTTACATCCGAAAAAATCCATCGTCCTCCGCCGGGTTTGAACCCGCGACCTATGGATATGAAGTCAGCATGGTAACCATTACACCACGGAGGGTGACATTCGCACATAAGCTACGATATGTGAGCGGGGGCGTTATCACATGACAACAGAGTACCACTTCCTGTTATCAGCATACCTGTTCCATGTAAATTGAAAACAAATTCAGTTTTTCAGATGTTAATCAGTATGTAAGTGTCAACAAAGCAAGTTAAAAGAAAATTGTAAAAAAGATGGCAGAGAAATGAAAAAAAAAACATGTGTTAACACTAAAACAATTTTTTTTTTGGTGGGTATGCACGGATAATCCACACAGGAATAATTGGGAGTGTATATATCCTTCTCTTTATAACATTAGCGTAGATGTCACTGCCATAATCGCAACTTGTGATTGTCAGATTGTTGTGTTTGATCTAAATAGCTGATCCTTGACAACACAAATGCTGGATGTTGTGAGGTTTTAGCCAGCTTCTCATTTTGAGTAATGTTGTAGTAATCAGAATTGTTATCTCTGAGGCACTCCTGCAGAAGCCCACATTGACCAAGCTTGTATGATCTCTCAAGTCATCCTCCGTGATCTAGGGGTAGTACATTAGTCTGTGGTTCCCAAAATCACAGATTCAAACTTGCTACGAAGCTATGGAATTTTCTGGGCAGAAAAATCATTAGTATTGCTCCTTTAGAAGGGAAGTAAAACCAGCGGTCATAGATTTATGGCACATAAAGGAACGTCAAACCAAATAAAGAGGCCTCTGAAAAAAATTAAGCAAACTATTGTCCCCAATATACAGTGTGTTTGTAAAGTCGTGGTGCACTTTTGACAGGAAATCAACAAAACAAAAAAGAAATGTGAAATCTACACCTATTAAAGGATAACTCTCCAAGTTTTCTTCGTATGATGTGCAAGCATATGCACGTGCATGTAAGACCACAAACTATGTACCTTATTTTTAATTTTTTTATTTATTTTGTTTTATTGTTTCATTTATATAGTACCTTTTAACATTTAAGGTCATATTGGGGGGATTTGCACTAGAAACAACTTGTCTGTAGGTTATTTATGTTGGGTTTAAATCTTTTTATTTTCCTCAAACACACACACACATACATTCACTCTCACATACATATTTCCAGACTCTGGGGGGGATAGGGAATAATTCTGGTTAAAGAAAAATTCCCCACCCCAGCCAGGAATCGAACCTGGGACCTCCGGGTGAAGTTGTTCACTTCATCTGGGTTAAAGAAAGTGATCGTTTTATAGCAGTAAACTTCTGACTTTCAGTATGTTTTGTAAGCAGGGTTTACTCGCCTCTGAATGAACTACACTACTGCTCAAAAGTTTTTGAACACACCTCATTTTTAGAATTTATTGAAACAATGGAATAAAAAAGACATAGTTTGTAGTCACAACAGTATATATAATGAAAATCAGCAATACATATTAGATTTTGCTTTCTTCAAAGTAACCTCCCCTTGCTTTAATTACAGCTGCGCAAACTCTGGGCATTCTTTCTATTAAGTGTGCCAGTGTATCTTCAGAAATATCCCTCCATATGTTGTGCACATGACTCCACAATACATTTACATTAGTGGGTTGTTTCTTTCTTACCTCTCTGTCCACATGATCCCAAAGTAGTTCAATAGGATTGCAGCCAGGACTTTGAGGGGCCCAAACTATGTCCTTCAAGACTTGTGTCCCTTCCAATTGTTCAACGTATCTTCTACAGAGCATAGATGTGTGCCTGGGATCATTGTCCTGCTGCAGAATGAACCCCTTGCCAATTAACCGTATCCCAGATGGTTTGGCATGCCATTGGAGAATATTGTGATAATGCTCCTTCTTCATCATTCCTTCTATTTTCACAATATCGCCTGTCCTATTGCCACCAAAACAACCCCATACCAGTACCGCACCACTTCCATGCTTGACTGTAGGGGATATGCACTGAGGTGCCATGCGTTCAGCTTTTGCATGTCGAACAAACTGGCAACGTTTTGAGCCAAAAAGCTCAAACTTAGATTCATCAGTAAATAATACCTTTTTCCACTGATCAACAGTCCAGCTTACATGTCGCTTGGCCCATTGTAATCTGTTCCGTTTATTGACAGCTCTCAATAGGGGTTTCTTTGCCACAATGCAACTGTTCAGATGTGCATCCTGAAGTTGTCTCTTCACTGTAGAAACACTCACAGATTCATCCCTCAACTGGTTCAGTTCTACTGTCAGCGTGGGTGCTGTTTTGAAACGATCATGTTTGCTGGTCACTATTAAATGTTTATCCTCACTTTTCGAGGTCACCCTAGGCTTCCCCAATTGATAATCGCTATTTGTAGTTACATACCTCTTTACAGTTTAATGGACACTTCCCAAGGAAATGTGTTATTGTGTGGCAATTTGACGCATGGTGTGGCCTGCTTTATGCAAATTGACTATAGCAGCACGGTTTTCTGCTGAAAGCTGCCTTCTTTTACCCATTTCAGACTTTTCAACTGCACAATAACAATGTGTACCATTCACCTGCTTATGAAGCACTGAAGTGCTGTTTGCAGCCAATACGTATGTACAGATGTCTGTGAACGACATCTAGTGAATCACATACAATGACTTCCAAAACAACATTAGGGTAATTGTTCCTATAAGGGCCAATAAATGCTACATTTTCAAAATGCACATAATTGACAAACAAAAGGTAGCATAGTAAATTTCACATAACTCCATGGATTTCTATCATTTATAACATGACATTGGCTTTGTTTGGCATTATACACTTGTTAATTGCAGCAAAACAGGCTGTTCAAAAACTTTTGAATGGTAGTGTACATCACTTGGAAAGGCTATCTGTTCCAGTCAGCAAATATCGCTTCAAACATTCCCCTTCAAACAAATTTTAGTACTCGGGCATTTTACATACATACTCAGTCTGAAGTTCAAATATTGCATGCCCTATAGTCACTTCAGAAACAAAGTTATTTGACATTATGCGCGCAAATAGGGGAAGTGCTGCATTGCAACATTTTTCTAGAGACTGAGAAATGAGAAGTATTCGCAAGCACGTGACAGTTGGCACTAACCAAAGCTATGCACTCCTTTGTTGTTAAACGCACCAGCATTCATTTCTGCATGATGGTCAGATGGGGACTTAGATTTAGAGCAAACAATTAATTTGCTCTCTGTTATGAAATATGAATCGGTGAAACCAGCATGGCATAAGATCAAGTGGTCTCCTTTGCCAATAGGAACTTCTAAACCTCCACTCCCATCACAAGCTTATCTGGTGTGGTTTTACTTTACCCAGGCAATAAATTTTAGTGCCACTCTGGTATCTAATGGAATGCAATGTTCTGAGAAACACAACTCTTGCAGCTACAATGTCACTACATTCCATTATTAATTTTCTTCCGTCTCAGCATTTCCTGTAACAAAATCCCATTTTCCTCGACGCCTGTGTCTTGTTTTATTTCGATCCAAGCTTTTGCACTGTATGGAGCTTTTACTCTCATACATAGAAAAACATTTTCAACACAACAAATTCTTGTCAGAATCGTCAAGGTCAGTCACTGGTTTCAACCTTTAATGCATATTTCCAGGAGAATTAAAAATAATACTTTCTCCTGCAAGCTTTTGCTTCACTTACAATTCTTTCCATGGTGAGCACCTGATAAGCATCAGAAACAGGCAATTGGCAACACTGTTTAGAGTACTCCCCACTTCATCCATCTTCCTCTGGAAGTATTTGTACACATTATATACTATTTCTCTGTGTGAAAAACATCTTTTTCACTAATTTGAGGGAATAGAAGCTAGTATCTCTGATGCATAGTCATATAATAAGTGAGTTGATAAATGGTAACACTACATAACTGAAAATCCACTTACTTGGACGCGTTGTGGGAACAGGGTATTGTTCCCATTATCAACAATACCCTGTTCCTGAAATGCGTCCAAGTAAGTGGACTTTTCAGTGTTACCATTTACCATCTCGCTAATTATACAATGGAATCAATTTATAACCCAGGATGATTAAATTTCACTGTTCTCTTAAACATGCTGTGAAACAGACTGCACCTGATTGGCCGGAAACCAGGTGACTATGACATTGCTACTTCGTAACTGCCTTTATTCATGACGGAGACACTAGTAAGTCATATAGCACGCTGTGACTGAGAGTAAGTACAATTGTATTGTCTTGTATCGACATTCTCTGTAAATGTTCACGTTTTAAAACATAGTTTAAACTTTCGTTCCTATTCTGGTTATGTTTCACAGTTTATTATCAATCAGGCTTTACAAGGTTTATTTTTGTAATGAGGAGGATATAAAATCTGTAATGGGAGTTTTGTTTTCAAGAGAATGTTATTTGTATAATGCAGAGATGTAATAGCAACAAAATAACATATTCCAGATATCCAGTTGTTCATAAGTGAGCGGCTATTTTCAGTTTAAGGATATTGAGAATGACAAACCCTTAACTGCATGACTTATTTTGCTACATATGCCATTCTTCCTGTAATTCACAAACCAGTAGTTATATCCCTTTCACGAGCACCACAACTGAAGCAGCTTGAGTAGCCGTGATCGTTATGTGATACAAAGTGGACTGGCCGTCCATTCAAAATTGAACATTTGGGAATTCATCATCCTCTGCTGGGTTTGAGCCCACAACCAACAGCATATTCAGGATATTTGGTGGCTCAAATGAATTGTGTTGAGGGCGATAAGGGTGGCTCAGTTAGCCACTAGCTTACTGATCCCAAGGTTGCGGGTTCAAACGTGGCCCAGGCAAATGGTTTTCAAGTGTGCTTACAAGCTATAGCCCCATGTGAGTAGATTACTGGCTCCTGAACAAAATTCCTGGCAATGGCTGCATCATTAACAAACATAATATTCTTTTTAAAAAATATTTTTGCATATCAGGACTTGTAGGTATGTTTAACAGCTTAAATCAGTTTATTTGTTTAGATAATTATAGCATTTAAGGACAAATTCATTCTGAAATTTAGATTATTAGCATGGAATTACTTTCTGTGCACATTGCTACTGTGTTCTTTCTTAGTGGACTTGCCATGTGGGTCTGTTGCGGCGCAGATCAACCTAAGAGTGAATAAGTTTAGTTGCAATTTTGTCAGTAGCTATCCCACATTATGCTGTCTGAATTGGATGTGAAACAAATATCATGGCAGTTAAAAATAAATTAAATCACCTGCACAAAATGAAGTTTTCACTTTGAAATTAATGTTGTTATCAGTTTGTACTCCTTTTCTTATTACTGAGATAATGTGAACCAAAATCTTGTATTCTGCATTGCTTCCCATTCATGTTTTTGTTTTAGTTACCGCCCGTGAATTATTTTGAACCAGTCTTAATTCTCTGTGAGAGAAGTTCATGGAACATGGAAATTTAATAATTCAGAGAAATTACTCCTAGTGTTGATGGAATAATAGTGCAAAAATAACATATACTTGTTGCAATATGCAATATAGCTGAATAGCCACAAGGTTATTTATTTTGTTATTGTTCAATATCTTGCAGATGTCAAGATGAATGGTACAGACTGGCACCTATATAAAATAATACATATATCAATAAATACAAGGGAGTTTATGTAAATAATCTGGAGTATTAACATTCAAACAAATTAAGAAAATAAGGTCTGCAATTTATAAAATATTTAGGAATGTACTTTCTGCTTCTGTTTTTCATGTGCTGTTTTGACACATTACTGAAACTAACAACCATGTACAATCTAAAACAAATGTATTTTATGACTACTTGTGGATCGTTTATATGCTAATGTTAAGAAGTTCTTTTATTTTGTCTTGAAATAATATTTATTTGTGCATTTTATAGAATTGAGAAAGAAAAAGAATTAACAAAACATTTTCATATGTGATTTTATTTTACTTCCTTTACTTGCAAACAAAAGCATCAGAGAAATACCAGGTGATCGAAATCATCTGAACCGGCTGCTTGTCCAAGCCCTCGGCTCTCATTACTGTCTGCCGCTATCTTAGAAACGTGCAGATGAAACCATACAACATTTTTAAAACTACTTTACTTACCAATGTTATTAAAGGAGATGCTGAAGCTGGCCACCACCGTTGTCCATACATTTTTGGTACCTCTTTAGGGTACTATCCATCACTCACGTAGTTCATGTTGAGAAATGTTGCCAATTTCCTGGCAGATATTTTGTTTTAATTCTTCCAGGGATGTGGGTTAGGCTTGTACACTTTATGCTTTAAGTTACTCCAGAGATAGAAATCACAGGGGGTTAGTTCGGGGGACTGAGGAGGCTACAAATCTCTACTAATTATTCTGTCCTGAAACACACTTTCAATTATCCTGATATATGGTGGACTTTGTGACAGTGATGTATTTTAACAATTGAAATTTAGTTGAGTCGATTTTGTAACACTACATCATTTTTTATTTCAGAAAACATGGCTTCTGAAACATGTTTTCCGAAATAAAAAGTAAGTGATGTAGTGTTACAAAATCGACTCAACTAAATTTCAACACTTTCAATTGTTCTTATCTAAAGATTGGCTGTTGCAGAGTCTTGTTGAAAAAAAGGCAAAATCATGCTCCCTATTAATTATTCTAAAAAAAGGGGTAAAACTGTACTCACATATGTATGGATGTCAACTGTTGACTCAAAAAAATGGGCCTTTAACTCTTTTTCTGCTAATGTCACACCATACGCCAATTATTTTGTCAAGAAGGGGTATTTAATGAATATTAGGTTTCCAGCAGGTGTCAGCATTATGCAGTTGAAATACTGAGGTACCCTAATTAAGTATCATCCCATATTAGGCTACTTTTCCCTACACCAATATTGTCGACATGAAGGGATTATTTCATGAACATATTAGTTTCTCAGAGCTCCAATAACAATTATTTTGTGTACACACCTATCCATAAATGTGGAACTAAGCCTCGTCCGTGAAAAATATTAAGTATGGATTAATTATGCCATTGTATACACTATTGAGAGTCCACTCACAAAATATGTTGACACATACGATTCATAAATAAATACACGCCGTGCAGTAGTAAACAAATGCTGAGCCTTAATACACTTTGTGACTAAGTACAGGACAAAATAATAAAGCATTCACAACCACACAATATCACCATCAGCTCAATACTGAACTTTCAGAGCAGAGAAAAACAAGTCAGCACCGTGACCTTGTGTAGCTGCTGTGTGTGCAGTGGAAAAACACCATGTTGTGGTTTGGATGTATTTGGGTTGCACGCTTTTACCTGTCTGCTGAGAGCTGGAGAGATGGCTAGCGATGTAAGAGAGATAGATGCTCATGTTTTCTTGTGTACAAGATGCAAAAGTGTTCTTTTAGCACATTTCTAATGCTAGCTACCTCTTTGGGCAGTTCAACTCCTGTTGTTGTTGTGTATCAACACCTAAAATATAAGCAGTGGCGGCTCATGAGTATACATTTTGGGTCTTCACAAAATTTTAGATTCTGGTAGTCCTGAAAATGTGAAATAGATCTACTGCATAAGTTATGATTTGGCTCTCAACAACAAACAACAATAATTATCCAGAACTTTAAACTTTCCTGCTGCTGGCTATTTATGATTCTTCTCGGGATATAGCCAGGAAAGTGTTGCATTAATTTCTAAGCTTTCAACAACATAGTCTGTTGCCATCATCAGGGACCTGGAGGCAAGCTGCTCTGGTGGGAAGGCTGAATGACACCCTCGCATGCTGGCCAATGGGGATTGAGGAGGATGGTGCAAACAGACCTTCATCTTTGTTAACAAAGCAAATAAGCAAAACATGGCTATCTATAATTCCCACCCTCCTCAACCCCCATTGGCCAGCATCGACCAATAACAGCATGCAATGCGGTCCTTCAGCGTCGTTGAAAGCTTGGAAATTAATCCAGCACTTACCTGGCTGATGTCCCAACAAATCATTGACAATAGTTATAATAGTGCAGAATTTGTCTGACGAAAGAAAGGCTATTGTTTTGTACATAATTAGGTATATTTTAAAGGCAACCACGGAGAAATGTGTAAGCTTTCAGTACTCTCCGTTTGCATTCTTTCGTCAGCCAAATATTAATAAGACCAATTTATTAGCACTCACCAAGTCTTTTTCTGAATCTGGAAAACTGCATTAGTTCTTCTTGTGAAATGTCATGTTCCTCCATATACTCCACTTAAAAGTTCATCAATATAAAAATTATATGCAGTCAACACTTAACTAAGCACTGAGTATTCAATGTTCGCATTTCTGTGCAAGCAGCAGTTTTCGGACCAATGTGTGAGATCTGTAACATCTGGCTGAATATCAAAACTGCATTTGTTACATTACTCACACAACCAGTTATGTTTATTGTACAGTTCTTGAAAGTTTGCTTATTAGACTTCGTCACTATTTCCATCAACACATCTGGTCTAATTCATTTGCTGCTAAGTGATCCTGATAATTTAGTCTTCTGTTGGCACATAAAATTAATTTGAATGGAATTCATGTTGGCATGTTCATCAATATAAAAATTATATGCAGTCAACACTTAACTAAGCACTGAGTATTCAATGTTCGCATTTCTGTGCAAGCAGCAGTTTTCGGACCAATGTGTGAGATCTGTAACATCTGGCTGAATATCAAAACTGCATTTGTTACATTACTCACACAACCAGTTATGTTTATTGTACAGTTCTTGAAAGTTTGCTTATTAGACTTCGTCACTATTTCCATCAACACATCTGGTCTAATTCATTTGCTGCTAAGTGATCCTGATAATTTAGTCTTCTGTTGGCACATAAAATTAATTTGAATGGAATTCATGTTGGCATCGCACCTGAATAATGGATCACTAAATTTTGTATCATGTAAACAATTGCCATTTCTGCAACTGTTTGATATCAAATAAAGGCATAACAATTATTACCAATATAGTCACTTGACTATAAGCAAAAGAAATTCTAAACTGGAGCATTTGCTGTTAAAAATAAGAATCTGAACACTGACAATTCTCATAACTTAATAAACTAATGTACTAAATACAGCTAGTTACACACAACATATATTCTATAAAATAAGTTTTTACTTACATACTATGTACATAGTGAATAGAGAAGATATTGTATTGCACCTAAAAATTCAATACTGAGATTTCACCAGAAATATATGTTCTGAGACTGCCTGAAAACAAAAAAAGTCTGATATGTTACACTCACATGACTTTCTCTAGCTGCTCTACAGACTTACAAAAGATTATTCTTCTATCTACACAACACTAATTGATTGGAACATTAGCTGAATGTTCTTATTACTTAGTTCCTTATAAATAGAAGGGAACTAAAGGAATATGCTATGCTAAAGTGAAAGTCAAATGTTTTATAAGCTGTTATGCAATTGTCATTTGCAAATTGCTTCTTTGTAGAAAACAACAGACTAATGGACACTTCCTGTCTGGGAAAAGTATAAGTACTTTACGACGGAAATCAATAATAAGGATTCTTTGGGAAACAGCTACCCCCACAACAAAAGCATAAAGGACATAAATTGTGTATTTTACCAAGATCTACATATCTTGGTAAAACACATATCTACATATCTTTAATATATGGGACTTTAATCTAAATCGTTGCAGCCATTTTTGAGAAAATCAAAATTTTCAAAAAATTTTCCATGTAAAAGTTAGTTTATGGTGGGGTGTTTTCTTGAAAATTTTCGTGATGCATCCTTGGAAAATACCAAGTTTGCTATTTATAAGTTTTTTGTTTTTGAGCTCTGCTGGCACCCCCCCCCCACACACACTCTCTTTTTAAAAATACTTTTTTCAGACTCAGGATCCCTAAACATATAGTTGTGAAAAGTCAACATTGACTTTTTGGGTGGAATACAACATCTCTATCCACTATGTACATTGTACATGCAGGCTAGAGAGAGTAAAAAGCATTTTTAGAGAAGTGTGTGAGCACGCGCGCCACCCACCCCCAAAAATTTAAATAATTTTGGCTTTCTCAAAAATGGCTCAACAATTTTGATTAAAATCATGTATATATAAGATATTTACATGCCAAATAAAATGTATATCTTGAGTTTTCTGAAAATAGCCTTTTGGATGAATTTTTCTGAATTTTGCATAACTGGTAAACCATGAGATAGAGAGAGACACAAAAACTTACTTCACAAAAAATGAGAACTCGTTAAAACACACTGCTTATGTCATAAACATACTTCCTGGAGTTGACCGTTTTTGAGATATTCCTTGTTATTAGTTTCAATTTTAAAATATTTAAAGTTTTTCTCATACTGGAACTTATCAACTCCTGGCCACGTAAAGAAACACATTTCAATCCTATAGCAACCACATTTTAAAACATTTGACTGTCAGTTTAGCCTAGTGTATTCCCTTATTTCCCTTCTACTTAGGGGATCTAAGTAATAAGACTATTTTTGCTAATGTTTATTTTGATTAGCATGAAGTGAATAGAAGAATACACTTATTAACAATGATTTGTTACAGAGATGTAGAGAGAGTCATGTGAATGAGACACATCAGATTTTTCTATATGTATATAACATAAACTAACATCAGGTATAAATTTGACTGTACATATAGTAAATGAATTGGCTTAACTTCAGCATGCTACCATCAAAATGAAAACCAAAATGGGGGTTCTCAGCTTTCTGCACATTTGTAGCCAACGGTATGAAATTTCTGATGCAGTGTGCTTCCATCTAGTGGCATTGATGTGAACTTGTAGTTGAGATGCATGTTAAACATGTGCACAAGTTGTTTGCATTTCACCCATGAGGCAATTATGTGATACCAGTTGCACATGTACAAAAGGTCCTAAAGATGTGCACAATCCATGATGTGCTAGGGGCAATGTTGCCACATCTGGTCGAGTTATAGAGGAGTAGCGCTGTATACTCATCTGATGCATCCCACATCTCTGTAACAAGCTTGTTCTTCTATCTACTTCATGCTGATCGAGATAACCATTAGCAGAAATGCTTTCTTGTAAGTAGAAGGGAATACACTAGGCTAAAGCGATTGTCAAATCTTTTAAAAGCTGGTTACTATGTGATTGAAATGTGTTTCTTTGCGTGGCCAGGAGTTGACAAGTTCCTGTATGAGAAAAGTTTTAAGTATTTTAAAACTGAAACCAATAACGAGGAATATCTCAAAAATGGTCAACTCTACCAAAAAAACGTATATGATATAAATTATGTGTTTTAACGTGATCTACAGTTTTTGTGTTGTAAGTTTTTGTCTATCTCTTATGGTTTACAAATTTCAGCAAAACTTGTCCAGAATAGATATTTAGAAGCTATTCCCAGAAAATTTAAGATACACCTTTTGTTTGTAATATAAATATCTGAAACATATGATATTTTAATCAAAATCATTAGAATGTTTTTGTGAAAATTAAATTTTTTTTAAACGTTCCATGTAAAGGGTAGTTGGGGATGTTTTTTACTTTCTCTAGCCCCATATGCACAATATACATAGGAATAGAGAAGGTATTGTAATGCACCCAAAAATTCAATACTGAGATTTCGTCGGAAATACATGTTTTGGGCTCCCCTGAGTCTGAAAAAAAGCATTTTTAAAAGAAGGTCCATGTGTGTGTGTGTGTGTGTCTATGGACAGCATAGCCCCAAAACGAAAAGACTGTTAAATACCAAACTTTGTATTTAGGTTTAGTATCTTCCAAGGATGTAACACGAAGAGTTTCAAAAGAATCCCCCCACCACAAACCATCCTTTACATGGAAAAAATTTCGAACATTTTGATTTTCTTAAAAATGGATCTAACGATTTTGATTAAAATCCTGTATATTAAAGCTATTTATGTCTGAAATAAAATGTATATCTCGAATTTTTTGGGAATAGCCTCTGAAGACCTCTTTATTCTGGATGAACTTTGCCAAATTTTGCTTAATTGCTAAACCTTAAGAGATAGAAAAAAAACTCACTACACAAAAAATATACATTATGACAAAACACACAATTTATGTCGTTTACGTTATTGTTGTGGAGATAACCTTCTCCGAGATATTCCTTGTTATTGGTTTCAATTGTGAAGCACAAACTTTTCTTAACATTCTGCTAATATTTATTTTGATTAGCATTGTGTACAAAGAAGAATAATCTTTTGTAGGAGGTTTGTAGAGCAGCTAGAGAAAGTCATATGAGTGTAACACATCAGATTTTTTTTTATTGAAAATCTTTATATACTCAACTTAAATACCAAGCTTTTTGTTTTTGAGTTATACTGTCAGACACATCAGACCTTTTTCTAAAAATTCTTTTTTTTTTTGGGATACATGAGTCCTCAAAACATGTATTTTTGGTGAAATCTCGGTATCAAAGTTTTGAATGGTATACAATATGTTCTCTATCTACTATTTACATTGTACATACGTAATAGATAAAGTAAAAATATATACTTTTATATCCTCTTTTGCAACACAAAATTAGAACTGGTTATTTTGTTGCACCCTGTATAATCAGAAACATTTTGTGAAGGAAATGCATGACATTTTTGTTTTCACTTTGATTCTTTCTTCTTTTCATTGTTATTTTCATTTTTCTTTCTCATACATCTGCTGGTTGTGTATACAACAATGATAAAAATAATAATGCTAAGGATAACAAAAAGTGGTATGAGACTGAAGGATGTGGACTTTCCTTTCAGTTCAGGTTCCTTCTCGTCTAGAAAATCTGACAGCTCAGAGTTTTCTGTGTCTTCACATTTCACCTGCAAACAAAAAGTTTTGAGTCATGCACAATGAAGTGACAGAATATTCATCTCAGTTTTAACATTCTCTACCACAGCAGGTAGAGAAGGTATTGTATTCCACCCAAAAATGTTATACTCATATTTCATTCATTTTTTAGGCTTCTGAATAAAAAGTCTGAGTTACACTCACATGACTTTCTCTGGCTGCTATACAAACTTCTTACATAACATTATTCTTCTTTCTACACAATGCTAATCGATATAAACATTAACAGAATGTTCTTATTACTTAGTTCCTTATAACTAAGAGGGAACTAAGAGAATGCACTATGCTAAAGTGATAGTCAAATATTTTAAAAGCTATCATTATGCGATTGTCATTGCAAATTGCATCTTTGCTTGGCCAGGAGTAAAACAAAAGAAAAATGGACACTTCCTGTCTGAGAAAAGTGTAAGTATTTTACAATTGAATTGAGTAACAAGAAATATCTTGGAAACGATTACCTCCACATCAAAAATATGAAAGACATAAATTGTGTGTTTTGATGAGATCTACATTTTTTGTGTAGTAAGTTTTTGTCTATCTCTTACACTTTAGCAGTTAAGAATAATTCGGCAAAATTCATCCATAAAAAAAGAGGTCTTCAGAGGCTATTCCCAGAAAATTCTAGATATAAATGTTTGTAAATACTTTTAATGTACAGTATTTTAATCACAATCGTTAGAGCCATTTTTAAGAAAATCAAAATTTTCCAAAATTTTTCCATGTAATGGGTAGTTTGTGGTGGGGGGAATCTGTGGAAAATCATCGTGCCGCATCCTTAGAAGATACCAAAACTAAATACAAAATTTGGTATTTAACGGTCTTTTTCATTTTTGAGCTATGCTGTCCATAGGCACACACACATGGACCTTTTTTCAAAAATGCTTTTTTTGGATTCAGGGGGACCCAAAACATATATTTTCTGTAAAATCTCTGTATGGAATTTTTGGGTGCAATACAATACCTTCTCTATACATTATGTACATAGTACATGTAGAGAAAGTAGAAATACAGTACCTGGCTATATTATTAGACACACCTAGGCTATTTCAGAGCACACAGAATTCTGAGGACTAGCATAACAACAATGCTCATCCATCACTGTGAGCCTCACTGGTCAATGTTAGCTGCCTAAAATGAATGTGTGTTATGCTGTTTCTGTGTTGTGAGAGTTAAAATTGTTGCTTCACAAGCATTAATTGCAGTAGTGCTAACAAAAGGAGAAGGTGCATTATAAACTTGTGCTATCAGTACTTAAATATTTTGCTTTATTTGTGGTTTGAAAGGTGAACTTTATGATTTTGTATTCTCTATTAACAACATAATGATCTGACACCTCAAAACAATTTCAGAGGCAAAAACCTTGATTAAACTGATTTGTTTTCAAATCGAGAGGTTTCTCGAAGATTGGGGATATCTGAATCATCTGTGAGGCAAATTAAAAAGAAAATTGAATTTGGTATGGACCTAGCCCCACAACGGAAGAATAAATGTGGACGAAAACATGTGGTGTTGCTTGAAAAGCATCTGGAAAGAAACTGGTTTGCTAGTGCAAAAGAAATTAAATTCAAGCTTGAAGAGAATGGAATTGCTTCATCTAAGAACTATTAGGCATAAACTTTCAGAAAGTAAATTAAAAGGCCGGAGACCTAAACTTCTGGAAATCGGCAATTGAAAATCTTCATTGTGAATTTTTAATGAGTTAAACTTTACATTTGATTGGATTATCCGGAACTAAAGGTCACATATGAAACAGTTCACGTTGGCTTCTTTTGTTTCAGGTTTGCTTTAGTGATGAAAGTACTTTTAAAATTCTTGCAAACAAAGTTCAGTTTGTGCGAAGGCATTCTGGTGAAAAGTATCATTCAAATTGTGTTGCGCAGATTATAAAACATGCCACCAAAGTGATGATATGGTCAGTCATCAGTGGCAAAGGCAGTGTTGAGGAGTGGGCTGCTGCCTCAAACAAGAGACTGGTTCCCAAATGGAGATTCATTCATACTTATGCAAGATGTCGCACTGCAAAATGAGTGATAGCTTTACTGAGATCTTTGTTGCCATGACCAGGGAATTCACCAGATATGTCTGGAAGCTAGTGAAGAAAGAAGTGGCAAAGGAAGTGATTACTAGGCTAGAGGTCTGGAATCATCATCCACATATACAAGAGACAGTTATAAATAGTATGCCTAGGCGAATTAAAGCATTGATAGCTGCCAAAGGTGACTCAACTGAGTACTAAAAGTTTCATAAAATTGTAAGCATCTGATAACAATTGAGAAATACAGTTGAACCTGTTTTATACATAACCCAGTTGTAATTGGCATTTATACATAAATTTTCATAGGTCCTAACAAAATGCAATACAGAAACCTGTTAACAGAACCTTATTTACACGTAATTTGCTGTTATGTGTATTAAATTTCAGTGAAATACAACTGAGTTTTACATAATTATAATGGGCATACAGCATACACTATCTTAAAAGAAACTCAAGAATATTTTCCTTATCTCTGTTGACAAAGATGCAAGCTGAGCGGGTGGTTTTCGGCTTCAGAAACAAAAGAGAATAATATGTTTGCTGGTAGTGTGCGACAATGCAGCAACAAACAAGAAGTAAAGATAAAAATGTTCAGTATCTGGTGTTTATTGTTAAACAGTGGCTTGTCTTTCAGTTCTCAGTTGCTTTTATTCAGCCAGAAAAAGGAAATGTTATACGCTAGTTCAGAAAGTGAAATTCATACAAGAGCTTAATCCACAGAAAACCAAAACCAGAGGGTGCAAATTTCAATACCTTTGTGCATTTTGTTGACAATCTAGCTGTGTGTGGGGAACTACAGGATGAGGAGGTTATTGCTGATGTGTAGTGATCAAGAAAGTGTACCACCTTCAAGCGCCACTAACAGTAATATGGATGACGACTCAAATCTTGAAATACATAAGGTGAGTGAAGTGTCAAGTGCACACATTACATCAGTGCTAAAAGTGGTAGTGAAAAGGCTCTAAATTCATTAATAAGTTTGCAAAAAGAGGTTTATGCACTTAGTGCAAGAAAAGTGAAACAAGCTAAATTAACTGTTTTTTAATATGCATTAATAAAATCTCAGTTGTAAGTAATATTCCCTCGTTCCCTTGATAGACATATATATCAGGTTCAACTGTATATCCAATTATCACCAATGCATTTGTACTTCAAATTCCTGATCAGTGTTTAAGAAAATGGATGTGTAACATTCACGTGACTTTCTCTACCTATTCTGTAATAATTCTTCTTATAAAAACTTATTCTTCTATCTGATTCATGCTCAACAATAACTCAAACTCATTTATAAGAACAGTACTGAGGAAGTTAAATCATGGGATTACAGCAGATATTGATAGGTGTGTAACATAAATAGTGAACCAGTATGCCTCCTTGGACATTTTAAAAGTTATTAAGATGACAGGCTATTAAAAGCAATTGATTACAGATGCATATACTCATATCTAAGTTACAGGATAGACGTCAGGGGTGCTGCTGCCAAGATTCATGGTGTCGTCATCTCTAATAATTCTTATTATGGGATAATGGCATTGACTGGGAAACAATCTTTAAGAGTAAGAAAAAAATAATCTGCATAATGACCCAAACTAAACCTAAGGAATCCTGTAGAAATCTTTTCAAAGTCCTTTTCCATCTCAACCTGTATGAATTAAATAGATATATACATATAAACTTTGGAACTCTATATAACTCTCAAGTTCATCATGGTCATGGAACAAAAGGCAAGGATAATCTGAAACCCCTCATGCACAGATTGGCACTATGTGAAAAAAGTCTGTTATACGCTGGAATAAGAGTACTCAACAAATTGCCCAGTAACATTAGACAAACAAAAGATCCAAATTGTTTGAATAAAATAGTTAAAAACAAAAGAATTTGAGTCAGTTTTTGTAACACAAACATCACTCAGTAATGACTTACTGGGACCGGTTCCCGTTTTGAACCCTTCGTTGGCATCAACGATTAGAGTGGTGTATCACTTGTGGAGGCATCTGTTGTTGGATCTATGAACTTCGAAAGATTACTGTATGGTGGTAAATCAAAATTCATAATATGGCTCTTTTTCTTCATGATGTAGATCTTCTCCCAGACATCTAATTGTGTGTGTTTATGAGCTGGTTTTAACAGTTTTATATTTGATGTGATTTCCTGTCTTGATGTCCAAAACTGATAGGTAACTGCTGATTTTTTATTTGCTTGTATTTTAGGTTTCTCATGTGTTCCTTTAATCTGGTTTCCAAACTTCTCTTTGTCCTTCCAATGTATTCTAGATTACAGTCTGGGCATTTAATTTCATAAATTCCCAGTCTTTTGTTTGCAGGGATAGGATCTTTTAAATTTTAGCACAGCAGTTTCTGAATGCTGTAGTTGTTTTTCAGAGCTAGGGTGATGTTATAATTCCTGAAGGTTTTCTGAAGTTTGTTGTGTGCCCAAGGATGATACATGAATTTTCTGAACTGAGATTGGTCACCGAGGTTCTGTAGGGTAGTTGTGTGTGTTATGTGGTTCAGTTTTTGTATTTATGTATTCTCTTGTCTATTGCAATGAATCATAGCAGTTAAAGAGCGTCCATAAACAACACTCAATTTAATTCTAATTTTAGCCAATCTTAAAATTGTGCCCCATCAGACAATTTGGCCAGGACCCCAAAGCAAAAGTCCATAATTTAGATGGCTATGAATATGACCATAATAGGCTACAATTTAAGATTCTACAGTAATATTGTTTTTAAGTATTCTTAACATAAACAAACCCTTACCGACATTTTTTTATAACATACGTAACGTGAGTTTGCCAGCACAAATTTGAGTCAACATGCAAACCTAAAAATGTCACTGTTTTATGCTCAAATGAATTGATTCTTCTTAAGCTGAAAAATAATGTCTCAGTTTTTGAACTATTTAAAATCAAATTATTGGCATTACACCAAGTTTGGATGCAATTATTTAAATCATTAAGTTTTGAGTTCAATAAATTAGCACTTGAATCAATGATGTTAACAGCCAAGGCATCCACAAACATGTATGTCTCTGAATAACAACTGTGAATAAAATCAGGAAGATCATTGATGTATATTATAGCAATATGGATCCTTGAGGTACACCATGCTTCCAGACTTTGAAGGAGAAAACTTTACTACAATTTAAAAACATGATTGATATCTATTGCTAAGATAAGAAGATAAAAGGTTTACACTAGTATTACTAAAACCATACAATTTTAATTTATGTTGAAGTGTTTTATGAGAAACTGTATCGAAAACTTTCATGAAATAAAAAAATTGACTACATACAAAATTACCAGACTCAATTCCAGAGAGAGAGCATTTATAGAACAGGGCAATTGCATTTATAATACTTTGGGATGTCCAAAACCTGCACTCTTGCTTAGCTAATAAAGAGTTTTCTTCAAAATATTTCTAAATTTGTTTATTAATTAAAATCTCAAAATTTTTTAACATTATTGATATAATAGATATAGGCCTATAATTTCCATACTCTGCTCTATTACCTTTTTAAACAGTGGAATTACTTTTACATATTTAAATACATTGGGAAAGGCACCAGAATCGATGCAAAAATTAAAAATATGCGTAAGGTGTTCTAATATATGGATGGCTGCCAATTTTAATATTTTGGAATTTATACTATAAACATCAAAAGAATTGCTATTATTTCAGCTAACTATACTTTTCATAATAGATAAATACCTTTTAATTATAAAAAACAAATTTATAATTATAACACAAGAAACAATGAAAATTATCACAGATATAAGAGGGACATGCAATAAGAAAATCCAAAATTACACTTGTAGCATCGAAAAAAGTTTGTATCAGTAGCTGTCGTCTCTTACTGGATGGCAGTTAAAGTTACACCATATCCATAGTTTTGCTATATCATTTCCATAAGTGATTCAATCAATAATCTTGTGCTTATTTAGAAAGATGGAAAAAAAGCGAGTTTCATGCGTGATTAAACACTTCTATTTAAAAGGCTTAACATCGAAAAAGATAAAAACCGAGTTGGATGAAGTTCATGACACATCTGCTCTTGTGTTTGCAACAATTTACAATTGGATAATGTAAAAGCGGGCGTTAAACACTATCATTGGATAAATGAATTTAAACTTGGCTGTGCATCCACAAATGATGAACATCGTTTCAGACATCTAATAGAAGTGATTGACAAAATCCAGGTTATGCTTTTGAGAGATCGACGAGTCAAAGTTCACAAAATAGTAGAGGCCACAGGAATATCACAAGGTTCAGTGTTCTCAGTTTTGCACCAAAAATTAGGTGTGACAAAGGTTTTGATAGAATGGGTGTTGCATTTGCTCTCAATGGAGAATAAATGACATCGTGTGATCAATTCGGAAGCTGGTTTGCCACTCTTCCATCACAATCCTGGTGAGTTTCTGCATTGATAATGACAGTGGAGAGAAACCAAAAAAAGATGTCCTCATCTGGTAAAGAAAAAGATTCTCTTCCATCGAGACAATGCAAGAGTGCACACCTGTGCAGTTTCAATGGCAAAAATTATAGAATTAAGGTTTGAATTACTTTAACATTCACCATATTCATCAGATTTGGCTCCCAGTGACTTTTTTTATTTCCAAACTCTCTAACGAAGAGGTCATCTCCCAAACAGTTGGATATTTTGAGGACCTTCCGAAATCCTACTTTTTGGAAGGCTTAAAACAGTTGGAGAAATGCTGGGGAAAATGTATCAAGCTAAATGAAGATTATGTTGGGAAACAAATCTACAAAATAATTTGTTTTTATAACTTCTCTTTGAGCATTGCTTTTAATTTTTACAATACCCAGATTGGGCTTTTTTCAGGGTTTTCCCTTATCAATGTCTAGTAACTTTAAACTCTGTGGACCTCAGGCTTATTTGAGCATCATTTACCAGTTTCATTCATTATCCAATATGACCCTTCAGGTTAAAGGATATTAAACTACCCCCCAAAAAAATCTTCTACATTTACTGTGTACAGGTTGACATTTAAAGACAGAATTAGACTGAAAAATTCAATGCCTTAGAAACATGCCAGGTTGACATTAGCTTCTCCAACTGACTTATTTTTCCCATAAGCTACAAGATGTTCTAATTTAATTTGAGATGGCATACTGCAATGGCAATTTTCAATCTCGTAAGCACTTTAAGTCCCAGGCTTCATGAGTCATTTGGGGAATTTAATGTTGTATCAGCATGTTGCCATGGTAACTCAATATGTTAGAGCAATTGACAGTGGGGGCTCTGTGGTTCAATTCCTGGTTAGGACATTGCATTTTTACTTTCTCTAGCCCTGTATGTACAATGTACATAGGGATAGAAAAGTATTGTATTCCACCCAAAAATTTGATGTCAAGATTTCACCGGAAATACATGTTTTAGGACCTCCTGAGTCCAAAAAAATCATTTTCAGAAACAGGTCCGTGTGTGTATGTATGTGTCTGTCCATCTTCTTCTGTGTGTGTGGTATTTAAGTTTGGTATCTTCCAAGGATGCGACATGAAAATTTTCAAGAAAATCCCCCAACCCTAACTACCCTTTACATGGAAAAATTTTTGAAAATTTTGTTTTTCTTAAAAATGGCTCTAACGATTTTGATTAAAATGTCACATTTTAAAGCCATTTCTATCACAAATAAAATGTATATCTTGAATTTTCTGGGAATATCTTCTAAAGACCTGTTTATTCTGGATGAATTTCGCTTAATTTGGTATAAATTGTAAACTGTAAGAAATAGACAAAACCTTACTATACAAAAAATGTACATCTTGCTAAAAATGTACAAGTTATGTCATACACATTTTATTCGTCGAGCTTACCATTTTCATGGTATTCCTTGTCATTGGTTTCAGTTGTGAAGTACTTACACTTTTCGTCAACAGGAGTGTCCATTTCTCTTTTGTTCTACTCCTGGTCAAGCAAAGAAGTGATTTACAATGGCAATCTAATAATGACAGTTTTTAAAACATTTGACTATCGCTTTAGCATAGCACATTCCCTTAGTTCCCTTCTACTTATAAGGAGCTAAGTAATACAATTCTGCTAATATTTATCTCGATTAGCGTGGTATTGAAAGAAAAATTATCTTTTGTAAGAAGCTTGTTTGTAGGGTAGCTAGAGAAAGTCATATGAGTGTAACACATCAGATTTTTTTTACTCTAATTCTACTTTTCCAGTGAAATATTTATTTTGTTTCCCCCCCACCTCTATATTGGTCCATCCCATTAATGCAGGGTAGCATACTTGTATCTGGCGTTGCGAACCCATTACTGGCATATGGATTTTCTCCCTTACTGGGAGGACCAGGAGGGAAATGGCAACATAACTGGTAACATCCTGGTCTAAACGTTGTGGTCTCTTCCACAATTCCGTCCTGGCTATTAACCAACCTTTGGGTTGAACACTCATCACCACCTCTATTTAATAGTTTAGAAATTGGATATAAAGATATAATTTTTACTGTGAGAATACTGTTGATTATGTTCTTCATAAACTGCCTCATGATACCAGCAGCCTCCTCTCCACATGCCTGTTTAGTGGCAGACTCGTAACACTGCAAGATGTGCCCGTAAATCCTGTAACATAGAAACTCAGTCTCAAAATGTTGACTATGACCAACATCAAAGTTATGTACCAACTGTACTACAATATAGAACAGTTACATTACAGCAGTTTCACTAAAAATATATGTTTTGAGGATCCCTGAATGGAAAAATCTTGCTGCTGAACTGATATTATTCTGGCTTGTTTTCTTTCTGCAATACGACTGTGAAAAATCTACATTGGCCAAGCTAAAGGAAACATAATAACAAGAGCAAAAGAATACCACAGAAATATTAAACCTAAACAAGAAGACAAATCTGCGGTAGCTTGGCATTTTTGGAAAGAGTAGCATATCATAAATAGAAGTCCAAAAATACTCAAATATATCACAAGGAAAACAGATTTAAGAGTTTGGGAGGACATGTACATTTAGAAAAGCAAGAGTCGTGTTTTCAATTTTGGAATCCCGCCAGACGCAGATGTTCATCAGACCTCCACTAGGGACAAGGGCAAGCAATGCCGACAGTCGACTAAGGGAATTGCTAATGGAAGCACATGGCTTCTGAAACATGTTTTCTGATGTAAGAGTAAGTGATGTAGTGTTACAAAATCGACTCACTAATTAATTTTAATTGATAGAACGCATCACTGTCACAAAGGCCACTGTCAGTACTAAAATCTACATCCAGGGGTCTTCTCTCAGCTTGCAGGTGTCTGTCCTCAACGTAGTTTGCACAGACATTTGTATTGGCTTGGGGTTCATACACAAGTTACCTTGGAGTGAAGAGGTGCTTCGATTCTGTTGGCAACAAAGGGTTTTAGCTATGCTCCAGATGTTGCCACCTTAGAAGTGCTGCCTCCCATGCTTGCAGAGTTGAGATGCCTCTGGACTTCTCAGCTGTGTGGCATACAAGTATAGTGTGTGGGGCTGCCCAAATAAGCAGTTCTAGGTCTAGAAAATGTAAAATATATTTGTTTATTAATGATGCTGTAATTGCCAGGATCATATCAATGTCAGTGTGCCAGAATTTCGTCCCGCAGGAGTTCTTTTACATGCCAGTAAATCTACTGACATGGGGCTGTCACTTTTAAATACATTTAAAAACCATCAGTCTGGGCCGGGTTTGAACCCATGATATTGAGATCAGTAGGCCAGCATGTGAGCCTTGGTCTAGAGTTAGGACCTCTGACTGCAAGGGTTTGGAAGGTGAAATTGTGAAGTACAGTAAGCATGCTACCCAACTTGACCCTCAGGTGCACGAACTGTCTCCTGGTCACATACTGTACACTTACCTGGCACATGTGTGGATGTCAAATAAAATCTCAAATCACATCAACAATTATTAAAATAAACACAAAACATACCTTATCACAGGAGATGTTGCAAATTCCTGTTGTAGCCTTGTATGGTTTGAGTTTTAAAACTTTTGTTGCTTTCCATGCTGAAGCTTTTGAAATGTCAGTTTCTTGTGCAAGACAACTAAGGGATTTTCGAGGTAACCTTTCTAACCTTTCTTCAATTTCATATAATTTAAGCACTTGCCTGTTTATCTTTCTTTTCCTAATATAAATTGTTCCCATCTCCCTGAATTTATTTACAAGCAAACGAATGACCTCTCTAGTTGGAACGTGCACCCAAGAAATTTAGTTTCATCCCTATGATGAGAGACTATATAAGCACATATATATTGCACACAAACACTCTTTGTGGTACTGTATACTGCATTTTGAAAGCACTTCAAGCAAAACTAAACACTTCTAAACATTGCTAATGTTATAACTAGAAGAATTTTCTGGGCTGAGAAGTCTACTGGAGTTTTCAGGTCCAGACATTTCATTCACGACTGCAATGAACATCTTCAGTGGTATGGTCTAAGTCTTCTCGGTGAAGGTTTGGTCGCAACTGACCCATTGACTGAAATAGTGGCAGTATTTTACTCAGGCTGCTCTCATACAATCGGTTCAGCTAGAGCAGGGGTGGTGGAGGGAGGGGTTAGCCACTTCGGTGCTTTTGATTCCTTCTCAGCCCAGAAAATTCTTCTACTTATAAATTGGACTATTGATTCCTAATGTTATTCGCATGTGAACAGAAGCAAGACTATTGCACGTGTGACGACAGTAAGAATGTAGGATGTGTGCACAGAGAAATGCATTGAAGTTGACATGGACCGTTTCCTGGTGACCAAGTTTTATAACAAACATACTGTACTTGCGCCACTGTGGATGTGGAGGATTGGACTGCTGCCTCCAGGGAAGCTATGTCAGTAATGTTGGGGTTGGCTGAGCTAAGGCAATAGGTACTTTATGCATTCCCATTTGATTTCTCTGGAGTAATCTGAAAAACCATGGCTGGCAACATTGGTGAACACGGCTTGTAGTGCTATCAGTGATGTAAGGGTGAGATGATAGGGATAATGGTTACTAATCCCAACATTGATGATAGATGGTATTCCCAGGTCCTGCAGACGGTGTGTGGTTTGCCAGGGACTCAGTACTTTGAGCTGGGGATTTCTATCTATGATGCAAATGATGCCTCTAAAATTTGCTCAGGGTCCAACCATTTTGTTCATGCATTTTTATACTGTAGTCCCTAACCTCAAAATGACCAAACTATAATTTTCTGTGCATCGCTTTTTCTTCACCTTGTATAGATCAAAATTACAGTACCAATTTGTTATAGATAGTTTTGTAGAGTCAGATGACTGAAAAATTGAATGCCATAGCCAGGATTTGAACCACAGATATGCTGGTCTCCGTTCAATTGCTTTAACCACAAGCTACCACGGCAACATCCCAACATGACATTAAATTCCCCAATTGACTTGAGGAAGTCCAGACTTAGAGTGCTTACGAGATTGTAAGTGTCCATTGAGATATGTCATCTCAAAATAATTTGAAATCTTCTTGTAGTTTACTGGGTAAACTTGCTTGAGCAGTTGAATGGGGACCAGGAGATATGTGGTTCAAACCCTGGCTATGAAATTGAATTGTTCTGTCTGACTCTGCCTTCCAACTCCAGCCCTGCACATGGCTAATGTAGAAGAAACATTAATTAACAAGGTAGTGTTGATTTCTGTAATAGCTTAGAAAAGCAATTCTAGACACTTCTTCTCATGGAAGTTTGAAAACAGTGTTGTTATAATCACTTAGTCAAATTAAAAGCAATTCTATTTTTTTATTTTGAAAAATTGTACTGATTAAGAGAGAGTATGCTCATGTTGGAATGCAATTTGAAAGGTGACATACTTGCATATTTCTTCATCATTAGGGCTCTCAGTCCAATCAGCTGGTCCTGCACACCGTTGATAATCTTCATTAAGAATTTCATAGCATTCGCTAGACTTCATGAACTCTGATAAACAACAGAAATACTTCACTATATTGCATAGTTAGGATAATAATAATGGTTCATTTGAAATGGATAGGAACAAATCAGAATGTTTTTCTTTTGAGTGAAAGAATCTTGTGTGATGTACTTACCTTCCTGAAAATGCTTATCATTGCACAGTTTATCATCAAGAGCTTGTATGCCTCTTATCAGACTATAATAGAGATTTTTCTGACGTGGTGGGGTGCAAGTGCTCAAATAATCATTAATTTCCTTTATATCTGTGTGCAGATCACTGCAACAACAACATAACAGCAGTAGTAAAAGTGCATTATCATTACTCAGAGTACAACACAACATTAAAACACTAGTGCAGCAGAAATGTAAATGTTATTGTCATCATTAGGGATAGCATCTTGTGTACCAATAGCGGGGCAGAATCAAAGTTAGCTATATAGTTGCGATGTGTTGACAATGCAGTGTGTATTAATAGAAGGAAAATGGGGCAGTGGTAGATTGTGATGTTTTCACTAGCAGTGGAAAGCAATTGAGGTAAACATAAATACCACTGATTTACAAGCACTAACAATTTTAATATTGCATACACTCAATTGCTGTTGTGCAACAAGTCATCAGCGTCATTATCCTTTCATTTTCTCTCAAGATACATAGATTACAATGCACAATAACATACACTCGTAACGTCTCAAATGTGAATTGTCTCTGATTGGCACATAAACAGGCTTTATATTGTGAAAAACTTTGCTCCACATCACGAGATGTGATTAGAGCAAAATTGAAATAGAACACATCATCGACTATTAGGTAAGATACTCCATCAGCAATTATTTTCGTAGCAACGCCTCATAGCATATTTCGTATTCCATGCATTATTAAAAATCCTATATATTTTTTTTTTTTCCAAACACTGTTTACACAGTCTAAAACAGGTGTAACGGGTCTCTGATTAATTGCTTGTACAAATTCATCGACAGCTTTCAGAGCTCGAGGCGTTTCAATGTTTGATGTTTCCAAACATGTGTTATTGTCTTAGATACATCTGCAAAGTTCTTCTGTATGAATTGCAAATCTCCATGCAAACTATTTTAAGCAAAAGAATTTACAATCTTCATTGAAGTGCATGAACTATAATCAAAGACATTAATTACTTTTAAAACAGCATAGTAATAATGTAGTTCCCACATTCCCCAAAGCGTTACTAAAGGATGTTTACATGTGGCGCGTGCAGTCGCCAATGCAGGTCACTCTATTCTCAGTAGGTATGCAACTGGTATGTACATGTGTCCCGCTAATGGTCCCCAAGATGCTATCCTAGTCATCATCATTTCATCCTTTAGATTTACATGCAGTAGATACGTTTGTTACAAAACTTGGCCGCCAGGAAACGGCCCGTGCGACCTTCGCTGTATTTCCCTGCGCGCGCGAGCTCCATCCGTTCTGTCGTCAAACATGCGTCAGCCTTGCTTCTGTTCTAGTCCAGTTCACACGTGAATAGCATTAGGATGTTTAGAAGTGTTTAGTTTCGCTTGCAGTATAGGTACAGTACCACAAAGATTGTTTATGTACGATACGTATGCGTTTACATCATCTTGTAGGGATGAAACTAAATTTCCTGATGTGTGTGTTCGTTCGCTTGTAAATAAATTCAGGGAGACGGGACAATTTGTGTTAGGAAAAGAAAGGTAAACAGGAGTGAGCTTACGGAACACGAAATCGGAGAAAAGTTAGAACAGTCACCTCGAAAATTTCTTAGACGTCTTGCACAAGAAACTGACATTTGGAAAGCTTCAGCATGGAAAGCAACAAAACTTTTAAAGCTCAAACCATTCAAGATTACTGTTGTCCAGGAATGTCCAACATCTCCTGTAATAAGGTAAGTTTTGTATTTATTTTGATAATTTGACTTGAGATTTTATTTGACATCAATGAATGTGTGGCTGGATGATGAGCTGTGCGACTACCAAGCAAGTGTACAGTACGTGACCGGGAGACGGACCGTGCACCTGACACCCAAGTTTTGTAGCATACTTACTCAACAAAGGATACATCATAACAATACATAATGATTACTATTAACAATTCCTTAGAATTCAAATACATTATACATCGTTTACATTTTTGTACTCATCACTACTATAAAACACCTGATATGTTCCATTCGCATAACTTTCTCTAGCTGTACCAAATACAAACCAATCATACAAAAGATTATTCTTTTACTGCGAGCTAATTGAGATTAAAATTAGCAGAATTGGTTTTATTACTTGCTTCTTTGTAAGTATAAGGGAATACATTATGCTACAGGAATAGTGCAATATTTTAAAAGCTGGTCAATATGTGAAACAATTAAGGTTCGGTTCGCTGTGCATGGTCCCGTTTGAGAAAAATTAGTTTAAAACTGAAACCAATAACAAGGAATATCTCAAAAATGGTTAACCCCATGAAAAAAATATATGTGGTATAAATTATGTTTTAACGAGATCAACATATTTTGTGTAGTAAGGCTTTGTCTATCTCTTATGGTTTACCAATTATGCACAATTCAGCAAAATTCATCCTGAATAAAGAGGTCCTCAGGGGCTATTCCCAGAAAATTCAAAATATACGTTTTATTTGTCATATAATGATGTAAATAGCTTTAATACACGGTATTTTAATCAAAATCTATAGACCCATTTTTGAGAAAATCGATTTTTTTTAACAATATGTCAATATAAAGGGTAGTTTGGGGTGGGGGATTTTTCTCAAAATCTTCGTGTTGCATTCTTGGAAGATACCAGACCTGAATACCAAGTTTGGAATTCTACCAATTTTTCGTTTTTTAGTTATTGTGTTCAGGGACACACGGAAGCAGACAGTACTTTTTCTATGAAATCTCGGTATTGCATTTTTGGGTGGAGTGCTATACCTTCTCTTTACACTATGTACATAGTATGTGTAGAGAAAGTAAAAATGCAGATATACCTAACAAAGAGACTAGAGATAGACAGGACTTTAATAGATCAACAAATAATTTGCAGACATTCCAAAAAGGGGCTTAATATAATGTTATAGTTTTATTTCATTTACTTTATTCTCCAATAAAGGAATTACACATGGAAAAAAAAGTTTAGGTCAAAATTAGAAAAGGTACGTCATTTCCCACAGCTATACAGAGGAGGAATACAATCAATAAAAATACTAGTAATAAATAATGCAGTGTTGTAAATGTAACACACATGAATATTGTAAGAATGCTTGCTGTACAAGCTGGTTTCTGGAAACTGACATATAATTTAAATTATACAAAAATTCACGCTCCTGAAAAATTCAATATCAGAGTTAATCTTTGTAAATAAAAGTGTTAATAATTATTAAGAGTAATCAATAAATATAATTTCTGACTTGATCTACATCTTAGAGCTGACCTTTGTGTGTAATTTCAAAGCAGGATCCGATATTGCAATGTAATGTAGAAGAGTGGGTAGAGAAGGTATTATGAAACCTTTTTTTTTTAAAAAAATTCGGACATGGTTTTTTATAATATTGGTGAATTTTTAGACTACACTTGGTAAATACCATTGCTGTAACTTTTTATTATTTTTTTTTTTTTTAATTTTAACTGAAGCATATGTCGCATTACCTATGTATCACTCAGGCATGTGAATGTATATTTATTTTAACTATGATTATACGACTATGTCTATAGCAGCTAGATATTGTTTTTGGACAACTATAGATAAAAACACAACAATAATATTAATAATAATAAATATTGTACAGTATCTAAGCTAGGATACCTGCAGAACCTCTTCAAGTGTTTTACAGCAGCCAAATTGATAATACTTTCTGGATTTACTATCTGTAGTTTAGCAAGGTAGTTGAGGAGTTTGTCTTCATCGCATTCCTGTTTAACTTCCCTCAGCATTATCCTTTTGAGGAAACTGCCTTCATCCTCGTCATACATGGCTGCCCAGCCAAACGTTATGTACCCTGCAAATGTGCCAAGTATTTAATGCTTTATCTCTTTTTCTATATACTGAGGGAGGCCAGAATGGGCGATATGGTACAAGATATATTTATTCACCAAAAGTACTTCATGCGTATACAAGGTTTCGTCAATTTCTTAATCCTAATAAAGTATGTACAAACGAGAAAGAGTGGGATGTTTGGTACACGAGCGCCTAAGCGCGAGTCTTCCACCTTCTCATGAGCAATAACAGTCATATGTAATATACAACGTTTTATCCTATCCTAATGTTACCTGGGATATTCTTATATTTATTAATATTAATATGATTAGAGTCGTGATGTAGGTAGTGCCTTGTTTGTTCGTTGCTAAGTAACCTCGCCGGAATAAACAGTTTCAATTCTGGTTGTTTAAACCAAATAAATCAATAAACGAAGGAAATTGAAGAAGTTTTAGATTATGGTAAAAAAAAGCTGCACTTAGTTTATTACCCGGGAAGTTGAAGGACTTAAATGACAAGGAATTTTCATTATTTAAAGCATGGGGAGCTGCCAAAGGAGTTAAAATAATTTACAATGAAATAAAGACTCGTTTTTATTGCTTCCTAGAAAACATGAAATTATATATCAAGTCTATAGGATAGGATAAAAATTATATTACATGATTACTTGTGATAATAATATGTGAAGAAATAGAAGTAAAAATTAAAAGCATATGTTCATGTAGGACCCATTAACTGCATAAAACAAGTGTTTTAAAACTAGATTTTAACATAAGAACTAAAGCTTTCCTGGCGACGTGTTAATTCAAAATCTTCTCGGGCTTCTAGCCAGGTAAAAACTTGGCTTGACACCAAGCCACGGTGTCAAGCCAAGTTTTTACCTGGCTAGAAGCCCGAGAAGATTTTGAATTAGATTTTAACATTTTTCCTGAACAGATTAGTTTTTAAAGATTTAATTCCATTAGGAAGATGAACACTTTTCTGAGACATATGCTCTTACTGAGCCTATGGTGTTGCACATGTTCTAGTGTTGTATAAATGGTAATCTTTATTAAGCATGTGTATAGGTGAACTTGTCTGTAAAATATAAACACAAGGTAGCGCAAAATCATGTGATGCCGTTATCATACGTTTTTCTCTTTCCAGCAGGAAAGTCTGTATACTTTCTACGTCATAGCCATAGAGAAAGGTTTTCTGGAGCATTTTAGGATCTTATCTTTACACTCCAAAGCGCTAAATTAGCTCCAAATTTAATTTCTCTAGTCGGTGTTTGCTTATGTTAGTTGAAACATGGCGTCATCTAGCCAAATTTTACAAACCAAAGAAGAAATAAGAGGCGCAGTTCGCGATGTATTAGAAGAAAGCGAGTGATTTTCAATTTCCAGGCCTTGATGAAAGCATTTCTGACATCGACGTAAGCGAGGAAGATATATATTCTACTGGTGTCGGTTGATAAGTTCAAGGTATTTCAATGAAAACAGCATTAAAAATATGTTTTTTGTTTGTTTTGCTTTATTTCTCAACATAATCTCCAGAAGGCTAATACATTTGTCATATCGATGTTCTAATTTAATTAAACCATCAATTTCCAGATCTTGATGAAAGCATTTCTGACATCGATGTAAGTGAGGAAGATATATATTCTACTGGTGTCAGCTGATAAGTCCCGGGCCTATCAATGAAAACGGCATTTAATTTTTTTTATTTCTCAACATCTCAGTGTTCTAATTTAATTAAACCATCTCTGTAGTGCGATTTATCAAGGTCCCTAAAATAGCTGTTTACCGCATCAATGACCTCCTCGTTGATGTGAAATCTGTGTCCTCCAAGAATTTTTTTGAGGTTTGGGAACAGCGTGCTAGAGCTGGATGTTCAAGCAATTCTAATATTAATTCGCACATTTTTCCCAATGTAATAACTGAACGATGGGCCAGAGCATTGTCGTGATGAAAAAAAAAATTTTTTTAACCAAATGAGGTCTTTTTCTTTTCACCTCATCACTCAGACGTAGCAGTAAGCTTGCGTGGTAGTCACCAGTGATACTTTTACCCTTTTCCATGTAATCAATAAAAATAATTCCCTGTGCATCCCAGAAAACACTCGCCATAACACTCCTTATCAAAATGGATTTGCGGAGGTTTAACCTGACGATCAGACAATGTGGATCAACCATTCAGCTACGCAACAACACAAGAGCTAAATTGTATCTACGCTACATCTGTATCCTATTGATTTATGTAATTTTCATTATTAGCTGTATTACGCCGATGTGTGTGTGTGTGTGTGTGTGTGTGTGTGTGTGTGTGTGTGTGTGTGTCAGAAGCATTTGATGAATTCTTACATGAATTCATTTTTTGTATTTTAAAAAATAAAACACCAGACCAAAACAGATTGCTGTTTTAGTAAAGATATATCGGTACTTTTATTTCATTAGCCTGAAGTTTCTGTGTAATAAGGTTTTGTAGGGATTATTTTCAATTTAAAATTTTATTTTCAAATGTTTCTTTTGTTTTTAATTTTTTAAAAATATTGTAGAGACTTCTCATCCTTATGATGCATAGTACACAATAGATGAAAGGGTTTACTAAAAATAAAAAAATATTCAGCCTCTAAAATTGCTTGGCAGTTTTCAGACAGCGTTTTGCTATTCGGGCACTAAAAGACTTAATTATTCTCAAAATGTAGTTCTGTAACTTAAATATCTTTACAGAGGCACTAGAACACCCCCAGAAGGGAGGGGAGGTAGCCTTTTGGACCACTTTAAATGAAATTCTGCAACAGTTTTTAATACAAGTGCAATCATCGCCATTGTTCTCAAAAAAATTCCTCTAAATTCATTTTTTTAACATCAGTGGCGACCGACCTTAGTGGTACGTGCCATCCCTACAAAAATTTCAGACAATAATTTCTCCATTATATCAGGTAAACTACTATAATCTGAACGAATTTTTGTATAAATTAGAACCTACTGTGCTTGTTGATCACTGCTGTCGCATTTCTCGGACACAGGCGATTTTGTGGTCATCCATTGTGCTCGCGCAGAAGAACTCAGTACTGTCACATTTAGTTAATTTATCGGTGCAGGACCATAAGAGGGGAAGCTTCTCTTAGGGCACGAGAGTTTTTGTGGTCATTTGCAGCGCATACGCAAAGAGAAAATACATACCGACAACAAGCAAAACTCAGAGTTTCAGTAAAATCCTAATTGTAGCCAAAGATCTCTTCACGTGCAAGATTAAATAATAGGAAACAAATCTTAAGTTTCAATGTCTTCTTATTTGAAAACAAAGTTTATATATAAACCTCCCGAAAGAAATTTACAAATACAAGTTTATGTGGTAAAAATTTCCAATGTGGTACTTGGTAAACCTAGCAGAAAATAACGAATCCCCGCGCGCCAAGACGCAGTGCTTAAAGAAGCAGTGTGGTGTTAACTACCATAAGTCTAGAGGCGAAAATGATTCACGACTTTTCAATGGTTCTTTTATTTAAAATTTATTAGTAGTAGTTAGGATTAATGTTTTCTTCCTAGCGTTCTACATTTAAAGTTTCATTTGCACAAAGAAAAAGCCCAAATAATTAATAATTTAGTACTTATTAAAAGTATGGATGTCAACAAACAATAAAATGGCGCCTTACTTGCTAGAATTAATTGTGACGTGTTGAGTACTGAGAATTAAACAATCCACCTTGTGAGGAAACCGATAAGAAGGGGTGAAACAGTGCCTTGAATGTATTTCACATGTTAATGAAACATAATTCGAATGTGCTGGTGAATAATTTGATGAAACTAACTGCGGAATAATATGCCGATTTATCAATTGCAGGGTTACAACTCGCCTTAAGAGCAAAAATCCTAAATACGGTTAAGAAGGGCATTTGGTAGATTGTAAAGTGTACAATTGGTTATAAAGAAAATGCCATAATCACGATTCATCTTACACAAAGGGTAGTTTCCATAAGTTGCTGATAGAAAGGGGAGCTGCGTTTGTGAAAAGAAACGCCCCGAAAGTTGTAATTGGCATACATAAACTATTGAGATCTCGAGGAGTAGTATTGAAGGTGTCTTTTAAACTGAAGTACAACAGCTGTAAAGACCAGCTATGCATTAATTTGCAGCAGACCACATCTCTGATAATGTTGTTGATATGGGATAAACATATAAGGTGACAATTGAAGATAAAGTTCCTAGGAATATGTAGCGTTCAGTCTTGACTTCAACAAAAGAGTTATCGAAGTATTTGCTCAAGCAGAGAACCAAAGGATGCACTTCATCTACAAATAAAAAGGTTTCTGTCTTTTCCACAAATTAGCGCTGCATTTCTACTGATAGTTTTTAGCATCCACGAATTTTAGTTTGTCGTCATCCGAGGTATAGGGGTAACATGTTAGTATCTGGTATCTGGAGACTCGGTTGGTTTTTTCAGGCGTAAAAATCCCTTCCTTCGATAAGGAAATGAAACCGTTGTTGCCGAATCGTAAATTTACGGCACGTAAAAAAGCATCTCAAGCCTGACAAAGAGGGCTCTGAGCAATATTAAGCGGTCTTTTACGCCCAAAATAGAACGGGACGCTGCAGTTAAAGAGCGTCCATAAACAACGCTAAATTTAATTTTAGTCAATTAGTGCAAGAGCCGGTTTACATTTCCCCACCCAAATTTGTCTGGTTGTATATAACAATTTTATATGTTTATTCCTATATATTTTTACTAGAAGTAGTCATATAGTAATAACTTTTTCATTAGATTTACTTCAGTTTTCACAACCTCTGTACGCCATTTTCTTAAATAAAGTACGCCATCCTGCTGTGTTGCTATATTTTTAAGCAAATAAATAAATAAATAAATCTAAAACGTACCTAAGTGGTACACATGCTAAATGGTAAGAGAAAACTGCATACGTAATTATCTGTTAATTGAGGTACCTTCATTTTCTTTTGAGTTTGAATGTTTGGTTCAGAGCTCTTTAGTTGGTTTAAATTCTGTGAAGAAGGCAATAAAACACTTATTCTCACGGATTTCATAAAAAATAAAATTGGTAGTATAGCTACGCATGGGTGGAAGTTAAAAAATGGAGTAAGAATATTATTAACATTTTGCAGCAAATTTTCTCTCTAAGAAAGTGCCTTAGCTAATTAAAACTATAGAATTTCGAAGTGATCATATCTAAGAATTTTAAAATATGCTTTTTATATGGATATCCACCACTCAGGTTAGTATTTTCATCACTTTCAATCTGGACAAATTAAAGAAGCTTTATCAGAATACAGATAACACGCAGTTTTATTTGTCTAGGCACTCCTGAAAGTTTTAAGATGTTCACATTCTGCTGTTGGAAGTAGTTTTGCAATATAGAGGAGTACTTTCTGTTTCTTTGGTGTTGAGGACTCAGTATAACATCACCTGTGTGAATGGACAAAACCACGAGGAAACCTGATTGGTCTAAAGCAGGATTTCGGTTTCTAATTCCCCACAAATGCAAACTTCAACTTTACCTACCACTGAACTAAAGTTAAATTACATTAATGCAGCGAAGGGGGAATTTAGAGGTTATGTTAGTGTAGATGTGGTAAATAATATACAATATGGCAATCATTTGCAACATTTATACAACACTAATTTTTTCGACTATGATCAAGTACAAGATCCAAGATCTCCTCTTATTATGTTCAACATTCATGTTATGTTAAGTAATGTTTTTGTAAGTATTATCATGTATTGCATTTTGCACGTATTAGTGTGAGTGTTTTATACACAAATTAAACTGCTGTAAACTTAGACTTGCAGAATGTGTCAGAAGAATTTTTTAGTATTTAGCAATGGCACAAGATCTGTAAAGCCAAATCCAATTATATTTTACTCTTTAGTACATCATTGTAAATTTGTGCATTTTTGCATTGTAAATACTGTAACATGTTTGTAAGTATGTACTGTAAATTGTGATATGTATGCACTTGGGAGTGTAATAATACAATATTCGGTCTTTACTCCTTTGAGGATCCCGATGTCGTAATATATTATTCGGCCGTTAGGAGCGCTCATGTAGTTGTTTACAAGGTTTTCGTTGTTACCGTCTCTATTATTCATTATGGTGGTGGCTGTCAACATTATTAAAAATAATACCGCGACATGACAAGCTGTCGTATATACTGATATCTAAGGGATTTGAGACTATTGTACATTTTTAAGCACACATGAAGAAATGTGATTCTATAGCAATTCTATGGGTTACGGCTGTGCGCTTTAAGCAATAATGTTTTACTTCAAGAATTACTTAGAGAAGTTCTCTGGTGTTTGTTTTAATTTGGACATTTTTAAATGAGCTAATTGTAGTGGTGAGTATGTGTAATACAGACATTTTCGTGTAAGTTTCAGTCATTTTCACTGGTTTCGTTTGGTGTAGGTTAGCGAGTGTGTGTGTGTGTGTGTGTGTGTGTGTGTGTGTGAGTGTGTGTGCGTGTGTGTTTGTGTAAATTGATGTTTGTAATGTGTTTTATTTCTAGCACTTTAAAAAAAAAAAAAAAAAAAAAAAAAAGCATGCGAGCGAAGCAAGCATGCTATCGGCTAGCCCTAAGTTGTTGAGTGTGTAAATAACTAGTTTTCGTGAATTTGCTTTTAGTAACTTCCACTGCTTTCACTAAAGTATACTAACAAAAGCAGCATTCTCTCTCTATTACGTTAGGTTTAGATTAATGTATAAATGAAATTATTATTTTCTGTAGTTAATCTTTAGGCATTTCCAGTGGTTTCGCCAAAGCATACGAGCAACACATGCTTAATAGAACAGAAGACTCGCGGAAGTCGTGAAAAGAATAGGTTGACAGTATAGTTGTGCATTCGTAAAAATTACAAAATGGAGTATGTTGTTTACATTTTGCGACGATTGTTTTATATAAGGAAATATCTTAATTAGGGCATGTGGGTGGGACACAGCAACTCAAGGTGGTCACATTTATCGCAAGACACACGTTCCATGTGATTTTTAATTGCTCAGATTAGTAATTTCAACATTTTCAATCTGGACGTCCTGCGGAATCTTTACCCAATATTCATATTTTAGTTTAGTATAATATTACTAGTAGTAACTATTTTGTTGATAATTAGAAATCTATCATCTGACATTTCATCAATGTACATAATGAAATTATATTTACTTATACATTTTAACAGCAATTTTTGATACTCTTTGTTTATATGAACATGTAAATAAGGAAGAACATATGCTTTTATGGAGTACATTATGTATAGTGCAGTGACGTACAGTCCTCAAAAGACAAATGATGTGATTATATATCTGTTCTGCTGTTTTTATGACCCGTAATTTTAGCACTAGAGCTTTATACATTGTTTTTTTTTCGTACTGCCTATATAAACATACGTATACATGTATATGCCCTGGCAAGTTCTGTATCCAGTGGCTTGCTGGCCAAAACGAACCTACAGAATACTATCTAAACTAAACTATACTTAGCTTACCGAAATGTAAAAAGAAGTAGAAAAACTGTAGCACACTTAAACTGTATTCCATCCTCGAGGTGTTCGAACTCTGTTTACCTGTCCTTCGGGCATCTTCATTACTCGCGTTTGTTTATAAGAGTAACAATGTTCGTTTTCAGGTATCATAGCCTGCTTTATTTTTAGTTATGCCATATACTTAATACCAAATAAATACCATTCAGTACCAATACCGGAAACTCGGCAAAAAATTGGAGACAAGGAACACTAACGATGCTAGCGAAGCGGTCTGTAGTATTTGTATCAATTAAGTAGAGAATGTGGTAAAATAGGTGTTCAGGTTAATTTTGCTAGTTTTAGACAATGGAAACCTTTAATGGTGGGAAATTGTGCGGTGTATTGTGGCAGTACCGTCTTCTGCAGTGTTCCTCACGTTGCCTTCATATGTGGACCATCGCAGTTGGAGACCTTGAGAAACAAGATCTTGCGTAAACAATGCGGAAGAACGGCGCGACGCAACAAGAGATTTTGGAACGTGACACATCTACATTTGATAAACTCGTGATTTGTTTAGAAGCGTCCAGTATCTACACCAAGTTTCTAGAATGTTCCGTGGCGTTATTTTCTCGCTATAATAGGAGGAAGAAGTGCATTATGGTGACTTTATTTGCAATTACGTTTTGGGTCTCTAAAGACATTTGTTACAATATTATGGTCAGAAGTATCTAACAAAATAATCCTAATCTTTCTTTTGATTTCCTCGAAATGCAGATAGATAAGTACTGTTTTAATTAATAAGATCAGTGCTACTCTACGGGTTAAAGCTACAACATAATGACATGTCGAAAAAATACAATGCCAACAATTCTTGTTGCAATAACACATACACAATACGGTACGAGGGCCATCCAGAAAGTGGTACACGATTTGCCATAATTAAATAAAAACGAAAGATATCAACACAAAACCTTATTTACAAAGTTACAGTACGTTACTCTATTTCTCAACGTAATCGTAATTCTGTCAAGATATTTACTGTCACGTGATACCAGTTTTTTAATGCTACCGTCAAAGAACTTATTTGTTTTTTTGTTTTGATTTTTGCTTTTTAATGCACAAAATGTTCGGTCAATCGAATGTTATAGGCAGATAGCGCAAGTATATAGTGATAATACAATGGAGGAGTCTTCAGTGAGGAAATCGCGCGTAATTTACGAGTAATCAAGGAAGAACATAACAGTGTGTAGGATAAACACCGGAGTGAAAGTTCATCAATCGTTATGGAGGAGTTGAAAGTAAATGTTGATAAAAGAATTAAGAAAAATCGGTGTTTCACTTTGGATATCATACATCACTTTTTGGGTGAAAAATGTCCCAACTTCAAAACAGCAATATATCTTGGCCCAGATCTTTGGTGGTAGAAGAGTATATCATAGGCATTGAAAAGCTGGTACCACGTGACAAAAATACCTTGATAGCATTACGATTACGTTGAGAAATAGAGAAAGGTACTGTAATTTTGAAAAATAAGTTCTTGTGTTGTTATGCTGGGTTATTATTGAGTTAAGCCAAATCTTGCCATTTTACTTTCTCTATACGAACTATGTACATAGTGTATAGTGAAGGTATTGCACTCCACCAAAAAATTCGATACCGAGATTTCACCGGAAATATGTTTTAGGGTCCCCTTTGTCTAAAAAAAGTATTTTCAGAAAAAGATCCGTGTGTCCGTGAACACGATAACTCAAAAACGAAAAGTCGGTAAAATACCGAACTTGGTATTTAAGTTTAGAATCTTCCAGGGATGCGACACAAACATTCTGAGAAAAATCCCCCACCCCAAACTACCCATTACATGGAACTTTTTTCCAAAATTTTGATTTTCTAAAAAATGGCTCTAACGATTTTGATTAAAATATCGTATATTAAAGATATTTACCCGACATATAAAATGTATATTTTGAATTTTCTGGGAGTAGCCTCTGAAGACTACTTTATTCTGAGTGAATTTTCCGGAATTTTGTATAACTGCTAAACCGTAAGAGATAGACAAAAACTTACCACACAAAAAACGTAGGGCACATTAAAACACACAATTTATGTTGTATACATTTTTTCTTGGAGTTGATCGTTTTTTAGATATTCCTTGTTTTTGTTTTCAGGGTCGAAAATTTTAACTTTTCTCATACCGGAATTTGTCAACTCATGTCCATACAAACAAAGGAACTTCAGTCACATAGTAGCCAGCTTTTGACTATCGCTTTAACCTATGCAACTCCCTTATTTCCTTTCTACTTACAAGGAAGAAAGTAATATGACTATTTCTGCTAATTTTTCTAGGTTAGCATGAAGTAAATAGAAGCATAAGCTTTTTAAGAATAATTTGTTGCAGGGATATAGAGAAAGTCATATGTATGGTACACATCAGATTTTTTTGAATGGCCCTCGTACAATAGCTTTAGATTTATATACGTTGGTTAAGGGTTGCTTTTCATTGAATTTGCAGCTGTACTTAGAGTCGAAGGATCGATTTGGACGAGGTCTTTACAAGCCATGGCTGAATTAAGTTAAACATCTCTTTCATCATCTTTGCTAAACACTTGTATACCTCGAATATTCTAAATCCAAAACAGTTTGATTATTATGTAATTATGACTTACCGTAATAAAGTACTCTTAAATGTATTACTTACTCTATTCGTACTATGTACATAGTGTATAGCGAAAGTACTGTATTGCACCCAAAATTCAGTACCAAGATTTCATCGGATTTACATGTTTTGAGACTTCCTGGTTAAAAAAAGGGGGGATTTTTAGAAATATGTCCGCGCGCGCGAGTGTATGTGTGTGAGTGGGGGGGGGGGCACCATATCCCAAAAAACTAAAAAGGTTATATATAAAACTTGATATTTAAGTTGAATATCCTCCAAGGATGCGACACAAAGATTTTCAATAAATCCCCCCAAACCTTTATATGGAACATTTTTTTTCTCGAAAATGTTGATATTCTCAAAAATGGCTCTAACGCTTTTAATTAAAAGATATTTGTTTAAGATATTTTATGACAAACGAAATACATATATTGAATTATCTGGGAGTAGCCTATGAAGATTTCTTCATTCTCGATGACTAATGCATAGCTGGCAAACAATAACAGGTAGGCAAAAAGCTACTAATATAAAATGCAGGTCTCATTAAAACACTATTAACTATTTTCGAGGTATTCCGGATTATTAATTTCAATTTTAAGCCACTTAAACTTTTCTCAAACGGGAAGACATCTTTCTTCTCGTCACTCGTTTGTTTACTCTTGGCAAGCAAATGGATTATCTTGCCTGCGGTGCCATGGTATTAAAAGCGGGCGTCAAACACTATAAAAAGTGGAATATCAACTGTTTCATATAGCGACCGACTTTTAAAGGCCTTGACTATCGCTTTAGCCTGCACATTCTCTTATTCTCCTTCTAGTTACAAGGAAGGAAGTAATTAGTCTAATATTCTTCTTATGTTTATCCTGATTAGCATGGTGTATATAAAAGATTAATCTTTTGAATAAGAGATTTGTTTGCCGAACAGCTAGAAAAAAATGTGTGAATAGATCACATCAGATTAATTTTACCTACATTTTTATTTTGTAGTTTTGAGTGCTGTAAGGCGATTCTGAATATTTCTTGAATGGAAGACATTAAAAAATGTGTTGATTTAATAGTTCAAGGCAGGGCCAATTTACACGCTTTATTGTGTATACACAAGCCTTCTTCTTCGTTGTATTTACATTAAATACCGTAAGTTCAATGCAACCTATGCTCATTTAACCTATTTTCTTTAGTAACACAGGGAAATTTGCTACATTCAATCTGATTTCCAAATAGTGGGAACCTCATTCCTATTTATTTTCAATTTTTTTTAAACACGTACTTTTTGTGCATCCATATATTGTTCCACTTTATTAATCATGTTCCATTTAGAATAGAGATTTTGGTAGCTACCCTTATAGCTACCTGAATTTCGTTGATTAGTTTTATAATTTGGTGCGTGGTTTCTTGCCCATTTTGCTTGTTGATCAGCTATTTCATTTTCTTGTGTGCTTTTATGAGCTTGAATGCAAACCAATCTTATGTTAATCTTATGCTGTTGTGCATTGTGAACAGTATGTTACTTTCTCTACACTTACTATGTACATAGTGTATAGAGAGGATATTGTAATGCACCCAATTAGGAGTAAAACATAGAAGAACCAAAATCTTAAGGATATATATCCTCTAATTAAGCATATACAAATTGCTTCTAAAAATAGAATTAATCCTATAGATAAAGAATGATTTAGATATAAAAATATAATTCTTAGAGTTAATATAATTCTTAATAATATATATATATATAATATCAAAGGGTAGTTTAAAGTAAAATATTAGTTTTGGGAATTAATGATAAGAATTTCTTCCCTTTGAAGTTTTAAAAGTAAGACTTAATTTTGGTTTACAAGACCAATGTTTTATTTTTAAACTATTAAAACATTTAATGTTAATAATATTTTATTTTATATTTTCTTGTGGTTTATGGGTATTTTCTTCAATTATTAATAACTTTATTGAGATTAGAATTTATTGTTTTGATTTTATTTATTATTTTATATTATTATATGGTTGTAATAAATAGAGAATTGTATATAATGATATTTTTTTTATCTTTTGCAGTTTGTGAAGGAGCTTTAGGTTTATCTATTTTGGTGTCAATAATTCGTACTCATGGTAATGATTATTTTAATTCATTTGGTTTCTTACAATGTTAATATATATATTTTGTATAATTTTTATAATTCCTTTATGTTTTGTTTATGGGGGATGATATTTAATTCAGAATTTATTATTTTTTTTTAGACTAATATTTTTAATGAATATTGATTTTTTTTTGTTGAAGAGGTTTAAGTTATATTTTTGGTTATGATTATCTATCGTATGGGTTAGTAATGTTAAGATTTTGAATTTGTATTTTAATAATTTTAGCTAGTTATTCTGTTATTTGTTATAACTTTTATAATAAGTTATTTTTATTTATAATTCTTATGTTATTAATTATGTTATATTTTACTTTTTGTAGATTAAATAAAATTTCTTTTTATTTTTTTTTTTTGAAGGTAGTTTAATTCCTACTTTATTTTTAATTTTTGGTTGAGGGTATCCACCAGAACGTTTACAGGCTGGTATTTATTTATTATTTTATACTTTATTTGCTTCTTTACCATTTATTATATATATAATAATTTAAATTATTTAGTTTTTCCATTGTTATATATAAATAATTTTATGAATTTATTTTTATATATTAGAATAATTTTGGCTTTTTTAGTTAAAATACCTATATATTTAGTGCATTTATGATTACCTAAAGCTCATGTTGAAGCTCCTGTTTCAGGGTCTATAATTTTAGCAGGAGTATTACTTACATTAGGTGGTTATGGGCTATTACGGGTGTTTGAATATTTAATAGAAATTGGTATATTAATAAATGTATTTTGATTATCAATTAGAATAGTAGGAGGTTTTTTTAGTTAGATTAATATGTTTACGTCAAGTGGATATAAAAGCTTTAATTGCTTATTCTTCTGTGGCTCATATGGGATTAGTAATTGGGGGTTTAATAACATTAAATACTTGAGGATTTTATATAACTTTTGTTTTAATAATTGCTCATGGTTTATGTTCTTCAGGATTATTTTGTTTAGCTAATATTAGCTATGAACGTTTAGGTAGACGGAGATTATTAATTAATAAAGGTTTATTAAATTTGATGCCTAGAATGGCATTATGATGATTTTTATTATCTTCTTGTAATATAGCAGCTCCTCCTTCATTAAATTTATTAGGAGAAATTGGTTTATTAAATAGAATAATTGGTTGAATATGATTAGTTATATTATTTTTAATAATGATTTCATTTTTTAGAGCTGCTTATACTTTATATTTATATTCTTATAGACAACATGGACTTTATTATTCTGGTATTTATAGAAGAGTAAGAGGTTATTGTCGTGAATATTTATTACTTATGTTACATTGATTACCTTTAAATTTATTGATTTTGAAGAGAGATTATGTATTAATTTGATTTTAAATTTACTTAAGTAGTTTAATAAAAATTATGATTTGAGGTGTCATAGATATAATAAAATTTATCTTAGGTTGTGATATATTTATCTTTATGTTTTATTAGTTGTTTTTTTTTGTTAATATTTATATCATTAATAATATTTATTGTCAGTATATATTTTATTATAAATAATATAATTTATTTTATTGAATGGGAATTAATTAGATTAAGATCTTCTTCTATTGTTATAACCTTACTGTTGGATTGAATATCTTTATTGTTTATAAGTTTTGTAATGTTAATTTCTTCTTTAGTGATTTTATATAGTGAAGATTATATAATAGGGGATGTTGCATTAAATCGTTTTATTTTCTTAGTCTTAATATTTGTATTATCAATAATTTTTTTAATTATTAGTCCTAGTTTAATTAGAATTTTGTTAGGATGAGATGGCTTAGGTTTAGTCTCTTATTGTTTAGTTATTTATTATCAGAATGTAAAGTCTTATAATGCTGGAATATTAACTGCTTTATCTAATCGGGTAGGGGATGTTGCTTTATTAATGGCTATTGCATGAATAATAAATTTTGGAAGATGAAATTATGTTTTTTATTTGGATTGTTTATTTAATAAAAATGAGATGTATTTAATTTCATGTTTAGTTGTTTTAGCTGGTATAACTAAGAGTGCTCAAATTCCTTTCTCGGCATGATTACGCAGCTCCTACTCCTGTATCTGCGTTAGTTCATTCTTCAACCTTGGTTACAGCAGGAGTTTATTTATTGATTCAATTTAGTAAGGCTTTCCCTAGATGACTATTGAAATTTTTGTTAGTGATTTCTGTTTTAACAATATTTATATCAGGTTTAGGGGCTAATTTTGAGTATGATTTAAAGAAAATTATTGCTTTATCTACTTTAAGACAGTTAGGTTTAATAATAAGAATTTTATCTATAGGATTTGCTGATTTAGCTTTTTTTCATTTATTAACTCATGCTTTATTTAAAGCTTTATTATTTATATGTGCAGGGATGGTTATTCATAATGTAAAAAATTTTCAGGATATTCATTTTATAGGGAATTTATCAATTTTTATACCTTTAACTTCTGCTTGTTTTATAGTATCAAATTTTGCTTTATGTGGAATGCCTTTTTTAGCTGGTTTTTATTCTAAGGATATACTTTTAGAAGTAGTTTCTTTAAGAAATTTAAATATATTTATGTATTTTTTGTATTTTTTTTCTACAGGTTTAACAGTATGTTATTCTTTTCATTTATTTCATTATGTTTTATGAGGGGATTTTAATTTAGTACCTATATATAAATTAAGAGAGGAGAGATGAATAACAATTTATGGAATATTAGGATTAATAATTTTTGCAGTTTTTGGAGGAAGTTTATTAAATTGAATAATTTTTTTAACTCCTTATTTTATTTATTTAACTTTAATTATAAAATTAATGCCTATTTTAGTCAGTATTTTAGGGTTATGATTAGGGAGTGTAATATTTAAATATAATTTAAATTATTATTTTAATATATTTAAATATTATGGATTTATTATTTTTTCAGGCTCTATATGATTTATACCTTTAATTTTTACTAAGGGAGTTAGTTTTAAACCTTTAACAATTGGATTGGATTCAATTAAAAATATTGATTTAGGTTGAAGAGAATTTTTTGGTGCTCAAAATTTATATTATATTTTGATAAAAATGGGAAGATTAAATCAATGATTTCAAGTTAATAATTTAAAATCTTATTTAATTATTTTTTTGGTTATATTAATTATAATAATATTTATAATTTATTCAAATATCTTATATTAGAGAGTATAGCATTGAAGCTGTTATTGAGATAATTATTATCTTTGAATATATTTATATTTTACAATGAAAATGCAATGTTTTATTTAAACTATATAAATAAATTAAGATGTAAATGGGTTTTAACCACTTGAATACTAAGTTAGCAGCTTTTATTCGATTAACACATCTTCTTAATTGGAATAATTTATTCAATTTTATCATTAACAGTGATAAACCTCTATTTTGGTTTCAACTAAATAAGGATATTTATCTATCTTCCTATCAGGTCGAAACTGATTACAATTAATTTGCTTCTTACTTAATTTCAACTAAATAAGGATATTTATCTATCTTCCTATCAGGTCGAAACTGATTACAATTAATTTGCTTCTTACTTAATTTCAACTAAATAAGGACATTTATCTATCTTCCTATCAGGTCGAAACTGATTACAATTAATTTGCTTCTTACTTAATTTCAACTAAATAAGGATGATTGATACTTCAATACTTTTTGAATGCAAATCAAATGTTATATTTAACTACAACCCTTATTATTAAGAGGCTCATTCTAAGGATCCTTGATTTCATTCATGGTAAAGTCCAATTGTTAAAATTAATAAGAACAAGATTCTTGTAATTATTCATATTTTTATGTTTGAGCTAGTTAAAATAATAGTTATTGGTAAAATTAATGCAATTTCAACGTCAAAAATTAAAAAAATAATGGCAATTAAGAAGAATGGTAAAGAGAAAGGTAGGCGTGAGGATCTTAAAGGATCAATCCCACATTCAAAAGGAGAATTTTTTTCACGATCTTCAATAATTTTTTTTGAAAGAAAATTGGTTAATATTATTACGATAAAGGAGATTGTTAATACGATTAAGGATATTAAAGTTAAGATTTGAATTATTTATTCTAATTATTATAGACTTTTTGATTGGAAATCAAAAGTACTTGATTATACTAAATAAATATTTTATCCTCCTCATCAGTAAATAGATATGTAAAGGAAAAGTCATACTACATCAACGAAATGTCAGTATCAAGCAGCTGCTTCAAACCCAAAGTGATGAATTGATGTAAAATGTATAGATAATATTCGGTATAAACATGTAATTAGAAAGGTAGTTCCAATAATTACATGAAGACCATGAAATCCTGTTGCTACAAAGAAAGAGGAGCCAAATACTGAATCTGCAATGGTGAACGGTGCTTCAATATGTTCAAGGAGTTGTAAAAAAGTAAAATAAATGCCTAATAGAACAGTAAAAAATAATCCTTGAATAGCTTGATTATTATTATTTTCTAATAATCCATGATGACTTCATGTAATTGTAATTCCTGAGGCTAGTAAAACAGAGTATTAAGTAAGGGAACCTGTAAGGCATTAAAAGGAATAATTCTTATAGGAGGTCAAAGTGATCCAATATCAATAGCAGGAGCAAGTCTTCTGTGATAGAATGTTCAAAAAAATGAAACGAAGAAAAATACTTCTGAGACAATAAAAAGGATTATTCCTCATCGTAATCCTGTTATTACTTCTCTAGTATGTCAGCCTTGATATGTTCTTTCTCGGACTACATCTCGTCATCATTGGATAATAGTTAATGTTAAAATTATTATACCTGTAAATATAAGTTTTTCATTAAATTCATAGGAAAATTGAATAAATGCAACTATTGTAATTATAATACTTGTTGCTGCTACAATGGGTCATGGTCTATAAATGAAAGGGGTGATTAGTATGTATTGAACTTCTCTAGAATAAAGTGTTCTTAAGACTGCAAATACATAAGATTGGATAATAGCTACTGTTAAAAGTAGAATTTGTGTAATAATTATTATTATTGTATTACCAGATGTCCTGCAATTATATTAGCGGCCGGGTCGGATAATATTTCTGATTGTTTCAATACATACTATAAAAGGTATTAAAGTACCTGGAGTTCCTTGGGGAACTAGATGGGCAAATATATGTTTGGTGTTATTAATTCATCCAAGTAATATAAAACTTAATCATATGGGTAGAGCTAATGAAAGGGTTATAACTATATGTCTAGTTCTAGTAAAGATATATGGGAATAGGCCTATAAAATTGTTAAATAAGATAATAGAAAAGATAGAAATGAAAATAAATGTGGAACCTTTATTAATTTTTTTTTCTCCAATTAATAATTTATATTCTTCATGTAATTTATTAATTATTAAATTTCATATTATTACTCTTCGAGATGGGATAAGTCATATTGAGGTTGGAATTAATATGAGTCCAATAAAAGTTCTTAATCAGTTAATTGATAAACTTATAAGATTTGAGGAGGGGTCAAAAACTGAGAATAAGTTAGTTATCATTTTCAAGTTAAAGTTTTAATAATTACTTTAGTTGAAAGGAGAGAATTTCTTTTATTATAAGATATATAATAAAAATCAATTTAAGGGTATTATTTGTGGGATAAAGAGGTATTAAATTATTAATAATTTTAATATGACATATTAATGTTATTTTTTAACTAACTTCTTTTCATCAGAAGTAATTGCTATATTACGATAATGTGGTTTAAGAGACCATTACTTGCTTTTCAGTCATCTGATGCTATTCTTCATGTAGACTAGCTCCACAGATTTCTGAACATTGTCCATAAAATACTCCAGGACGATTAAATCAAAAGGTTGCTTGATTTAATTGTCCTGGAGTAGCATCAGCTTTTACTCCAAGACTAGGAATTCTTCATGAATGAATTACATCTTCAGATGAGATTAGAATTCGTGTTAATACTTTTATTGGTAATGTTGTTCGATTATCAACTTCGAGTAGTTGAATATTATAAGGATCTAATTCATTTTGAGGAATTATATAGGAGTCAAATTCAATATCTAGAAAATCTGAATATTCATAACTTCAGTATCATTGGTGTCCAATAGTTTTGAGTGTTAATGTGGGTTTAATACTTTCATCAATTAAATAAAGAATTCGGATTGATGGTAGTGCAATAAAAATTAAAACTACTGCAGGTAAAACTGTTCAAAGAATTTCTAAATATTGACCGTCTATTACATATCGATCTATAAATTTATTTATTATAAGTGATAGAATTATATAACCTACTGAAATTACAATTATGGTAATGATAAATATTGAATGATCATGAAAGTATATAAGTTGTTCTATTAAAGGTGAGGCACAATCCTGTAAGCCTAAATTTGCTTGTGTAGACATGTTCTAAAAAAAGCATATAAACTTTATTTATGGAGCTTAAATCCATTGCACTAATCTGCCATATTAGAATTACTTGGTGATTAAAGTTAATTCATTATAGGTATGTTCAGCAGGAGGAAAATTATATATTCATTCAATTGATCTATTCATTTGGGATGAATATAGAACAGATCGTTTAGAAATTATGCTTTCTCATAAAATGAGAATAAATATAACAACTGCAATGAATGAAATTATTGATCCTATTGATGATACAATATTTCATGAAGTGTAAGCATCTGGATAATCTGAATATCGTCGAGGTATCCCTGCTAATCCAAGGAAGTGTTGAGGAAAAAATGTCAAATTAACTCCTACAAATATTGTTAAAAATTGAGCTTTTAATCAGTTTGGATTAAGGGATAATCCTGTAAATAGTGGATATCAATGGACAAAACCGGCTATAATTGCGAAAACAGCTCCTATGGAAAGTACATAATGGAAATGGGCGACTACATAATAAGTATCATGGAGAATAATATCAATGGCTGAATTAGCTAGAATTACTCCTGTTAAGCCTCCTACTGTAAATAGGAAAATAAAACCTAGAGCTCATATTGATGCAGGACTAAAAATAAACTTGGATCCATATATTGTTGCGAGTCAACTAAAAATTTTAATACTGGTTGGTACAGCAATAATTATTGTAGCTCCTGTAAAATAAGCTCGTGTATCTACATCTATTCCTACTGTAAATACATGGTGAGCTCATACTACAAAACCTAAGAAACCAATGGCTGATATAGCTCAAATTATTCCACAATTTCCAAATGCTTCTTTTTTCCCTCTTTCATGAGAAATTACATGGGAAATTATTCCAAACCCTGGAAGGATTAAAATGTAGACTTCAGGATGTCCAAAAAATCAAAATAGGTGTTGATATAAAATAGGATCACCACCTCCTGCTGGATCAAAGAAAGAAGTATTTAAATTTCGATCAGTTAAAAGTATAGTAATAGCTCCTGTTAAAACTGAAAGGGATAATAAAAGTAAAAGTGCAGTAATACCAACTGATCAAACGAATAATGGTATTTGGGCTTGATTTATATAAATAGGTTTTATATTAATTATAGTAGTAATAAAATTTACTGCTCCTATAATTCTAGATATCCCTGCAAGGTGTAAAGAAACAATAGTTAAATCTACTGCAGGTCCAGCATGGGCAATACTGGCTGAGAGAGGAGGATATACTGTTCATCCTGTACCTGCTCCTCTTTCAACAGTTCTTCTAATAATTAATAGAATAATAGAAGGAGATAAAAGTCAAAAGCTTATATTATTTATTCGAGGTTTTATATTAATTATAGTAGTAATAAAATTTACTGCTCCTATAATTCTAGATATCCCTGCAAGGTGTAAAGAAACAATAGTTAAATCTACTGCAGGTCCAGCATGGGCAATACTGGCTGAGAGAGGAGGATATACTGTTCATCCTGTACCTGCTCCTCTTTCAACAGTTCTTCTAATAATTAATAGAATAATAGAAGGAGATAAAAGTCAAAAGCTTATATTATTTATTCGAGGGAATGCTATATCTGGTGCTCCTAATATTAAAGGTACTAATCAATTACCAAATCCTCCAATTATAATAGGTATTACTATGAAGAAAATTATAATAAAAGCATGTGCAGTTACAATCACATTGTAAATTTGATCATCTCCAATTAGAGATCCAGGTTGACCTAATTCAGTTCGAATTAAAATTCTTAAGGATGTCCCTAGTATTCCTGCTCATGCACCAAAGATAAAATATAATGTTCCGATGTCTTTATGATTGGTTGAAAATAATCACCGTTGCAAGGTAAAATGGCTGAGATTATAGGTGATAGATTGTAAGTTTATTAAGGAGAAGTTTTCTCTTTTACCAGTTAAATAGGTTTTATATTCATGGAGTGATATTAGAATGCAATTCTAGTGGTGTATTAATTGTACTAAGACTTAAAGATAAATTTTCTTTATTTATAACTTTGAAGGATATTAGTTTTTTTAACTTAAAGTCTTTAATATATCAGTAAAATTAAAGTGCTAACTAATATCCCTAAAAAATAGTGTATATAGTGAGAATATAATTGTTTTTGGGCAAAAATTTTTTTGTTGAATTAAGGTGGTTCAAATAACTTCTGTATTAGTAATTATTAATGTTGTATATATTGTTCGTATGTAATAGAAAAGAGTAATTAAAGATGATATGATAAGAATAGTAGATGTAAAGATTATTAGATTTTGAGCTATAAATTGAATTGCAATTCATTTTGGGAAAAAACCTAAAAAGGGTGGTAAGCCGCCTAAGGATAGTATTGAAATAAAGAATGTAAATTTGATGATTTTTTTATGGTTTAGTGAGTTAAATCTTTGTGAAATGTAGGATATATTACTCATATTTGTTAAGAAAATAATGGAGGTAATATTGATAGTGTAGATGAGGAAATAAGTTAACCATAGATTTACACCTATAATTATGGTAGTTAGTATTCAACCAATATGATTAATTGATGAAAAGGATAAGATTTTCCGGATGGAAATTTGATTAAATCCTCCAATTGCCCCAATAAATGCAGAAAGGATAATTATAATTTGAATGTAGTAATTATTGATTAGTATATAGGAAATTAACATTAATGGGGCAATTTTTTGAATTGATAAAATAATAAAACAGTTTATTCAGGAAAGTCCTTCTACTACTGAAGGTAGTCATGAGTGAAAAGGTGCACACGCAATTTTTATTAAAAGGGGAATTATAATAAGATTATTTCATGTTCTATTTTTTATAAAATAAAATATTTCATAAAGGTTTGTTTTTAAGAGAATCAGGAATAATAAAGATGAGGATGCGATAGCTTGAATTAAAAAGTATTTTAATGAAGCTTCAGTGGAATATATGTTTTTGTTGGAAGATAGCAAAGGAATGAAGGAGAGTAAATTAATTTCTAGACCTATTCATGCTCCTATTCATGATTTGGCACAAAGTGAAATTAATACACCTCTAATTAAGGTTCTTAAAAAGAGGATTTTTGTTGAATTATTGGGCATTAGAAAAGAGAGATTAACTCTATAGATGGGGTATGAACCCATTAGCTTAACTTTAGCTTACTTTTCTACATTTTGGTGTAAGGTGCACAACAATTTTTGATATTTTAAGATTACAGTTTAATTCTGTTAAATGTAATAATTATAGATTATGGTCAGCAATTTAGTAAAAGTATTAAAATTACATTATTTATCCTATCACGATAATCCTTTTAAATCAGGCATTTTACTATTTTTTTTTAAAAAAAACTTCCTTTCTTTTTAGGAAACTTTATATTTATTGGTATATATTTTATGATTATTTATGATTTTTTTTTTTTTAAGGTAGACTTCAGCAAAAATTGTACTCATAGTATAATAATAACTTAATAGTATGTATTTATTTTATTATATTAAGATCTTATCAAGGAAGATTTATTTGATATTCTTCGTATAAATTAACACCTTTATTTATACAAAGTATAATAACTTACACGAGAAAGAGAAAAAGGTCAAAATAATAAATACATAAGATGTGTATTCCAATATTTTTATTAATATTTTTTATATATACATATGTGTGTGTGTGTGTGTGTGTGTGGGGGCAGTATAGCTCAAAAAAGAAAAGTCTGTTAAATACTCTTCAGTATTTTCCAAGGATGCAACACAAAGATTTGGAAGAACCCCCCCCCCAACTACCCTTTACATGGAAATTTTTTCGAAAACTTCGATCTTCTCAAAAATTACTCTAACAATTTTGTTTAAAATATCTTACATTTAAGATATTTGCATGGCAAATAAAATTATATCTTGAATTTTCTGGGAATAACCTCTGAAGTCATTTTTATTCTGGACAAATTTTGCGGAATTTTGAAGAACTGGCAAACCGTAAGAGATAGACAAAAACCTGATTCACAAAACATGCAGAGCTCGTTAAAACACACAATTTTTGTCATATTACTTTTGTTTTTTTCGTGAGTTGACCGTTTTTGAGATATTCTTTGTTATGGATTTCAGTTTTAAAATACTTATACATTTCTCATACGGGATTTGTCAGCTCCTTGCCATACAAACAAAGGAACTTCAACCACATAGTAACCATCTTTTAAAGTATTTGTCTATCACTTTAGCATATGATACTTCCTTATTTCCCTTCTACTTACATGGAAGCAAGTAATAAGACCATTTCTGCTAATTTTTTTATCGATTAACATAAAGTAAATAGAAGAATAAGCTTTTTAGCAATAATTTGTTGGGGAGATGTAGAGAAAATCATGGAATGGAACATATCATATTTTGTTTCTTCAATTTCAAGTAATCCGTTGTTTTTTTTTTTTTTAACCTCTTCAGTAATATAATGCGCACGACTGTTAAATAAACAATTTTACCAACGGATAACAATGGAAAAATCCATGAAGTAATACATATCTCGACGTCTGTATTTATGGCCATACGGCCTAAGTCATGATAGGAGTAGCTAACCTATCTAACTAAGGATCACGGGATCGAATCCAATCAAATATATATTCTGCATTCAAGAGAAACTGTGGAATCGCTATTCTGGTATTCATCTGTAATCCATCTGGTCCAACACGTGTTACAACAAGAGATGTGACGTCACCCTTGTTTCCTCCGGTTATGTCAGGTTTCTGTTTGTAAAGTACGCCTCTCTAACGGTATTTGCTTTATAACAGCTGTGATTGTATTTTGTAGATAAACATGTCTGCAAGGATTACACGCATTATTTTAAACAAGTGCATTACTGCATATGTCAGTGTATTATTATGTAGACATACATTAGTAGTTTCAGAGGTTTGGGCGGGAAGCCTTTGTATATGGAGACAGTGTGATAGAGCCACCACGAGATGGCGCTGACATGTGCAAATTATTGATTCTTCCATACTATAGTGTCATCTATCTAAGTACAGGACAACTATTTATCCGGTAGTAACGAGAGATGGTAGCACAAATGTTTTCTCTTACCATTTGGATTAAAAATAAAAACTTTAATATATTTAAAGTTAATGCCATGCCAAAAGAAATATTCATATTGAGAATTAATTGATAAATGCATAATTAGCAGTAAAAAGCTTCAAAAGTTTGTCTTTTACGAAATAATACTCCAGAGTGGTATTATGTGTTTGCCCTAAAGTACATAACTGATGATTTAAATTTCCAGTGACAAATTTAACAGTTGAAGCTTATATTTTCTACTCATGTGGCTTGCTATCACATCTAGTTATGTGTTTAGCCACATGAGTATAAAATATAAGTAAAAAAGTTCCACATATACACATACGACTATCAATCACGATAGCTTTCGGATTATATAAGTGTTTGTCAAAGTTAATTAATACATAAATTTTATTTGTAGGTTTACACAAACGGCTGTAATGATATATATTTGTTGAAATGTTTTGTGCTGCGAGAACGTAGTATAAATTCCTTTCTTGTTACATATTACATGATATGTGTCAGTACCAAGATATTATCGGATGTACATGTTTTGAGACCTGATTAAAGAAAACACACACACAGATATATATTATTCAAGTTGGATATATTCCAAGGATGCGAAAAAAAGGCTTTCACTAAAATCCCCCCAAAACCTTTATATGGAACATTTTTTATTTCGAAAATGTTGATTTTCTGAAAAATGGCTCTAACGACTTTAATTAAAATATATTATGTTTAAGATATTTTATGATAAAGGAAGTTGAATTATCTGGGAGTAGCCTCTGAAGATCTCTTCATTCTGGATGACTATTGCATAGCTGGCAAACAATAACAGATAGGCAAAAAACTATTACATAAAAACCTCATATCTAATTAAAACACACAATAAGTGTTATATATTTGTTTGTAGAGTTAACTGTTTTCAAGATATTCCGGAATTATTAGTTTCAATTTTAAGCCACTTAAACGTTTCTCAAAAGGGAAGACATCTTTCTTCTCGTTACTCGTTTGTTTACTCCGGGCAAGCAAATGGAAGATCTCGCCTGTGGTGGCATGGTATTAAAAGCGGGCGTCAAACACTATAAAAAGTGGAATATCAACTGTTTCATATAGCGACCGACTTTTAAAGGCCTTGACTATCGCTTTAGCCTGCACATTCTCTTATTCTCCTTCTAGTTACAAGGAAGGAAGTAATTAGTCTAATATTCTACTTATGTTTATCCTGATTAGCATGGTGTATATAAAAGATTAATCTTTTGAATAAGAGATTTGTTTGCCGAACAGCTAGAGAAGAATGTGTGAATAGATCACATCAGATTAATTTTACCTACATTTTTATTTTGTAGTTTTGAGTGCTGTAAGGCGATTCTGAATATTTCTTGAATGGAAGACGTTAAAAAATGTGTTGATTTAATAGTTCAAGGAAGGGCCAATTTACACGCTTTATTGTGTATACACAAGCCTTCTTCTTCGTTGTATTTATATTAAATACCGTAAGTTCAATGCAACCTATGCTCATTTAACCTATTTTCTTTAGTAACACAGGGGAATTTGCTACATTCAATCTGATTTTCAAATAGTGGGAACCTCATTCCTATTTATTTTCAATTTTTTTTAACCACGCACTTTTTGTGCATCCATATATTGTTCCACTTTATTAATCATGATCCATTTGGAATAGAGATTTTGGTAGCTACCCTTATAGCTACCTGAATTTCGTTGATTAGTTTTATAATTTGGTGCGTGGTTTCTTGCCCATTTTGCTTGTTGATCAGCTATTTCATTTTCTTGTGTGCTTTTATGAGCTTGAATGCAAACCAATCTTATGTTAATCTTATGCTGTTGTGCATTGTATTTTACTTTCTGTACACGTACTATGTACATAGAGTATAGAGAAGGTGTTGTATTGCACCCAAAAATTCCATACTGAGATTTCACCGGAAATATGTGTTTTGAGACTCCCTATATAAAAAAGTCTTTTTAGAAAATTGTCTTTCTGTGTGTGTGTGTGTGTGTGTGTGTGTGTGTGTGTGTGTGTGTGTGCAGCATTACTCAAAAACGAAAAGTCCGTTAAATACCAAACTTAGTATTTAAGTTCAGTATTTTTCAACGATGCGAGGATTTAGAAGAAACCCCCACCCCCAACTACCCTTAAAATGGGACATTTTTCGAAAACTTCGATTTTCTCAAAAATGGCTCTAACGATGTTGTTTAAAATATCTTACATTAAAGATTTTTTACATGGCATATAAAATGTATATCTGTCAAAAGTGGATTCTCGGTATGGAATTTTTGGATACTATGATGTGAGCAGGTAATAAACTCATGCAGGATAAGATTTCGTCTCCTTACAAACAGCATTTCGATAGAGGCTCTGCATCTAAACCGTATCTAGGTACCGATTTCAGCACTTATGTGAAATATGTCGGCTAATTTTCTTCAAAATTTTAATTTAACTATGTATTTGAAGACGTTAGTTAATGGCTGTTTCATACTACGTGCAGATAGACAAACCGATACTAACAGCTGTTTTGAATAAGGGGTGTAACCTAATTTTGTCAAGAACTATTTTAAAAATCTAATGTACTCCATTCACGTGACTTTCTCTACACCTCTGCAACACATCATTGTTAAAAAGCTTATGCTTCTATTTACTTCATACTAATCGAGAAACAATTAGCAGAAATAGTCTTATTACTTGCTTCCTTGTAAGTAGAAGCGAAATAAGGGAGTACTATAGGTTAAAGTGATAGTCAAAAGCTGGTTGCTATGTGACTGAAGTTCCTTTGTTTGTATGGGCAGGAGTTGACAAATTCCTGTATGAGAAAAGTAAAAGTTTTTCAAAGCTGAAACCAAAAACAAGGAATATCTAAAAAAAACGATCAAATCCACGAAAAAATTTATATAACATAAATTGTGTGTTTTATCGTGTTCTACATTTTTTGTGTGGTAAGTTTTTGTTCATCTCTTACGGTTTAGCAGTTATGCAAAATTCTGTAAAATTTATTCAGAATAAAGTAGTCTTCAAAGGCTATTCCCAGAAAATTCAAGATATACACTTTATTTGTCAGGTAAATATTTTTAATAGATGATATTTTAAACAAAATCGTTAGTGCCATTTTTGAAAAAATAAAAATGTTCGAAAAAGTTCCATGTAAAGGGTAGTTTGGGGTGGGGGGATTTTTCTCAAAATCTTCGTCACACAGACCTTTTTGTGAATAATGGGATACAGAGGACCCTAAAACATATATTTCCGGTGAAATCTCGGTATCGAATGTTTGGGTGGAGTGCAATACCTTCTCTATGCAATATGTACATAGTACGTGTAGAGAGAGTAAAAATTCGTAACATGAAAAGTAATTTTCTTTTCAGATATATCATGTTTCATGACATCTATTCATAGGAATTGTCCAAGGAAGAGAGAATTGAGAAAACAGCGGAAGTTGCGTATTTCCAAAATAAACAGCCGTTTATAGAACCCGGAAAGGAACGGTTCGATTTCATAGAGGATTTTATTCCAAGACCGTGGAAATAATTGAACATTTATGAATAAGCTCGATCATGACCAAATTTCATGTATAGCGCTGCATAGCGACAGTTAGATAAATTACGAATGCGTCTCTTTCCGGATCAGAGAATTCCTCTTTGTAGACGCCTCTTTACCTTGACTGCCATCTACACAGAATAATCATAACTACTTAAATACAGTTGAAGTATAGATGACACTACGTGTGTTTTCTTTAATTATATAGAAAAAAATACAAAATTATAGCAACACTATAATAGAATAAAATTGAAACTAATATTTTTATATTGAAAATTTTGAGTTAAGTAAACCTGATCATCAGTTCCATTAAAATTGTTGTATTTAGATCAATTCATAAACTAAAGCTGTAAAGGAATTTTCCTTAAAGTCTACGTTTGTTTGTATGAAAACCATAGGTTGAACCAACAACAGGCATAAGATATACAATTTTATTTGTCATTTTTTGGAAAGGGTTGGACTGTAAGGTCTAACCCACACAATCTTGCTCATAGTAAATTGGTCAATGTTGAGTGAAAATTTCAAATTGTTCTGGCTAGCCCATGTCTAGTCTGTCAAAGTTAAGTGTGATAATCTCAGACCAATTTCATTTATAACGGTGATTTATAAGCCAACCAGATTGTTACACTCACAATTGTCGGTAGCTGTGAAATAGAATCCATTTTCGGAAAACCTCATTCTTTATCCTACAATTCTACATCATGCTAATCGAGAGAAGCATTAAGAGGATTGGTATTATTGTTTCATTATAAGTAGAAGAGAAATAAGAGGAAATCGTTATGCTAAAGTGATAGCGAACCTCTTAAGAGCTGATCATTATGTGAAACAAATGAGATTCGGTTCGCTTTGCATGGTCCCGTTTAAGAAAAGTAGTTTAAAATAAATTGAAGCCTATAAAAATGACCATCTTGAAAACGGTCAAATCTAGTTAAAAAAAAAAACAAAAAAAAACGTAAATACAATAAAGTATGTGTTTTAGCGATAGGCATATTATTTACGTTCTAAGTATTTCTTACGGTTTAACTGTTAGGCAAAGTTCTGCAAAATTCGTCCAGAATAAAGAGCTCTTCAGAGGCTATTCCCAGTAAATTCAAAATATACATTTCAAATATGATGTAAAAATCTTTAATATTCGGTATTTTATTCAAAATAGAGCCATTTTTGAGAAAAAAATATGTTCACAAATGTAGTTGGGGATGGGGGGAATTTCTTGAAAACCTTCGTTCTCGGTACCGAATTTTTGGATGGAATACAATGCCTTCTCTACCCACTATGTGCATTATACATACGTGCTAGATAAAATAAAAATCTGATGTGTTCCAATCACGACTTTCTATACATCGCTGTAACACATTATTGTTAAAAATGTACATACTTCTCTCTACTTCATGATAGCAGAAATTGTCTTATTACTTGCTTCCTTGTAAGTAAAAGGGAAATAAGGGGATAACACTAATAGGCTAAAGCGATAGTAAAATCTTTTAAAAAGCTGGTTGCATGTGGTTGAAATCAGTTTCTATGCAGGGTCAGGGAAAATTGTAAGTATTTCAAATGTGAAACAAGGAATATCTCAGAAATTTTCATTTCCACGAAATATAAAATGTGTGCTTTAAGTGATCTGCACATTTGAGTAGTAATTTTTTGTCTATCTCTTACGGTTTACCAGTTACGCTAAACTCAGCAAAATTCATTCAGAATAAAGAGGACTTTAGAGGCTATTCCCAGAAAATTCAAGATATACAGTTTATTTGCATATAAATATTTTTAATGTAGGTCGTCTCCTTAGCGCGGTCGTAGCGGGAGACCTGGGTTCGATTCCCAGTACCGGCGTGGGGATTTTTCCCCCGCTATGAGACCTGGCCCGGGGTGCACTCAGCCTCGTAAGGTCCATGGGGGGCCAATTGAGGAGCTACTTGATGGAGAAGTAGCGGCTCCAGGTCATGAGGACCGCAGTAACCGGCCGGGAGGGACTCGAGGCGCTGACCACGTCTCACCCTCCAATACTGCACCCCATCCAGGACGTCTGTAGTGGACCGAGATGGGGGACGCAGCGGCCGGGCGGTAGGCCAAGGTTCCCCGTGAGCTGTCGTGCCATGGAGTTATATCTTTAATGTACGGTATTTTAATCAAAATCATTATAGTCTTTTTTGAGAAAATTGACATTTTCGAAAAATTTTCTATGTAGAGGGTAGTTTAGGGTGGGGGGATTTTCCTCAAAATCTTCGTGTAGCAAGCATCCTTGGAGGATACTAAACTTAAATACCAAAATTGGTATTTTACCGGGTATTTTATTTCGAAAATGTTGATTTTCTCAAAAAAGGCTCTAACGATTTTGATTAAAATTTCGTAAATTAAAGATATTTATCTGACAAATAAAATGTATATCTTGAATTTTCTGGGAATAGCCTCTGAAGAGTACTTTACTCTAGATGAATTTTATGGAATTTTGAATAACTGCTAAACCGTGAGAGATGGACAAAAACTTACCACACAAAAAATGTAGAGCACGTTAAAACACACAATTTATGTTATATATATATTTTTTTCGTGGAGTTCGTCGTTTTTGTGACATTCCTTATTTTTGGTTTCTGCTATGAAAAACTTATACATTTCTCATACAGGAATTTGTCAACCGCTGTCCATATAAACAAAGGAACTTCAATGACATAGCAACCAGCTTTTGATTATCACTTTAACCCATGGTACTCCCTTATTTCACCTCTACTTACAAGGAAGCAAGTAATATGGCTATTTCTGCTAATGTTTTACTCATTAACATGAAGTTAATAGAAGTATAAGCTTTTTAAGAATAATCTGTCAGGGATATAGAGAAAGTCATGTGAATGGAACACATCAGATTTTTTAATTTCTCTCTCTAGCCCGCATATACAGTAAGGATGACCGCTCTCTGCCTTTGAACCACTTTCCTAGCGCACTGAACAGGGTCTATATCTAATGTCACCTTTTCGCTGACGCTACAAAACACACCACCACTGCGTTCAGCTATTTCATTCGTTACACACATATGTATAAACTTCATCACACGAACGCCTCATCTTAAGAATAGCAGGGGTTTAATTATTCTGATAACCACTCTATACCAGAAATATCACTATCATCGTTTTCTTGTACTTTCCCTTTCATCTTACTCAGATATTTCCCTCTCTTTTTCTCCTTCACTATCACTATAACCTCCAACTTGGACTATAACATTTTGAAACGGGCCCTCTTCATCAATATATTTTTCTTCCAACTTTATAACGTGCTGAAAGGCATTTTCTCGCTTTCCCATGCCAATGTTATCAACACGCTGTTAGCCAAGCTTCATAACATCGTCTCATTTAAACATTTTGTGATGACAGCTACCCATTGTTTGATATCAGCCCAGAAAAGTTTAATTGGATTAACATCTGGTAATCTGAGGACACTGTTAATGTATGGGCAATAAAATGTCAATAACGTTTTCTTCTGAACAGGTTTATGGGCTTTAATTAGGGTGTAAAGCTCAAACTTTAGCTTCTTTTCATGAAATGGTACGTTATTTGCCACAAGAAAATTCTGCATCTCGCTTTTGGTAGATGTTGTTGGGGATCTTCCAACTGCACATCATTGTACGGTGTGTAATCAATCATTAATCACATTTGGGAGGCATAGTAGGAATTACTTTTTCCATGAACCATTTTTACTTTCTCTAGCCCCGTATGTACAATGTACATAGGGATAGAGAAGTATTGTATTCCACCCAAAAATTGATACCGAAATTTCACCGGAAATACATGTTTTAGGACCCCCTGTATCCAAAAAAAAAGCATTTTGAGAAAAAGGTCCGTGTATGTGTGTTTGTGTCCGTGTGTCTGTAAACACGATAACTCAAAAACGAAAACTAGCTAAAATACCAAACTTCGTATTTAAGTTTAGTATCTTCCATGGATGCGACACGAAGATTTTGAGAAAAATCCACCCACCTCAAACTACCCTTTACATGGAACTTTTTTCGAAAATTTTGATTTTCTTAAAGATGGCTCTAAACGATTTTGATTAAAATATCGTATATTTAAGATATCTACCTGACAAATAAAATGTATATCTTGAATTTTCTGGGAATATTTTCTAAAGACCTGTTTATTCTGGATGAATTTTGCTTAATTTGGCATAACTAGTAAACCGTAAGAGCTAGACAAAAACTTACTCTTACAAAAAATACACAACTTTCGTCATATACAATTTTTTCGTGGTGCTTGCCTTTTTCGAGGTATTCATTGTTATTAGCTTCAGTTGTGAAGTACTTATACTTTTCTCAGACTGCAGTGTCCGTTTTTCTTTTGTTCTACTCCTGGCCAAGAAAAGAAGCGATTTGTAATGACAATCGCATAACGACAGCTTTTAAAACATTTGAATATCGGTTTAGCCTAGTGTATTTCCTTATTTTCTTCCTACTTATAAGAAAGTAAGTAATAAGAACATTGTACTAATGAGTTCCTCGATTAGCAAGGTGCACAAAGAAGAATAATGTTATGTAAGAAGTTTGTAGAACAGCTAGAGAAAGTCATGTGAGTGTAATACATAAGATTTTTTATAATTTCCCCCCTTCATTTCAGTTTGTTTGTTTTGTTTTTGACTTGTACATTAAAAATGCCCCTAGTGTAAATCCAGTTTTACCTCCTACATGCACATGATGCAGCAGGCGCTGTCATCACTCCAGCTGTTAGTTCTCGTATGAGTGAATGAATATAGGCTATGGGCTTCCTTTCTGCCCGCAAGCTTGAGTTCGAATGTCCTGTCTTTCCTACAATATCCTGTATTCTTTCTTTCATTTTTCTCCACTTGAACCCCATATCCCTCAAAATATGTTTCAAGCTCGTGATACCTCGTTAAAGTGTGTGGTCTCCCTAATTATTATTTCTTAATGGCGGGCAATGTTTTCTCAACAATGTGAAATTGTAAACAATACGCCGAATGACTTTTGTCAAGGTCGTTCCTGCATGAGCAAAGTATAAGTTTTTCAAAGCTGAGACAAAAAAACAAAGAATATCTTAAAAACGATCAATTCCACGAAAAAATGTATATAGCATAAACTGTGTGTTTTAATATGCTCTACACTTTTTGTGTGGTAAGTTTTTGTTAATCTCTTATGGTTTACAGTTATGCAAAGTTCATCCAGAATAAAGTAGTCTTCAGACCATTCCCAGAAAATTCAAAATATACATTTTATTTGTCAGGTAAACATCTTTAATATACAAAGTTTTAATCAAAATCGTTAAAGCCATTTTCGAGAAAATCAAAATTTTCGAAATTTTTTCCATGTAAAGGGTAGTTTGGGGTGGGGGGAATTTTCTCAAAATCTTCGTGTCGCATTCCTGGAAAATACTAAATTTAAATACCAAGTTTGGTATATTACCGACTTTTCGTTTTTGAGTTATCGTGTTCACAGACACACGGACGCACACACACGGACCTTTTTCTGAAAATACTTTTTTATACAGGGGACCCTAAAACGCATATTTCCGATGAAATCTCAGTATCGAATTTTTGGGTGGAGTGCAATAGTACGTATAGAGAAAGTAAAAATTAATAAATTGTCAAATAACATGGATTTCACCAAGGAAGTAAATGTTCAAGATGACGACCCTCTTCATCAATGCACATTTGGGTACGTAGCTGGAGAGACCTTCTTGCATGCATGGTGTAAGCTGCCTGCATTCTTCACTCCACCAGCCCTTAGATGATTTGGGCTTTGTGGTTCTTGAGCATAGACCTGTTCCTTTAAATGACCCCACAGAAACAAATCCAGTGGGGTGAGATCAGGTGATCTAGGGGGCTATGCTCCTATATCCAAGGTCGCGGGTTCAAACCCGGCGGAGAACGATGGATTTTTTGGGCGTAAAAATCCTTAGCATAGCTTCCTTTGAAAGGGAGGCAAAGCCCGTGTCGTAGATTTACGGCACGCAAAAGAACCTCAAGCTTAATAGAGAGGCCTCTGAGCAAAATTAAGCAGTATTTCACGCCCAATATGGAATGACACGCTGAGAACCACAACAGTTAATGAACGTCCATAAATAAAACGTCATTTCGTTTTTCATTTTAGGGGGCCATGTGTTTGGGCCCCCTCGACCAATCCATTTTGCAGATATGTTCTATGTAAGTGATTCCTTACAATCAGTGACCAGTGTGGTGGAGCTGCATCCTGCTGTTACCACATTCTTGTCCTTTTCACTAGCGACACATCTTCCAGTAGCAATGACAACTCTTCTTGCAGAAATGTAAAGTAGCATGGTCCTGTAAGGTTGCCTTAAAAAAGTGCTGCCCAATGAGCTGGTTGCCTAATTTTCTGCACCAGACATTGATGTTCCACTGTACCTGGAATGCAGCTTCTTTCATCCAGTGAAGGCTACCTGTACTCTAGTAGTGCATATTATGGTGGTTAACAGTTCCGTTATTGTGAAATGTGCTTCGACACTGAAGAGAACACTTCCTAAAATCTCTGCATCCATGCACTCGCTGCTGTAGCCACTGGGGAAACACACGTACATCAATTAAGCAGGAAACTCAGTAGTCTATGCTACGCATTTAGAATCCTCTCAGAAGTATTGCCACGTGTCTTGTCTAAATTTATACAACAATTTTCCAAACAGTGTTAAAGAGCTTAATCACAAAAAATTTAGAACGGCCATTAAGAACCATCTCAAAAGTCATTTACCACTCACTATTAATGAATACTTCAATCAGAAACTCTAACTTGTTCCACAGAATACAAATGAAATAACTATAAATCATTATTATTTATTATCTTTGCAACCATACATATTTCTCTTGTGCAGATACTGCCACTCTTTGTCATTACAGGTCCCATTCTGCAGAAGAAGTAGGAAGGAGTCTGGCACTGGCAGAAAACTATTATGGATTTTTCTTTTTACAAAGTCTGTATATATTTAAACTCAAATGTAACAATATTTCATTGTATTTTGACGATGTCATAGAATCTACATTTCTTCAGGCTGATGATAAATCTATCTATCATCACTCATGCTTGAAAGTCGCGTCTGAGGAGAGCTGGTGTAGTTGTAGATGGTACGGATGATATTTATTGCGGTGCAATATGCACATCACTGAGGACTGACTTATGCACAGATCTTGTGCTATAGCCCTTGAACTGGTATGTCGGTTGTGTTTTATTACATTTCACATGGCTTCTTCATTACCTGCAGAGGTTACTGGAGCATTGCAAGCAGCTATTTCACAAAGTGTCTGCAGTAAGTGCCCCTCCTTCCTGAAAACCATTCTTTATACTGGTGCTTTGCTGCAAGGTCAGATAATATTTCTAATTGTTTCAATACATACTACAGAGTGATTTATGTAGAACTGATGCATTTCTTTCTTTAATTATTCCATTAAAAATTCGTTCAATGACCCAATTTTAGCACCAAATTAAGCAGAATGTTCTGGAGTTTCGATTTCTTGTCACTAGATACACAGATGTTTATGTTTTATTCCTAATTGCATTGTTGGCAGCTGTTTTGACATTTTGTTCGTGTAGTCAATGTGAAAATGCATGATGTAGAGCTGAGTCAAGAATATTTTCAGCAAGATGGCGCTACATGCCATACATCAAATGAATACATGAACCTAATTGCAAGTTTTTTTGACGACCGGATAATTTCCAGGAACCTGTGGACACCGAGATCTCCAGATTTGACATCGCTGGACTTCTTTCTATGGGGTTACCTAAAAGATAGGGTTTACGCCACACGTCCCCAGACATTGGACGATCTGAAGCACATCACAAAGGAGATTCAAGCTACTGACAACAGAGTCCTCCAACGAGTGGCCAGTACGATGTGCTGAGTTGTGCTTTATGCAGGATGGAGGACATTTTCAACATTTGCTATAGAGGTAAATAATCTCCCAAAATTCCTCTTAAATTAAGGTATAATAAGTTATCGCTAGCATAACATGTTTTGAAACAATTAATCAAAGAAATTGTCAGCTCTATATAAATCACCCTGTATAAAGGGTATTAAAGTACCTGGGGATCCTTGGGAAACTAACATAACATTCGATTTGTACTCGAAAAGTATTGAATTATCAATCTTCCTTATTTAGTTGAAATTACGTAAGAAGCAAATTAATTGGAAGATTATATATATATATATATCATTCAATAGATCTATTTATTTGTGATGAATGTAGAATTGGTCAATTAGAAATTATAGTTGAAACTCACTTATATGTTATTTACTCCAACATTTTTCGCACATATACCCTAAAATTTTAGGGACCAGTCATTCTCCATTAAAGTTTTGGTCAATTATAAGTTTTCTCAGTAATGCATCATTTTTCTGAGCCCCATACACAAAATGTACCCATTTATACGTTTTTAAAAAAAACATATGGTGGCATGCTTGCTGTGTATAGCCTTGGAATTGCCTGGTTTGCAGTTTTCATTGTCGCTTATTGCTCCAACAGTCTGCTTTAAGTTGAGTACTGCTAGTGTGCCATTTTCATTGTCATTTAGCCTTTCATTGTTGCCATATCATTCCAACAGTCACTTATCTATTTTATGTGGAGTTTTGAGTTACAAACAGGAGAAGAAACATGTATGAATATAAACTAGCAAGGAAGAAAACAAGAAAATCCTTAACTCTTGGTGAAAAATTAAAAACTCTGTATGAGGTCCATACCAAGAGAGAAAATCAGTTACAGGTTTTCTCAATTATACAGTATTTTAGTAGTCTCCCTTGAAAAACGTATAAGTGAGGTTCCACTGTATTCTTTCTCATAAAATAAGGATGAATGTACACCTTGTTTTGCCATAGATTAACAGCATGTCAACATACTCGTCATTTGTATACATTATGACAGCAGTCGTTTCTCATACATTATGCAGTTTATTCATGCCAAGTATTGACGCATGAGCAAATAACTAAAGACACTTTGCATGTGTGAAGTGTTTTAAACTTGGTTGAATGGGTCAAGCATACACACAATAAATTACCTACTAAGAGGCACCTATAAATTATCTGCCTGCCAGTGGAAAATATGGGCATTATTCCATTTGGTACACGCTTATAACATTATCAAAGTGTTATTTGTATCATAATATTAAATTACAGTTGAACCTGATATATTTGTATATCAAGGGAACGAGGGAATATTACTTGTAACTCAGAATTACTTACAACTGAGATTTTTATAATGCATCATACATATTTAAAAAAAAAAAGCAATACAGTGGGCCTACATTTGCAAAATTTTACAAACAACAAAGATACATACAAAGAAAACATTATTTTGAACTTGGTCCTGCTTTAAAGAAATCAGTTAATTTAGCTTGCTTCACTTTTCTTTCACTAAGTGCATAAACCTCTTTTTGCAAACTTATTAATGAATTTAGAGCTTTTTCACTACCACTTTTAGCACTGATGTAATGTGTGCACTTAACACTTCACTCACCTTAGGTATTTCAAGATTTGAGTCATCCACATTACTGTTAGTGTCGCTTGACGCTGGTACACTTTCTTGATCACCACATCAGCAATAATCTCCTCATCCTGTAGTTCCCCACACACAGCTAGATTGTCATCAAAATGCACAAAGCTATTGAAATTTGCACTCTCCAGTTTTGTGTGGATTAAACTCCACCTCCCATATGAATTTCACTTTCTGATATCGCGAATAACATTTCCTTTTTCTGTCCTTCAAGAGATTAAAAGAAATTGAGACCTGAAAGACAAACTGCTGTTTAACAATAAACACCAGATACTGAACATTATTATCTCTACTTCTTGTTTTTGTTGCTGCATTGTCACGCTCTACCAGCAAACGCATTATCGTCTTTTGTTTCCAAAGCTGAAAGCCACCGCTCAGCTTGCATCTTTGTCAACAGAGATAAGGAAAATACCCTTGAGGTTCTTTTAAGATAGTTATGCCTTATGCTCATTATAATTACACTCAGTTTTATTTTACTGAAATTTAATACATATAACAGCAAATTACATATAAATAAGGTTCTGTTAACAGGTTTCTAAATTACATTTTGCCGGGACCTATGAAAATTTACGTAATGCCAATTACTTACAACTGGGTTATGTATTAAACAGGTTCAACTGTATATGTCCAAAGGGATTAACAAAATGTAGTAAAATGTTTGGACTTGGCATAAAAGATTTGAAGTTGAAATGAAGAAGGTGGTACAGTGATAAAGCCACCAAGATAATACCATTCGGCCAATGCTACCTTGGGAATTGAGCGTCGTATAAATAATCGCAGAACCCAGACCCCATCTCGAATCTTTACATGTTTTTACAGCGCTTGGTGTTCCTTTTGGCAGTTTTAACTTAAATAAACTGCATCCGCTGAAATATGCCATAGTTTCTGACATAAGTGAAATTATCCACTTAATTCTTAGCAGTTTTTGACAAGACTGGCTAACGGGATAAATCCAATTGGTTGCACTGCGCACATCTACCATTTTGTTTTCAAATGGTTTAGTGAACCGATGCATGTTATACGTTGTTCCTTCAGGGGCATTTTCAAAGGTAAGCTAAGAAAAATAAAAGTTTGTAAAATGGGCTAAATGTGCTACTGCAGTTACAATGTTTTTGGCACCGACATACATAGCAATTGCATTTGGTCCTATAAAACACTTGTTTATCCCTCCCCTATTGAAACTTATGCAAATCATCCTTTAGAAGGCATTCAAGAAAGGCATAAGACATATATTTTGCTTAGCAGGTTGCATAAATTCCAAAATAAATAGGGGCAGCTGACTCACCTGGTACTGGTTTAAAACTAACTCTAAATTTACTGCTTAATTGAACATTTAACACCACAAAATCACTTAAATAAGTACCCTAACCTATGTATTGAAACATTTCCTTTTCCTTGTTTTTCTTCTGCTATTCGAGAAACTACAACCAAACACCACATTCTTATTCACCATTATACTGGTTTAAAACCTACAGTCCAAATATACTGCTTAATTCATATTTAACACCACAAAATCTTGTTTTTGGGTGCACATTAAACCCACAATAGCCATACTCATCTCAGAAGTGTGTGATCCAAACATGGCAACTTGATAAAAACGTGCTTTACCAACCAAAATGTACAGTGTGTTCCCTGAGCAACCGAACCGCCCACAGCTGCACTCTCCACCAGAATTACGCCTAAAGGACCGGCAGGTAACATGTATGGAACTCTAACTACTGTACTGATTTACCTGAAATCACAATAGATGCTGAAATTGATGACCTTCAACGCGAATACATTCCCTATATCTCTGAAAACAGTTCTGGTTCACTCAAAGAAGTTCATCTTGACTGGTTGCCTGTATTTCTCTCATGATGTTGTCCTTCAATTCTTGTGATGTGTGCGGGTTGGATGTGTACACTTTGGTTGCTCAGGGAATGCACTGAATAAGGATAGGGCATTTTCTATCTATTCTCTCTATATCTGTGTTTTGACACAGCTGTAGATGGAATTTAAATCGGAAACTTTAGCATTATATCCTAAATATGTCAAACTAATAAACAGAAAACTGAATTTTTGACCCCAACTGAGATTTGCCTACCTAATATATAGAAGAAAGTTGAGGGACTGTTCTTTGGAAACCCTCTCAGACAGAAATTGGATGTAACCCAGTGCAACCCTGCATACAAACACATTTTAACATAGTTCTAGATGAAATTTAAATCTGAAACTTTAGGATTACGTTCATATGTTGTCAAATAAACAGAAAATTGATTGTTTTAATTCCAACCATGTAAACCCCCGCCCCCCCCTAATGAAGCTATCTGAGCACATTAGTCTGTTCCTCGATGGTGGCCAGCAAGTACTTGATTCATAGAAGCTTTTATTTTTGAAAAGGTGAAATAAATATGCATTTCTTTTCAATAAAATTTGTTATTTTGATGGATAAAAATGTATTACATACTTCATTTACAAACTGACATTTTCAATATTATAATACACATTAGGAAATGTTTTCATTGAAGCCGAAGTTTTTTTTTGGGCGATGCACCTGTTTCCGTCTCCCTTGATTCCTCTGTTGACGTATCTTTGTCCTGAAAACAACACAAATGTGATCTCAGTTAAAGACCTGAGATCTCTAAGCTAATGTCTTGCATGTATAAAAAACTCTGATGTATACCATAAGCTATTTAATCAATCTACTTCATGTTAATGAAGATAAACATTTAAAGAAATAGTTTTATACACATTACCTTTTAGGTATGATATGAACAGTAAATAGGCTTAAAATAAAAATCTGATGTGTTCCATTCACATGACTTTCTCTACATCTCTGCAATACATTATTGTTAAAAAGCTTATTCTTCTATCTACTTCATGCTAATCGAGATAAACATTAGCAGAATTGGTCTTATTACTTAGTTCCTTAGAGTAGAAGAGAAATAAAGAAATACACTAGGTTAAACCGACAGTCAAATGTTTTAAAATGTGGTTGCTATGGGATTGAAATCTGTTTCTTTGTGTGGTCAGGAGTTGACTGTTCCCATATAGAAAAGTTTAAGAATTTTAAAACTAAAACCAATAACAAGGAAAATGGTCAACTGCACAAAAAAATGTATATGACACAAATTGTGTGTTTTAAGGAGCTCTGCATTTTTGTGTAGTTTTTGTCTATCTTTTATGGTGTATTAGTTATGCAAAGTTCATCCAGAATAAAGAGGTCTTTAGAGGCTATTCCTAGAAAATTCAGGATATATATTTATTTGTAATGTAAATAAATATCTTAAATATAAGAGATTTTAATCAAAATTGTTTCAGCCATTTTTGAGAAAATAAAAAATGTTGGAAATATTTTCCATGTAAAAGGTATTTGGGGGATGGGGGATTTCTTGAAAATCGTTGTGCTGTATCCTTGAGAGATACTGAACTTAAATAGCAAGTTTGGTATTTACTGGACTTTTCGTTTTTGAGCTATGCTGCCCATAGACAGACACACACACCTTTTTTCTAAAAATGCTTCTTTTGGATTCAGGGGGTTCCAAAACATGTATTTTCTGTAAAATCTCGGTATCAAATTTTTGGGTGCATTACAATACCTTCTCTATACTGTACATATTACGTGTAGAGAAAGTAAAAATACCAAATACCTTCCCATTTGAGGAAAGTATAAGTACTGGAAAATTCGAAGCAATTTCAGAAGTTAGCAACATAAATAACTTTACATAAATTGTTACCCTATCCAGGTCTATATTTTTTGTGCAGTAATCATTCAAAATTTCTGAGGAAATTCCCAGAAAATATCTTTAAAAAGTGGTACATTATTCAAAATTGCTACTGCTATTTATGAGAAAAAATTGACTAGGAGCTGGTTTCTGTAAATGAGGGAGAGAGAGAGAGAGAGTGTGTGTGTGTGTGTGTGTGTGTGTGTGTGTTTGAAAATTAAGTATTCATGTGTTTTATTCATAAAGTTGATATGATTAATTCCAAAATTAAGTTTTGAAAAAGGGGGATTGTGTTGATTTTGAGGTATTCTTGTATTCAAATAAATATGGTATAGCTGCTACCAGAGAGAAGGTCCTTGGTGCTACACAATTAAAAATCTAATGTTACACTCACATGAGTTTCTCTAGATGCTCAACAAACAAACTTCTTACAAAAGATTATTCTTCTTTCTACACAATGCTAATCAAGGTAAACATTAGCAGAATGTTCTTAATTCTTAGTTCGGTATAAGTAGAAGGGAACTAAAGGAATATGCTATGCTAAAGTGATAGTCAAATGTCTTAAAAGCCATCGTTATGCGATTGTCATTGTTAATTGCTTCTTTGCTTGGCCAGGAGTAGAACAAAAGAAAAATGGAGACTTCCTGTCTGATATCTTGGAAATGGTTACCTCCACAACAAAAATGTAAAGGACATAAATTGTGTATTTTGACAAGATCTACATTATTTGTGTAGTAAGTTTCTCTCTATCTCTTACGGTTTAGCAGTTAAGCAAAATTCATCCAGAATAAAAAGGTCTTCAGAGGCTATTCCCAGAAAATTCAAGATACGAGGTACGTCCAGAAAGTAAGTTCCGTTTGGTAATAAAATTAAATTGTGTACAGATACAGAATAATTACTTATTGCACAAAATTCTACAACTCTTAAACTATTTTTCCACATAACTGAAAAAATTTTGCAGGCATTTGTCATAGCGTGGCACAAGTGTTTGCATACCTTCTTCATAGAAGTTTCCCGTCTGTGTCTTCAAAAAGTTGGATGTTTTTCGGTAACAAATTCATGAATTAGTGATCGTGAGCTTTGGGGAAACTCCATAGCACTAATTGTAAACTTGCGGTTTTCCTGGATCTTGTCATCAATCGCGTGAACCAGTTCTTCTGTAACCAAAGATGAGCGCCCACTTCGTTCTTCATTGTGCACTTCACTACGTCCTTCATTGAACTGTCGGACCCATCTTCTCACCATTGAATCACTCATCATAGTTTGTCCGTAAACTTCGCAAATTTGCTGATAAATTTCAATTGGTTTCACTTTCCTAACATTCAGAAAACGAATCACAGATCTGATTTCACAAGCAGCGGGATTTTCAATCTACACCGACATTGTAAACAAGCACAACAAAGCGTATGTGGCTGACAGCAATCTCAAAATGGCGCACGTTTCTTCTCCTTGATACAGAGCGTCTACCGCACATATGCGGAACTGCGATTGCAGCGCTGCAGCGGAGATAAATTGAAACGGAACTTACTTTCTGGACGTACCTCGCATATATTTTATTTGGGATGTAAATATCTTTAATATAGAGTATTTTAATCAAAATCATTAACACAATTTTTTGGAAATTCAAAACTTTTCCATGTAACGGGTAGTTTGTGGTGGGGGGATTTTGTTGAAAATCTTTGTCTCGCAACCTTGGAAGATACCAAACCTATATACCAAATTAGGTATTTAACAGTCTTTTCAGTTTTGAGCGATGCTGTCCACAGATACACACACAAATGTGGACCTTTTTCTGAAAATGCTTATTTTTGGATTCAGGAGTTCCTAAAATATGTATTTTTGGTGAAATCTTGGTATCAAATTTTTGGGTGGAATACATTACTTCCTCTCTACACTGTGTAGAGAAGGTAAAAATCTGATGTGTTCCATTCACATGACTTTCTCTAGCTGTTCCACATATAAACTATTCTCGCAAAGATTCATTCTTCTACTTCAAATTAGATAAATTTTAGCAGAATTGATCTCATTACTTGCTTCCTTCCTACACTAGGCTAAAGCGATAGTCAAATCTTTTAACCCACCTGGGTAGTGTGGTGACAGTGTGTTTGCTCACCAATATAGACAGAGATTAGATTGGAAATGCCCCATGCATAGTGGTTGGTGAAGCAGGAATTTCTAGCAGTCAGCATAGTTAGAGACTACAATTTTTAGATGAGTACACCTTGTGTGGATTAAATGTGCACCCATAAATAAGATTTTGTGATCCTAAATGTTCAATAAGCAGTTAATTTAGAGTGTAAGTTTTAAACCAGTATAATGGCCAATACCTGTGTGGTGTTTGGTTTTAGTTTCTCGAATAGCAGAAGCGAAAACAAGGAAAGAGAAATGTGTTTTAATACACAGGTTAGTGTACTTAAGTGATTTTTTGGTGATATAATTAGTGAAATATGTTATACATTATCAAGAGAACAGTTCTATATTGTTAGATTTTAGATTTCCAACTCGGAAAGACCTTAGAGAAGCTTGGGTAAAGACAATTCACAGACAAAATAGGCAAACTACTCCGGTATATAAGAAACCTCTTGCTAATTCGCCCGTTTAGCAGCTATCACAAGAAATAATTACTATCAAATTATGTGCTTATGATACCAGAACCGTGAGAATATGGGGGTTGTTCCTCGGCCGAAAGTCTTCATTAATATCACACATTGTACCAAAGCTTTAAACCAACACTGTAATATGTGGCACAGCCTTTTGTTACATTAACAGTAGTTTTAGACCAAGAAGTTAGAACAAAATTAAGTTATGACCTTTCCATGGTCTTGACTGCAATAATACCAATTTATCAATAATAACTTCTGACAGGTCAAAAAATGTGATTGTATTAAATATTGCTTCAACTAGAGATATCTCCCCTTTCATTGTCCTTTGTTCTTTACCTCAAAATCTTGGAACAACAATTAATTTGGTAATGTTGCATATGGCAGTGTTGGTGCCACAAGATGGTGGCTCTTGCATTTCCCATCTCACATTCAACAGGTTGCAAGTTCGAATCTCACTTAGTGTGAGTTACCTGGATAAGGTTTTTTTTCGGGGTTTTCGCTTATCCTCAGAAGACAAATGGCAAGTAACTTAAAGCTCCTTGGATCCCGAGATCATTTGAGCCTAATTTCATTCATTGTCATATATAGCCAACTAGATTAAAGAATATTAATATAAAAATAATAGTTGCAACAAATCTTCACTTATCTTTTGGAATCCTTGCCTGGACTAGTTTCGCAACAATTTCATTGCATTATCAACATATCCTTTTGGTCTCTTTTTTGATGTTGTTTATTTACACTGTTATGGTTACTGCTACTAGGTGGATTGTGTACTAATGCATTGCTAACTACTGGAATCAACAGTGTAAATAAACAACATCAAAAAAGAGACCAAAAGGATATGTTGATAATGCAATGAAATTGGTGCGAAACTAGTCCAGGCAAGGATTCCAAAAGATAAGTGAAGATTTGTTGCAACTATTATTTTTATATTAATATTTGTGTTATTCTTCACTGTTACTAGCTTCTTTTTACATTTAGATTAAAGAATGTTAAGCTAAAACAAAAAAAGGCTGGTTGCTATGGAAATAATTGAGGCTCAGTTCACTTAGCATAGTCCCATCTGAGAAAAGTTTTTAAGTAGCTTAAAATTGAAACAAATAATGGTCAACTCTACAACAAAAACGTATACAACATAAATGAAGTGTTTTAACAAGATCTACATTTTTTGTGTAGTAAGTTTTTGTCTATCTTGTATGGTTTAACTGTTATGCAAAACTCAATAAGAATAAAGAGGTCTTCAGAGGCTATTCCCAGAAAATTCAAGATATACATTTTATTTGGGATGTACGAGGGCTGTTCAATAAAGAATGATCACAATTTTTTTTTGACAATGTACCTTTACTCATCCTCATAATGTTGATGGTCCTTCTCAAAATAGTCTTCCATGAATGCGATGCACTTGTCCCAGCGTTTCTGCCAGTCTTCAAAGACATGCTGGAAACCATTTTTTGAGAGATCCTTCAAAATCGCCTCTGCAGCCTTTACCACTGCTTCTGATGATGGATAATGCCTCCCACGAAGGCATTTCTTCAAGTTAGGGAATAGAAAAAAGTTACATGGGGCTAAATCCGGACTATAGGGAGGGTGAGGGATGCGCTTCACGTTGATTTTTGCAAGATATTCAGCAACAACATTGGCAATATGCGGCCGCACATTATCGTGGTGCAGCATCCAGCCTGCTTCATGGAAATGTGGTCTTTTGCGCCTGATATGAACTTGCAATCGTTTCAGGACATCCCTGTAGTATCGTCCAGTTACTGATGTGTGTGCAGGTACAACATGATGATAAACCATTCCATGAATATCAAAGAATGAGATGACCATAACTTTCCCAGCAGAAGCAACCATTTTCGCTTTTTTTGGGGGTTGATGATGAAGGAGATTTCCACACTGAGCTTTGCTGTTTGCTCTCAGGATCAAAATGATGTAGCCAAGTTTCATCAGCAGTGATTACGTTTGAAAGAAACTCCGGATCTTCCTCTAACATCAACTTTAACTGCATGCAGACCTGCATGCGAATGTCCTTTTGTTTGGGAATCAACAGTCTGGGAACTCATCGCGCACAAACACGTCTCATGTTTAATGTTTCTGTCACCAATGTGTGGGTGGCACCCAATGAAATGTTCAATATTTCAGAAAGTGATCTTAAGGTAATTCGTCGATCCTCTCTCACAATGGCAGCAGCAGTGTTGATGCTTTCTTCCGTAAGAGCAGTAACTGGAGCACCGGGTCCACCTTCCTTTGAAATTGATTGTCTCCCCTCTTTATCCATTTTAAACCACCTTCGAGCTGTGTTGTAGGGAAGAACAGACTCTCCATAGGCCTCCTGTAACATTGTATAGGCCTCAACTGAAGGTTTGTTGAGATGAAAGCAGTATTTCAAAGCCGCATATTGTTCCTCGCGCATTACCTTAATTGTAGCGGTAGGCGATACTGAACATGTCTGAACTTGCCTGGTTCTCACAGGCGGGAACCAGGAGTACCAACAATGAAACTACTATGGCGTTTGTTTCACATTAAGCTAACAGAATATAATAGGATTGAATTTTAATGCAAAAAATTATGACCGTAATAAAATTATGATCATTCTTTATTGAACAGCCCTCGTAAATATCTTATATATAAGAGATTTTAATCAAAATTGTTGAGAGCATTTTTGAGAAAACCAAAATTTTCAAAAATTTTTCCGTGTAAAGGGAGTTTGGGGTGAGGACATTTTCTTGAAAATCTTCGTGTTGCAACCTTGGAAGATACTAAACACACTCTCTCTCACAAACACATATGGACCTTTTTCTAAAAATGCATTTTTAGATTTATTGAATTTTTGGGTGGAATACAATATCTTCTCTAAACACTAAGTATGTGCAGAGAAAGTAATAATGGTTATTTTTTCCCTACTGCTAATTACAATAGATGCATCCAAAGTGCCAATTTTCAGAGCGCAGTAAAACAATACCTACACTTTCCTCCTGATTATTGTCTAATGATGCTATGAGCTTTGTTGTGCTGATACGGAAACCTCTGTGTGTGCTGGGCTTCATAGAATTTGTCAGGTTCACCTGTGAAAACAAAATAGTTAAAATACCTTGTATGTTGATAGCTCTTCTTAACAATTTACTTTACGAGGGTTCAAAAAATCATCCGTGTTTCAAAATAGATGGCGTCGCTAAGACAAGCTGGTGTTACCAACATATACTGTCTTACCCAAACTCAGCTCTGCATGTTTTGCAATCAGATCTTTAACTCAGCTTATAAATAAGAGCATACTAAAAACAGCTTAATGCATATTTTCATTCATTGATGATCTATGGAATAATGTTTTGGGGAAATTTGCTAGATGTTAAAAAACTATTCATTATGCAAAAAAAGATATGAATAATGGCAGGGGCAAGACGATCAACTCTGAAAAGTTTACAAAAGATACAGATATTCATAACAAAGAGACCAGACATAAACAGGACTTACATAAACCAACCGATAATTTGCAGTCATTCCAAAAAGGGGTTTACTATAAAGGAATAATTTTATTTAATTCACTTCTCTCTTCTATAAAAGAATTACAAATGAACAAAAACAATTCAAAATCTTCTCGGGCTTCTAGCCAGGTAATAACTTGGCTTGACACCAACGTTTCGAAGAAGTGCATCTTCCTCGTCTTCAGGGTGAATCATCAGTTCACCCTGAAGACGAGGAAGATGCACTTCTTCGAAACGTTGGTGTCAAGCCAAGTTATTACCTCGCTAGAAGCCCGAGAAGATTTTGAATTAACACGTCGCCAGGAAAGCTATAGTTCTTATTTTGAACAAAAACAAGTTTAGATCAGAATTAAAAAGATACCTTATTACTCACACCTTCTATACAGAGGAGGATTTCATTCAAGCAAAAAACACTGACAATAAAGTAACATTGTAAATATAATAAACATGAATGCTAAAATGGAAAAAGTACAGTACTTTTCAATGATTTGATTTTTACTTTTAGATGGGAAAACTTGCAAGGAGATAAAACCTGTTTACAGCTCTACAACAAGTTATATATTCGTTCAACAACTTTACCCCAAAAATGCTTCAATTATTGTATTACATATGCCGCTCTTCATTTAATTTACAAACAGGATTTTATATCCCTTTCACTGGCACCACAACTGAACAGACTTGAATAGCCGTGATCATTAGTGCAAAATGAAGTGGACTGTCATCCATTCATAACTGAACATCACAAATCAGCGACTGCAGTCAAAAGTGCCTGTAGTGAAGGATGGGGAGGGCCCAAGTAAAATAACTAGTGTGAAGGCGTGCTTGGATACTGACGAGGTTACGTTTGCATGGATTTTGCACTTTATTATTATTAAAAAAAAAAAAAAAAACAACAGAAGTGTTTTATTGCAAAAATATTAACAATTTTACAATATAAAACAGCTATAAATACCCTAATTTTATTTATGAAGGTTTAGTGTAATACAAAATTAGAAAAGATACCCACTAAAAATACTAAACCTTTGATTAATCGTCTTTGCTGTCAAATGGCAACACCATGCAATGTAGGGTTAACCCTTTTAGTGTCAGCTTGAATAACAAAATGCTGAAAAACAATAACCTTTGTATTCCATTCTTGTAACAACAATTTGGTTATTTATTATATTGTACAATAGGATCCTGAGAGCCATAGCAATTAAAAAGCATCCATAAATCAGATAAGTTTTGTTCACTTTTAGACCAATTTAGATTTCATCAACATTTCCAGTATACTACATAAACAAGTTGGTGTGGTAAAAATCAGATGTGTTACACTCACATGACTTTCTCTAGCTGTTCTATAAACTTCTTACATAAGATTATTCTTCTTTCTACACCTTGCTAATCGAGATAATCATTAACAGAATGTTCTTATTACTTATTTCCTTATAAGTAGGAAGAAAATAAGGAAATACACTAGGCTAAACCCATAGTCAAATGTTTTAAAAGCTTTCGTTATGCAATTGTCATTGCAAATTGTTTCTTTGCTTGGCCAGGAGTAGAACAAAAGAAAAATGGACACTTCCTGTCTGAGAAAAGTCTAAATATTTCCAACTGAAACCAATAACAAGGAATATCTTGGAAATGGTTACCTCCACAGCAAAAATGTTAAGGACATAAATTAAGTATTTTAACAAGATCTACATTTCCTGTGTAGTAAATTTTGTCTATCTCTTAGGCAAAATTCATCCAAAATAAAGAAGTCTTCACAGATTATTCCTAGAAAATTCAAGATATACATTTTTTTTGAGATGTAAATATCTTTAATATATAGAATTTTAATCAAAATCGTTCATTTTTGAGAAAATAAAAATATACCAGGTTTGGTACTTAATAGTCTTTTTGTTTTTGAGCTATGCCGTCCACAGACACACACACACACACATGGAGACCACTGACAGACAGTCAAATGTTTTAAAATGTGGTTGCTATGGGATTCAAATATGTTTCTTTGCATGGCCAGGAGTTGACAAGTTCGTGACTGAGAAATTCTGAAATTTGAGTATTTTAATGAGATCTACATTTTTTGTGTAGTAAGAATTTGTCTATCTCTTACGTCTTACTAGTTATGAAAAGTTTTAAAAAATTCATCCAGAATAAAGAGGTCTTCAAAGGCTATTCCCAGAAAATTCAAGATATACATTTTATTTGTCATGTAAGTATCTTAATCATAAGAGATTTTAATCAAAATCATTTGCCATTTTTGAGAAAATTAACACATTTGAAATTTTTTTCCATATGAAGGGTAGTTGAGATGAGGGGGAATGGATTTTCTTGAAAAATCTTTGTGTCGCATCCTTGGAAGGTACTGAACATAAATATCAAGTTTGGTATTTAGCATCCATCTTGTTTTTGAGCTATGCTGTCCACACTCAGACATTTTTATAATTTTTTTTTTTTTTTTTTTTGGATTCAGGGATCCCAAAAATACATATTTCTGGTGAAATCTTGGTATTGAATTTTTGGGTGCAATACAATACCTTCTCTATATCCCATGTACATAGTACTTGTAGAGAAAGTAAAAATGTATAACAAACTGCTGCCGGAGCTGATGATAGTTTACCTTGGTTTTTATGCTGAGATCAATGACTAGCTTCTCAAACTGTTCCATCTCATAAACCAACTTGGGGATACATCTTGTCTCTCTGAGAAGTTTCACCTTTAGCACAGAGGGATCCAACTTCTTCTTTTTCTTGCCTGTTTCATCGCATTGGTTAGCCTGCAATAAGAGTCACAGGCACAGTACTGTAATAGCAGGTCAACTAAGAGTAGAAACACAGCATCGCACTTACACTTCACTAGTTTCGGTGGCTATTGCCACCATTTTCAGCGCAGATTCATGGATGAACTTGTGGTAGCGGCCTGTAGAGGTCTCTCTTTTGGGAACATGAATTTTGAGATGAGACCGTTTGTTTGGGTATATCAAAATTTATAACTTTGTTTTTGCTTTTTAGAATTAATAGATTTTCCCAACTGTTAATCCAATTGGATTTTGCATATATTTTAATAACTTTGGCTCACTATGAAAATTATGGTTTTGAGCCCAAAATGGTGTGCTACAGTTGACTTATCTGTCTGTTTATATTTTAAATATCTCATGTGTTCTTTAAAACGTTGTTCCAATGTTTCCCCCCCCCCCCCCCCATATACACGTTTTCACATTCCTTGCAGCAGATTCAATGTGAAAAGGTATAACAGGGAAAACAGTTTCGGAAAACCAATTACTTCTAAAAACTGTTTTAAGTCATACATTTTGATATACCACAAACAAACTGTCTCATCTACCCAGAAGAGAGTACAGGCTGCTATCACAAGTTCATAAGTAAATCTCTGCTGAAGATGGTCACAATAGATGCCGAAACATGTCTGAAGTAAATTTCTTATTTCAACCAGTGAAGTTTGAGTATGATTCTGTGTTTTTACTCTTAATTGATTAATTCATTGTGCATTTCCATTAATGTTTTAACTAAATAGAATATGTTACAATCACATGACTTTCTACTGTCCAAATTCCAATTTAATCTTTGCTCTACAAAGTATTCATACAAGAACATGTTCATTGAGATAAACTTTAGAGAAATAGTTTTATTGCAAATTTTGTAGTAAATATAGAGACTGAAGTCAAATGTTTAAGGTGATGCATCTGTCAAATTTGGAAAATGTACAGAATGCAAGATATCTTACACAATAGTGATATTTTTGTCATGTATAAGGATTATAACTTAAATGGATATTAAATAATAATATACCATATGTATCAAGATCCCTCAAATGCAAGACAACTATTTTTCTGAACTTAATTTTGGAATTTTGCATAATCATGTATATGAAAATCTGATGTGTTCCATTCACATGAATTTCTCTACATCTCTGACACAAATTACACTAGGCTAAATCAACAGTCAAATGTTTTAAATATGGTTGCTATGGGATTGAAATCCATTTCTTTGCATGGCCAGAATTTTACAGGTTCCCATTTGAGAAAAGTTTTAAGCATTTTAAATCTGAAATCAATAACAAGGAATATCTCGAAAATGGTCAACTCCATGAAAAAATGTATATGACATTAACTGTGTGTTTTAAGGAGATCTACATTTTTTTTGTGTTGTAAGTTTTTTTCTCTCTCTTACAGTTTAACTGTTATGCAAAACTGCAAAAATCAACTAGAATTAATATACAGTATTTGAATCAAAATTGTTAGTCATTTTTGAGAAAACAAAATTTTCAAACATTTTTCCATGTAAAGTGGGATCCAGGATTTTCTTGAAAATCTTTGTGTCACATCCTTGGAAGATAATAAACTTAAACACCAAGTTTAGTATTTAATGGTCTTTTAGTTTTTGAGCTATGCTGCCCACAGACACACACACACACACACACTGACCTTTTTTTAAAAATCCATTTTTGGATTCAGAGAGTCTCAAAACATGCATTTTGGTGAAATCTCGGTATTGAATTTTTGGGTGCAATACAATACCTTCTCTATACACTATGTACATAGTACATGTAGAGAAAGTAAAAAGAATAGTACTTACTTCTATGTGTGATATCAAACTAGTCACATGGCTTGAAAGACTTTTGCCCACAAGCTTGATAACAGTTTCAAACCTGAAACATAAACATTCATCTCAATTAGCTACTTCATACTTTCAGACCACTGCTCTATAGGGGACAAGCACACAACTTTGACATTTTCCCACCATTATGTGATAAGTCACCAGAATCTGGGGATTTTTAGTCATAATGGGTAATTGTCCCCCAAATACATATCTATTACATGCTAACTTCATATACCCAAGGTCATGGGTTCAAACCCGGCAGAGGACGATGGATTTTTTTGGGTGTAAATCCTTAGCATGGCTAAGGAAGGGAAGTAAAGCCGTTGGTCCCGTGTTGTAGATTTACGGCACGTAAAAGAACCTCAAGTCTGATAGAGAGGCCTCTGAGCAAAATTAAGCATCCCAATTAAGAATGGGATGCTGGGAACCACAGCAGTTAAAGAATGTCCATAAATAACACACCATCTTTTACACGTATTGGGAACATTAATTATCATTATAAATGTAAAAAGAAGCTAGTAACAGTGAAGAATAACACAAATATTAATATAAAAATAATAGTTGCAACCAATCTTCACTTATCTTTTGGAATCCTTGCCTGGACTAGTTTCGCAATGATTTCATTGCATTATCAACATATCCTTTTGGTCTCTTTTTTGATGTTGTTTATTTACACTGTTATGGTTACTGCTACTAGGTGGATTGTGTACTAATGCATTGCTAACTACTGGAATCAAAACAAATTTGGTAAGAGTGTCAATTGGAGGTATATCAAAATTCATTACCTCCAATTGACATTCTTGCAATGAATTTTGATATACCTCCAATTGACACTCTTACCAAATTTGTTTTGATTCCAGTAGTTAGCAATGCATTAGTACACAATCCACCTAGTAGCAGTAATCATAACAGTGTAAATAAACAACATCAAAAAAGAGACCAAAAGGATATGTTGATAATGCAATGAAATCGTTGCGAAACTAGTCCAGGCAAGGATTCCAAAAGATAAGTGAAGATTGGTTGCAACTATTATTTTTATATTAATATTAATTACCATGTTTATCAGAATACAAGACAATGTTTTTTTTCCAAAATAGTTCAGAACTAGGGGGTTGTCTGTATTTGTGATATGTTTTCCGAATACCATACAGGGAAAAAAATAACATTTCAAACTTTGCAGGTAAGGCAGTAGCGATGCCTGGGGGCAATGGTATAGATTACTGCCAAGATCACAACGTATTTGTGCATTCTATTTCACACCAAAAATTAGCTGTTAATGGACCTATGAGTATTCTCATTTGAAAAAACGTCTTGTATATATCAACGCAATTTGATTGTTAGTGTACATGCTATAAACTAAGATCGGTAAGAAACTTCCTGCTGATTGACCAATCATAGTGAAAGAATGCATAACCATAAGAGAGATTATTTCATTGGCGTTGCAACACCTACAGGTTCAGTGGAAATTTATGTGCGCGTTCTCATTCATACTGATCTCATTGTTTGCAATTTGATTGAATTCATTCTGTGAAAACTTTGGTTGTGTTATACTTGTTGATACTATAAGGATGTACATTTATAATTGTTACTACCTTTTATATACCACAGACATTGCTCTTGTTCTCTTCCTGGATCTATCACGAGTGACACTGTGATTTGAAAATGTCTTACAGTCATGATAAACAAGTTGATGTTATGTTAGCTGAAATAATAACACTTTTAGGTTTAGTGAAGTTCAGGACACAATGTTGAAAGGAATAGATGAGGTAACTATGAGAAATGGGGAAAAGTAGTTTGACATACAAGAAGTGAGATAGACTGGCAGTGTATGAATATGGCAACAGTGTAACAAGACAGCCACATGTCAGCAGGAATGTCAAGCACAAGGTATATATTGTTGTGTGATAAGCGTAGAAACAGCAGATATCAGTCTTTTACTAGAAAACATGTTTTCTTTAGAAATTTGGGCCCATGGAAATCTAAAAGGATTTGAAAATGATGTTTATCGGACTGATAAAAATATTTTGCAAAGGATAATGTATTCAAAGCTGAAAATTATAGCAACTGAATATTTGCAACCTGGCGACAGCGCCAGAGTAGAAAGGTACAAAGCTAATAGCACCATGCATGCATTAGATAGAGACAGAGATATTGAATTTTAATTTTTATACACAAACTATGTTACTCACTTAGCTGTTTGGAAGGCAGGGTTCTGTGGAGAGGAGCGCGTTATGAAATGTTTTGTTATCTGGGATAGACAAGCGTACTGCTGTGTCAGTAACTTGAGGACAGCTTCACAAGAGGGACCAGGTTCCAGAGCAAGGTTACTCAAGTAGTTGAGCACACGAACACAGTGGCTCACTTGTAACACAATTTCACGCTCCTTGCTCTTCAGGGCTTCTCGTTCTGCAACACACAAAGTAACAGACTTCAGATACAGTGCTGTGATTTAGATGAGCACTGTATTTATTCAAATACAAGATGTCCCCCTTTTCTCAGATCTTAATTTTGAAATTTGGCATATCATCTATACAGAATGATTCAAAAATACTTTTACAAAGTTTGGGGACAGGTTCCTTATATCAAAACAAGAAAAAATGTTCATATAAACATATGCCCCAAAACCCTTTGTTCCTGATTTATTAAGGTTCAAAAAGCTATTAATCACAACATATTAACACATTGAAGCCCAAGGCCCGAGTATAGCTCCGGCTGTGCAAAATGTTCATGAGACCCACGCCCGAGTATAGCTCGGGCAGGTATTTCTAACGCTTTTAATGAAATTCCGCGACATTAACTCGGTCTTGGGCTCTATGACAAAGAAGATACATCAGTTATCGTTTGGTTGTCTGATTTATGCTGCCATCTGTCCTTGCTTTAGCCAACTATTAGGAAATTTAGGAGTTAGTAATACTGGCTGCTTGCGGGTGGTCCAGCTATTTTCCTTGAAGGAAAATCTGTTGTTACGTTTTGTGTTCTTAAATGTTAAAATGCTGCATTTTCCTCGATTTCTGTGAACTGAAGCTGAAATTCAGTATAAAATTTCAATTCCGAGGTAGTTTTTTGAACTTTCAATAAATGGAATGTAAGCTGCTTTACACAGATTTTTTCAAACTTATATTTGGTACTTGTTGTAAATTTAAAATGAAATATTATGGAAGTTATGATTATTTTCTTACTTCTTGAGAAATCCTTGAATACCATACTTTTAGATTGTACCAATACTTTTTGGGCAGATTTGATTGATAAATAATAACTCAAAGTAGGCATAAAATCCCTGGGTTTCTTGGCGCTCCAACTAAAGAAATGCCTGGGCTTCAATGTGTTAAAGTGACACATTATTCTATTTTTGACATTTTCAGCTTGTTAGGTGTTCCACACAAACACTACTTATAGAAAATGATCCAAATGTCCTCGTCAAAGTATGGAATGTCAAATACTCCCAGTTGGTGTCGTACGATTTTGCAGGCTTCCATGACACGCAGATTAAGAGTTTCTTCATCTAGGATGTCTGCTGCATAAAGCAACAGTTTAAGGTGCCCCCAAAGATAAAAATCCAAAGGGTTCAGGTCAGGGGAACATACAGGCCATGGAACTGCTCCTCCTCAACCAATCCATTTGTCATGCTAGATACCAGCCAGTCCATCTCGAACGAGACTAAAATGTGTTAGAGCATTGTGTTGCTTTTTATTTACAGAGGCACATTTTCTAATCAGTCTGGGAGAGTGTTCTGTAGACAGCGTGCTGGGGGAATGTATTACACAAATGTTAACAAGCAGCCACGGCAACACAAGGTCAATTCCGCATGGTAAAATGCATCAACGCCTTCTATGAATGAGTGCATAAATAAAAAAGTTATTAGCTTGGACCGGAAAGCTGTTGAAGATGGCTTTCATTAATAAATTGATAACGTGAAAACAAAGTGTTTTAGAGAATATGTTTATTTTCTTATTTCGAAGTCAGGAATACATCCCCAAACATTGTAAAAGTATTTTTGAATCATACTGTATAAAAAGAATACACAATAACTTAATTTTGAAACATATATTTTTATTAAACCAATCGGCACTTAAGCTGATTAAGGATTTTTTTTTTTTGCAAAAAATTTACGTAATGAGTGTTAGAAATTAAAATTAAAATCGAGTTTTATTTATGAACGTTATGTAACTGCTGCGCTTCTCAGCATACCATTCTATCCTGATCATGAAAGACTATTAATTTTGCTCGGAGGCCTCTTTATTGGGCTTGAGCTTCTTTTAAGTGCTGTAAATCTACGAAACAGGACCAATGACTTTACCTCCCTTCTGAAGGAAGTAATACTAACGATTTTTATGCCCCAAAAAATCCATCGCCCTCCAGAGGAGGGGGTGGAAGAGAGAGGGAAGGAGAACAAAATGTATTGGTTTGTAGGAGATGACGACAATGGTATTGGAGTTTCAACAAAAATGATGGATAAGATTTTCTATTTAGAAAACATACTTAATATAACAGACTGCTGCAACCTAATTTGAATTTGCACAGGAATTCTTGAAGTGGCTGGGGAGGGGAGAATGGAATTTACCACTTTGTGTGCAATAGGTAATGCCAGTGCTCTGCGAGACAATGATGAGTAAGATTTTATAGTTAGACAATATACTTTATATAACACATTGAGGTAAAAAGTTCTACGTTATTCGAATTTGCATAAAAGTTCACATAATGAATGGAGGGGTGAGGGGAAAATGAAAACGTACCCAGTATGTCTGCTGTGAAACATGCAACTAAATCTCTCTCGTTGTTTAATTATTATCTTCCAATACATTAGGCACAAATACTGAGGTGAAAGAAAATCTTCAATTTTTATTTTAGTCTTGGAGAGAAATAATTTTTCGAATGAGAATGCTTATAATCCTTGGTGCATTAACAGTTAACTTTATGGTGCAAATTAAAAAGGTAAAAATCTGCTATATATGTCAAGGCCTTGGTGGCAAACTTTACTACTTCCCTCAAAAAATGGAAATGGCATGTTATTTATGGACGGTCTTTAACTACTATGGTTCTCAGCGCCCCATTCTATACTGGGCGTGAAAGACCGCTTAATTTTCCACAGAGGCCTCTCTATCAGGCTTGAGGTTCTTTTACGTGCCATAAATCTACAACACGGGACCAACGGCTTTACTACCCTTCCGAAGGAAGCCATGCTAAGGATTTTTACGCCTGAAAAAATCCATCGTCCTCCACCAGGTTTGAAACCTTGGGTATATGAAGTCAGCATGGTAACCATTACACCACGGAGGGCGACTATACTTCTCTCAGACTTTGCCATTGCCCCACTTGTAAAATTTGAAACTGCTCTTTGTCTGCAAGCTATTCAGAAAGCATATACAGTATACTCTCAATTATCCGAGGTAATGAAGGAGAAGAAACACGAGTAATTGAGAAACCCATAATTTAATGCTTTTAAGATACAGCATACATGTGTAAATAGGAAATTACGTTTAAAAGCTTTTTTCAACATATATTCTTTGTTCAAAAGTTTATTCTACTTCTGTGTAAAGTATTGTTTTTCTTTTTGAAACAGCAATAAAGGAGCTGCCAGATGACAATAAGTGGCATTTCCATTGACAACAGAAATCATCATCACATGATAACAGAGTACCGTTTCATTGTTATTGACCAGCCTGCTCTGAGTAAATTAATAACAAATTCAGTTTTTCTGATGTTAATCAGTGTCTAAGTATCAACAAAGCAAGTTAAAAGAAATTTGTAAAAGAGATGGTGGAGAAACGAAAAAAAACATGGTTGGTTGGTTATCTAATGCTGAGCAGTTGGCAGTGAAGCCATTCGCTCTCTTGCATTCCAGTATTTTGATGTCATATCATGTTGATTAAATGTTGGGCAATGCAGTAGATGGTTTCCATCCATATATTCTTTAAGTGTACAGAAAGGACACAGAGGAGATCTCACTATACCAATCCTGAATAAATATTTATTGAGACAGTCATGGCCTGTTAGGAGTCTAAAAGTTGCTACACAGCATTTTCTTGGTAGTGTAGTGATTCTTGTCGTGTTATTATAGAAATTTTCCCATGGTGTTCCTTTTGTTTGTAATACATTATCTTCTTTAATTTTGTTATTATATGTTGACATAACGATTCTTTTAATAGTGATAACTTATTGAATCAGATGAATTTGATGTAATTTTACTACCTTTCTTGGCTAGAAAGTCAGCTGTTTCATTACCCTGTATTCTGCAATGTGCTGGTATCCATAGAAGTATTAATCTTTTATTTAAATTAATTAGTTGTTTAAAAAAAAAAGGTGTCCTGATATTAAAACAAAATAATTTTTTAGGGCACAAATAATCTGCACATGAACAATCGAGAGTACATTGTATTGTGAATGCAAGATAACCCCCCAGTTAATGTTAATATGATTAAAAAAAAAGTCTTTTACTTGGATAAATGTGGTACATGTATAAAAATAAACCGAGAAAGCATGGCCCTATACCACAGGTGTGCAAAAACTGACTGTTGTTCAGTGTTATTAATCAACCCAGTTTCTACTTTTGATTTTAAGAAAACATCAACTTCCACTGTCTGTTTAACATTCAAGAGGTTTCAATCTCGCCTAGGGTGAGTTAGCCAGATAAGGGTTTTTCAGGGTTTACCCTTATCCTAAGAGGATGAATATCATGTAACTTTAAGCTCCATGGACCCAGAGATCATTTGAGCACAATTTTACTGATTTCTGGTGCATTTATTTTATGTATTTGCAGATTTTGTGGTTCCCTTTTAGTGAGCTGGGCACTTTTGCATAATTGCATTTTTCGTTGCAAGAGCTGACTATCGGGCAGGTTTGCTGGGCTCTCGCGGGGACACGAGTGAGAGTAGTCCTGTATCAGTTTGCAGTGATCTCACATTGGACGTCACTCGCTGATTTATCAAATCTTGTATGGGATTTCTGATTGCTGGCATTAATTTCACAATGTATAACTGTATAGGAATATTGCATCTTAACTGCTAGATTTATACTTTTTTATTTTGTAATAGCCTGTAGCATTTTTAAGTTATTTAAAATATTTTCTAAATGTTTTGCTTCTTGTTGCCAAGCATGCTAAGTTTGACTGTTGCGTTTCTGCCATAAAGTAGTGCATATTTGTTCAATGAATTTTGTTCTGATACATGGGTATCTAATGCACCATTTAATTCCTTCTTTCTTAATGTAAGATGCTATTAAGATTTTTGGGTGTTGCCAGCAAAACTTAGCAATTGTGCCAAAGGGAAATTTGTTAAATTTTGGATGTACGGCTATTTTAAATTTCTACAAAGCATTATTATTATTATTACTACTACTACTTTTGTTTTTAACGTTTCATTTATATAGCCCCTTTAATATCTAATTTCATATTGGGGTCTTTGCACTAGAAATAATTCATCTGTAAGGTTTTTTTTTTTTTTTATTTTTTTTTTTTTTAACGTTGGGTTTAAATAATTTTATTTTCCTTAAAAAAAAAGAAAAAACAAAAAAAAAAACAAAAAAAAAACACACACACACACACAGATTCACACATTCACTCTCACATACATACTTCCAGACTCTGGGGGATAGGGAATAATTCTGTTAAAGAAAACTACCCTGCCCCAGACAGAAATCGAACCAAGACCTCCAGGTGAGAAGTCAGCTTTCTGACCACTCGACCATGGAGGCAGTCTCGTATCATTATTGAGGGCATTATTTGTTAAACATTTCTACTGCATTATTATTACCTCTTATAGTTTATCATGTCATTTTGTTACATGCACATTCAAGATTGTTATTATTTAATATTGTTGATGTAATAAACAGTAGTTTAATGGAAAACTTAGTCACTGTGTTTCCACCATTAGACGCCATAGCATTTAAGTACCAGGCGTTTCATGCCAATGATCCCAACTTCCGCTAAACCACTGAGTAATGCTTTCTCCACTATATATAAGAGCATTTGGGGGCAATCCCCTAGGACATGAGTACACATTTGTCTTCTGATATTACCAACCAGGTTTGAATATAAAAGCACTTACTATTGTGGACGATAGTGTCAGCCGAGACTGTTAAAGCAATCTGCTCAGCCTTCATGCGCACGATGACACAGTCAATGTTGTCTATGATCTTCTTCATAGCGTCACACAGTTGTGCCAGGATTGCAGTTTGTTGGCCTTCTCGAACAACAGCATACTTTATATATGTCTCAATCTCCTCACCCTGCAAAAATTCACATTACCTGTCAGCTCTTCCAAACTTTGAAAAGTTCAACATTTTCTGGGGATACGTCTTTGTCTGAAAACACTAAGCATGTATTCTACTTAAAGTTGGCAACACCAGTTTTCTATTGCTATGTTTCTCTAGCAATTGGTAAGATAGAAAGTACTATATTCCAACCGAAAATTTTATATCACACCAGACCAAATTATATAAATGAGGTTCCCTGACTTAGCAAATTAAAGCCCAAGCCCGAGTATAGCTCAGGCTATGCGAAATTTCCAGGCAGGTATTTCTAATGCTTTTAATGCAATTCCATGACCGTAACTCGGTCTTGAGCTATGCAGCAAAGAACATATATCAGTTATCGCGTAGTTGTCTGATTTGTGCTACCATCTGTTTTCACTTTAGTCAACTATTAGGAAATTTAATAGGAGAGTTAGTAATATTGACTGCTCTCAAGGTATCGCAACATTTTCCTTGAAGATGGTGATCTGTTTGTTATGTTTTGTGTTCTTAAATGTTAAAATGCTGCATTTTCCTCGATTACTGTGAAATGAAGCTGAAGTTCAGGATAAAAATGATGCTCTGGAAAATTCCGAAACCGAGGGAGAGTTTTTCAATCTTTCAATAAATGGAGTGTAAGCAGCTTTACGCAGATTTTTTCAAACTCATATTTGATACTTGTAAATTTAAAATAAAATATCAATACGGAAGTTATGATTATTTTCTTACTTGTTGAGAAATCCTTGAATACCATACTTTTAGATCGTATTAATACTTTTTGGCGGATTTGATTGATGTACTACTCAAAGTAGGCGTAAAACCCTGGGTTTCTTGGCCCTTCAACTAAAGAAATGCCTGGGCTTCAACGTGTTAATGGTCTTATTACTTGCTTCTTTGTAGTAGAGGGGAAATATGGGAATCTACATGGTTAAAGCGAAAGCCAAATATTTTACAGTTGGTCACTAAGTGAAACAATTGAAGTTCAGTCCGCTTTGTATGGCCAGTAGTAAAATCAGATAGCGAAACGAAAGGCTATCTTCCCATTTGAGAGAAATTGCATAATTTAAAATTGAAACCAACAGCAAGAATATCTCAAAACAGTCCACTCTACAATAAAAACATATTTGACATAAATTATGAGTTTTAATGAGCTCCACCTTTTTTGTGTAGTAACTTTTTGTTTATCTCTTACAGTTTACCAGTTATGCAACACTCAACCAAAATAAAGAAGTCTTCAGAGTATTTCCCAGGAAATTCAAAATATATATTTTATTTGTCATGTAATTTTTTTGTTATTTTTATTTATCTTTATTATACAGCATTTTAATCAAAATCGTTTACACCATTTTAGAGCAAATAAAATTTTTTGAAATTTTTTTTCATGTAAAGGGTAGTTTGGGGTGGGGGGATTTTATTGAAAATCTCTGTCACATCTTTGCGAGATATTTCAATACCAAATTTGGTATTTAATGTTCTTTTCGTTTTTGAAACACATACGCTCACACACACACACACACACAAACATACCGACCGACCTTTTTCAAAAACTATTCTTTTGGGAGGGTCTCAAATCATGTATTCTTGGTGAAATCTCAGTATGAATTTTTGGGTGGAATACAATACATTCAATTAAATAATAAAATAAACTAATTAAATTAATGGAGAAAAAATCTAATTTCTCAACTATGTATATATATTTAAGTAAGGGATATATTCCAATCAAAAATTCAATGTATAGATTTCATCAGAAATTTATGTTTTAAGGTCCTCTGAATAATCAAGAAAAAGGACATTTACAGTGAAAGGTCTGTGTTTATGTGCATGTGTTGTGTCTGTGAACTGCATAACTCAAAACCAAACTTGATTTAAGTATTGATCAATTGTAACTTACTTCCATCATTTACATTGTTTTATTATTGGCATGTTTCATAAGTACTGTTGCTTCCGTTTTCAACTTTTGACTTAATAATGGAAACAATAGTACTTGTGAAACATGTCACTAGTAATAAAACAATGGAAATGTGTTACAATCAACTCAAATCAACGCTTAACCTATAGTATATTGCTGGCGCAAAACTTGTGGAATCGTGACTCTGACCGCCAACCCAGCTACCGTGCCTAGCTTATTGGAGTTTATGATATGATACTTTGCTTACTTAAAGTCACAGCGAGCAAACTTTGTATAGTCTGTATCGAAAGTGTTCTGCATATGTTTGTATTCAAAGTGGACAGTAAATAGTGTTCATTTTATTTTTTTAAACATGGCTCCTACGTTTTCAAAGTTAAGTGGCAAGGTATTACTTAGGCAGAGGAGAGAAATAGTTGCAAATGTCCTTGACTGCATGAAGCAAGAGGCAGAGATGAAGAAAGAAAATGTATGTTCTCCGAGTTCTTCAAAAGCCTGTAGAAAGTGAATGAAAGAGTAGCCAAGGCAATTGATATTTCATTGAGTTCCGTTTCCATGGTTCTCAAAGATAAGAAAGAAAGAAAAATAAAACTTAATATATCACTTTTAAACTAAAAGATGTGGAACAGTTGTGTCGCCAGTGAATTGCAGAAATTGGTAGGCCACAATGGGAAAATGTATGTCGACATGTTGAGAACATTGAAAATCATTAGAAAGAATTGTAGAAAATCAAATAGAAAGAATTCTAATCCAGGATAATGGTGCAGAAACTAGCGATAGTGCTGATGATGACAATGATGTGAGCGAAGACGAAGGACTGTCAGGTGTGGAAGAATTGGAGGCAGACGATTGACATTGTTTATATAGTAGGCCATTTGTATAGATATGAATATAACACATGTTTATCAGTGCAGGTGACAGATATTTGACATGAATCGACTGGTGAACTGAAAGTACAACTCGCTTCCTAGCTCCCATTAACATTTTCGCATGTCCACATCTATTGCACCAGTTATACGTTGCATCCCAAACTCCTCATAATTTCAAGTTACCAAACTTGATATTTAAGTTCAGCATCTTCTAAGGATGTGACAAGGATTTTCTAGAAAATCTCTCCAACCCAAAACTGTTCTTTACATGTAACATTTTTAAAAATCTGATGTGCTCCATTCACAACTTTCTCTACTGTTCCATAAACAGACTTTCCTTACAAAAAATTATTCTTGTATCTACATCATACTAATCGAGAAAAAATTAGCAGAAACAGTCTTATTACTTGCTTCCTTGTAAGTAGAAGGGAAATAAGGGAATACACCAGCAAAAAGTGATAGTCAAATCTTTTAAAAGCTGGTTGCTATGTGGAAATAAGTAAGGTTCAGTTAATTTTCCATGGTCCTGTTTGAGAAAAGTTAGGTAGTTTAAAACTGAAACCAACAACAAGGAATATCTAAAAACCGATAAAATCTACAAGAAAAATGTATATGACATAAGTTGTGTGTTTTAACAAGATCTACATTTTTTGTGTGTTAAGTTTTTGTCTACCTCTTGCGGTTTAACCATTATGCAAAATTCTACAAAACTCATCCAGAATAAAGAGGTCTTCAGAGACTATTCCCAGAAAATTCAAAGTGTACATTTTATTTGTGATGTAAATGTCTTTAATATACAGTATTTTAGTCATAATCATTAAAGACATTTTTGTGAAAAAGAAAATGTTCAAAAATTTGTTCAATTGGTCAATCATATATATATCAAGGGGAATTTATTACTACTTTCTCTACACATACTATGCACATAGTGTATAGAGAAGGTATTGTATTGCACCCAAAAATTTGATACCGAGATTTCACTGAAAATATATGTTTTGGGACGCCCTGAATAAAAAAAAAAGCATTTTTAGAAAAACGTGTGTGCATGTGCATGTGTGTGTGGGGGGGCAGCTTAGCTCAAAAATGAAACGTCTGTTATATACCAAACTTGATATTTAAGTTCAGTATCTTCCAAGGACGTGACACAAACATTTTCAAGAAAATCCCCCACTCCAAACTACCCATTACATGAGAATAATTTTGAAAATTTTCATTTTCTCAAAAATAGCTCTAACAATTTTGATTAAAGTCTCTTATACTTAAGATGTTTACACAACAAATAAAATGTATATCTTGAATTTTCTGTGAAAAGCCTTTGAAAACGTCTTTATTCTGGTTGATTTTTATTGAATTGTGCATAACTTGTAAAACCTTAAGAGTTAGACAAAAGCCTACTACACAAAAAACGTAGATCAAGTTAAAACACACAATTTATGTCATATACATTTTTTCATGGAGTTGGCCATTTTTGAGATATTCCTTATTATTGATTTCAGTTTTAAAATACTTAAAACTTCTCTCATACAGACACTTGTCAATGCCTGGCCATGCAAAGAAATGGATTTCAATCTTATATAAACCACATTTTAAAATATTTGACTGTCAGTTTAGCCTAGTATATTCCCTTTTACTTGTAAATAAAAATGTAAATGGCATGTTATTTATGGACGCTCTTTAACTACTGTGGTTCTCAGCGTCCCATTCTAAATTGGGCGTGAAAGACCGCTTAATTTTGCTCAGAGGCCTCTCTATCAGGCTTGAGGTTCTTTTACGTGCCGTAAATCTACGACATGGCACCAACGGCTTTACTTCCCTTCCAAAGGAAGCCATGCTAAGGATTTTTACACACGAAAAAATCCATTGTCCTCCGCTGGGTTGGAACCTGCGACCTTAGGTATTTGATGTTAGCATGGTAACCATTACACCATGGAGGGCGACTTTCTACTTGTAAGGAAAAGTAATAAGACCATTTCTGCTAATTTTTTGCATGAAATAGAAGAATAACCTTATTAATAATAATTTGTTACAGAGATGTAGAGAAAGTTAAGTGAATAGAATACATTACATTTTTACTTTCTCTACATGTACTATGTACGTAGTGTATAAAGAAGGTATTGTAATGCACTCAAAAATTTGATACTGAGATTTCACCAGAAATACATGTTTTGGGGCCCCCTGAAACAAAAAAATGCATTTTTAGAACAATGTCCGTGTGTGTATCTCTCTCTCTCTCTCTCTCTGTGTCTGCTTAGCTCAAAAACGAAAAGGCTGTTAAATACCAAACTATCCAAGGATGCAATATGAAAATTTTCAGAAAATCCCCCCACCCCTAACTACCCTTTACATGGAACTTTTTCGAAAATTTTGATTTTCCCAAAAGTGGCTGCTTCCATCGAAAGGGAAGTGAAGCCCTTGGTCCCATGTCGTAGGTTTACAGCATGTAAAAGAACCTCAAGCCTGATAGAGAGGCCTCTGTGCAAAATTAAGCGGTCTTTCATGTCCAATTTAGAATGGGATGCTGAGAGCCACAGCAGTTAAAGAGCATCCATAAATAACACACCATTTCCATTTCAAAAGTGGCTGTAACAATTTTGATTAAAATATTATATATTAAAGATATTTACCTGATAAATAAATTGTATATCTTGAATTTTCTGGGAATAGCGTCTGAAGACTACTTTATTGTGTTTGAATTTTATGGAATTTTGCATAACTGCTACACCGTAAGAGATAGACAAAAATTTACCACACAAAAGATGTAGAGCACGTTAAAACACACAATTTATGTTATATACATTTTTTTCATGGAGTTGATCGTGTTTGAGATATTCCTTGTTTTTGAAGCTTTAAAAACATACTTTTCTCAAACAGGAATTGAGGTTCTTTTACATGCCGTAAATCTACGACATGGGACCAACAGCTTTACTTCCCTTCCGAAGGAATCAGCCACTTTTGGGAAAATCAAAATTTGTCAACTCCTGTCCATATAAACAAAGGAACTTCAGTCAAATAGCAACCAGCTGTCACTCTAACCTATCGTACTACGTTATTTTGCTTCTGAAAAGGAAACAAGTAATAAGACTATTTCTGCTAATGTTTTCTTGATTAGCATGAAATAAATAGAAGCATTAGCTTTTTATCAATAATTTGTTACAGAGATGTAGAGAAAGTCAATTGAATAGAGCACATTAGATTTTTTTAGTTATAACGACATGTTCATAGAATTAAAATAACAACACGGAGCTTATGGAGATGCAGAAGGAGAATTCAGTTTTATTTGTTGAACTGAAATATTGTTAACGTAACATTAGTAAAAACCACAGGAGGAAGTCTAGGCTGTTGCATGGAGACAACTGTCTCTGAAACTGGTCCAGCGTAGAAAGTGAAGCTAGAGGTTTAATTAAATATTAAAAACAGAAGTACTATTAACAGTGAAGTATTCATTATCTATGAGTTATGCCGAGTCACACTTATTTACACTCACCTCCATTTAATTAGTTGAAAAACATTGAAACATTTTCAAGAACATTCGTCCTTGTCTTCAGCAGTTTGGTGACTGGCATTCCTTTTTTCTTTCTTACAATGATAATAGTATCGAACTGACAAGCTGTCCCTGACTATACATAAATGGTATTGTACACAGTTAATGAATGCTTTTTATAAACCAATCTAAAATTGAAGACAGGAAAATCAGTCTTTGGTGTCTTGTATTGATTAACATTGTAGTTTCCAAGTTGTTGTACTGCTGAAGAAATCTTGTATGTTGTGAAATGTATTGTTGCAAGTAAGGTACAGACAAGTCCTCGTGGATCTGTTTAGTTGTGGTTGCCTTTGTGCAACCTGTAGTGGCATCCCATGCTGGAGCCACTATTGGTAGAACCAGAGTTTTGAAGAGTTGTAGCTTCCTTTTTATTGATGTACATCCTGACTTGAGTAGTGGATAGTTGGATTGTCCTGCTTCCTCCCCCTCTTGTTGCCATCTGGTGTTGAGGATGCAAAGTTTTAACACTTCATTCGGTGGTGGCATTTCAAAATTTATTACATAATTTCTGTTTTTTGTTATGTGTATTTTCTCCAATTCTATTGGTGACTAGTGGTTTTAACAATTTTATATTTTGCCCAATGTTGCGCTTTACTGTTCAAAAATGGTGTGACAGTGGATTTCTCTATTTAGTTTAGTTTTATGTTTCTCTGGTGTTCCTTTAATCTGATTTCCAGTTTTTCTTTGTTTTGCTCATGTAATATTTCTCACAGTCTTCACAACTAATCTGGTATATTCCAGATTTTAATGTGCTCGGAATTGTGTTTGTAAGAGGTTTGTTTAGAATGTTCTTCAGGCTGAATTTGTCTAGTGTCACCAATAGAATTGGACATCTGGGAGAGAATACACATAATAAAACAGCAATTACATAATACATTTTGAAATGCCACACTGAATGAAATGTTAAAACTTTGAATTCTCAACACCAAATGGCAACAGGAAGAGGAGGAAGTAGAAACTGCTGAAAACGAGGACGAATGTTCTTGAAAACATTTCAACATTTTTCAACTAATTAAGCGAAGGTGAATGTAAATAAGTGTGACTGCATAACTCCAAGATAGAGGTTTAATTTATAAATGTAACAAATCTTCACATATATTTTGAAACCAACTAAACAGAATAACCGTAAAGATAATGTAATTATCCTATCAAATTGCAATTTCAATGAGAAGGAAATTAATTTTTTGAATAAAGGTTTAAAAATCTGTTTGTAGCAGATATAGAAATTGCTAGTCAGGATTTAAATGAAAATAATGATTAGTTAATGAAAAATGTAGTAAAATATTGCAAATTTTTAATAAAAATCACCTTAAAGTAATTCACAATAAACAAATTATTAAATCATTGAAAGAAAAAGATGTAATCTATACAAAAGCTGCTAAAGGTAACAGCATTGTAATTTAAAATAAAATTGGTTACATTAACAGAATGAAACTCTACTTCAAGGTGAAGCTTACAAAAGCATTGATAATAATCTTTTAAAATCATGCATTTCAATTTTTAATAAAAACCTTAAAGAAATTAAAATTATTAAAAATAAAGAAAAGCAAATTATAAAAGTCAGTAATCCAATTTTACCCAGAATATATGCTCTTCCCAAAATTCATAAACCTGGAAATAAAATGAGACCTATTGTAAATTGCATAAATTCACCTACTTACAACCTAGCTAAATGGTTAAATAAAAAATTCAGTAATTTTGAAAAATTTGAGAATTTAAGTATTAAAAATTCTTTTGAGCTAGTAGAAAGGATCAGCAATACTACGTTGTCTGCTTATGATAAACTTGTTTCTTTCGATGTAACTGCTTTTTTCCAAGCATTCCTAGAGAAAAACTTTTGACATTTTTAAAAAAATGGTTAAGTTCTATAGAACTGAATGAAGATTTAATAAATCTTACTAATCTTTGTTTGGATCAAAAATATAGAGATTTAATGCTTTAAAAGAAACGAAAACTGTGATACCGACTGTATATCAGTGTTGCCAACTTGTAAAGTTTAAGAAAGAAATAATCAACAGACTACATTACTTACATCTTCAACAATTCCTATTATTTTACAGATGTTCATGGCAATGTTGTGATATAGTTCACTGTGAACCTTGAAACGAGCTTCCAAAATAAACAGCAGGGATACCAACTCCTTTATAAGGGCAGTCTGTGCCAGCGTCTTCTCTTTCAGGAACTCCTTTACCCAGCTTAGCACCTGCAAGTCAAACAACATTCAAATAATAAATAACTTAAGCTTAATGTAATTGGTTACAAGTTAGTAACCATAATTGTACTTGAATTAGAAATGATTGAGTTGGAATGGTAACACTGGAAACATCACTAAAGGTAATTTTACCTGGGTATGTTTCCAAGCTCATGTTTGGAACGTGTTCAGAAAGTAAATACCAGTTTGGAAAAAAAGGCATAAAATATTTATTTTCACAACATTTATGAGGGGCATCCAAAAAATGACAAGATGATTTGGCATAAGTAAACAATAACAAAAGTTATCAAAGCAAAACTAACTTACTCTCTTTTCCATCATAATTGTCACTGTTATCAAGATATTTGTTGTCATGTGGTAACAGTTTTTCAAAGCAGATGTACTCTTCCACTGCTAAAGATATGAGTCAAGATGTCACTGTCACTTTGAGGTCTTCATGGTTGGGAAATGTTTTCCATCCAAAAAATCTTGTACGGTGTCCAAAGTGAAACACTGGTTTTCCTTAATTCTTTTATTAACATTTGTTTTCAACTCCTCCATAACGATTGATGAACTTCCATTCCAGTCTTTATCGTACACACTGGTTCTTTCTTGATTACTCGTAAATTATGCGCCATTTCCTCACTGAAGATTCTTCATTGCATTATCACCATACACTTGTGTTACTTGCCTATAAAATTCTATTGGCTGAACATTTTGTGCATTCAAAAAAATGAATAAGATTTTTGGTGGTAGAAAAGAATATCAGCATTGAAAAACTGGTACCACGTGACAATAAATCTCTTCACAGAACAGAGTTTGAGTTGAGAAATAGAGTACGGTACTGTAACTTTGTAAATAAAGTTTTGTGTTAATAACTCTCGTTATTGTTTAGTTATGCCAAATCATCCGTCACTTTCTGGATGGCTCTCATATTTGTACATGAAAGAACATTCCTTAATCTATTTTTTGTCATTGTTGCCACCTTTGTTCAGGAATTTGTCATAGCGGGGAACAACTTTTGTAAGCCTTCTTCAAAGAAAACTACTACCAGTGAAGACAGCCACTGTTGAAGTGTTTTATGGAAACACATCACAAAGCATTCTTATTGTAAATGTCTGTTTTCATGAATTGCCTCACTCACTTGTTCAACCAAACCATCAGTGACAACAGAAGGTTGCCCACTTAGTACTTCATCAAGGACACTTGACTGTCCATCATAGAATTGCCTAACCCACTTTCTCACCATTCCATCTGTCATTATATTTTCATTGTATATCTCTAAAAGTTGAAGATGAAGTTCAGCTGACTTAACATTCCTTACATTTACAAAACGTATTACAGAATGCACTTCACAGTCGACGGGACCAGAAATTGTTTTAAACATTGTGAAGGATCACTAGCAACTATAAACACAACAGTTGCTGAATGGCATCAGTGGACAGACAATGAACCAGAGAGGTGATGAAAGTGCATGGAACTGCAATACAAGCTTTGCAGAGGTGGTAGAATGAAATAGTACTTACTTTCCAGATATGCCTTGTATGTGGCCATTAAATTATAAGGTAACCCCTGTCGTAGCCTCTTTCTACTGCACAAGAGATACAAGAGTTCCTGGGAAAGTGGTGACAGCAAAAGCGCACTAAAATATGTATCATAAGATGGAAATGTTGACCTTCTGCTGAAATAAGGGCAGCACAATTTACGAAAATATTCTCACTCCCTCATCTAAGCTTAGCAGCAGCAATCCTTGTGATGTTATCACAAAGTTTCTGTAAATTTCTGCTGCTGAGTGAGAGCATCTTTAACTTGTTATGCTGCCTGTTTGGGAGCAGATGCTCAATATTTTCAGCATTTATTTAAGGTAAGGACTCCAGTGTGCCTTCCCTAGTGACTCTCGGATCTCTTGCACAGTAGAGGGGTTATACCTTATAATTTAATTACCCTATGTTTCTCTTGGTGGGCAGCTTTGACATGATTGGTGCTCTTGTTATGTATTTCCAAAGGGTGCTGTGTGGCAGCAAATCAAAATTCATTAAGTTGTTTTGATTCTTTAAGATGTTGATTTTCTCTCAAATGTCTAATTCTCCTGTGTATCCCGCAGGTTTTGAAAGGTTATGTTCTGATTTATTTCATGATTTAATAATCAGAACATGCAACATTAAATAGCCAAACTCACTTATTAGTTTTCACACCTGAGATGCCCAATACGGAACAATAACAAAAACAACAATAATAATATTTATTTGTCAGAAACCAGAATACATCCAGAAATGACATTGTCACATATAATGGGTCATCGATAAGTCACTCCCGTGTAAGCAAGAGTTGGGAATTCTGGTGGCAGCACTGGCTGGCACGAGCATATGGTGAAAGCGTTTTGCTGGTTGAGAAAACTGCCAGGTTCACTATATTCATGCATGAAAGGTAATGTAGAAAAATAATATGCAACTAACCTGTTTAAAGAATATGTTGAAAAAGTTTACCATTTTCTTGAAGACACAAATTCACAAATTTATTTGTCGCCCTCCGTGGTGTAATGGTTACCATGCTAACTTCATATACCCAAGGTCGCGGGTTCAAACCCGGCGGAGGACGATGGATTTTTTCGGGCGTAAAAATCCTTAGCATGGCTTCCTTCGGAAGGGAAGTAAAGCTGTGGGTCCCGTGTCGTAGATTTACGGCACGTAAAAGAACTTTAAGCCTGATAAGAGAGGCCTCTGAGCAAAATTAAGCGATCTTTCACGCCCAATATAGAATGGGACGCTGAGAACCAAAGCAGTTAAAGAGCGTCCATAAATAACAGGCCATTTCATTTCATTTCACAAATTTATTAACCAGTTGTGAATACCGACTTTTAATCTAGTAATTGGGACAACCCTTGCTGCTTCTGGTAGTTTGTTAAACATAAAAAAAAGCAAGTGTTTGCGCTAAGCATTAATCTGCATCTTGGATAGTCTAATTTATGTTTATTTCTTGTATTAAAATTATCCAGATCAGTTCTGAGGGAATATTGCTGAATGTTCATTCTGACGTAAATTAGTGATCTGTATATATGTAAGTAGATTGTACACCTTTTACTTAGTAAACAGTGGTTTATAGGGTTCTTTGCTATTTTTATTTAAAAGCATCTACAGTGCCCGGTTGAGTGACTCCATAAATGTATGCCTGTCTGAGAGAACCCAGTGACTTCAGTTTTTTAAATAGAAATATTACTCAGGATAATTTAGTCATAATTTTGCACTTGTTTGGGACACAGAACCACAGCGGTTAAGAGCCTCCATAAATAAAACTTAATTTCTTTCTGGTAATGCCAATCGTAGGAGTTTTCCAAATAAAGCATTGGCTGCCGAGCACAATGAAACTATTTTCTCATCTTAGATTTAAAAGATTAAACATTTCACATATAATACATAATATTTTTATTAATGTGAATGGTGAATGAAATCATGGAGTATTAATATGGAATGTTCAGGGATTTCACAAATGGATCCTAAAGAATGGAATAACATTATAATCAGGAGCATAATCACAGGGTTTTACTGTACATAGAAATTGAAACTGTAGGCTTAACACTTTTAGTGCTAGCCCAAATAGCACAATACTTTGACGAGTCGATTAATTACACTAAACAACACTTACTTGGGATTTTTGCTGGAACATGTTTCAAAGGGCTAGTTTCCTTCGTTTTCAACTGGACATTGACCATTTCCTTGGAGTGAAGCTGATGTTGTTGTAAGTGCTGTTTCCTCTGGTGGTGGTTCAATGAACTTGCTAAACACATCCTTCTGCAGAACGTTGAAATTGAAAACCCTGTTTCTATTTTTTACAATGAAGATGTGTTCCCATGTGCCCAGCTCTTGTTTTCCTGTTATGTATTTTAAAAGTTTTGATTCTGAATTTATATAGTGGTGTTTTGTCCAAAAGTGGGTGGCAACTGCTGATTTTTCCAATTGTTTTTGATTTATATTTCTGAAGTGTTCTTTGGATCTTGTTTCTAGATTTCTTTTTGTTTTTCCAATATAAATCTGATTACAATCCTTGCATTCCATTTTGTATATGCCCGATTTTTTCTTTTGCTGGGATGACATCCTTGAGACTTGAGCCTAATTCATTTTTTATGCTGTGTCAAGTTCATTGTACCACCATCAGAGGAGACAGCACTTACAACATCGCCAGCTTCACCACCAGGAAGTAGCTGATGTCCAGTTGAAAATAAAGGAAACTACTCCTTCGAAACATGTTCCGGCAAAAATCCCAAGTAAACATTGTTTAGTGCAATAAATTGCCTCGTCAAATAAATGAATATAACAACACTGTTTACAAACTTCCACTAAAAGAAAAGTGAAGCGCAATACTGTTTGAAAAGTGCCAAGCAATTTTAGAAAAGAATACAGGGTTTTACATCATTAGTAATAAAATGAGTACCAAATGACATAGAGTTGAATCTTTTTTCATTTTTAGTAAACCCTTTTACCTACAGTATAATATGCATTATATGGATGAGAAGCCTCTTCAACATTTTTAAAACATTAAAAACAAAAGAAAAATTTGAAAATAAAATTAGAAGTTCCAAAATAATCAATAATTAGGCATATAAAAGCTTACTACACAAAAAGTTCAGCCTAATGAAATGAAAATACAGAAATTTCTTTACGTTTGGTTTGATGTTTTATTTTTTAAAATACAAAACGTGAATTCACGTAACCTGAAGGGGAAAAAAAAAATATTATTACCACTATTAATTAAAATGGTATAAAGCAATAGGATACAAATGTAATGTAAATTACTTTACAATTTAGCACTTGTGTTGTGGCATAGCTGAATGATTGATTCACATTGTATGTATTATCTGGTTACAACTCCGTAAATCCATTTTGATAAGTACACAAATTATTTGCATGCAAGGGCCAGTGTTATCACATACATTTTCATTGCTTAGGCTACATCAAGGTCAGAAACGTTTTCATCAAGGTCTGAAAATTCAGAATAACTTGCATTCTTCTAATACACTGCGAACTGCAGCTCTTATTTCCTCTTCAGTTCGTAAGCTTTGGCAAGACGATGTCATGTTACAACCAACATAAATAAACCCTGGCTAGGGAAATTATATTTGGAGCTAATTTAACACTTTGGTGTGTAAAAATAAGGTCCTGAAACAATCCAGAAAACCATTCTCTGTGGCCATGATGTAGCAAATGCACAGACTATCCTGCTGGAAAGAATTAACCCTTAATAGCATGATTTATTTTGCTACATATACTGTTCTTCCTCTAATTTGCAAATTGGTATTTATATCCCTTTCACCGGCACGACGACTGAAAAGACTTGAGTAGTTGTAATCGTTAGTGTGATACGTAATGGACTGGTCATCCATTCAAAGCCGATCATTGTGGGTTCGAGTCCCAGTGCCTGTGGGAAAGGATGGGGAGGGCCCAAGTAAAATAATCAGTGTGATGGCACGCTTGGATGCTGATGGGGTTACATTTGACTGCAGTTGCATGGATTTTGCTCTTTTATATTAGTTTTATTGCAAAAATATTAACATTTGTACAATATAAAACAGCTATAACTAGCCTAATTTTATTGTTAAAGGTTAGTGTAATATGAAATTAGAAAAAATCTGATGTGTTCCATTCACATGACTTTCTCTACATCTCTGTAACAAATTCTTGTTAAAAAGCTTATGCTTCTATTTACTTCATGCTAATTGAGAACAAATTAGCAGAAATAGTCTTTTACTTGCTTCCTTGTAAGTAGAAGGAAAATAAGGGAGTACCATAGGTTAAAGTGATAGTCAAAAGCTGGTTGCTATGTGACTGAAGTTCCTTTCTTTGTATGGACAGGAGTTGACAAATTCCTGTATGAGAAAAGTATGTTTTTCAAAGCTGAAACTAAAAACAAGGAATATCTAAAAAAACGATCAACTGCTCGAAAAAATGTATATAACATAAATTGTGTGTTTTAACATGCTCTACATTTTGTGTGTTAAGGTTTTGTCCGTATCTTACAGTTAAGCAGTGATGCAAAATTCCGTAAAATTCATTCAGAAGTGTTCAGAGGCTATTCTCAGAAAATTCAAGATATACATTTTATTTTTGATAGAAATGGCTTTACTATGTGGTGTTTTAATCAAAATCGTTAGAGCCATTTTTGAAAATTTTCGAAAATTGTTCCATGTAAAGGGTAGTTTGAAGTAGGGGGATTTTCTTGAAAATTTTTGTGTCGCATCCTTAAAAGATACCAAACTTAAATACCAAGTTTGGTATTTAATGGTCTCAAAACATATATTTCTGGTGAAATCTCGGTATGGAATTTTTGGGTGCATTACAATACCTTCTCTATACACTATGTCCATAGTACATGTAGAGAAAGTAAAAAAGTCCACTGAAAATACTAAAAGCTTTGATTAATCATCTTTGTTACATCATGCAAGTAAGGGTTAAGAAACACTTGCACATTTTAGCCTGATACCTTAGAGGTAGCTGCATTAGAAGGCAGCTGCACAACCACAAGCTTGAACGTCTGCAGCAGGATGGATGGGATGCGCTTGGCAGCTGGATCATCATCTGCATCACCTTCCTCTTCCTCCTGGACAGTGACATCTTGCAGCAACTCTTGAAACTGCTTTGCCACACTCAGCAGCTGATCTGGAAGTGCATCATGTGCTGACACTGTGCCTGAAATCAAATATGTGTGGTGTGATGTTATACGAGGGCATATCAAAAAGTAATGGGACTTTTTTTTTTCAATACCATGATTTTTTTGTTTTTATTCAAATTTAATTACAAACTGTCAAAATAATGTCCTTCTAAGGCTACAAACTAGTTCCAACATTCTATCCACTTTTCAAAACACTCAGAGAAGCCTTTGTTTGACATCCTATTCAGTACACCCAATAGTTCTGCATCGGTTTGAAAATGCGCATATGAAGGTGTTTTTTCACTTGTGGAAACAGGTAGAAATCACAGGGTGCTAGATGTGGTGAGCATGATTTCAATACCTAGTTGAGTGATTGCCTCTTGCATTGTTCTGATGAAGGATCCATCCACTGGGAGCAAGTTTTGCTCTCTTGAGTGGTCCTTTAAGGGCATTACTGTAGTATTGAGCAGTTACTGTGATGTGTTTAGGAACTACATGGTCATAAATTACCCCAATTTTGTCAAAAAACACAAAGATGTATGACTTTTCCTGTACTTGGTTGTACCTTTGCATTTTTCACCATTCAAAAACTTGTTTTTTTATAAAGCTTAGTCTCCATATGCTTTGTGTATCATTTGCAGCGTTTCAGTTCCAGATTTTTTTCAGAAGAACACAAAACTGAATTGCTGCTCACTCATTGTTCTAACATGAAATCCATGTTGGGTCACTGAAACACGTCTTTACACAATGGCTCTCTTTGATAAACTGAACAGTATCAGTCAAGGTCAGACCTCTCTGCTACCACGATTGGTGAATTTTTATGGGCATGTGTTAAAAAAAAAAAAATCCTATTACTTTTTGATACACCCCTGTATGTGCTCAAAGCATAATTATTAAGTTTAAAGAATTTTGCTAGAGATTTAACCACCAGTGACCCTAGATGTTGGTTAGGGTTTCAAATGGAAAAATCTGATGTGTTCTATTCACACGACTTTCTCTACCTGTTCCACAAGATTATTGTTCTATATACTCCATGCTAATTAAGATAAACATTAGTCATTCAATGTAACAGGTCACATTTTTTAACTTATTTGTTTTGTCTACTGTTGACTCCAAATTAATTCCGAAAAAATGCAGATATTCATAATAAAGACCACAGACACAGACAGGACTTACATAGACCTAATTTGCAGACATTCCAAAAAGCAGTTTACTACAATGGTACAGTTTCTTTCAATTCACTTCTATATAATATAAAATAATTGTATATGAAGAAAAAACAAGTTTAGGTGAGAATTAAAAATATGCTTCATTACTCATACCTTCTATACAGAGGAGGATTTCATTCAATCAAAAAATACTGGTGATAATGTAACATTGTAAGTATAATAAACATGAATATTCTAAAAATGCATACTGCACAAACTGGTTTTTGGAAACAGACATATAATTGTAAATTATGCAAAATTGACACCTCTGAAAAATTCAATATCAAAGTTAATCTTTGTAAATAAATGTATTAATAATTATCAAGAATAGTCAATAAATGTAATTAGTCCAGTAATTCAGAACCACGAGTGTAATGTATCAGGGTTATCACCAAATTCACATTCTCAATTTATGTACCACTGAGAGATCACACTGCACTACTGTGTTTAAATTATAAAAGGTATACATACCTACATCACTGAGAAACTGTGGCAGTTTATCGTAGCAGTGTGAGATCATTTGATTAAATATTTCATGGAAGCAATCCAATGCCAACGCTGCATTACCGTTGTCGTGGGCAGAGTAGTCATTGTACTTGATGATACAGTGTTTGTACAGCAATCTGCAGACATGTCAAGTATTACTAATACAAGGAGCAGGAGGCTTCTAAAAGTTTTTGGCGTAAAAAAAAACAACTTAAAAATCCCCCAGTCTTTAATTCATGTAGTCTGAATACTTTCCAGTTTTTAACCCATTGATGTACCAATTTTATTGAACAACGGTGCCCGGAAATACCATTTTTTTTTTGGAAAAAATTAATCTGTCAAGTATTCGCTAATATAAGCTGCTTTGGATTTTTCAGCAAGATGCCTACCTGTTGAAGGATTTATTTCTCCTGCAGACGAGTACTGAACTTGAAATGGAACATTATAATTCCAGCCCTCGCAAATTTATAAGTTATTATAATGGCAGACACTAACACTAACATCTGGTAAAGCCAGCATACAGGCACTCTCATTTTCCTCTTTCTACTATCATCAAACTGATGTTGCCATGACAAGAAACAACCGCTAAAACTCACTTTAATTGTAATTATTTTGAATTATGTTGGCTAACCTGCATTATGCTGGCTGAATTGGAGACACAAAAAGTATCATTGTCAGTTAAAAATAAGTAAAGTCGCAAAGCACAAAATTGACCAGGAAAAGAAGAATGTGCGCATTCCCGCTCTTGCTAGCCGGTTTTTGTGAATAAAATCTCGTGTCTTGTATGGCTTCTCATTCTTGGCTTTGTTCTGGTTACTGTTCTCAGATTTTTGTGATTACATTGGAAATACTCTGGATTCAATCTCATGCTTAGAAAAAATTAAGCAGTGTGGTCAGCACTTGGATGAATTACTGCTATTAACACCAGAGAAAATCACATGGAAAGCTGCATGCGAAACTATCACAGATCTCGTGCCAGGAAGCCACATCTGATTGGCCGGGACTGAGCTCAACCACAGATACACTTCTAGAATAAAAATATTTGTCTCACTCCAGTTTTGTCTGATGAAGAGCACAGAGTTAAGGGATTAAAAGTTTGGATTTTTTAGCGCCAATTTAACTCAGTTAAATGTATTTTTCCAAAGTGTTATTTGTAATACATTTGGATCCACATTTACTAATTAGCAGGAAGAGATACATTTAAAATAAGAACTAAAGCTTTCCTGGCGACGTGTTAATTCAAAATCTTCTCGGGCTTCTAGCCAGGTTTTTACCTGGCTAGAAGCCCGAGAAGATTTTGAGATACATTTAGTTATGCAAGATATGGGAGTTGGTATGAAGAAGCAAACAGGTAATATGCAAGGTTGTTGTGAAGGTTATAGCATATCAGGCCATATTTTGTGTTTTAAAGCTATTGAATTATCAACAGAAACTACAAGGTTTACTATTGGCAAAAACTTTCTTTTCAAGCTAAAATAAAAATTGGAAGTTTTCCTTCCTGTATTTATATGAGGGTGATTCAAATATAAATGGTAATTTTGTTAAAAATATTTATTGATTAAATATATACACAAGTGACTTCATCAGCATTTCTCAACATAGTCTCCTTCACACACTACACATTTTGGAAGCTTGAACATTCCTTCTCCAAAAAAAGTTTGAGGGTGCATTGCCTCAATTGCGCACATGCTCCTCGACATCCTAATTATTTTCGAAATGTTTCCCTCCAAGCGATTCTTTCATGGCTGCAAATAAAAAATAGTCTGGGGGGGACAAGTCTGGACTATAGGGAGGGAGATCAAGGGTTTCCCAGTGCATGTCCACCATTGTGTCCATTGTCAAATTGGTGGTGTGAGGCGTAGCGTTGTCTTGGAGAAGGATGATACCTCTGATGGGCTTACAACATCTTTTGTTTTGGTAGGCAGCTTTTACAGACCTTAACAATTGGCAATAGTAAGCTGCAGTCACTGTACTTCAATCATGAAGAAAATCAACCAGCAGAACTCCTCTGTAGTTGAAAAAGAGTCGCAAGGACTTTTCCGGCTGAGTGGTGTCGAGCATGACCTTCGTTTTCCACAAATTCTCAGCTGCCCTTAAATTGTCTGGCCCAAGTAAATACTCGATTCTGTGACAGTGTAGTGTCATCAAACTGTGCCCTTAAATGAGTTAAAATCTCCGAAGGTTTAGCCCCTTCCTTGGTTAAAAACCTGATAATAATGCATTGCGCAACAGACAAAGGGACTTCTTGCTCACTCATGGCTGTACTGAAGCCAGAACCTAGCGAAGTGGCTAACAAAGCTAGTTCCCCCTCCCTAACACACCAACCTTCGACCCCCCACTCCACTGCCCGCTCTGAACTGCTTCCTCCGCATCATGCAACAATTACAGTTTATATTTGAATCACCTTCGTAGCTGTAATAGTTTATTGATGACGTCATGCAGTAACAGAGAGGCATACATTTCAGGAGCATAGTGTCATGTGAGTGAAATCATATCAGTTTATTCTTAGTTTACAGTTTTCTACTGCATTAGTCCTATTGATATAATCTTGTTGAGAAGGATGTTTTGAGCAGCAGCTTTTCTAAGAAATGCTATTCAGTGTATCATGGAGTAAGATCAGGTAGATGTATGGTACACACCAGTCTCATCAAACAATATGCACATGCAATGAATGAAATAAGGCAGAATAAATCTTCCTTGATAAAGTTACGGTGGTTAAAAGTGAACTTTCTCATTATTTTCCCTAACAGTGGATGCTAATTTCAAACTTTTAATGTTTTGTGAACTTATTAGATTATAATATACAGAATTTCGGGTGGTAATTGTGAGTGAACACGTAAGGAAAGATACACCAAGTAAATGAGGTCAGAATGTGTTCCTGGCTGAAGTAACCTCTGTGAGCATCATAACAAGGTACAGAACAGGAAACTCTTAAGAGAGAAAGATATGTTGTAGACAGAATATTTCATTTTGCATAAACCAAGTGACTGAACATGTAATTCCACTGTTGTGAAATCAACAAACTGAAGATGAGAGAAGTTTTAATTTTGATAAAAGAAAATGTAATTAAAGCACAAGGTGAAATTTTCTAACGTTAAAGATGTTTGAGACTTATTAAGTAAAGTGTAGTGTACAAAAGTGAATCGTGGCTCTCTGAGTGTACGACTAAATATATTTATTTGACAAAGAGGCCATTAATTACACTACACACTTACTTAGAATTTTTGCCGGAACATGTTTCGAAGGACTAGTTTCTTTCATTTTCAACTGGACATCGACTAATTCCTTGTGGTGAAGCTGGCAATATTGCAAGTGCTGTCTCCTCTGGTGGTGGTTCGATGAACTTGCTACACACATTTTATAGAACGTCAAAATTGAAAACCCTGTTTCTATTGTTTACAATAAAGATAAAACAAGAGCTGGTCACATGGGAACACATCTTCATTGTAAAGAATTGCAACAGAATTTTCAATTTCGGCATTCCACAGAAGGATTAGTTTGCAAGTTCATTGAACCACCACCAGAGGAAACAGCAATTACAACATCGCCAGCTTCACAGCAATTAGTCAATGTCCGGTTGAAAATGAAGGAAACTAGTCCTTTGAAACATGTTCCAGTAAAAATCCCAAGTAAGTGTTGTTTAGTGTAATTAATCAACTTGTCAAATAAATGAATATAACAACATTGTTTACAAACTTCCATAAAAAGAAAAGTTGGACTAAATATATTGTTTTCTTGGTCATGTATTTTGTTTTCTTAAGAAAAGTCGGTTTGGACCACATGCGGTAATGTAGAATAAAAAGTAATACATATATATAAACCAATAAAAGAACAAATATTTCTGTAATTATATTTTTTGCAAAAAAGAACTAAAAATGTTGTTCAGTAAAAACTGGCTTTGAACAGTATAACATGGGTAGGGTAGAAAAAACCTGAGCAACACTGGCACATTTCATACGAGCTGTGTGATTTTTGGGGGAAAACAAGGACTTGCATTTCATGGCAACATTTAGAGTGCTGCATCTCTAAAAGAGGGAGTTTCAAGAATAACAAAATTTTATGATGTGTGTCTCTGAAAGACCACCACAAAAGTCTACTTCATTTCATGCTACTTGCACAATATACAGAACAACTTAATTTCCACATCAGCAAGTTATGATCGACAAAATTAGAAAAGATGTTTCAACATATTTTGTTTCTCTGAAATCGCAACTGTCAAAACTACCTTCTGCAATGTGACAGGGAACTGCTGAAAAATTATTCACTGATTTTATGGATATTAGCAGAATACAGATATGAGAGCTAATTACTTTTGCAATATGCTTTGAATATTTTGACTGAATTAAAGCATTTGTTTGGTTTCACTCGCTCTCTTTCTCCCCTTTGGTTTTTTAAATATTAGACTCCAAAGGCATACCTAGCTATACCACTGATATATTTCTGTGCTGTGCATTTCCATGCAATGAATCATAACTCTTGTGTTATAGGTAAATAATCACACTTACCCTGCGATGTCCGTGTACTGCATGAATCTTGTCTTGGATTTCAAAGCTATCTTTGAGCCATGGAAAGGACTTATTAGATTTAGGGTGACTTCCAATACAAATTTGTGGAATTCTCGTTTAAATTTAATATTAGAGGCAGCCTCTGCTTTGCACCAATCAGAAGATTCTCTGAAAAATATAGATTGGGAAATTAATATGAGCCAGAACATCATACGAGGGGCATACTGAAAGTCATGAGCAACACTGTTTTTCAATCTTAATATTTATTTTTAAGCCAAACCAAATACATCATCATAATCTACAGACTTTCTTTCACTTTTCGACATAGTTTCAATTGTTTTGCACACATTTTCCCCATCGTTCTACAAGTTTGAAAATGCCCTTGTGATAGAACTCCGTTCCAGCTGCCCGCAGATCCTGACGCACTGCTTTCCGAATATCCTCCAGCATCTCGTAGCGTTGGCCACACATCTGCTCCTTCACAGAACCGAAAAGATGGTAGTCGGAGGGCGCCAAGTCGGGACTGTAGGGAGGATGTGGAAGAGTTTCCCACCCTAATGCCCTGATCTTCTCCATAGTGGCACGGACAGTATGCGGACGCGCATTATCCTGTTGAAGGATGTTCCTCTTTCCAGGGCGTTTATCACGCAAAGCCCGACGGAGCTTCAGAAGTGTCTTGATGTAGCGGGCAGAATTTATGGTTTGTCCAGGTTCAAGAAAGTCAACCAGAATGCAACCTTGTGCATCCCAAAAGACACTTCCCATAACTTTTCCTACAGACTGCACTGTCTTCGCTTTCTTCTTCAATGGTGAGTTCAAGTGGTGCCATTCCATACTCTGACGTTTCGTTTCTGGCTCATAATGATGGAACCAGCTCTCATCTCCAGTCACAATACACGTCAAAAATTTGTGCAATGGTTCTTCTCTGAAGTTTGTGGTCTTCAGTCAGTAAACGGGGGACCCAATGGGCACAGACCTTTCGATAACCCAAGCTATGGATCATTTCTTGCACTGCACTATGTCCTATTCCAAGTTGCGCAGCAATTTCGTTCACAGTGAAACGCCTATCTCCTGTAATGAGCTCATCAACTCTTTCCTTGTTGCGTTCTGTAGAGGCAGTTTGAGGACGCCTGCTACGAGGCGCATTTTGCAGACTCGTGTTTCCATCTTTGAAATGTTTCACCTATCTTCTAACACTGCTGGCACACATGCAGACACCTCCATATGCACGTTGAAGTCTGAGATGAATTTCAGGAGCAGATTTTCCTTCTTTCACAAGAAATTCAATGACAGCACGCTGTCAAAACGAAACATCAATGTCAGCCATTTTTCAAACATTGTCTGTGGTCACGTGATAGAAGCTAATGACGTCACAATTTGTCAACATGTGGCTTAAAGTCTGTAGATTACGATCCTGCAATTCGTTTCGTTACATTGTTGAAATTTAAATTTTTACAATGGATTGCTCGTGACTTTCAGTATGCCCCTCGTACATCAAGAGACATCAAGCCTGAAACGAGAGTTAACTTAGATCTTAAGTAGAGAGAAAATATATCAGAGATCCAATAAACATGTCCAATAATCCATCTGTTTATAATAGATAAACAGTTAAAATGGAAACTATATTTAAAACATATAAAAAAAACAAGAAAAATCCTAGCTTATATATCAGACCAGTAAGGAAAATCTCAGTTATGAAACAATTAAACAGGTGTACTGTACTTTTATATATTTGCACATAAAATATGGGATAATATTGTTGGAAAATTTTACGACAGAAGTTCAAAAGAATTTTAAATTACAAAAACAAGCAATTACAACAATAGGAAAGTAAACACCACAAACATGCAAATTATGTTTAAACAATTTGGATACTGACTGTTTCTTACACAAGGGTGATTCAAACATAAATGGTAATTTTTGTATATAAATTGATTAAACATATATAGAACATCTTCCCTACTTCTTTACATAGCCTCTTTCATGCTCTACACTTTTGCCAAAGATTTGAAAGCTTGAATGTTCCTTGTTCCAAAAAAAGAGTTTGAGGGCATATCAACCAATTGGGATCATGTTTCTCAACGTTTTCACTGGTTTTGAATTGTCCCCTCTAAGAGATTCATTCATGGGCACAAAATTAAAATAAATAAATAAAAATCTGATGTGCTCACATGACTTTCTCTGCGTCACTGTAACAATTTATTGTTAAAAAGCACATTCCTCTATCTACTTTACAATAATCGAGATAAACATTATCACACATTGTTTTAATTATTTGCTTCCTTGCAAGTAGAAGGAAAATAAGGGAATATACTATGCTAAAACAATGGTCAAATCTTTTAAAAGCCGGTTGCCATGTGGATGAAATTCATTTCTTAGCAGGGCCAGGAGTTTACAACTTTCCGTGTGACAAAAGTTCAAGTACTTTACATCTGAAACAAATAACAAGGAATATCTCAGAAATAGTAAATTCCAAGAAAAAAATGTATTGACATAAATTGTGTTTTAACATGATCTACATATTTTTGTGAAGAAGTTTTTGTCTATTTCTTATGGTTTACCAGTTACGCAAATTTCAACAAAATTCACTCAGAATAGAGTCTTTAGAGGCTATTCACTGAAAATTCAAGTCGTACATTTTATTTACCAAATAAATATCTTTAATATACAATATTTTAATCAAAATTGTTAGACCCATTTTTTGAGAAAATCAAAATTTTTGAAATTTGTTCTATGTAAAGGGTAGTTTGAGGTGGGGGATTTTTCTCAAAATCTTTGTGTCGCATCCCTGAAAAATACTAGACTTAAATACCAAATTTGGTAATAAAAGCTATAGCTTTCCTGGTGGCATAAATCTTCAAAGTTCTCTCAGGCTTCCAGCCAGGTGTAGATATGGTGAGGCACCAACGTTTCAGGAGCATACATTGTTCCCGTCTTCAGGGTTACTGAATGAATTGAACTGATGTAGTCAAGATATAAGAAGACATCAGTTCAATTCATTCAGTAACCCTGAAGACAGAAACAACGTATGCTCCTGAAACAGTGCCTCACCATATCTAAACCTGGCTGGAAGCCCGAGAGAACTTCGAAGACCAAATTTGGTATTTTCCCAACTTTTCGTTTTTGAGTTATTGTATCGTTTCACAGACAAACTGACACACACATGGACCCTTTTCTGAAAATACGTTGTTGGGTACAGGGACCTTAAAACATGTATTTCTGGTGAAATCTTGGTATGGAATTTTTGGGTGGAATGCAATACCTTCTCTATACACTATGTACACAGTACTTGTAGAGAAAGTAATAGACCAGGGGATAAATCTGGACTGTAGGGAGGGTGTTCAAGGGTTTTCCCGTGTATATCCTACAATGTGTCTCTTGTCAAATTTGCAATATGTTGTTTTGTAAAGCGATGACATCTCTGATGGGCATGTGGCATATTTTGTTGGCCTAACGATTTGGCAACAGTAAGTTGCATTGATTGTGAGGAAAATCAACAAGTTAAACTCCTCTGTAGTAAAAAACGCTGTTGAGAGAACTCTTCTGGTTGAGAGGTGGCTTTTGGCTTTCACTGGGCAGGCTTTACTCTTTCTTCACCACTCCTTGCTCACCATTTTGGATTCCAGAGTGAAATGATGGACCCATGTCTCATCATATGCAGCAATACACTTAATAAAGTCTCCTTTTCTTGTCAGAGTCGATTCAGAACTCTCTCACAAATCTCCAACATAGCTTTTTTTTGCTGCTTAGTTAACTTCGGAGCATTAATTTTTTGTTTAAATCCAAGATGTTTGCTGATACGAATGGCACAGATGTTGTCATCTGTGAAACTTGACTTTGGGTGCCAAGCATCACTTTCCTCACCCACTGTTAAACTGTCTGGTCTAGGTAAATAGTGTAGTGTCCCCAAACTGTGCCTTCAAATGAGTTAAATCTCTGAGGGTTAAAAATGTTATAATAATGTTTTGCGCAATGGACAAAGGAACCTCTTGTTCATTCATGACTGTACCGACATCAAAACTAAACAAAACAGCTAAGTGAGCTGGTTTCCTCTCCCTAACACACTGACGTTTAACCCTTTGCTGCACCATCCCACTCAGATCTGCCTTCTGTACAGTACTCTGCCTTAATCACTGTTTATATTTGAATCACCCTCAAATATACATTTGTCAGACTATAAAACATATTCTACAAGAAAAAAAAGAGTAGAAAATAACATTACACACACTCACACACACATATATACAGTGCCTTATTTCTGACTCGTGGCTGGCCAGCCAGCAGGAGTTAGCTGCTGCTGCCAGCTGAGTTGAATATTCACACACCCTGAAAACTCAGGCACATACATTTGCATGCATACAATAACCATATACCTTCATCACAGAAGGTGTTGGAAATGATGTCCTTGTGCTACCACACATCTCTCACCTTATTACAAAATGTCCATTAACATGCATTAATTCTTCTTCTGACATTGGCTTTGAGTTCTTCCAACGCATGCGGGTTGTTCCGATACACTTTACTTTTTAAGCTTCCCCATAAGTAAAAGTCTCATACCATAAGATCTGGGAAGCACGGTGGCCATACTCCTTTACTGATAACCCTATCTTCAAACATTTCCTCAATTAATTTAAACAAGAGGTCTGCTGTAAGTGCTGTAGCAGAGTCTTGTTGTAAAAACGCCTGTGTGCACTCAATGGCATGTAAATATTCCAGGAGTGGTTTGATTATTGTATCCCTGTATCTTTGTCCACTAACTGTATCCTCAAAGAATATAGGCTCTATAATTCGGTACGCATTCACAGTACACCCAACACCAATTTTTCTGGTCATGCAATGGCATTTCGTGTACAATATCAGGTTTTTCTGCTGTTTTGTGTCAATGCATGATCATTTAAATAAAACCATACTTCGTCTGTGAAAAAAATTAACTTTGGATCCATAGAACCATCATTAGCTTTATCCAACATCCAATTGCAGAAATTTACTCTACTCACAGTATCACGTGGTTGCAGTTCCTGAACTACGGTTATCTTATAAGGTTTTAATTTCAAAAGTTTAGTGACTTTCCAAGCCGAGAATTGTGAAACTCCTGTTTCCCGTGATAACCTACTCTTGGCCTATGTTCTGACTTTTGTCCTATCTCATCAAGTAGCACATGTACCGACGCATAGAAAAGCGGGAGTCAGGACTGGTTAGAAGTACTGTGCGCAGGCAGCAAGCTCCGACCAGCCACAAGACAAAAATAAGGCACTACATATACAGCCTAAGTAACCAACGTGATTATTTCAGATCTACAATTAGAGGCACATTAAGCAGATTCTGCGTAAAAAAAACATGGGAAAAGAGCTTTATAATAAATTACCAGAAGAAATAAAACTAATCCAAAATACTGATCTAATTGTGAAAGCAATAAAGAGGACTTACTGGTAAATGAATTATAACCTAGAGGAGTTTAACTGTGAGGCTTTTAATTAAGAATTGCAAATACATTTTATTTTTAAATAATTATGGTATTTGATGAATCCACAACATGCAGATGTTTTCATGAATGAAAATTGAACCTGAACCTTTATTGTGCAATGGTTATGTAGGTTTTCTGTAGATCCTAAGTGACTAATATTTTGGGATCTAATTGCTTTAAATCTAGGAATGGTAATGTTAGAAATATGAAGAATCATGGTTCATCTATACTTCCGGAAATGTTTATCTTGAGTTAGTAAAAAGAGAAATAAAAACTAAGTGTGTAGAGAAAGTAAGGTGAAGTACTATGTTTCAGTGGATGAAAATCATGACATACCCATGTAGTAAAGCAAGCATTCTATAGCAAACTTGTAAATCCAGAACACTGTCAGGAAATTTTGCCTTTGCTTTAATGGTTGCTTTTTTATCTGGATTTGCTTTTGCTGCTTTGTTTCCATCCCCATCTGCTTTCTTTGTTGCTTTTCCTGGATTCTGCAAATAGAACATTCAACATTTTCTACTGGTAATGGAATGCTAAAAATATTTTGAAGACCTACCATTGATTCTTACACTTTCAAATGTTTGCAAAAGAGTTATATTAAGCTTTACAATGTGGCAATTTTCATCAATCTCATTTGATAATAAGCACTAACCCCATGCACAGTAGAAAGCCACGAAGAATCTAAGGTCAGTTTTGCACCACATCTGCAGTGTAAAACTGTCCAATAAACTTTGCCAGTACTAGCAATATTAAAATGTAAAATATTTAGCAAAAAAGTAAATAATATATTAGTCAATTATAATTATTTTTATTACAGAAGCATTACAGCAGATATGTAATATCCACACATAAGTGTATTAGGAGTAAAAACATAGATTACACTCAAGCTTCACTCTTCTTTAGTTTAACTGTAATCTATGTTTTTACTCCTAATTGATTAATTACTTCACTGTGCATTCCCATTAATGTTTTAATACATAAGTGTGTATCTGTTCATATATTAGTATTATTATTATTTTATTCTTTGAATTCATTCTGTATTATATTATTGTGTTTAAGTTTGGAAGAATTTGTATAATAAAACTTTTTTTGCACTGAATAAAGACATGCTACATATATATTCATATTGTTTATTTTGGATATGGACTATAAGCTGGCTCCAGTCATGCAGGGTATCAATGATTTGACTCCTCACTCTGAGGTGGCAGTTTAAGCCTTCATCTTTTGAATTCATCGTTTTGATTATATGTATACTAAAAATACTAAACTATACCACCTGTTTATTTTAAATTTAAAAATGATAAATAAGTCACTCTGTTGCTTATCAAATTTTTATAACATTGAACCATTGTTTGTTTCAAGGATCCTGTCACCTGAGGGATGCATTAGGGCTCAAGAGAAACCTTGATGACTGCCTTCAACACCAAGAATCTACTTTTAGCATCAATTGCATTTATTTTGATCACTATTATAAAATATATTGTATACAGTACTGTAATTACTCTGTTAAAACATCTATTTTCTTAACAAAGCCGTGGATGTATTGTATTGCATAAGGTGAATAAATTCTATTTCTATTTTCTGACAGCTCAAGGTGAAGTATTCCCAACGTCCAAGGTGACTTGGCATCCACAGAAAATCTGTAGGTCCTCTCTGTCCACCCTGTCATCAGAAGTAACAGACAACACTCACTGGGAGCCTCCATCTCAGAAATTGATGTTCATCACTTTGTGCAATGAGATAACCCTTGTGGCAGTCCTTTATACCCACCAATGAAATCTCTCATTCTCCTTCTTCTTCCCTCAGGCCAATGTATGGGTAAAAGCTATTTAGTTATTTAATTATTCCTTATACTTTTTCTCTTAAAGAGATTGAAAACTAATTTTTAAACAATGTATTATTTAAATGTAATGTGTTTATACACTACATTCTTTTACATTTTAGTTGTTTTCTGCCGATTTGCTTCTGCATTACAATATGTCTTGCTTACCAAACACCAATTTCTGGGCGTTGGTTAGGCACTGGGTCTTGTGATTTCAAGGTCGCAGGTTCAAACACAGCCAAACCCATGGTTCTTAAGTATGCTTAAAAGCAAAAGTCCCATATTAGTAGATTTACTGGTAAGTTTAAGAACTCCTGTGGTACAAAATACTGGCACATTGGCAGTGCTGATAGCATAGTTAACAAATAATTTCATTTTCTTAGTCAGGAACTAACAGAAAAAACATTTGCTCAACTATGCTGTTGTATCATTGTAATTTGTGAACTATTACTGCTCATTGGTTTCCCTAGTTACAAACAAAAGACTGACCCTTTCTTTATTAACTATGTAAACTATATGTGAATGTTGTAGTTGGTCATGCATACCTTCTTTTGTTTATTTAACCTATTTCATTTCCTACCCAACAAATATAAACATTAATACATATCAAAGATCAGCAAGAAAACACAACAAATGATATTAATTAATAAAAACTTGGTGAACACTGCTACTAATATATAACATTTCGTAAGTACATTTATAGTATAACTGCTTCAACCTTGAAGGACAGAGATCATTTAGAGTATTAAAAACAAATGAAGGATACTTCAGATATTACTGCATCTATTGGGGTTCACCTAATAAAATTCTTCTTCAGCAACTATTTCAATCAATGGAATGATGTTGGGTTAAATTAAATCAAACTACAAATGCAGTGTCATAGCTAGATCTTTAGCTTGCTATACTGCTGCTCTAACCAACTAAGAAGTCATGGCAACATGCCTGCATGACATTTAATTTCATAAATGACTCAATATTTTTCCTAGTAAATCACAAAGGGTTCTAAATTCATTTTGAGATAACATACCCCAATGGCAACTTACAATTTCAGTACTTAAGTTCTGGGTTTAACCTCTATTAGGTCAATCAAGTTATTCAAAGTGAATTAAAGCTCGTAAAATTTGTCCATAATCCGAATGAATTAAGTCTAAGATAATTTATTGATCCATAAAAACAAACACTATCTAACTTTTAATATACAGTAGAGTGTAATTTGAGCTGGTATTAAGAAAATTAAAATTTTACATAAAAATAGAGTAAAATCCCACTTTTATATGTCATCCGCATGTACATTTTACGCACTTCCGATACTAGCCTCATATACTCAAGGTCGCAGGTTCAAACCCAGCGGAGGATGATGGATTTTTTTGGGTGTAAAAATCCTTAGCATGGCCTTCTTCGGAAGAGAAGTAAAGCCAGGGGTCCCGTGTTGTAGATTTACTGCACGTAAAAGAACCTCAAGCCTGAAAGAATAGGCCTCTGAGTAAAATTAAGCAGTCTTTAACGCCCAAAATAGAATGGGATACTAAGAACCATAGCAGTCAAAGAGCATCCACAAATAAAGCTCAATTTAAATTTGCGCGCTTCCAAATGTGTTACAACTTTGTTTCAATTGTCCATGTACAATACAGGTAAAACTGTCTCACTCAGGGTTTTTGTCACAATACACACAAATAACCTTGAACCCTGGCCTCCGGTTGTAAATATATTTCTATTACAGTTTGACAGATACCGCTAGGTTTAGAGGAGTGCGTTTGCTCTTTCTTTGTTGACCATTTATTGATTTCAAGCACATTTCAGTCAACTGTACAGTGCATACCATCCTTGCAGAAAAAATACTGTATTGGTACAGTAATGCCTCTCATTAAAATACAGCAGTTGTTGTAGATGGTACCTGTACATACTGTACTGTAGTAAGATCCCACCGTATAATACAGATAATATCAGATAATAAGCGAGTTGGTAAATGGTAACACTACATCACTGAAAATTCACTTAATTGGACGTGTTTTGGGAACGGGGTAATGTTCCCATATCAACAATTCTCCAAATGATCGTGCCACTTCTGTTTCCTGTTCAGGGAGGCTGTAGACTGCTGGTGCTCTCTGGTGATGGAGTGATGAATCTCCCAAGGGTGGTTGGTGGCGGTAACTCAAAAATCATTATGTGATTTTTGTGTTTTTGTATATGAATCTTTTCCCAGTTTATACCAAAAACAGACAAATCAGCAGTAGCACATCATTTCTGGACCTAAAATCATGACATCATATCCAGTATAACACTTTTAAAACCAATAAAAAACAGCTACGAATTAGAAACCATTTACCAACTCACTTATTATATGACTGACTACACATTACAATTACTAGCTTCTATTCCCTCAAATCAGTGAATGTACTATATCAGTTTTTTTATTTTTTAACCAATAAATATTTATTCATGATTTACACATTAATTTAGTGATATTTCTGCTTTTTGAAATTCGAGGTAGCCTCAGCCTCCATTAGCTTTCTACTGTACCAACAAAACAATCTTCACGTTCATCACTAAATCTTCACTCAGGATACAAGCACGAACCTCTAAAATATTGCCAAAGTTAGTCTTTTTTAAAATGGGAAGTTAAAGTGCAATGCCAGTTGTTTTCTTCTTAGATAGCAAAATGTTGTGTTATTTATGGATGCACTTTAACTACAGTGATTCTCAGCAACCCATTCTATTCTGGATGTGAAAGACAACTTAATTTTGCTCAGAGGCCTCAGGTATCAGGCTTGAGGTTCTTTTACGTGCTGTAAATCTATGACATGCGACCAACGGCTTTACTTCCCTTCTGAAGGAAGCCATGCTAAGGATTTTTATGGCCGAAAAAATCCATTGTCCTCCGCAGGTTTGAACCCGCGACCTGGGTATATGAAGCTAGCATGGTAACCATTACACCATGGAGGACAACTTCCTAGATGACAGCTTGTTGTGTTTACATACAGAGTAAGCTTAGAAAAAACTATTTTAGGCATCGAAATTGTGAAGAGTTTCAAATGAAATGTAAAATGTCTCACCTTGAGGTAATCTACAACTTTTGTGTACATCTTGAAGAGTGATATAAGTTTCTGTATTTTCTCCTGTGATGTAGCGAGATCGCAGGAGGTTACGCAGTAACCAATGAGAGCCTGCAGCACTCCCAACACTTGTTGAACAGTCTCCAGCTGTTTCTGACCTTCTGGGGAGATGTCCTGCTGGTTTCTGTTCTCACTCTGACAAAACAAACATACAAACCTGGTTATGTGCTACGTGTGCTGGTTACGTTCACATACTGTGTCTAGCACATATTAGCTTAATTTTGGAATTTAGCAGATCATCTATATAAAAATCTTAATGTGTTCCATTCACATGACTTTCTTTACATCTTAGTGACAAATTGATAAACTGCTTATTCTTCCATCTTTTTCATGCTAATGGAGATAAACACCAGAAATAGTCTTATTACTGATATATGGTGGACTTTGTGACAGTGATGTGTTTTAACAATTGAAAATTAGTTGAGTCGATTTTGTAACACTACATCACTTACTTAAAACATGTTTCAGAAGTCATGTGCTTCCATTGTCAATTCCTTTGGTTGACTTGCTTGCTATGGAGGTTGTCTCTGTCCCCGGTGGTGGTTTGATGAACCTCTGTATCAGTAGGTCGCCTGGTGGGATTTCGAAATTGAAAACTCAGTTCTTGTTTTTCCAAATATATATGTTTTCCCAAACTTTTAATTCTGTTTTCCTTGTGATGTTTTTGAGTATTTTTGGGTTTCTGTAGTGTTACAAAATCGACTCAACTAATTTTCAATAAGAAATAGTTTTATTACTTAGTTCCTTGTAAGTAGAAGGGAAATAAGGGAATACACTAGGCTAAAATGACAATCAAATTGACAATAGTGATGCAACACAGCATTGAAAAACCAAAGTCACAATATTCTATACCAGGATACACACACGGATATGGTTATACTAACGACATAAGACCCAGTAAAACAAAAGAAGCCATGTATGTGATGTTTGTTTCTTTGACTGATATTTCATTGTAACCAATTAATATAAGATAGGAGGTTTAAGAAATTACATTTATAAAGAGCAGGTTAAGTGAAATTGCTGACACATTAGTTTGAGACTTAAATTCACTTGGTGAGGCAGCTAATTACATTTTAAATACTGATTTGAGTCAATTGTAACACATTTCCATCACGTACATGTTTGATAAATTAAGACATGTTTCAAAATGTTGCTTCCCTTATTATCTTTTTGACTGCTAGTACTGTGATTATCAGGTGTTACAGTAGATGGAGTTGCCTCTGGTGGTGGATTTAGGAACTTCTAGACAAGGATGTCTCCAGGCAGAATTTCAAAATTCTTCAAATGTTTTCTGTTCTTTCAGATATAGTATTCATAACGGTCCCAAAATTCTCACAATTTCAAGTTAATTACATATAAATTACAGGAATAACATACCATACCCAATTCTTCCAAAGAGCACTTGGTCATTCTGTCACAAAGTGAATTAAGCACAATGTTAAGCTCATCACCACTACATGGCGAATGTGTTGTCAACTGCTGTATCACAAAAATCAAATGGCCTCCTGGTTCCTGAAAACAAAATTATTATTATTAATAATAATAAGAATAACAAATCAAGAAGAGTATATAGAGGTATATGCATATATCAACATCACAATTCTACAAATTATTCTCACAAAAAACTTATTCTTCTCTTCTGGCTCTACAGCCCTTGGTGAGCTTTGGCCTCCTGCACAATCCTCCTCCACATATCTCTATCTTCTGCTTTACTTTTCCACCCTCTGATTCCAATTTTTCTTAGGTCTTCCATCACATCATCTAACCATCTTGTTTTTGGTCTTCCTTTTTTTCTTCTAGCGTACAGTCTTCCTTTCAATATTCTTTTTGGCATTCTATCTTCTGTCATTCTCTCTATGTGTCCTAGCCATCTTATTCTTTGTGCCTTTATAAATTTCACAATATTTTGCTGCTTAATTAGTTCTTCTATCTCATAATTATATCTTATTCTCCATTGGTCTTTATCCTTTACAGGTCCAAAGATTCGTCTAAGTATTTTCCGTTCAAATCTTCGTAGTATTTCTTCATCTACATTGTTTAGGGTCCAGGTTTCTGCAGAATACGTTACTATTGGTCTTATTAGTGTTTTATAGATATTGTATTTTGTCCCTGTACTAATAAGCCTATTTTTTAATAGATTTAAATTTGCATAATAGGCTGCATTTCCACCTTGAATTCTTTCTTTTATGCACTCGTTTAAATTGTTATCATTATTTACAAGCGCTCCTAAATATCTAAATTTGGATACCCCTTCAAATGTTTTGTCTCCAACTACTAGATTTTCAATTATTCTTTTGCTTTTGTCTGTTGTCATTTTCAGGTATTTAGTTTTTTTTTCATTTACTTCTAATCCTATTTTTTTTGACCTTCTTTCTAATTCTTCATAAACTTCAACTAACATTTTCCTATCTCTTGCCACAATCAATATGTCATCTGCATATGCACATATCTGACTAGACTTAAAAAATATTGTTCCTTTAGTATTTATTTTTTCTACTGCTCTGTGCAGGGCTAGGTTGAATAGAGTCGTCGATAGTCCATCACCTTGTCTTACTCCTGTGTTATAATCAAAATCCGGACTTAATTTATTCATTACTTTCACTTTGGCTTTTGTATTTTCCATTGTCATTTTTATTAGTCTTATTATTTTCGGTTGCACTTTAAAACATTGTAAGGTGTTATAGAGAACTTCTCTGTCAATTGAGTCAAATGCAAACTTAAAGTCAATAAACAGAAAGCATAAATCTATGCCATGCTCATAGAATTTTTCCATTATTTGTCGTATTACAAATATCTGGTCTATCGTACTCTTGTCACTTCTAAATCCACATTGATACTCGCCTAATACATTTTCCGCATATTTTTTCACTCTATTATTTAAAATACTTGAAAATATTTTATATGCTACATTTAGCAATGTAATTCCCCTATAATTATGGCATTGATATTTATTACCCTTTTTATATATTGGGCATATTATGCCTGTCTTCCAGCTTTCAGGCATCTGTTCCTTCCTCCATATTTCTAATATTAACTTATGTATTGCTTTCATAATTTCATTCCCACCATATTTAATTAGCTCAGCGATTATGTCATCTTCTCCTGGTGCTTTATTATTCTTTAGGCTCTGTATTGCTATTTTAACATCCCAAATATCCGGTTCTTCTTCTTCTTCTTCTTCTTCTTCTTCTTCCATTTTTTGTTCATTTCCATTTTCATTCTCTCCTTGTTCCTGATTATTTATTGATTGTCGTTTATTTAACAATTCCTTGTAGTACTCAGCCCATCTTTCCAGTATATCTTTATCTTCTCCAAGAACATTACCTTCCTTGCTTAGACATTCTTTCATTTTATTCTGTTTCCCTTGTTTCATTTGCTTTAATGCCATATAGAATTTCTTTATCTCACTCTGTTGAATCAGCGTTTCTATTTCTTGGGTTTGCATTTTCCAATATTCTCTTTTCTTTTTCTTACATATGTTATTAGCGTCTCTTCTTCTTTGACGGTATTCTTCATAGTTATTTCTAGTTTCTTTCTGGAGCATTTTTTTCCTAGCCATGTTCTTTTTTTCTATAGCTTGCTCACACTCTTTATCATACCATTCTATGTTTCTTTCCATTTTCTTTTCACCTATACTTATTTTTGCTACCTCTTTTACTGTCTCCTTTATTACCTCCCATTGTTCTTCTACACCTTCTTCTGTTCCTTTTTCATTTAATTTGCTGCTCATTAACTTTTGATATTTCTTTTTTTCTTCTTTATCTTTTATTTTTTCTCTATCCCATCGTATATGTTTGTTCTCTTGAACCCTCTCCATCTTCTTTATTTTTATTCTCATTCTCACTTTAACCAAAAAGTGATCTGAATCACAATTTGGGCCTCTACAACTTCTTACATCTATAATTGATGATGTATGTCTTGCTTTAATTAGCACATGATCAATTTGATTTACTATATCTGAGCCTGGCATTTTCCACGTTCCTTTATGTATTTCTTTGTGAGGGAAGCAGGTACTTTTAATAATCATATTATTTCTAACTGCGAATTGTCCAAGTAGATTACCATTTTCATTACTTATTTGATGTAGTGAATGTTTCCCTGCCACTCCATTTAAATAGTCTTCTTTCCCCACTTGGGCATTAAAATCTCCTAGTATCACCAATGTATCATAAGTTCCTACTGAATTACATGTATTTTCTAAGCTTTCGTAAAACTCTTCCTTGTTTATCTCATCTTTCTCTTCTGTAGGTGCATATATAGATAATATAGTTATATTTCTGAATTTACCTTTAAGGCGTATTTTACAGATTCGTTCACTAATTGATTTAAATTCTATTAGGCTCTTTTTGATTTCCTTTGAGATAATAAATCCTGTACCATTAAGTCCAGCTTTTTTAGGTCCACTATATAATACCGTGTATTCTTTCTTATCTATTCTACCTTCCCCTGCCCATCTTATTTCTTGGAGCGCTACCACATCTAATTTATATTTTAATACTTCATTTGCTATTTCTTTCATTTTCCCAGGTTTCAGCATTGTCCTTACGTTCCAGGTCGCCAACATTAAATCATTCCGAGGCTTTTTTGCAGGTTTCGTAACAATAGCTTTTTTACAAGATTAGGTTGTTAACCTAATGCTTAACCCCCAACCTGGAGGACCAGGCTTCCTTATTTATGTCCCCAGGAAGCAGGGTGGTCCGGTTATACCCCCGAACACTGGGTAGCTCAGGCACCTCGGGGGCGCTACTCCCCGTACTCACCAAGGTGAGCCCCTGAGGGGACAAAAAACTTATACTATATGTTAAATGAGATTCTCTCATTACACATTTACACCTTTCATTTTAGGTTTAATATATATTTTTGTTTGTTATCAGAAAACCTGTCAATTGCCAGGATTATATCAGCGCTGCTGTGTGCCACACAATATCTTTAACATGCCAGTAAATCTACTGACATGAGGCTGTCACTTTTAAGCACACTGGGCCAGGTTTGTTGTGCATTATAACCACTTAAAAACAATTGACTAATGATATTTTTTACCTGTCTCCAATTCAGCCAACATAATGCAGGTTAGCCAACATTATAATTCAAAAGAATTGCAACTAAAGTGAGCTCTAGCAGCTTTTTAAGCACACTGGGCCAGGTTTGTTGTGCATTATAACCACTTAAAAACAATTGACTAATGATATTTTTTACCTGTCTCCAATTCAGCCAACATAATGCAGGTTAGCCAACATTATAATTCAAATGAATTGCAACTAAAGTGAGCTCTAGCAGCTTTTTCGTTTCATGGCCACTTAGAATAGCCTCTACATCGAAGAGTCTAATAATGCATAATATGTATCTAATATGCTGCGCCCGTTAACAAGAACAAGAGTCGAAACTTGGCAAACACTTGATTCCCGTTCTCATGTATTTCAACATTCCTATTCTCGTTCTAGTTACCATTACTGGTTGTTGTGAACCAGTCTTAAAAGGTTTTGAATTTGGAAATTAAGGGTTTTAACATTAATGTTACTTTAGTTACTTGTCAATTTTTATTTATCTTGTCATTACTCTTTAATTCTGCCCAAAAATGGGAACGAAATGAATGCAAATTTATATAGAATATTCAACACAAACACCATTAATTAAAATTTTTAATCTGAATTTTTAAAATACTGTATTAATCCAAATACAAGAAGACCCCCATTTTTCAGAACTTGATTTTGGAATTTAGCAAATCAGATATAAAGTTTTGCTTTATACTTTGAACAAAGATACACTTAAGCTGATTTTTTCTTTCTTTCTTTTATTTTTCAACTTGTGCGGAAATTCTAGTAGTGGGCAGGAATGAAGGAGACGATAAAATAGAAATGATGCAGTGATATGTGTGCAATCAGAGGTAATAGACTTATAAAAAGTTTTACCTTAGTTAATTATTCGAATTCGTGCAGAAATACATGTTTTGAGCGGGAGAGAAATGGAGCAAGGGAATATGCAAATTTACCGACATGTATGTAGTGGGAGAACATGACAATGTGGCAGTAGCAGCAGGTGATGAATACAATTCTCTTTTTAGAGAGCACATCAAATATAATGCATCGCTGAATTTTCAAATTTGCTCATTGTGAATGGGGATAGACAGAGAACCGAAATGTATCCATATTCTGCGCTGGGCAGTGATGGTAGCAGCGGTAGCTTAGTTGCAACAATGATAATGGATATGATTTTATATTAAGACATCATACTTAATATAATATATCGTTATACAAAGTTTTATCTAATTCAAATTTGCACATTATGCACTGCAGAGGGGTGAACATAAATATGTGCAGTGGGAGGAGGGAAATGTGCAACTAAAGCTCTTCTCATTCTGCTTGACCGTTGGCTCTGAATACATTATGTGCAACCACTGAAGTGAAAAGAAGACTTCTATTTTTATTTTAGTGTGAGAGAAAAATATGTTTTCTAATGAGAATAATTATAGGCCTGTTATCAGGTAACTTTTTGGCATGAAAGGAAATGCATAGAATCTGCTGCATACATCAGGCCTTGGCGATAATCTTTAGCATTACCCCCAGGGTTCACCACTGTCATACCCGCAAATTGTACTTTTCCTGCACGCTATTTGGAAAACTTATATTGCAAATGCAAGGCAACTCCCAGTTTTCAAAATTAATATTTTGGAAAAAAAAAAACAAAACAATGTCTTGTATTTGGATAAATCAGTAATTTTCAACACAAAACCCTGCCTCTGGGCATTACAAATATGATATTCCATTACCACTCACCTGTAAGACAGCTTCACCATTTATAATTGCAACCATCTTATCAAAATGTAGTGGAGGCAGAATATTCACATCCTTCACATAATAGTGGTTCAGATGGTTCAACAGCATGTCCTGCACAAAAGTGCTTAGTTCTGGGTTGCGTATCACTCCAGAAAGTAGCCCTACAAAGTTTAATAACCTCTTTATTTCAAGCTGCATTAAATTAAACATATACAACCCTGTAAATGTACTCACATTCTGGATGTCTTCTAATATTGTAGATTTAGTTTATTGCCATATCATTACCTTGTTCTAAAACCTTTTAACATTTTTCTCCAAATAAAAAAAGGTCTCCCTGAAGGAATATTTATTCTGCCAAGTTTGTTTATGTGTTAGTGGTAGCTTTACAGGAAGAGCATATCCTTTTATTCATTGCTCTATATTTTTGTTCCTTCTCATCCAGTTTTTGTGTGAAGGGACAAGCTGTTTAATATTGTATAAATAAGTTTGTTTTAGCAATGGAAAGTTGTTCACCTTAACGAGGTAGAATTTTGAGTTTTGATGACTTTTTCAACAGACCTAGTAAGGGAAGAAGGTCATAGTGCTATTCGACAAGACAAGATCATTCTCTGGAAAAGTAACTAGATTATTTTTGCTGAATTTCGGCACTGCTAGTTAATTCGCTGAAATTATGCTCATTTGAAAGTGATTCATTGTGTTGCATATCATTCATGTACTTTCAATTGCTGTGCCAGAACTTTATAAAATAAAAAAAAAAAAAAATCTGTTCAAAGAAAATGTCTTTCTTCCTAACTTACTCCTGCACCATAATTTCTCTACTGATTAGACCAGCTAACTATCAACTGCTATACTGGATCATCCCCCAAAACAATTCATTTGACATTTGTAATCTACACTTTCTGTAGCCCATGAAGAAAAACTGACTTAAAAAATCTGTATTGTTACAATCATGTGACTTTCTCTGTCTGTTCTGAAAACAAACTATTCATACAAAAGATTATTCTTCCATCTACTTCATGCTAATCAAGATAAATATTGGCAGAAACGGTCTTATTACTAGGCTAAAGTGATAGTCATGTCTTTTAAAAGCTGGTTGTTTTGTGATTATCACTGAAATTTGGCTCTTTTTCCATGTCCAGGAGAAAAACAAAAGAGGTGAAAGAGATGAGGACTTTCAACTGAGAAAAGTTTTAAGTATTTTAAAATTGAAAGCAATAACAGCGAATATCTTGGAAATGGTTAGCTCTACAAACAACTGTATATGACATAAACCGTGTATATAAAAGAATATTTATTTTATAAATGTAAAAAGAAGCTAGTAACAGTGAAGTAATAACACAAATATTAATATAAAAATAATAGTTACAACAATCTTCACTTATCTTTTGGAATCCTTGAACTAGTTTCGCAATAAACCAAAAACCAGACCAAAAGGAAATTAATGTTGATAATGCAATAGATTTATTGCGAAACTAGTCCAAGGATTCCAAAAGATAAGTGAAGATTTGTTGCAACTATTATTTTTATATTAATATTTGAATATTTATTTTCTAGCTAGTACATTTTTGTACTCTCCTCTCCATCTCTCTCTCTCTCTCTCTCGCTCAAAATGTGTATTTCTGTGCAAATTTGATTATTAATTTAGGTAAAACTTTTATAACCTTATAAAAATCTTAACCATTATCATTATAGCAATTACATAGAATGGCAAATTTTATCAACAAACTTCTGGTTTAGGCAATAGTTAGTCCACTTTCACCTTTTCATGAGCTATTTTGAAATGCAGGTTACAAAAGCATTCCCTCTAATTTTTAAAATTTGGTATAGATATGTAGATGATATATTTGCCATTGTACCTGAAAAACATGTAAATGATGCTTTAAAACTTTTAAGTTTACAAGATAAGGATATAAAATTCACATTAGAAATTGAAAGTGATGGCCATCTCCCTTTCCTGGATTTAAAAAAAAAAAACAAAAAACAAAAAAAAAACAAACAATAAATTGAATTTTGAAATATACAGAAAAACTCATATTGATAATTACATAAAAAACAATGGCTTTACTCCTTTTTCACATAAATTTGCTGTTTTTAATAGTTTAATTTATAGGTTAATTAATTTACCCCTTAATAAAGATGAATTCTATAAAGAAAATAAACACATAATCAACACTGCTTTAATTAATAGTTTTTATACTTATTTTATAAATGAAAAAATTGAGAATTTTAAATATCAAAAAGCTATTAAAGAGGTTTCTACTCTTAATAAAATAAAAGATAATTACATTTTTAAAAAATTTACTTATCACCCTAGGGCAAATAAAAAATTCACAAATATTTTCAAAGAATATGGTATAATATAAGTTTCTCAAAATAAATACAGCATAAACAATTTGTTAGGTTTTTCTAAAAAAGATGAAATTTAAAAAAATAAAAAAATCTGGCATTTATCAATTAAATTGTTTACATTGTGACCTTGTTTACATTGGTAAGACTAAATGTCATTTGGAAACCAGAGTAAAAGAACACTTTAGGAATATTAAATACAAACAACTGTTAAATCAGCTGTGGTAGAACATGTTTGGAAATTTAATCATGAAATAAATTCAGATGTTAAATTATTAAAACACTTAAATGGACCCATAGATTTTATGGTTTGGGAGAAAATATTTATATTAAAGAATAAAAACCATGCAATGAGTTTTGATATATCACCAATTGATTCTCTCACCAAGTTTGTTTTGATTCCAATAGTTAGCAATGTATTAGTACAGAATCTACCTAGTAGCAATAACCATAACAATATAAATAAACAAGATCAAAAAGAAAATGAGCTGACAATGCAATAGCTCTTTTTATTGTGAAACTTGTTCTTGGGTTTCAAAAAAATAAGTAGAGAATTGTTATATTAATATTTGTGTTACTTCACTGTTACTAGCTTCTTTTTACATATTATAAGATCAACAATTGATTAACTAACCAAAATACTAAATAAAGTAATCTACTGGCTTCTAGCAATTCCAGACTAATGTGAATTTGACACATCAGATTTTCTTTTCTTTCTTTGTAAAGTACTTAAGAGTTTTAATTAAGTGTGTTTAACTGTTTTAAGTAATTTTTACATGCCTGCTAGAGATACACGGCTATTGGGTAAGTGTAATGATAAACTGGCACACCACAGGCAATGCCAGTAAGGGATGGAGCATACAAATCTACTAACATATAAAGATGATACAGGCCTTTGTAAAGATTCAGTCTGACAACAGACTGCTGCATAAAACATCTTCGCAGGACACCAAGAACCTCCAGTGATACAGCTTCATTATTTTTATTCCCTCCAAGATTCACCTCCCAATCAATCTAAAACAGAAATAAACCAAGATTCTTTAACAAAGCTGATGAATACTCTGAAAAGGCTTAACATGTTCTTAATGCTGGTTTAAACACATGGGTGGACGTTAAAAAGAGGTTAGGAAACCTGGCATACTACGAACGAAATTATAATTTGTATAAAATTAAGGGCAGAAGGTACAGAACTGACATAGGAAATAATTCTTTTGTTAATAGACCATTGAAGAATGGAATATATTGCCTGTAGCAGCCTTTCAGCGCTGCTCTCTGACCTTAAATAAGTTTAGGGATAATTTAAACAAAATAAACGTTAGATAATTAAAGTAATTAAGAATCTGTAACTATTACTGTTGAGACTTGATAGTAACTGTTTATAAACACGCTGGTAATTGACTTAAGTATTGCTATACTCAATAATAAATAGTTGGGTATTTCAAAAATCTGATGTGTTTCATTCACATGACTTTCTCTACAACTTTGTAGCAAATTATTGTGCTTCTATCTACTTCATGACAATTGAGATAAATATTAGCAGAAATGCTTTCTTGTAAGTAAAAGGGAAATAAGGGAATATACTAGGCTAAAACGGTAGTCACATGTTTTAAAATATGGTTACTATGGGATTGAAATTCATTTCTTTGCGTGGCCAGGAATTGACAAGTTTCTGTATGAGAAAAGTAAGTATTTTAAAACTGAAATCAATAACAAGGAATGTCTTGAAAATGGTCAACTCCAGGAAAAAAATGTATGTGACATAGACTGTGTGTTATAAGGAGCTCTACATTTTTTGTGTAGAACATTTTTGTCTATTTCTTACTGCTTACTGGTTATGTAAAATCCAGCAAAATTAATCCAGAATAAAGAAGTCTTCAGAGGCTATTCCCTGAAAATTCAAGATATACATTTTATTTGGCATGTAAATATCATTAATATACAGTATTTTAATCAAAATCGTTAAGAGCCACTTTTGAGATAATCAAAATTTTCAAAAATTGTTCTTGGTAATAAAGATGTTTTCCCAAGTTTGCAGTTCCAAAGGTTTCTTTACACATTTAATCAACTCTATTTCTTCCTTTATGTAATAGTTTTCAGACCAAAAGTGATGTGCTACTGCAGACTTGTCTACATGCTTGTAGCTAATGTTTCTCAAGTGTTCTTTCATCTGAGTTTTTAATTTTTGCTGTGTTTTCATCTTTATCAGCAAACGAAGTGGCAGAGCAGAGCTCAATTTGGGCAAGATATAATCAATATGGCGTTTCCAATTCATGTTACGATCGATCATAAGACCTAGGAATTTTGTATTACAAGTTTTTTCTACAATCTGATTATTTTCATCTTTTATCCTTAGGTCTCCTATGTTTTTATCCTTTGTGCAAAAATTAATTTACTTAGTTTTTTCAAAGTTTATGTGAATTTTGTTACTTTCAAACCAATTATTTAGTGTGCTGAAGATTTTATTAGACGAATCTGGGAGCTGACTGACATTGTGTTCTTTAATTATATTTGTGTGATCCGCAAAAAGAACTGGTTAGGCATTGTTGTTTATTACTGCAGGTAGATAAAAAAATGGCGTGTTATTTATGGGCACTTTTTAACTGCTGAGGTTCTCAGTGTCCCATTCTAAATTGGGTGTGAAAGATCGCTTAATTTTGCTCAGAGGCCTCTCTTTCAGGCTTGAAGTTCTTTTACGTGCCATAAATCTACGACACAGGACCATTGGTTTTATTTCGCTTCTGAAGGAAGCCATGCTAAGGATTTTTATACCTGAAAAAATTCATCGTCCTGCGCCGGGTTTAAACCCACGACCTTGGGTAAATGAAGTTAGCATGGTAACCATTACACCACAGAGGGCGACTACAGGTAGATCATTTATATACATTAAAAAAAAATAATAATAAAGAACTTGGAATAGAACCGTAAGGTACTCCATGCTTTTATTTCAGACCATTCAGAATATTCTGTTCTGACCGCACAAGGTCAGGAGCCACATACCGGTTCTTATTATAAACTAATTAGTATATCGTAATAAATAAACATTACTTTAGTTACTGCACTTAGTTATTGATTACTAATACACATTAGTCTTATATCTAGGTAGCCAATGTGGATTGATTACGCATACATCCGCAAACTCGCGTGGTTATGCCATGTTGTTTGTGCCAACAACAACTCGTACTTGCGCGAGAGTCCAAGAGGTGGCTCAATCTGGTGGCTGACCTACGAAACTGTTCCAGAGGGAGTGAACCCTGGCGGTACTCAGGGTTAATACAACAGCTGCTTGTGGTAGAATCCAAATGTAGCCATGTCAAACAATGCATTGCTATTATTTGAACTATTTATTATAACCTTTTGCTTTCAGTTTGATATGTAAGATGTAATCCAGTGATACCCTTGCCCCTAATACCATAGCATGATAATTTTGATAGAAGTATCTTATGATTAATACCGTCAAATGCCTTTGATAGATCACAGAGGACTCCTAATGTTAAGTTTGCCATCCAAGGACGTAACAACCTCATTAGTTAACTTGAAAATGGCATCATCGGTTGATATGCTCTTCCAGTATCTAAACTGCTCTTTTGCTAAAATACCATATTTATCAAGATTTTCGAAAAAGCTGTAAGTGAAGATAAGGTCTATAGTTTGACATTTCCGAGATTTGCCCTTTCTTGTATAATGGCTTAACAGTTGAATATTTTAATCTGCCTGGGAATGTCGGTTAAGATGGATATGTTACATATACGTCTTAAAGGTTTATAAATAATTTCAGCACATACCTTTAATGTTTTGTGCTTATTTCATTGTATCCTGGTGAATTCTTGCTTTTGAGGGATTGTATTACTTTTTTATTTCGGTTGCACTTGTGGGTACTATCTCTTAGGATGTAAAATTTTCTATGCAGGATTCCTGAAGGTACAGAATTGGATCTCTCTTAGGTTGTTTCTTTGTCAGTAAATTTTCTGCCACCTGAATGAAATATTCATTAAATGTATTTGTTATCTGCTGGGGATCATTTGTGGCCACTTTAATTTCTTTTATATCATTTTTTGAGGAACATTTACCAGTCTCCTTTTACTTTCTCCATATGCACTATGTACACAGTGTAATAGAGAAAGTATTGCACTCCACCAAAAAATTTGATACCGAGATTTCACCGGAAATATATGTTTTAGGGTCCCCAATATCCAAAAAAAGCATTTTCACAAAAAGGTCCATGTGTGTGTGTGTGTGTGTGTGTGTGTGTGTCCGTGTGTCTGTGAACACAATAACTCAAAAACGAAAAGTCGGTAAAATACCAAACTTGGTATTTAAGTTTAGTATCTTTCAGGGATGCGACACGAAGATTTTGAGAAAAATCGCCCCACCCCCAACTACCCTTTACATGGAACTTTTTTCGAAAATGTTTGATTTTCTCAAATATGGCTCTAACGATTTTGATTAAAATTTCGTATATTAAACATATTTACCTGACAAATAAAATGTATAGCTTGAATTTTCTGGGAATAGCCTCTGAAGAGTAGTTTATTCTGGATGAATTTTACTAAATTTTGAATAACTGCTAAACCGTAAGAGATGGACAAAATATTACTACACAAAAAATGTAGAGCACATTAAAACACAATTTATGTTATATAAATTTTTTTCGTGAAGTTCGTCGTTTTTGTGACATTCCTTATTTTTGGTTTCTGCTATGAAAAACGTATACTTTTCTCATATAGGAACTTGTCAACTCCTATCCATATAAACAAAGGAACTTCATTGACATAGCAACCAGCTTTTGACTATCACTTTAACCTACAGTTGTCCCTTATTTCGCTTCTACTTACAAGGAAGCGAGTAATTAGACTATTTCTGCTATTTTTTTTTTCTAATTAGCATAAAGTAAATAGAAGTTTTAAGAATTATTTGTGGCAGGGATATGGAGAAAGTCATGTGAATGTTACACATCAGATTTTTTAATAATGTTCCATATAGTGCTAGGCTTATTGTGAGAGGACTGTATTTGTTTTTCATAACAAAGTTTTTTAGCTGCATTTTAAACCCTTTTTAGAATCCTGCAGTACGTCTACCACACTTACATTCTCTAGTTGCTAAATAAAGATCTCTTTTACATCTACATGATATTTTTATACCTTGAGTTAGCCAGTCATTTTTAGAATTGTTATTAATTTTCTTTACGAGGGGAAAACTGGAGCTATGGAGTCTTACAATTCCTCCCAAACAAAGCAAAGTGGAGCAAAAAGTGTAACAAAAGTGACTCAATTCACTATATATAATTTGACTTAGTCTTGTATTCAATATCTGACATTCCAGAAAGGTCCCTTTGAGTTTGAAAGTGCAGTACCTGGGAGAGTATTGTTTGTCCTCGCTGTGTATTACTCTGGCTGCACTGCGACTGACTGCTAAGAACAGCCATGCCACTGACATCAAGGTTCTTGAGGAGTTGCAGGAAGCCTAATACTGCCATCTTCCTTGTTTCTATGTTCCTATAACAAAAATCTGATGTAGTATGTTCACAAAACTTTTTCTAACCCTAACAATCTCTCTATATATGTTATACAAGGTAACCCATGAAAAACACCATGTTTATCTGAATACAAGATGACCTCATAAGCAAGACAACCCCTATTTTTCAGAACTTAATTTTGGAATTAGCATTACCATCTATATAAAAAGAAGACATAACTTAATTTCAAAACTTGCAAATATGCATAGAAGCTTGTGACAGTGATGTGATTAAATACAAAATAAAAGAATTTGAGTCGGTTTTTGTAACACAAACATCACTTATTTTTACTTACTGGGGACCGGTTTCGGTTAACAATTGTACCCATTTTCAACCCTTCGGTATTAAGGGTTGAAAATGGAAACAACTGTTAACCGAAACCGGTCCCCAATAAGTAAAAATAAGTGATGTTTGTGTAACAAAAACCGACTCAAATTCTTTTATTTTTTACATAACTTAATGTTTAGGTAAATGAAATTTGGAGGTTTGCGACATATTTTGAACAAACTAATGGACTCTTAAGCTGATTAAGTCCCTATTGTTATTATTATTATATTTTTATTGTTCTTTATATGAATTTGCACAAAAATTCACGTTTTGAGCAATTGACAGAGAGGACAGTATGGAAATGTATAGCATGGGTGCAATAATACGTGGCGTGACAGTGGCGGCAGTGTAACGCCAATGATGGATATAATCAAGGACTTAAAATTTTCCCAGCACTGGTTATTACTGACTTCTTCTTGGAATGTTAGCCGGGTAAGTGTAGGCTTAATTTCCAAGCTTTCAACAATGTACTCTGTTGCCATCTTCAGGGAACTGATGATGGATATAATTTTGTATTTAGTTAACATACCTCATTATTTAATCAAAAGAATAACAATTTCCCTTACAATTAAAGGGTTGCCAAAATGACAAAGCATACCAAAACATTATAAATGAGCTACAATTATATTAATAAATTTAGGGTTAACAATAAAAGTCATAACAGCATTACATAAATATACACATGAAGAACTATTAAATGATTAGATGTGCACAATACATATGCACAAGAGTGTGAAAAACAATGATCTCTAAAATTGCAAGTGATACCTTAAGAGCACTAAGCACTATTTCATGAATAAATTAAAATTTAATGCATTTTTTTTCCAAAAGTCAATGAAGAAATGTGGAGATGATCAGTGGATCAGCTAGCCTATAACTTCTAGACTTTTGAGTTAGTATTTATTAAGAAAGCAAGGTATAGTAGGGTTATATATTGAATACTTTGCTACATTGACATTAACACATACATTTTTTTACCTGATTTTAATATATGCAGAAATTCAGAGTGAGAGAGAAGGCAGAAAGGAAATGTACGTTATATATGTGATAATAGACTGTGACAGCGGCATTGTTGGCAGTGATAATGATGGATATGATTTTGTATTTAGACAGCATACTTAATATGACAGATCTTAAAAATGCTTTTTGTGGATTCATAGGGTCCCAAAACATGTATTTCCAATGAAATCTTGGAATGGAGTTTTTGGGTGCAATACAATAACTTTCTCTATACACTCTTACATAGTATGTGTAGAGAAAGTAAAAGTGAAGTTCAACCAACATACCTTGAGAAGAGTGACTTCCTCAGAACCATAATAAGCACATCACGGAATGTGGCAAATATTTTCACTATCGGGAGCACAGCATTCACCACCTGCTCTGCCACAGGACCAGGCAACTGCTGCAGTATTTCCACAAGCTGTGTTATAATTGGTCGGTTGTCATTTAGCACGTGTGGCACTGAGATTGCCATCTGGTGCAGACAGTCTGTGCAAAAATGTAATATTCATCACATCCAATTTATTTAAAAACTTCATGTGATTCATTACAAGACATTCCTCATCCTCTCTTCTACATACTATACTTACAAAAGGTTATTTTTCTATCTACTTCATAGTAATGAGACAAATATTAACAGGAATATTTTCATTACACATTTCAATGTAAGTACAAATGGAATACAGGAAACTGAAGTGATAGTCAAAATGGTTTTCCCAAACATGGCACTGAATTCTTCATTCTGATTCTACCTTTCTAACTCCTGATCTATACAACGATTGCGGGAAGAAATTGAAATATTTAAAAATCTGAGTTACACTCACATTACTTTCTATCCCAATTCTGCAAAAAATATTCTTACAAAGTTTATTCTTCTATGGAACAAACCAACAGAGAGACAGTCCATCTGAGTGTCTACCTCACATTCAACAGGCTGCTTAGGGTGAGTTACCCACTTATCCTAAATTTCAATTCAATTTATTTTCCTCCTTTTTACATACGGTTAAAGGACACGTCAATATAATCTGAAGACGAATGTTGAATAACTTTCAGCTCCATGTACCCCAAGATCATTTGAGCATCATTCCACTAATTAAATTCATCGTCCAACATGACCAACTAGGTTAAAGGACATTAAACTTAACACAAAAAAAAAAAAAAAAAAAAAAAAAAAAAAAAAAAAAAAAAAAAAAAAACAGCATCGCTCATGAATAAAAGCATTTAAATACTACAGTTTACATTTTAATTCATTAAATTTTAAAAAATCTGATGTGTTTTATTCACATGACTTTCTCGAGCTGTTACGCAAACAACTTTCCATACAAAAGACATGATAATCAAGATAAACATTAACAGAAATTGTCTTATTATTTGCTTTCTTGTAAGTAAAAGGAAATAAGGGAATACACTAGACTAAATCAATAGCTTTTAAAAGCTGGTCTTACATGAAACATAGTTCTATTCAATTTGCATGGCCTGTAGTAAAACAAGAAAGATGAAACGAAACATCACTTCCTGTTTGAGAAAAGTTAAAGTAGTTTAAAATTGAAACCAATAACAAGGAATATCTCAGAAATGTCAGCTCTACATAAAAAACTTAAATGAAAAACTTTATGCATATCAACAAGATCTACATTTTTTTGTGCAGTAAAGTTTTGTCTATCTCTTACTGTTTAACTATTATGCAAAAATCTGCGCAACTCATCCAGAAAAAAGAGGTCTTCAGAGGCTATTCCCAGAAAATTCAAAATATACATTTTATTTGTCCTGAAAATATCTATAATAGACAGTATTTTAATCAAAATCATTAGAGCCATTTTTGAGAAAAACAAAAATTTCAAAAATTTATCCACATAAAGGGTAGTTTGGAGTGGGGGGGATTTTCTAGAAAATCTTTGTGTCACATCCTTGGAAGATCTTAACTTACACCAAGTTTAGTTTTTCACCCTCTTTTCATTTTTGAGCTATGTTGTCCACACACGCACACACACATACACACACTCACAGACCTTATTCTAAAAATGTGTTGTGCTCCATTCACATGATTTTCTCTAGCTGTTCTACAAACAAACCTTTTATTGAAAAGATTAACGTTTTAGCTGCATCATGCTAATCAAGATAAACATAAGCAGAATTAGTTTTAGTACTTGCTTCCTTGCAAGAAGAAGGGAAATAAGGGAATGCACAGACTAAAGTGATAGTCAGACCTTTAAAAGCCAATCACTCTGTGAAACAATTGAAATTCCATTCTCTTTTCTTGCCAGGAGTAAACAAATGAGAAATGAGAAGAAAGATGTCTTCCGGTCCAAGAAAAGTTTAAGTGGCTTGAAATTCATACCAATAATCCAGAATATATAAAAAAAAAAATTTATATAACATTAATTGTGCGATTTAATGAGATCTACATTTTTTGGGTATTAAGTTTTTGTCTAGATAACGGTTTGCCAGTTATACAAAAGTCATTCAGAATGAAGAGGTCTTCAGAGGTTATTCCCAGAAAATTCAAGACATACATTTTATTTGTCATGTAAATATCTCAAATATAAGAGATTTTAATCAAAATCGTTAGATTTATGAAAAAAACATTTTCAAAATGCATACGGTAGTTGGGGGTGGGGGGGGATTTTCTTGAAAATATTTGTATCTTATCCTTGAGCGATATAGAACTTAGGTTGCCAAGTTTGGTATTAAACAGACTTTCCATTTTTGAGACACATGCACACACACACATGGACAGTTTTCTAAAAATGCTTTTTATTGGATTCAGGGGGTCCCAAAGTATGTATTTCCGGTGAAATCTTGGTATTGAACTTGGAATACAATACCTTCTCTATCCATTATGCACTGTCTGTTCAGCAGTGTTATAGCTAGTGGGGTTGGGTCGCTTATTGTTAAAGTAACACTTCAACCTGTGGGAGGGGTACATGTATGCTGAATTAGAGCCAAGCGGTCCACTCTGTCATGCACCTTTACCCCTCGCCTGCTTCAACACTACCTCCTTCCAATGGCTAAACCCTTATCCACTAGCTAAAACACTGCCGAACAGACAGTACATTGTACATACTGGCTAGAGAAAGTTGGACATTGCATATGATGCATGTAAAATGATGAAAACATGAATACCTGTATATTGAGAGACAGAAGTGCCAGTGATGATTCTGTCGGAAATGAGTTGCAGCACAGTGGTCGCCACTTCTCGTCTCTTCTTCATCAGTCTTAGCAACACAAAGGAACCGTAACCCCATAACTTTTCTGCAGCCTCCTCCTTTCCTTTAGGGTTTGTATCCATCAGCGTAAATGCTAATTTAACCAGCCCCTCCAGGATATAAGCTCCCTCCCCAAGGCTGCAATCAAAATCAACCAGAGCTTAGATACATATCATTTATTTTGTAAATGGCAGATTATCATGCATATTACTAAATTAAAACCATCTGATGTTACATTTACTTGGCTTTCTCTACCCTCTATCATTTATTATTGGTTTTATAAACATCTTACAAAAGTTTGATAGGTAGAGTCAGACTGTAAAATTCAATGCCATGGCCAGGATTTGAATCTCAGATCTTCCAGTCTCTAGCCAGTTGAATTGCTTTTTTCACACAAGCCATGTAGGACAGGAGTTGGATAGATCAACTAATCAATATTAATTGACCATATAGTTGGCCATACAATCAATCCTGGAACTTAAAAGTACTTATGACATTGTTAGTCACTATTGGGGTATGTCATCTCAAAATATTGGATCACCTTGTGGTTTACCAGGAAACATACAAGTCAGTTGAGAAATTTAATGCCATGTCGGCATGTTGCCAAGGTAGCTCAGTGGTAGAGCAAATGGCTAGAGACCCGGAGATCCGCGGGTCAAATCCCAGCTATGGCACTGAATTTTTCAGTCTGACTCTATCTAGCTTACCTCTGTCTTACATATGGCTTGTGTGAAAAAAGAATTATATTAATACTAATCCCACAAAAGTTTATTTTCCCATCTATTCATTTTAACTGAGATGAACTTTACAGAAATGGCTGCATTATACATTTCAGTATATTACAAAAGGAATATGATAGTCAAATATTTAAGATCTGGATGCTATATGCTGGCCTTAACATTCCAAACTGTTTGCATGATTTGTGAGAAACAATTGATTGCCGAAAGAACTTTAAAAGAATAAGTATTGAAAAAAAAAGTTATTTGGAATAAATTATATTTTAAAGACATATATTTAACTAGGAGTAAAAACATAGATTACACTCAAATTTCACTCTTGAAATAAAGTAACTTACTTCGAAAATGTTTCGGTGGCTGTTGCCACCATTTTCAACGGAGATTCACTGATGAATTTGTGGTAGCAGCCTGTGGAGGACTCTTTTCTGGATAAATGAATTTTGAGATGAGTCCATTTGTTTGAGGTATGTCAAAATTTAAGACCTTGTTTTTGTTTTTTAAAATTAATAGATTTTCCCAAACTATTAATCCAATTGATTTCTGCACTGATTTTAATAACTTGGGCTCACTGTGAAAATTATGGTTTTGAGTCCAAAACTGATGTGCTACACCTGAATTACCTGTCTGTTTATATTTTAAATATCTCATGTGTTCATTAAAATGTTGTCCAATGTTTCGTTTTGTTTTTCCTATATATACTGATTTCATATATTCCTGATTGTTTCAATGGGGGGATTTTATATTTTGTGTTTGAATGGAGGAGGTTTTTTTAAACTGTGCTTATTAACTGGGGCTAAGTTGATGTTCCATTTTTTGAAAATCTTTTGAAATGTTTGGTGTGCGAAAGGGTGGTAAGTGAATTTTTTGTAGCTAGTTTCTGCTTTTATTCTTTTCAGAGAGCTAATTTCTTCTGTTTCATAAATTTCTTAATCTTCTTCTTTACCAAATGTTCTGTGTAGTCATCTTTTGTGCAATTTCTATGATCCTGTTAAGCTCTAGTTTGTATTCCATCTGGCTTAATGGTAGGTTTATCAGTCTGAATGCAAGGCTGTTGATCATGTAATAGAACTTTTGAGTATAAGTACTGACAATGCCAGATGTTCTTTTTTAAGAGTCTATTGACTGCAATAAAGATTTAAAATAACTTGCATAATCCCTCCAGACAAGCTACTGTATACATTTTGTCTACAAATCACAATCACTGCAGTTATAATGTAATACTTTTGCAAGTAGTGTATGATATAAGCAGAAGCACGTCACAAATCAAGGAATGTTGCATTCATAATATATGAGTATGACCAGTAAAGAGCCAGGGCTGAACCCTGGTCATTCACCTGCATATAGCTTAGCATAAATATATAAAAAAACAAAATAGTATTCTAGTATTCATACTACAACAAAGCTGAACTCACACCTCTTGTTACTAGACAAAACTGGACCAAAAAAAAAAAAAAATATTTGTTAACGATGTCAATTGCCAGGCTCATTTCAGTGCCACTGGTGTCTTGGAATTTCATCCAGCTGGAGTTCTTTTACTTAGGGTTGTCACTAAGCATATTTAAAAACTATTGGTTTGGGCCAGGTTTGAAACTGCAACCTTGAGATCAGAAGGCCAGCACCTAACCAACTGATGATAGCTACTAACATGAAACTAATTGCCTACAGAGTCAACAGGAAACAGATATTTTAATACATTGTCTCTTGCTCTTAGTAAAATATCACCTTTTGTTTGCTAATGGTTATTGCCCAGTGACAGGAGGGCTGCATGTTTTGGGGAAAACAGTATATAATATGATTACACACCTGTTGTCTATTAGAATTCCGAGCATCACATCAACATTACATTTGCTTGGACTAAGTGATCGTAACCAAGCACTTTCTGACATTCTAATTCCTTCCATCACAGAGCAATGAGCTGCAGACCTTAGAATGTCCATCACCTGTAAAATCAAAACCAGCTAAGTCAAGCATACAAGCGGCATAAAGAGAATATCAGAAAGTCATTTACCTAATAAGACATTTTAGCAGTTATAAGAACCCTAAGGCCTGGCACATACGTTACAATATACCTGTCAGGGATACCTGTAAAGTATAACTGCACGCTACGGTAAACCAGAACACTTTAACTCAGTTGAGAGATTCCAGGCAAACAAGAAGACAATGCAATTGCTTTAGTCGGCGTGTTAGTAGCCATGAAGTGTAAAAAGAAGCAAAAATGTAAATCTGGTGTAAAGATTAGCTTACAAAGTGAAATGACTACACTCATACAAGATTACTAAAAGAGTTTTCAACTCATGTTGTTTATAGTTTATTATATTATTATTGTTATATATAATAATGACTAAAAGATGACTGACACTCTCCCCTCAAGTAGCTTGCCACAACTAACCTAAAAACTGAACGGACATTCTGGAGAGACTGACACACACACATGCTCGGTCTACACGCCTGCGCAGGTAGAAAGAATTGAGTTTTGATTCTTCTCTGGTTGCTATGCCTGTGCAGTTTGGCCTGCAGTGGCTAGCACACATGTTCCAGTTTACCTGTGCAGGTATACCGGAATGTGTTTGTTGGGCCTAACATTTTAAAACTTATTTATTATCACATTTAATCTATGGGATTGAAATATTGGAAATTGCTGCAAAAACACATATGGACAGGCTACTTATATATCAAAAGAAAACTTGTTGGAGTCTTGCAGGAAGACATTTATTAATAAATGGATATTTACCATTTACTCTCTGCATATTTATAAAGCAATAATGTTTGTATAGATAAGTAAAAACAAATAAAAATAAACAAATGCATGAATACAATACAAAAAGCAACATGATTTATTATAAATGTAAAGTAAATAAAAATATATTTGTGAAAAAATGTACTCCAGCAGTGCATCTCATGTTTAACTTTGGTATGTGATTCATCGCAACTGGATATGTAAACAGCAAGAGCAGCATGATATAACAGCAATCTCAGGAACACAAGACGACATGATTCTTCTCAATTTTTAAGATGTTTCTCCAAGCTTCAGTTTCCAGGAAGTTGTGTGACATTATTTTCTGGCCATAAAAGAGGAAGGATTGCAGTGCAGTGTGGTGTTATGAATGTTAGCGCACAGTGGTGTGTGAGGCATGGATGGTATGCAGCCATAAACTGTCTATGCATTAAAATGTCAAGTGAATTATTTGCAGCAGTGAATTTAAGATTTTATTTGTAAACAATTTTGAGTAAAGCACGACATTTGTCACAGTATTAATCTTTACAAAAACATGGCAAATGAACAAAATGCATAATTTCAACATTGCATAGCATATATATTATGTCTGCTAGTTCTGCTTAACATATAATTTAATTTTCAATAATTTTAAGGTGAGATTCAGGGGTATTATTGAGGATTTACTGATTGGGAGCATATGTTCACAGTTCCTTGCTCCCCTTTCAGCATTGGAGTACATAGGGTCATTAAATTATAAGGTAACCGTTGTCACAGTCTCTCTCCACTGCGCGAGAGATCTAAGAGTCCCCAGGAAACTGATGCCGGCAAAGGCGCACTAAAATACGTATCTTAAGATAAATATGGAAATGTTGCCTGTTCTGCTCACATACAGGCAGCACTCATCTATGCTTAGCAGCAGGAACCCTTGTGATGTTATCACTAAGTTTCTGTAGATTTCTGCTGCTGAGGAGAGCATCTTTAACTTGTTATACTGTCTGCTTGGGAGCAGATGGTCAATATTTTCAGCATTTATTCAAGGTAAAGACTCAGTGTGCCTTTGATGGCGACTCTCAGATCTCTTGCACAGTGGAGAGAGGCCATGAGAGGGGTTACTTTTAATTTAATGGGCCTATAGCTTTTGTTTTCTTTGCACTTTGGAATTTCGCTTGTATTCTATTTTTATCATTATATACCACCATTAAGTTAAAATCTGTATTTTGTTACTTAAATGGCAAGGGATTCCGTAGCACATTATACTGCACTTTGTAGATCTGGTTGTAAGATCTCAAGTAACAATATATATTAGAGTGTTTAATGGAAGGACATCTATTTTTACAACCTATTGTAAACATGTTATGCAGAACTAGCAGACATGCATTGTGTTTATGGTACTGCTTGGGGAAATACGAAAAGGGCACCAGATCTTTATGCCGAGCTTTACCCAAGAAGACATTTGCTCATCATAGCACCTTTACTGCATACATCAATGGCTGTGAGAAACAAAAACTTTCCAAAAGCAAATGCATAGCTCGGAGTCCAAAGAAATGTAAGACGAGTGGCTCTAGAAGTGGAGGTTCTTGAGCAAGTCCATTATTCTCCATCTACAAGCACCAGAGCAATAGCACATGCCATGCATACAAGCCAGTCTTTGGTTACAAGAATTCCGTGTGAACAGCCATTATATTCATATCATTTCACCCGATTTCAAGCACTGGAGCCAGATGACTTTCAACCTCAACTACCGTTTGTCCAATGGCTTCTTCATAAATGCATTCATCAACCAGTATTTCCTACAAACATATTGTGGAAGGACAAGAGGGCATGTTTAATACATATAACAGTCACATTTGGGCACAAGGAAAACCCTTGAGCTATTAGTTGCAAATTACCAACTCCGATCTGCAGTGAACATTTGGGCTGGCATTGTGAATGACACTCATAGGACCCTATTTACAATCTCCAGGCTTGGCAGGCCACATTCACCTACAGTTTTTACCAATATCATGTTCACCAGATCTACTCCTTTGAGGACATGTTCAGACTTGTGTACGAGATGCCAGTTAATAGTGAAGAGGAGCTAATAGCCAGGATCTTTGTAGATCTCATGTTATTCATGAAATGCCCAGTATTTTTTAAAGAACTTGGCAACCATTACTACGACACTATCAATTATGCTCCAAAGTCTAAATTGAACATCTATAACATTTACACACTTGCTCAGTTCTAGTTTTGTTCTTATTTTAACTATGTTTGAAGTCTTTTATAAGCACATATGTATTTGCATCCCTTATCCTTATTTTAACTTTTTTGAAGCAATATGTATAAAGGTGAAGAAAATTAGAACAATAGTATGAACAATAACATGTATTGCAAATCAGTTAAAAGGTTTGATCTATTTTAGAGCACGTGAATTTAGCTTCATATTATTAATCCAAGATTTACAAGAGACTTTTATATTGTTTAAGATTAAAGATAACAGCTGCTCTTATTTCAGAACTCTCATAATGTCTTGTAGCAAAAATGTAGCGACCTTTTCAGCAGCATTTCATCTAACCTGATGCGATGTTTCAAAAGCTGCCCTCTGGCTCGATAACCATATATTTATGAACATACATTCCCAGTAAGAAAATACTCAATTATAACCCATGAATCTAGACTTAAAATTATTTAATATTGTTCTAACTCACCCTCTCTGCACTGCGCAAGAGATCCGAGAGTTGCTGGGACAGTGGTGCTGGCAAAGGCACACTGGAGTCCTTACCTTAAGTAAATGCTGAAAATATTGACCATCTGCTCGCAAACAGGCAGTATAACAAGTTGAAGATGTTCTAGCTCAGCAGTAGAAATCTACAGAAACTTAGTGATAACAATCACTAGAAATCCTGTTGCTAAGCTTAGACGAGTGCTGCCCATATGTCAATATTTCCGTAATTTATCTTAAGATATGTATTTTAGTGCGCCTTTGGTGGCACCACTTTCCTGGCAACTCTTGGATCTCTCGCGTAATGGAGAAAGGCAGCAACGGCAGTTACATTATAATTTAACAATATATATATCTTTAGACCCTTTTACTAGAATCCTTTTTTTTTCTTGTCTTCTATGTTGGTATTGGAAGCTATGACAATGCATGTGAAGTTGGAATGTATTAGAAGTTTAGTACCGGTATATTGTTTACTTTAAATACATTTTTATTGCAACTAAGATTTTTCTCTGCAAATGCCCCATTTGCTCTGGAACTATGGCACCTAGTATAATGAAACTTTGAATATAAACTGGTTATATAATTTTAATGCTAAAAATTTTACATGATATTATTTTAATAAATTAAAGGAGATTCTATTATTGAAATGTTGGATAAATGTCTGTTAAATTTTGACTAAAACTTTGAAAAGTATTTCACTATTGTAAACCATCAGAATATAATGTCCATGTTGATTTCCTGATTAAGAAGTTTGAACAAGTTGTGACCAATAGATAGTGAGAAAAAGGAACATTAAGATCACAATTTTAACATTAGTAACATAGTTTAAATGTTTTGTACCTGTTCCTCATATATTGAAATACAGGAGACAGAGAGCAGCACTGTGAAAATGAAGGGCTCCAACACCAACTCTGGAGCTTTGTTTACACTCTTCAGAAACTTGAGGAGGTTCTTGATGCTCGCATGTCCAAAACTTGCAGCCTGATTCACATGGAACAAAACAGTTGCTGCAGCAAATCGGACCTCACGATCAGTGTCTGGAAAACAGTATAGTACACTTTTAAAAACATCAGCATCACAGTGATTTAAAAGTCAGGCAACCCAACCAAATAACACTGGGTGCTCTCTTACAGAACTCTACATTATAACAGTAGACCAGTGATACTTTCCAAAATGTGACTTGTGAAATTCACACAAAATTTAAGATGTACCATATTTATACAAATACAAAACGAATGGAATTTAGCACATAAGCTATATAAACAGAATACATAAGCTTTAAATTAAATATAAAGTTTTGCTGAATATTTTGAACAAAATAAGATATTTATTTGACACCAAGTCAACTAATTACACTAAACACTTGAGCAATGTCTGGAAGTTCAGAGATCCAGCAACAGATGCCTCCACAATTGATACACCACCACCCCCATCGTTGACGCTGACAAAGAAAGATTTAGTTGGAATTAAGGGTTGAAAATAGGAACAAGTTCCCGAAACCGGACCCAGTGAGTAAAAATAAGTGATGCTTGTGTTACAAAAACTGACTCAAATTCTTTTATTTTTAATTCAATCACATCACTGTCATAAGCTTCTATGCATATTTGCAAGTTTTGAACTTACTTGGAAGTTTTGCCAAAACATGTTTTGAAGGGCTAGTTTCCTTCATTTTCAACCGGATATAAAAAAAAAGGTGAAACTAAGATACATTTAAAACTAAATCTTTCCTTCCTTTTTTTCTTTTCTTTTTTAATTTGAATTTGTGCAGAAATTCACGTGCTGGGTAGGAGTGAGGCAGAGGGTAGAATGGAAATAATGCAGTGATATGTGTGCAATCAGAGATAATTTACCATTGTAAGAAAATTCACCTTGGTTAATTATTAAAATTTACATGGAAATTCACATTGTTGAGCAGGTGAGACTGAACGAGGAATATGGAAATGTACCGGCATGTATGCAGTGGGAGCACATGACAGCGGTAACGACGATGAAAATAAAATTTTCAATTTAGAGAACATACCAAATATAACACAAGTTTGAAATTTTTTATTGCGCATTGTGAGCGGGAGAGAATCGGAGAGTGGAAATGTGTGTCTGCGCTGGGTGGTGATGGCGACAGCAACTTAGCTATAACAATGATGATGGATAATGACTTTCTATTAAGACAGCATACATAATATATCGTTATAACAAGTTTTAGTTAATTCAAATTTGCGTGTAAATTCACGTTATAGACTGCAGTATATCTCCAGCGGGGGAAGAGAAATGCGCAGCTAAACATCCTCTCTTTCTGCTTGACCGTTGCCTCTGATTATAACATTATGTGAAAACACTGATGTAAAAAGAGCTCTTTTATTTTTATTTTAGTCTCGGAGAGAAATATTTTTTCGAATTGAGAATGCTTATAGACCTGTTAACAGTTAACTTTCGGCGCAAAAGGAAATGCATAGAATCTACTGCATACTTCAGACCTTTGGCAATAATCTTTATCATTTCCCCCAGGGTTCATCATTGCCCTACCTGCAATGTTTGAAGCTTACTTTTCCCACATGCTATTTGGAAAACATATACATCACAAATGCAAGACAACCCACAGTTTTCAAATTAATATTTTGGAAAAAACATTGTGTTGTATTCATATAAATACGATACATTTGTCATATAAATATTTTTAATATATGGTATTTTAGTCATAATAGTTAAGAGCTATTTTTGAGAAAATAAAAAATTTCAAAAAATCTTTCATGTAAACGATAGTTTTAGAGTGAGGTGGGGGGTGAATTTCCTAAAAATCTTTTTATTTCATCCTTGGAAGATAATAAACTTATATACCAATGGTTACATTTAATTTACTTTTCGAGTTATGCTGTCAAAAACACCCATCCAGGCTTTTTTCTAAAAAAGCTATTTTTTGGACTGAGGGGACCTCACAAAGAATATTTCTGGTGAAATTTCAACATCAAATTTATGGGTTGGAATATGATACCTTCTCTACCTACTATATACTTACATAGTATGTATAGAGAAAGTAAAAATCTACCCCTAAACCACATGTTTTATTCTGTTGCTGAATTCATGAATACCTCGTTTTGGTTATACTAGACTATAAGACTTGTTTATTTTGAATTTGAATATGGTAAACAATCCATCCAGCTCTTTATCTGATTTTTATAACACCGAACTGATTTTTGTTTTATGTGTCCTGTTTTTCTGAGCATTTCAGCTCAAGAGGAAGCTTGATGACTGCCTTCAAGACCAAGATTTTACTTAGCGTCAATTGTATTTAGTTTAATCACTGTTGTAAAATATATTGTATATAGAACTATAATCATTCTGTTAAAATATGTCATTTCTTTTTGATGAAACCTTGAATTCGTTGTACTTTTTTGAGGTAAATATATATTCTATTTCTATCATAACCCACTTACAACCCTTATAATATACTGTATTTATCCAAATACAAGACGATCCCCATTTTTCAGGGCTTAGTTTTGGAATTTAGCATATCATCTATATAAGATATGTTCAAAAGACATAACTGCATAAAAAGAATTTTTAAATTTGAAGGTTTACCATATATTGTGAATAAACTAATGGACACTTAAATTCCTTATTTATTTATTTTTTGTACTTCATTTGAATTTATGCAGAAATTCACATTTTGAGCATTCGTCGAAGAGGGGAGTATGGGAATGTATGGTATGGGTGTGATGGTGATGGTGGTACCATTACTGTAACAACAATGATGGATAAGATTTTGTATTTAGACAACATACGTAATATAACACATCGTAATTGTGTTTACCTAAGAACAATTTTAATGAAAGGGAATTTTGGAGCAGTGATACGTATGAATAGAATATTTTTGATTTGGGTTTGTAACACTTAAGTATAATTTTTCCAGACCAGTTTCAATGCCATGTGGGCATCATAGTCGATGGTTTCCAACTGACAATGATGCCCACATGGCTTCGAAGCTGGTCTGAAAAAATTATACGTAAGTGATACTTAAGTGTTAAGAACCCAACTCAAAAATATTCTTCGTTTACCTGATTTGAATTTGCACAGAAATAGACACTGGGAATGGGTGAGACGAAGAACAAGAAGTACAGTACATGCGATGATAAAACATGACAACAGTGTAGCTGTAATGACCATTATTTATGGATGCTATTTTATGTCAAGGCAAAATACTTAATATAATATATCGAAAAACGTTTTACTAGTTTGAATTTGTGTATAAATTCACTTTGTCGTATATGTGCAGCCTGAGGAGGGGAAATGTGATGCTAATCTCTCTCTGCTTGACCGTTGACTCTAATACAACATTACGTGCAACTACCGATGTGAAAGGTAATCCTCTAATTTTATTTTAGCCTTGAAGAGCAATCTTCTTTTCAATGAGAATGCTCATAGGAACCCTAACAGCTAATGTTTGGTGCAAAATGAAATGCCCAAAATCTGCCGCACACATCCAACCTTGGCGATAATCTATACCATTTTCCCCAGGCTTTGCCAGTGCCGTACCCACGAAGTTTGACACTTACTTTTTTTCTGTATGGTATTTGGAAAACATATCGCGAATGCAAGACGACCCCCAGTTCTGAACATTAATATTTTGAAAAAAACATCACCTTGTACTCAGATAAATATTGTACTATAATTATAGCAGAGTTTTAGAAAATTGAGTGTTACAACAGAAGTTTTTTCTTGTCATCAATAATATTAATATAAGAATTTATAAAAAATACCCCTTATTTTTATGAATAAAAGCATAGATTATGCATTTATTTATTAAATAAATTGAAGTTTATTAATAAAGTGAAGTTTTGTTAAAAATGACTGTAATATTAAAAAAATAGTTTTACTCTTTATATGAATATGTTGAATACTGTAAGGGGAAAATTTAAACTAGGTATTATGGGAAAAGCCTAAAATATACTTTTAAACAAGTGTGACTATTTAGATTTAGAAGCCTGCTAACATTATAGCACTGCACCATAGTGACTGCCTTGAATCCTTGTTCCTGTCCACCTGGGGAAGTTTGATGATGGCACTGAAGACAAGGATCACACTTTTTCAAATTTAATATTAAATTCAATGTTATTATTAAATGTAAATTTTTAAGAATGTAGTCAATGTTTAGAATGTGTTTTATATCTTTTGACAAAGCCATGAATTCTTTGTAATTTTGAAGGTGAATAAAATGATTTATTTTATTTATTGTATTGCTTCAGTTTATGTGAAAAGCTTGATACTAAGAGTTTGCATTACCTGCTTGTATTCCATCATCATCATTGTCATCAGCTTGTGTGTCATCCTGCAGCAGTTTACTGTAGAGTCTTGTAGAGAAGTACGTCTGCAGCCGCAAGAAGAGAATGACACCATGCTGAGTCTTGCACAGCTGCAGCAAGTGGTGGACTAGAGGGGGCACCTCCTGGGGCTGCAGATGGTTCAGTGTCTCACAGAACTTGTTCATCACTTGCAAGTGTTCCTCGTTGCTCATGGGCACATCACTGCAACAAGTTGCTCTGCTTCTTAACACTGGCTCATCCTTTTCTTTGAGGATTCTCATCTTTAAATTACCTCTTGGCTTTGTGTAGAACTGTTACGTTTCAAAATAATGTGGTATGTATATAGTTCAAACATCTAATCATACATGCCTTCTTTCATTCTTGTCTAACATATGGTATACTTCTCTGGGGTAATTCTGCAGCAACACAAACTAAATTCAAATGGCAGTTAGATGTATTGCTAATCTAGATTATAACCATCCCTGCAGACAACTTTCCAAAAATTTAAAATCATGACCATGCCAGCATTGTACATTTACCATTCATTGATGTTCATAAAAGAAAACCTACAAAAATATGCACTCAGACAGACAGTAGATGGCTACATAACACAAAATAAATATACTATAGACTTACCTTACTCAAGATTATCAAAAATTCATGACAGCCATAAATATCTAGGATTAAGTATGTACAGCAAACTTCCAATACTAATAACCTCATTACCCAATCATAAATTCAAAACATTTCTGGACAATTGGCTAAAAGTAAAGCTTTTTACTCAGTAGAAGAATTCTTTGAATGTAATAACTTTCAAATAGATCAGTAATATCTAAACTAGCTTTGTAAAATGTAACCATTAATTTATCATAAACATGTTGTACAAAGCTTGTTATGCAAATATATTCAACTGTTTTAAATGGTGTAAATAATTGTATAAAGCTCCAATTTTGTAATGTGATAAATTATGTACTAGACGAGACCAATTACAATGTTGTAAAACAGATTAGCAGTCAATAAACACTCTCTCTCCTCTCTCTCTCTCTCACGCACCCACCCACACACACGAGGATCATTTCAGAAGTCATAACATTTATTTTTATCAGTCAATAAAGCTGCAGGAAACAAAACTCAGGATATACGATTGAAATTTGTTGTAATATTCTTCTCAATGCTGGTTTTCACAGGAACTTGCTTTATTATTTTTAATATTTTCTTTCATAATTTAAAGATAGCATATAAATTTGTGGACATGCCCCATATTAGAATACCATGTGCAAAAATGGAGTGAACATATCCAAATCACATAGAACTTAATAAGCCTGTGCTACACATTTACTTGCTACTCTGAATGCATAGCAGATTTTGAATACTTTTTTGGCTAGATAATCGATATGCATGTTCCATTTACCTCCAAATCTAATCAAATACTGATCTAATACTTACATGAACATCTCGGCTAAAGATATGACTGTGGATGGTTGCCACTTTAGCAAGATGAGTGATTTGATCACCTGCGACTTGTACTCTTTGCCTTTCATCTCCAAACCTTTGTGCTGGATGGCATCCTCGTTCACCAGCAAACTCAACAGCTTCGGCAGCAGATCTTTCCAGCTGTAACATCATCTCATTAAGTGAGGCTAACAGGACTTTTGCAACAGGTGTATTTATGGAGTCAGTTTTTAACATCAGTCACATACATTTTGGCGGGATTTCATGGCCTGTCATGCTTTTATCAAGACTATGGTTTTCTTTACAAAAGTGAAATGCTACTACTAATTTATCCTTTTGTTTGAATTTAAGATTTCTAAAGTGCTCTTTGCACTTGATTTTTACTTTCTCTACACGTACTATATACATAGTGTATAGAGAAGGTATACCCAGATTTCACTAGAAATATATGTTTTGAGACCCCCTGGATCCAATAAAAGCACTTTTAGAAAAATGTCCATATGTGTGTCTGTGGTCAGTATAGCTTAAAAACTAAAAGACCATTAAATACCAAACTTGGATTTAAGTTCGTTACCTTTCAAGGATGTAACACGAAAATTTTCCAGAAAATCTCTACCCTTTACATGGAACATTTTTTGAAAAGCTTGTTTTTCTCAAAAATGGTTCTAACAAATTGATTAAAATAGGTATATTAGTTATTCACAACACAAATAAGTAGTATATTTTGAATTTTTTGGGAATAGCCTCTGAAGAGCACTTTATTCTGCTTAATTTTTGCAGAATTTTGAGTAATAGTTAAACTAAAAGACAAAAATGTACTGCACAAAAATTGTTGGCTGGTTGGTTGGTATCTAATGTTAAATGCTTGATAATTAAATCATTCGTTTTTTTGAACTCCAATATTTTGCAATTTATATCATATACATTTTTGTTGTAGAGTTGACCGTTTCCAAGATATTCCTTGCTACTGGTTTCAATTGTAAAATACTTATACTTTTCTCAGACAGGAAGTGTCTGTTTTTCCTTTGTTCTACTCCTGGCCAAGCAAAGAAGCTAATTTCAATGACAATCGCATAATTACAACTTTTAAAACATTTTACTATCACTTTAGCATAGCACATTCCTTTAGTTCCCTTCTACTTATAAGGAACTGAGTAACAAGAACATTCTGCTAAAGCTTGTCTCAATTAGCATGATGTAGAAAGAAGAATAATTTTATGTAAGAAGTATGTTTGTAGAACAATTAGAGAAAGTCATGTGAGTGTAGCACTTCAGATTTTTAAACTTATTTTGGTTTGTCCTATGTAGAATTCTTCTTCTTGATTTGATGCATTCCTAACAGATTTTCTGATGGAATCATAACTTTTGTTTTTGAATTTAGCAACTTCATCGTGGAAAATCGGTTTATAGGAGCCAAGGTTACAATGAGAGCAAAACTTCAGAGAGTAAAATATCTATAGGACTTACTTTCAGAAACTTCAAATCAGGGAAAAGGTATCTATACTGTAAGGGAAAATTTTCATAAAAATCATACCCTATAACTACAGCTTTTGTTTTTAACAATAATTGAAAAAATGTTGAATCAATAAATAAAATGTTTTGTATCCATTTGACATAATTTTGAAATTGGCAGGCTTATTATTCTGGAAATGTTTTGAGAACTTTTCATTCTTTCAAGAATGATGTGGTTTTTAACAATAAATATCTTTTTTACTTTCTCTTTATACTGTAGAGGTAGAGAAGGTTCCACTCCACTTAAAAATTAAATACCAAGACTTTGCCAAAAATACATATATTAGGGCCCCCTGTATTAAAAACATTTTTTTTTGAATAAGGTGCATGTATGTCAGTGCATCCGTGTGTCAGTGAGCACAATAACTCAAAAATAATCATTAAATACCAAACTTGGTATTTAAGTTGAATATCTTCCAAGGATGCGACACAAAAATTTTCAGGAAAATCTGCTCATTTCAAACTACCCTTTACATGGAAAAATTTTCAAACATTTTGTTTTTCTCAAAAAAGGACTACAACAAGTTTGATTAAAATACTGCATATTAAAGTTACTTACATGACAAATAAAATGTATATATTGAATTTCCTCTGGATGAGTTTTGCATAACCATAAGAGATAGACAAAAACCATCTGCACAAAAAATGTAGATCTCATCAAAACACACAATTTGTCATATACATTTTTCTGTAGAGCTAACCACTTCCAAGATATTCCTTGTTACTGATTTAAATTTTAAGCTACTTAAACTTTTTTTTCAAACGGGAGATCAGCTTTCATTTCATCTCTCTTTTGTTTTACTCATGATCTAAGGCAAACCAAATATCAATTGTTTCACATAGCAACCAGCTTTTTAACCAATTTGACTATCACTTTAACCTAATGTATTACTTTATTTCCCTTTTACTTAGAGGGAACTAATATACCGTTCCTGCTAATGTTTACCTTGATTACCACGATACAGCTAAAGGAATAACATTAGTTTATAGAGAAAGTTAATGTAAATGGAACACATTAGTTTTTTTTTTATCATCATTAACTCTCTGACAGCCAGGTGTTAAATATTAGAGAATGGTCACTCTGAAAGCAAAGTTGCACTTACAGAACATGTGAATCCCAATGATAAAGATACAGTAGAAGACAATTTAAAAATAACACAAAAGTTTTAGGTAAAATGTTTAAATTTTCAAGGCTAGTTACTAATTAAGTATCAGTGATTTGAATAACACAGAGTGATTTATGTAGAACTGACATATTTCTTTCTTTAATTATTCTGTTGGAAATTCATTCAATATTAGCACTAAATTAAGCAGAATGTTCTGGAGTTTCGATTCCTTGTCACTAGACGCGCAGATGTTTATGTTTTATTCCTAATTGTATTGTTGGCAGCTCTTTCGAGATTTTGTTCTTGTAGTCAACGTACAATGTAGAGCGGAGTCCAGGATACTTTCAGCTACATGCCATACATCAAATGAATCCATGAACCTAATTGCAAGTTTCTTTGACGACCAGATAATTTCCAGGAAACTGTGGTCACTGAGATCTCTGGACTTCTTTCTATGGGGTTACTTAAGAGTCGGGGTTTATGCCACACGTCCCCAGACATTGGACGATCTGAAGCACAACATCAAAGAAGGAGATTCAAGCTATTGACAACAGAGTCCTCCAACGAGTGGCCAGTACGACGTGTTGAGTTGTGCCTTAAGCAGGGTGGAGGACATTTTCAACCTTTGCTATAAAGGTAAATAATCTCCCAAAATTCCTGTACAATTTAGGTATAATATGTTGTCGCTAGCATAACACGTTTTGAAACAATGAAAGAAATGTGCCAGCTCTATATAAATCACCTGTATAATGGCAGAATTTAAGTGATTAAATGCATTTAAACTACTTGTTTTAATTCTCATTTGCTTCTTTGTTATAAAGAAATTTGTGTCATTGCTGAAGAGCTAAGCCATGCTGAACACAGAAACACATTAGATGTAGTAACAGAACTGGCATTGAAAGCAAAAAGTGCATCTTACCATTTTTCTGTGAAACATCCCTTCAAAGTCTATGACTACTGATATCAAATGCTGACAAGAGGTTTTTCTCTACGTATAACTTAGTTTTAACAGACAAAAGGACAACTATCAAAACAGCATTACACAACTTCTTGTATGAACTTGTTTAATGCGATATTTGACTCTATTCATAATATTGATTGCAAACATAAGGTTTGAATTTGAAAATAAGAGGTTTTTAACATTAATGTTGCTTAAGTAACCTGTTAATTTTCATTTCAGTTATGTCATTACTAATTAATTTTGCCTGAAAATTAGAACAAAAGTAATCTGAATTTATGTACAATATTCAACACAAACAGCACCAATTAAACAGTATAAATGTGAACTTTTTAAATAACTGTCAACACAAAGTCAGGCTTCTAGTTATAACCCTATCCAGACTGTCTTTCAAAGGTCATTTCAAACTTGAAACCGTTATAAATATTATAAATACTGGACAAGCAGTGGGGCTTGTTTTTTTCTTTTTTTCTATTTTTTCAGTTCAGTGTTACAATGGATACAGTTTTGTTATATAAAACATTAATAATTTTATTCACACTGCTTTAAGAATTTGTAAGTTACAAATCATAGCTCTATCACTAAATGACAAAATATAGCTCATTTGATACTATTATGAAAGCAAGAGGAGTTTTTATCAAGCTCTGAGAAAATTTAGAATTCTTTAACAATTTAGAGCAAGCCCATGTTCCATCTGTAATTAGGAAACTGGTTCTGTTGCTGATAAGAAGTCATTGATGTCACTGTTGCTGAGGTACTTCATATTTACAGCCCTGCAAAACAATTAACTACCCAGATTTTTGGCCATCATGTCAGCAGTAGACACTTTCCAACAAAGTGGCTGCTGGAGATCTCAATCCAACCGACTTTTGGTTGTGGGATTATCTTAAAGAATAAGTTTTCCACATCCTACAACCCGACAGCAACTGGAAATTTCTAATATTCCAAGACATCATCTTGAAAATGCTGTTTTTGGAGTTGCAGAAACAATGGTGTACAATATACATCTTCCCAATGTTTTATAAAACTTCATATTTTGCCAAGTGTATGACCTCTTTACTTTCTCTGCATGTGCTATGTACAGAGTGTATAGAGAAAGTATTGTATTACACCCAAAAATTCTATACCGAGATTTCAACAGAAATATATGTTTTGAAGTCCCCCGAGTCCAAAAAAGAAAAAGAAAAAAGAATTGTGCGTGTGTGGGGACAGCATTGCTCAACAACTAAAAGACAGTTAAACACCAAACAAAGATTTTCAAGAAAATCCCCCCCAACCGAAATTACCCTTTACATAGAAAAAGTTTTGAAAATTTTGTCTCAAAAATGTCTCTTAATTTTTATTAAACTACGGTACATTAAAGCTATTTACATTACAAATAAAATGTGTATCTTGAATTTTCTGAGTTTTGCATAACTGGTAAACTGTAATAGATACACAAAAACTTACTACTTAAAATTTTAGATCTCATTATAACAAACAATTTTTGTTGTAGAGTTGACCACTTCCAAGGTATTCCTTTATATTTGTTTCAATTGTAAACTATGCATTTTCTCAAATGGGGTCACCCTTTGTTTCTTCTCTCATTTGTTTTTCTGGTAATGCAAAGTGAACCAAACTTCAATTGTCACACATCGATCAGCATTTAAAAGGTTTGACTATCACTTTAGGCTGGTATATTCCATTATTTCCCTTCTGCTTATAAGGAACTATGAAGTAAGACCAATTATGTTAGTGTAGATAGAAGAATAATATTTTATGAGAATAATTTATTTGAAGAACAGGTAGAGAGTCATGTGAAAGTCCTATCTAAAATATTATAATATTTATACAGATTAAAAGTTTGAAATGGCCCTATGTTTTGTAAGAATATTGTAGATGTACCTGGAATGATCGCTGTTTTCATCTTGAATGGAGTTGAGACAGTATTCTGTGAACTGCACCAGATGTACTGGCGTAAACCTGTCCAGCTCGAGGGCCAGCCTGCTCAAGATTAACGTTGACTGTTTGCTGTTTAACTTCCTTGACTGCAGCTCCTTCAGTACACTTTCTGTCACCTGCAACACAATCATATATATTACATAATCATTCTAATGCGTTCCATTCAAATGACTTTCTCTACCTATTCTACAACAAGCCAATATAACAAAAGCTTATTATTCTTTTTACTTCAAGATAAACTTTACCAGAAACAGCCTTTTTACTTTCTCTACACGTACTATTTGCATAGTGTATAGAGAAGGTATTGCACTCCACCCAAAAATTCCATACTGAGATTTCACCGGAAATATATATTTTAGGGTCCCCTGTAACAAAAAAAAGCATTTTCAGAAAAAGGTCTGCACGCGCGCGTGCATGTGTGTATGTGCGTATGAACACGATAACTCAAAAACGAAAAGTCGGTAAGATATCAAACTTGGTATTTAAGTATCCTCCAAGGATGTGACATGAAGATTTTGAGAAAAATCCCCCCACCCCAAACAACCCTTTACATGGAACTTTTTTCAAAAATTTTGATTTTTCAAAAAATGGCTAACAATTTTTATTAAAATATTGTATATTAAAGATATTTACCTGACAAATAAAATATATATCTTGAATTTTCTTGAAATAACCTCTGAAGACTACTTTATTCTCAATGAATTTTACGGAATTTTGCATAACTGCTAAACGGTAAGAGATGGACAAAAACTTACCACACAAAAAATGTATAGCACGTTAAAACACACAATTTATGTTATATACATTTTTACGTGGATTTGGTCATTTTTGAGATATTTCTTGTTTTTGGTGTCACCTTTAAAAAACATACTTTTCACATACAGGAATTTATCAACTCCTGTCCATACAGACAAAGGAACTTCAGTCACATAGCAACCAGCTTTTGAATATCACTTTTTCCTTCCCTTATTTCGCTTCTACTTACAAGGAAGCAAGTAATAAGACTATTTTTGCTAATTTGTTCTCAATTAGTATGAAGTAAATAAAAGCATAGCCTTTTTAACAATAACTTGTTGCAGAGATGCAGAGAAAGTCATGTGAATGGAACACATCAGCTTTTTTACTTTATTGTGAATAGAAAGGAAATAAGGGAATGCACTAGGCTAAAGCAATAGCCAAATCTTTTAAAGCTAACACTCTGTGTGTGTGTCTCTCTACCTATTAGCACATGATAGAGAAAGAAACAAGTTATGGGTATGCTCTTATCTAAGCTGAAAGTTGACGGCACATCTGGCTTAGAGAATTGTCTAAGAGTGTTGCTGACTAACAATTGTAAGTTTCTGTCTTATCAGTTGAATTGAGGTTACGCTTAACCCCTGTTTTACTTTCTATAGCATTTATGTACAGTGTACATAGTAGTTGAGAAGGTATTGTATTCCTCCTAAACTTTGAAACCAAGATTTTCCTGAAAATACATGCTTTGAGATCCCTTGAATTCAATAAAAATCATTTTTAGAAAATGTCCTGGTGTGTGACTGTCGGTAGCATAACTCAAAAATGAAAGTCTGTTAATTACCGACTAGGTATTTAAGCTCAGTATTTGCCTAGGATGTGACAAAGAGTTTCAGGAAAAATCCCCACACCCAAAACTACTCTTTACATTGAACATTTTTTGAAAACTTTGATTTTCTCAAAAATGGCTCTAATGATTTTTATTATAATACCATATGTTTAAGATACTTTTATGATAAATGACATGTAAATCTTGATTTTTCTGGGAAGATCGATTAATTTTGCTCAGAGGCCTCTTTTATCAGGCTTGAGGTTCTTTTACATGCCATGATCTACGACACGGGACTAATGGCTTTACTTCTCTTTCGAAGGAAGTCATGCTGAGGATTTTTATGCCTTAAAAAATACATTGTCCTACGCCAGGTTTGAACCCGCAACCTTGGGTTTCATTCTGATTTTGGTAGCTGTTATATACACGATGATTCAAAAACACTTTTACAACTTTTGGGGATGGATTCCTTACATCAAAGCAAGAAAATAAGTTCATATAAACATATGCTATAAAACCCTTCATTTTTGCATAATTCATTTATTAATGAAAGTTTGCGTTCAACGGTTTTCTAGTCCAATTTAACTAAACACCCATTCATAGAAGGCTTTGACCCATTTTACCCTGTAGAATTGGCATTATGTTGCCATGGCTACTTGTTTTCATTTGTCAATTGTGTAATACAGTCTCCCAGCATGCCTTGCAGGTCCTAACTACAGAAGATGTGCTCCTGCAAATAAGAAGAAACAAGTGGTTTATGTTTGATAGTCCTCCATCACATTTTAGTCTCATTGTTTGAGATGAACTGGCTGGTATCTACCATGACAGATGGATAAGTCTCATGGCCTGCACCCTTACCCAACCTCGCCGCCCTCCATGGTGTAATGGTTACCATGCTAAGTTAATATTCCCAAGGGTGCAGGTTCAAACCCAGCGGAGGATGATGGAGTTTTTTGGGTGTAAAAATTCTTAGCATGGCTTCCTTCGGAAGGGACGTAAAGCCGTTGGTCCCATGCCTAGGTTTACAGCACGTAAAAGAACCTCAAGCCTGATAGAGAGGACTCTGAGCAAAATTAAGTGTCTTTCACGCCCAGTTTAGAATGGGACGCTGAGAACCACAGCAGTTAAAGAGCGTCCATAAATAACACACTATTTACATTTTTCACCCAACCTCAATCCTTTGGATTTTTAGTCTTTGAGGGTACCTTAAATAATTGATTTATGCAGCAGATATCAAGGATGAAGAAACTCTTAATCTACATGTTCATGAAAACCTGTGAAACCATATGAAATCAAAAGGGAGTATTTGACAGTCCATTCTTTGACATATGCATGTGTGTGTAAATGCAAGAGGAGCACATTTAGACATTTGCTATGGTGTTTGTATTCACACATCCTAGCAAGTTGACGTCAAAAACAGAATGAGTCACATTAAAATAATAACAATTGGAATCTCAATAAATTGAAAACAAAGGGCTTTGGGACATGTGCTATATATGAACATTTTTTTCTTGTTTCAAAGTAAAGAACCAATCCCCAATCTTTGTAAAAGTATTTTTGAATCCCTCTGTATAATTAAACTAAATAAGTTATTTTTACTTTCTCTATACGTACTATGTACATAGTGTGTAGAGAAGGTATTGCACTCCACCCAAAAATGTTATACCGAGATTTCACCGGAAATATATGTTTTAGGGTCCCCTGTATCCCAAAAAAGCATTTTCAGAAAAAGGTCTGTGTACGTGTGAGTGTGTGTGTGTGTGTCCACGTGCCTATGAACACGATAACTCAAAAAGAAAAGCCGGTAAAACACCAAACTTGATATTTAAGTTTAGTATCTTCCAGGTATGCAACACAAAGATTTTGAGAAAAATCCCCCAACCCGCCTTTACATGGAACTTTTTTCAAAAAGTTTGGATTTCTCAAAAATGGCTCTAACGATTTTGATTAAAATATTGTATATTAAAGATATTTACCTGACAAATAAAATGTATATCTTGAATTTTCTGGAAATAGCCTCTGAAGACTACTTTATTCTGGATGAATTTTATGGATTTTGCATAACTGCTAAGCCATAAGAGATGGACAAAAACTTACCAGACAAAAAATGTAGAGCACATTATAACACACAATATATGTTATATACATTTTTCTCGTGGAGTTGATCATTTTTGAGTTATTCCTTGTTTTTGATTTCACCTTTCAAAAACTCACACAGGAATTTGTCAACGCCTGTCCATACAAACAAAGGAACTTCAGTTACATAGCAACCAGCTTTTGACTATTACTTTAATCTATGGTACTCCCTTATTTCGCTTCTGCTTAAGGAAGCACGTAATTCTGCTAATTTTTTCTCGATTAGCACAAAGTGAATGCTTTTTAACAATATTTTGTTGCAGAGATATAAAGAAAGTTACATGAATGGAACACATCAGATTTTTAATTCTCAACAAGTATTGATGCAGGAATATCCCAATACTTACCTTAACTCGTTTTGCTTCTGTATCACCTCTCTTGGATAATCCTCTAAAAATGTAGAACAGCAACTGTGGGGCATCGTTCTGACATATCTTGGTGCTCATCAGCAAACACAACTGTAAAACAGTTTACCATAAATACTTACTTCAGATGCTCATCAATTATTTTAATTAAAATTGTATTTCTGATGTATAATCTACAGTAAATATGTTATAAAATTTGGCTGGCAGTAGCACAGTCCATCACCCAGTCACACAAGCATGGACGTCAAATAAAATCTCAAATCACATTAACAATTATCAGAATAAACAATCATCAAATATTAATAGTGAATCAATTGTCCCATCATTAACATTCCTCAAAATCCAGTTACAGAAATTTACCCGACTCTGGTGATCACGTGGTAGCAATTCCTAGACAACAGTAACTTTGTATGGTTCGAGTTTTCAAAGTTTTGTTGCTTTCCATGTTGAAGCTTTTAAAATATCAGTTTCTTGTGCAAGATGCCTAAGAGATTTTCAAGATGACCGTAATAAGCTTTCTCTAATTTCATTTAATTTCTGCCCCATAAGCCCACGCCTGTTTACCTTTCTCTTCCTATCACAAATTGATCCCATTTCCCTGAATTTATTTACAAGCAAATGAACTGTCTCCCTACTCGGAACATGCACCCCAGGATATTTAGTTTCAAATTGCCTTACAACTTCCCTACAAGATTTTGTAAGCACATACATATCATACTCTTTGTGGTACTGTATACTGCATTTTGAAAGCACTTCAAGCAAGACTAAACACTTCTTAACATTTCTAGTGTTATTCATCTATGAACTAGAAGTAAAACTGACACACGTGCGATGACAGAACAGATGAAGGACATGCACACAGGGAAGTGAAGTGAAGGTCAGATAAGCCGTGCTCCTCATGACCAAGTTTTGGAACAAACGTACTGTATATTACTAATATTTTAAGGAGAGAAAACTTGTGTATCTACTTAGGTAATCTCAAACACAAGTCAATCAATTTTCATAATTTTTTCATCACCGAAAAATCCAAATTGTTCTGACATTGAGTTATAAAACAACTTTTCATAAATTACTAAAAGATTAAAAAGAATATGCAACACCTTTGTACTTGAGTATGAATGCATTGCTATTATAAAAGAATATACTTACAAACAAGGCTTTGAGAATGTCATGGAATAGAAATAGGCAAAACTTCTGCATTTGGCACCCAGCCTAAACTTTATTAAAAAATAATAAGGTGAAAATGAGATATCACAATTCCAGGAGTAGATAGACGGTTTAAGAGATTTATAGGTCAGCAGAAGTACTTTTTTGTCAGTTTTGGTCCATATTTTTGGATATTTGGTGCAAAAAGTTCACCATGGTAATTCTACACAACAGCTCTAATATTTTTGCCGTTTACTAAGCATAGTGCCAAATTGGAATACTGTATCCGCTGGAACCACCAACGTTATGTTTAAACAACATCGCTAGATATGAATCTACGTCGTGATGTCTGTGGTGGGAAACGAGGGTGAAATTTGCGCATTGTGGCGAAACACAAAGTAATTTAAAATGAAGCATACGTAAACTACACAAAGAATATCCCAGAACTGATATATGTATAATTGGTAATTATAGAGAACTTGGGCCCTTCTAGAAATTAAACTAATTGTGGTTTGACTATAAGTTTGGTTTACACTTGTTACGTTTTCACCAATTTTTTTTATCGGAAAAGCTCCGTAATTAAGTTAGACGCTAATTTATTGCGTGCGCGTAGCGATCCTTTTTTGTGAATATTTATGAAGTATGCTGCCTAGAAGGAGTAGAATATAAATAAAGAAGTCTTTTAGTACTTTTGCAATGTAAATATATAATAATACTACACACTAAAGTGTCTAAAACCTGAGTTTCATTGTCGGCGGCAGGCGAAGTGTTGTGGAATGCAACACCGGCATATGTCGCTAGACGCTGTGCTGATGTATGACAAGTATGTTTCACGCAGATACAGCTGTTCAGTGAATTTTATTATACAGAACTTCGGCCACTCTAAAATCGAATGAAACTAAGTGCGATTGATTGACTTTGTATTTATGATGACAATTTCAAAGCCTGTGGATTTCAAATTTAGCGCGAGGTTAGGTTCCAATCCGTTTAGGTTAGTGTATGTATATAAATTTATGTTTTTAATTTTATATCGTGGTAGTACCTCATCATCGATATTTCCAACAACTCCTAACAGCGCAAAGGATACAACATTAGCTTTTTAAACCATCTCCCCACCCATAACCCCTCTCTAACCACACCCGTCCCGTTAGAGTGCAAAACTGCCATAAGTCGCAGCGGAGAGAGTTAGCGGCCCAACTTGTAAATAATTACCGCATAATTTAGCAGGAAATATAGAAACTTAGATTTGTTTCGCTTTAATAAACTGCTGCAATGCAGAATTGCCTTTTTTCGCTGTATTTCTCAGTTTATTACAGTACTTCCTTTGCTACTAAAGATGTTTTAAATCGATAAGATATTCAAATTAGGGGAATTTTTAAAACCTTTCGTTACAATATTGAATGTAAATATCTACTGGACTGAGTGATACAGTGCTAAACGTGAAACTTTCCTAACCTCACTTCTGATTAATACATTAGAGGCAATACATGTGTTTTATTTAACCTTAGCTTTAAGATGCACAATAAAAAAGAAAATTACGTACCCTATCATCCTCCACACTCGTGACAAACTTTTGCAGTGCTTCGACATCCTGGCCTTGTCCTAATTCTCTTAGTTTTGCTTCTACACTTTTCAAAGACATTTTATAGTATCATTAATAAAACATATCACGTGTCACAAAACGGATTCAACATTGGAATATTATAAAACAGCACATGTTACATTATGACATTCACAAAATTGGCGGCTTTTACTGCTCCTTCAAGTTTGGGCTTGTGCCTGTCAAATTAAGGATTCATACCAACACACATGAAATTTCCCGTTATCACTAAAAGTTAGTAAATACTTTCACGGCCGCCAATTTGGAGTTTGTGGTACTACTGATATAGGTGTCTATATCGCGGGACAATTATTAAATTATTTGTTTGTTAACGAAGCTGTCAATTGAAAGATGCTAAGCTTAAATACCATGTTTGGTACTTAACTAAATTTACTTTTTTGTGTTATATCGTTCACAAACACACAGACGACTTTTTATTAAAAATGTTTTTTTGGATTTAGGTGTCCTCAAAACATGCATTTCCAGTGAAATCTCGGCAGTAAATTTTTGAGAGATTCTCTACTTACTTTGTACATTGTTCATGCATGCTAGAGAAAGTAAAAATGCGTTTTAGAGAACGTTATAAAAACAAAATAATTTGTTTAATTCACATGACTTTCTCTACCTGTTCTACAAACAAATTATTCTTATGAATAAATAAATAAATTGTAAATGAATCTAGTTTATACTCAAGTTGCTTCACTAAATAAATTACATCAACATGTTCACATCCAGCTATTTATGTGTAAATAATTTGATTTTTCTAACACTGAAACATTGTTTGTTACATGGTTCCTGTTCATCTGAGGATGTACTTTGGCACAAGAGAAACCTTAACGGCTGCCTCAAGACAAGATTAGCTTGGCAATAGTTGTACTCATTTTGATCAATATTGTAAAATATAATGTATATAGAAGTGTAAGAGATTTGTTAAATTATGTATATTTGTTTTGACAAAGCCATGAATTCATTGTATTTCTTAAGGTGAGTAAATTCTATTCTATTCAGGTGTGTGTTGCCTACATCATTAGTAGAGCTTGACCAATGGATATGTTGTTGATACCTTTCAGAGACTTCTTGTGCTCCTCTGGCAATCAATTAAGGAACTTGTAAACTGAGTTGTCTTCTAGAGGTACTGGTTTTACCAGGTGTACACTAATTGCCAACCTATGGTTTTTGTTCCAGAAATGACACTATTGCTGATTTCTCTATTTGGTTGCTTTTCATGTCTCTTAGGTGTTCCTTCAATCTGCTTCCTATGTTTTTATGTATCTTTCTTCACAGTGTTCACAATTAATTCTATAAATTCCTGATGTTTTGTGGGCTAAGACTGTTATTTTCTTTGAGCATCTTTTGAAATAACCATAAGGCCTTGGGCTGATATGTGAATTTGTTGAAAATATACTCAGTTGGTGGTGGCGGCAGCTATTTACCTCTTTCTTTCTATTATATCAACTTAAAAAATTAGTGTTTTGTTGAAGCCATTATTCTCAGTAGTTTTTATTATTTTGTTACTTTCTTTATTCATATTCTGTTAATTCATTTGATGTTGAGTAATCTGTGAGTTAGCCATAAGCATGCACATAGACTAACAATACACGCAGTGCAAATGAATACCCAAGCAAGCTCAGTTGTACAGCAATAGCCAACCTGAGATGAATTTTCTAGCATTTAGCAATGACACAAGGTCTGTAGAGCCAGTTTCAATGATATTTTACATTTTAGAAGACAATTGTAAATTTGTTCATATTTGCATTGTAAATACTGTAGCATATTTGTAACTATGTATTGTAAATTGTGACATGTATGCACTTAAGAGTGTACATAATAAAACAATCTTATTTTTAGTTTTATATAATTACTAGTAGTAACCATTATGTCAATAATTAGAAAACTATCATCTGACATTTCATCAGTGTTACATAATAAATTATGTTTACTTATATATATTAACAGTAATTTTTGATACCCTTTATTTATATGTGCTTGCAAATAAGGAAGTACATATGCTTTTATGGAGCACATTGAGTATAGTGCAGGCCTCAAAAGCCAAATGACGAGATTATATGCCTATTCAGGTGTTTTTGTAACCCATGCTTTCAGCCCTAGAGCTTTATACATTGCTCTTTTTTTTGTAGTATACAAGTATGTGCCTTTTGTTCAGTGGCTTGCTGGCCAAAACAAACCTAAAGAATCTGACTAATCTAATCTAATTCACAGTGTGACAATGTTTGTTTACATTTCCATAGCAATGGTCTTCTCTTACCTTTCATCACTCCTTGATTGATATCTGCCACATTTCTTCTTTTAATCTACTTCATGCTAATGGAGATAAACATTACCACTTCCTTATAAGCAGAAGGGAAATAAGGGAATGCACTATGCTAAAGTGAAACTCAAATCTTTTCAAAGCTGTCGGTCGCTATGTGTTTTTTGTTGAAATTCAGCTTTCTTTTTAAGGCCTAGAATAAAACAAAAGAGATATGAAATGAGAAAAGTTTAAATAGTTTAAAGCTGAAACCAATAACAAGACTAGTTAATGCTACAAAAAGGATATGTGTGACAAATTGTGTGTTTTAATGAGATCTATATTTTTCGTGTACTAAGTTTTTGTATATCTCTTATGGTTTACCAGTTATACAAAAGTCATCTAAAATGAAGAGGTCTCCAGAAAATTCAAGATATACAATTTCTCATAAAAATATCTTAAGCATATGGTATTTTAATCAAAATTGTTAAAAGCCTTTTCTGAGAAGATAAAAATTTTCAAAAATGTTCTATTTAAAGGGTAGTTGGGGGTGGAGAGAGATTTTCCTGAAAATCTTTGTGTCGCATCCTTGGAAGATACCGAACTTCAATACCAAGTTTGGAACTTAATCAACTTTTTGTTTTTGCTTGTTGGAATCAGGAGTCCTTAAAACATGTATTTCCAGTGAAATCTCAGTATCAGATTTTGGGTGAAAAACAATAGCTTCTCTATGTACATTATACATAAGCGATAGAGAAAGTAAAAAATCAAACTGGTTACTCTGAGTTCAAGGGTAGAAACTAATTAATTACATAAATAACCATGGAGTTTTTATGGAAGTTTAGGATGCAATGGAGATGGTCAGTGGAAAAACATGGCATTTGAATTAATTTTAGACACAAAGCCTGTTTATTAAAAATGTATGTATAATTTGGCTTTGCTTACATTGAATCTGGATGGCCTGGCCAATTGACCAGGGGTATGTCAGACTGTAACTAAAGTGTATGTAGGGTACTTTGTAGTTTTAAGAAAAAGTATAAATTGAATAGGTTGGCCCACTTGAATATTGCTAACATCAATTTATGAGGTGGGTAAATGATTTAAGATAGAAACATTTATATAAAAGAAAAACTCTCCAAGCTTTGATATGTACATCCGCACTTCTCTATGTGAACTCCAGCAGTCACTGTGACAATGAAAAATTTCTTGCAAAGTTTGTTGGAACATGTCTACTGAAATCGAGTGGTGTTAAATTGGTAGATCTTAGTGGCCATGTGATCGAACTTTCACTACCAATCTAACAGCCAGGAAAGATATCCAAATCTGCAGAAACTTCATTGAACCAGTGTGGAAGAGTGCCATCTTGTTGGAAAAGGTTGTTAGAATGCAGATGTACTCGTAGAAAAAGAACTGTTCCAGCATATCATGATAGAAATGGAAATGGGAGTTTTACTTATGGACACTAACTACTGTGGTTCTCAGCATCCTATTCTACACTGGGCATGAAAGACTGCTTAATTTTGCTCAGAGGCCTCTTTTTTAGGCTTGAGGATCTTTTACGTGCTGTAAATCTGCGATATGAAACCAACAGCTTTACTTCCCTTCCAAAGGAAACCATGCTAAGGATTTTTACACCTGAAAAAATTCATCGTTCTCTGCTGGGTTTGAACCCATAACTTTATATTAAGATTTGTGGAACCATGGACAGTTTTCTTGGTGAAGAAAATCAGTCCAATGCCTTTATTTAATAATAAACGACACAAAACATGACTTGGGACAATCACGAATGTGCTCTTGTATAGCGTGAGGATTCTGCAATCAAAAGATTTGCACATTATGGAAAGCTGCTTTGTCTGAGAAGAAATCAGGATCAGTGCCGACATGGTCTAGTATTCGTATTGGCAAATTCCACTCTTTTGAGCTTGTCATTTGGCTCAGATGCTCCAATAAGTGTATTGTAATCTACAGTTTGAGGCATTTGTGGACAATTCCTTGCAATGTTGATTTTAATATCTGAAGTTCCTGTGAAACTCTTCATAATGACTTCTGTGGGTTTCACTCAAGTGGGGGCTTGCCCATTTGCAACTGTTTCACTGGATATTATACAACCACCATTATGCTTCCAACAGCTAAAAATGTATTGTACCACTTCTTTATGCTTTTGGGGCATCATGGTTCAAGACTTCCTGAACTCTCTTTGAACTCAGACAATTCATTTAAACTCTGCACACCAAGCACCAGTTTGTGCTTTGATCCACAGTGTCGCCATTTTGATAAATATAAAATGTAAGAATGAAAGCCATGTCTTTGCACCATCTACTGGTAGGATTCAAAACTTGTTGCGTTTTCATTTCATATAAGTTTCTATCTTCAACTGTTCACCTGTCACATAATTGAAATTAGGGACATTTGAGTAGAGCATCCTGTATATATGAATTGAATGGGGAATATTGGATGTGACTGGCTAAGAGTCTAGGCTCAATGCCTATTCTCCATCCAGTCTTACTTCACCAGTAATGTAAACAAAAACTACAGCTTGCAATGCTTATGATTGGTTACTGAAAGTTTTACTGCTTTTCTCCATCACAAAATAGTTCCTTTATATTGCCGAGTGAATACAGAAATATTATATTACACTGTGCAATGCTATCTAAATAATATAGTATGAATGATTAATCATTATTTAATTTTCAAACTGCAAAAAAAGGCCATAGAATATTTAACACAGAAAGTTTTCGTGAGCACTTTAAAAAATTAAATATTCTAGCATTACCATGTTTATACTTAAAAGAATTACTAGTTCATGTTAAGAAAAATAAAACGTTTGTCAACCAATGCTGAGATACATATACTACCAGAAATAAAAATAATCTGTCTGTGAGCTTTCATAAAACTTCCATTTCTCTTTGAGAAATCATTTAAACATACTGGAATTAAACTGTACAATCATCTTACTATATATTTGAAAAACAGAAGTTACATAACACAATTCAAAAATGAACTCCATAAACTCCTCCTTAATAATCAGTTCTATTCAATCCATAAATTTAAGGGCCATGGAATAGGTAAGATTTGAAATTATTTGAGTTGTGTAATCTGTACCACTTAATAACTACTTATGCTAATACATTACTTTTATGGGGTCTGTTACATGTCCAAGAACTATCACAGTGAATAAATAAACAGGAAGATGAATGCACTACCAGCTATGGAGAAGAAGACTAACTACACTCACTTCAAGAAATCTATTTTATATTAAATTGGTCATTGTTTATAATTCATTTAGGATGTGTAATGCTGTACATAATATATATGTTTCCAATAATGTATCTTGTATTTCAATCATAACTGGTTGTAAATAGTAACTTTATCCTGTTAATGTATTTTCTAGTTGTGTTAAACCTTTTAAATAACGAATTTCAAGCAGTATTTTGTAATTTTCAGTTGTTTATATTTGATGAAGCCAATATTTCTGTAATGAAATCTTACAGCGAACAAATTTGATTTGATTTAATCATTATTTCCATATATAACAATGCCTATCCGTTGTACACTTCAATGGTTGTTTCTAGTCAGCAAGTAATGGTGGAAACATTTAGTACCAGTGTGGTGAAGTATAAGCAAGGAAAGAATTATTCATAGTGTGTATATAATAAGTTTGTGAGAAGCACCTTATGTTTTCATTAAACAATATTCTTAGCTTTAACGGTAGAATTTACTGATGTTTCCAAAAGTACCATAAAGTCTGCAAAAATTTTACATTAGCCGAGGTGCAACATCTTATGCCAGGAGCTTTTCAACAAGTGACAGCCAAAAATGCAGTGAATCTGTATCACATATTGATCGGGAAGAGCAAACAGAGTGAGATTTGGAGGGAATGGTGGTCATTGTCATTGGCCCACTAATTATCACCAATCTCTATGATGATTCATAGTTCCAATTGCAACTGCAACAAATGACTCGTATCTTGAAGGAGTGGGGCCAGTTCCATCTTCAGATTAACTCTTCTAGTAAGTCACTGCAGTATGGCAGTATATTAAACAAATGTGCAGTGTATGGTTGTGCATTTGTGAGGCTAAAATTTGCAAAAAACTGTTGGAGTTATGTTCGTAGCAATACTTCACCAAACTTTCAAAACATGTCTCCATTTTATAATTTAATAGAGTTATTCATTGTCTGTTAACAGTGAAAGTAGATAGCTATTTCTTTTCTTGCCAAAAGTAGGCACATGGTTTTAAAATTTTATGGGAGATGAACCAGCTTAGTACCACATGGTGTGTGCAGGTGTGTTCATGGAATGCATTCTGATTTATTTACATCGCAGGTTAAGTAAGGATGGACGGATAATAGTCATATTCATAATATGTAACAACTTAGCACAAATAAATAAATAGACATAAAGGATCTGTTTTATACTTACTGCAAGACTCCTAAACAATTCTGTTACAGAAAATATCACAGTTTTTTCACAAATAACAGAAAGACTATGTAAAGTTTTAATGTTTTAATACTGTGTGTTAAAAGTTACAGACTGTACAATAAAATGTCATTTATAGCATTAGCAGATTTTTCACATTCATACAAGCTCTCCCTGATATCACCAGGTGATATAAATTTACAACACACACTATAACACACTCTATTCATACAACTTGTTTTTGTTTATATAAACATCTACAATAAAATGGACGGCTCATGAAAGTCTCTTGTTTTACAGGCATCACAGAGTATTTAGTGATGCTATTTGATCTCGATAACATGTATGGCCAAAACTGATAGATATTGGTAACACTATTGTTCAGCCTTTCATTTTTATCTGGACGGTTTTTTCAAATACTGTATTTCTCAGCTCATTTCACTTACACTTGAAATGCTTTGGGTCTGCTACTAATACACAGGATGGAAACATTTAACTTACAAGCTTATTGGGAAGAAAAAATGCAAACCATTTTTTATAAAACATGGTTTAGCTAGTGAAATGTTTATAAAAACATGGTATTAGCAGAAAATAAATATTTTTAGTCCTCTGTATCTAATCTTTCATTAAATTTTTTTTTAAATACCGAAAATTGGGTCTTGCATGAAATGCCCCACCATCAAGGAACACTGAAATTTAAAAATTCTGTAAACTATTCCTGGAATATACTTTTATACAATCAAAAATTGCATTTGTGTAACATTAAAATTTTTCCTGTAAAGAAAGATAGTAATAAAATATTGTAATTATGTCTTGTGGCTGTCCTGTGTAAATGGACACATGTGCTGTCTGTGAGTCCTTTGACACTGAAGCTGCGCATGGCTGCACCTGCATGAGTTTGTGACCCCTATGGGTTTGCATGTGTGACTGACTGCAAGTCGACAGGTATAAAAAAGCAAAAAAGTCCCGCAGAGAGATCAGTCAGCAGTTGAGTCAATTTTGATGGGAAATTTGTAGCATGGAGTAGTAGCCAATGCTACAGCAAAGTCAAAAGGAAACTATAGCACAAAATTGTTTTGGAAGCCTCAAATAAAAACATTTACTTGTATACAGATTTTCATTTGTAATCAGAGGAAGAAACAAAGAGATGTTTGTTGGAGTAACAAAGGTGTGGTAATTACGGCCGCAAGACGTAATCACATTATGTAACATTTTTAATTTCCTTAAAATTGCTAAAACTCTAAATCCAAAATTATTTGATATTAGAAAGGGCTCTCTTAGGTTCTTTCAACCACTTCCAGAGAAAATTCAAAATCAATTCGTAATATTTGTAAGGAATATTTTAAAGTGGCCAAAATTTAAGAAGAGAACATATTGAAAAAATTAAGTTTTAAAATCATTTGCTCTATATATACTAACATTCAGTTGTCCATTTAAATACTGTATTTCAGCATTTAATGACCAAAAAATTAAAACAATGAATCCTGATTTGTCCATAGTTTTTTTTTTCTCCATGAACATTTTAAGCATGTGACTTTTTTTTTTCTCCTTCAGCATTTGTCGAGGAATAGAGTACTTAGTCACTAAATTTAGCTTTAGGGTTCACCTAAATTTACTTCTGGGGTTATCTGTAGGTGCCTTTCCATTAATTCTGATTATAAATTTATGTATTTTTTGTATAATTAACATAAAACATGAATATCAAGACCTATCACTAATAACTTCTTAAATTTGTATTTGAAGTTTTTAAACAAATTAAATTTCTGAAAAAACTTAAGTGGTATAATGTGTGTTAATGTCTTTATTATGTCTCGCTTCCCTATAAGTTTGTTATTAAAACTTTTCCTCACTGTATATGTCAGAAAGCAGGTAGGACACAACAAGAACAGCATCAAGTATAAAAATATTTTCATTGCTTATGTTTTCAGAATGCAATATTTAAGCAATGCACGACAAATTTAGTAATATACAAACTGCTAATGACATTAAATTTAACTCGAAGGCAAACTGCTCATTCATTTTGTCACGGACTCAGGATCAATAGTTTTCAAAATACAGGGCCTGGAGTTTGTGTTAAGATTATAAAGAGGATTCGAGTATCTTTAAGCTGTCTTAAATAAAGCAGAAAATTGATAGAAACAAAACTTGTATTTAATAATCCCTAGTTAATTATTTTACTGCTATGCTGAACATCTACGGTTTTACCAAGTGATTGTACATACAAGATGTCAAAAGTAGACCCATCATTCACACCAAATTTTTATGCTTAAATACTTCAGTTTTACTTGTACACCATTTAATACTTATTGAATTTTACGTATATACACATTGGTGTAACTGTAATTTTAATACAAGTATAACATAATTTTGCAAAATGCTTGGCTGGGAACTTTTTTAATCCAGTGGTATATTACTTTAGTATACTCATTTTGAAAATGTTCATTAAAAATTGCACTTAATTCTCAAGTCAAATATTTCCAGAATCACAAAAAGGCAATTCATAATGTATTGAAAAGTAAAATGTATTGTGGCGTAGTTATAATTTTCATCACTAGTGAGCCACACTTTAAACAAAAAAGCTACAGAGTAAATATGTACATTGCAAAACCAAACAGTATTGCAGCCAAAGAACTTTTATGCTTAAAATATGTTGTGGAAACAAATGCAAATCAGATGAATCTGAACCTACAAATTCCATTTATGCTCAAAAATATCCCCGGGTAGTGCTTTACCAATTAAATTTACAATTCATAGCCATACATTTTCATAACAATGAATATTTCAAGTTAGCATCACTTTTCTAACAAAGTATTAAGTACCAACCGTCAATAAAATATTAAGTACTTTCATAGGCACACACTGCTGAAACTGCAACTGTACAATACAGCTGATCTGAAAACTTTGTAACTCTTTGGTCACAGTTCATTGGTCAAAGCACTTTTTATGTACAAATATAAAACAAGGCTTCAATTATTATGTTACAGAAAGGAAAAAATATGGGCACAAAACTATACATTTAAACCTGTTCCAAAATTATAAAATTAATTTTAATACATCTATTTAATAAATTAGAATTGTCTTCCTGTAGATAAAGAGAAACTAAATAGAGTGAAGCATTTAGAAAACTGATACTTCCCTTAATTAAAATTATTAGTTGACTGTTGGCACAAGGTCGGATACAAGACTTTTGCAAAGGGTAGAATTTGAGGGTTCTCCCCAGAACATTTTTACAAATTTAGCTTCGAAAATTTAGACACTGAGGTAAAAATCTTGCAGGAACATGCCGTAAAAGCGACAGAATAAATAGTATCTGCTATGAATAATATTTATTAAATTTTGAGCTGCTAAATGAAAGAAATTACATCAGGGAAAATATTCTAAAACAGTTGTGAATTAAGCAATGTAAAAGCAACAAGTACTAGTAATTTTACTCACATATATTTTAATAAAACACTGTCTTATGGAAAAAAAAAAGCACCCATTAAACTGCTAGAAACTAACATTGTTTAACTGCTGCCCTTGCTACTGCACATGCTCTTCACTCCCCACCCAGCAGACCCAAGTAAGGCAGTAAACATGTATCAGGTTAGTGAGCAGACCCGAGTGAGGCAGTAAACATGTATCAGGTTAGTGAGCAGACCCGAGTGAGGCAGTAAACATGTATCAGGTTAGTGAGCAGACCCGAGTGAGGCAGTAAACATGTATCAGGTTAGTGAGCAGAACCAAGTGAGACAGTAAACATGTATCAGGTTAGTGAGCAGACCCGAGTGAGGCAGTAAACATGCATCAGGTTAGTGAGCAGACCCGAGTGAGACAGTAAACATGTATCAGGTTAGTGAGCAGACCCGAGTGAGACAGTAAACATGTATCAGGTTAGTGAGCAGACCCGAGTGAGACAGTAAACATGTATCAGGTTAGTGAGCAGACCCGAGTGAGACAGTAAACATGTATCAGGTTAGTGAGCAGACCCGAGTGAGACAGTAAACATGTATCAGGTTAGTGAGCAGACCCGAGTGAGGCAGTAAACATGTATCAGGTTAGTGAGCAGACCCGAGTGAGACAGTAAACATGTATCAGGTTAGTGAGCAGACCCGAGTGAGGCAGTAAACATGCATCAGGTTAGTGAGCAGACCCAAGTGAGACAGTAAACATGTATCAGGTTAGTGAGCAGACCCGAGTGAGGCAGTAAACATGCATCAGGTTAGTGAGCAGACCCAAGTGAGACAGTAAACATGTATCAGGTTAGTGAGCAGACCCGAGTGAGACAGTAAACATGTATCAGGTTAGTGAGCAGACCCGAGTGAGACAGTAAACATGTATCAGGTTAGTGAGCAGACCCGAGTGAGACAGTAAACATGTATCAGGTTAGTGAGCAGACCCGAGTGAGACAGTAAACATGTATCAGGTTAGTGAGCAGACCCAAGTGAGACAGTAAACATGTATCAGGTTAGTGAGCAGACCCGAGTGAGACAGTAAACATGTATCAGGTTAGTGAGCAGACCCGAGTGAGACAGTAAACATGTATCAGGTTAGAGAAATGGATTACAGTATTTATTTTGTATTACCATACGTAAATCAGTATTACTTTAATTTATATTTATTTTACTAATATTGTGTCTAGTTTTTAAACTTTATTTGAAATGTATTATGTTGCAACCTGTATTTTTTGTTAATGTTTTACTTGGTGAGATGGGGATGTGTGCCCTCCTAATATTGGTAAGCATATGTGACATGAGGCACCTAAGACATACCTGGTAAAAGTTACATGGACTTGAATAAGTAATCATAAATAATTTAAAAAGGAACTTTACTTTTTTGAAGATATTACCTTGTGAACTTGTTTATTTAAGGGTCCTGTCATCTGGGGGATGCACTTCGGCACCAATATCTTTAAGGCCAAGATTGTACTTAATGTCAATTGTATTACGTACTTATTTGGTCACTGTTGTACAATATAATGTATTTAGAAATGCAATAAATTTGTTAGCATTTTTTTTTGTTTTTTTTTTCTTTTTCTTTTTGATGAAGCCATGCATTTACTGTATTTCTTTAGATGAATAAATTCTAATGTATATAATGAAAATGCCAATGGACAAATCTGCAGTACTTGAGAATTTTTGGAACACACTTCACAACATAAACAATGTTAAAAACAACAAGAAATGTCAAGGAGTTCAATGCATGGGCAAAAATGTTCATGAAGAAGCATGAAGATCAGGTTATAAAATTTGATATTCCTACAGGGTGAGCAAGAAGTCCACATACCTTTGTGACTGTTTAGTATCAAATAATATTATGCAGGTTGGTAGCTATGTATGGCCCATTCCAGTTCAGGCTACCATTGCCTAATGAATGTAGACTACTGAGGAGTCATAGGGAGTAGTGTGGATTGAGTGCATGGCACAGTCCATCACAATGCTATAAACAGTGAACATTTATGCTGATGCTTCATTTATCTCATTAACACTATAATATACAATAGGCAAATGCTGTAATGGGGCATCGTACACAGTGAGTAAATACATTTGTTTAAGACATCACTGTACCTGAACCCTGATTTTCCACAACCCTGTCCAGTGAATGATGTAACAGTGCCAGCACTTGCCACTGGTAACATGAGGTGGAATGGGTAGTAGTTATGTTACTTCTTATCAATTATTGGAATTCATGTTTTTAAATGTTTTTGAATTTGAGTTTTAATTTGTAGCCTGGCAGATGTGAGTGGTGATTATTACAGTTGAGGAGTATTTAGTGACAGTGTGTGCATGTGCACGAATGACAACAGACATGGCAGACATTGAGACAGATTATGGGAGCATTCCAGGAGAGATTTACTGAGGCTCCAAAACACAAAACAATACTTCTGGATTGGGAATAACATGCTTTTGCTTTTAACACTTAAGACAGGCCACAGAGTGGAAGGAAGAAGACACAAGAAGACAGTGTTTCTGCTTGATTGAATAATTTCCTAAGATGTCGACGTATAAACATACTCTGGAACTCAGTTATACTGAGGAAAACAATGCAAGATCACATGAAAAAAGACCTTAAGATCAAACCTTTTTGACTGATGTTTGTAAACGAGTTATCAGACCGAGACCGGAATGAGCATATTTTAGTATGCTGTGTTTTATTACTTAATTTCAAATGAAGTGAACCATATCAAAGTTATGTATTCAGATGAATGTGCAATTTATTGCAACTCACATGTTAAAAATATTGTCATTTAGGCTTAAGAGAATCCTCATTACACAGTTGAGTTAGAAAGGATCCCAGCTCACATAATAATATAAAGCAGTGATGACATCACGTCTGCTTGGACCGTACTTTTTGAAGGGAGTGTGAATGGTGCAAATTATTTACATATTTTACAAACATGGTTAATACCTCAGCATGAGGAAAGGAGCTTCACAGAATGCATTTGTTTGCAACAAGATGAAACAACTCCTCACTAAGCTCCTAAATGAACGTTTTGCAGGATGCTAGATAGGTTGTGGTTCGTCAGCAACTTGAACTCCCTTGAAAGAACTCCTGAGCTCACCACACTGACATCTTGTTATGGTGTATGTATCTGCAATTGTTATGCTACAATCAAAGAACTGGGCAACACCAGACAAGCTCAAGAAGAACATGGGGGTATGTGGAACAGCATGATGAGGAGCATACAGATATATTTAACACTTGTACTAAAATAAATCAGTTAGCATTTGATACCAGGGAGTATGGGGAATTATCGCCCACATTGTACATTAGTTACATTTTTTACCCATGAATTGCAACTTTAGAACGAAATTTAATTTTAGTATAGTGAATTTTATATTGGTGGTGCTGCATCCAAGTGGTTAGATCGTTGCCTCCCACCTAGGTGGCCTAGGTTTGATCCCAAGCGCCCGCATGTGGGATTTGTGCTGCTCGAAACAACATCTGGGTGGGTTTTCTGGTTTCCCCCACCACCCATTCCACCAATTACTCCATTATCAGCTTTCCTATCATCCATTTCACTTGCATTTCATATCATGCACTTCCTCATGCTCATGCTTTATTACGGGCTGACCACTCATTCCAGGTTCTCCATTCTGTGGTTTTGTGCCATTGGGTTCCCGACTGTCTTCTGAATCCACTTATAAATCCTAAGGGGGTGTCAGTCATAATTATGGGGAGGGTAAACCAACTAAAAAATGAATTGTAGGTTATTTCACAAAATTACATATACCAAACCAAGATGCAGTTATATAAACTCTACCAAAGCATTTTAAGAAGTCAAAGACAGTCACGACTGGAAGAATGTTTGACTAAATAACACATAAAACTTCACACTAAGACATCACAATTAACAACTTAATTTCAAAAGAAGTGTTCACAAAACCAGCTTATTAGGCAATTTTGTGTCCATATTGTCTCCACTCTGTTCTTGTATTATTTTCCAGGGGAAAAATGTTTACATACAGATTTACTATCTATATAAATGTGATTGTACTTGATGTAATATTGCTAAAATTGTAAAAACTAGCTTCATATGGTGACCTGATTACAAACTTTACACTTCTAGCTGATAACACTCTTAATTATATAAATTTAATGTAAATATTCTCACTAGATGTGTATGAAAATGATGAAGATGATAATGGTAATGAATATAGTTATACACGACTTGCTCTATTATTTGTTTAAAACCTTGTAAAGCAGGAGTTTTACTTTTCATGGTTTTAGTTTAATTTTAAAACATTAGCATTGCTTCAGAGATTTCTCTTCCAATGAACCAGCTTATTGATACTGAACTGAATAATGAGGATATAATTATATTGACAGTACATAGCATCATGCTCATAAGCTATATGCATTTGTGTTTTATTTTTAATTCAGTCTTCCAGGAGGTAAGAAAGGGTCAACATCTAGAATAGCAGCGTTGGGCAGAAGTGTGTCACGTAAGTCTGGTGTGAGTACTTTTTGGCTTGTCTAAATTCTTTCTTTTTACTTTCCTTATGCATCATGCATTTAACTTGGCTTATCTCACTCGCAACCAGATAAACATTAATCTTGTTAATTGACAAGAAACAGCTAATGGTAATATAGCTGTAATTCATTTTGTAATTCTGTGCAAGCACTTTTTATTCAAATTCTGTGCTGTCTTGGGTTCTTAAACTTGGGGATTTTATACTCTGTATTTAGATAGTGAATATTGTGTTCACTTAATAAGTAAATGTGTTGAATTTGAATTCTGACTTTAACAAAGTTTACCTATTTGGTGCCTTTATCCCTATGTAGATCCATCCTCTAGGCATTATTCTTATTTGTACCTTCCACAATTTAAATTCCACGGTTAGGGCTTAGGGTAACGAAGCTAGGTCCTAACAGTATCAGTGTGAGGATACATGATCATATGGTTTTAGCAATTTGATTTAATTTTCAACTTTCTTGGAATTTTGACTTTTATAAGGTATATTTTATTTTAAAAAGGTTCACATTTCTAGGGGGAAAATTTACAAAAGGAATACATTTTAAAGAACCTTTCAAACCCCCAAGAATCAGCTTTTGGCTTGCACCTCTGTCCATATACCTATATAAGGGCTGGTTCAAATACATTGGCAACAGTAATAGTGATTGGAACATGGCTGAGAACAGGAAGCCAGGCAGCAGAACATTTTGATTCACAATAACCAGTAACAGAATGAGACAGCACAGCTAAAGTGCACCCGGAGAAATGATAGGAATCTGTATAATAAATGATGAAGAACAAGAATGAGAATGCATTTATTTATCATACAATAAGAAGTATTTTAAATAGTGGAGCATCTTAATTTAAATGAACTGAGTCACCTTTTTTAAGGTGCCCACCATGGATAACGTTTGACAAGAGTAGAGGGCAGCACACAACCACCTGTTGTGTGTAGCATCAGTCAACCTTGGAACTGAATAGAGGTTTATGGTACCCTGAAACTGGTCTTCCCAAATGAAGACAAAGTGGAGCAAACAATGTTAAAGAAAAAGGTGATGCATTTATTTGTCCCTAATTGACCAATGAAATTTTTTCATCTGCTCTCCAGCTTAGCCAACCTAATCTGTGAATTCAGTCCACATAATAAGATTAGCCAGCTTCAAATTTCAATAGAGAGATTTTTCTAAATAGAAGCCACTGCTATTTCTGATTTTTAGAACCAAACAGTATGTTATTGATAAAAAACTGACACTCAAAACAATTTGAAATAGAAATAAATCACTTTTGCTAGAATTCCTTTCAGTTTCATTTTTCCTGCTTGCGATTGTGACTAGAGAGAGCTCTTAGCTGCTATTTTATGTCATGGCTGCGTGGAATAATTGCTACAAAAAAATGAAGAAAAACAAAGAGTCTGATATGTAAATATAAATCATGTATGCTGTACCTGAGAACGAGAACATGAAACTTGAACTTGGGCAGGTCTTGCTTCTTGTTCCCAGGGCAGGGAAGGCTTTCCTTCAATTGTGAATGCTTCCATTAAAATATATGTATTTTAACATTCCTGTTCTCGTTTTGGTTATCATTACTGGTTCTGGTTACCAGCCTTAAATGTTAGCACTTTCTGAACCTCTTTAAAAGCCTTAACAGTTCTGATAACAAAGCACCAATGAATGTTTTACAAGGTTTTGAAACAAATTTTAAAATATCACTTCTCATTTAAAATATGCTCTTTTCAACAAATCTAACACAGTGCAAGTTCTTACACAAATAAAGTTGGCAAGTTCATTGTAAAAGAACTAAAATTTACAAATATAAATGCACCTGCAAAAATGATGCCAAAGAATCAATGATATATATTTACAAATTAAAATTAAAATGCACTGCTGGAAACTTAGCACTTTAGCAGTGGACATGGTTAAAAGCTATGCAAGCTCTTGTCATGGGATAAGTAAAATATGTTCACATGTTCTATATGAGTCTTTCTTCTGGAGGTGGCTTCATCACGTTGTCCATTTCGACTCGGGGGTTGCAGTACTCCTGCTGACTAGGGCTGTAGGTGCCGCGCGTCGCTCGCTTCTTGCGTGCCATTGTAATGAATATTGTGAGACCGATCAACGAGGCTATGAGAATCATGCCCACAATGGGAGCTATGATGAGTGCAATGTCCAGGCCTGAGGAGTTGCTGGCAGTTTCCACATCTGTCTGCAAGGAAAACACTCACATCACTTTCACTTCTTAATGCTACATTCACAATGAAACGCAAGCACAGACGCGAGTTTGGACTCATATTATTTAATTCACATAGAAACATGCAAGACGCGATGCAATGCAAACTCTAAACTTTATCCTTGCGTTGAATGCAAAGAGGAAGAATTCTGCCTTTTCTCTATGAATTGCCTATGAATTCAATAACAAACGATCGTACTGCAAGATGTACTGCTGTACATGCATGCTCTTCTATTTGGCAGTGCCATGCCATCTGTAATTTCCCTCAAGAGATTATGACAGTCTCCTTGCGAATCCTTCTTTGATTTAATGGATGTAACTATTATCTGTGTATAGATTTATTGGTTCTCTTAAATCATAGACACAGAGAGATAATTCTTAGTTCATTAAATGTGTAGCTTTATCACTTTCTTCAATCTCTATGCTTGTATTATTTTCAATACTTTTGAATGAGCCATTATTGTAACGTCACTGCCGCGAGCGTCAGTTATTAGTATGTAATGTATACATTTGTATAAGATTGAGTGAATTTTCTAATGTGGTATTGTTGGTTATGTTATTCAGTTTAACTTGCGGTTCTAGAAACCTGTGACAACTTCTTGCGTTGTGCTTAAGATTGCACTGTGAATGGTGTTTCCTTGTGTCTGCGCTTGCATCTCATTGTGAATGTAGAATAACACTTTATGAAGATTCTACACACTATTCATATACAGAATGTAACAAAAATGTACAGCACAAATTGCAGGACACATTCCTTACACATAGACAAAGAAATGATGTTATATGTTACAGCTCATTTTCTCCAACTCATCAAATACACACAATCAGAATGTAGAGTCATAGGGAACATGCACTCTTGGTTATGTTGTTATTATCGTCTGTGCACTGCCAGTGTTTTGCTTTACATATCCTGTTGGCATGCAACTTACGTCATTGCTTGTTTACTGGTAACATCAACTGTTCCAGTAGTACGACCTTGGTAAGTACACAGGATACTATGTACTAGTAGACTTGGCTCGTGCAATGTCAATGGGAGAGATTTCCAGGACGAAGGTGCCCCAACAGGGAAAACTTTTGAAGCTAATTGATGTTCAAATAGGAGTAAAAACATAGATTACACTCAAACTTCACTCTTGAAATAAGGTAACTTACTTTGGAGATGTTTCGGTAGCTTTTGCCACCATTTTCAACGGAGATTCTGTGATTAACTCATGGTAGTGGCCTGTGGAAGTCTCCCTTCCATATAGATGAATTTTGAGACGAGTCCATTTGTTTGTGGTATGTCAAAATTTATGACAATTGGATTAACAGTTTGGGAAAATCTATTCATTTTAAAAAACATAAACAAGGTCATAAATTTTGACGTACCACAAACAAATGGACTCATCTCAAAATTCATCTATCTGAAAGAGAGACCTCCATAGGCCACTACCACGAGTTCATCACAGAATCTGCGTTGAAAATGGTGGCAAGAGCCACCGAAACATGTCCGAAGTAAGTTACTTTATTTCAAGAGTGAAGTTTGAGTGTAATCTATGTTTTTACTCCTATTTGATTAGTTACTTCACTGTGCATTCCCATTAATGTTTTAACCATTGATCTTCATTTTAGGGAATATGGGGCATCCCTAGGACAGTGCATCCAGGATTCACTACGACGGCAGGTTGATGATGCATCAATGCTCAAGAAGGGCATACTGAACATCTCCTGTGAGAAAGAGTTGCATGTGGCAGGCTGCTATGTTTTATTCTTGTGTGTTTCCCATGATTAATAAAGTTGGAGAAAATGAGTTGTAACATGATAATAACAAAGCATTTCCAGACCCATGTACATATTACATTATTTCGTGTAAAGAAACTTTTATACACAACAAATTTCTTACCATCTACTCTCTCTATGTACTCAAAGCAATAATGTATATAATAAACAAGCTCAAACCAATTAAAAACAACCACATGCATAATCACTATACAAGAGGTAACATGGACTACTTTAGGCATAGCGTGAATAAAAGTGTATCTCTAAAAGATATACATATTTCTGGAATTACACTGTATAACTAACTACCACCAGAAATTAAAGCTGTAGCAGATGTTTCTAAACAAGTATTTGAAAAGAAGTTAAGGATGTATCTTATAAATAAATGTTTATACAATTTAAAGGAACTCTGTAACTAATTAATGTTAATGTAAATATTGTAATTGTATTGTAAATGTAAACATATAAAAGTATTTATAAATATAAAAAGAAGCTAGTAACAGTGAAGAATAACACAAATATTAATATAAAAATAATAGTTGCAACAAATCTTCACTTATCTTTTGGAATCCTTGCCTGGACTAGTTTCGCAACAATTTCATTGCATTATCAACATATCCTTTTAGTTTCTTCTTCTTCTTCTTCTTCTTCTTCTTTTTTTTTTTTTTTTTTTTATGTTGAAAAGAGATATGTTGATATCTCTTTTCAACAGTGATATATCTAAAGAGACCAAAAGGATATGTTGATAATGCAATGAAATCTTGAGAAACTAGTCCAGGCAAGAATTCCAAAAGATAAGTGAAGATTTGTTGCAACTATTATTTTTATATTAATATAAGTGTATAATCTTGACATGTCCAAAATCATATGTATGATAAACTGGATGAAATAAATATTGTTGTAGTTGTTGTTGTTACTATTATTATTATTATTATTATTATTTGTCTACATGTGAGGAATGTGTCCTGCAATTTGTGCCATATGTTTTTGTTACCTGTATTTATTTATTTTCTAGCAATTGCTACATACATTATGAATAAAGCTATATTCTTGCACTGCTCTTAAATGAGGCAGTCTTCGATCAAGCAAAAATATAGCTTATTGACATATAAAAACAAGTAAAATACCATAACTATTTATCAGTAAGAAGCAAATTAGAATGTATAATAGCAATACAGCATGGAATAAAGGTTATTTTTAAATTAGACATAAAATATTATTTTCTTTACAAATTTTTAGATACCAAATTTAGAAAATAAGTATAATAGGTACTAATTATACATTATCAATGGAATATGCTAAATATAATTTTCAACGCACAAAATTTTTCCTAATAATCTCCCTTCATTAGAATAGGTGAAGTGGAATTGTAACACTTTAAGTATCACTTAAATATTGGTTTACCACCCATAGACTGGTCTACACCATTAAAAGAAGAATACAAACACAGTATCTACAGCAAAAAACAAATGGCTTTAACCATGAATTAATATATGAAAAAACCAAAAAATTTAAACAGCCAAAACTAATCACGACATCACAAAACTGAGCCCACGAATAGATAAACCTTGCTTCAAAAAGTTCCCTTATCATCCAAAACTACACCACAGGTTCCAAAATATTTTCAAAAAAATATATCACACTTGCCCCCCAAAATAAGTTCAGCCTACAAAATAACTTAAAAGACCAAATCCCAGAACTCTAAATATCAGGAATCTACAGAATAAATTGCACAGATTACAACATATTTTACACTGGAAAAACAAAAATACATCTTGAAACTAGACTAAAAGAACACTTAATATATTGGAGCCCAAGCCCGAGTATAGCTCGGGCCATCGAAATATTCATAAGACAAGTCCTGAGCATAGCTCGGGCAGGTATTTCTAACGCTTTTAATGCAATTCCACGACCTTAACTCAGTCTTGGGCTATGTGGCAAAGAACATACATCAGTTATCGTTTAGTTGTCTGATTTGTGCTGCCATCTGTCCTTGCTTTAGTCAACTATTAGGAAACCCACATGGCTTCGACACCGGTCTGGTAAAATAATACATGATATCTTAAAGTGTTACAAATCCAACTCACCAACATATCACTGTTCCAAAACACTCTTTCATAAAAAATTTGGTCCCTTCATTAATTTGTATCCTGGGGTTCACATCTCACGTAACACAGCTATCAAAATTGATTCTTTCACTTTGCTAAAGCACAGTAGTAGTAGCAGTGTTTCCTGTAGCTCTAAAGGGCATTGTTACAATGTTTCCATGATCGAATTTGAATTTCTGATTCGTGAGTTCCCCACTATGTGCCATTGTGATGAGCAATCACCTTGTCATCCACAGATGGCACTGTAAGATGAAATCACGACTTGTGGGTGCAAAATGGCAGAAAATGTTGCTAGGAACCTTCTTTTTTCGAGGTATGGAGTTCTTTTACTTGCAAATAAACATTACACAGGACTGTTGGCTTTACTTCCCTGCCAGACTAGTTTCAGGGCATGTGGTCCCTATTTTCAGTTAATTTGTCGAGTGCTGCTCCTGTGTTGTAGCTGTTTCGACTAAGAGTTTTAAATCTTATGAAAGTTTATTTATGGCTCTATATTGTGATGCTACATTAGATTCAAATGCATAGACAGGTCAGCCTTAGTACATCATTTTTACTTTCTCTTCACACACATGTACATATTGAATAGAGACAATATTGTATTCCACCCAAAAATTCCATACAGAGATCTCACCGGAAATACACGTTTTGAGACTCTCTGAATAAAAAAAAGCATTTTTAGAAAAAGGTTTGTACACCCATGTGTGTATCTGAGGACAGCATAGCATAAAAATTAAAAGTCTGTTAAATACCAAATTTTGTATTTAAGTTTGGTATCTTCCAAGGATGCGACATAAATATTTTCAAGAAAATCCCCCCAACCCAAACTACCCTATACATGGAAAAACTTTTGAAAATTTTGGTTTTCTCAAAAATGGCTTCAATTTTGATTAAAATACTGTATATTAAAGCTATTTACATCACAAATAAAATGTATTTCTTGAATTTCCTAGGAATAGATTCTGAAGATTTGTTCATTCTGGATGAATTTTGCATAACTGGTAAACCATAAGAAATAGGCAAAAACTTACTACACAAAAGATGTAGATCTCATTAAAACACAAAGTTTATGGCATATGCATTTTTTTCATGGAGTTGACCATTTTCGAGATATTTCTTGTTATTGGTTTCAATTTTAAAATACTTAAAACTTTTCTTATACAGGAACTTGACAACTAATGGTCATGCAAAGAAACAAATTTCAATCCCATAGCAACCACATTTTAAAACATGTGACTGTTGGTTTATTCTAGTGTACTCCCTTATTTCCCTTCTACTTATAAGGACCTAAGTAATAAGAGTGTTTCTGCTAATGTTTATCTTGGTTAGCATAAAGTAGACAAAAGAATAAGTTTATTAACAATAAATTGTTACACAGATGTGTCATCAAAAGAAGACATCAGATTTTTTGACAGAGCATCACAGTATAGAACCAGAAATAAAATGTATAAAACATTTAAAACAATCTTTGGAACTGAACAAGTGGGATATAAGCACAAAAGACATCTCATGAATTTTGTTTCCTGCCACAGATGATGTCATCCATTGACAAGGAAGATAGATGGCAACACACTCTCAGTGAAATAGTCACAACAGGAGAGCAACAGTCGACAAATTAACTGAAAATAGGGACAACACTTCCTGAAACAGTTTTAAAAAGGATTTCACATGTAAGTGATGTGTTTTAAGGTTTTACTTAATATCTACCTTCAAGACCAAGATTGTACTTAGTGTCAAATAGCTTTTCTTAATCTAATCACTATTGTAAAATATAATGTATATAGAAATGTAATCAATTTTTTAAAGTATGTATTATATCCTTTGATGAAAACATGAATTCATTGTATTTCTTAAAGTGAATACATTCTATTGTATTCATGTGATACTGGTGAAAACGAGCATACCTAAATTTCATGTTCTACATACATTTGTGATGTTTTTCATAAAGCATATTTACCTCTGTGCAATTCTGCCCTGAATATCCTGCAGGACACTTACAGCGGTAATGTCCAGGACCTAAGTAACACTCTTCAATGCATATTCCACCATTTTCACAAGGATCAAACTGTAACTGATCAAAAACATATTGCAGTATATAGTGGTTAGGAATGGAGAGGTCATTGTTACTTTCTCTAGCATGTATGTACAATGTACATATAGTGGTAAGTGTGTACATAATTATTGTCTGACCTTAAGCCAAGTTAGTTGACCTGGCATAAATATTAAATATACAACATTTCAAGATATCACTAAATATTCCTTATTCTCTAAAGTTAATCTAGTTTCCATGTTTTTCAACTGACCATTTCCATATCATCCTTACCTTCCATAAAAACTCCCCTAGTTTAGGTATCTGTTTATGATCCTCAAAAATCTTTCTAATAGCAATTGGTTAAACAGTGGAAAACAGAAAATGCAACACTGCTTTTGTATTTAAGTTGTTGACAAATATCAGAGTAAACCTATGCCTAGAAATTCCTGGACAACATTATAACACATGCTTGTGTATGATTCCATAAAACAAAATGAAAAATGGAAAGACTAATGTTAGCAATTTACTGCCAACAATTCCTAGATGTGCATTAGAAATTATATGGAACAGCAGCTCAGAAAATCATATATATATATGTATGTATGCACATGCATGCACTCACTCTTGTGTTTTTAAAAATCATAATACTTAAATCTAAAAACAAATATTGAAATAATGCTCCATAGTTTTAAAACCTAATGCCATTATTATATTCAAAACGCGTGTGTTTGTTTATGAGGTGTATATTTCTGCCCTGGATTTAATTAAACTTCAAAATACATTGGCATTAACTTGCATCAAGATGGTAACTGCATTTACAAGAGGATTTAGGCATGAACTGTTGTTGCCTGCAAGGTACTGTGCTTTACTGCACTCTGGTGGGTAGAACAGATCAACCTTGGCAGTACATCCACCCATAAGCAGCCACTCTAGCCTTATGAGCTCAAATGGTGCCCACCTGGAACTGGCGCAAGCTTCAGAAAACTACTGTCTACTGCCAGATTGTTTAATGTGCTGTTCAAATGAGAGAACTAGAACACGAGTGTTAGAACAACATTTAATCAATAATTAAAACATGTGGCCACTTCTTTTTTATTTAATAGTGGTGCCACAGCACAACAGCACTACCCCAGGAGTCGCCCCCACAAAGGTTTTCAGGAAATTCACCCCATCACAAACTACCCTTTACACAGAACATTTTTCACAAAATTTTATTTTCTCAAAGCTGGCTCTAACGATTTTGATTAAAACACTATATTCACTCACAAATGAAACATATATTTTGAATTTTCTGAGAATAGCCTCTGTAGAGCACTTTATTTTGGTTGAGTTTTGTCAAATTTTTGATTAGTGCCTAAACTGTAAGAGAATGACCAAAACATACTATACAAAAATGTAGATCTCAATAAAACATATAATTATGTTGTTTACCTTTTTTTTTTTTTTTGTAGAACTGACCACTTCTGAGATATTGCTTGTTATTCGTTTTAGCTTTAAAATACTTATACTTTTCTCAAACAGGACCATATATAGCAAACGAAATCTAAATTGGTTCATAGAGCGACATGCCTTTAAAGGATTTTACTATCGCTTTAGGCTAATGTATTCCCTTATTTCCCTTTCTCAATGTTCAAACAAACAGCTATAAAATAATAATAACATAATAATTAATAAAGGACTGCTATATGATTAACAGAGAAAGTAAAAATCTAGACCTCACCTCACAAGTGTTGTTGTAAGCACAACTTGGACCACATTTTGTGCCGGGACATTCACACCTGAAGCGTCCAGCAAGATTCTGACATTTCCCTAAGCCACAGACTGCAAGTCCCATCACACACTCATCAATGTCCTCTGTGCAATCTTTCCCTGTATATCCTGCAGCAAAGAATAACTTTTTAAGCATTTCTCCCAGTTTGCAACATGTAGATTATTAAATGACAGAAAATGAATCAAAATTTAACACTTGCATTTAGAGCTCAGCACAACAGGTAATAAAAACTTCATATCATACTGTATTCACCGTTTAGATCTTGTACAAAGATATCACTAAATTAACAACTAATTTAATTCCATTTTTCTCTATTAAAAGAATAATATCAAATAAGTGCATAAACAAAAATCTTTCAGTTTATTTTTGCGACTTGTACGCAATTCAACTTTCATTGGAATATGTTCTTAGTAAAGACATCCTACACAATTACATTATCTTTTCCAACTCTTTGAGTGCTCTAACGGCTCTCCAACAAACTTCAAAGAACTTGAGAAACTATACAGCCCAGCACTAGTCTCTGGTAAATCAGTATCATTCGCGTGGACTCCTTCTCATGTCAGAATTCTGGGAAATGAATCAGCTGATTAGGCAGCTAAAGAAGCTACCAAACATCCCCCACAGGACATCAAGATTACACATATGGACTTCCTCAATTTCATTAAAAGGACTTGTATTAATAAATGCAAACAAACATGGAAAGCGACATCTAGATGCAAATTACATGATATTCACACCTCCGAGGCCAGACTTTAGCAATATGAACATCAAGTTGTATTAACCCAATTATGTATTGGACGTACTACTTCTTTAACACATAAGCACCTTCTCAACCATAGATACCAACCAACTAACCAATATGTGTTTTGTCAAAGCTTATAAAACTAATCACATACATTTTTGAGTTTGCACGCACACACTACCAAGCACACACAAACACACAGACCTTTTTCTAAAAATACTTTTAAAAATTATTGGCACGACAAAAGGACCCTGATACATGCCCTGCTAATAATTGAAAAGTGGAGCAATATGGAATGTTTCACATCAATTGATTTTCCATAACTGAATTATTTGTTTCACTGTGTGTAAGTTGCAATAATTTAAATTACAATTATCCTTTGATTTATCTGACAAAGAAATATTTCTGACCTGTGTTGGAGCAGTCACAAGTATAATTGTTGATGCCATCAGTACAGACACCACCATTCTGACAGCGAGATTCGTTATTTGCATCCATACAGTCGTCAATATTCTCTTCGCAGAATCTTCCAGCATAGCCCAGAACACAGCGACATGTGGGAACCTATACACAAAATGGAAAATTTCATTTTGTTAGATTCACATTAAGACTGATTCACACAGCAATTCCCAAATATGTCAACCCTAACAGTACAACTTCAAACTTACTCTAGATTTTATTTTGCGGTATTGGTTCTAAGGAACTGAATTTATTTAGTATAAACCCATCTTGGGCTACCTTTTGGACTTACGACCCCACCCTTTACACTTTTACAGACATTCACAAATTTGCAGATTTTTTCATGGATCATGTTCATTTGGGGGTGGGGGGGATTTTCTTGAATATCTCCATGTCGCATGCTTGGAAGATACTGCACTTAAATAATTTAACGGGCTTTTTGTTTTTGAGTTATGCTGCCCACAGGCACATACTGACATTTTTCTAACAATTTTTTTTTATTCACAGGTCTCAAAACATATATTTCTGAGGAAATCTCAGTATCAATGATGGTGCTGAGTGGTCAATATGAGGTGTGTTGTTCCCTCCACAGGACCATGCCATGCTCTCTATAAAGTAGTTCAAAAACTCTGCACACATCTGTTCTCATTCCTTGTTAAGTGAAGTTTTAAATTTGTGAGTCGAGGTGTAGACACTTATTGTTTCACTTACTGTTTTTTTAAACAAGACATGTTTCAAAAGCCGCTACTTTTATCTTCAGCTGTAGTTTTTTGACTGGCATGGATGACATTGTCCTCTATATCTATGGCTTGTAGATGGCATAATGTACTTGTCGAATATGCCTGGTGATAGTATTTCAAAAAACATGACCTGGTGCAAGTTCTTTTTGACAAATATTTTTCCCAAACATAGATCTATAGGGTGATTCACATGCATTATTAACTCTGTGTTTTGATTATTTTGTGGTCGGAACTTCAAAAATATGCTGCATCTTCTCACTTGTCTGTTTATTTGTTTGTTTTTATGTTGTACACATGTTCTTTGGTCCAGATGCTGATATTTCTTTTGTAAGTGAAGTAATAATTGTCTACACCTTGCTCACAAATTTAATTCAATGGTGCTTCATTGCCTCTAAGTTTCTACAATACTACTTTAAGTGAAGGGAAGAGAGTGAGTGTGTGTGCGTGTGCATGTGCATGTGTGTGTGTGTGTGTGTGTGTGTGTGGCCTAACATCATTTAACCTGGTTGATCATATCGGACAATGAATGAAATGATGCTCAACTGATTTCGGGGTCCATGGAGTTTAAAATTACTAGACATTCGTCTTCTCAGGATAAGGGAAAACCTGAAAAAAACCTTATCCGGGTAACTCACTTAAGTGAGATTCGAACTCATGACCTTTTGAATGTGAGGCAGACATAATACCACCACACTACTAAGGTGGGCAGTGAAGTTTTGCTACAAATTATTAATATTTGTATTTATTCATGTTACTAGCTTCATTTTTACACATTTGCTATACAATTTGGTGTGTGTACATGTGGAGTAAGGTTAACAGGATGTAGCTTGTAGATTTATAATGTTATTGTTTTACCATGTTTCCAGTAATCATAAATCAAGTAGCTACAAACTAACAGGTTGGTAGTGTGAACTAATTCAAGAAAGTCACTCACCTGGTTTATGATGACACATTCACCGTTATGCTGACAAGGATCCTTGAAGCAGTATGGCATACTGCAATCTGGTTCCACATAACCTTCCATACAGATACATGTGAAGTTGTTACCTGTCTTTGGATCTGAAACAAATACATGTGTGTGATAAAGGGCAGATTGGCTATTGGTGCACTGAGAAGTTGTTTGTATATAGCATCAACAATAAGTGTAGCGTAGTTTCATTGTCCATTGGGAAGGGTGGGAAAAATTTGATTTAGTATTATTGACAGAGAAAAGAAATCTAACGTGTTCCATTTAAACGACTTTCTCTACCTGTTTTCCAAACAAACTTCTTACAAAAGATTATTCTTCTTTCTACTCCAGGTTAATCACGATGAGCATCAATATTTTAATCAAAATCGTTGTAGCCATTTTTAAGAAAATCAAAATGTTTGAAACCTTTTTCCATGTACAAGGTAGTTTGGGGTGGAGAAATTTTCCTGAAAATGTTTGTGTAAAATCCCTGGAAGATACCTAGGGCATTCAATAAACACTAGAAAAAGATAGAAAAAACAAATTATTTTTGGTAGATTGCTTTTTATTTTTCAACATAATCTCCTTTGAGCTTGATACATTTTTCTCAATTTTCTCCAACTGTTCTAAGCCTTCCAAAAGTAGGATTTCAGAAGGTCCTCAAAATAGGCATCTGTTTGGGAGATGGCTTTTTTGTTAGATGTGAATCGTTTTCCGCCAAGTCACTTTTACAAGATTGGAAGTAAAAAAAGGTCACTAAGGGCCAAATCTGGTGAATGTGGCAGATGTGCTAATTCAAACCTTAATTCTACAATTTTCACCATCAAAACTGTGCAGGCATGCACCATTGCATTGTCTTGATGGAAGAGAATCTTTTTCTTTGACAGATGAGGGCATTGTTTCTTGATTTCTCCATTCAATCGCTGCAATATCAATGCATAATACTCTCCACTTATTGTTCTTCTTTTCTGCAAGTAATCAATGTAGATAATTCTGCGTGCATCTCAAAAAACTGAGGCCATCACCTTGTCTGCAGATTTCACCACCTTTGCCTTCTTCGGAGTTCGCCTTTAAAAACCCACTGTTTCGATTGTGCTTTTGTCTCTGGAGTGTAGTAGTGTATCAATGTTTCATTCAAGTTATATATTGATGTGGAAACTCGTCAGGATTGTGACAGAAAAGTGCCAAACAAGCTCCGAATCAATAACATGATTGTGTTTATTCTCCATTGAGGGCAAATGCGGCACCTTTGTCAGACCTAATTTTTGGTGCAAAATTGAGAACACTGTACCTTGTGATATGCCTGTGACCTCTACTATTTCGTGAACTTTGATTCATTGATCACTCAAAAGCATCGTGGATTTGTCAATAATTTCGGGGGAAGTTACTTCTACTGGATGTCCAGAACGATGTTCATCATTTGTGGATGTACGGCCACATTTAAATTCATTTATCCAATTGTAAATTGTTGCAAATGCAGGAACAGATGTGCCATGAACTTCATCCTCCTTGGCTTTTAGCTCTTTTAGTGTTAAGTCTTTTAAATAAAGAGTGTTTAATCACTGCATGAAACTTGTTTTTTGCCATCATTCTAAAGAAGCACAAGACTGCTGATTCAATTGCTTATGGCAACAAAACCACATGATGGATGTAGCTGAAACTTTAACTGCCATCTAGTAAGACACGCCAGTTACTAAATACAAACTTTTTTTAATGCTATGAGTGTAATTTTTTGGATTTTTTAAGGAATTATTGAATGCCCTTCTTACCAAAGTTAAATATCAATTTGGTAGGTTTACTAACTAGTCTACAGACACACATGCATGCATGGATTTTTTCTTTAAATTTTTTTTTTTTTTAAATATAGGGCACTCTAAAATGTGTATTTCCCATGAAATCTTGGTATCAAATTTTTTGGTGGATGTAGTAAGTACACTCCGCCGCTGAATCCTTGCACTTGACAGTTGGAAGTTAAGTTGGTACATCAGCTAAAAACAGATGAAAAGCTAGGAGGATATATATTCTAGCTTCAGCAATTAGCAGTGGTCCTTGTACAATGCAAATAATCGGTGTACTTATCAAAATGGATTTATGGAAGTGTAATCAAATAACACATACAATCTGAATTATCCATTCAGCTACACAAGTGCTAAATTTTACAGTAATCTACATTACATCTGCATCCCATTGATTTATGCCATTTTCATTATTAGCTGTATTATGCCGATGCGTGTATGTTTTTGTTGGTTAATTCAGTTGCAGGTTACATAAATTTATTTTTTGTATTTTAAAGAATAAAGCACCAGACCAAAACAGATTGCTGTTTTAGTAAATAAATATCTTTATTTTAAGAACAATTTTAATAAAAGGGTGCTTTGGAACAATGATACGTATGAATAGAATATTTTTGAGTTCGGTTTGTATAACACTCAAGTATCACTTATGTATAATTTTTCCCAACCGGTTTCGAAGCCATGTGGGCATCATAGTCGATGGTTTCCAACAGTTGGCTTTGAAACCAGTCTGGAAAACTTATACGTAAGTTATACTTAAGTGTTACAAACCCAACTCAAAAATATTCTATCTTTATTTTCAGTTTATTAGCCTGAGCATTCTGTATAGTAAGGTCTTGCTATAAACTTTACAATCACAATAAACTTACTTTTAACATCAGTGCACGTAGAGCCGTTAGCACAAGGTGAACTGTCGCAGGTGATAAGCTTCACATTCTCACACTGTGGACCCACAAACTCAGAAGTACAATTGCACTCAAATTTTCCCATTCCATTGATGCACAATCCACCATTCTGACAAGGATTGGACGCACATTCATCGATGTCAATTTCACAGCTGAAAAATTAACAAAATTACTTTTACTATACACTTTCAAGACTTACAGATTCATAAATCTCAAGTTAAGGATGACAAATTTCCTTAAAATGCTGTAGTAGTGCTCTCCATTTATTGTTCTATTCCATTATTGTCTTCTTCAAAGAAATAAGGGTCAATGATGAATTATGAGGTGAGGCCACACTAACTTTTAAATCATGAAGACCTTGTTGAATTTAAGTCTGAGGGCAATTTTCTGACCAAATTCTGTAATTACACATGCGTTCACAAGTACCTACTCATTCACATATTTTTTTTAAGTAATCATATTTGTGTCATCAATTTCTTGGTGTTCTCAATTGCTGAACAGTTCGACAATAAATTTATTTATTTATTAACTTGTCTGATGAATCACAATATGGAAAACATAATCTTTATGCAAGATTGTAGACCTCAGGATAGAATATGGAAATAATAAGATTACAGAAGCCTATAATACAAAATTTCTAGGTCTTATGATCGATCTTAACATGAACTGGAAACACCATACCCAAACTGAGCTCTGAATGTTTTACAATCACATCATTTATGCAGTTTATAAACAAGAACATACCAAAAACAGTTTATCATGCATATTTTCATTCATTGATGACCCGTGGAACAATATTTTGGGGAAATTCAGTAGATGCTGATCTAGTACCAATCAGATGCTAACTTCACTATAAATACACAATTCAAACTTTCAAGTCATCAGCTTACCCTGAAGATGAAGTACATCTTGGAAATGTCGGAGTCAATCCACCTACTTAACTGGCTACAAGCCCAACAATATTTAGAGTTGGTACATATAAGTTTGCTACTTGGCTCGTCCTTCTACAGGCAAACTGTAGCAATGCTGAAGGAGACTTTTGCTTTTTGATGTATGTAAGGGCACCAATTTTTTTGTAGTACAGAGTGGTTATGTCCACAAAATTGAATAAATACAATGTTTTTGTAAATATTCAAGACCATTATCTGAATCAGTGATAGTATTATTATCCAGATGATCACGGTTCTAAAGTAAATTTACAGGCCATTGACAGCTTGGGGATCATCTTAAAGATGATGGACATACAGCAAAACTATATATCTTTGACAAAAATGTTTACCTCATCTTATCCACCAAAATATGTGGTAATAATAAAAATAGCACGTGTACTTACAAGCGTCCCTCCCAGCCAAGAGGGCACTGACAGGAATAGTTAGCAATGAGATCAATGCACGTGGCACCGTTCTTGCACTCGTTCTGTTTACACTCGTCTATTTGTTCTCCACAGTCATCACCCTGGAAGCCTGCGCTACAGTCACAGTAATACTGCTCTGCAGGATCTGCGCAGTGACCTCCATTCTTGCACTCGTGTTCGAAACACAGCACACAGCCAACATCAAGCCCAAACGCAGCACCATCAGGTGGGCCAGACAGATGGAAGGAGTCTTGGGTTGTGTAGTTTTCTGGGTTCAACTGTTCAGGAGTGAAGTACGGCAACAGCAACCCTCCAATCCTCACCTCGCCCAAACAACCCTGCAGCATGTCAAAATGTGTTACATTCACACAACTTCCTCTTTTATTTCTTCTACCAACTATTCTTACGTGGTACATAAGTAGAGAAAATATTTTACTCCACTCAAAAATTTGATGTATGTGTGTATGCATATGTACGACATGTATGTGTGTATGCATGTGTACGTGTATGTGTGGGTGTGAGCATGATAATTCAAAAACGAAAAGTCAGTAAAATACAAAACTTGGTATGTAAGTTTAGTATCTTCAAGGATGTGACACAAAGATTTTAAGGAAAATCCCTGCATGTCAAACTATTCTTTAGATGGAAAATTTTTTAAAAGTTTTGATTTTCTTAAAAATAACTAACGATTTTGATTAAGATATTGTATATTAAAGATATTTACATGATAAATAAAACCTATATTTTGAATTTTCTGGGAATACCTCTGAACACCTCTTTATTCTGGGTCAATTTTGCATAACAGATAGATAAAAACTTACTACTAAAAAAATGTAGATCTTGTTAAAAAGACAATTTATGTGATATAGATTCTTTTCCTGGAAAAGGCCATTTCTGAGATATTCCTTGTTATCTGTTTCAGTTTAAAAATACTTAACTTTTCTCATATGGAAATATGTCAATCCCTATCCAAGCAAAGAAACAGATTTCATTCACATAGAAACCATCTTTTAAAAGATGTCGCTTTAGTCTAGAATATTCCCTTATTTCCCTTCTACTTATAACTAAGTAATAAGAACATTCTGCTAATGTTTATCTCGATTATCATGAAGTAGTTAGAAGAATAAACTTTTCAACAATAATTTGTTACAGAGATGTAGAGAAAGTCATGGAATACATCAGATCTACTTCATGTAAATCAAGTTAAACATTTGGAGTAATAGCTACACTATATACTTTATTGTAGGTATAAGGTTCACTACAACAGAGAACGGTAACCAGAATGAGAATGAAAAATTTAAAATATGTGTATTTTAAAGGGAGTATTCACAATTAACAGAAAGCCTTCCTAGAGCCCTGGGAATGGGAAATAAGACCTGCCCAAGTTTTAATTTTTTCGTTCTTGTTCCTGGGCAGAATGTAATAGATCCATTCAATTCAAATTCTTTATTTGCCTGAAGTTAAAAAATTCTGCTGTGTTCCATTTAAATGTCTTTCTCTCACTGTTTCACATATAAACTATTCCTACCAAAAAATTTGAGAAAAGTGTAAGTAAGCATTTTAAAACTGAAACCAATATCAGGGAATATCTTAGCAGTGGTTAGTTCTACAAAAACCTGTTTATAACATAAATTGTGTTTTAATGAATTGTACAGTTTTTGTCTACCTCTTATAGTCCACCAGTTGTACAAAAGTCCCCCAGAATAAAGAAGTCTTCAGAGGCAACTCCCAGAAAATTTAGATTTACATTTTGTTTATCATGAAAGTGTCCTAAATATATGGTATTTTAATGAAAGTTAAGAGCTATTTTTGAGAAATCAAAATTTTCAAAAAATGTTCCATGTAAAGGGTAGTTATGGTGGGGGGATTTTCCTGAAAAACTTTATCACATCCTTGGAAGATGCTGAACTTAAATAACACAGAGATTTTGTTTTTGACACACATACGCACAGGCTCACACCTGCACCCCAATGTGCATACACACATACATGCACACACCACACAAACCTTTTTCTGAAAATGCTTTTTGGATTCAGGAGTCCTCAAAACATGTATTTCTGGTAAAATCTCTGTATAAAATTTTTGTGTAGATAACAATACTTTTTCCCCCTACTAATTATATTGTATACATGCTAGAGAAAGCAAAAAATCTGATGTGTTCCATTTACATGACTTTCTCTAGCTGTTCTGCAAACAAACCTTTTATTCAAAAGATTAATCTTTTATTTGTATCATGCTAAACAAGATAAACATATGCAAAATTAGTCTTATAATTAGCTTCCTTGTAAGTAGAAGGGAAATAAGAAAATGCACAAGCTAAAGCAATAGTCAAGTCCTTTAAAAGCCAGTTGCTATGTGAAACAATTCAAAATTAAATCTCTTTGCTTGCCAGGAGTAAATAGCTAGAAATGAGAAGTAGTTCAGGATATCTAAAAACAGTTAGCTCTACACACAAAAAAAAAAGTTTTTGTCTATCTCTTACGATTTGCCAGTTATACAAAAGTCATCCAGAATGAAGAGGTCTACAGAAGCTATTTCCAGATAATTCAAGATATAATTTGATTGCCATAAAAATATCTTATACATAAGGTATTTTAATTAAAATTGTTAGACCCATTTTTGAGAAAATAAAAATTTTCGAAAAATGTACCATGTAAAGGGTAGTTGGGGGTGGGGGGATTTTCTTGAAAGTTTTCGTGTTGAATCACCAACACATATGCACACACACACACGCATGTGCGCGCGCGCACACACACACAAATTAAAAAAGTCTGATGTGTTCCATTCACATGACCTTCTCTACATCTCTGCAAAACAAATTATTGTTAAAAAGCTTATGCTTCTACTTACTTCATACTAATCGAGAAAAAATCAGCAGAAAGAGTCCTACTACTTGCTTCCTTGTTGTAAGTAGAAGCAAAATAAGGGAGTACTATTGTTTAAAGTTATAGTCAAAAGTGTTTGCTATGTGACTGAAGTTCCTTTGCTTGTGTGTTGGTTGGTTGGTATCTAATGTTGAGCAGTTGGCAGTGAAGCCATTTGCTCTCTTGCATTCCAGTATTTTGATGTCATATTATCATGTTGACTCAAGATTGGGCAGCGCAGTAGATGGCTTCCATCCATATCTTCTTTAAGTGTACAGAAAGGACACAGAGGAGATCTCACTATACCAATCCTCAATAAATGTTTATTGAGACAGTCATGAAGTCTAAAAGTTGCTACAGAGCATTTTCTTGGTAATGTAGTGATTCTGCTTGTGTCATTATATAAATTTTTCCATAGTTTTCCTTTTGTTTGTAATACATTATCTTCTTTAATTTTGTTGTTATATGTTCATATAATGATTCTTTTGATAGAGTGATAACTTATTGGATCAGATGAATTTTATGAAATTTTACTACCTTTCTTGGCTAGAAAGTCAGCTGTTTCATTACCCTGTATTCCACAAAGTGCTGGTATCCATTGAAGCATTAATCTTTTATTTAAATTCATTAGTTGTTTTATGATTTTGCAGCATTCTGTAATATTTAAGTTATTAGGTGTTACATCAGATGTTATGGATATAATAGCTCCTTTAGAGTCAGATAATAGTACAACTTTTTCAAATTTATTTATATGGTATAGTAGGTTTTGTAAGCTCTGAAGTATTCCCGAAATCTCCCCATCAAAATTTGTAGCATTTAAACTTAATCTTTTGTAGAAAGAGAAGAGAGGGCATATTGCACCTGCACCAGTACCACTGTTATTTGGTAAGCGAGAACCGTCAGTATAAACATGTAGGCATTCATTGGTAGGGTATCTTAAATTTATTATTTCTAGTGTCATTTGTTTCAGAACACACGAAGAGATTTCATATTTTGTAAATTCTTCAGCTAAGTGTAGATAGTGTTCAATATCAAATAGTTCTAACGGGTTAATATTTGTTTGTATGTTTTCTTTTAAGTAAGGAAGTTTTAATCTATGTTTGACTTCTTTGACTTTATTAAGGAAACTTTGTTGAGTTTTTAGGTTTACTTGTGGTTTTCTTTTTTCCCAGTCATTAAAAGTAGTCTGATTAATTTTTCATATTGTAAGATGGCTGCTTGTTCAATGTCAAGTTCCAGTCTTGGATTATTTGTTAAAATTTGTAGAGCAAGTACCGGGGTAGTTTTAACAGCTCCCCAGTTACTAGGCGAAGAATTTGATTTTGGAGAATATTAAGTTTTTCTATATTTGCAGTTATTAGTATCTCTTCACAATATTTAAATGTTGGTTTAATATACATCTTGTAAAAAGTGTTTAAAGTTTGCGTAGTGCTTCCTTTGTTTGTATGGACAGGGATTGTTAAATTCCTGTATGTGAAAAGTATGTTTTTAAAGCTCAAACCAAAAATAAGGAGTATCTCAAAAATGATCAACTCCACAAAAAAAATGTATATAAGATAAATTGTGTGTTTTAAGATGCTCTACATCTTTTTTGTTGTAAGTTTTTGTCCATCTCTTATGGTTTAGCAGTTATGCAAAATTTGGTAAAATTCATCCAGAATAAAGTAGTCTTCAGAGGCTATTCCCGAAAATTCAAGATATACATTTTATTTGTCACATAAATATCTTTGTTATACAAAATTTTAATCAAAATCGTTATAGCCATTTTTGAGAAAATCAAATTTTTTGAAAAAAGTCCCATCTAAAGGATAGTTTGGGGTGGGGGGATTTTTCTCAAATTTCTTTGTGTCGCATCCCTGAAAGATACTAAACTTAAATTCCAACTTTGGTATTTTACCAACTTTTCGTTTTTGAGCTATCATGTTCACAGACACACGGACACTTGGACACACACACACTGGACCTTTTTCTAAAAATGCTTCTTTTGGATTCAGGTGACCCTAAAACATATATTTCTGGTGAAATCGCGGTATCAAATTTTTGGTGGAGTGCAATACCTTCTCTATACACTATGTACATAGTATGTATAGAGAAAGTAATAAAACTTAAATTGTCTCCTTTTTATAGAGATAATATGCTAAATTCCAAAACTTAATTCTGGTAAAGGGGATTGTCTTTATTTGTATAGATATGGTATGAATATTTCCCATTCCAAGGCCACTAGGTAAACCTCTTTAGAAAAAGACACACAGGCTGTGACCATGAAGAGAAATAATCTTCTCAGTTGTTAATTATAGCATATCAGTACTTCATTTATAGCTTTTAAATAAAAGCTTTCAAAGATCTTTGGATTCATTTTGAACATTTCTTTAAGACAGATATAATGTTCTATATTGTAGGGTACCCAATGATTATTTTGAATAAATTATATTTCACTTAGTAACAGGTAATGTTGAATCTGTTTAAGCAATAGGGTGGCAAGATGTTGTATATGCATGACCTCAAAAGCACAGTTTTAGCTATAATGATTCTGACAATTAGATCGAAAAGAGCTCTTACATCTGAGCTACAGACACAGCTGGGTGCATTCTCAACCAACATTTACAGAAATAGAAAAGTGTTTAACTACCACAAGATGAGAATGCACCAAGCGAGTTAGTGGAATTAGGGTAATCCATTAGCTCCCTAACCATGTACGAGGGTGATTCAAATATAAACGGTAATTTTGTTAAAAATATTTATTGATTAAATACATACACAAGTGACTTCATCAGCATTTCTCAACATAGCTCCTTCACACTCTACACATTTTTGTCAACGTTTTGGAAGCTTGAACATTCCTTCTTCAAAAAAAGTTTGAGGGTGTGTTGTCAACCAATTGTGCACATGCTCCTTGACGTCCTCGTTGTTTTCAAAATGTTTCCCTCCAAGCGATTCTTTCATGGGTGCAAACAAAAAATAGTCTGGGGAGGGGGGACAAGTCTGGACTATAGGGAGGATGTTCAAGGGTTTCCCAGTGCATGTCTGCCATTGTGTCCATTGTCAAATTGGTGGTGTGAGGCGTAGCGTTGTCTTGGAGAAGGATGGCATCTCTGATAGGCATATGATGTCTTTTGCTTCGGTAGGCAGCTTTTACAGACATTAACAATTGGCAATAGTAAGCTTCTGATGAGATTTCTTTGACAGTAGAGCGGCGATCACCTTCAATATGCTCTTGAACGGTCAGATGTCATCTGTGAGACTTGACCTTGGGCGTCGAACATGACCTTAATTTTCCACAAATTCTCAGTCGCCCTTAAATGGTCTGACCCAAGTAAACACTCGATTCTGTGACAATGTAATGTCCGCAAACTGTGCCCTTAAATAATAATGCGTTGTGCAACAGACAAAGGGACTTCTTGCTCACCATGGCTGTACTGATACCAGAACCTAGTGAAGCAGCTAACAAAGCTGGTCCCCCCTCCCTAACACACTGATCTTCAACCCCCCACTCCACTGCTTCCTCCGTGATATGCAACAATTACCATTTATATTTGAATCACCCTCGTACTTTTATTAATTGCTCTAAGTGATAGTAAACACTCAGTGTGTTCTTGCACTGTTGGTGTACTTGAACAGCTCCCTGTTCTCTCCCCTCTTGTACCTTAAACCCTGAGGCCATGTTTCCCTCTATACATATGCAACATATCCTTATTATACAGATTTGGGGGACTGAAAAGGAATGTATAGATCCTTTTGCAAAATGATACTGAGATGGAGTAGCATTAGTCGATTGGGAAGAGCTGGGAGGAAGGGATCGGTAGTCAAACAGATAGTGTATTGAAATAGGATACAAGCACGACAGGAAGGAAATATTATCAAAGACTGTTTTAGGACGTAAGTTATCAGTAAAATGGGAAAGAAGTTGGATACATCAATTGTAAGAGAAGTTGGATTGGGGGAGCTAGCCAATCAACAGACAATAGGGGACAAAAACTATTGAATAAAGTGAAGGCTAGGATAAACAATATAAAGAAACAAGAAATAATAGATAGCTTAAGGAATAAGAGTACTTTAATATTATATAGGAGTGTTAAGAAAGAATGGGGAAGAGAAAAATACATTGATGTCTGTGAAAAAATGAAAAGAGAAGGTCTGGCTTGGGCAAGAACAGAAACAAGTCTAACAGTTGATAAAGATTTATGCCCAATATGTGGCAATGTTGCTAACAATTTACACTGTATAAGTGCAAGGAAACTAAAATGTGTAGGGGGGGGGGAATGGAATAAAAATTGGGAAAAGTTGCCACCAGAGATATTGTACTTAAAACTTTATGAAACAATAAGAAAGAATTTCTTAAACAACTAGGTAATTATACAGGGAAAGTAAGAGAGAAAAGGGGGAGGAAAATTGCTTAAAAAAGAGAAGATTTCAATAATAAAACAGATGAGATTTTGACTTATAAAAGAGATAAATAGATTAAGTTGGTAGTGTATAAAAATGTACAAATAGAGGGAAAGGTACATACACATAAACAACCAGGATTTTAATTGTATATGATACCAACTCCAGGAAAGTAACTATATATGTAAGATATGGTATAAATATAAGAGATGATATAAATTATCTTTCTAACTTTGCTCTGAACCTACTACAGTGCTATACAGTGGCAGGGGAAACTTCCACCCCACTGGGTATCTTACAATATCTTGTAATGCAGGCAGAGTTGTAGAAAAGGAGCAGGGTACATTGTGCTTAAGAAAGAATGTTACCTTGAAGAACATGCCCTCCACGCTGTGACCTGGGAGCTCTGTTGTAATTACAGGTGACGGACCTGGGAAATCTGCTGCTATCCCGTTTATTGCTGTAACGCTGTGTTCAGTGTCAGGCTCCTCAAATGTCACATAGCTATGTTTGTGTGACAGTGACATTCCATCGCCATACACTGCAACACAAGTACACGCATTATCCATCACAAATTCACATATATCAGTTACACAAGGTGCAGGAGAGCAGAGAGGCAGTAAAACTTTAAGCAATTTGTGGCTAGAAGCTTGGAAACACATTTGCAACATAATAAAAGGCACTATGAATGAACACTATATAATTCATACTCTTTCAACTAGTGAAAAACTATCACACACTGTCTGACGGAAGCATGGATCAATCGGTGGATTTAAAAAAAATACTTTATTTTTTAATGACACTGTCAATTGGCAGAATTGATTCTGCAGCATCCTGCAGGAGTTCTTTTAAATGCCAGTAAATCTACGGACGTGAGGCTGCCACTTTTAAGCACACTTAAATGGAGGAAGGCCATAAACTGGAGGGAGACTCCATTTGAAAACAAGATAGATAAAACATAATTCTTTCACTGTGTAGTTATCATTGTATGGAATTAATAATTGTTGAAGAAAAATAATGTGGGCATTACTTTCTGGGCCACCCACATATAAATTTAAATTGCTTCTCTGTGGTGATCCATTTTTAGTATTTTAGATATGAAGTTTGGTACTTTTGAACTTTTCATTTTTGAGTTATACTAAACATAGATTAATCATATAATTTTTCTTTAGGTTCCTCAAAATGTATATTTCTAGCAACATTTTGATATTGAAACATAATACCTCCTCTAACTACTATGGCATAAAGAGAAACATATAATGGTGACAGTAAAATGTTTGAATATAGCCAACTTACCATTGCTGCTAATGTCCGACACGCCACCAAGTGTTATCTTGCCAGACCTGATGAGCTGATGCCACAAATCCAATGAGAAGTTTTTAGCAGAGAACTGTGCTTCCTCTTCTGTAGCACCCTGGAAGCCACCCATTATGTCTCCATCTCTGAATCGTATTTCAACCGTGCTCCATTTCCCATCAGGCGCTGCTTTGCGGAACCTTCTGATGTTGCCATGCAGACTGAGATTTGGACCAATTGCACCATCCAAATTCCATGTGATAGTTACTTCATCATGATACACAGATACAGAGAAGTACTCTGCACCACCATTTGAAGATATAAATAGTATGGTGCCACCTGAAACAGAAATTATGTTTAAGTTTTGCAATTCTGTCTGAAACACAAACTGAATCAGGAATGCCTAGAACAACACCAACATATTAAATTTAATAGCATTTTAACTTTTTCTACCATGGAGAGAGAGGGATGGAGAGCAGAAGGGGAGACAGAAAGAGGGGGAGAGAGACAGAGAGAGAAAATAAAAGGCTGTGTATGTGCTTTTTATTTTTTTGGGTAGTTTTTAATACCCGTTTATGGCACCACAGGCAATGACACTCGTGATACATGGATGAAGATGGAGCAGCGATGGTGGGGTAAATTGGAGAACCTGAAGAAAACCTGCCCCTGCGCCACTTTGTCCACTACAAATCCCACATGTAGTCACTTGAGATCGAACTCAAGAAATTCACAGTATACATTTTATTTGGCATGTGAATATCTTTAATATATGGCATTTTAATAAAAATTGTAATAGCCATTCTTAGACTATTGAAAATTTCAAAAAAAATTTCCCTGTAAAGGATAACTTGGGCTGGGGAGATTTTTCTGAAAATCTTGATGTCACATCCTTGGAAGATACTAATCTTAAACACCAAGATTGATATTTAACCGACCTTTTGTTTTTAAATCATGCTGTCCACAGACACACACAATCACAAACAACACATATAGACCTTTATATAAAAATGCTTTTTTAGAATTCAGGAGTCCACAAAACATGTATTTCCAGTGAAATCTTGGTATAAAATTTTTAAGAAGAATGCAAATACTTTCCCTTCCTACTATGTACATTGGACATATGTGCTAGAGAAAGTAAAAAAAGAATAGCAGATTTTCTCAGAAAATGTTAACTTGAAACATGGGATATTTCTAATAGGCTAACACTTTAAAACAGTTATTTGACACAATTTATTTCATGGAAATTTATGTTTATTGTTTCCTTACTTTACAAAATTAATAACTTCACAAGCTATTCATATTAGTATGTACTAGCCATGTACATGTCAGAAACATATTACTTTAATCAAAATTGTTAGAGCTATTTTTGAGAAAATAAATAAAATTAAAGATTTTCCATGTAAAGGGTAGTCTGGTGTAGAAGTGGAGATTTCCTGAAAAGAAACTAAAACAAAACACACACACACACCAACATAGAGGCAGCACTGTGGCTGAGTGGTTAAACCACTCGCTTCTCACCAAGGCGGCTGGGGTTCGATCCCAAGGCGATTGCATGTGGGATTTGTGGTGGACAAAGCAGTGCAGATGCAGGTTTTATCCGGGTTCTCCAGTTTCCCCGTCATCTTCCTTCCATGTATCACCAGTGTCATCGCCTGTGGTGCCATATGTAGTAAAAACGGGCGTTAAACACTATAAAACAAAAAAAATTGCACAACAACAACACAGACACATATTTTGTAAAAATGATGTTATTGGATTCAGAGAACCTTAAAACATGCTCAGTGAAATACAGTCTTCCTCTACCTACCTACTGTAGGTAATAAGTAGAGAAAGTTGAGCCTCAATTTGAAGATTCCACTTCCTGTTTCCATCAACATGCAAAACATTATATTTTTTATCAGGTGTTTACAAATAAGAACTCACCAGTATGGCTGCGATATACAATTTTAATGCTGTCCAGTTGCAGGAGATTGCCATCTGGGATGTTGAGGGCATAGTTCAAGGACATGTTGTGACCATCAAAAGTAACGTTTGCAATGCATTCGTATCCATCATCCAAGTTCTGACAAGTGCTGCCTTTGGGACATTTCTGCAGTTGGCAGAACTCCATCTCCTGACACATCTTCCCCTTGTAGCCTGGTGGACACTTACATCTGAATATAACACAAAGTCTTAGTCCTCTTCACGGTTTGCAAATTGTACTTAACAAGTGTAATGATGATAATTATTCCTGTACAAACTTTGTTGATATAAGTTTTTATTAACCGTAATAATGCACATACATTCTTATAATTTTTTTACACCTTCTTAAAAATGGTATTTTTATTTGTCCCTTAGTCCACCATACCAATGTAAATGTAGAGGAAAGCATTACTTCTGAAAATTTCAATAGCTTCTTTATAAAATTGGTAAAACAAATTGCTACACAAATAGATGTGGAGGCTCAAACTTCTGTAAATTTCACGAGCAAGGTTCCAGCTAAATCAGGTTTCATACCTAGAGAAGTTACATGTACAAAAGTTGTAAAAGTGGTGGAGAAACTACAAAATTCAAAAACGAGAGACATTTATGACATGTCCAATAATTTTATTAAAGAAATAATTAATTATATTGTAGTTCCTATGACCTTTTGTATAAATAGTTGTTTTACAGAAGGAATCTTTCCAAATTATTTAAAATCCTCAAAGGTAATACCAATTTACAAAAAGGGTGATAAGTTAAAAGAAAGTAGTTATAGACCAATTTCAGTAATCCCAACATTAGCCAAAATAATTGAATATTTAATCAAAAATCAACTTCAAAATTATCTTGAAGATAATTTATTTTTCAACAATCAGTATGGGTATCGGAAGAGTAAGTCAACCATACTTGCAGCCAGCAATTATGTAGAAAAACTCTATCAGGCTCTCGAAGAAGGAAGCTCAGCTCAGGGCACCTTGGGTGATCTGAGCAAAGCCTTTGACTGTGTTAAACATGATCTATTGCTGAAAAAAATGGAAATTATGGAATAAAGGGAAGTGCCTGAACATTTTTAAACCATATCTTGAGAATCGGAAACAGGTAGTATCAGTTAATGGGAAACAATCTAATATACTTGAAGTAGAAATAGATGTGCCACAAGGCTCAGTATCGTGAACTTTGCTTTTCTTGTTGATGATTAATGATGTATCAGAATGCTCTTCTGCTCATACTGTTGTATACACAGATGTCCTTAAAGACCTCGAAACATTATCACACTTGGCATATAGTACAATGGAGCAGGCTCAAATTTGCTTTAAGAATAATGGTTTTTACATGAATGAAGCAAAATCACAAAATATAGTCTTCACACTAAAGAATTCTAGAGTTCTAAGTGAGACCACAACTGAAGAAGTTAAATTATTGGGAATAGTGCTAGATAAACAACTGTCATGGAATCCGTATATAGATCTTGTATGTAGTAAATTGTCTCGGGCAATATTCTTAATAAAAAATTTAAAAAAGGTCATCTCAAATTATTTTCTATGAACAGCTTATTTTTCTTTCTTTCAGAGCATATTTAGGTATGGGTTAACTTTATGGGGTAGCAGTTCACGTGTATTAGAGGTGCTAAGGGTTCAAGAAAAAGGTCATCAGACGCCAAAAAATGGATCGTTGTAAAATTAAAAATTCTCACAATTGTAAATTTAAATATTTCTGATGTTCTCATAAATGTAAAAGAAAATATCAATCATAGTGCAAGAGAATACAAGAGACATAAACAAACTGGATATGCCTTACTATAGATGAAGTAAAACAAGTAAACATTATAAAATAATAGGTATAAAGTTTTTTATGCACTACCAGATAGAATATATAACCTTAATCTTCATGTATTTAATAATAGTCTATACATGCTGATAAAAAATCCTGTATATAGTATTCAGGAATTTGAAGAGCTGAACAAGAATAGCATATGAGTTTGAGTGTTGTTTTATATATTATATAGCCAATGAGAATACGGCTGTATATATAGTTGTAAGTGACAAAGTCTATTGTAAATTTTTGTATTTAACCAATGACTGATAAATAAATTCAATTAATTCAATATCCTTAAAAGCATGTACAGCGAGCCTTGTCCTACATATGCTAGGTACTATTTTTTCCCATCTTTCTTATTTTGAAACCTCTTTTCTCTTCCATCTTCTTGTTGATCATTCTTATCCATTTCACTCTGACCTTACCCAAGAAGTTACCTATAACTTTTATATTTTTTTCTCCTTTTGAGGATAAAATCCTCCTGATTACTATTTCTCCATCCAATTTTTTCCATTTTTGTTGCCAATTTAGAGCTGTTTTCATATTAATTTTTTGACTATAAAACATTCTATGTATTATAATGTAATTAATTTGAGTCAATATGAACACTATAGTTTCACTTACTTAGTTTTTTCCTCGGTTACATCATCTTCATCACCAGTATGTGATTGACTGGCTTCAGATGGGGAGGTTTCTATTGTAATGTCATCTGTGCTGCCAGCTGGTTTCCTTGGGGGTAATCCTAAGATGTCGTCTGCTGGTGGTATTTCAAAATTCCTAACTATGTGTGCATTGTTCCTAATGTGTATCCTTTTCCAAATTGCTAGATCCGTTGCAGTTTTCACATGTTTTATAATTTTGTATTCCTAAGGTGGTGTTTCAATCTTGTTTGAAAGTTTCTCTTGGTCTGTCCAATGTAAATTTTGGAGAAATCTTCACAGTTTATTTGGTAAATGCCAGATTTTGATTTGTTTGGTATAGTGATTTAACAGGTTCCTGAGGTTGTACTTGTTTTGAGGTGCCAGCTATATATTATGATCTTGGAATTGTTTTTTGAATTTGTTGTGCATCTGTGGGTGGACCGTGAATTTATGTATTTTAGATTTGGGCTGGCTCCTGAGCTTAGTGTGGTGATATCTTTTAATCCTTTTATGTTTTTGTATTTTCATATTAGTTTGTCCACTAATTCTGTTTCAAAACCATTTTCTGTTGCCAACATTTTGATGTTTTGGTGTTCTCGTTCATATTCTCCTTTTTCCAGAGGTGTGTTTATTAATCTATGTGTTAGGCTTTTTTTACCAAATAAACTGTGAATATTGTCCCAAAATTTACATTGGACAGACTAAGAGAAACCTTCAAACAAGATTGAAAGAACACCTCAGCAATATGAAACTTGAGCAAACAGACAAATCTGCATATTTCTGTGCATTTCTGTGCATCACAATACAACATCAAACTTATAAAACATGTGAAAACTACAACGGAACTAGCAATTTGGGAAAGGATACACTTTAGGAACAATGCACACATAGTTAGGAATTTTGAAATACCACCAGCAGACGACATCTTAGGATTACCCCCAAGGAAACCAGCTGGCAGCACAAATGAATTTACAATAGGAATTTCCCCTTCTGAAACCAATTAAACACCTGCCAACAATCAAGATGAACATCTTTGAAATGCATCTGGGGAAAAAAACTTAGTGAAGTTATAGTGTCCATATTTGACTCGAATTAGTTACATAATAATTTAAAAGAGGCAGCGCCGTGGCTAACCGCTTGCCTCCCATCTAGGCAGCCTGGGTTCGATCCCAAGTGCCTGCATGCGGGATTTGTAGTGGACGAAGTAGTGTCTGAGAGGGTTTTCTCCAGGTTCTCTGGTTTCTCCCGTAATTCATTCCACCAATTACTTCATCATCACCTTTCCTATCATCCATTTTGCTTGCATTACATATCATCCATTTCCTCATGCTCATGCCTGGCTACAGGCCAGGTTCTTCATTCTGTGGTTTCGTGCTATTGGCTCTCCTAGGCATTGCCTTGTAAGTCCTAGGGACGTGTCAATGCTAAGTATGGGGAGGGTAAGGCGACTACTAATAATTTAAAAGTTTCCCTGTAAAATCACTTCAAATACAAGGGTCGGTTGATAAGTCCCGAGCATCACACAGATATGGTGCCACTAGGTAGGATAGTAGCATCATATAGTTTAACTCTAGACTATCTTGTATCCATAGATACAAGTCAATAGCTTGTTTAGTTTTCAAATGACAGCATTTTAAACAAGGAAACTTTTTTCACGAAAATGGAGTTGGAAAAACGAGCAGCGATTAAATACTTCCATTTAAAAGGCTTAACGCCTAAAGAAATTGAGGAGGAAATGGACAGTACATTGAAAGACTCTGCCCCTTCATATCCAATGATTAAAAGGTGGGTTGCAGAATTTAAAATGGGACGTGCGAGCACTAGTGATGAGCCTCACTCTGGACACCCTGTAGAAGTGACAACTTCAGAGATCATTGAAAAAATACATCGTTTAGTACTGGAAGACCACAGATTAAAGTTGTTTGAGATAGCAGAGGCTGTAAACATATCAAAAGAACATGCAGGTAATATTTTAAGTAATGTTTTGGGCTTTCAAAAACTCTATGCAAGATAGTGCCCTGTTTGTTGACACCTGATCAAAAGTTGCAAAGAAAAACTGTTTCTGTTAAGAATGTGTAGCTCTACTGCAAAAATCCCAGTGAATTTTTGGATGAAATTTGGATACATCACTACACTCCAAAAAGTAAATCGCGGTCAAAACAGTGAATTGTGCCAAATGAACCAACTCCAAAAAAGGCAAAGTCAATTTTGTCAGCTAACAAGGTTATGACGAGTGTTTTCTGGGATGCACAGGGAATTATTCGTATTGATTACTTGGAAAGGGTGAAAGTATCACTGGTGACTACTACGCAAGCTTACTGCAACGTTTGAGTGAAGAGGTGAAAAGAAAAAGACCTTTTGACAAAAAAAAAATTTGTTTCATCACAATGCTCCGGCCCATCGTTCAGTCATTGCAATGGGAAAAATATGCGAATTAAAGTTTGAATTGCTTGAACAACCATCCTATTTGCCAGGTTTAGCATCCAGTGACTACCACCTGTTCCCAAACCTCAAAAATGTCTTGGAGGATGAAGATTTCACAGCAACGAGGAGGTCATTGACGTGATAAAAAGCTATTTTGAGGACCTTGATAAATCACACTACAGAGATGGTTTAATTAAATTAGAACATCAATATGAGAAATGTATTGGTCTTTCCGGAGATTATGTTGAGAAATAAAGCAAAAAAAATTTTTTTAAATGCTGTTCTCATTGAGAGGCTCAGGACTTATCAGCCGAACCTCGTGCATACTTTGTTGACAATTCTATGTATATTATTACATTCTGATTATTTTATGTTATAATTAAATTAGAAGTGTTTTCAACTACAAATTATTGTAATTTAAACTTTTTGTAAATATTCTTTGTAAAATATTGTACATAAATTGTATTTTGATGATGTCACGAGTCCGGCTAATAAATCATCTGAATGTGAAGCAAGCTCCTACATTGTGGTATGATACATACCTAAAGTCATTCCAAGTTATGAAGCAGGTGCCATTATGCTGGCAAGGATCGCCTGAACACGTGTCATCTGATACTACTCCTTTTAGCACTGTCTTTCCATCAAAGTATACGGCACCAAAAGATGGCGGTAACACCAAATCCTCAACCTTCAGCTCAAAGAACTCCACCACCATAATGCCTGATCCATTACTGATCTGCAATTTTGTTACAAACAACACTGTTTATATCTTCTTTTTCATTTTCAAAGTACATTATATAATTACCTAGTTAGTGAATATGCACGTTACAACTTTGGTACATTCTTAATTTGGGAAAACATTCTCTGGATTATTGAAAAATGTTAATAACAACAATAAATTAAAGATCTGGGAGAAAATATTTATTAAAAATCTGATGTGTTTACACTCACATGACTTTCTCTAACTGTTCTACAAACAGACTTCTTACAAAAGATTATTCTTCTTTCTACACCTTGTTAATCAAGATAAGCATTAGCAGAATGTTCTTATTACTTAGTCCCTTATAAGTAGAAGGGAACTCAAGGAGTGCACTATACTAAAGTGATAGTCAAATGTTTTAAAAGCTATCGTTATAAGATTGTCATTGAAATTGCTACTTTGCTTGGCCATGAGTAGAACAAAACAAAAATGGAAAAAAGTGAAAGTGTGAAAAAAGTATAAGTGTTTTAAAATTGAAACCAATAACATGGAAAATCTTGGAAATGGTCAACTCTACAACAAAAATGTATATGCAAAATTATGCAAAACTCAATCAGAATAAAGTGCTCTTAATTATACCCAGAAAATTCAAAATATACATTTTATTTATGATGTAAATATCTTTAATATACAGTATTTTAATCAAAATCGTTTGAGCCAGTTTTGAGAAAATCAAAATTTTTGAAAAATGTTCCACATATAAGGTAGTCGGAGATGGGGAGATTTTTGAAAAGCTTTGTATCGCATCCTTGAAAGATATTGAATTTAAATACTAAGTTTTGTATTTAAGCGACTTTTCGTTTTTGAACTATGCTGTCCATAGACATTCACACACATAGACCTTTTTCTAAAAATGCTTTTTTCGGACTCAGGGCACTTCAAAACATATTCCTGGTAAAATCCCGTTATCACATTTTTGGGTGCAATACAATACCTTCTCTATCCTTATGTACAATGTACATACAGGATAGAGAAAGTAAAAATCTGATATGTTCCATTCACATGACTTTCTCTACAAACTATTATTACAAAAGATTATTCCTTTGTCTACATCATGGTAATGAAGATAAACATTAGCAGAAATGGTTGTATTAGTTTCTTCTAAGTAGAAGGAAAATAAGGCAACACACAAGGTTAACATGATAGTCAAACCTTTTAACAAGCCAGTTGCTATGTGAAACAATTGAAATTTGGTTCACTTTGCATGGTCAAGAAAAAAGTTTAAGTAGCTTAAAATTGAAACAAAAAAAAAAAAAAAATAAGAGAAAGAAAGAAAGAAAGAAAAGTATGTTTAAAAAGTGTCAATGACAAGGAAATTTCTCACTGACCGTAATGACAAATATTTTGTTTCCCACATTCCTACACTGCTGCTAACTTGTTTTGTAAATACCTGCACATCTTGTATGATGCCTTTAAAGCCCGGTTGAGTCATTAGTGAATCTAGACGACTGGCAGTAGGCTCCACCTGTCGAATTTGTCTTGCACTAGAGAGCATGCCCCCTAGATATAGCACCTGGACATTGAGCTGGCCCATAGCACTGATGGTCTTGCGGAAGTACTCCGTACCATTGATTTTAACTTGCACCAGCGTTACATTTCTCACAACCTGCAACAATTTGTGAGAAAGTATTAATAGATCCTAATATCTTTCTTAACCCCTTGGAGTCAGAATGTGGTTATAATCACCTGCTTCCCAAGGTACCAACTCAACAGCCATAGTTGGATCCACCTAATGCTTTCCAAAATCATTGTTAAATGTCTGCAGTATGAAAGATACCATTTGATGCTGCTTAAAACATATTCAAGTACAATTTCCAATAACAAAGTTTTAGTCTAGTCTAGTTTTAGTGGATAGTAAATACATATTCTGGATACAGAAGAAAGCTATACGAATAATCTGTAATGCTTATAGCAGACAGTCATGAAAAGCACTATTTCAAAAATCTGATGTGTTACATTCACATGACTTTCTCTGTATCTCTGCAATAAATTATTCTTAAAAAGCTTATACTTCTATTTACTTCATGCTAATCAGTAAAAAATTAGTAGAAATAGCTTTATTACTTGCTTCCTTGTAAGTAGAAGCGAAATAAGAGAGTACCATAGGTTAGAGTGATAATCAATAGCTAGTTGTTATGTCACTGAAGTTCCTTTATTAGTATGAACAGCAGTTATCAAATTCCAGTATGAGAAAAGTATGAATTTTTCATAGCAGAAACCAAAAATAAGGAATGTCTCCAAAACGAGGAACTCCACGATAAAAATGTATATAACATAAATTGTGTGTTTTAACGTGTTCTACATTTTTTGTGCAATAAGCTTTTGTCCATCTCTTACGGTTTAGCAGTTATTCAAAATTCAGTAAAATTCATGCAGAATAAACTGCTCTTCAGAGGCTATTCCCAGAAAATTCAAGATATACATTTTATTTGTCAGGTAAATATCTTCAATATACAAAATTTTAATCAAAATTGTTAGAGCCATTTTTGAGAAAATCAAAGTTTTTGAAAAAAGTTCCATGTAAAGAGTAGTTGAGTGTGGGGTGATTTTTCTCAAAATCTTCGTGTTGCATCCCTGGAAGATACTAAACTTAAATACCAATTTTGGTATTTTTGAGTTATCGTATTCACAGACACACGGACACAAACACACCACACACGGACCTTTTTCCAAAAATGCTTTTTTTAGATAAAGGGGACCCTAAAACATATATTTCCGGTGAAATCTCAGTATCAAATTTTTGGGTGGAGTGCAATACCTTCTCTATACACTATGAACATAGTGCGTATAGAGAAAGTAAAAATTGGGCATACTCACCTTACCTTGCATTTATATACTATCCATTTTAAAATTTTGTAACAAACATGGAAATTCATAACATTAATACTAGACAAAAGGGATATATTCATCGTCCCAATGCCAATCTTCGTTGCTTTCAGAAAGGTGTATATTATGAAACAATCAAGATATTTAATGCTCTCCCCAGTAATCTCAAAGAAAAAGTTGGGAATTTCAGGGCTTTTAAGGTTTCTGTTAAAGAATACCTTTGCAATAAATCATTTTACTCAGTAGATGAATATTTAAGTGACAAATCTGTCCGACATTATCGTAATAATCATTGTATTTATAAGTATTATAATATATTGCATTTTGTGTATATTAGTGTGTGTATGTTTTTTATATTCAAATTAAACTACTATGTACTTTGACTTGCATGAATGTGTCAAATGAATTTTTTAGTATTTAGCAATGACTCAAGGTCTGTAAAGCCTGATGCTTTGATATTTTACACTCTGGTACATAATTATAAATTTGTGCATTGTAAATTCTATAACATATTTGTAAATACATATTGTAATTTGTTGACATTTATGGAGAGTGCACAATACAATAATCATATTTTAGTTTTATATAATTACTAGTAGTAACTATTATGTCAATAATTAGAAAACTATTATCTGACATTACATCAGTGTTACATAATGAAATTATATTTATTTATACATTTTAACCCTAAATTTTGATACTCTTTGTTTATATGTGCATGCAAAAAAAGGAAGTACATATGCTTTTATGGAGCACATTAAGTATAGTGCAGTGGCGTACAGGCCTCAAAAACAAATGGTTTGACTGATTATGTCTATTCTGCTGTTTTTGTAACCCGCGCTTTTAGCACTAGAGCTTTAAACATTGTGTTCTTTCTCTTTTTTTGTAGTATATAAACATATGTATACATGTATATGCCTTGACAAGTTCTATGTTCAGTGCCTTCCTGGCCTAAACAAACCTACAGAATCTAATCTATCTGATAGCCCCCATGTACTTTAACCCCTAGCTTGCATGTGTATGTAGAGCTAATACAGTAACTCTTCACTTTCTAAATAATCCCCAATGAGTTGTTCCCCTTTAGGATTTTCATGCACTTCTCATTTACATTTCCTAAGAATTTCTCCAACATTTTAATTGTTTTTGACCTTGGACTCGCCAACATTTACAAACACGTACAAAGGATTGCACTTGCTGAATCTCCTATATGTCCTTTGAACTCATAGAAGAAATGGAACAAGACAATCTTCTTCACTGCCATCCTTCAAACTTAATACTAGCCTTTCATAAAAATACTGCAAGAGAGCAAATGGCTTCATTGCCAAGTGCTAAACATTAGAAACCAACCAACATTTTGTTGCATTTTTCACATCTGACAAAATTGCATGTTTTGAAACACACTCACCTGTATGAGATGATAGTAGCCATCAGCTAACTTGAGTCCCCCAACAGTGTATGACTCAGGAGTGTTGTTGAACTGAATGCGCACTGACAGTTCGCCACCTTCCAGCTGCGCCGCTATCAGTGTTTCTTCAGGCAATGGAGTGCTGCCAGGGATTGACCCCATATAGAAGATGGTACCTCTTGGCTTGCGTGTACGAATGAACATGGATATGTCAACAATGTTCTGTACTGCTCGACGAGCCATCTCATTCACTCTCACTTCCACCAGGCTTGAGGTTATGTTCTCATGGCCAAAAGTAGCAGCTGTCAAATCTGTATATACATCAAACAACATTTTGTTAAAAACCTTCTCTTTTATATTCACATTCTCTGCCCATTCCTCTTCACAGTCTATATTTCTATTTAGTCAAGATAAATACTTGTAGAAATATTGTTTAGCTACAAGAGACTGAGAAGCAGGTGGAGAAGGGAGGAGGAAGGGGAGGAGGGGGAGGGGAGGAGGAGGGGGAAGAGGGGAAGCAGAGGGGGAGGAGGAGGGGTAGGAGGATGGGGAGGAGGGGAGGAGGAGGGGGAGGAGGAGGGGGTGGAGGAGGGGAGGAGGGGGAGGAGGAGGGGGAGGAGGGGGAGGGGGAGGAGGGGGAGGGGGAGGATGAGGGGAGGGGGAGGATGAGGGGAGGGGGAGGAGGAGGGGAGGGGGAGGAGGAGGGGAGGGGGAGGAGGAGGGGAGGGGGAGGAGGAGGGGAGGGGGAGGGGAGGGGAGGAGGAGGGGAGGGGGAGGGGAGGGGGAGGAGGAGGGGAGGGGGAGGGGAGGGGGAGGAGGAGGGAGGGGGAGCGACTCTAGCTGGGGTTACCATACTATGTACATAGTGTATAGAGAGCATATTGCATTCCACCCAAAAATTTGATACCAAGATTTCACTGGAAATATATGTTTTAAGACTCCCTTAAAAAGCTTTTTGGAAAAAGGTCCATGTGTGCGCATGCCTATGTGTGTGTGTGTGTGTATTTTTTTTTAGTGTTTAATGCCCGCTTTAACTACTTATGGCACCGCAGGCGGTGACACTGATGATACATGAATGATGCAGCACCGGTGGAATGCAAAGGCGGGGGAAACCGGAGTACCTGGAGAAAACCTGCCCCAGCACCGCTTTGTCCACCATAAATCTCACATGCAGTCGCTTGGGATCGAACCCTGGCCATCTAGGTGAGAGTCGAGTGGTCTAACCAGTGTGTATGTGTGTGTGTGCATGCACGAGCATGTGTTTGTGCATCTGTGAACACGATAATTCAAAATATCAGATTTGATTTAGTATCTTCCAGGGATGCAACACAAAGATTTTCAGAAAAATCCTTCCACCCCAAACTACTCTTTACATGGTAAAAATTTCGAAAATTTCAAAAATTTTGATTTTCTCAAAAATGGCTCTAACGATTTTCAGTAAAATACTGTATATGAAAGATATTTATAAGGCAAATAAAATGTATATATTGAATTTTCTGGAAATAGCCTCTAAACACCTCTTTATTCTGAATTAATTTTACTGAATTTTGAATAACTAGTAAACTGTAAGAGTTAGACAGAAACTTGCTACACAAAAAAATGTAGATCACATTAAAACACACAATTTATGTTTATATATTTCTTTCGTGGACTTGACCATTTTTAGATAATCCTTGTTATTTGTTTCAGATTTAAAATACTTAAACTTTTCTCACATGGAAAGTTGTAAACTCCTGCCCCTGCATAGAAATAGATTTCAATAGGTTTTAAAAGATCTGACTATCATTTTAGCCTAGTTTATTCCTTTACTTTCTTTCTACTTACAAGGAAGCAAGTAATTAAGAAAATTTCTGCTAACATTTAGCTCAATTATATAAAGTAGATAGAAAATTATGATTTTTAACAATAATTTGTTACAGCGATGAAGGGAAAGTCATGTGAATGGAACACATCAGATTTTTAGAATACATATAAAAAGGCATACTGAACAGATGTTTATATAATTACAAATACACAATATTTAAAAATGTATAAATTTGTAAGGAATTTCTATATACTGTTTAGAAGTTATATATATATATATGTATATGTATTCAGATGAAAATATCTTAAACATATGGTAATTTAGATGTACAAATATTGTAAAATTGAAACAAATAACCACGAATATCTTGGAAATGGTTAACTCAAAATTGTATAGGACATAAATTGTGTGTTTTAACGAGACCTACATTTTTTTGTGTACTAAGATTCTGTCTATCTCTTATAGTTTACCGGTTTTGCAAAATTCCTTTAGAATAAAGAAGACTTCAGAGGCTCTTCCCAGAAAATTCAAGATATATATTTTACTTGACATGTAAATATATCTTACGAGGGGCATACTGAAAGTCACGAGCAACCCATTGTAAAAATTTAAATTTCAACAATGTAACGAAACGAATTGCAGGATCGTAATCTACAGACTTTAAGCCACATGTTGACATATTGTGACGTCATTAGCTTCTATCACGTGACCACAGACGGTGTTTGAAAAATAGCTGACATTGATGTTTCGTTTCGACAGCGTGCTGTCATTGAATTCCTTGTGAAAGAAGGAAAATCTGCTCCTGAAATTCATCTCAGATTTCAACGTGCGTATGGAGGTGTCTGCATGGGTGCCAGCAGTGTTAGAAGATGGGTGAAACATTTCAAAGATGAAAACACGAGTCTGCAAAATGCGCCTCGTAGCGGGCATCCTCGAACTGCCTCTACAGAATGCAACAAGGAAAGAGTTGATGAGCTCATTACAGGAGATAGGCGTTTCACTGTGAATGAAATTGCTGCGTAACTTGGAATAGGACCTAGTGCAGTGCAAGAAGTGATCCACAGCTTGGGTTATCGAAAGGTCTGTGCCCGCTGGGTCCCCCGTTTATTGACTGAAGACCACAAACTTCAGAGAAGAACCATTGCACAAAACCTTCTTCAGAGATTTCATAATGAAGGTGATGAATTTTTGACGTGTATTGTGACTGGAGATGAGAGCTGGTTCCATCACTATGAGCCAGAAACAAAACGTCAGAGTATGGAATGGCACCACTTGAACTCACCATCGAAGAAGAAAGCGAAGACAGTGCAGTCTGTAGGAAAAGTTATGGGAAGTGTCTTTTGGGATGCACAAGGTTGCATTCTGGTTGACTTTCTTGAACCTGGACAAACCATAAATTCTGCTCGCTAGATCAAGACAATTCTGAAGCTCCGTCGGGCTTTGCGTGATAAACGCCCTGGAAAAAGGATCATCCTTCAACAGGATAATGCGCGTCCGCATACTGCCCGTGCCACTATGGAGAACATCAGGGCATTAGGGTGGGAAACTCTTCCACATCCTCCCTACAGTCCCGACTTGGCACCCTCCGACTACCATCTTTTCGGTTCTGTGAAGGAGCAGATGTGTGGCCAACGCTACGAGACGCTGGAGGATATTCGGAAAGCAGTGCGTCAGGGTCAGCGGGCAGCTGGAACGGAGTTCTATCACAAGGGCATTTTCAAACTTGTAGAACGATGGGAAAAATGTGTGCAAAACAATGGAGCCTATGTCCGAAAAGTGAAGAAAAGTCTGTAGATTATGATGATGTATTTGGTTTGGCTTAAAAATAAATATTAAGATTGTAAAACAGTGTTGCTCATGACTTTCAGTATGCCCCTCGTATATACAGTATTTTAATCAAAGTTACTAGAGCCATTTTTGAGAAAATCAACATTTTTTAAACTTTTTCCATGTAAATGGTAATTTGGGGTGGTGGATTTTCTTGAAAAAAAAAAAAAAATTGATGTGCTACATTCACATAATTTTCTCTATCTGTTCCATATACAAACTATCCTTACTATAGATTTTTATTTTATCTATATCATGCTAATCGAGATAAACATTAGCAGAACTAGTCTTATTACTTGCTTCATTGTAAGTAGTAAGGAAATAAGTGAATGTATTAGGATAAAGCGATAATCAAATCATTTAAAAGCTGGTTGCTATGTAATTGAAACACCCTTGTTTGTATAGCCAGGAGTTGACTAATTCCAATATGAGAAAAGTATAAATATTTTAAAGCTGAAACTAATAACAAGAAATATCTCAAAAACAGTTAGCACTACAAAAGAAACATATATGACAAAATCTCTGTGTTTTAACAAGATCTGCATTTCTTGTGCAGTAAGTTTTGCCTATTTCTTATGGTTTACCAGTTATGCAAAGTTTAGCAAAATTGAACCAAAATAAAGAGCTCTTTAGAGGCTATACCAAGAAAATTAAAATAATACATTTTATTTGTGATGTAAATATATCTAACATATGGTATTTTAATCAAAATTGTTAGAGGCATTTTTGAAAAATCAAAATTTTAAAAAAAATTTCCATTTAAAGGAAAGTTTGCATCACTTTCTTGGAAGATACTAAACCTAAATATCAAGTTTGATTTTACAGGCTGTTTGTTTTTGAGCTATGCTGTCTACACACGCACGCGCACACACACGGATATTGTTCTCAAAATACTTTTTTTCGGACTCAAGAGACTTCAAAACATATATTTGCAGTGAAATCTCGACATTGAATTTTTGGTTGGAATACAATAGCTTTTCTATTCACTAGAACATTGTTTATATGGGATAGAAAAAGTAAAAATGTTTGTACTGTATTTTACTTACTGTACTGGCAAGTGTGTCCAAGGAAAGGTCGTTCACAAGTGCAGCTGAAGTTCCTCCAGAGATCCTTACAATGGCCTCCGTTGTGACAGGGATTGGGTCTACACTGTGGCTCACGGGGACACCCCACCTCTATGTTCTCCTGGGTAACTTGCGGCTGGGACACCGAGGGTACCACCCACTCTGCATTGATCACCACATCCTGCACACAGCCAACCAGTGACGGAGGTCCATGTGCCAGACGACGCAGATACGAGATGGTACCACCGAGATACGTGGTGGGGAAGCTTGTGTGGGAAGCATTAGCTCCCTCGTTCAGGTTGATGGGATATATAGTCTGCTCTTCATTCGCAGCAAGCACCAAGTGAGACGAGTTTATTGCAACAAACACCTGCAAACAAGTCGTGTCAAATTCAATTAATCACAAAGCATTTTATTTTACAGCGGTTATCAAATAAAACTATTTTCTTCATAATATTAGAATAGAATATAAATTTATTAATCCATTTTATCATAGTACATGATGTAGGACATGTCAAAAACTAATAACTAGTTTTCACTTTGATGGATATATACAACAAGACTAGAAGCAAGAAAAACTATATACACACTATTTTTGAAATGTGTTACAAAATTCATATATATATATATATATATAGCTGACTTTCTAGCTAAGAAAGGTAGTAAAATTACATCAAATTCATCTGATCCAAAAAGTTATCACTCTATCAAAAGAATCATTATATCAGCATATAATAACAAAATTAAAGAAGATAATGTATTACAAACAAAAGGAAAACCATGGGAAAATTTATGTAATAACACGACCAGAATCACTACATTACCAAGAAAATCCTCTGTAGCAACTTTTAGACTCCTAACAGGCCATGACTGTCTCAATAAACATTTATTCAAGATTGGTATATTGAGATCTCCTCTGTGTCCTTTCTGTACACTTTAGAAGATATGATTGGAAGCCACCTACTGCGCTGCCCAACCTTTAGTCAACATGATAATATGATATCAAAATACTGGAATACAAGAGAGCAAATAACATTAGATATATATATATATATATATATATATATCTCACATTCACCATACATTAATTGTGAAGGAAATGAAAAACTGTAAGAATCCAGCTGAGAGGCAGGATCTTGCTCTCACTTGGAAAGCTTCATTCTTTCTTTGCCACACCTTGGTCACCATTTTGAATACCATTTTGAATTCTGGAGAGAAATGATGGATTCATGTGGTCATGTGATGATATTTACGTCCGAAAAAGTACATTGTCCACCACCAGGTTTGAACCCGCAACCTCGAGTATATGAAGGTAGCATGGTACCCACTACATCACGGAAGGTGATCTATTTGTGCATTTGTTTGTAAAGATATCTATTCAACTTTTGTGTGTTACTTTCCAATCCATCCTCGTATTTTAAAGATTTTGACAGCATAAGTGTATGCATATTTTACACACTTTTAGTGCATACAAATCTAATGTGTTCCATTCACATGACTTTCTCTAGCTGTTCCGCAACAAACCTTTTATCTACATCATGCTAATCAAATTAGTCTTAATACTTGCTTCCTTGTAATTAGAAGGAAAATAAGGGAATATACAGGTTAAAGCAATAGTCAAGTCCTTTAAAAGCCGCTCACTAAGTAAAACAATTGAAATTCCATCTCTTTGCTTGCCAGGAGTAAACAAACTAGAAAAAAGATGTCTTCCCATTTGAGAAATGTTTAAGTGGCTTAAAATTGAAACCAATAATCTGGAATATCTCGAAAATGGTTAACTCTACAACAACAAAAAAAAATGTATACAACATTAATTGTGTATTTTAATGAGATCTACAATTTTTGTGTAATAAGATTTTATATATCTTTAACGGTTTGCCAGTTAAGTAAAAGTCATCCAGAATGTAGAGGTCTTTAGAGGCTGCTCCCAGAAAATTCAAAATATGGTTTTCTTTTGTCATAAAAATATCTTAAATATAAGGTATTTTAATCAAAAGCATTAGAGCCATTTTTGAGATAATAAAAATTTTCAAAAAATGTTCCATGTAAACGGTAGTTGGGGATGGGGGCATTTTCTTGAAAATCTTTGTGTCGCATCCTTGGAATATACTTAAGTTAAATACCAAGATTGGTATTTAACCGACATGCAAACATGCATGCACATGCACCCACGCCCACACACACACACACACCCTCCGTGGTGTAATGGTTACCATGCTAACTTCATATACCCAAGGTCGCCAGTTCAAATCTAGCAGAGGACATAAAAATCCTTAGCTTGGCTTCCTTCGGAAGGGAAGCAAAGCCGTTGGTCCCGTCTGCAGATTTATGAAAATTAAGCGGTCTTTCAAGCCCAGTATAGAATGGAACGTTGAGAACCATAACAGTTAAAAAGTGTCCATAAATTAATCGCCATTTCATTACACACAAACCTTTTTCTAAAAATACTCGTTTTGGATTCAGGGGTCCCAAAACATGTATTTCCGGTGAAATCTTAGTATCAAAATTTTGGGTGCAATACAACATACACTATGTAAATAGTACATGTAGAGAACGTAAACATTTGATGTCTACTGCTACGTACCTTCTGCCAATTGCTGTCATTTAGTCCTGATCCTATGTAGACCCCTTCCCATTTGTTCAGGAGACTTGAGTGCAGGTTCAGTCTTCCCTGAACCAGCTCCAGGATGTAATATGTTGGTCCCTTACCAATAGCTAGCAGCCCATTGGATAGTGTCGTCTTGAAACGGAACTGGATGTCGTACCCTTCATCCCGTGTTGTGTTCACCACAACGTACGATGATGATCCACTCAGCGACATAGTCGTAATCTGAAAATAAACTCACTATGAATGAAAGTTTTCTCATAAGGAAGTGTGCTATTACATCTGTTGAAGAACAAAACTCCAAGGAGGGAGCACAAATTAAAAACTCTGATGTGTTTCATTCACATGACTTTCTCTACATCTCTGTAACAAATTGTTGTTTTTCTTTTCTTTTTTTGCTTCATTTATATAGCCCCCTTTAACATCTAAGGTCGTATATGGGACTTTCCGCTAGAAACAACTTGTCTGTTCGATTTTTAAAATTGGATTTAAATAATTTTATTTTCCTCAAACACACATTCACTCTCACATTCATACTTCCAGACTATGTGCGGGATAGGGAATAATTCTGGTTAAAGGAACATTCCCCAGCCGGGAATCAAACCCGGGACCTCTGGTGACAAGTCAGCTCGCTGACCACTCGACCATGAAGGCAGTCACAAATTATTGTTAATAAGCTTATTCTTCTATCTACTTCATGATAATTGAGATAAACACTAGCAGAAATGGTCTTATTATTTAGTTCCTTATAAGTAGAAGGGAAATAAGGAAATACACGAGGCTAAACTGACAGTCAAATGTTTTGAAATGTGGTTGCTATGGGACTGAAATCCATTTCTTTGCATAGCCAGGAGTTGACATCTTCCTGTATGAGAAAAGTAAGTATTTTAAAACTGAAACCAATAAGAAGGAATATCTCGAAAACTGGGGCATTTAAAACAATCCCAACAGAAGCATTGCAGACTGCTACTTCTAACAAACCACTAAATTTAGAATTTGAAGCTCAAGCTATTATACACAATGAAAAAATGATAAAATCTCCTAATTTTAATAAATGAAATAATAATTCAAATGTATATAATTTAAAAACACAATCTGGATTCAAACAAGAAGTCAACATATGAGAAAAAAAAATTAGAAATACAACTCAAAGAGAAAATCTCATTGCTTGCAATAACACTACTAAGACTATTACAATTGAACATCAGCTAAATCTTAAATATGAATTCAACAAAAAAAATGTTATTCCTGTTATAGCTAATGCCCTTACACTAGATATTGTAAATCTAAATTATCCAACTCACAAATGAATACATGTATACACAGATGGTTGGTTCCCTCTCAGACACCAATGATGGTGGTATATGCCAGTTCATCCCTTTTATAGAAATGTTAGGAAAAATACCAAAAATTTTGATGGAGAAATAGAAGCTGTTTATATAACATTGCAAAATTGATTTTCCTGGCTGCATCAATGCAGTTCAATTCTTTCAGACTCACAGGCTGCTATACAAGCAATAGTAAGACTCCCTAAAATGGAAAATATTGAAGAAATCCAAAAGATGATTCAACAAATTAATAAGCTGGGGAAAAAAGTTGTATTACAATGGATTCCATCACATTGTGGAGTGGATGGTAATGAAAAAGCAGATTTTTTTGGTAAAGAAAGGAACCCATATTAAAACAAAAAACTATTATAAACTTTACTTATGAATCAATCAAATGCATTGTAAAAAGAAAAATAGATACAAATTATATAAATAAAATAACACACAAAAGTAAAAATTCAAAGTGGCTACAAATTGTACAAAGTCTTAATTTAATTTCAAAATTCCCAAGAAAATCAGCTGTTGCCAACTGGACATGATTGTCCGAATAGCCATCTCTATAGGATTGGCCTTTCAATCTCACCAAACTGTCTACTATGTGCCAAAGAAGAAATCATGAACATGGAACATTTAGAAAACCGATAAGTTTAGAAAAAGAATGATGCTCATGGGCATGACTGGTGGGGGTCCTGTGATTTTCAATAGTCAAGAATGGGTAAAACTTTTTGTTCTTACTTTAATTTAATTTTTACCATTGATAATTGAGAAAAAAAAACATACATACTGTCACCATGAAATACAAAGGATGACTCACAAGGGACATTATAATATTCAAGTTAGAAATTGAGATGGGACTGTTTAGTGAAAGTAGATTTTCAGAACCATATCCTGGATTTTGTCAATAATTTCAGAAGAAGTCACTTCTACTGGATGTCCGGAACGATGTTAATCATTTGTGAATGTACAGCCACGTTTAAACTCATTTATCCAATTGTAAATTGTTGCAAATGCAGGAGCAGATGTGTCATAAACTTGAGCCAACTCAGCTTTTATCTCTTTCAGTGTTAAAGCTTTTAAATAGAAGTGTTTAATCACCGCACAAAACTTCCCCCACCCCCATCTTTCTAAAGAAACACAAGATTGTTGATTCAATTGCCTATGGCAACGAAACCACATAATGCATACAGCTGAAACTTTACCTGCCATCTAATAAGAGACAATGGCTACTAAATGCAAACCTTTTTTGATGCTACGAGTGTCATTTGTTGGATTTTCTAGGGACTTATTTGTTCTCATTCTGATTTCTGTTCCCAGTTTAACAATTTGTGGTTATTTGCAATCTTTGATGAAACTGTTATGCTAAAGAATATTGCCTGCCCACACTGCTGTGTGTGGTCTGGGAAGTAATTGTACAGCAACTGTCACTCAAATGCACTTCAATAAGTAACCATGTTTCAAAATACAGTGTTGCTAGGCAAGTTGGTGTTGCCATTGTCATTTGTTACACATCACCAAAACAAATATGGTACTCAGTCACAGGTTAGTTTGGTTTTTGCAGGTATTTCAGTTACTTGCTCAATGTGTTTTTGCAACTGGAAAAAGTGCCTAATTTATAATTTGTAAAAATGAAGCTAGTAACAGTGAAGCAACAAAACATTAGTATAACAAACATTAATCTAACAATAAAATATTTAGAAGAAGAAGAAGTTGCAATAAAATTTCATTGCAAAACTAGTCCTTTGAATTTGAAAAAGACAAGTAAAATTTACTTATAAATCACTAACTGTTGCATTAGTAGAGTGCAGCATTATAAATGATTACTGATTAGCTTTTTCCTTTTGGATGGAAAAATTTAAGATGAGATAAAAGCAAAATTGGATGCTGTTTATGAGGAGCTCTTGTCATCTATGATAACAACTAGATAATTGTAAGAAATGAAGTTTTTCCTGACAACATATTAACTCTAAATTTTCTCAGGATTCTAGCCCCAGGTTAATAACATGGACTGCCTCCAACATTTCAAAGATGTGCATCATCTTCATCTTCAGGGTAAACTGATAAAGTGAAAGTGAAGGCCGAGATCATTTAGAATTAGATACTGGTTCAATAACTCTAAACGTGGTCGAACATCCACTTTTTTTGTCGAGCACCAAGGATGCCTGATATACAAGGTGTGATAAATTTTAATTTTGTGGGCTTTATACATCCATTTTCCAAAACTTTTTTTTCTCTTGTTGGTAGACATGTTCCTGATGTATGCTTGCATTTTCAGCTGCTCTGAACATTTAGTTTATTGTTGACACTTGAAAAGGTTATACGTATTTTCAAGTGATCTGCAAATTTTTACTTTTGAAAAAGATGGATTAAAGAATTTGAATTAAATTTTCCTTGAAAATGGAATAAAGTGCAGCACCGCATTCAAAATGTTGCCTGTGGCTTTTAGCAAATCTACTTTATTTATCCAAATACAAGACAACCCCCATTTTTCAGAACTTAATGTAATTTAACATATCATCTACATATAGAGGAGACATGATAACTTAATTTTTAAATGAAATTTAAAGGTTTACCATATACTTTGAACAGGCTGCAGAAAGACTTTTGTTACTAATAGGGAGGAGACCCTTTAATTCCTTTAATAATTAACTGAAGGTTTAAAGGGACCGACCTGGACAAAAGCCTAATGTCCGATCCCTCACCTTCAGCTGTTAGTAATCACATATCAATTTTGTTATAATAGAAAGGAGACCCTTTAATTGCTTCTAGAATTTGAAGACCTAAAGGAACCGATCTAAACAAAATTACGTGATGAACTAAAGGGAACGGCTGCTCACCAATAAGCATTGGTCAGCTTGGTGAGTTATTGACCTGGACTGATATTTCTTCCTTTCCACATATCAGATCCCCTCTTTTATGTTTCCTATCCAGTCTTGCTTGACTAACTCTTGTTTTCTTTGACCCCAATGGTATTAGAGTATTCGAGGCCTAGGGGATCATTTCATTTTCTTTCCTGTCCATACCTTTCTTTACTTAGGTGATGTAACCGCCACTTGTGGTGCCTAATTTTAAACAGTTACAAAAAGTTAAATAAAAACATTCCAGAGAAAATGATGTCCCAATATGACATCAAAATACTGGAATGCAAGAGAGCAAATGGCTTCACTGCTGCTAAACATTAGATATCAACCAACCATATATTTTGAACAAAGTAATGGACATTTAAGCTGGTTAACTCCTTTATTTGTTAATTTCTTTTTGCAACTTAATTTAAATTCACATTTTGAGCGGCTGACAAAGAGGGTAATACAGGAATGTCCCAGTATACTCATATGTGCCGTGGAAGGAGGGGTAACGCACAGCTAAACATTTGAGCTTGACCATTGGCTTCCCATATAACAGTACATGCAACCACCAATGGGAAAAGAAGTCCTCTAATTTTATTTTAGTCTCAGAAAGTAATATTCTTTCCAATATGAATGCTTGTAGGCTCATTAACAGTTAATTTTTTGTGTGAAATGAAACACACAGAATATTGTGTACGTCGTGACAGTAATCTATTCCATTTCCCCCAAGCTTTGCCACTGCCATACCCATGAAGTTTGAAATTTACTTTTACCCCACTTGGTATTTGGAAAACAAACATCACAAATGCAAGAGCATGCCCAGTTCTGAACATTGATATTTTGGAAAAAAAACATTGTCTTGTATTTGGATAAATAGGGTAGTTTGAGTAAGATAAAGTTTACGAGTGGTGTAAATGTTTTAAAGAGGATGAAGAAGATGATGACCATACTAGATGCCCTTAAGTTGCAGCTTGTTGTACAAACTATACATACCTGTTCACAGTTCTGTCCATGGAAGCCATTTGTGCAGGTGCAGTTGTATTTATGTTCTGTTTCGTTTTGCAGGTAAGGCCTACAGGTGCCATTGTTTAGGCACCCTCCGTTGTTGCAACCTATTAGCTCGACGGAGCAGTTCTTTCCTCCATAAGCAGGGTCGCAGTCACAGTAATAATTGGCCTTGCGATCAAAGCATGTTCCATGTACACAAGGTCTGTATCGTTCACACTCGTCTATGTCAATCTCACACTGCTGACCTTCAAAACCAACATCACACTCGCAGAAGTAGCTGCCAATCCTGTCCGCACAGTTGCCCGTCACACAGGGGTTTGGATCACATTCGTTCACATTCTTCTCGCAGTCATCTCCTTCAATGCCAGGCACACAGAGACATTTGTACCTGTAACACACGTAATTACACTTCAATGTCAAGTGTTACATAACACTTAGCTGGAAATTTCAGAGAGTGCTATCCAAACCTTTCTACATGAACAATATTCATAAAAATCTGATGTGTTCTATTTACACGACTTTCTCTACATCTCTGCAACAAATTATCGTTAAAAAGCTAATGCTTCTATTTACTTCATGCTAATCGAGAAAAAATTAATAGAAATAGTCTTATTACTTGCTTCCTTATAAGTAGAAGCGAAATAAGGGAGTACCATAGGTTAAAGTGATAGTCAAAAGCTGGTTGCTATGTGACTGAAGTTTCTTTCTTTGTATGGACAGGAGTTGACAAATTCCTGCATGAGAAAAGTATGCTTTTTAAAGCTGAAACCAAAAACAAGGAATATTTCAAAAGCGGTCAACTCCATGAAAAAAATGTATATATCATAAATTATGTTTTAATGTGCTCTACATTTCTGTGCAGTAAGTTTTTGTCCATCTTTTACGATTTAGCAGTTATGCAAGTTTCCATAAAATTCATCCAGAATAAAGTAGTCTTCAGAGGCTATTCCCAGAAAAGTCAAGATATATATGTTATATTTGTCAGGTAAAGATCTTTAATATACAATATTTTAATCAAAATCGTTAAGAGCCATTTTTGAGAAAATCAAAATTTTCGAAAAAGTTCCATGTAAAGGGCAGTTGAGGGTGGGGGGATTTTCTTGAAAATCTTTGTGTCGCATCCTTGCAAGATAAACACCAAGTTTAGTATTTAACGGTCTTTTCATTTTTGAACTATGCTGTACGCGCACACGGGCACGGACGCCCACGCCCGCACCCATGCGCCCCCACCCCCACCCACACACACACAGACCTTTTTCCAGAAATGCTTTTTTTGGATTTAGGAGGTCTCAAAACTTTTATTTCCAGTGAAATCTTGGTATCAAATTTTTGGCTACAGTACAATACCTTCTCTATATACTATGTACATAGTACGTGTGGAGAAAGTAAAAAGAGGTAAAAATTTTGGGCTAACGAAAGGCAAAGAGAATAAATGGGAGCTGCTAAAAGTTAGACGTAAAATATATAGGTTAATCACACTATTTAAAGCTTATGCTGGTTTAAATGCATAGGTGGATGTTAGAAAGAGGTTAAACTCAGCACTCTACGGATGAAAGTCATTTATATAAAATTAGGGCAGAGGGTACAGAACCAACATAGGAAAATTTTCTTTTGTTAATAGGACCATTGAAGAATGGAATGAATTGCCTGCCTCTGATCTTAAAGAAGTTTAGGGATAATTTAAAGAGAATAAACGTTAGATAATAAAAGTAAATATTGTGAAGTAATTAAGAATCTGTAACTATTAATGTTGAGACTTGATAGTAACTGTTTATAAACACGCTGATAATTGACATAAGTATTGCTATACTCAATAATAAGTAGTTAGGTATTTCAAAAACCATCTATTTATAGTATGTTAGTTGTATTACTATTATTGAAATTGGATGTTGTACATTTAACTATACCACCAGGCAGCACTCAATTGCAGAGAATACACACATACATACATTTACTTTAATTACTTTCTCCAGCACATATGTACAATATAGATAGCAGAAAGAGAAGGTGTTGCATTCTACCCAAAAATTCAATACAGAGATGATATTTGACTGGAAATATGTTTTGAGACCTGCAAAAAAGCATTTTAAAAAAAAAGTGTGTGTATGGAGGGTGGATGGGTGCGTGCGTATGGGTGTGTAACTCGGTTAAAAACACAAAATTAAATTCAGTTCTTCCAAGGATAACACACAAGCATTTTCAAGAATATCCTTCCAACCCAAACTACCGTTCAAGTGAAAATTTTTTGAAAACTTTGATTTTCTCAAAACTGGCTCTAGTGATTTGGAATTTTCTGGAAATAACCTCTGAAGACCTCTTTATTTTGGATGGCATTTGCTAACTGTAAACCATAAGAGATACAAAAACTTACTACTCAAAAAATGTAGATCTCGTTAAAACATACAATTTATGTCATATTTTTTTGTTTTGAATTAACCATTTCTAAGATATACTTCTTATTGATTTCAATTTTAAAATACTTAAAACTTTTTCTCAAATTGGAATTTTTCCATTCCTTTTTCTTTTGTTTTACCCTGGCCATGCAAAAAGAACAGAATTTCAATCCCTTTTTTACTCTTAAGAAAATTAAATAATTACATTTTTAAAAATTTATAAAATGAACATTAGCTGTTCAAAATAAAAACATACAAAATTTATAAGTTTTTATAAAAAAAAAAGAAAAAAAAAAAAAGATAACATTTCAAAAAATAAAAAATCTGGCATTTATCAATCTAGTAAGAGCAGACATTTTGAAATGAGAGTTAAGGACAATTTTATAAATATTAACTACAAATAGACAAATAAATGAGCTGTGGTAGATCATCTTTGGTCATTTAACCATGAAACAAATCCTGAAGTTCAATTATTAAAGCATTTAAATAAACCCATTGATTTAATGGTGTGGGAGAAAATATTTATTTTGAAGAACATAGGTCATGTTACAAATTTTGAGATACACCAAATTTGTTTACTTTCAACAAGTGACATTTCAGTCCATTATTAGTGGCAGCAACAGAAGCTGATGATGCAACCAAAGTGACTATGTAACTTGTCTTTCAGAAAGCCATATTATGAAACAATCAAGATATTTAATGGTCTCCCCAGTAATCTCAAGGAAAGAGTTAACAATTTCAGGGCTTTTAAGGCTTCCCTTAAGGAGTACCTATGTAATAAATCATTTTACTCTGTAGATGAAAGTGACAAACTTGTCTGACAATACTTTAATAATTAATGTATTTATTGCATTGTGTGCGTGCATGGGTTTTTTTAATTTTTTTTATACACAAATTTAACTGCTGTATACTTAGACTTGCACAAATGTATCAGATGAATTTTTTAATATTTAGCAATGAACAAGGTGTGACCCTATGATATTTTGCACTGTTGTATATTTAATTTGTACAGAACTGTAATTTGTGCATTTTTGCATTGTAAATACTGTAACATAATTGTAAACATCTATTGTAAATTGTGACATGTATGTCCTTAAGAGTGTATATAATGCAATTACATTTTAGTTTTATATACTTACTAGTAACAACTATTATATTGATATTAGAAAACTTATCATCTGACATTATATCAGTGTTACATAATGAAATTATATTTATTTATACATTATAACAACTTTGAGCCGACATGATAATACTGGAATGCATGAGAGCGAATGGCTTCACTGCCAACTGCTCAACATTAGATACCAACCTACCAACATTTTAACAGTAATTTTTGACACTCTTTGTTTATATGTGCATGCAAATAAGGTAGTCCGTGTGCTTTTATGGATCACATTAAGTATAGTGCAGTGACGTAAAGGCCTCAAAAGCCAAATGATAAGATTATATGTCTGTTCTGCTGTTTTTGTAACCTGCGCTTTTAGCACTAGAGTTTTATACATTGTTTTTTTCATAGTATGTAAACATACGTATACATGTATATGCCTTGAGAAGTTCTATGTTCAGTGGCTTCCTGGCCTAAACGATCTACAATGTGCCATCTAATCTAATCTTCTAAACAGTTGTAACAGGATAGATGTTAATTTAACATTATCAATATAATAATAAAATTGCTTAACTATGTGAATATTATAATATGCAAGTAGCCATTAAGGTGTTTCTGAAGTTGTGAGACATACCAGGGTAAAAACATGGAAATCAGTTGCAAGATTGAATGTCATATCCCCATGTCGTACGATAGCAAGCGCACGGAGAGAGGCAGAACCATGTTCAAATCCCGGCTGTGACGCTGACTTTTTTAACTGGTTCTAACAAAAAAGCACATCCCTTGGTAGGTCATATCAACAATAAAATAATAAAATGGCCTAATTTGAATTTATTTATAAATATAAGTGAAGTTCTACCACAAATTATTTATAATTCTATCAGCAAACATTCAAGATTTTCACTTACCCACTTGCATTTGCATATGAGAATGGTTCAGCGAAGACAGGAGGTTCTGCCCCTATGGGCTGATACAGACTTCTGTTGGAACGCTGAAGACAGGTTCCTCCATACTGACATGGGTTGCTTGCACACTCATCCACGTCAATGTCGCAGTTCTTGCCTAAAACAAACGTGCACATCATCATGTACTTGCTTTCTTACATCACTTAGAAAGGCAAACATTTTCTCATTAATCCTCTAATCTACTGAAAGTTCACTCATTACTATTTATTGCAATAATTTAATTACTATAATTATTATTAATCTCCTAATTTATCAGATCATTAGTTGTTTTTTAACTCTCTGCTACCTATGTCTCAGCAGGTAAGAAGTATTGTATTCAACACAAAAATTTGATATTGAGATTTCATCAGAAAAACAGTAAACTCTCAATTATCCAGGGTAATGTGGGGAGAAGAAGCATGAATAATCAAAAAGCATGAAACCTGTAATTTAATGCTTCACTTACCCTGCATTTACAGAGAGAGAGAGAGCGGACAGTAAATATGATTAGGCAGAATGAATCAGTCCTATCATAGAATGCAAAAAAAAACTAAAACTGAAGCTTGATGCAAATACATGATAAACCACATCGCTAACGTTACAGGAGACAATCCATATTTCTTTGCCATATTAATTGTATTTTAATTATTTTTGTGTTAAGAGTCTGAGCACCATTGACCGCCTTTTCTCTTACTATTGCTCATAAGAGCAGTAAAGCTTTAAGAGTCAACAAATATTCTAACTTGTACAGTGTATGATATAACCATCGAGTAGAGTATAATCCCACTAGCTAAAATACACAATAACATTAATAAACTGGATATTACAAGTGTGTAACTTAACAACTCGGTCCAAGTATGGCGGAATTCGCAAAGCGCACTGAATTTTGGCGCATGGATTATAGCAGAGTTTCCTTTCTGTATACTCTCTATTCTGCAATAATAACTGCCATTTCCATTGTTTAAACAATCAGCAGTGACAACAGAGTATCATTTCCATTGTTATCAGCCTGCCTGTTCTGTGTAAACTAAAAACAAATTAAGTTTTTCTGATGTTAATCAGCATGTGTCAATGAAGCAAGTTAAAAGAAATTTGTAAAAGATATGGCAAAGAAATGAAAAAAAAATTTGATATGTTCCATTCACATGACTTTCCCTCCATCTATGCAAAAAATGTTGTTAAAAAGCTTAGGCTTCTATTTACTTTATGCTAATTGAGAATACATTAGCAAAATAGTCTTATTACTTGCTTCCTTGTAAGTAGAAGTGAAATAAGGGAGTACGATAGGTTAAAGTGATAGTCAAAAGCTGGTTGCTATGTGACTGAAGCTGCTTTGTTTGTATGGACAGGAGTTAACAAATTCCTGTATGAGAAAAGTATGTTTTCACAGCTGAAACAAACAACAAGGAATATGTTAAAACGTTCAACTCCACGAAAAAAATGTACATAACAAAAATTGTGTGTTTTAAAGTGCTCTACATTTTCTGTGTTGTAAGTTTTTGTCCATCTCTTACGGTTTAGCAGTTATCCAAAAATCTGTAAAATCCATCCAGAATAAAGTAGTCTTCAGAGACTATTCCCAGAAAATTCAAGATATACATTTTATTTGTCAAGTAAATATCTTAAATATACGAGATTTTAATCAAAATCATTAGAGCCATTTTTAAGAAAATCAAAATTTTCGAAAATTTTTTCCATGTAAAGGGTAGTTTGGGGTAGGGGGATTTTCTTGAAAATCTTTGTGTAGCATCCTTGGAAGATACCAAACTTGAATACCAAGTTTGGTTTTTAACGGTCTTTTCATTTTTGAGTTATGCTGCCCATAGACACACACATGAACATTTTTCTAAAAATGCTTTTTTTGTATTCAGGGGGTCTCAAAACATATATTTCTGGTGAAATCTTGGTATCAAAATTTTGGGTATAATACAATAACTTCTCTATGCACTATGTACATAGTACGTATAGAGAAAGTAAAACATGTGTTGATATTAAAATAATTTAGGGGGAGGAAAGTGGGGGGTGCATGGATAATCTGTAAACTGGGTAATCTGCACACAAATAATCAGGAGTATACTATACATGTTTTGGGATTCCTTGAATTTAAAAGACACTTTTAGAAAAAATAAATTCTGGTGTGTTGCGTATTTATGACTTTTTCTGCCCATTCATCAACAAAATATTCTTAAAAATCTGATGTGTTCCATTCACATAACTTTCTTTCACAAACTTTCTTTAATTTTTCTTTCACAAGATTATTTTTTTATTTACTCATGATATACATTAGTGGAATTGTCTTATTTCTTGCTACTTTGTAAGTAGAAGAGAAATAAGGGAATGCACTAGGCTAAAACGATAGTGAAATCTTTTAAAAGCAAGTCGCTATGTGAAACAATTCAGTTCTTTTAGCTTGCTAGGAGTAAACAAAAGAGAGACAAAAAGAAAGATACTTCTTGTTTCAGAAAAGGTTAAGTACCTTAAAACATAACTCGGGTTATGTTGAAAATGGTTAATTCTGTAAACAAAATGTATGACATAAATTGTGTTTTTTAACAAGATCTATATTTTTTCTGTAGTAAGTTTTTGTCTATCTGTTATGGTTTGCCAATTATACAAAAACTTACAAAAGTTATCCAGAATGAAAAGGTCTTCAGACACTATTTCCAGAAAATTCAAGATAGATATTTTGTTTGACATTAAAATATCTTAAATATATTATTCATTTTAATGACAATTATTATAGATATTTTTGAGAAAATTAAAATTTTCAAAAAACGTTCCATGTAAGTGGTATTTGAGGGTCAGGCAATTTTCTTGAAAATCTTTGTTGGAAGATACAGAACTTAAATACCAAGTTTGGTATTTAACCAACTTTTTGTTTTTGAGCTATGCTGCACACACACATGCACACATTGCACGTGTTGTCATCTGCTTTTTTTTAATTCAGAGAGCCTCAAAACATGTATTTCCAGAGAAATCGTGGTATCAATTTTTTTGGTGAATTGCAATACTTCCTCCATATAGTAGATATAGTAAAAAAGCAAAAAAGGATGTGAATAGTCAAAGTGAAGTGAGAAGCTTAATGGTCTACCTACGAAAACACTTGGAATTTAATGTCATACTGGCTTGTTGTCATCGGAGCTCAACCACAGAAAAGTGTGAGATCTGTGTTCAAATCCTGGCCATGATTCTACCTTAAAAACAACGAAAAACAGACTTGAGCACTGCGTTACCTGCATAGCCAGGGTAACAGTGACATTTATAATCCTTGACCATATCTTCACACCGGGCACCATTCTGACACCGATCATTCAGACAATCATCAATGTTTATCTCACAGTGAGTGCCGTTGTAGCCAGTGTCTCCGCAGTCACATGTATAGCTGTTTATTCCATCTACACACTTCCCTCCATTCTGGCACGGAGATGACTGAAACATACAGGGCCCTTATATCAAATACAATAATTACACAACTAAGGCACGTTTAACATACGAGGTCTATTTTTATTTGCTTTAAATTGATCCCTCACCCACCCTATTCACCAGACTTAGCTCCTGTCCTTAACTTGAAACTTTGGCTTGGTGGGAAGACATTTTCATCAAATTAGAAAGTGACAGTCACAGACATTGACTATTTTGCAGAGTTTGACAGAACCTATTTTTGAACAGGATGAAAAAGCTGGAGGGTTGTTGGACCAAATGTATGACCCTCAAAGGAGACTATATCAAGAAGGTGAGTTGATAGAGTTGCCAACTCTCCCGGAATAACCAGGAGTCTTCTGGAATTGAATGGAATCTCCTGGTTCCCGGAACTGAAATTAAATCTCCCAGAATTATGGGATATCTCCTTGTTCCTTTATCATCATTTATATAGTATGCTTTTATAAAATAAGAGTATTTCATCTGTTATATGCAAGGGTTGGCAGTGCGTAGAAGGAAATAGTAGTGTTTTGATTTGTGTGGTGGCAGTGTTGAAGGGAGAAGGGAAACCCAATTGTTGAATCAACATCAAGTTGCCAGTCTTGTTATATTTACAAATAGAAATTAAAAAATCAGTAATTATTAACAATTTGTGGTCTTTGAGTCAAGGACTTTGACAGTGGTCAAGTTGGTTATTGTAATGGCTAGTTCATCAGAAGTAAGAATAAAAAAGAAATACTATTGCATGTTTAATAATGCCTGGAAAAGTTCAAGTGACTTGAGTTTTATCAATTTTTCTAGCTTTACTGTTATATCTAATTTTCTCCTGGAATTGAGAGTTCAGAAGTTGGTATACCTATGAGTTGTTTACAAATCAAAGCACCCTTTTTATTTTTCCCTTTTACATATAGTACATAGAATACATGCTCCTAAGACACAGGTAAACTCACCTCGCAGTCATCAATGTTGGTCTCACAAACCTTGCCAGTCAGCCCCAGGGGACAGGTGCAGGAGAACGCTGCTATGAGATCAATACAGGTCGAGCCATTCTGACAAGGGTTTGGCTCACATTCATTTATTTCATGGCTGCAGTCTTTTCCTGTACACATGAATATAAACAATTTTTTTTTCAGATGTTTTAGATCAATTACAGTAAGCTTGAGTTTCACTAACACATGTTAAAAATAGTTTTAGTATTTTCTTTTCTAACATTACATCAAATAGAAACAGGTTGAAAAACAACTGGTGGATAAGTTAATCAAAAGATTCAAGCATCATCACAGCTTTAAAATTACACGAAGAAAAATTTGCATTTAAGAAAGTCAAGTTCTTCCATGGGTATATAGAAAATGTCATAAGATTTTAAAAGAAAGCAACATAACCGGTTCAGGTAGCTCAGTTGGTTAGGTACTGGCCTTCTGAACTCAAGGTCATAGGTTCAAATCCCGGAGATGACACTGAATTTTTCAGTCTAACTCTTTATCCTACTTCTGTCCTACACACGGCTTGTTTCAAAAAACAATTAATTAAAATTAGTTTACACTGTAATTATTCAGCAAGTCTGAAAAATGTTTAAAAAATTTGTTCAATTGTTCATATATTCATTAAAGGGAATTTACTACTTTCATTATATTGATAATTTTATTGTAATGATGTTCATACAATTGAAATAATGTAATATAGATATTTATGAGAATTGAGTTTTATTCGTTGAACTGAAAATATTTGTCAAATGGCATGCTCATTAAAGCAGTAAGTTAGTGCTAGCCTAAATCTAAATGTTTTAAAATGACTGCATGAATATAAATAATACTTTAGAGAACTGGAAACTACCTGTGAAGCCTGGTGGACAAATACAGTGGTAGCTGTTGACCTTGTTTTCACATGTGGCATTATTCTTGCAAGGTCCCGACAGGCACTCGTCAAAATCCAGATCACAGTTGTCCCCTGCATATCCTGGCTGGCAGAAACACTGATAGCTTCCTAAACAAACAACAACATTCATTCTTATATCGTGTACAACAAAGAGAAAGCAACGTCTTTAATAGGGATAGCGCAGCATGTATATAGTTGCGGTGTGTTGACAATACAGTGTATATGAAGTGGTACTAGAAGTTACAATATTTAGTATCATATAATGTAAGCTCATAAGTTGCACTCCATGGTGTAATGGTTAACATGCTGACTTCATATACCCAAGGTCACAGGTTCAAACCCAGCGGAGGATGATGGATTTTTTCGGGTGTAAAAATCCTTAGCATGGCTTCCTTCGGAAGGGAAGTGTAAAGCCATTGGTCCCGTGTCGTAGATTTACGGCACGTAAAAGAACCTCAAGCCTGATAGAGAGGCCTCTGAGCAAAATTAAGCGGTCTTTCACGCCCAATTTAGAATGGGATGCTGAGAACCACAGCAGTTAAAGAGCGTCCATAAATAACATGCCATTTTTTTTAAGCTTGTAAACTAGTGACTTGTCAAAAAATATATTGAAACATTGATTTGTATGGTAATAATATAATATGTATATTAGCTTAGTGACTCCAACATTGTGTCATCCATAAATTCTTGTATACAGTAATATGTTTTATTTACATACATTTTTTTGACTCTTTTTGTGAATAAATTTAAGGTTTTTATATGTTTGATTTTTTGGCAGTTTATTATATACTTTTACACCCATATAGTAGGGTTTTTTTTTATAGAGTATTAGTCTATGCATAGGGAACTTTATGTTAGATTCTTTCCAGGTGAAGGGCATAATAGAAGGAAAATGGGGCAGTGGTAGACTGTGATGTTTTCACTAACAGTGGAAGGCGATTGAGGTAAACATAAATATCACTGATTTACGGCAACTAACAATTTCAATATTGACATACACTCAATTCCTGTTGTGCAACAAGTCATCAGCATCATTATTCGTTTCATTTTCTCTCAAGACACATAGATTACAATGCACAACAACATACATTCGTAACATCTCAAATGTGAATTGTCTCCGACTAGCACATAAACAGGCTTTACATTAAAAAAGACTTTGCTCCATGTCACAAGATGTGGTTGGAGCAATACAGAAATAGGACACATCATCGACTATGGGTAAGTTACTCCATCAGCAATTATTTCCATTGCAACACCTTGTAGCACATTTCGTATTTCATGTATTACTGAAAATCCAACATTTTTTTCCAAATACTGACTTCACTTACTTTTTCACATGGTCTAAAACAGATGTTATGGGTTTCTGATTAATTGCTTGCACAAGTTCATCATCAGCCTTCAGGGCTCAAGGCGTTTCTATGTTCAATGTTTCAAAATATGTATTATTGTCAGAGATATATCCACAAAGTGCTTCTGTATGAATTGCAAATCTCATGCTATCCATTTGAAGCAAGATATTTTACAATCTTGATTAAAGAGCATGAACTATCATCAAAGACATTAATTACCTATAAAACAGTATTGTAATATACAGCATAGCATACTGCCATGTTCCCTGTGTTCTTACAGGTTGTTTACAAGCGACGCGTGCAGTCGCCAATGCAGGTTTGTCTCTACTCGGTAGGTATGCAACTGGTATCCATGTGTGTCCCCAAGATGCTATCTGTAGTCATTTGTATGCACATATTGAGATTTCCTTACTCTAGCTTCATTTCTGTCTGTACTGTATCATGAGATCCTTTCATTAGGGACATCAAAGTTTAATAAATTGTGTTTATTTTTATGTGTAGCCCGCCTGGGTAGTGTAGTGGTAACGGTCTGCTTCACATTCAACAGGTCATGAGTTCGAATCTTGCTTAGGGTGAGTTACCCAGATAAGGTTTTTTTCAGGGTTTTTCTCTTATCCTGAGAAGACGAATGTCCAGTAACTTGAAGCTCCCTGGACCCCGAGATCATTTGAGCATTATTTCACCAATTTCATTCATCGTCCGATATGACCAACCAAGTTTAAGGACGTTAAAAAGAGAGAGAGAGAGAGAGAGAGAGAGAGAGAGAGAGAGAGAGAGAGAGAGAGAGAGAGAGAGAGAGAGAGAGAGAGAGAGAGAGAGAGAGAGGGGGTGTTTTTTTTTGCTGTTTTAGGTTTCTCTTTCAGTTGATGATCTTTGTAACTGCTGATTTCTCTCTTTGCTTATGTCTCTTATGTGTTCTTTAAACCTTATGTCCATGTTGTATCTTTTCTTCCTTACGAATACTTTCTTGCAATCTTCACATCCAGTTTTATAAATACCATAAGTTTTTCCCACCTGAGTTTTGTCCTTTGTGTTGGTCCTGAATACGTTCTTTAGCAATACTTGTTAACTGGGGCTAGGGATATACTATACTGAATCTCTTTGTACATTTCTGGAAGGTCCATGGGTGGGTCATTGAAAGCAGTCCCCAGTCCAGTCCAGTCCAGTCCATGTGGCTGCTGAGCCATCAGAAAAGAGCAGAACAACATGCCCCCTACTTGGTCTGTATACATAAAGCCGAAACCGAAAGACTTTGTATCTGTCACAGCTGAAATCAGCATAACAACACTTTGCCACTCCACTGATGATGTCTAACACAGCTTCGGATGAAATGTCTACAACAGATTTTTCCTAGACCATGGCCTACAAGCTCGATGATAATTTTCTATCTGAAGATAAGGATGTTTATTATTGCATTTTGTGTTCCCCGGGGCTGTAGCTCTCGTTTTAATCTATGTGAGTATGTGTGTGTGTGTTTGTTCTTTTCTATGGATGCCAAAACTTATTTTATTCTTAATAATGGTGAATTGGAAGTGATACACTGTGAAGCTGATTTTTTTTTTTTAATTCTGATTCCTCATGATTTTTATGTCAAGAAAGGGGAACGTGTTAGGTAGTTTTACTGATGTATCCTGTAAGTTCAGTAGTGTTGTTACATCCTTCACAAACTTTTTGTCTAAAGGAAAAATGTCTACATATTTGTACCAGAGTTTATATATACTACATTCAGAATGTTCCTGGAATGTGCAAATAACACAGAAACAAGTTACTATAAGGCAATTTACACAACATTTCCTTCAAAATAGTTCCCTTCCGCAGTGACACACTTTCGCCACCACATGTAAAGAGACTGGAAGCCATTTTCAGATACCTGTTGTAGTGCCCTTGTCGCATGTACAGTAATTTCTTCAGCGTTCGAAAATATTGACTGAAACAATTATGCCATTCATACATCGCTGCTTCACCAAAGCTTCTTCCATCATTCTCAATGTCTCTGAAGGAGATTTAACAAAACACAAAACTTTTATGTTCGAATGTTGCTCTGTTGCCAACATTATGAAATGAGATAAACGAACATGCACACACAACAAAAACTAGTTGCCATGTAAAGACAACAATCATTAACATGAAAATTGACATGAAGTGTCGCCATGGAGTTTACCACACCTAAAAATAAAATATCCTTTACTTTCACATACATTAAAGAGAAAATAAACGATTCCAGTGACTTTTTGAATCTAGGGTTATATGCTTAAATACTTCTGTTACATGCAATTACAAAGAAGTCATGTACAAGTTTGCCAAAAAGTAAGGTTGCCCATTACTAAACCCTTCACCTAGGAATATAGTCTCTTCCGGAAACTAAAGTAATTCTAATTAGTATTCGGTATTCCTCCCAGTGCTCCCTGTGGAGTGTAGTGCTTATTCAACACACTTCCAGTCACCAGAAACCTCACACCATGCCTTAATGGTTTTCCCCTCAGGTGCATTTCCTCCTCACTCACTCTGGTAGTTTTTTTACACTGTAAATACTGATTTTGTCTTTGCATATCTGAAAACAGTGTTGTTGCAGATTCTCATTTTGCTTTATGTGCTTGTTGTGCACATAGTGATAGAACAGCCAACTTCTGACTAGTGAAGCATTTCATAATTTTGCACACTTTGTGGCAGATTTTAAAGAAACGCCATGTACTTGGGAGTTACAAGTTCTTATTAATAATATTATTTACTACCATTCAGTGTTGTAAAATTAATGTGCTCAATGTTCTCGGACTTCTAACCAGGTAAGTACACAGATTAATTAATTCCAACATTTCGAAGATGTGCATCATCTTCGTCTTCAGGGTAAACTGATAACTTGAAAGTCTGGATTTGTATACTTATAGTGTCAGAGTAAACCTAGCATCTGATTGGTTTGTACTGATATTTAATATGACTGAGGCATGTGCACAGACCTTATAGAAAACTACATATGGCAGTTATGTGCCTAATGTTTTGAACTTGAGCATGGACCTGCTTGAAAACATTTTATAGCACAAATGTTTTTAAGCACAATCTGAAGTAAATAATCTTAATCTGATTCAGGCCTCCAACTTAATACAGCATAGGCACTGATGATTAAGAGCCTTAACACTTAATTCCAAACTGCTGTCACCCCAAGACTTTAGAAAACTTCACAGCATTCTTATACAACAGATTGTGCTTCAAAATGTGTGTGCTATAAAATGTTTTGTAAGAAGCTGTGTGTAGATCAGGAGTTGCCGGCATGTTGCCATGGTAGCTCAGTGGCAAAGCAACTGGCTAGAGATCAGGAGATCCATGGTTCAAATCCCGGCTATGGTGTTGAATTTTTCAGTCTGAATCTGCCTATCCAACTCCTGTCCTACACACTCCTGTCCTGTTTGTGTGAAAAAAACAATTAATCCAATACCAATTGACCTTAATAGTTGGCTATAGTATGAATCCTGGGGATTAAGTACTTGCAACATTGTAAGTCACCATTGGGGTTGTCATCTCAAAATGATTTGAGAACACCTTGTGATTTACCAGGAAACATGCGAGTCAGTTGAGAAATTCAATGCTATGCTGGCATGTTGCCATGGTAGCTCTGTGGAAGAGACCAGCTAGAGACCGGGAGATCCGTGGTTCAATGCCAGCTATGGTGTTGAATTTTTCAGTTTGATTCTACCTATCCAATTAGGAGTATAACCGCCATAAGTAGTTTTCTACAAATTCTGTGGACATGCCTCCGTCATATTAAATATCATGCGAACCAATCAGATGTTAGCTTCACTATGGTACTATAAATATGCAAATCCAGACTTTCAAGTTATCAGTTTACCCTGAAGAGGAAGATGAAACAGAGTCAAGCCATGTACTTACCTGGCTAGAAGCCGTGAACATTTAGAGTTAATAGGTTGTCAGGAAAGCTTCAGCTCTTACTTTAAAACTAATGTGCTTACCTGGATTATTAAGACAAATGCCAAAATTACAAATTTGCTTATTCTCGCATTCATCAATGTCGTTTTCGCAGTTTCGACCTGAAACACAAAATACATTATTATTACTAACAGTACTCTGAGACATTAACACACCGAGGGTATAACGATACTTGCCTGTAAAACCTGGAGGACATTCACAGCTGTACGCTCCCCCTATATTTTCACATACAGCTTCATTCCTACAAGGTTTATTTCTGCAAAAATCCACTTTAGTGGTACAGTTTTCACCAGTGAATCCTTCTTGGCAGCGACACTCAAATTCATTAACACCGTCCACACACACTCTGTTTTCTGGACACTGTACACCTATGCAGTCGTCAATGTTCACCTCACAAAGGCTACCCTCAAAACCTATCAACAGATTAACATTTCTGATTAATGCTATTGGGCAAAAAGTTTAAACACATTTTCATATAAAAGTTGTATTTTGCATTCAAATAGTCTCTTTAATATTTGAATGTTTGCCAACTTTCTAAAACTGAAACCCATAAAACCTTTCCTATTCTAGGAAAACATTATCATTTTGTGCTTACATGAAATTTACAATCCGTAAATAGTTCAGTGCAGAAAATGTACAACAATTACATGTAAATTAAATGGTAATTCACTTTTATAGCAATCACTGAAGACCAGTGCTGCTTCTTTCTATCACACATACTGAAATTCTTCCTGTAAATATGTTTTAAAGCAAAGAATACCACTTCCTAGGTTATGCATACTTTCTACTCCATATTTTATACTTCATAACATTAACTATAAATAAAAACTGTTACAAAAAATTTGATGTGTTCCATTACATGACTTTTTCTATTTAGCACCAAATTATTCTTAAAAAAGCTTATTCTTCTATGTGCTTCATGCTATTCAAAATAAACAGCAGAAATGCTTTCTTGTAAGTAGAAGGTAAACAATGAAATACACTAGGCTAAAACAATAGTCAAATCTTTTAAAAGCTAGTTGCCATGTGGTTGAAATCTGTTTCTTTGCATTGCCAGGAGTTGAAACATTTGTACGTGAAAAGTTTAATATTTTAAAACTGAAATCAACAACCGGGAATATCTCAAAAATGGTCATCTCCACGAAAAAAATGTATATGACATAAATTGTGTGTTTCAACGAGATCTGTGTATTTTATGTAGTAAGTTTTTGTCTATCTCTTAAAGTTTACTAGTTATACAAAATCCAGCAAAATGCTTTCACAATAAAGAGGTCTACACTGACTAATCCCAGAAAATTCAAGATATGCATTTTATTTACCATGTAAATAAATATCTTTATTATAGAGTATTTTAATCAAAATCATTAGAGCCATTTTTGAGAAAATCAAAATTTTCAAATATTTTTCCACAAAAAGGGTAGTTTGGGGTAGGGGAATTTTCTTTAAAATCTTTGTGTCACATCCTTGGAAGACACTAAACTTATATACCAACTTTGGTATCTTGCCGACTTTTCGTTTTTGAGTTATTGTGTTCACAGATGCACGTATGCACAGACCTTTTTCTAAAAATGCCTTTTTTGGATAGTTGGAACCCTAAAACCGGTGAAATCTCGGTATCAATTTTTGGGTGGAATGCAATACCTTCTTTATATACTATGTACATAGCACATGTAGAGAAAGTAAAAATGTATATGACATAAACTGTATGTTTTAACATCTCTATTTTTTGTGTAGTAAGATTTGGTTTTTAATTAACCAGTTATGCTCAAGTCCTGCAGAATAACGAGGTCTTCATAGGCTATTCTCAGAAAATTCAAGGTATACATTTTATTTGCTTGTAAATATCTTTAATGCACAGAATTTTAATCAAAATCGTTAGAGCCATTTTTGAGAAAATCAAAATTTTAAAAAAAATGTCCATATAAAGGGTGGTTTGGGGTGGAAGGAGTTTTCTCAAAATCTTTGTGTGACACACACACACCTGCAGAAGTGTGAATATATTGAAATCAGCCACAAGTAAAGATTCTTTTAAAAATTGCATTTTTTGTCTTATACCCCTTTCCCCACACCCACAATTTTATGAGCAAACCCTACAACTTGGCAAGATTGATGAAATATAGTGCACAATATAAGGATTAATAATGTTGTCAAGTTCTTTAAGAGGTGGCACCAAGAGTGAGTGATTAGACCACTCGCCTCTCACCTAGGTTCAATCCCAGACAACCACGTGTGGCATTTGTGGTGGGTGAAGAGGCATATGGTCAGTTTTCTCTGGGTTATCTGGTTTCTCCCACCATTCCTCCCACTAATTGCTCCATAATTATCTTTCATATGATCCTTTTCACTGTCATTCAATATCACCCAATTCCTCACTTTCATACCAGGTATAGGGTTGATCACCCATCCTGCCTTCTATCTGATCCAGAGCCTCTGCTCCTGAACAGGCATTTGATCCCAGATGCTGGCTTTTATATCCTACATACAAGGAGGATAAATAGAGAAAGAAAGAAATAAAGAAAGAAAGTTCTTTAAGGTAATTTCTTTTATGACTGTAGCAAAGAAAATCTGATGTGTTCCATTTACATGACTTTCTGTGAATGTTACACAAACCACTTTCTTTACAAAACATGCTAATCAAGGTAAACATTAGCAAAATTATTACTTGCTTCCTTTTAAGTAGAACGGACATAAGGGAATGCATTAGGCCAACTCAATTGAAATTCGGTTTGCTTTGCATGGCCTGCATTAAAACAAGAGCGATTAAACATAATGTCATGTGTGCTTTGATAAAATTTTAAGTAGTTTAAAATTGAAACCAATAACAAGGAATATCTCAGGAATGTTCAACTTTACATAAAAAACATATATGACATAAATTATGTGTTTTTAACAAATCTACATTTTTTATAGTAAGCTTTTGTCTGTCTCTTACAGTTTAACTATTTTGCAAAATTCTGCAAAATTCATCCAGAATAAAGAGTACTTCAGAGTCTATTTCCAAAAATTTAAAAATATACATTTTATTTGTAATGTAAATATCTTTAATACACAGTATTTTAATCAAAATCGTTAGAGCCATTTTTGAGAAAAACAAACTTTCAAAAATTTTTCCATGTAAAGGGTAGCTTGTGCTGAGAGAATTTTCTTGAAAATCTTCATGTTGCATCTCTCGACGATACTAAATGATAAATACCAAGTTTGGTATTTAATGGTCTTTTAGCTATGCTGTCCACACCCACCCACATGCACATGAGCCCATCCACCCACCCACACCCCCACACACAGACAGACCTTTTTCTAAAAACTTTTTTTTGGACTCAGAGGACTTCAAAACATTTCTGGTGAAATCTCAGAATAACACTTTTGGGTGGAATACAATATCATCTCTACCCACAATGTACATTACACATAAGAACTAGAGAAATTAAAACAGAGGAAAAATGAAGGAAAACAAAGAAGAAAATAATTGACCTGATTATAATGAAGCTGATATGAGCCTTACCTGTGAGACAGTGGCAGCTGAACTCGCGTCTATTGCGAGAATGGCATGTTCCATTGTTCTTGCAAGGCATCAAACCACAAACATCGTACTCATACTCGCAGTTGTTGCCCATGAAGTCCTCTGTACAATTACATCTGTAGCCGTTAACATGATCGATGCAGACTCCTTCATTCTGACAAGGTCCCGAAGCACACTCATCGATGTTTATCTGACACATGTTGCCTGAAAACAAAACAATATCTCACAACACAATAGAAAAAGTTTGCCCGCATATTTAGTTGCCTCAATTTTGAGATATTGTCACATCCTGGCTGTGTGAATACTGGGAATGTATAATGTTTCATATGTTGGCAACTTTGTCATTCATAAAAACCACCATCAGAATAGCATTTTCCTCTTTTGAATTGTGGACATAGCATGGAATAGGCATAAAAGATGGAGCATTGGTTCCTCTCGGACACCAAGCTTGGACCTGTACCATAACAATATAACTTTCATATGGATTACAATTGTTTATCTTTAAATTAGTAGATTAGTTAACCCATCCATGTCCCTTTACTGGATTATGTAGGTTATTTTCCCTGTTGTAAAAGAGTGAATAGAGCTGCATTCCCATATGCACGCCTAACTGCAGTGAAAAGTACATTTTCTCCAACCCATCCTATCATAGCCAAGCGAGTTTCTTGAGTTTAAAACAGTAGACGTGACATATTTGGTGGATGTGCCAGAATTTGCTAAAGAATAGTGTAAATATCGTAGAAATTTTTCTCTCATTTTGGTACTTTGTAAAATTCATTACCACGGGTCTAATGGTTTTTGGTCTTAGTCTTTGAAATTTTTGGTTTCTCACAGCCAGGATTAACAATATTATTCAAATAAGTTATTATATTGTTATGAATAAAAATATTGTTTTCAAAGACTCGGTTATGTTAAATAATACTGTAAACATTAAATCTGATGAAGACATTTTTAAGATATTATGTAGAACCTTGGAAAATCTGCAATTAGCAAATTGATAAAAAACATTGAACACTACAGAAAAGAATTTGATGTTTTCCATTCACAAGATTTTCTGTACCTATTCTGTAAAAAATTATTCTTACAAAGGTTTATTGTTCTATCTACTTCATACTATTCATGATAAACATTACCAGAAATGGTTTTATTACTTAGTTCCTTGTAAGTAGAAGGGAAAGAAGGGAATACACTAGGCTAAAGTGTTAGTCAAATCTTTTAAAGCTGGTTGCTATACAATAGAATTTAAATTTGGTTCTGTTAGCATGGCCAGGAGTAAAATGGAAGAGATGAAATAAATGATGACCTTTGTTTGAGAAAAGTTTAAGTATTTCAAAATAGAAACAAATAGCAAAGAATACATTAAGCAAAGAATAAATCTTACATTTTTGGTGCAGTGTTTGTCTATCTCTTATGATTTACCAGTTATACAAAAATCATCCAGATGAAGAGGTAATGGTTCTCAGCGTCCCATTCTATACTAGGCATGAATGATCATTTAATTTTGCTCAGAGACCTCTTTATCAGGCTTAAGGTTCTTTCACATGCCGTAAATCTATAACACGGGACCAATGGCTGTATTAAGGATTTTTATGCTGAAAAAAATCCATAGTCTTCCACAGCGACCTTGTTTGAACCCGCGACCTTGAGTATATGAAACTAGCATGGTAACCACTACACCACGGAGAGCGACAGAATGAAGAGATTCTCAGAAAATTCAAGATATACAATATACTTGCCATGAAAATATCTTAAACACACGGTACTTTAATAAAAATCACTACAGCCATTTTTGAGAAAATCAACATATCCGAAATATGTTCCATGTAAAGGGTAGTTTGAGATGGGGAGGATTTCCTTAAAAATGTTTGTGTGGCATCCTTGGAAAATGCTGAACTTAAATATCAGCCATGGTATTTAGCCAACTTTTCATTTTTAAGCTATACACACACATGCACGCGCGCACACAAACACACACACATATGCATGCGCGCGCGCGCGCACACACACACACACACACACACACACACACACACACACACATGGACATGGACATATGCACAGACCTTTTTTTTTTTTTTAAATATTTTTCTGGATTCAGGAGTTATTACATTCTCTACTAATGACTAATTCACATTCATCCTTTACAGTATTACACTGTTCTCATAAAACACCTTTAGTCAACATGATAACATAACATCAAAATATTGGAATGCAAGAGAGTGAATGGCTTCACTGCCAACTGCTCAACATTAGATAGCAACCACCCTATTCACATAAAAACAATTTTTCTAACCATGTTACATTACTTGCAATATATTTTTACCTAGCAACTCTTTGAAATTAAGCAAAATGTGTTTGGTTACAATATATGGAAATAAAATGTTTATATTGAGTTGGGAATTGGTAACACCACATCAGTGAAAAAAAAATACTTCTTGGGCACATTTTGGGAACAGGGTATTGTTCTCATTCTCAACGATGTTCCAACTGATAGTGCCTCTTTTGTTTCCTGTCTGGGGGAAGCCGTAGATTGCTGGTGCTATCTAGTGATGGGCTGATGAATCTTCCAAGGGTGGAAGGGGGCGGTAATTCAAAATGTTGTACATGTTCTTTGTGAATTACCGCCACCAACCAACCTTGGGAGATTCATCACCAGAGAGCACCAGCAATCTACAGCTTCCCCCAGACAGGAGACAGTTGGAAAATTGTTGAGAATGGGAGCATCCCGAAATGCATCCAAGTAAGTGTTTTTTTTTCAGTGATGCAGTATTACCAATTCCCAACTCAATTAATATATGACTTGCATCACAGTTACTAGCTTCTATTTCCTCAAATTAGTAAATAAAATGTTTATTCATTCTATTTCATACTTGGAGTTGTAATGTACAAGGTTTAGCAAATTTTAGCTCAGTGCTCCATAGAAAAGATTCCCTCCGACAAAAGAAAGACAAAGAACCTACCTGTGAACCCTTCAGCACATTCACAATAGAAAGTGTTGATGGCATCAATACATGTTCCAAAGTTTTGGCACGGGCTGGACTCACACTCGTTTATTTCAATGTCGCAGTTTGTGCCCATCCAACCTGGCTCACACTCACAATAGTAGCTGCCATTCTAAGCAAGTGAAGGAAGCAAGAACACAAAACACAAAACAAACAGTGCAATAGCAGCGAAAACTGTGAAATGTAACAAAACATAAAGCACAAGTGTTGCAAAAAGTATATTCCCTCACACACAACATGTACATTTGTATATACAAAGTAACAATAACCATTTGTACAGAGTAGTCTATGACATCTCAGTGACAAGCATAGAAATAAATATACCAATGGAGGCTTAAACCTCCAATTCTCTCAACCTTTTAACCCGATACCACCACGCTATCCATAGTGCTAAACAATGCCACTATATCTATGTTCTCTGAAATCCGAGTGTTCAGGCCACGGTCCATTGTGGTTTGATTACTGACATGCTAACGCTTAATACATTTTATACTGTAGCAAACAATTTACAATGCATAGGTTTTCTATCTCAAACAGTTTATCTTGGGGCCCCTCTGCAATCCTGCTAATTTGTGTGGTAGAATTATGGGACATTCTGTATAAATAAAAATACTGTGACGAGATTTACTCTCTGATTGGCTAGTTTCTTTCGTTTGACACTGACATAAACTTGAAATCTTGAACCTTACAAACTTCATACTTTATCAAGGACTTGAAACTTTCTCAGCGCTGGTTATTAATGATTTCTTCTCAGGATGTCAGCCAGGCAAGTGTTGGATTAATTTCCAAGCTTTCAAAGACAAAATCCCATGCAAATGTGGAAAAATGTACATGGGGAGGACTGTGGAAGAGCACATCAAAGAACACCAAAGCTGCATTGTGTTGGGCTACCCAAAGAAGCCTGCAGTGGCACAACACACTTACGATATTGGCTATAAGATCAATTTTTCGTCCACAAAATGATAGAAAAATCTAACAGATATGACAGACTGATAAAAGAAGTAATATACATAAAAACAAGCAAGAAAAATTTTAAAGATGAAGGTCTGCAAATAAGCAAAACATGGCTACCTATAATTCATAGCCACTTGCCCCATCCTCAACCCCCATTGGCCAGTGTCAACCAATGATAGCATGCGAGGCGGCCCTTCAGCCTTTCCCTCCAGGTATAAATTCTACCACCAGAGCAACTTGGAAATTAATCCAACACTTACCTGGCTGACATCCTGAGAAGAAATCATTAATAATTTATGTTTAATTCAATGTTTATTTTATATATATATATATACATAATTTAAGTATTTTAAAACAGAAGCAAGAAGCACTATGTTAAGTGAATTCATGTTGAATTAAACATAAATCCAACACTTACCTGGCTGACATCCCGAGAAGAAATCATTAATAATTTATGTTTAATTCAATGTTTATTTTATATATATATAATTTAAGTATTTTAAAACAGAAGCAAGAAGCACTATGTTTAGTGAATTCATGTTGAATTTATAACCAGTAACCCAATATTTACACAAACCCTCACTTACTAAGATTTTGAACCTGGAACATTTTCAAGGGCATTTGTCCTCATCTTTAGCCATTTGATGACTGAAACTTGTTGTATCTTTTCCCCTCTTATTTCTCTCCCAGCTAATGGTAGTGTAACAAAGCTCTAGCAAACTACTCATTGGTAGGATTTCAAAGTTGTTTTGTTTTCTGTAATTTAACGTTCTTTAACATGGCTGGTCATACTGACAATGAATGAAATTGGTGAAATAATGCTCAAATGATCTTGGAGGCCATAGAGCTGAAAGTTACTCAGCATTTGTCTTCTCAGTATATGAGAAAACTCTCAGAAAAAAAAACAAAAAATTTATTCATGTAACTTACCCTATTGAATGTGAGGTAGATATACTACCCCCACACTATAGAGGTGTTTATCATAACTTTAACAGCAGCAGGAACAAATGCAACCAGCTTCCTCTTTCCTCAGCATGAGCTCTAATTGCTGAGGAAAGGGGAAAAATAGATAACATCCACCAAGCTGAGATGAATGTCTCCGAAAACACTCCAAAACTGCACAACTTGACTTAAGTGAGGTTTAAGTGTGAACTTTGCTTTTTAATATTTTAAAATTAAATCAAATCAAAATTAAAATAATTTCAAATTAATACCGCTCCTGTTTTAATGCAATTATTAGCACTATTTTTGAAAAAAAAAAATTTTGTGTATTTTTTTTTATGTATAGAGAGTGTTTTGGAGTGGTGAAATTTTCTTCAAAATCTTTGTGGCCCATCTTTAGAAGATGCTGAACTTAAAATACCAAGTTTGGTATTTAACAAACTTTTCATTTTTGAGTTATGCTTTTTAAACATACACAACAGATCTTTTTCAAAACTGGATTTTCTTCATTTGGAGACCTTGAAACATGTATTTCAAGTGACATCTCTGTAACCAATTTTTGGATGGATTACAATACTTCCTCTACTATTATAGGTAAGTGGTACAGAAAGTAAGACTCTAATGTGCAAGGGTCGTTTGATAAATTTTCAGAATAAATCCAAAATAACAACTGACCTGATTCAACTATTTTTATTTTTCATAAGTAATTAGGCAAGTAAGACTTGAAGCTTTCACGGCGAATGTTATTCATTATGGCTTCACGGGTGATCAGCCGTGTCAGGTGTATAAAATCCAAGCTTTCGACCATTGCAAACTCCATGGTCTTCATCAGGGACTGCATGAAGCTGCTGGGATACGTTCCATTATATACTGCATCTAGGTAGGCGCAGCCTGCGCTGCCCTGGCCAATGAACGCGTGATGATCTGCGATTGGCCCGACTGACCGAAGGGCCGTATTTCCTCTTGTCCGCTGTTTTCTGCCAGGTCCGTCCTCTGTTCTGGGTAATTGACATCGATATTGCAGCTGCTGCTGCTGCTCCAGGTGTGTATAATGGCCGGCGTCCAAGCTGCGCTGATTTGAAGTCCAGAATCTCTATTGTAATTGCAAGGGTGTAACTTGATTTCGATGGCTTCTTTGATGAGTCTGTCATAATACTTATTCGTTTGATGTAGGACTGAGATGTCATTGAAATTGATTTTATGTACCTTCTCTATGCAATGTTGGGCTACTGCCGACTTTTATGGTTGAAGCAGCTTAATATTGCGTTTATGTTCTTTGCATCTCTCTTCTATTCTGCGTCCAGTTTGCTCAACGTACACTTTCCCGCATTCACACAGAATTTTGTACACTCCTGGTACTTTGAGTGACAATGGATCTTTAACCGATCTCAGATGTTGCTGGATTTTTCGGGGAGCGGAAAAATAGGTCTTGATGTTGCGTCTGGAGAGAATGCGGGCAATTTTGTTAGAAGTAGGACCATAGTAAGGTATGAAGGCTTTGCTCACCCACTCATCTCTTCCCTTGGAATTAGAGATGCGCAGCGAACCAGATCTCTTTTCCCGGACTTTCTTGTGAGCTCTCTTGATCTCCTGGAGGCTGTAGCCATTTTTCAATAATGTGTCCTGCAAATGTTGAATTTCTTGCTGAATATTGTCCTCATCAGCTATGTCGAACGCTCGATGAAACAAAGTGGTGCTGACTGTTTTCTTTTGGGAAGGATGGTGATGACTGGATGCATCCAAATATCTATTGGTGTGTGTGAGCTTCCTGTATACCTTGTGTCCCAGGGTGCCATTTTTCTTCTTGTACACCAGCACATCCAAGAAGGGGAGGGCGCCATTGTTCTCGACTTCCATCGTGAATCGGATGTTTGTGTGCAGACTGTTGAGGTGTTCAAGAAAGATAGCCAGTTTGTCCTTGCCGTGGGGCCAAATGACAAAGGTGTCATCCACGTATCTGAAGAAAACTTTGGGTTTGTCTGTAGCCGTGTCTAATGCAGTGTGTTCGAAATTTTCTATAGATAGATTTGCGATTGTCGGTGAAAGAGGAGAACCCATGGTGACCCCATCTGGCTGTTCATAGAACTGACCATTGTAAGTAAAGTATGTGGAGGTCAACGTGTGTCTGAAAAGCTCGGTAATATCATCTGGAAAGTGTTCACCTATAAGTTGCACAGAGTCTTCTAGTGGCACCCTGGTGAACAAGGATTCTACGTCGAAGCTAACCATAATATCATCGGGGGCCCACCTCAGACTTGAAATTATCTGGATGAACTGGCTGGAGTTTTTAACATGGTGCTGGCAGGCGCCTACTAGAGGCGTGAGTAGAGTGGCCAGTTGTTTGGCCAGAAAATAGGTGGGTGAGCCAATGGCGCTCACAATAGGGCGGAGTGGCACTTCGGGTTTGTGTATCTTAGGCAGCCCATATAGTCTAGGTGGGGTAGCTGCCTGTGGTGCTGCATTTTTCTGTGACTCTGGAGTCAAACTGGAGTTCTTGATCAGTCTCAAAGTGGTTCTGGCAATTTTGGCCGTCGGGTCCTTGGCTAACCTTTTAAAGGCGGTGTCCTCCAGAAGGGCCTTGATCTTCTGATCATAATCCGCCGTTTCCACAATGACCGCAGCATTTCCCTTGTCAGCTGGTAGTACAGTTAAGGTGTTGTCCTGTTCTAGGGTACTAAATACCCTAAGTTCAGCTAAAGACACATTGGATCTTGGTTTCTTCGCTTTTGCTATTGTAAGGCTGATTTCAGTGCGTATTTCTTCGGCTCTGTGTGCCGGAAGACAGCTCAGAGCCTGTTCAGTACCACTGATGATGTCCTTGGTTGGTATGGACCTTGGTACCGGGGCGAAGTTGAGTCCTCTTGACAAAACCAAAATGGTAGGCTGATCTAATGTCCGTCTGGTGAGATTTACTACCAATTTGGAAGAGTCCAATGGATCGATCTTCTGTGGTGTGTTGTGAAGTTGGTTGAACTTCCTGATATGGCATTCAGTAGTTTGAGTTTGGTGCCGCCAGATTTGTGCCGCGATAGATAGATCAATCCACTCGCCATCAAAACTGCGGAGTGTCGAATAAATGTCCAGATGCAAAGATAAAAGCTCCTTAGAAATGCGTTCCAGAAGGCAATAAGTATGATGTATTCTTTCTCTTACCAGCGCGAGACCGGCGCGTCGCATGAGACTAGTAGTTGGCAGTAGCCCAACATTGCATAGAGAAGGTACATAAAATCAATTTCAATGACATCTCAGTCCTACATCAAACGAATAAGTATTATGACAGACTCATCAAAGAAGCCATCGAAATCAAGTTACACCCTTGCAATTACAATAGAGATCATCACGCGTTCATTGGCCAGGGCAGCGAGGGCTCCGCCCACCTAGATGCAGTATATAATGGAACATATCCCAGCAGCTTCATGCAGTCCCTGATGAAGACCATGGAGTTTGCAATGATCGAAAGCTTGGATTTTATACACCTGATACGGCTGATCACCCGTGAAGCCATAATGAATAATTAGGCAAGTGTTTTCATCTTGTCGATAATTCACAACCGGATGAATTGTCCTATGAGATGAAAACACGAGTTGTATTTGATGAGACAAATAGACTATTAATAATTTATAATATATAGGAAGGGAGATTTTATCATTGTAATATTTACATTAGTTCTTAAATGATAGATGACGCATTTGACAATCTTTATTTACTCAATTTTTTTTCTTTCTTTACTGCCTCCTGAATTAAACAAACAAACATCAGGTGCAACAAGATTTCAAAGAAATGAGCATCAGCTGTGATAAGATTTTTCGACAATATTGCTCCAGTCAGATGACCACGATTGGTTGAAATTGCCTAATCTCGGCCATTGCATTGGCGTTTTAATAGTTGAGCTGCATTGTCAATGTAGTCTGCATATACTCTAATGCACTTAGTCCAACAATTTTCCAATGCCTTTATTGATCTTGAAAATGAGATTCCTCCAGGGCTGCAAAACACTCGTCAAGTCCAGCTACCAGCTCTTCATTTGAGGAGAATCTCCATCCATTAAGAAAACTTTTGAACTTAGGGAAGAGATGGAAGTTTGAGCCATATCAGTAATGTATTTTTGCCATGGCAGCGCACATGTGTGGGGGCGCGCATTATCCTGATGGAAGATGACTTTCTTCCTTGCTAAACCGGACCGTGTTTTACAAGAGGTTAGCACAGTATTCTCCTGTAATTGTTTGACCACTAGGAAGATAATCTATCAGAGGAATTCCTTTTTCATCCCAGAAAACTGATGCCATGATCTTTCCAGCCGACTGTATTGCCTTTGCATTCTTTGGAGGTGAAGCATCAGCATTGAGTATAGCTGTGGACCCATACTTAATCTGTGGTCAAGAATCCAGGCAAAAAATCTTGTGGGTTTTTCTGAAAATTGGCCAAACTTCTACAGAAATGAGAGTCCACAACATAGCTCTCCACCCAGAGGACTGAAACGCCATTTGTGCATCATAAAATATAGCTAATTATTGCACTAGCAATGACCATTGTTGGCGATTCAGAGAACTTATCAAACGACCCTCATACATTGACATTTTATTGACACTATAAAAGAAGCTCAATCCTGATATTTTACACATGAGTCATTGATTAGTAACTTCTCTTCAATTTTCCATGTAGAAGTAACGTAGTGCACACTCTAAATTATTACTTATAATATTAATTTGCAGTTAATTATTCAATATAAATTACAATTCTATTGTTGCACAATCTAAGCAAAAAGCAATGTATCAGGGTCTTTCAAATCAAAGGCTTGCCACAAGTAATAAAAACGGGCATTAAATGCTATAAAAAAAGAGAGGCTTGTTGCATACATTATGATCCAATATTCTAAAAAAATAATTCTGTGAAATATAAAAAAGATGCAGCTTTTTTGTGAATTATTACCAGCAGTTATCAATAATACATACCTAATGAAATGCATTGCTTGTGAAACAACAAATATATTGTATCTGTAGCTTTCCACACACATAAATAAGCACACATACTTATAATTACAGCTTATTATGTAAAGAAGATTACAGGATGTTTGTCAACTCTGAATGATGGTTTTATGAAATCTTGAAAATTTTTTATATTGAATCTGCAGAGGTAATTAAATTTTGAAAACAAATTTTGTTTTGGGCTTTTATTACAATGACCAGTTAACAGCTAAGGTTTGCTATTTGCAGTTATTGCTAACTGCTGGTTAAACAGAGTGCACTGTATTATGAATGCTAGGTAACTGTAGGTTAGTTAACCTGGATTATAATTGGTGAGATTTTTACAAAACCTAGATGAAACTTTTAGTATTAGGTCTTCAAAATAAATTTTCTTTGTAATTTTCTTGAGCCTGCTGGCTGATTTACTTGTGTATAATAAAACCTAAACTTTATTAAATTAGAGTGATGTGTATTCTCAATTAATTTATATAATTTTGGATAATTTAATGTTAGGCTGGATGTATTCAGGAACTTCATGCTAAGGTTTCATTCTGACTGTAGATCACAGAGTACACTAATTCAGTTAGTTCCCAGTAAATTACACAACCTATTCAACAAAATGAATGAGGAACTCAAAGAAAGAACATTTCTTTGGTTGACATGCTGCGGTTAACTCTCTCTTCTTCCCTGTAGCTCTTGCTTTCCCATAAAACTAGCGCCCAAGAAAAGGCACATGGATTGTAGAGATTGTGTACAAAATCAGAGTATTAGGGTGTCACTAAATGAAGCAGTGCAGGCGACACAGTTATGAACGATTTTGTGTTAATATACTCATATATGGGTATTAATATAAAAATAATAGTTGCAACAAATCTTCACTTATCTTTTGGAATCCTTGCCTGGACTAGTTTCGCAACGATTTCATTGCATTATCAACATATCCTTTTGGTCTCTTTTTTGATGTTGTTTATTTACACTGTTATGGTTACTGCTACTAGGTGGATTGTGTACTAATGCATTGCTAACTACTGGAATCAAAACAAATTTGGTAAGAGTGTCAATTGGAGGTATATCAAAATTCATTGCATGATTTCTATTCTTTAATATAAATATTTTCTCCCAAACCATTAAATCTATGGGCCCATTTAAGTGTTTTATAATTTAACATCTGGATTTATTTCATGATTAAATTTCCAAAAATGTTCTGCTACAGCTGATTTATCAATTTGTGTGTATTTAATATTCCTAAAGTGTTCTTTTACTCTGGTTTCCAAATGACGTTTAGTCTTACCAATATAAACAACGTCACAATTTAAACAGTTTACTTGATAAATGCCAGATTTTTTATTTTTTGAAATTTCATCCTTTTTCTATTTCGCAACCAAAATTGGTAAATCACATTATGCATCACCCTGTAATATTGGATCTTTTTCCTGTAAAGATATAACTCCGAGAAAAATGCAGATAAATTCACTGGCATCCATCCTGTGACCTCCTTGATTAAACACTGACTCCAAATAGCAGTAAAATGTACAGCTGAGATGTACTTACATAGTCCTGGCAGTTGGTGGCATGCTGGCAGAGATTGGCTGAACACTGAAGATGCGTCTCCTCACACAAGCGGCCTGTAAAATGTGGTGGACACTCACACATGTCACCCATGCATGTGCCACCGTTCCTACAGGGTGTAGTAATGCACCAATCAAGTCCCAGAGTTCGCTCGCAGTACATTCCTTTATGGCACAACAAACAAACACCATGCAAACACAACACGCAACACAAACTCATGCATGCAAGCACATAATAAAGCGTGTCGAGAAGCTATGTGAGCCAGATCTGTGAGGGAAACACACACAAAGAAACCACCAACACTTATGCAATAGCCATAAACACAACATAAATGGATAACCATTAGAAGTTCTAACATAGTCACGTTCTCGGTGTATAACCATGAAATTAATATCACATCTGATGTATAATTCTGATTTCAGAAAGACTCTTAGTAAAATAATAAGATTTTATGTTTCCTCCATCTACCCCACCCCCAACCAAAGCTGAAAACAAGAGGATGTGTACCAGAATTAACAATTGAGTACATTCTTCTATTTTTTTCTAGGGTGGTAGTCAGTGGTGGCTCATGATTCTTTAACTTAGGGGGCTCAGTAAGCCCACATTAAAATAAAGAACTTTTATGCTAAGAATGTCAATTCATGCCAAAGAAGAATAAAAGTGCAATTATGCAATTACCTTTCATTTAAACTGGAACTCCATACAATGTCCCTTCTTGCAGAATAATAGTACTTTTTTTTTTTTTTTTTTCCTTTCTTTCCCCATTTGTATAGCCCCCTTTAACTTCAATGGTCATATCGGGGGCTTTGACTTGTGAAACTCATAGTACTATACATTTTAAAACATTAGGTTAATCAATTTTTTATTACTAAACACACATACATTCACTCTCAGATACTTCCAGACACTGTGGGGGATAGGGAATAATTCTGGTTAAAGAAAATTTCCCTGCCCCAGCCAGGAATCAAACCCAGGACTGTGTGAGAAGTCAGCTTGCTGACCACTCGGCCACAGAGACAGCAGTCAATAGTAATATTGTATGCTCCTAGCAGTTGAAAACTGTTTTATGCTTAGAAGAACCATTATGGTTTTTTTTATTTTTTCCTGCATATGTTTCAAGTCACACATTCTGTCTTTGATACATCCATTACCACCATCACCACCAAACAACAAACACATGAAGCAGAAGAGCATATTTTTTTCTTCACATCCACACAGACGAAATATTTTCATACAATGAAATATCAAATTTTTGAGCAAAAGAAGCTCTACTCTTACATTACAGTTGTACTTGAACAATGTTAAGTTCAGGCTTTGGTCAGCCACTGTTTTTCATTTCTAACTTTTTGGATAAACTTGTGAGCTTAACACAACCAATTTTAGTTCATAAACTTGCATTGCTTTGTGGCTGAATTGCCAAATGGTTATGTGACTGGACATCAAAGGCAACAGGTCAAAGAACTGTAAACTCCGAAACAGCCACACAAAAAAAAATCCTATCCCTTTTCTCACTTCAGGAAACGCGACCTTTGACATTGAAATAGGAGTGGTCATTTCCATTGTTCATATCTCCAATTTGAAGCCAGACAATTCCAACTGCGGGTTCCTTACTTAAAACTAACATTTGGTTGTACAAATTTGCTCATATTCTATAAACATTATGGGAACAATAGCGCAATCACGTAATTTACAACAATCAACATCAACCTTGTCAGTGCTACAGAAAGAATGACAACAAGAGTTTCCACTCCATACATTCCATGACACCCAGGCTGATTTTCCTCAGCCCCATACTGGCCTTATCTAAGGTGGTAGAACAACCTTACAACTATACCGTTGCCATGGTTACCAACAAAATCAAAACAGAAAGTACCCAGGCTGTCACGATCTCAGCCCAGCAGACTGTCATCATAAAAATTAGCCTTAGAAATAGAAGAAAAGTAGAACAATTTTAAACATATTTAGTGTACAAAATAATATACCTATATAATGGACAAATTAAGACCAAAAAATATCACTTCCAATTGTAATAGGGGGCTCCTACCCTTGAGCCCACCTTCAATAGCTGCCACTAATGGTAGTCACTACATAAAAGACGTCCACCCTAGGAAAAATAGAAGAACCATACAAGAATTACAAATAACCTATAACCCTCAACAAATTATTCAAGAAATTCAACATAAAATTAGCTCCAGTGAATAGAAATAACATGAAAACCTCTTAGGTTCTTCTTTTTGGTAGTGTTTAATGCCTGCTTTTACTACTTGTGAGACCGCAGACGATGACACTGATGATACACGGAATGAAGATGGAGCACCAGTGGAATGCGATGGCAGAGGAAACCAGAGAAAATCCGCCCCTGCGCCGCTTTGTCCACCACAAATCTCACATGCGGCCGTTTGGGATCGAACCCAGGCCACCTAGGTGAGAGGTGAGTGGTCTAACCACTCAGCCACAGCGAAGTTCTTCTTTGAAAGACTAGATACCTCCAGAGAAAAAAATTAGGAATATGCTCCATAGATTGCAATAAGAAACACATAGGTAAAAACCAAAGGAAACCTGGAGACAATTAATAAGAAACAAACACAGATGAAATATTAAACGTAAACAAAGAGAGAAATCTGCAGTGGCAAACCACTTTTGGCACCCAATCATAAAATTAATCCTGAAGTTAATCTAGTACAGGAACTATCAAATCAATTGGGAAAGAATTTTCACCCTTAAATTCTGCCACACAGCCATGAATTTTTAACTCCATCATGCACATTATTTATCCAACCTCATTACCCATTCACTAGACGTCACCATGGTCAACCCTCAACAGCAGCTGAAGATGCGGACAAGAGCTTGCAAAATAATTGTCCTTCAAAAAATTAAATGAGTCTGAGTAAAAGTTAAGCATGTTAATTGTCTGATTAGCTTTTACTGTAAGTAACTTCACAATATTATACATCTTGTATTAACATATTTGTTTAAATGTTAGTGCTATGTAACAGTATTTCTTTTGTGAAACATTCACTTTACTATTATAGTTTAGAAGCGCTTGCAAATATACAATTTTATTAAATTAGGTTAATTACCTCAGAACTAGTTTAAAGGAACTAAGTGAAACATAGAAACGAGGCCTAAGGAACACTTTAGAAACATCAAATCCAAGGAAGATGAAAAATCAGCAGTTGCAGCACATTTTTGGATACAAGGAGAAGAAATTGTCAACACAGTGTCAGTTGTTAGGTGGGCACAAAAACCCATTGGTTTAAACATTTGAGAGAAAATATTTCTTTGAATATTTCGTCCAAGATTATTGAACTTTTGGCAAAAATCTGATCGCAAAATTCATAAAACCACCACCAGAGGGACTGAGAGACAATTGTAACTATCAGAGGAGAACCAACCAGTTGCAATTAGCTGACCATGAGGAAGAGTTTCCTTGAAACTATTTCTGAGGTAACTAACCTAATTTAATGAAATTGTATATTTGCAACTGCTTCTAAACTATAATAGTTGATAATTTCATTATATTTTTTAATTCAAAAATGATGATTCACTTTACTATTGAATGAAAAAGGAACTTAACACAGTGAAATCAAGATTAAATTTTGTGGAGATGGAATCGACTGAACACTCAACATTTTTCCTCACTATAGAATACATTTTTCATTAACAACTGCGGTCAACTGGCTAAGTATCTGGTAGAGGTAGCAGCTTGATTGGTGGTGTATCATCTGAATGCAGATTAGAACCATTTTGAATAAAAGTTTATGTCGTTTGGAATCATGAAGTTTATGACTCGTCCTTTGTTCTTCTTAATGAGGATCTTCTCCCAAAGAGATTAAGAATAACAATATTTTTTTTCAAAATGGTTCCAATCTACAGTAATGTTTCATGAATTATGCAACCTTTGCATCAGAAAATTGCTGAAACGCACAATGATCTGCATTATGGAATGTATAGAGTTGGTATTCAGAAAAGGAGGGAAGTCAGCACACCCATAGAGTAATAGGAAAACACTGAAATATGCAATGAACAATGTGAGAAAGCAAGGATGCTCTTTTTCTTTGATATTAGTTTTGTGTATTAAATTTCTCTATTTAACCCAAAATATCAGTTGATCATATATATTAAGAACCCTGTAATTGCAGTATGGCGGTGACAGGAGTATTTTCATTTTCTGATGAAATCACCAGCTTCAGCTAGCTCATGTACCACAATTACATCTGCAATAGGTGGGTTAACCTAAAACAATGCCTATACTAGCAAGGTCCCATCACTTCTCTGACAGGTCGCAGCTTCAAACCTGGCGGAAGACGATGGATTTTTTCGGGTGTAAAAATTCTTAGCATGGCTTCCTTCGGAAGGAAAGTAAAGCCATTGGTCCATGTTGTAGATTTACGGCACATAAAAGAACCTCAAGCCTGATAGAGAGGTGTCTGAGCAAAATTAAGCCATCTTTCATGCTCAATTAAGAATGGGACGCTGAGAACCACAGTAGTTAAAGAGCATCCATAAATAACATGCCATTTACATTTTTTTTCTTCCATTTTCAACTTTTATTTCTTTATTTTAAACAATAGGAGCAAGGAAATGATAGTTAATACCTAAAAATATTTTTGAATTTCACTGTTATCTCATGTCGGACAATGAATGAAATTGGTGAAATGATGCTCAAATGATCTTGGGGTTCATGGAGCTTAAAGTTACTCAACATTCATCTTCTCTGGATAAGGGAAAAACCCCAAAAGAACCTTATCCGAGTGACTTACCCTAAGCAAGAATCAAACTCACGACCTGTTGAATGAGAAGCAGACATGCTACCACTACATTGCCCAGGCGGGATTTGTATTATTGACTTCATAACCTGGTGCATTCCCTTAACATCGAATGGGGAAGAAAAATAAACTACTACGCCCTTCTAGTGCCAAGTAATTTTTCTTATTTTAAATGATAGAAGCAAAAAAACAATAGCTATTACCTAAAAACATATTTGAATTTCACAGTTATCTTGCATCATTGACTCCATAACCTGGTGCATTACCTTCACATTGAAAAGGGGAAGGAAAATAGAGCACTGCTACTGGCATTTAGAGTCAAATAACCGTGCTACAACTGCCATCTAGCGACTATTAACCGGTTGCATTCCCTTAGTGCTATCTGCTCATTTCTCCAAAACTTTTGTAGTTTCTAAGTTGGTATTATTTTGCAACATTGTGCAGTAAACACACCCTCATTCAGCAACTGCCAGGTGATTTACCACCAACCAAGCCGTTACCATTATCGGATACTCAAGCCAGTCAACAGCAGTTGATAATGTAGGCAGATGCCTATGAAAACTTGTTTCTGTATTTATTGTATGGGAGTCAGAGTGTCCAATTGACTCCATCTCAACAGAATTTAATCTTAATTTTACTTCTTAAGACAATAGACTTTTGAAATACTAAGGAAAATAATTGTGACTCAAGAATTGCTTCTTATAAATATATTCTATTCTAAGCAGCATTACATGTAAATTTTTGGTGTAAGGGAGGAAAACCATGTAAAATCTGGATGACTCTATTCTGCAGTATTTTAAGTATATTTAGTAGTAGAGTTCCATGTCATGCATCCATAGCATGCCTTAACAATTTTTTAAATAATCTATAGTCAAATGGTTTATGTTTAAACTCTGCTAAAACAATCACAAGCAAAATATTTGTTACACTGCACAAGATGCTGTTAAATTTATGCAGCAAACCAACTTCTAACATCTAATTTAGTATTCTGAAAGGTCAACACTTGCAGGTAATGACATCTAATGCTTAACAATGAACTCACTTGTGAAAACCTCAGATGATGCACTGCATGTACAAGTCTAGATATTTTCTGGGATAAATAAAACATGACAGTATTAAACTCAGTCCTAGAACAACTCATAATACAAACATAATTTCTCTACTAGATAATGACTTACAGGATGATTCAAAAATATTTTTACAATGTTTGGGGATGGATTCCTAACATCGAAACAAGAAAACAGGTTCATATAAACATATGCTCTAAAATGCTTCGTTTTCGCATTATCAATTTATTAATGAAAAGTAGCCTTCAACGGCTTTCAGCATCCAGCTTAATAACTTCATTTATTTATGCACTCATTCTTAGAAGGCTTTGACACATTTTACCTCACAGAGTTGGCCTTGTGTTGCCATGGCTACTTGTTAACATTTGTGTAATACATTCCCCCAGCACGCCTTATAAGTGCTGTCTACATTCAGAACACTCTCCCAGACTTATTAGAAAATGTATCTCTACAAATAAGAAGTTGCACGATGCTCTAGCACATTTTAGTCTCATTGTTCGAGATGCACTGGCTGGTATCTAGCATGACAACTGGATAGGTAGAGGAGGGCCAGTTCCATGGCCTGTGCATTCCCTCAAGCTCAATCCTTTGGATTTTTATCTTTGGGGGCACTTTAAACCATTGGTTTATGCAGCTGACATCCTAGGTAAAGAAACTCTTAATCTACGTGTCATAGAAGCCTGCAAAATCACACGACACCAACTGGGAGTATTTGACATTCCATGCTTCAACGAGTGCATGTGTGTCTAGAACCAAGAGGATCATTTGCTATAAGTAGTGTTTGTGTGGAACACTTCCTAACAAGCCGACAATGTCAAAAATAGAATAATGTGTCACTTTAAAATGTTTTGATTAATGGCATTTTGAACCTCAATAAATCGAGAAAGAAGGGTTTTGTTTATATGAGCATTTTTTTCTCATTTTGATGTAAGGACCTTGTTCACAAACTTTCTAAAAGTATTTTTGAATCACACTGTATATTAGAATGTGAAGTAAGGAGGTTGTGGAGGGAGAAGTTTATACCTAAGAAATGGGGGAAATATAGCAAAGAGGTTCTAAAAATCACAGTAATGAAGTTAAATGAAGTTAAAGGAGGAAGGGGATATAAAAGTGTTAGCAGAATTTATGGCAAAAATGAGAGAAATGGTAAGTATAGGAAAATAAATAGAAGTAATGCAAACTAGTGCAAGGTCTTCATGCATAAATAACCACACAGTTAAAAATGTATGGTGGACCAAGGAATAAAAGAGCAACTGAAATATTATAAAATAAAGTTAAGTTTTATTGAAAGAAAGTAAATATATTATAATAATAATAATAATAATAATAATAATGATAATGATGATGATGATGATGATGATGATGATGGTGATGGTGATGATGATGATGATGATGGTGATGGTGATGGTGATGGTGATGGTGATGGTGATGGTGATGGTGATGGTGATGGTGATGGTGATGGTGATGGTGATGGTGATGGTGATGGTGATGGTGATGGTGATGGTGATGGTGATGGTGATGGTGATGGTGATGGTGATGGTGATGGTGATGGTGATGGTGATGGTGATGGTGATGGTGATGGTGATGGTGATGGTGATGGTGATGGTGATGGTGATGGTGATGGTGATGGTGATGGTGATGGTGATGGTGATGGTGATGATGATGTATTATTATTATTATTATTATTATTATTATTATTATTATTATTATTATTATTATTATTATTATTATTTCTCTACTCTACTCAAAACATCTGCACACTTAGGCTTATATTATACTCTCATATTTGTGTGTTACAGAAATGTGATCAAATAGATTTGATTCAACATGTTACAGTGTAATATGGCATCTTTGACCACATATAGCTGTGACATATTTATGTGGTAAAAATTATACCCAGTATCACACCTTTGTTCACATGTGTGATTAGAAAAGAAAACGAAACACATTACACATATTCACAGTCCAACTGCTCATTTATTGTGAATCACATGAAAAATATAATTATTATAAAAACTGAAACAAAAAACTGGAAATATATAAAAGCATAGCAGAAGCCATTATGAAGTGCATGAAGGATATACGGATACTTCATTGGGAAGGCAATATTTAGAAGAACTTGAAAGTTATAATGACAGCCATTAATTACCATTTTTACTGCTGTCTTTGATAGTCATACACATACATGTAGTATTAATTCACGTTCTTCGATAAATTGTATTAAGGTTAAGTTTTAGGTTAGGTTATACAAAAATGTAGCAGATGAATGTAATAGAAACTTAAAGTATATATTTATAAATATTCATTCTAATCACACTAGTAACTTTCTATACGGAACAAAATATGAACCATTATTACAGTTGATAGTGTTAATTGTTGAATAAAATTATGATAAAAGATGTGAAAAAAGGTTTGATGTAGTGTAATATACTTGACAGCTTTAATGTGGTCACAACACGTGATAGTGTACCTTAAACAATCTGTATGTCAAATATAAAGGTTAAATGTAGAAGGGTCATTCCAAAACTAATGCCTCCCTTTTTTATGTTATCTTAGAGTGTCCGAGCGAGATGTTGGTGTAGTACTAATTATTGAACCTCAGCACTGATGCACTTATATAGGAGGAGTTCATGAGCACAGCTTTGCTCTACCAAAAGCTCTTGATAATGAACGCACCATATTCTAAGTTGAAGTTCATACTACAAAAATCTGATGTGTCCCATTCACATAACTTTCTCTAGCTGTTCTACAAATACATTTTTCTTACAAAAGATTATTCTTTTACCTACATCATGCTAATCTAGATAAACATTAATAGAATTAGTCTTATTACTTGCTTCCTTTTAGAATGAAGGGAAATAAGGGAATACATTAGGCTAAAGCAATTGTCAAATGTTTTAAAAACTGAATGCTATGTGAAACAATTGAGGTTCAGTTCGCTTTGTATGGTCCCGTTTGAGAAAAGTTATTTTGTTCAAAACTGAAACCAATAACAATGAATATCTCGAAAATGGTTAACTCTACAAAAAAATGTAAGGATATAAATTATGTGCTTTAATGAGATCTACATTTTTTGTGAAGTAACTTTTTTCCTATCTCTTAGGGTTTGATAATTTTGCAAAATTCTGCAAAACTCAACCAGAATGAAAAGCTCTTCAGAGATTATTCTTAGAAAATTCAAAATATGCACTGTATTTGTGATGCGAATATCTTTAATATATGATATTTCAATCAAAATTGTTGAGAGCCATTTTTGAGAAAATCAAAAGGGGGGTGGGGGCATTTTATTGTAAACATTGTGTTCAACTTTCCTAAGTGAAGGGCTGTCAAAATGACAAAGTATACTATTAACAATACTTTCCTTTCCTTTTTCTTTTTTTAAATCACATCGATTTTAAGTTACTTCTCACAATTGTATGGAAAGGGTATGGGATTTTAAAGCCAGTAAGTATATAGCGTCCAGTTGTTAAACATTTATCTATCACTGCTCCCTTTGTACATATAACAAAATGTGTAAGCATAAGTTTTATCTCAATTAAAATAAATAAGATAGCAAAATAAGCATATTTTGTATAGTTATTAATAAATGATTGTCATGTGAATGTAACACAGCAGATTTTTATTGCAGTTTTAGTGCATCCTATTGCAACAATATCATTTACGTATCACTGTTCTAGATTTTGAATGGATGGAACATCATTAGTTTTACCACCTAAGTTGAGTGGAGGTGTGCTGACAATTGAGTCAAGTAGCCTCCAAAATGTTCCAGAAAATTTGAAAGTAATTATGTTCTATTATTTGTTGGTTTTAACTTTTAAATGATTTTAAACATTGACATCAACTTCCAGTATATGAAGATCTATGAATTCAAGTTTTAACATTAGGTTTATGAAAATAACTGATAAGGACAGTACAAACCTGTGAAGCCTGGTGGACAGGTGCAGTTTATGAGGTCACCAATCTCAGAACAAGTTCCTCCGTTCTGACACAGGGAACCAAGGCAGAGGTTTACCTCACTGCAGTTTGGAGGTATTCCTAAAACATATGTAATAATACATTTTAACATCCAGCTAGATCCCAATGTACAATTGCCAGGAATGGGAACAAAAAAAACAGTTTTCTTTTCAGTTCCTGGAACCTGTTAAAGCTTCCCATTAATTGGGAATGCTCAAATTATAATACAAGAGGCATTCAATAAGCTCTTAAAAAATCCTAGAAATTACACTCGTAGCACCATAACAAGTTTGCATTTAGTAACCATCGACCCTTACTCGATGGCAGTTAAAGCTGCATCTATCATGTGGTTTCGTTGCCATAGGCGATTGAATCAACAATTTTTTTAATCAACAATTGTGCTTATTTAGAAAGAAAGAAACAAGTTTTGTGTGATGATTAACACTTCCATTTAAAAGACTTAACACCAAAAGAGATAAAAGCATAAATTTAAACATGGACGTACATCCACAAATGATGAACATCATTCTGGACATACAGTAGAAGTGACTTTCTCTGAAATGATTGAAAAAAATCTGGGATATGGTTTTGAGTGATCAACGAATCTAAGTTCAGGAAACAGTAGAGGCCACAAGCATATCACAAGGCAATGTTCTTAATTGTGCACCAAAAATTAGGTCTGACAAAGGTCTCAGCAAGATGGATGCCATGTTTGCTCTCTCAATGGAAAATAAATACAATCGTATGATCGAGTTGGAAGCTGGTTTGACACTTTTCTGGCACAATCCTAATGAGTTTTCGCATCGATACATAACTGTGGATGAAACATAGGTGTGCTACTACACTCCAGAGACAAAAGTACAGTCGAAACAGTGGGTTTTTAAAGGCAAACATGCTCTGAAGAAGGCAAAGGTGGTGAAATCTGCAGACAAGGTGATGGCCTCGGTGTTTTGAGATGCACACAGAAACATCTACATTGATTACTTGCAGAAAGGAAGAACAATAAATGGAGAGAATTATGCATTGTTATTGCACTGGTTGAACGGAGAGATCAAGGAAAAAAAAAAAAAAAAAAAACCCTCATCTGGCAAAGAAAAGGAATGTCTTCCATCAAGACAATGCAAGGGTGCACACCTAAGCAGTTACAATGGCAAAAATTGTAGAATTAAGGTTTGAATAACATCTACCGTATTCACCAGATTTGGCCCCCAGTGACTTTTTTTATTTCCAAACTTGCAAAACTGGCTCGGCAGAAAATAATTTGTGTCTAACGAGGAGGTGATCTCCCAAACAGATGCCTATTTTGAGGACCTTCCAAAATCCTACTTTTTGGAAGGCTTAACAGTTGGAGAAATGCTGGGAAAAATGTATTGAGCTAAAAAGAGTTTATGTTGAAAAAATAAAAATAAATTCTACCAAAATAATTTGTTTTTCTATCTTTTCTAAGGACTTATTGAATGCCCCTCATACTTGTATTCTTTCTCATTCTCATTCTGGTTTCTGCACCCAAATACAGCAAACTAAGCTTTAGATTTATAAGCATTATTACTTTGGGGCAGAAAAATAATATGTAGAAAATTGTGGAGTAGAAAGGCAGTAACAAAATAAGCATTTTGAGGTTATGAGCTTGGGGTCACAGACACAGTAGAATAACAGGAGTGCTACATAAACAAAATGAAATGTATCTCATATGATAAGTATGCACACACTGTCCCATGAATGAAAAACTAGCCATTATATGAGCTTACTGAACAGAACAAGACCATCCAGTAGGCTTTACTTCAGACACACTTAGCAACAGTGACTAGTTTCTATTTATTCTTAGGTTGATCCATACCAAAACAGATCCACGTGGTAGGTGCACCGAGGTACAACACAGTAGCAGTGCGCGCAAGAATGTAATTCATGCTAACAATCTAAATTACAGAATGAATTTATTCTTAAATTGTACAATATTCTATACAACTGCCAAAGAGTTAAATTGACGCCGATTTGTATCGTTAAGCAGAGCTACATGTCCCAACATGTTACCTGATTTCCGCAATGTTGTTTGCACGATAACAGTCGTTACTGTTTAGAATCATGGAGGAGGGTCGCCATGAGTTTGTAATTTTCAAGTTACATAAAGCATAAGGCTGGTAAACCGTTGACTAGTAGTGAAAAAACTACAGTATTGAAAATTTATGGTAAGTTTTGTGAGAAATATCCAACACTTCCCCTGAAAGAAGTGATGAAATTAACATCTGAGTTCACAGGTGTTTAGGCTGCAAATACAAAGTGCTCATAAAGAAAAAACCTGAAATGGAAAAACTGGTTGCACCCAGAAAAAAAGAAAGTGTGTGAAATAGTATACGATGCAAGAATGTGATGATTTTGTGAAGAATGCAATTCACATAGTACTGCACAATATATTTTTTTTTAAAAATGAGCCGCCAACAGTTAATAAAGTGCTACATGTAACAAAAGAAGAAGCGTGTTTTCAGAGATGGATAGTTTAAGTGACACCATTATTGATAACCTTTGAGAGGAAATTAGCAGCAAATATTTCAGACGACGATCCTGATCTGGAGGGAACAGAGCCGCTTCCAGAGAGCTAACTAATGTAAGTTATCGCACACATAATATTTATTTTTAGCTCATGTTTTTAGAGTTAATAATTACATGTGTACCTATATATTTTATTAACTATCAATATTATCACCATTACACATAACAGAATATTTTAGTCACAGTTTAAGTTGTCGTAATAAGGGCTCTGTTCGTGTTACAATATGCTGCGTGTATGTGTCACATGGTGGTGAAAGTATAACAGCATTTCTGGCACAATTGGCAGAAGGCTACATTATAATGGTGCACTGGTTGCCTGGGTTTTGTTTTGGCGAGGATCGAGTTAAGGCTGAATAAGCTTTAGTGCACTACAAGAGTGTGTTTTGTTCATATCTGATACACCAAAAACAGATTTCACGATAGGAGACTGCAAGACAAATTTAATGATGACACATGCAGCAAATTAAAACACTTCTGTGACTGCATGCTCTCAGCTTCATGTTTTACCAGATTCAAATTTTGCCAGTTAGTTTGTCTCAGTTTACCTAATACATTTTGAGGAAGAGACTCACCAGAGTATCCTGATTTGCAGACACACTGGTACGAAGCTATTCCATCCTTACACTCAGAGTTGAAGGGACAAGGATTACTGTCACATTCATTAATGTTGATTTCACAGTTTGGTCCAGTGAAGCCTGGCATGCATTCACATTCATAACTGCCAACCAAATCAACACAATGACCTCCGTTCCGACAAGGTCCTGAGCTGCACTCGTTCAGATTCTGTAACATACAAAGTTTAACATAAATTAACAGTCAACAGTGGCACTTTTCTTTTAACATATTGAAGCCCAAGCCCGAGTATAGCTCGGGCTGTGTCAAATGTTCATGAGGCCCAAGCCCTAACATAGCTCCAGTGGGTATTTCTAATGCTTTTAATGCAATTCCATGACCTTAACTCGGTCTTGGGCTATGCAGCAAAGATTATACATCAGTTATAGTTTAGTTGTCTGATTTGTGCTGCCATCTGTCCTTGCTTTAGTCAACTTTTAGGAAATTTAGGACTGCTCTCGGGTAGTGGCGCCATTTTCCTTGAAGGTGGGGATCTGTTTGTTACATCTGGTGTTCTTAAATGTTAAAATGCTGCATTTTCCTCGATTTCTATGAACTGAAGCTGAAATTCAGGATACAAATGAAGCTCTGGAAAATTTTTCAAACTTTCAATAAATGGAGCGTAATTGCCTTTACCAGTTTTTTTCAAACTCATATTTGATCATATTTGATACTTGTAAATTTAAAATAAAATATTAATACAGAAGTTATGACTATTTTCTTACTTGTTGAGAAATGCTTAAATACCATACTTTTAGATTGTCCGAATACTTTTTGGCAGATTTGATTGATGTACTGTAAATAATAACTCAAAGTGTAAAAACCTTGGGTTTCTTGGCTCATCAACTAAAGAAACGCCTTGGTTTAAATCTTAGAACAGCACTCAACTTCAATGATTGAACTACGCAGCAACCTAAACAAAGTATTTTTATTTTCTCTACATGTACCTAATAGGTGGAGAAAATCTCACTCTCATTCTCACTCCCTCCTTCTGTCTCTCCCTCTCTCCCTCTGCATCTCTTTCTCACTCTTTTGATTCTCGCTCTCTCTATTTGATTCCCATTCTCTCTATTTGTTTCTCATTCTCTCTCCCCTTCCCTCTCTCTCATTCTCTCTCCCTCCTTCTCTGCCTCTCTTTATCTGTCCCCTCTTCCTCTCTCTGCCTCTCTCTCATTATATCTCTCTCTTTTTTTTTTCTCTTTTTTTCTATAGCTTCCTTTAAATCTGATGGTCACATTAAGGGATTTTGTCTGAAGCATTGGTATTTTTACTCTTTGAACTTTAGGTTAACTTACTGTAGGTTTTCACAAGCACACTCACTCTCACGCTAACACTTCCAAACTCTATGGAGGGTAGGAAATAATCCTAGTTAAAGAAAAAAATATCCATCTCCTGCCAGGAATTGAACCTAGGAACTCTGTGTGAGAAAGAGGAAATATCCAAAAAGTGCATACCAAGGTTTAACTGGAAATGCATATTCTGAGGATTTCTGAATATAAACAAAGCATTTCCAAAGATGCAATACAAACACTTTCAAGACAATCCCCCTCGCTCCTCTAAGCTACTACTTGCATGGAAATTGTTACTTTCTCTACACGTACTATGTACATAGTGTATAGAGAAGGTAATGTATTGTTCCCAAAAATTTCATACCAACATTTCACCAGAAATATATGTTTTGAGACCCTCTGAATCCAAAAAAAAGCATTTTTAGAAAAATGTCAGTGTGCCTGTGGACAGCATAGCTCAAAAATGAAAAATCTGTTAAATACCAAACTTGGTATTTGAGTTCAGTATCCTCCGTAGATGTGATACAAAGATTTTCAAGAAAGTCTCCCCACCCCCAACTACCATTTACATGGAGAAATTTTTGAAACTTTTGATTTTCTCAATAATGGTTCTAACAATTTTTATTAAAAAATATCATATATTTAAGATATTTACATGACAGATAAAATGTACATCTTGAGTTTTCTAGGAATAGCCTCTGAAGAAACCTTTTTTGCAGATGAATTTTGCATAACCAGTAAACCGTATAAGATAGACAAAAATTACTTAACACAAAATGTAGAGCTTGTTAAAACACACAATATATGTTATGTACATTTTTTTTTCATGGAGTTGACCATTTTTGAAATATTTCTTGTTATTGGTTTCAGTTTTAAAATACTTATACTTTTCTCATATGGGAATTTGTCAACCCCTGGCCATACAAACAAAGGAATTTCAATGACAAATACAACCAGCTTTTAAAAGATTTGACTATCACTTTAGCCTATGGTACTCCCTTATTTCCCTTCTGCATATAAGGAACTAAGTAATAGGACTATTTCTGCTGATGTTTATCTCAATTAGCATGAAGTAAATAGAAGAATAAGCTTTTTGACAGTAATTTGTAACAAAGATGTAGAGAAAGTCATGTGAATGGAGCACGTTTATAAGACTAGTTTCGGGGAGTGTTCTCCCTATCTTCGGCTGCTCTCGTGTTGCGCCTGTTTCTACTAAGAGTTGTGCTGCTATTTCTTGTCTTTGTTAATTGGATGATGTCATCTATGGTGGGAATCTCGAAACATGAGATTTCTTCATGCTTATGAATAAACATATTTTCCCAACATAAGCGGGAATTTGGAGATTCCTGCCATAGATGACTTAAAAATTTTGACTTGTTGTTAAATGATTCTATTATAATGGTGCTCCACTGTATACACATATTCATAATTAGTTATACATTAGTTGGTTATTTCCTGTAGCTCCCAAGTAAAATGGCATGTCATTTATGAACGCTCTTTAACTACTGTGGTTCTCAGCATCCCATTCTAAATTGGGCATGAAAGACCGTTTAATTTTTTTCAGAGGCCTCTCTATCAGACTTGAGGTTCTTTTATGTCCCGTAAATATACCACACAGGACCAACAGCTTTACTTCCCTTCTGAAGGAAGCCATGCTAAGGATTTTTACACCCGAAAAAATCCAATGTCCTCCGCCAGGTTTGAACCTGCGACCTTGGGTATATGAAGTTAGCATGGTAACCATTACACCATGGAGAGCGACATAGCTCCTAAGTAGAGCATAGGGTATCGTTATGATGTTTCCGTGATCAGATTTAAGTTTACAGTTCATGAGTTCACCACTGTGCACCATGATGACAAGGGATCAGCTCATTGCCCACAGATGGCAGAATTTTGACCAGAAACCTTCTTCTATCAAAGTATGGGGTTCTTTTACATGCAAATAAAGAGAACATGGTATCACCAGCTTTACTTCCCTTCTGAAACAAGCCATGCTAAGGATTTTTGCATCTGCCTCATCACTCTCTGCCAAGTTTGAACCTGCTATGTTGGGTTATAGAAGCTAACACCATGAAGGACAACAAATTCGTGTTACCTGCTTAGTTTGAAAATGTTTTACTCCTTTTGGTTTATTCTTTGTTGATTAATAATAAAGGTTTTCTTAAAATTATAATAACATTCTTTTTCTGCATCTCAGATTTCTGAATCACTGGATTATTATTCAAAGACGCGAAATTTAGCATATACATCTTTAGTTTGACTAATATTAGTATACATGCTGCACGCTGGGATCCATATCGGGTTGGGCAAAAACTGGCACTCAAGGGAGCTCAAAAATGGGCAGCTAAATTTGTAGACAGAAATAAAAGCAATTCGAAAGTCATACTAGTACTGCTACTTCCAGGAAAACACTAGACTATGTGCAATTTTTAAGCCTATAAGGGAGAACCTGCATGGAGAGACATATCCAAGCGATTATTAAATCCATTATACTGTCAGAGAAATGATCACTCAAAAAAAAATAAGAAATAGGGAACAGAACAGAAAACTGACATAAGTACATTTTCCTTTACAATAGTACAATTAACGAATGGAACAAAATACCTGCAGAGTTACTAGAGACTTTCCCTCAAAGTGTAAAGAGATTTAAAAAGAGACTAAAGAAGTGTGATTTATAGTGGGATAGTAAATATAAATATTGCATTATCACTAATGTTATAAAACTTTTGTTATTGTTATTATTGATTTTTTATTTGATAGAATACTATGACATATTGTCAATCTGACAGGATATTATATTAACCACATTACTTATTTCAATTATATGTACATTTTATAATTGCATTGCCATCGGACTATGCCCTAAGCAGTGAAATAAAGTATCTATCTGAATCCGTTTGTAATGATGGGTCTCCCAATGAAAACAACAAGCAAACAAAACTCACCTGTTCACAGTTCTGACCATCAAACCCTGGTGTACACTGGCAAGTATAGCTACCATAATTATCAAAACAGATGCCGTGATTTAAACAGGGGTTGTTTCCACATTCATTGATGTTCATTTCACAATTTACACCTGTGTACCTGTAACAACGAATTGAAACAAAAAACATTAATGATTGTAAAAAGAACAAATGCATTTGTAGTAAGCTTTTCAATTGTAAATAAAATAAATCAGATGTGTTCCATTCACATTCTTTCTCTACATCTCCATAACAAATATTGTTAACAAGCTTATTCTTCTCTCTACTTCATACTAATCGAGATAAACATTAGCAGAAATGGTCTTATTACTTAGTTCCTTGTAAGTAGAAAGAAAATAAAGGAATACACTACACTAAAACAACAGTCAAATGTTTTAAAATGTGGCTGCTATGGGATTGAATTCCTATTCGTGCAATAGTCAAGAGTTGATAAGTTCCCATATGAGAAAAGTTTAAATATTTTAAAATTGAAACCAATAACAAGGAATATCTTAAACACGGCCAAATCCATGAAAAAAATACATATGACATAAATCATGTGTTTTTAAGAGATTTACATATTTTGTGTAGTAAGTTTTTATCTATCTCTTATGGTTTTCCAGTTGTGCAAAATTCATTAAAATCCATCCAGAATAAAGATTTCTTTAGAGGCTATTCCCAGAAAATTCAAGATATAAATTTTATTAATCATAAAAATATCTAAAATATTAGAGATTTTAATCAAAATCATTACAGCCATTTTTGAGAAAACCAAAATTTTAGAAATTTTTGCCATGTAAAGGGTAGTTAGAGGTTGGGGGATTTTCTTGAAAATCTTTGTATCCTATCCTAGGAAGATACTGAACTTAAATATCAAGTTTGGTATTAAATGGAATTTTCATCTTTGAGCTATGCTGCTCACAGGCACAGACACACACGCACACACAGACCTTTTTCTAAAAATGCTTTTTTTTTGGATTCAGGGGGTCTCAAAACATATATTTCCAGTGAAATCTGAGAATCAAAATTTTGGATGCATTACAATACCTCTATACACTATGTGCATAGTATGTGTAGAGAAAGTAAAAAGTAAGTTTAAAAATTCAGAAGTATGGCAATAGTGAAGCATGGAGGTTGTAGTAAAGACTACCACAAGGTCATGATATATGCAGCAAATTTCATTTGCATTTCATTTCACAACATAAAGTTATATATTAATGGACATACACGGATTATAAGCATTTTCATTGGAAGAAATCTCTCCCCCTTCTTCCTTCTTGGTCTCTCCTCTCGCTCAAAAAGCAGCTTGCTGCAATCCTATGTATTTCATTAGTATATAATTCCTAACTACAAGAAAAGATCAAAGATAGTGTTAAAGATTCAATTTCTGTCAGCTACAAACACAATAAGCTGTTCACTCACCCAGTTCTTGCACAAGAGCATGTATAATTGTTAATTCCATCGATGCAGGTTCCACCATGTTGACAAGGGTTTGAAAGGCACTCATTTATGTTTATCTCACAGTTGTTACCCATGAAACCTGTAAGAGTCAAATTGTTTTATATTAATCTTTTGCTTATAAACATTTTAGACAAAGTTTACTTCTGTTCTAGTCCAGTTCACATGTGAATAACATTAGGAATGTTTACAAGTGTTTAGTTTTGCTTGAAGTGCTTTCAAAATGCAGTATAAAGTACCACATTTACGATATGTATGTACTTACATCATTTTGTAGGGTTGAAACTAAATTTCCTGGGTAAGTGTTCCGAGTAGAGAGTTCGTTCGCTTGCTGATAAATAAATTCAAGGAGACGGGATCAATTTGTGATAGGAAAAGAAAGGTTAACAGACCTGTGCTTAAGGAGCAGAAATTAAACAAAATCAGAGAAAAGTTAGAACAGTCACCTCAAAAACCTCTTACATGCCTTGCACAAGAAACTGACATTTGGAAAGCTTCAGCATGGAAAGCAACAAAATTTTTAAAGCTCAAACCATACAAGGTTACTGTTGTCCAGGTTATCTCCTGTGATAAGGTATGTTTTGCATTTATTTTGATTATTATAGATGTGATTTGAGATTTTACTTGGTGTCCACAGATGTGTGACTGGGTGACGGACCAGCCAAGTGTACAGTATGTGACTGAGAGACAGACCATGCGCCTGACGGACAAGCCTAACAAATGTTGTAGCATACTTACTGTATAATAAGTTCTGAGTTTATCTTTGTTACAATAATGCCAAAATTATTGATGTTGTAAGTACTTTAAGTCCCAGGATTCATAGTGTAGCCAACTATTATGATCGATTGGTATTGGATTGTTTTTTCACACAAATCGTGTGTAGGACAGAAGTTGGATAGGTAGAGTCAGACTGAAAAATTCAATGCCATAGCCGGGATTTGAACCATGGATCTTCCGATCTCTAGTCGGTTCTCTGCCACTGAGCTACCATGGCAACATGCTGAGAGTTAAGTACTTACAACGTTGTTAGTCGCCATTGTGGTTGTCATCTCAAAATAATTTGAGATCACCTTGTGGTTTACCAGGAAACATGCGAGTCAGTTGAGAAATTCAATGCTATGCTGGTATGTTGCCATGGTAGCTCAGTGGCAAAGCAACCGGCTAGAGATCGGGAGATCTGTGGTTCAAATCCAGCTATGGCATTGAATTTTTCAGTCTGACTCTACCTATCCAAAAGAAGTTTTGTTTGCCAGGCTTGTAGGCCATGGCCAAGAAAGACATCGAAGACACCTTATGATCAGCCAAAGATAAACGTTAACCACATTCATCTGCAGGTGTACACAAAGTTCCTTGTATCTGCAGCAAGGTACACGATATGCAACGTAGCCACGAAAATAAAGGAACACGAGCAACATAGCAGACTGGGACAAACAGAAAAATCTTCTGTGGCAGAAATGCTTTACTCTTTGGTCGTGACATCAGCCTTAAAGAAACTCAGGTTTTATCTTCAACTGTCAACTACCATGCTTGACTACAAAAGAAGGCCATAGAAATCTTTAACACAAAAATAACTTCAACTGAAAAGAAGAAGCTCCCCATGATAACAGCCTTGGAAAAGCTTAGCCAGAAACCAGAAAACTTATAACGGCTCAAGCAGTCTCCAACCAGCATATAGGAACACAAAGTATGCCCCACTAAATAAGTTACAGTCCTTGATATTTGAGCTCTAACCACCACAGACCGCAAATCATTTCACTCTAAAGATGCCACAAGGTTGCAGCTTCAAACCCAGCAGAGGCATAAAAATCCTTAGCATGGCTTCCTTCAGAAGGGAAATAAAACCGTTGGTCCCATGCCATAGGTTTGCAGCCTAATAGGCCTCTCAGCAAAATTAAGCAGTCTTTCACGTCCAGTATAGAATGGGACACTGAGAACCACAATCGTTAAAGAACATCTATAATAAAACTCTATTTAATTTAATTTTCTGAAGATGCCAAGTGCAGTCCTTAGTAAAACATTGGCCTACATCACGGCCTACAAACCCAGCAAACAAAACTTCTTTTAATATGTAAAAGAGAAGCTAGTAATAGTGAAGTAGCAAATATTAATATAACAATTAATAATTTATAACAATTCTCCACTTATATTTCTGAAATCCACAGGACCAGTTTCGGAATAAAAAGATTTATTGCATTCAGCTAAATTTCCTTTTGCTCTTGTTGTTTATTTACATTATTATGATTACTGCTACTAGGTGGATTGTGTACTAATGCATTCCTAACTACTGGAATCAAAACAAATTCGGTGAGAGAATCAATGAATTTTGATACACAACCAGCTGATTCTCTCACCAATGCCTTGGTACACAATCTACCTAGTAGTGGTAACCATAAGAACGTAAATAAACAAGAGCAAAACAAAATTTAACTGATGATGCAATAATCTTTTTATTGCTAAACTATTCCTATGGAATTCAAAAAGATAAGTGGAGAATTGTTACAAATTATTAATTATTATATTAAAACTTCTACTATTAATTTGGACACTGGCCATGAAAGCCTAAAATTATACATGATTATAAAATGTTGGTTTTATTTTAACTGAAGTTGACCTAAATTCTGTTTTACTGACAATGTTGCTTTGTGTACTCACCTGGCTGACATGTGCACTCATACTTGTCCCCAGAAACTCGACAGCTGCCATTGTTAAGACAAGGGTTGCTTTCACACAGGTGTGAACTGATCTCTGTTTCACAATGTGCCCCTGAACACAAACACAATCATAGTAAACATTGTCTCTTTAACTTCAAGACTAAACAACTGCATCTTACACACAAATTATAAAGGATTTGGAGAAAATTAATGTTCAAAAGAGAAGCAGTCAAGTCATCTCTTATGACAAAATCTGATGTGCCTCATTCACATGACTTTCTCTACATTATATGTTTAACAAACTACCAGAAGCAGCAAAGAGTTCTCCCAATTAATAGAGGAAAAGTGTGTATTCACAACTGGCTAGTAAATAACCAACCCATTTTATTCAATCAATAAATTTATGGATAGTACTGTTGACATTATTCTGTAACCTGAATCAATATAAATAAACTGTAATCATATGTGTGATGATGTCATATCTGGAAGTATTCTGATTTCTGACAAATATTTTTTCTTCTCATTATTATTATTATTTATTTTTTATTAATTATTTATTATTATTATTATTATTATTATTATTTGTTTCTTTAATATCTAACTATTTCATCTATTTGCAGTATCTGCTTATGGCAGGCTCAGGGCTGGTTTTTTGCCCCACTCTGTATAAGTAAAGTAGAAACGCACTACCAAACGTACATACCTGTATGTCCACTATCACAAAAGCACTGATAGTTTCCAATGCTATCTTCATGACAAGTACCTCCATTAAGACATGGACTGCCATTACCAGTTTCACATGGAGGACCTGTCAACATTCATGTCAGTATATCAATATTACTATTTCTGATAGCATGTAACTGTCCATCAAACATGTGTCACTCTCCCTTTAGCACACACAGATTGTCCATCTGAAGTGGTATGCGCTTTGATATTTTTACTCATTTAAGTTGTAAGTTTAATGCAAATTATTTTCTTTTCCACCAGTGAAAGAAAACATTGCTGTATCACACAAAGAAAACTACATAAGCCTGAAAGGAATGAAAGATGCTAGAACAGAATAATAACACAGTTTCTGAGAGTGGCAAATTAGTTTGTATAGGGTCATTAAATTATAAGGTAACCCCTGTCTCGACCTCTCTCCACTGCGATCCAAGAGTCGCTGGCAAAGGCGCACTAAAATACGTATCTCAAGATAAATTATGGAAATGTTAACATACGGGTAACACTCATCCAAGCTTAGCCGCAGGAATCCTTGTGATGTTATCACTAAGTTTCTATAGATTTCTGCTGTTATACTGTCTGTTAGGGAGCAAATGGTCAACATTTTCATCACTTATTTCAGGTAAGGACTCCAGTGCACCTCTCTCGCACAGTGGAGACAGGTTACCTTATAATTTAATGATCCTATATTATCTCCTTCAAAAGGCAATGGAGCATAGTCTGTTCTATAAAAGCCTAATCCCAATCTTATGAGCAGAAGCTTGGCAAGGGAGCGGCGAGTGGATAGAAACTGAAACCACATCCCCGCTGCTCAAACTTTGCACTTAACAGTTCATGTGGCTTTGCAAATGTTGGCTATATTGTGGTTGTGATGTTGCCACCTTTCTATTGTATCTCAAGCTGTATTAATAAACAGTGTATGCAAGTAGTGAGTGCTAATGAATAATAACTAAATTGTTATTTTATTTATTTACATAGAATGTCCCAATGAGCATATTGCTCTAGGTCGGTCTTTGCCTTTAGAGTTGGTAAGCAAAATACAAGGAATAAACACATAAAAATCTGATGTGTTTCATTCACATGACTTTTTTTACATCTCTGCAACAAATTATTGTTAAAAAGCTTATGCTTCTATTTACTTCATTCTAATGGAGAAAAAAATTAGCAGAAATAGTCTTATTACTTGCTTCCTTGTAAGTAGAAGCAAAATAAGGGAGTACCATAGGTTAAAGTGATAGTCAAAAGCTGGTTGCTAGGTGACTGAAGTTCCTTTGTTTGTATGGACAGGAGTTGACAAATTCCTGTATGAGAAAAGTATAAGTATTTCAAAGTTGAAACTAAAATTAAGGAATATCTCAAAAACAATCAACTCCACGAAAAAAAAATGTATATTACATAAATTGTGTGTTTTAACTTGCTCTACATTTCTTGTGTGGTAACTTTTTGTCCATTTTTGTGTGTTAAGTTCCATGTTCCATACCAAGTTTGGTATTCAACTGTCTTTTCGTTTTTGAGCTATGCTGTCCACAGACACACACACTGACCTTTTTCTGAAAATGCTTTTTTTGGATTCAAGGGGACCCAAAACATGTATTTCCGGTGAAATCTCGGTATCAAATTTTTGCGTGGAATACAATACCTTGTCTCTACACTATGTATATAGTACGTGTAGAGAAAGTAAAAAGGAGTCTATTAGTACTATACAGTATGTTTGTTACAAAACTTGGCCTCGTGTGACTTTCACTGCCTTTCTTTGCACATGCGTCATACATCTGCTGTATCGTCACTTCTTTCTAGTCCATTTCACACGTAAATAACATTAGCAATGTTTAGAAGCATTTAGTTTTGCTTGAAGTGCTTTCAAAATGCAGTATAGGTACAGTACCACAAAGAGTGATTTTGTACAATATGTATGCGTTTACATCATCTTGTAAGGATGAAACTAAATTTCCTAGATAAGTGTTCCGAGTAGAGAGGCTGTTCGATTGCTTGTAAATAAATTCAGGGAGACGGGATCAATTTGTGAAGCAAAAGAAAGGTAAACGAGCATAGAATAAGGTAAATATGCCATTTTTCTTGTGACAATGTTCTATATTTGGATTAGCAATGAAGTTAGATTTCCAGACTGGCATCTGTGCTTGGCGCTCTTGCTGCTTGGCTTTGCACATGTTGCATTTCCTATGATTTAGCTGTTCTCGCAGTGATGTATATCTTTAGTTTAGTTCAGTGCTAGGTTTCTCAGCTATTAGAGGATAATGGTAATGCAATGCTGAGGTAAGTTTTGCAAATCACATAAAAACCTTGGATGTTTGTATTGCAATGTCTTTTGGCCATTACCACTACCAGAATCCCAAAGGGGACTTACATATTTTTTTGGTGTACAGTGTGTTCCAGAATGGTATGGCCAAGTCGCATGTCAGATAAGTCATTTACCTGTCCACACCTACCATTTAGAAACTCTTTAATCTCTTCTCTTTTGTTATAACATTAATTGTAAATAATTTGTCTAGTATGATGCATATTAAATAACTTCTTTACTTTTTAAATATAATACCTGGCTTCCTACCTTCTATCTACAGTAAGTATGCTACAAAACATTGCTGGCAGTTGCATGCCATCAACCTATCACACATGTGTGGACATCAAATAAAATTTAAACATTAACAATTATCAAAATAAATACAAATGTACCTTATCACCTCAGATAATGGAAATTCTTGGACAACAGTAACGTTGTATGTTTTGAGTTTTTAAAGTTTTGTTGCTTTCCATGCTGAAGCTTTTGAAATTTATGTTCCTTGTGCTCCATAAGCATTCACCTGTTTACCTTTCTTTTCCTATCAAATTGATCCCGTCTCCTTGAATTTATTTACAAGCAAACAAATGGCATCTCTACTCGGAACATGCACCCAGGAAATTTAATGACATCCCTATTTATATGATGTAAGCATATACGTATCATACACATACAACATTAACACTCTTTGTGGTTCTGTATACTGAATTCTGAAAGCACTTTCAAGTGAAACTAAACACTTGTAAACATTGCTAAGGTTATTCACATGTGTAATGGACTAGAAAAGAAGTAAGACTGACAAACAGATAAAGGATGCGCACAAAGGGAAATGCAGTGAAGATCACATGAACCGTTTCCTGGCCTCCCATCTAGGTGGCCTAAGTTTGATCCCAAGCACCTGTACGTGGGATTTGTGATGGATGAAACAGTGTTTTCTCTGGGTCCTCCAGTTTCCCTTGCCACTCATTCCACCAACTGCTACATTATCACATTTCCTGTCACCCATTTTGCTTGCATTTCATATCATCCACTTCCTCATGCTCATGCCTGGCTATGGACTGACCAGTCCTTCCAGGTTCTCCATTCTGTGGTTTCGTGCCGTTGGCTACCCGACAGGCTTCTGACCCCTAGACATCCACTTGTAAGTCCTACATATTCACTTCCTCACACTCATGTCTGTCTATGGGTCAGGTTCTGCATTCTGTTGTTTCGTGCTGTTGGCTCCCCGACAGACTTCTGACCCCTAGACATCTGCTTGTAAGTCCTAGGGGATTGTCAGTCCTACATATCATCCACTTCCTCACTCATGTCTGTCCACGGGTCAGGTTCTCCATTCTGTGGTTTCATGCCGTTGGCTCCCCAACAGACTTCTGATCCCTAGGTATCTGCTTGTAAGTCCTAGGGGGGCGTCAGTCCTTAATATAGGGAGGGTAAGCCGACTACAAATACTAGCATGACATAAGATATTATGACTGAAAGCATAGAGCACACACGTTACAAGACTTTGTTAATCTTGAACTCTGAGTGCTCCCATCACCAATTTTTGAGTACTGAAAAACTGGAGTGTTGCTTCTCTGAAAAGAATTTTATTGACAATAAAAGGTTTTAAAACTCAAGTTCTTAACTTCCTTATGGTATTGAATTTACAAATAAGCTTGGATATCTCAAGTTTCTTTAATTTTTCTAAAGGAGTAAAAATATGTTTTTTTTTAATTGTCAAATAACAAAATATTTATTGACACATATTTTGATGAACAGTTTTTTTCTTGGTTAAAGACAGTTTTATATTTTTCAAAGAATGAAAAGAATATGCAGAACACCAACACCTTTTACACCCTTAGATTACACAAGCAGATAAAGCTGTTTGAGATTAAATAAACACAGAATTTGGCTCAGGTTTACTTACCACATAAGTACTGGGCTGCTGAAAAATCAAAGGCAAGCAGAAGAAGACTACAGATTTTGTTTGTAAAAGATAACAGATGATAGGCTAATTAGAAGAAATTACAAATTAAGTTTTAGAAGTAAATAAAAGCAAGGAGGAATAAAGGAAGAGGAAGAAAGGAGTGAGCAAAGTCTCACCATTATCTATCTCGCAGTTGTTGCCCGAGTAGCGCAGAGCACAGCGGCACTCGTAATGGTCGGCCTGCGAGATGCACTCACCATGCCTCATGCACGGCTCATTGTAGCAGAAATCCGTTTTCATGCCTGTTAACAGCATCAACATTCTCAACACACACGTTCATGCAAGCCTTGATACAACACAGAATCCTTACCTGCTGTATCCAAAACAACTTAACCTAGTCAACTTGTTTTCATACTGCGATATTATACTTCTGTTTTTGTAAAGTTTCACTTTAATATTGAAAAAGTTAATTTGCCATTTTACAAGGGTAAATTAAGGGTTGAAAATGGGAAACTGATTCCAAGAAGTAATTACCAAGTGATGTTTTGTATTACAAAAACCAACTCAAATTCTTTCCATTTAATATTAATCATATCACTGTCACAAGCTTCTTTACATTTTTTGCAAATTTTCTAATTAAAAATAGTGTGTGTGTGGGTTTTTTTTTTTTTTTGTAGCTTAAAGTCCTATAACCTGGTTGGTCATATCGGACGATGAATGATGCTCAAATGATCTTGGGGTCCGCGAGATTCGAACTCACGATCTGCTGAATATGAGGCAGACATGCTACCACCACACTACCCAAGTGGGCTTGTATTTTATTGTTGATAAACACTAGGATGATTCAGAATGAAAATCTCAGTTGTTTTATCTAAAATTTTCAATGCAAATATATCTTAAACAAATCACTTTTGTGTGCCACCCCATAAATTCACACAGTTTTCTCATCAAGAATGGTAATGTAGAAGCAAAAAACCTAAACTTGACAGTAATACGTGTATGTTGTACTGCTAACTCATAAATTGCCTAAAGCAGACATGGGGAAATATGGCTCCAAAGCTGTCCTTGCCTCACTTCCTCGCCTTCTACAACTGTCTCCCCCTGCTTGGATTGCTTCATTCAGTAGCAGATATAGCTTCGAATATTTCAAAGCAAGTTTCATGAAGAATGACATAGAGAATATTTTGTGCTTTCAAAAACAAGAAAGCTATTGCTTAGTATGTAAATGTATGAAATTTTCATATCAAATCCACTGTAAAAGGAAGCAACCTTACAGATAAGAGGGTGATTCAAATATAAATGGTAATTTTGTTAAAAATATTTATTGATTAAATATATACACAAGTGACTTCATCAGCATTTCTCAACATAGCCTCCTTCACACTCTACACACTCTTGAACATTCCTTCTTCAAAAAAAGTTTGAGGGCGTGTCGCCAACCAATTGTACACATGCTCCTCGACGTCCTCATTTTTGAAATGTTTCACTCCAAGCGATTCTTTCATGGGCGCAAACAAAAAATAGTCTGGGGGGGGACAAGCCTGGACTATAGGGAGGGTGTTCTAGGGTTTCCCAGTGCATGTCTGCCATTGTGTCCATTGTCAAATTGGTGGTGTGAGGCATAGCATTGTCTTGGAGAAGGATGACATCTCTGATGGGCATACGACGTCTTTTGTTTTGGTAGGCAGCTTGCACAGACCTTAACTATTGGCAAAAGTAAGCTGCTGTATATCGATCATGAAGAAAATCAACCAGCAAAACTCCTCTGTAGTCGAAATCTGTGAGACTTGACCTTGGGCATCGAGCATGACCTTCATTTTCCACAAATTCTTGGCCACCCTTAAATTGTCTGGCCCAATTAAACATTCAATTCTGTGACAGTGTAGTGTCCCCAAACTGTGCCCTTAAACAAGTTAAATTTCTGAAGGTTTAACCCCTTCTTTGGTTAAAAACTTGATAATAATGCATTGCACAACAGACGACGGGACTTCTTGCTCACTCATGGCTGTACTGACGCCAAAACCTAGCAAAGTGGCTAACAAAGCTAATTCCCCTTCCCAACACACCGACCTTCAACCTCCCACTCCACTGCCCTGCTCTGAACTGTTTCCTCCATGATATGCAACAATTACTGTTTATATTTGAATCATCCTCATATTATCTATAATATAAAAATGCAATATATAATTCTGCTTTTATGTTCAGTTGCTTATTACTTTAAGTATCTGGATTTAAACGTACTAAAAAGTAAGTACATATTAGACCTATTTGTAGTAATTTAATATATAACATTTGATTAAAATATTTATGAAATATATTTTTCTTAGGGTTGGAAAGAGAACATAAGCTTAACGAACTCAAATTGAAGTCAAATGCACCCAAGTATGGAACTTCCACAGAGAAAATATGCAAAACATCGCAGATTATAAGCTAATAGAAACTACTGTTCTTCAGGGATAAGAATTATATATGCAAAAGATAAAGCAACAGTTATATAAGCTTGAAGATCATATAATTTAGCTAACCAGAGTAGATGGTTCTTTTATGAAATATGCTTAATTTAAAGAAAACACTTTAAACACCACTACTCTTGACCTTGCCACTAGACAACCTTCCCTCCCTGCTGGGCCTGTCATCCCCATGCCTGGCCTACAGGGTCAATTGCCAAATCTAGCAGTGTAGTTTACGCTAGCAAATTAAAATACCAGTTTAATGCTTGTTTCTTCACCACTGGCTGCCTTTATCTCAGTAATATGTTGTATCAAGGTGGGGACATGATGGTGTGTGTCTACTTGTGCAACAAAATGCTACAGTGAAAACAATGTGATACAATCTACTCTACTTACTTATCTAGCAAAACTTCTGCACAGCTTACTCTGTCATTTTAAAAATTAGACACATCTTACATTCACATTACTTTCTCTACTCATTCTTCAACAAACTATTCTCAATCAATCTAGGTGGTTAGGCTCTGGCCGTTTAATCCTAAGGTCACAGGTTCAAACCCAGCCCAGACAAATGGCTTTTAGATTTACTGGCATTTATAAGAACTCCTGCTAGCCTAAATTAAGCTGTTAATTGCTTGGTTCCTATCAGTGTTGTTAACAAATAAATTTAATTTATCAAACTATTTTAGAAAACTTTGTTATTCTATCTACTTCATGTTTATTTGTAGAATGTTTGTATTACATAGTTCTTTGTAAATACAAGAGAGTGCTAATCAAAACTTTAAAGACTGATCGCTATGTGATGGCTTCGAAGTTGTGTTCTCTTTGCATGACCATGAACCTGTTTTAAAATGTTTACGCTTGTTGTAATCTTTGTAATTTGTCAACATCTGTTGAACTTTACAAACAAATTTAAATATTTACACGTGAAATTTTATCGAGTTTACGAATATTTTGTTTTGCAATTAAATAGTAATTCCACACATTTGCAATGTGTGTTTGTAAAGTAAACAATTTATCTACAAGTGGATGCGTAGGCTTCCACGACCTGTGTCTTGATGTGTCTTCTTAGCTTCCGGAGAAGGTCGCGTTTCGCTCATCTTGCCGTGAGCTTCTTCTGGGCTCTTGTGCCTAAGAAGAAGCCAGAAGAAGCTCAAGGCAAGATGAACGAGACGTCGGCATTCCCATGCAAGATAACGCGGTCTTCTCCAGAAGCTAAGAAGACACAATTTATCTACAAATTCAGGTAAATCATGTTAAACCCAGAATGTTTTATGCGAAAACATACAAGTCACTTGAGTAATTTAATGCAGTGTCGGCATGTTGTCAAAGTGGCTCACTGGTTAGAAACTGGGAGAGCCCAGCTATGGCATTGAATTTTTTGCACTCTATCTATTTAACAAAGTTATCATTAAAGATTCCCCATGAGGTTAACCTTGAGGATAGTTGACATGTGGTTTCAGAGGCCAGCAATCAGACAGACCTTTGATCAGGACCTTCCTTGAAGAGAGACCTGAGGGAGCAAGCAAGCTCTAAGTGTTCGCTTGTATAGGGACCAATTCCCTATAGGCAGGGCAACTGGCCAGGGCAGCACATTTTAGGGGGCAGCAAAATTACTGGAAAGCTGCACAAAATAAAAGCATAGACATGAAACGTCAAGTTCATTTAAATTTGCTGCTTGCAGAGGAATATTAATTGACGCATGTTGGCTATGCTGATTAGTTTGCACACTATGCACACATAGCGGTGACAAAAAGAAGCGCATTCCAATAGTGAGAATTGATTAACACACGCAAAAAACTGTAAGATTAAGAAGTGTATGTTGTTATTCATTAACATTAATTTTCTATATATTGTTAGCTGAGGTAATGAACAGTTATTATTATTATTATTATTATTATTATTATTATTATTATTAGTAGTAGTAGTAGTAGTAGTAGTAGTAGTAGTAGTAGTAGTAGTAGTAGTAGTAATAGTAGTAGTAGTAGTAGTAGTAGTATTATTGTAAGTATATTGAGTTCCTTTATATTTAATTTATCGTCTTAGTTATCCTGGCATCCTTACAATTGAATCTGGCTTAACAGTGAAAATGGACTATGACGAACTCATAAACTTGTTTGCAAATGACGGGGCAAGGAGGAAGCCTCTTGTTATTTAAACAGTATATGTTTCGGGGTGATGCCTCTTTAGTGTAAGTTCTTTCTATTAAGATGTTTCTACTTCAATTTTAATAAACTCACTTATGGTGTTTGCCACTCATACTTAAGTATCCAAACTAGTGAAACCTTTTTCTATGTTGTGAAAATTTAAGTAATATATGTATTGCAAGTTGGGGAAGCAGTAAATGTTTTTTTTTTGTCCAGGGGCATCAGAGGTCCTAAATTCGGGTCTGCCTATAGGGATCTCTCTACTGTGATGATCGTGTTTACCATATATGGTATGCCACTACCCTGGAGTTGCGTGGCTTTCCTGGATTGTCCTAGAGATGTACAACATTTCCAAAGCTGCATTATGCAACAAATGTTTTCTCAGTTTCTATGCAAAATCTGATGTCACAGTGAAGTCTAATGAGAATATCTAGGAAAGGTTAGTCACTTACATCCTTCATGTTCACAGCTTCAATAACTTAAGAAAATGTAAAACATAAGGAACAATGTGACAAGATAAAGATATACCGTATTCATTCGAATACAAGGCAATGTTTAATTTCCAAAATATTAATGTTCATTGGAAAAAAGATTACTCTCCCAGACTAAATAAAATTAGAGGACTTCCTTTCACATTGGTTGCTGTACGTCAACAGCAGAAAAAGAGAGGTTAGCTGCAAATTTACCCTCCTCCCTTGCATTTCCGGTTCCCCTCTTCGTCTCTTCTGCCGCCCACAATGTGAATTTATGCGCAAATTCGAATTAGGTAAAACAGTTTACGATATATTACATTAAGTATGTTGTCTTCATAGAAAATAGCATCCAGCTACGCTGCCGTCACCGCCGCCGTTACGTTTTAACATCACACGCATTGCGCACATCTCTGCACTGCTTTCTCCGTCTCTCCCACTCAAAACATGAATTTACACGTGAATTTGAATTAGGTAAAACGGTTTAGCATATATTTTATTAAATCTGTTGTCTTAATTGAAAATCGGATCCATGATCGTCGTTACTGCTATGCTGTCGCCGTCGCCGTCTATCGTCGCACATCGCACACATGCCGTTCATTTCCGCTCTGCCTTCTCCGCCTCTCACGCTCACCAAATTCAAATTAGGTAAAAATAACACAAAATCATATCCCTCATCGTCGTTACAATTACGCTGCCGCCACCGTCGCCCTTATATACCTTTGCACCCATACCGTACATTACCGTACTCCCCTCTCCATCAACCACTCAAAACATGAATTTCCAGGCAAATTCAAATTAAGTATAAAAATAGAAATAAAATAATAAGGAACTTAATCAGGTTAAATGTCCATTAGTTTGTTTAAAATATACGGCAAAACTTTAAATTTCATTTAAACATTGCTAATTTCCAAAATTACATTTTGAAAAATGGGGATCGTCTTGCATTCGAGGTCGTCTTATACTCAAATAAATTCGGTAATACAAATTAATATGGAATAGTGACCACAACAATGAGTTCCTTAATGACAATACTGCCCCTGCTTATTGTTAGTATAGCATAGAGAAAGTAAAAATATTACATGTAAGGTTTTATGTCATTCTCAGATGTATTCTTTTTCGGCTGTACAGCAGTTTTGGTTCTACAGTATTCAATTATTGTGTGTGATGTTTCTAGAATCATATTAAAGTTTCCTAATATTTTTGTTACTTTTAATTCCTTTTTAATTATTTTCTTTCTGAAAATAGTGACTTTTTGACATTGACTAGTGCAAACACTAAGCTGCAGTGAAATAGTGCAGCAGAAATGCTATTTGTTTCACAGAAGCTGTGCAGACTTACCTTATTCCTATCCCTGGTCCACTAACACTAATGTTCTACCATACAAGAGCAAAAGACGTCACTTCTAGCTAAGCTAACATAACTGCTTAACACAATCAAAGCTACATATTACATGACAAAACTGCTCAAGCTAACATTAAAGCTACATTACATTATTAATGTACACCATAAAAAATGACACATAACAAAAGAACATTGTATCTATATTACCATAAAGCTAGAGTTAACTCAAGTCTCTTTTGGTCTGAGTGAAAGTTACCATTTCTACTGCTACGTTAATTCTCAAACTCGCACCAAAAGGTGCATGCACGTCTTTATCAGTTGAGTTCTGGCAGATCTTAAGCATAAAATTATGTTATAATTGTTTCTTCCATAGAAACAAAAGACAGAAGTTGGATTCAATGCCATGGCTGGGATTTGAACCATTGCTGGTCTTCAATCTCTCCATCACAGAGTAATATGTTGCTGCCTTTCCAGCTCCTGTCCTACACATGGTTATTGCAGAAGTAACAATTATTTCATAACCCATAATTGCATGGTGTTGCACTATTGAACAAAGATCATTAATCAAAGCTTTTATAATTTTTAGTGCACTTTTACCTAATTTTGTATTACACTAGCCTTCAACAATAAAATTAGGCTAGTTACAGCTGTTTTATATTGTAAAATTATTAATATTTTTCCAATAAAACTGTAGTGTTTTTTGTTTTAAGTACAAAAGAGCAAATTCCATGCAACTGCAATCAAATGTAACCCTGTTAGCATCCAAACGTGCCATAACACCGGTTATTTTACTTGGGCACTCCCCATCCTTTACCATATTTGACTGCAGTCACTGGGGCTCGAACTGGTAATGTTTGGCTTTGAATGGATGGTCAGTCCACTTCGTATTGCATTAACAATTACGGTTATTCAAGTCGCTTCAGTTGTGGTGCCAGTGAAAGAGAGATAAATACTGGTTTATGAATTAGAGGAAGAACAACATATGCAGCAAAATAAATCATGCAATTAAGGATTAATAGTTGGTTAAAAACTATGAAGCCTGGGACTTAAAGCACTTATGATATTATAAGTCACCATGGGGTATGTTACCTCAAAATAATTTGTGTGGTTTGCCAAGAACAATACAAATCAGTTGGGAAATATAATGCTGTATCGGCATGTTGCCAGGGTAATTCAGTGGTTAGAGCAAATGAATGCAGATCAGGAGACCTGTAGTTCAAATCCCAGCTACAGCACTGAAATTTTCAGTCTGACTTTACCTTTCCATAAAACTGTCTTGTATGCCAGTGATAAGTTACTCTTTAGCATGAATATACCTTAAAATGGCACTTTTTTTCTGGATGCTTATTTAGGTGCAATGCAATACCTTCTGTACCTCAACATTTATACAGAGATATAATGAATGATTATATAGTTTTAGTGTAAAAACTAGACATTCATATTAGGATTTTGAAATTTAAACAAAAGTAATATTTCCAGGTAAAGCTGTTATAACTGCAATAAATACAAGGTGGTTAATATATGAGAAACAGTCAATAAGTCCTTAGAAAAGATTAAAAAACAAATTATTTTTGGTAGATTTTTTTTTTTATTTTTAGACATAATCTAATTTTAGTTTGATACAATTTTCCCAACATTTCTCCAACTGTTTTAAGCCTTCCAAAAAATAGGATTTCGGAAGTTCCTCACAATAGGCATCCGTTTGGGACATGACCTCTTCATTAGACATGAATTGTTTTCTGCCGAGTCACTTTTTCAAGTTTGGAAATAAAAAAAGTCACGGGCCAAATCTGATGAATATGGTGGATGTTGCAGTAATTCAAACCTTAATTCCATAATTTTCGCCATTGAAACTGTGCAGGTGTGCACCCTTGCATTGTCTTAATGGAAGAGAATCTTTGTCTTTGTCAGATGAGTGTGTTTTCTCTTGATTTCTCCTTTCAACTGGTAGAGTGATGATGTATAATACTTGCCATTTATCATTCTTCCTTTCTGCAAGTAATCAATGTAGATGATTCTGTGGGCATTCCAAGGGCATCACCTTGTCTGCAGATTTCACCTCCTTTGCCTTCTTCGGAGCCGGCTCGCATTTTAAAACCCACTGTACTTTTGTCTCTGGAATGTAATAGTGTATCCATATTTCATCCACAGTTATGTATTGATGCAGAAACTCATCAGGATTGCGACGGAAAAGTGCCAAACCAGCTTCCGAATCAATCACATGATTGCGTTTATTCTCCATTGAGAGCAAACGCAGCACCCATCTTGCTGAGACCTTTGTCAGACCTAATTTTTTGTGCCAAATTGAGAGCACTGTACCTTATGATATGCCTGTGACCTCCACTACTTTGCAAACTTTGATTCGTCGATCACTCAATCATTTCAGAGGAAGTCACTTCTAATGAATGTCCAGAACGATGTTCAACATTTGTGGATGTACAGTCACATTTAAATTCATTTATCCAATTGTAAAATTGTTGCAAACGCAGGAGCAGATATGCCATGAACTTTATCCAATTCGACTTTTATCTCTTTTGGTGTTAAGCCTTTTAAATAGAAGTGTTTAATCACTGCATGAAACTCATATTTTATTTTCTTTTTCTTTTTTTTCCATCTTTCTAAAGAAGCATAAGATTGTCATTTCAATTGCCTAAGGCAATGAAACCACATGATGAATATAGCTGAAACTTTAACTGCCATCTAGTGTGAGACAATTGTAACTAAATGCAAAAACATTTTCAATGATTAGAGTGTAATTTCTTAGATTTTTTAAGGACTTATTGAACATCCCTCAAGTAAAAACCTAGGGTTTATTTATCTTCTCTGATCTGTATTTGAGCTTCATAGATTGCTTCATTGATTTGAAAAATGCCTTGGTAATTTGATTTTGATATTGCTGCAATAATCAACCATACAGATCACTCAACTGAAAATTTCATTCACTATTTATATAAATGTGTTTTGGAGGCAGATGCATCTATCAACACCTAAAAGCCACTAACACTTCAATGTAAATGTTCCTGTCAGGTGATGTATTTATGAGAAACACAAAGGAATATTGATGCTTCTTCAACTATTTTCATGGTCACTGTTCATGCTAATAAAACTATTCTCCTCCACTACTATGTTTGGAGGGTAAATTTATAACCACATGTTTTGCTGATTCCTTGCAATGGACATCTTCAATGCACTGAGAGGTAAAGTATTTTATACTTGGCAAAAATTCTGAAATTGAAACCTGTAAAAGTTTCCTTTGTCAGCAAAGCATAATAATTTTTGCAGTCAAATGAAATGTATAATGCATAAAATGTTCAGTGATTAAATTAACAAAAATTGCATATGAAAATAAAAGAGAATTCCAGTTTACAAGAATTCTTGAAGACTGCTAGTACTGTTTTTTTTTTTTTTTTAAAAAAAGGGAGACATATCACATAGGTATAGAACGTGAACAAGATTCAACATTTACATGAGGGAGTAAACCTTATTATTCATATCATCCATAAGACAATATTTATATCCTAACCACAAAATCTGCCAACATTTTGTGAATTTCATGTAATTTTTGTAATATTTAATGTTCAAATGTTTTGTTCTGTTGCATTCCGAAGCTGAAATCGCTGGGTGCAAATGTTTGTTATTCCTTGTGCTTTCGTCGCGTATAAGTGTTTTGATTTTCTCCATGCGATTTTGTTTTCCAACAATAAGTATCATAGTTATGTGTTGGTTTTCTTGGTTGTGAAGCCAGTTATCAAAAAGAAAGAGGCTTTTTCACTAGTGTGGAGATTACATGTAAATTAATGTATTCGCGTAGAATTACATGCGTAGCATTCAACAAAGCACATAAATTACATCGAGTGATTGTAGTTTCACTTTAGAATTGTACAAAATGATTACAAAATAAACTACAATTCTATAAAGAAAACCCTAGTGATTTATTATTTAAGAAGTCGCCAGGTAATCTGGGTCTGTGAAGCCCAACAAGCCTGTTAAAACGCCCTGAGAAGAGTCAATTGCTACTCCAAACCAAGCATAAGCGCAAGTAAATTTTTAGTTCAAATTTAGCACGCACGTGAAGAGGATCTCAAGCTTCATCCATTACAGAATGTGTGTACCCATTTACTCTGCTAGTTACTACAGGTACAATCAAATTTATTGTGCGATACACAGATACGCTCCTGTCTATAACAGCACTTTATACCAATTACAGGTGTAGAATGGAGGAAATAATGCTCTGCACACTATGGAGTAAAGTTCCACCATTCAATCTTCATTCAGGATCATTCTTATCTGATAAATTATAGCCAGGTAGTGCTGCCATAATATAGTATTGAACCTTTTACTGGTAACTGGAGCTAATTTGGCCCTTAATGGGCTACTTTGACCAGACTTTGGAATCAATATTATTTTATAAATATGCTCATATAAATTTTATATTTAATTTAATGTGAAAATCAGAATTATTGCTCTCATAATACATAGAAGAGCTCAAATTTTTGGAAATACAGTCGAAACTTGCTTATATGTTATTCACTTCAACATTTTTCACACATATATGTTAAAATTTTAGGGACCAGTCGTTCTCCATTAAAATTTTGCTCAATTATACGTTTTGGTTATACGTTTTCTCGGTAATGTGTCAATTTTTCTGGTCCCCATACACAAAATGTACCCATTTATATGTTTTTAAAAAAAGTATGGTGGCATGCTTGCTGTGTATAGCCTTGGAATTGCCTGGTTTACAGTTTTCATTGTCGCTTATCGTTTCATTGTCGCCATATCATTCTAACTATCTATTAACCTTGGTTCCACTGCTTTAAGTCGGGTACTGCTAGTGTGCTGCTTTCATTGTCATCCTTTCATTGTCGTCATATCATTCCAACAGTCACTTATCTATTTTATGTGGAGTTTTGAGTTACAAACAGGAGAAGAAACATGTGTGAATATCAACCAGCAAAGAAGAAGACAAGAAAATCCGTAACTCTTGGTGAAAAATTAAAAATTCTGGATGAGGTCCATACCAGAAGTGAAAATCAGTTACATGTTTTCTCATCTATACAGTATTTTAGTAGTCTCCCTTGAAAAATGTATAAGTGAGGTTCCACTGTATAGTAATTTTAGGATTTCAATGCCATGAAATTGAGGTAGAATTTTTTTTATTTATAGATGTTCTTTAACTGTTGCTGTTCTCAGCACCCCATTCTATATAGGCATGAACAATTATTTAATTTTGCATAGAGGTCTCTTTATTAAGTTTAAAGTTCTTTTATGAGCCGTAAATCTACGACATGGGACCAATGACTTTACTTCCAATCTGAAGGAAGCCATTCTAAGGATTTTTACGCCTGAAAAAATCCATCACTCTCCACCAGGTGTGAATCCACAGAGGCTAACATTTTACCCCTAGACCACTGAGGACGACCCAACACCTAATATTAAAAATATTGCATTTCCTTAATTTTGAATCCCCCTGTGTTTCACATTAGATGCACAATAAAATGAAAAGCATATATGGGAATTATACTTTATACTGTATCCAATATGAAGTATAATGAATTATTACCCTTATGTAATAGGGGGGCTCAAATTTTGGGAAATGCAACATTTTTAAGATTATGGTGTTTATGGTGTTGAATTATCATAATCCCATAAGTAGTAGATTTTTTCAAACGTTGAAGCTCCTCTATAGAATATGAGAGTAATAAATATAATTTTCATATTGGATGTTTGTTGGGTCAAACCTACATATTTAGGGTTAAATCAGCTCCAGTTTATGTAAAAGGTTCAAAACTATGTAACTCTTCCTAGCTAAAATTTATCAAATAAGAATGACTCTTAAAGAGCTGAATGTAATAATCAAATTTGAAAGTTAATTTAACTGAAAAATGGTCCAGAATTAATGCTACTGCTGTATATTATTACTCTAGAAAATCCTGCATTTATCAGTTAAATTTCAACTATGACAATGTAAATTGTACCTCTGTTTTTATTTTTCTCTGGTGAACTAAGAAATATGCCATGCTATATTCTACTTGTGGTGCAGTACTTACAGCTATGCTCATTGAGAGGGCACTGCCCCCACTGAACATTGTGAGACTGGATTGCAGACGAGTTGAACACTATGCTCGGCCCTTCCAACAAGCAGCCAATGAAATCTTTGCCGATGATCAACACAGCACTATCTCCTGATATGAGATCGTGATAGTTGAGTACTTCTGGATTGTAAGTAGAGTTCGCTACAATCTGCAACACAATGTTCTTGTCAGTTTTTCTCTCTAATGTAACAATCTTATTGATTGCTATTGATAAGCTTATTTTTCTCTCTCTCTTCATGCTAATCTAGATAAATGGTCGCATCACTTAGTTCCTCATAAATAGAAAGGAAATAAGTGAACACACTAGGATAAAACGACTGCCACATGTTTTAAAATGTGGTTGCTGCAATGAATATGTTGGTTCATGTGAATTTAATTTTCTTAATTGTATACTTCTACCATATAGACTCTTTTTCAGAAAAAGGTCCATGTGTCTATGTGTGACTGTGAACATGATAACTCAAAAATGAAATGTGGGTAAAATACCAAACTTGGTTGATTGATGTTTGGAGGAATTTAGTAACAGTGACGGTCAAATTATATGTTTTATTAATTTGTTGAGTTGGTTTTTTAACACTACGTCACTTACTACAACAAACTTGGTATTTAGGTTTAGTATCTTCCAGGGATGTGACACGAAACTTTTGAGAAAATCCCCCCACCCCAAACTACCCTTAACATGGAACTTTTTTTGAAAATGTTTATTTTCTCTAATGATTTTGATTAAAATATCATATATTAAAAATATTTATCTGACAAATAAAATGTATAGTTTGAACTTTCTGGGAATAGCCTCTGAATGAATTTTACGGAATTTTGCATAACTGCTAAACCGTAAGAGATGGACAAAAACTTACCACACAAAAAATGTTGAGCATGTTAAAACATACAATTTATATTATACACCTTTTTTTCGTGGAGTTGAGCTTTTTTTATAGATATTCCTTGTATTTGGTATCAGCTTTAAAAAACATATACTTTTCTCATACACGAAATTGTCAACTCCTGTCCAAACAAACAAAGGAACTTAAAACACATAGCAACCAGCTTTTGACTATCACTTTAACCTATGGTACTCCCTTATTTCCCTTCTACTTACAAGGAAGCAAGTAATAACACTATTTCTGCCAATTTTTTCTCGATTAGCATGAAGTAAATATAAGCTTTTTAACAATAATTTGTTACAGAGATGTAGAGAAAGTCATGTGAATGGAACACATCAGATTTTTCAATTGCGTGTATGAAAAGTGATGTTAATGCCACAACTCACGGATGAAGAGGGACATGGATTAATTGGCAAAGAAATGTTGGTTGGTAACTCAATCGACACCAGGTAGATCGATTGGTCGTGTAACAGCCACAGACACCTTCTGCATATGGCCGGGGTGGTTCACCTGGTCTTACAGTGTGTGATTTCTTCTTGTGAGGTTACTCAGAATTGTGTTTACATCCCTCCATTTTCAGCAATGTTGGCAGAAAGGTGCATTATTGCAACTACTGAATGCCAGGTTAACAGTGATACTAATGATAATGGTGGATTAAAAAATATTACTGAAAGTGGTGATCATGATTCATGTGTTATTGCCAGTGAACTACAAAGTGGTGAAATGGGATGCCGAATAAAGGCCAATGGTAAAATGGATAGCTCGATTAATTCTAGCAATAAAGAGGTATGGTCAAGAGTTATTGGAAGAAAATCCAAACGCCCAGTGATAGTAGGTAGTAATAAAAATAAAAATAGCGAGTCGAGTTTGAAAGGTGTACTTAAGACTATATCCTTGCACGTATGCAGGCTCTCGCCTGAAACGTGCTCTGAGCAGTTATTAAATTATTTGAAACCAAGTTTTCCAGAAGTGAAATGTGAAAAACTGAATTCAAGGTATCCTGATTTATATGCATCGTTTAAGGTTGATATCTATGAACACCATCTTGATACTGCATTTGATCCAAAATTCTGGCCAAATGGTGCATGTGTACGTCGTTTTTTATACAGAAGGCGGACACAGGAATCTCCGCCTCAAACTTAAGCTCAGAAGAAACCAGTATGCAATTATCGAAGCGTAATACTTTTTTGACTTTGCTGTTTTTTGAATATTCAAGGCTTAAGTGGTAAAATAAATATTCTTATGGACTTTCTGGTAAATAAAACATGTCACTTTATTTGTATTTGTGAACACTGGCTGAATGATGCCTCAATTCAGTTAATTAATATTGCTGGTTACAATAGAGTTTGTTCTTACACAAGATCTCACCAAACACATGGGGGAACTGTAATTTTTGCAGTATGCAATATTGCCTGTAGGAGCCTGGACATGTTAGACTTTTGCTGTGATAGGCATTTTGAAGTTTGTGCTTTGATAGCAGATAGTGTTAAAACTATTGTTGTTAATATATATTGTACACCTAATGGTGATACAACTATATTTTTAACCGAATTAAATGAGCTTTTAGTAATTTAACTAAATGGTCAGGTTATAAAGCTATTATTGGAGGTGATTTTAACTCTGATTTTGATATTACAGCTGACAGAAATTCCGTAGTTAACTTTAAGAACCTATTGTGCCAGTTTGGGCTAAATTATCATAATGACAAACCCACAAGAAACAAAGCTTGCCTAGACAATGTAGTAAGCAATTTTTCTATGCTTGACTGTACAGTTGAACTTCAGAATTTTTATTTTTCTGACCATTTAGCTTTGTGGTTTCATTGCTTTAAAAGTGATTTTAATGACATATTAAAAAGTAATAAACAAATGTTAAGTTACAGAAATTTTTCTTCTAGTAATTATGATAAATTTATTAATATTGTTGGACAAATCGACTGGGATATATATTTTAGTAGTATGCACTATACCGCAGAAAATATTTTTAATGCCTTTTTTAATATAATCTATGACATTTTTAATTTGTGTTTTTATAAAAAGTGTACAATGAACAAAAAAGTTTACTCTGGAAACAAGATTCAGTTATCTGATGAATTAAAACAGTTTAGAATCAGGCTTAGGATTTGTTATGATATATTTAAACAACCAGGTTCTGAAGTGGCTAAGCAAAGATATTATCTAAACAGGAAATTCTATAAACAAAAGCTAGAAGAGAATAAAATTATGAAAAATATTAGTTTGATACAGAATTCAAGAAATAAAAGTAAAACTGCTTGGTACCTAATTAATAAATCAAGAAATTGTGGAAATAGTAGACCTGTTATTCCAGTATCTGCTGAGACATTTAACCAACATTTTATAAATTCTGTGGAAACTACTAAATCAAAAATTAATGTATGTAGGACGACACATGATGTACTTTTAAAAAATTGTGCAACTACAAATGTTGTCTTTTTCTGGAAAGTCATTACTGCTAATCAAATATTAGAAATTGTATCTAATTTAAAAAGTTCTAGAAGTACTGATATTTATGATATGTCAAACAATTTTTTAAAGAGGATTATTGACGTAATTCTTTACCCACTTTCACATTGCGTTAATCTTTGTTTACAAGAAGGAATTTTTCCTGATTGCCTGAAAATTGCTAAAGTAATTCCTGTGTATAAAAAAGGAAGTGCATATGAAACTGCAAATTATAGGCCCATATCTCTCATTCCTGTTATTGGAAAAATTTTTGAGCACATTATGTTTGAGCTAATAAATACTTTTTTAAAAAACTTTGACTTGTTTAACAAAAATCAATATGGCTTTTCTAAAGGTAGAAATACTACTGCAGCAATACAAAGTTTGGTCGATATAATACACTCCTCATTTGAAAGTGGTGGATATGTATTAGCTAATTTTTGTGACTTGAGTAAGGCTTTTGATTCCATTGATCATAATATTTTATTAGAAAAGCTTTCTTATTATGGCATACAAAATACTCGATTGAATCTCATTAAGTCTTATTTATTTGGTAGAAAACAATTGGTTTATGTAAATAGTAAATGTTCATCTATGTCCCACATAGCAAGTGGTGTCCCGCAGGGTTCTGTTTTGGGCCCTTTGCTATTTTTAATTGCAGTTAATGATTTACCAAGTAATATACCTACAGATACCATAATGTTTGCAGACGATACTACTTTTATATCAAATGGAAACGATCCAAATGAATTGAATAATCACTATAAAGCCATAATGTCTAAAGCTTCGGAATGGTTTGAAGCTAATAGTTTATTTTTAAATAAATACAAGACTAACTCTGTTTTATTCACTTTAAAAAGGATATCAGACAACTTAGCATTACAGTATCAGACAAGTACTAAATTCTTAGGTGTATATATTGATAACCAATTATCGTGGACCACCCATATTGAATATTTAAAAAAGAGACTGTCTAGCATTATATTTTTAATTCGTAATTTGAGAGATTCTATCCCAATTGAATACGTGAGAAGTATGTATTTTGCTTTCTTTGAATCTGTAATCAGATATGGCCTAATTCTTTGGGGTGGTGCTAACAAAGTAAATGAAATTTTTTTTTGTCTTCAAAAGAAAATTATTAGCATAATTAAAAAAAGTTCCTATATAACCCCATGTAGACCCCTATTTATTGAGTTAGGCATTTTAACTATTTATAATCTTTATATTTTAGACAATTTAGTATATATACATGCCTCTTGTCATAGACATATTTTGAGGATGGATATTCATAGCTATAGTACTAGATATAGGTCTAATGTAAACATTCCATATTATCGACTAACAAAATCTCAGAATAGTCATCAGTACTTAGGTATTAAGCTGTATAATAACTTGCCTGATAGTGTTAAATGTTTAAACATGCAGAATTTTAAGTCCAGGATATATACATGGTTAGTCAAACATCCTTTTTATTCTATACATGAATATTTTAATGATAAATTTTGTGATCTTGTTTTGTAATTTATTATGACAAAGTTTGTACTGCTTAAAACAGACGATGTCAATGCCTGTATAGTGCTTTTAGACAAAATGAAATGAAGTGAAATACTGAGTATATCACACAAGAGATCTCATATAAAAGCCCTGCAAGCCGCTACGATTGTTTGGTAAAGCAACAACGTATAGTTTCTCACTACTTGGCATGCCAAGATGTGCAACACAAAACATCAAGTCTCCCTCCTTCAAATGGGGGTACTGGGAGAAAGAAGCCGTCAACAGCCAAGACTGAAGAGAAAGTTACCTCAAGACATATTATCGGACACCGAAATTGAACAATACTGATTTAACCTAACTTGTAATAATTATAACTTTTTTCATGTTAATATTGTTAATAATACAGATTCATTTTTCAGCTCCTATTTTACAAACCTGTTAATATTATTTTTATTTTAATTTTTGAATTTATCTGAAATTTGTATTTCTAAGCTTGTTATAAACTTCATCGTAGTCATTGTAATTTCTCTTAACCTCTATTTTTTCAGACAATGTACATACGTTATTGGTGTCATATGCCCCATATCAATGTTATTTACTTGTTATTTTATGTTAAATTATTATACATGGCCTGTATACCTTTTAGTTGGTCAGTCAAAATAAATAATTTCAAAAAAATGGGAGTGTGACATTTATTTATGCCAAGTATTGGTGAAAATACAGCCTTATGAAATCGTCCAATAGTAGGAATATACAGGTGGGAGGTAAATAAGTGCAATTACTTGTATCAGCGTTTGAGAGTAATGTAATGATCCAGTATTTGTAGTTTTCGCTATTTTCTAAAGTTACTTTCACAAGGAAAATTTCTAGTTTTTATGGTGGTTTTATTCCCTATCTCAGAAGCTCGGTGATTGTTAACGTAACAGGTCACATGGTTGGCCCTCCTCTGATCTTTGCCCTGCCTGACCAAAGGTGGTATGATGTGACGGGAAAATTATCGATTGCACTAAAACTTCAACCAACATAACCATAAGTTGTCGTTTTCATGCAAGTTGCAACATTTGATTAGGATTCACAATTAATTTAGGGTTCAACTTAAACATATTGAACACAATACTTTATTTAAATTTGGTTTTATTGAACAAATACATAACTCAAACCAACACTTAAGCATTTGGACGTGCATTCTTTAAATGGCAAAATCATCCTCACAGCTCCTATAAAATTGCCCTCCATGGTGTAATGGTTACCCTATTAACTTCAAGGTCACAGGTTCAAAGAGGACGATGGATTTTTTCAGATATAAAACTCCTTAGCATGGCTTCATTCAGAAGGGAAGTAAAGCTGTTGGTCTTGTGTCGTAGATTTACGGCACGTAAAAGAACCTCAAGCCCGATAAAGAGGTCTCTAAGGAAAACTAAATGGACGTTGAGAACCAAAGCAGTTAAAGAGCATCATAAATAACACGCCATTTTTATTTTAGCTCCTACAAAGGTGAGGAACCTGTATGTATGTTTTATGTATGCATTATGAAATGCATGTATATATTTAAGTGTATCGTTTCAGGTTCTAATGTGTTTGAATAGCCTTGTGTTATGTCTCACTTGTTTTAATTTAAGTCACATATGTGTGCATTTAGTACAACTCGCACACCGACGACCTGCATTCACATTGAGGAAGCAAGGGACTGATTCATTTGCAAAGTTTCCTTTACAAAATGAATGATTTCACATAAGTTGAATTGGCAGATTAATTTAATTTGCGCCACAAGTGGGGAATCTGCCGATGTTGGGAGAGACTGTATCATCGGCGATTTCTAAATTAACTGCAGTGTATCAAAGAATATGGACACAGGTTCTCTTAATTCCCGATTTGAAGCTTTTTTTAACTGTTGATGTTTAATTTCAATTTATAATAATTATATTTATATTAATTTATATATTTAATAAGTATAGGGTTATTAAATTACAAAGTAAGCTTGTGTCGTCACCACTCTCCACTGCGCAAGAGATCCAAGAGTCGCCGGCAAAGGCACACTAAAATACATACCTTAAGGTAAATTACGGAAATGTTTACATACAGGCAGCATTCGTCTAAGCTTAGCAGCAGGAATACTTATAATGTTATCAATAAGCTTAACTTGTTAAACTGTCTGTTAGGGAGCAACATTTATATAAGCTAAGGACTCCAGTGTGACTCTGGTCTAAGCTTGTCATGTTATCACTAAGTTTAACTTGTTATACTGCATGTTTGGGAGCAGCATTTATTTAAGGTAAGGACTCCAGTGTGACTCTGGTCTAAGCTTGTCATGTTATCACTAAGTTTAACTTGTTATACTGTCTGTTTGGGAGCAGCATTTATTTAAGGTAAGGACTCCAGTGTGACTCTGGTCTAAGCTTGTCATGTTATCACTAACTTTAACTTGTTATACTGTCTGTTTGGGAGCAGCATTTATTTAAGGTAAGGACTCCAGTGTGACTCTGGTCTAAGCTTGTCTTGTTAACACTAAGTTTAACTTGTTATACTGTCTGTTTGGGACCAGCATTTATTTAAGGTAAGGACTCCAGTGTGACTCTGGTCTAAGCTTAGCTTGTCATGTTATCACTAAGTTTAACTTGTTATACTGTCTGTTTGGGACCAGCATTTATTTAAGCTAAGGACTCCAGTGTGACTCTGGTCTAAGCTTGTCATGTTATCACTAAGTTTAACTTGTTATACTGTCTGTTTGGGAGCAGCATTTATATAAGCTAAGGACTCCAGTGTGACTCTGGTCTAAGCTTGTCATGTTATCACTAACTTTAACTTGTTATACTGTCTGTTTGGGAGCAGCATTTATATAAGCTAAGGACTCCAGTGTGACTCTGGTCTAAGCTTAGCTTGTCATGTTATCACTAAGTTTAACTTGTTATACTGTCTGTTTGGGAGCAGCATTTATTTAAGGTAAGGACTCCAGTGTGACTCTGGTCTAAGCTTGTCATGTTATCACTAAGTTTAACTTGTTATATTGTCTGTTTGGAAGCAGCATTTATTTAAGGTAAGGACTCCAGTGTGACTCTGGTCTAAGCTTGTCATGTTATCACTAACTTTAACTTGTTATACTGTCTGTTTGGGAGCAGCATTTATATAAGCTAAGGACTCCAGTGTGACTCTGGTCTAAGCTTAGCTTGTCATCATGTTATCACTAAGTTTAACTTGTTATACTGTTTGGGACCAGCATTTATTTAAGCTAAGGACTCCAGTGTGACTCTGGTCTAAGCTTGTCATGTTATCACTAACTTTAACTTGTTATACTGTCTGTTTGGGAGCAGCATTTATTTAAGGTAAGGACTCCAGTGTGACTCTGGTCTAAGCTTGTCATGTTATCACTAAGTTTAACTTGTTATACTGTCTGTTTGGGACCAGCATTTATTTAAGGTAAGGACTCCAGTGTGACTCTGGTCTAAGCTTGTCATGTTATCACTAAGTTTAACTTGTTATACTGTCTGTTTGGGAGCAGCATTTATTTAAGGTAAGGACTCCAGTGTGACTGGTCTAAGCTTAGCTTGTCATGTTATCACTAAGTTTAACTTGTTATACTGTTTGGGACCAGCATTTATTTAAGCTAAGGACTCCAGTGTGACTCTGGTCTAAGCTTGTCATGTTATCACTAAGTTTAACTTGTTATACTGTCTGTTTGGGACCAGCATTTATTTAAGCTAAGGACTCCAGTGTGACTCTGGTCTAAGCTTGTCATGTTATCACTAACTTTAACTTGTTATACTGTCTGTTTGGGAGCAGCATTTATTTAAGGTAAGGACTCCAGTGTGACTGGTCTAAGCTTAGCTTGTCATGTTATCACTAAGTTTAACTTGTTATACTGTCTGTTTGGGAGCAGTATTTACTTAAGGTAAGGACTCAAGTGCGCCTTTGCCGGCGACTATCGGATCTCTCGCGCAGTGGAGAGAGGCCGAGATAGTTTAATAACCCTAAATATAGTCCTAATTTCGAGTGTTTTACATAATGAGCCTCACCTGCTGATGTCCCGCGACGGAGAGCGTGAGATTGCCGAGCCTGTACACCAGGTTGACCGTCCTCCAGGTGTTGTCCAGGAGACGCGCGTTGAGACGGGACTCGTATCTGCCGTCCCTCATGACGACGGAGAAGCGCAGGCCGTCTGCCAGCAGCTCCAGGGACACAGAGTTGGGCCCATTTGTCTGTGAGAAGAGCTCGCCGCCCCTGCACGTCCGGAAACTGAGACCCGTGTGTCCCAGCAGTGACAGTGGCGTGTACAGTCTCGCGTAGGCAGTTCCGTTGAAGAAGCCCTCGCTCTGGTGTTGTGATGTGTGTCGCACCTGGGCCAGGAGCAGGACGGTAGCGCATGCTGAGGCTGCAACAACACGAGGAACAGTAGTGATCGCACAAAAATAACACAACTATTTTGAAACAGTTTCGCTAACACAATAACTGCTTGAAACTGTTTCACCACTAAAACTGTTTTATAAAATACTTCTGGTAACTGCGTGCATTGTGTTATTCTTTCGTGTATCGCTTCCGCGCAACAGACCCATGCTACAATAACAGCTACTTCACTTACTGAAATAGTTACTCTGCGCGGTTGTTGTGTTCCACTAGGGTCATTGCTTGCCTTCGTACCCTGCAGCGCGGGGCCTGATCCGCCAAATTCGAAAAATCAAACTTATTCCCTCTCGTTGTTGCACACAACGCTTTACTACCGTAATTTCATAATTTCCTCTTCCGTGATTATTACTATATCTTGGTTCCACCACTTAAACTTCCATTAAAACTATTTAGGTATTAGTTTTTTCACTTCTACTCACCGTAATATCGTATTACAAAGTTTTAAAAATGTATCTTGTCTATTTTTGGCCTTTAACTTCCAACAAAGTACGCGATTTATACTAAAATATACCAGAAGTATTTGTTTTCTTTACTTTTTTACAGCAATTTCTATTGTTTCAGTAGCTATCAGACAGGTGGCGTCTAAATTGTGCATAGTTGACGTTCATATTGTAAAATTCACAACTACCAATATTTGAAAACTAGTTATCACTAGCCATTAAAAGGTTGTGGAACCATCAATGAACTGTTCACTATTCGGCCACTAGAGTCGCTTTATAGTTGATTTTGAGGCATTTGTTGCAACATGAGGGTGATTGCCAACATTGATACAAAAAATACCGCGATTCTAAAAGTCATTCTATGTGTTTAGAGTTCTGAATCAATCATTGTTGTGTAAATAGGTGATTTTCGTGTAATTTATTTTTAGTGATTTTCCTTTACTTAGGCTTCAATAATTTCCACTTGTTTTACCAAAGCATGCGAGCGAAGCGAGCATGCGCTGTGTTATGTTTAGGTTAGTGTGTGTGTAAATAAACTTAGTACGAGGGCCGTTCAGAAAGTAGCCTCCGGTTGATTGCAAGAAATTCACCAAGTTAAATAAAAATATTTTAATACATACATCTTACAACTACATCTTTGCACTATTTTTCTACATAGTTTCCATAACGATTGAGGCACTTATCGTATCTGTTCGCAAGCTTTGAAATTCCTTCTGCATAAAAATCACCCGCTTGTGCCTGGAGCCAGCCTGTGACCGCATCTTTGAGCTCTTCGTCGTCATCAAACCGCTGGGACCCGAGCCATTTCTTCATATGCATGAAGAGGTGATAATCGCTTGGCGCCAGATCTGGGCTGTAAGGTGGATGGTTGACAACGTCCCACTTGAAGGACTCAAGAAGGGCTGTTGTTCTGCGAGCAGAGTTAGGACGGGCGTTATCGTGCAAAAAAACGATACCGGAAGTCAGCATACCACGGCGTTTGTTCTGTATAGCCCGTCGTAATTGTTTTAGTGTTTCACAGTACACGTCTTGATTAATGGTCGTCCCACGTTCCATGAATTCAACCAACAACACCCCTTTTGCATCCCAAAACACTGTTGCCATCAATTTTCGGGCAGAAAAATCTTGCCGGGCTTTTATTGGTTTGGTAGGCGAATTTGAATGTGCCCACATCTTTGATTGTTCTTTTGCCTCAGGGTTCACGTACTTAATCCAGGTTTCGTCCCCGGTCACGATTCTGTTTAACAATGGTTCACCTTCGGCCTCATAACGTGACAGAAAGTCTAATGCAGAGGCCATTCTTTGAGTTTTGTGGTGGTCGGTAAGAATTTTGGGCACCCATCGTGCACAGAACTTACGGTAACCCAATCTTGCTGTCACTATCTCGTACAAGAGAGTCTTAGAAATCTGTGGAAAATCAGTAGACAACTCCGACATTGTGAAACGTCGGTTTTCACGAACTTTTGCATCAACTGTCTGAACGAGTTCGTCCGTGACCAATGATGGTCTACCACTCCTCTCTTCATCATGAACGTTTTCTCGTCCACTTTTAAATAAACGTACCCATTCACGGACCACTCCTTCACTCATAACTCTTGGTCCGTACACGGCACAAAGCTCACGATGAATAGCTGCTGCAGAATATCCTTTGGCTGTAAAAAACCTTATAACAGCACGCACTTCACATTTGGCGGTGTTTTCTATTGCAGTACACATTTCAAACGGCCACAAACACTAAACTAGCGCAGGTACGACTTTCACTCGACCACGGCTTGATGCCGACTGACCTGCTGAGTGCGTGAATGCACAGATGGCGTCGCTACTCCCCCCACTACCCGCACTGTGACCGATCGGAGGCTACTTTCTGAACGGCCCTCGTATTTTGATGTACTTTGGTTTTAATAATTGCTACCGGTTTCACCAAAGCATGCGAGCGAAGCGAGCATGCGCTGTGTTAGGTTTAGGTTAGTGTGTGTAAATAAACTTATTTTCACATATTTACAGCCTTGGCACTCCATTATTACTGTGTGAATGTTGGTGACTTTTGAGCTTCACCTTTTTTTTTTTCTTTCTTTGTTGTTTGGTGACTTTATCTACGTTGGTAGCATTGTAATCTCATTGTTTCTAGACCATAAACACTTACTTCCCGCCTAGCAAACAGCTATTAAATCTTCCCCCACCATGAACTTTTTCCTGAATTTTGCTATTTAAGAAAGTGTACTTACAGGGCGGGAGTTGTGGCTTATTCCAATTCCAGATGAACACATATTAGCTCCTACATATTCTGAAGTGGATTATAAGGTTAGTTTCAATTCTTAAAGATTTATATTTGTGCTGGTCCTCAGGTATAGCTTTACCCTTCCGTGTACCTAGTGAGTGATTGCATTTGGTGCATTGTGATTTTATCGGTGGACTATAGTTATTTCAATAGTATTTGTGGTACACAACAGTTTAGGGAATTTCTGTTGCAAGAAACTGTTATTTCGAAACTGTTTCGTGGTGCAACAGAAACAGATTAAAAGAACACATTTTTTCCACCACTAAGTAACAGTAACAAACTATACGCTAATACAAATATTGCAAACTTAAGAGTAACCGAACAAGGAAATCTAATAACAAGTGCACATTTCTTAGCAATAATTTTTTACTATTTCGTTCATGACACGTGATCATAGGAAGTGGCCAATCCAGTACATTGGCGCCTACAATTCCAACCAACCGAAACTCATTATCTCTGCATTTCTTACTTTCTCTACACGTACTATGTACATAGTGTATAGAGAAGGTATTGTACTGCACCCAAAATTTCGATACCCAGATTTCACCAGAAATATATGTTTTAGGGTCCCCTGTATCAAAAAAAAAAAAAAAATCATTTCGAGAAAAAGGTCCGTGTGTGTGTCCGTGCGTCTGAGAACACGATAACCCAAAAACGATAAGTCGGTAAAATACGTGGTATTTAAGTTTAGTATCTTCCTGGGATACGACACGAAGATTTTGAGAAAGATCCCCCACCCAAATTACCCTTTACATGGAACTTTTTATTTTCTCAAAAATGGCGCTAACGATTTTGATTAAAATATCGTATATTAAAGATATTTACCTGACAAATAAATGCATATCTTGAACTTTCTGGGAATAGCCTCTGAAGACTACTTTATTCTGGATGAATTTTACGGAATTTTACATAACTGCTAAACCGTAAGAGATGGACAAAAACTTACCACACAAAAATGTACAGCACGTTAAAACACACAATTTGTATGGTATACTTTTTTTTTTTTTTTTTTTTTTGAGTTGATCGTTTTTGAGATATTCCTTCTTTTTGATTTCAGTTTTAAAAAACTTATACTTTTCTCATACTGGAATTTGCCAACTGGAACTTCAGTCACTTAGCAACCAGCTTTTGACTATCACTTTAACCTATGGTACTCCGTTATTTCACTTCTACTTTGAAGGAACCAAATAATAAGACTATTTTTCTCCATTAGCATGAAGTAAATAGAAGCATAAGCTTTTTAACAATAAATTGTTGCAGATGTGTAGAGAAAGTCATATAAATGGAACAAGTCAGATTTTTTATCACACACACGTTTTTCTAAACTGATCGGCCCCACGTGCATTTGTTTTCTCTCTGGATATCAGTGTAGAGTGACATTCCCGTACATAATGGCGGAAGTTCCAATATACATTAATTGCAATCATGCTTTGCTAAGCCAAAATAATAGAATGGGTAAAGCTATACCAGAGGACCAGCACAAATATAAATCTTTAAGAATTGAAACTAACCTCATAATCCACTTCAGAGTATGTAGGACCTAATATGTGTTCATCTGGAATTGGAATAAGCCACCACCCCCACCCTGTAAGTACACTTTCTTAAATAGCAAAATTCAGGAAAAAGTTCATGGTGGGGGAAGATTTAATAGCTGTTGCTAGGCGGGAAGTAAGTATTTATGGTCTAGAAACAATGAGATTACAATGCTACCAACGTAGATAAAGTCACCAAACAACAAAGAAAGAAAAAAAAAAGGTGAAGCTCAAAAGTCACCAACATTCACACAGTAATAATGGAGTGCCAAGGCTGTAAATATGTGAAAATAAGTTTATTTACACACACTAACCTAAACCTAACACAGCGCATGCTCGCTTCGCTCGCATGCTTTGGTGAAACCGGTAGCAATTATTAAAACCAAAGTACATCAAAATAAGTTTATTTACACACATACTAACCTAAACATAACACAGCGCATGCTCGCTTCGCTCGCATGCTTTGGTAAAACAAGTGGAAATTATTGAAGCCTAAGTAAAGGAAAATCACTAAAAATAAATTACACGAAAATCACCTATTTACACAACAATAATTGATTCAGAACTCTGAACACATAGAATGACTTTTAGAATCGCGGTATTTTTGTATCAATGTTGGCAATCACCCTCATGTTGCAACAAATGCCTCAAAATCAACTATAAAGCGACTCTAGTGGCCGAATAGTGAACATTTCATTGATGGTTCCACAACCTTTTAATGGCTAGTGATAACTAGTTTTCAAATATTGGTAGTTGTGAATTTTACAATATGAACGTCAACTATGCACAATTTAGACGCCACCTGTCTGATAGCTACTGAAACAATAGAAATTGCTGTAAAAAAAGTAAAGAAAACAAATACTTCTGGTATATTTTAGTATAAATCGCGTACTTTGTTGGAAGTTAAAGGCCAAAAATAGACAAGATACATTTTTAAAACTTTGTAATACGATATTACGGTGAGTAGAAGTGAAAAAAACTAATACCTAAATAGTTTTAATGGAAGTTTAAGTGGTGGAACCAAGATATAGTAATAATATAGAATGTAACAATACAAGATTTCTGTGTTTATTTTACGCCACAATAATATAATGTGGCAATACAAAGAGATCTGAAATGTGGACATCAAGTTGCAGTGATTTCGGTGCAAATATACAAGACAAATGCAATATTATTCTTCGTGTCCGTATAGGCTAATCATTGTTATTTTATTCACGAAATAGTCTTTTAAATATAACTCGAGCTACAACTAATCTCTACATAAAACTTGGAGCTCTCGTTAAATTACTTATGATAAAAACTTGCATGACATAAAGCTCGAATTAGCAAACATTTTCATGTACCTACAGGCTCATAGGATCGAATTGTATAAGAGTAAACCTGCGTTTTTAGCATGTTACCTTTGTAAAATTATCCGAGATAAAAATATTCAAGAGCCAAATCAATTCATCACTTTCTCTACATCTCTACAATAAATTATTGTTAAAAAGCGTATTCTTCTATTTACTTAATGCTAATCGAGAAAAAAATTAGCAAAAGGGGTATTTTGCTCCTTGCTAGTAAGTAGAAGCGAAATAAGGGAGTACCATAGGTTAAAGTGAAAGTGAAAAGCTGGTTGCTATGTGACTGAAGTTCCTTTGTTTGTATGGACAGGAGTTGACAAACTCCTGTATGAGAAAAGTATAAGTTTTTCATAGCTGAAACTAATAACAAGGAATATCTCAAAAACGGTCAACTCCACGAATAAAATGTAGGTATTAAATTGTGTGTTTTAACGAGCTCTACATTTTTTGTGAAGTAAGTGTGAAATAAAATATGTTATTTGTCATGTAAACGTCTTAATTATAAGAGGTTTTAATCAAAATCGTCAGAGCCATTTGGGAAAAAATCCAAATTTTCGATTTTTTTTTTTTTTTTTTTTTTTTTTTTTGTAAAGGTTAGATGGGGGCTATGAGATCTTCAAAACAACGTCAATGCTCATTTGAAATCATTAGCAGCAACATGTTTTGAAGCGGTATTGCAAAGCTTGTGCACAAATGCGATAAACGTCTCAATCTTTTCGGTGATTATGTTGAAAAGTGTACAAAACTGTCAGTAATAAAATAATTGTTTTCTATGAACTTGTCTTTTATTTATAGCCTATCGGAGGTTGAAAAAAAAACGGCCCTCGTATTTCAACATCACCGTTCTCGTTCTAGTTACCGTTATCGTTTGTTGTGAACCAGCGTATAACTTCTCACACAGGAAGTCCTCATCCGTTTCATTTCTCTTTGTTTTACTCCTGCCCATAATAGGAAACAAATTCCAATGTTTAATCGCATTATAACACTTTTAAAAAAAATGAGTTATCGCTTTAGCCGGGTAAATGCATCTGTTCCACTGATGAGGAACTAAGTAATTTCGGGTAATTAGCTTAATTGTTTTTTCACACAAGCCGTGTGTAGGACAGGAGTTGGATAGGTAAAACCAGACTGAAAACTTCAATGCCATAGCCGGGGTTTGAACCACGGATCTTCCTGTCTCTAGCTGGTTTCTCTACCTCTGAGCTACCATGTCAACATGGTTCAAATCCCAGCTATGGTATTGAAGTTTTCAGTCTGACTGTACCTGTCCAACTTCTGTCGTACACAGAAGATACTGAACTTAAATACCAAGTTTGGTATTTAACGGACTTTTTGTGTTTGAGCTATACTGCACACACACACACACACAAACGGATATTTTTCTATTTTTTTTTTTTTTACTTTCTCTAGCCTCGTATGTACAAAGTATATACGGATACAGAGGTATTGTATTCCACCCAAAATTCGATGTCGAGATTTCACCGGAAATAGGACACCCTCAATCCAAAAATAACATTTTCAGAAACAGGTCCGCGCGCGCGCGCGCGCGCGTGTGTGTGTGTGTGTGTGTGTGTGTGTGTGTGTGTGTGTGCAAAGCTCTAAAACGAATCGACGGTTAAATACCAAACTTGGTATTTAAGTTTAGTATCTTCCAAGGATGCGACACGAAGAGTTGCAAGGAAATCCCCCTAACTACACTTTACATGGAAATTTTTTCGAAAATTTTGTTTTTCTTAAAATGGCTCTAACAATTTTGTTTAAAATACCACATATTAAAACCACTTCTATTACAAACAAAAAGTATATCTTGAATTTTCTGGGAATAGCTTCTAAAGACCTGTTTATTCTGGATGAATTTTGCTTAGTTTGGCATAGCTAGTAAACCGTAAGAGATATATAAAAACTTGAACTTAATATTCAAAAAATGTAGTTCTCTTAAAATATACAAGTTATGTTATACACACTTTTTTCGTGGAGCTTACCGTTTTCGGGTTATTCCTTGTTATTAGTTTCAATTGTGAAGTACTTTTCTCAGACGGAAGTGTCCGTTTTTCTTTTGTTCTACTCCTGGTCAAGCAAAGAAGTGATTTGCAACCATAATCGCATAACGACAACTTTTAAAACATTTTTATCACTTTAGCCTAGAGCATTCCCTTAGTTCCATTCTACTTAGAAAGGAACTAAGTAATAAAATTCGGCTAATGTGTATCTCCACTAGCATGGTGTTGAAAGAAGAATTATCTTTCGCAAGAAGTTTGTTTGTAGAGTAGCTAAAGAAAGTCATATGAGTGTAACACATCAGAATTTTTTTTATTCAGAGGATCTCGAAACATATATTTCCGGTAAAATCTCGGTATGGAATTTTTTGGTGCAATGCAATACCTTCTCTATACACTATGTACATAGTACGTACTCTAGAGCAAGTAAAACAATGAAATTAACATTAATTGACTATAATAGTTGGCTATACTGTGAATCCAGGAACTTAAAGTACTTACAACATAGTCACCATTGGGGTTGTCATCTCAAAATAATTTGACATCACCTTGTGGTTTACCGGGAAACATGCGAGTAGGTTGAGACATTTAATGTCATGCCGGCATGATGCCACGATAGCTCAGTAGTTAGAGCAACCGCTAGACACCGGGAGATCCGTGGTTCAAATCCCGGCTATGGCATTGAATTTTTCTATCCATTTTAGGTAATGTTTATCTTGATTAGCATTATGTAGAGAAAAGTTGATTGCAGAACCACGTGACTGGAAGAATGAGATTTTTTTTTTTTTTTTTACGTCCTTTAACCTGGTTTGGTCATATCGGACGATGAATGCAATTGATGATATGATGCTCAAATGATCTCGGGGTCCATGGAGCTTAAAGTTACTCGACATTCGTCTTCTCAGGATAAGGGAAAACCCCGAAAAAACCTTACCCGGGTAACTCACCCTAAGCGAGATTCGAACTCGCGACCTTTTGAACGTGAGGCAGACATGCTACCACCACGCTACCCAGGCGGGCTAATGAGATGTTTTATTCGTATTTACGTAAACAAGTTACGCCCGCAGGTCTTATATGGAGAGATTTGTTTTCCTTGTAATCAGGGAAATAAAGTGGTGATGCAGGCACGTGATTCAACGTGGGGAAATCGAAGAATGATAAACAGAACAAGGACGAATAGTAATGGATGTGTGCCCAGAACGACCTTCCGACCAGCTCTCATGAATAATTGAAGTGATGGCGCACTTTTCACCTGCATAAAATTGAAATCGATACCTCTCCGTGCCTGAAACCATATTACCGTTCCCTTTATATAGCAGCTTACTTACTGCCTGTAATATACATGGAATGTCAAACTGGTTACCGTCATTATTACCAGTGCGTTTTAAGTGCATCCGTACTTATCAGCACTACTGCCAGAAGCATCTGCCGCAACCAACTTCTAGGCTAGCTCTTTTTTCACTTGATAAATTATACATACATTTGCTCTGTTTTAAGGGGAAAAGAAATGGGATTTTCGTAATTTTTTTCTCCCCTATGTTTTAATTGCATATGAAGATTTCGAATTCCACGCTCATTTTGTCGCCTTCCGTGGTGTAATGGTTACCATGCTAACTTTATACACCCAAGGTGCCGGTCCCCATGGCCACGCTCGCTAAAGCATCTCGTTTTGGTGCTTCGTGGGCAGGGGATCGTGGGTTCGAGTCCCGCCATGGGCATGGGTGTTATATGTTTGTGCAATGTGTATATGTTTGTGTAAAGGAGCAGTAAAACCAGTAATCATACAGGGGCGGAATGTAAATAGGGGATACAGCGCCGGAGTCCTGACCAGACTCCGGTACTGTTTTAATAAAAAAAAAAAAAAAAGGTCGCGGGTTCAAACCTGGCGGAGGACGATGAATTTTTTCGGGCGTAAAATTCCTTACCATGGCTTCCTTCGGAAGGGAAGTAAAGATGTAGGTCCCGTGTCGTAGATTTACGGCACGTAAAAGAACCTCAAGTCTGATAAGAGAGGCCTCTGAGCAAAATTTAGTGGTGTTTCACGCCGGGTATATAATGGGACGCTGAGAAGCACAGCAGTTAAAGAGCGTCCATAAAAAAAACGCAATTTCCCGCTCATTTTGGTGTAACTTTCATAGAGGTATGCTAATTATAAATAGCTTTAAAATATCGTTGAAAATATTCCTACGTAGTAGTTGTTTTTTAGAGTATTTTGGTAAAACATCAATAACTTTGTAAATATAGAGAAAAGAAAATGTTTATTTCAATCCGAAAGTTTTACTTTACCTGGCACTCCCACTCATATTATTGCCTTCGATGTACCGGAGAGATGTGTTTGGAAAGTTAGCTTACAGTTTTTACTTTCGCCACAGAAAGGTAGAGAAGGTACTGTAATACACCCCAAAATTCGATACAGAGATTTCACCGGAAATTGTGTCAGTGTGTCCGTGTGTCTGTGAACACGATAACTCAAAAACGAAAAGTCGAAAAATACCAAACTTTTTATTTAAGTTTAGTGTCTTCCAGGGATGCGCCACGAAGCTTTTGAGAAAATTTCCCCTACCCCAAACTACACTTTCCATGAAAAAAATTTCGAAAACTTTGATTTTCTCAAAAATGGCTCTAACGAATTTGATTAAATGCCGTACATTAAAACTATTTAAATTTATGTCTTGAATTTTCCGGGAATAGCCTCTAAAGACCTGAATGGATTTTGCTGAATTTTGCACTGCTTGTAAACCGTAAGAGATGGACAAAAAATTTAGATCACGTTAAAACACACAATTTATGCCATGCGTGTTTTTTTTTTCTCGTGGAATTGGCCATTTCTGAGATATTCCTTGTTATTTGCTCATACGGAAAGTTGTAAGCTCCTGGCCGTGCATAGAACCGGTTTTCAATCACATGGCAACCAGCTTTTAAAAGGTTTGACTATGGTTTTAGCCTAGTGTATTCGCTTATTTACCTTCTACTTAAAGGAAACTAGTAATTAAAACAATATCTGGTAATGTTTATCTCGATTATCATAAAGTAGATAGAGGATTAAGCTTTTTAACAATAATTTGTTATAGAGATTAGAGAAAGTCATGTGAATGGAACACATCAGAGTTTTCACTTGATAAATTATGCATACATTTGCTCTGGTTTAAGAATAGCCGAAATGGGATTTTCATAATCTTTTTCCATTTTCATGTTTTAATTGCATATGAATATTTCGAATCCCCTGCCCATTTGGGTGTAACTTTCGTAGAGGTACGCTAATTGCAAATGGCGTTAAAATATTATTGAAAATAATCCTGGGTAGTAGTTTTTTTTAGAGTAGCCCTCCACCCCCATCTACCCTTTACATGGCAAAAAGTCTAAAATTTGATTTTCTAAAAACAGGCTGAAACAATTTTGATGTATGTTAAATATTTCTACATGGCAAATAAACTGCATATCTTCAATTATCTGGGAATAACATCTGAAGACCTATTTATTCTAAACGAATTTTGCTAAATTTTGTATAACTGGTAAACCGTAAAAGATAGACAAACACTTACTACACATTATAAGATCTCGTTAAAACACATGCAATTTTTTCGTGGAGTTGGCCGTTCTGAGATATTCCTTGTAATTGATTTCAGTTTTAAAATACCTAACTTGTTAACTCCTGGTCATGCAGAGAAACGGATTTCAATACCATAGCAATCAGCTTTTAAAACATTTGACTGTCTAGTATATTCCCTTATTTCCATTTTACTTATAAGAAAGTAAGTAATATGACAATTTCTGCTAACGTTTATCTCGATTAGCATGAAGTAGATAGAAGAATAAACGGTAAAGCTATACGATGGTTCCACCACACATATGGACATGCGCGCGGCACGCACGCACACGAACACACACAAACGGTCTTAAGACTTTTACTGGCGATCCATACTTGAAAGTGTTGAAAACATTAAGTTGTTCAGACGTGAAAGTTGCCAGATTGCCGAAATTTTGACTTCTACTTGGAATCATTGGGGTTTTAGCTTCACAGATCCCTCGGCTACGCTTTGCGGCTTAGGGCCCCCCACGTTGGGCTATGCTTTGCAGCTCAGGACCCTAACAGACCAGTAAGTAACTACAATGTGGCTCTAATGACGAAATAACAAAAGTGCCCACATATAGAAGTAATGCCAAGTGGTTAACCATCGTATACTAATAGATTAGATTATATTAGATTAGAAAGCATTCTGTAGGTTCGTTTAGACCAGGAAGCCTTGATTGTTTCATAATATACACCTTTCTGAAAGCAACGAAGATTGGCATTGGGCCGATGAATATATCCATTTTGTCTAGTATTAACGTTATGAACTTCCATGTTTTTATAAAACTATGTCGATTAACTGCATAGAATGTTAAAGTGGATAATCTATAAACACAAGGTAAGGTGAGTATGCCCAATGTTTTAAATAGTTCTTTGCATGACTGTCTGCTATAATCATTATAGATTATTCGTATAGCTTTCTTCAGTATTCAGAATATGCATTTACTATCCATTGAATTATCCCAGAATATTATTGCATACTCGACGATGGAGTTAAGGTAGGCAAAATACACCGATTTAGGTGTATTTTTAACAATAAGTTGTTACAGAGATGAATGGAACGCGTCAGATTTTTAGGTTTAATTAACGTCGTTAGTTTACAGAGGTATAAGAGCAGTTCCAATAACAATGACAAGAGTGACGAGGAAGTAAAGGAGCCATTAACCCAGTTATGATGGCTATTTCAGATAACGCACAACATTCCGTTCCACTCATACCAAGTGAAAGGCTCGGATACAGTGAGCGTCCCCTAGCACACATCTGTTCACGTGCGTTCAGAAAACTGCTCCGGAAGCATACACATCCATTTAGTAGGAGATAATCGTAGTAGTCGAATGCATAAAAATCGTTTAGTGAATGCTAGGAGGTATGATATTAGCTCTTTGCAGTAGTTTGCTCTGTTTCCGTTGAGTTAGCTAACTTTTATGTATGCGTTTTCGTGTCACCTAATGTCTTTACTTAGTGTATAGAGCAACTATTGTATTGCACCCAAAAATTCCATACCGAGATTTCATCGGAAATATATGTTTTGAGTCCTAAATAAAAAAAAACATTTTTAGCAAAAATGTCCGTGATTGTGTGTGTGTGTGTGTGTGTGTGTGTGTGAGTGTGTGTGTGCTTAAAAACAAAAGTCTTAAATACCAAACTTGATATTTAAGTTCAGTATCTCTCAAGGATGCGGCACGAACATTTTCAAGAAAATTCCTCCACCCCCCAACTTCCTTTTACATGGAAAAAGTTTCGAATATTGCGATTTTCTCAAAAATGGTTCTTAACTTGCTTGCCCCTAAAACACCTCTTTAGTGGTCTATTAACCCTACAATGTATAAACCTTGTTAACACCACATATGTGGTCCTTGCGAACCCCACCGTGGAAAGTACCCATTTTCTGTTAAATGTTTTTTATTCTTCTGATGACAATAATTTTATTTTAATTAATTTAAGATCTAATTCATACATTTAATAAAAGAAACCATGGATAAAATAAAATATATAGTTAAAGTTTTTAATTAAAACTAAACACAACACATACTATACAAGAGACTGTATTTACATGTATCCATTTTATAAAATGTATTTTTGTAACACTTCAGGTCTCTAAATACATTTTGTAATAATGCACTACACAAAAACTTCCAAGAAAAACAACATTAAATTGTAAGTTACTACTACTACAACATAGCAGATCTGTAAAGATGATTAATTAGAGAATCAGAAGAGGAAAATACGTGAATTGCTATTTTCTGGAATCTATTTCTAGCCGGACCCCAAATGTATGCAACCTGTCGCGTGTGTATTGTTGGGAATATCAGTGATACCAATCCGTTTTCTCGTTTGTTCCACAGTTTTAGTCAGGATTGCCACATTTGGCGACTTTTCACATTCTTGGTTATCTGTTTCTTTGAAATTTAAACGATTTGGCGACTTGCGATTAACTTTGGCTAATAAAAATATTAGTCAAGTATTATATAGCTACTATTTTACTTTTCAAAGTATTGAAATACGAATTCAACGTCTGCATAAGCGATTCTGGAGAGCTGCTAGGGGTTTCTTCACTATGAGGAAGTAGTCAATAATGACAATGTTTATGTAAATTGCGTGCAATAGCGACGCTTTCATCTTTGTATTATAATAACTCCATGGCACGACAGCTGACCGCCCGGCCGCTGCGTCCCCCATCTCGGTCCACGACAGATGGGAGGGTGAGACGTGGTCAGAGCTTCGAACCTTCCCGGCCGGTTAATGCGGTCCTCATGACCTGGAGCCGCTACTTCTCCATCAAGTAGCTCCTCAATTGGCCCCCCAGGGACCTCACGAGGCTGAGTGCACCCCGGACCACGTCTCCCAGTGGGGGAAAAATCCCCACGCCGGTACCGGGAATCAAACCCAGGTCTCCCACTTGGTGACGACCTCATCTTTGTATTATACTTATATTATTGCTTGATTGCCCATTACAAATCAAACTTAACACTTCATACTTTGTCATTGCTCAATTCAAAGTTGCAAAAAGTAAATCAAAATACCAATAGGCCTTACAAAATAAATATATTAACTTAACTTTCATTGATGATTAATTGGAATTTTTAAATATTTATATTAATTCGCAACGAAGTAAAATATATTTCAGGAATTAGTGACTTGCTATCGTTCATTAAGAGATCTACCACTCAAATCAAATCATGGCTGTTACGGCTGCCCCCGTAGCTCAGTCGATACAGTTCCTGCCTGTTGTGCAAAGGGTCCCGGGTTCGGTTTCCGACAGAGGGGTGGGAAGTTTTCTCTATTTTAGATTATTTCTTAAACTCCACAGAGTTTGGAAGTATGAATGTGAGTGTGTGTCAGATCTAACGAAGAAAATTACATAGAAACTAACGACACAAACAGTACGCGAGACACTATTACCAAGGCGGGGTATAGATGGAAAAGTAAAAAATTGACGTGTTTAATTCACATGAGTTTTTCTACATCTCTGTAATTGTTAATAAGATTATTCTCCTAACTACTTCATGCTAATCGAAATAAACATTAGCAGAAATTTTCCTCATTACTTGCTTCCTTGTAAGTAGAAGAGAAATAAGGGAATACACTAGAATAAAGTGATAGTCAAATGTTTTAAAATGTGGTTGCCATGTTGTTGAAATCCGTTTCTTTGCATTGCCAGGGGTTGACAAATTCACGTATAAGAAAAGTTAAAGTATTTTAAAACTTAAACCAATAACAAGAAATACCTCAAAAATGGCCAACTCTGCGAACAAAATGTACATGACATAAATTATGTGTTTTAACGAGATCGACATTTTCTGGGTAGTAAGCTTTTGTTTCTCTCTTACGGCTAAAGAGTTATGCAAAATTCAGCAAAATTTATCCAGAATAAAGAAGTCTTCAGAGGCTATTCCTAGAAAATTCAAGATATCATTAATATACGGTACTTAAATCAAAATCATTAGAGCAATTTTTGAGAAAATCAAAATTTTCGAATTGTTTCCAAGTAAACGGTAGTTTGGGATGGGGGGATTTTCCTCAAAGTCTTCGTCTCATCCTTGGCAAATACCAAGTTTGGTATTTAACCAACTTTTCGTTTTTGAGCACGCGCATGCGCGGAAATGTTTCTCCATTTTTTTCGCACTCAGGGGGCTTCTAGTCGTCCTCCGTGGTGTAGTGGTTACCATGCTAACTTCATATACCCAAGGTCGCGGGTTCAAACCCGGCGGAGGACGATGGATTTTTTCGGGTGTAAAAATCCTTAGCATGGCTTCCATCGGAAGGGAAGTAAAGACGTTGGTCCCGTGTCGTAGATTTACGGCACGTAAAAGAACCTCAAGTCTGATAGAGAGGCCTCTGAGCAAAATTAAGCGGTCTTTGACACCCAATTTAGAATGGGACGCTGAGAACCACAGCAGTTAAAGAGCGTCCATAAATAGCACGCCATTTACATTTTTAGGGGACTTCTAAATATTGTATTTACGGTGTAATCTCGACATCGAATTTTTGGGTGCAATACAATACCTTCTGTAACTACTACGGACATTGTATGTAAATATGTGCTAGAGAAAGTAAAAAATGTTATGTTGATGATTACATGAACATGCGGAACACAGAAGTATGTTGTTACCATTATCAACTGGTGTCCATTAAGCAATTGTTACAGACTGCAAACTTGTGTCCTGGAGGAAATTCTATGTATACTATGATTAGAATGTGTGACATTATTTACATTAATCGGTATTTGCAGTAAGATCATAGATAAGCATCAGTCGTCGACAAGATTGGCTGTATTTTGTTCTATACCTAACTGGCTACAACGGAAAGGAAAAACCTGAGACATTGAAGATTCTAGTTCAGTTTTAGATTTGACTCTGCCATTGGTCGATTGACCAACATGGGTGACCATGTGCAAGCAGACGGAACGAACGGAAGACAGTGCATTTCGCATTGGAAAGCAGAACCGATGTTCAGAAAGTGCTTTTTTTACCCCTTATTTCGGTCCAGATCATTTATATACACCTAACGTAAATTAACATAGCCTAACCTCGACGAAATCTTGAAACCTGTCGTTCACCTGCCACGTAGCCATATTGTCTCCGTAACCAATAGGTAAGATCTAAAACAACTAGAATCTGCAATCTCGCCCCTGGCTTTAGGATGCATTCTGCTTCTTATTCTGCTGTGTTTTTTATTTTCGATCTATAGAAAACACAGCAGACTAAAAAGAATCGCAGCTAGATGTGCAATTTTCTGTTTAACGTGCTAAAATGACAAGTCACACTAATATTATTTAGTTGTCTTTGAGAGGAATCACAAGGCCCATGTCACCATATCCCTGAGACAAGGTTATGTTAGGTTGGTGGAGCATGACGCAAGTCAAGTCAACAATGTCGGAACAGCGTTCACCGTTTCTAAACATTTAACAAGTTAACGGGAAGCCTCGAGTTTCATCACAACAGTGTAACGGAGTTGGCTTATCTTCAACATGCGAATTTCCTAGCCTCATTGTTGCTAAACTGGTAGCAAGGAAATGCACCTTCATGGTTTGTTTCCTTCCTCCGTCGACACGCCGCGGTCTTCAAACTCACGGCACATTTGCTTCTTATGTTGAGCTAACAGTGGAGTAACAATCGAACAATACTATAATAAGGCCTATATTACTCTATCTTATTTCTGTCTCACAGAAATGAGATCAAGTAGATATGATAAAGGATTTTATAGTGTAATATAACATCTTTGATCACATCTGTGACATACTTCTGTGATAAAAGTTATACCCCCACCTTTGATCTGTGATTACAAAATAAAATAGCAGGCATTACACATATTCAGTAGCTACAACCGAACTACTCATTTCTTATTATCAATCACATCAAATGCTTTACAGTTCAAAACATAATTATTATAAAAACAGAAACAAAACACTGGAAATATAAAATGGCAAAGAAGAAGTCATTACTGAAGTGCATGAAGGATATACAGCAGTTGATGTGAGGAAATAATTAAATGGATTGCGAAGCCACTATTTAGAAGAACAAAATGAAAGTTATTATCACAACCATGTATTACTACTTTTGTTGCTGTATTTGTCATTAATACCCATGAATGTAGTATTCATAACGCCCTTTAAGAAATTGTCTTATTTAGGTTAGGTTTTAGGTTAGGTTATAAACAATGTTGCAGACGAATGTAAAAGGAAGTTAAAGTAAATGTATTTTAAATATTCATTATAATGACACAACTGACATCCTAAACCAACAAAATAGGAAGCATTGCTACAGCTCATGCTTCTAGAAACAGTTTTAAAACTGTGATAAAAGGTTTGAGTAGTGTAGTATACTGAACAGCTTTAATGTGATCAAAGGTTTTATCACATTCTGTGACACAGAAAGGAGATGGTTTATGTTGAAACATAACCATTTTCTGGTACCTAGGCGTTCCGAGTCCTAGAAAACCCTCTCATATTCAACCTTCATTGTCTATTACTCTCTCAACAGCAGTTGTAATTGTCTTTTTAATGTCTCTACTAGTGTATAGAGAAAGTATTGCATTCCACCCAAAACTCCGATGTCGAGATTTCACCGGAAATATGCTTTGAAACCTCTGAATCAAAAAAATGTATTTTCAGAAAAAGGTCCGTGTATGTCGTCAGCATAGCTCAAAACGAAAACTCCGTTAAATACCAAACTTGGTATTTAAGTTCAGTACCTTCCAAGGATGCGACACAAAGATTTTCAAGAAAATTCCTCCACCCCAACTACCCTTTTCGAAAATTTTGATGTTCTCAAAAAAGGCTCTAACGATTTTGATTAAAATATCGCATGTTGAAGACGTTTTCATGCCAAATAAAATCCATATTTTGCGTTTTCTAGGAATAACCTCTAACGGCATCTTTATTCTGGATAAATTTTGCGGAATAATGCTTAACTGGTAGACCATAAGAGATAGGCAAAAACTTACAGCACAAAACATGCAAATCTCGTTATAACACACCATTTATGCCATATACATTATTTTCATAGAGTTGACCATTTTTGAGACATTCCTTCTTATTGGTTTCAGTTTTAAAATGCTTAAAACTTTTCAGACATTTGTCAACTGCTGCCCATACAAACAAAGAAACTTCAGTGACATAGCAACCAGCTTTTGACTATCACTTTAACTTATGCTACTCCCTTATTTCACTTCTACTTACAAGGAAGTAGACTATTTCTGCTATTTTTTTTTTTTTTTTTTTCCATTAGTATGAAGTAAAAAGAAGCATGAGCTTTTTAACAATAATTTGTTGCAGAGATGTAGAGAAAGTCAAGTGAATGTAACACACCAGATTTTTTAACTTGTTATGTTTACATTTGTTACGAAACACAAGAAATGCTTCATCTCAGCAACCTGGTCAGCCCTCCTAAACTGTCTATTGTTCCTTGTACTGCCACATCTTCATACAGATTATACACGAGACTTATTGTTTAGCAGTTTACCTGAGTTGGGTCTTGGGAATGCCAAAACAAAGGCAAAGCTCTTCCCAGCAGGGAAATGGTTTTCCCCTTCTTTTTACTTTCTCTAATGAGAAATAATGTACACCATCCAAGAACTCGTTACCGAGATTTCACTCGAAATACACGTTTTGACACTTCCGAAAATGAAGTGTTCCATTCACATGACTTTCTCTACATCTCTATAACAAATTGTTGTTAAAAACCTTATTCTTCTGTCTACTTCATGACAATAGAGATAAACATTAGCAGAAATTGTCCTTATTACCTGGTTGCTTGTAAAAGGGAAAAATCTAATGTGCTCCATACACAAGATGTCCTCTAGCTGTTCGGTAAACAAACCTTTTATTCAAAACATTAATCTGTTATGTACATCATGTTAATCAAGATAAACATAAGCAGAACTAGTCTTATTATTAGCTTCCTTGTAAGTAGAAGCGAAATAAAAAAAATGCACAGGCTAAAGCGATAGTCTCGTCCTTTAAAAGCCGGTCGCTATGTAAAACATTCAAATTCCAATCCCCTTCCTTGTCAGGAGAAAACAAACGAGTAAATAGATGTCTTCTCGTTTGAGGATAGTTTTAGTGGCTAAAATTGAAATAATCCGGAATATCTCGAAAACGGTTAACTCTACAAAAAAAAATATATCTGACAAATTGTGTGTTTTAATGAGATCTACATTTTGTGTACTAAGTTTTTTATATATCTCTTACGGTTTGCCAGTAATATAAGACATCCAGAATGAAGAGGTCTTTAGAGGCTATTTCCAGAAAATTCAAGATATACATTTTGCCAGGTAAATATCTTTGATATACAATAGTTTAATCACAATCGTTAGAGCCATTTTTGAGAAAATCAAACTTTTCGAAAAGTTTTCCATGTACAGGCTAGTTGGGGGTGCGGGGATATTCTTGAAAATCTTTGTGTCGCATCCTTGGAAGATACTGAACTTAAAGTTTGGTATTTAACGAACTTTTAGTTTTGGGGCTATGCTGTTCACAGACACACACATATACAACCTCACACACGGACCTTTTTCCAAAAATACTTTTTTTTTGGATTCAGGGGGCCCAAAATATGTATTTCCGGTGAAATCTCGGTATCGAATTTTTGGCTGCATTACAATAGATACCTTCTCTATACACTATGTACATAGTACGTGTAGAGAAAGTAAAAAGAGTAAGACATAAATTATGTGTTTTAACGAGATCTACATATTTTGTAGAGAAAGTTTCTGCCTATTGGTTACAGTTTGCCAGATATGCAAAATTCACCCAGAACGAATAGGACTTCAGAAGCTACTCCCAGAAAATTAAAAAATATTTTTTTTTTGTTATGTAAATATATTTTATGTAGGTACCGTATTTTAATCAAAATTCTTAGCACCATTTTTTGAGAAAATCCATGTAAATTGTACTTAGAGGTGGGATGATTTTCTTGGTGTTTAACCGACTTTTCTTTTTTGAGCTATGCTGCACGCACACACACACACACACACACACACACACACACACACGAACTGTTTTTAAAAATGATTTTTATCATATTCAGAGCCTCTCAAAACATGTATTTCCGGTGAAATTTCGGTATCGACTTTTTGGGTGGAATACAATACCTTCTCTATCTATTATGTACATTGTATTCACGTCCTGGAGAAAGTAAAAATAAAATCTGATGTGTTTACATTCACATGACTTTTTCTAGCTGTTCCGCAAACTTGTTACAAAACATTGTTCTATTACATCATGCTAATCGAGATAAACATTAGCAGAAACGGTCTTATTACTTGCTTCCCTTATAGAAGGGAAATAAGAGAATTCACTACGCTAAACGGACACTTAAAGTCGGTCACTATATTAAACAAATGAAATTCGGTTCTCTTGGCATGTCAGGAGTACGCAATAGACAGCCGGAAAGTTAGATGGCCTCCTGTTTGAGAAAAGTTAAAGTAGCCGAACATTGAAACCAATAACACGAAATATCTTGGAAACGGCTAAATCTACAAACAATAAACAAATAAATAAATAAATCGTGTTTTATCGAGACCTACATTTTTGTCTATCTCTTCCGGTTTGCCAACTATACAGAAGCCATTCAGAATGAAGAGGTCTTCAAAGGCTATTCCCAGAAAATTGAAGATATGCATTTCGTGTCTCATGAAAATAACTTAAAACATATAGCATTTTAAGAAAAACCGTTAGTCATTTTTGACAAAATCAAAATTTTCGAAACATTCTGCATGCAACGAGTAGTTTGGGTTAGGGCGATGTTCGTGTCGTATGTATGTATGTATTTATTTCTCTGCAAGTGGGTATCACCCGGTGGCAGAGTTATATATGTATACAAAATATATAAACAATAAATCACAGCTGCCAGTTTATGGCTTTGTAAGCTAGATATAATAGTTATTTACACAAATATGAAAACATTAATTTTTCTCTCAATTCAGATTAATTAATTTCATAATTAGAATCACCAACCAATTTAATATTTGTATTTACAACATGAAATCATAAGCATTTCATTTAAGGAATATTTACAAAAATTATCCAACATTAAAATCAAGATTTTTCCTAAATTTCTTCAGAGACAGGGGACAACCCCGAAAGGCTGCTCCAGGCAATTCATTCCAGTCTTTTATGGTTCTATTTACAAAGGAGAACTTGGAAGATACTGAATTTAAATACCAAGTTTGGAAATTTAGGACTTTTGTTTTTTAGCTATGCTGTACACAACACACACAGACCTTTTTCTAACAATTCATGTTTTTTTGGATTCGGAGGATTCTAAAACATGCATTTCCAGTGCATTTCTCGGTATCGAATTTTTGGGTGTCATACAAAACCTTCTCTATGCACTGTGTACATAGTACGTGTAGATAAGGTATTGTATTGCACCCAAAAATTCGATACCGAGATTTCACAGGAAATACATGTTTTGAGACGCCCTGAATCCAAAAAAATGTTTTAGAAAAATGTCCATGTGTGTGTATGAGTGTGGGCAGCATAGCTCAAAAACAAAATGACCGTTAAATACCAAACTTGGTATTGTTCGGTATCTTCCAAGGAATAGACACGAAGATTTTCAAGAAAATCCCGCACCGCCAACTACCCTTTACATGGAAAAAAATCGAAAATTGTGATTTTCTCAAAAATGGCTCTAAGGATTTTGTTTAAAATCTCTTATATTTAAAATATTTACATGACAAATAAAACGTACATTTTGAATTTTCTGGGTATAGCCTCTGGGCACATGTTTATTCTGGATGAATTTTGTGGAATTTTGCATAACTGGTAAATCGTAAGAGACAGGCAAAAAAAGTAGATCTCGTTAAAACACACGATTTATGTTATATACATTTTTTTCGTAGAGTTGCTCGTTTTTAAGATATTCCGTGTTTTTTGTTTCAGCTTTAAAAACCATACTTTATCATATTTGTCAACTCCAGTCCATACAAACAAGGGAATTTCAGCCATATAGCAACCAGCTTTTGACTATCACTTTAACCTATAGTACTCCCTTATTTCGCTTCTATTTACAAGGAAGCAAGTAATAAGACCATTTCTGTTAATTTTTTCTCGATTAGCATGAAGTAAATAGAAGCATAAGTTTTTAACAATAATTTGTTGCGAAGATGTAGAGAAAGTCATGTGAATGGAACACATCAGATTTTTTTCCATTTTCATGTTTTAATTGCATATGAATATTTCGGATTTCCTGCTCATTTTGGTGTAACTTTCATAGAGGTACACTAATTGTAAATAGTTTAAAAGAAGTGTTGAAAATAATCCTGCATAGTAGTTTTTAGAACACTTGGTAAAACACAAATACGTTTGTAAATATTAGTGTTAGAAAAGAGATATTTTTTTTAATTTTGATCGGAAAGTTTCACTTTAGCTATTCGGAGATTGGCATCCCGCACATATTTCTTCCAACGAGAACTTCAAAGTACTGTAAAGCTGTTTTTACAAAGTTGGATTATAATTTTTTAAATGTTATGTTTGAAAGCAATTTATGAAGAAGTAAAATTGTCTATACAAATACCCCATTATCTCAGAAACTAATTCACACTAAGGGTTGAAATTTTTACAAGTTTGTACCTAAATAGGATTTATTTTAATGAAAAAGTTGTCATGTATATGAATTAGTCTTTTTTTTTTCTTTTACATTTAAAATCATAATTTTTCAATACAATTTTAAGAGCTTTATTTAAAAAAAAATACTACATTTTCTTCTAATCAACACAAGCGTTCTATTTTTCATTAATCAACAGTGAAAGTATAGCCGAAAATACCTTGAAAAATGTAGCTCATTATCGTAAACAGTTGCAGTCAAGCTTTAACATTGGCAGTATAGGGCATTCCGACTCAAATCTCGTATCTAGGGAAATCCCAGGTGACAAAAACATGCAACTGTGTAATACTTTCCTTGCTGTGACGTCACAAGTGTTGTATTTGAAACGTGAAACTTGTATTGGTTTCCATTTGAATAAATTACGAAACTAGATACTTGTGTTACCTTGGCGGCTTAAACAGTCACAGCGGGTGAAGTGTTTGCATAACGAACACGTCTCTTTGAAGTTATTTTATCACTTCAATGTCTGGATTACATACAGAGTTATTGTGCTCATATTCGACATATTTGTTTTAACGTAAAGGGTTTATGAAGGGAAATAAGTGAATACACTGGACTAAACCGACAGTCAAATGTTTTAAAGTTCCCGCATGAGGAAAGTTTATTTAAGTATTTTAAAACTGAAACCAACAACAAGGAAATCTCGAATACTCCACGAAAAAAAATGTATGACATAAATTGTGTGTTTTACGGAGTTCCACACTTTCTGTGTTGTAAGATTTTGTCTACTTTTGAGAAACACAAAATTTTCAAAAACTGTTCCATGTAAACGTACCTAGTTTATGTTGGGATTTTCTTGAAAATCTAAGTGTCGCGTCCTTGGAAGATATTAATTAAATACCAAGTTTGGTATTCAATGGTAATTTAATTTTTGAGCTATGCTGTCCACAGACAATCACATACGTGGACCTTTTTCTAAAAATGTATTTTTTTTATTCACAGCACCCTAAAACATGTATTTCCGGTGACACCTGTATCGATTTTTGGGTGGAATACAATACATTCTCTACCTATTATGTACACGTGCTTTAGAAGGTAAAAATTTGATGTGCTACATTCACATAGCTTTCCCTAGCTGTTCCATACACAAACTGTTCTTACTAAAGATCATTCTTTATCTACATCATGCTAATCAAGGTAAACAGCAAAAACGATTTTTATCTATCTTTTACGGTTTGCCAGTTATGAAAAATTCCGGAAAATTCGTCCAGAATAAAGAGGTCTTCAGATGCTAATCCCAGAAAATCGAAGATATACATTTTATTTGCCATGTCAATATCTTCAATAAAAGAGTTTTTAATCAAAATCGTTAAAGGCATTTTTGAGAAAATTTCGATTTTTTTCCATATAAAGGATAGAAGGGGGTGGGGGGGATTTTCTTGAAAATCTTCATGCCACTTCCTTGGAAGATACCGAACTTAAATACCAAATGTTGTATTTAACAGTCTTTTCGTTTTTGAGCTATGCTGTCCACACACACACACACACACACACACACACACACACACACACTTTTCTAAAAGTAAAAGTGTATGTAACATAAATTGTGGGTTTTAACGTGCTCTACATTTTTTTGTGGCAAGTTTTTGTTCAGCTCTTACGGTATATCAGTTATGCAAAATTCAATAAAATCATCCAGAATAAAGAGGACTTGTCTTTTATTTATAGCCTATCGGGGGTTGAAAAGAAAAAGGCCCTCGTACACTGTTTTGTCCAAAACATCCACTGGGATTCCCTGATTACTAGATGTTAATTTGCTCTCAGTTATTACTGCAAACTTCTTTTTACGCAAAAAACGTTCTTTAATTGCCAGCATTTGCATTTAGCATGCAGCAGAAACCTGTTTGCTGAAAATGAATTTTTGGCTAATCGTTTTGGATGCCTACCATGGCATTACGACAGGAAGTAATCCCAAATTAAACACGTTTAACTTATAATTTCTGCGGCAACGAAACTAGAACTTCCATCTTGAAATCGAAATGCGACACAAAATGTACTACTGCAGAGGCCTCTGGTGTTATTTTGCATTTTACATTAACGCTATGTAATAACAGAGTAGGCCGCGAAAATGGTTTCTGTTTCTCTTTTGTTTTTTCATTAGGTTTTCTGTGATTACATATTGTCAATCAGGGACATGATTCATGCTAATAAGCATGCGCACTGACACGAAAGCCGGCAGCAAAATTTAGCCAAGAGTGTTGCCTACCAGAACGGGGTCGACTGTAATTCATTTTACGTTATCTTGACTGTATCGGTGGAAACAGCAGCGAGTGGATTTAAGATCACATGCCTTCCTTTCTTGTGAAACCTTATTTATTTCTCTACTACATATACCAAGTAGAGGAAGTATGTGTTCCACCCAAAAGTTAATGTCGAGATTTCACCGCTAATAAATGTTTTAAGGTCCGGTGAGTTAAAAAAAAGTCTGATGTGCTCCATTCACGTGACTTTTTCTACATCTCTATAACAAATTAGTGTTAAATAGCTTATTCTTCTATGTACTTCATGATAATCGAGATAAACATGAGCAGAAATTGTCCTTATTACTTGCTTCATTGTAAATAGAAAGTAAAAATCTAACGTGTTACATTCATGTGATGCGCTCTAGCTGTTCGGCAAACAAACCTATTAAAACATTAATCTGTTATCTACAACATGCTAATCAAGATAAACGTTAGCAGAATTAGTCTTATTATTAGCTCCTTGAAAGTAGAAGGGAAATACGATGCACAGGCTAAAGTGATAGTGTCGTCCTTTAAAAGCCAGTCGCTATGTGAAACAATTGAAATTCCAATCTCTTGCTTGTCAGGAGTAAACAAACGAGAAACGAGAAGAAAGATGTCTTCCCGTTTGAGAAAAGTTTAAATGGCTAAAACTGAAACCAATAATCCGGAATATCTCGAAAACAGTTAACTGTACAAAAAATGTATATAACATAAATTGTGTTTTAATGAGATCTACGTTTTTTTGTAAAGTAAGCTTTTATCTATCTTTTACGGTTTACCAATATACGAAATTCAGAAAAAAAAGTATTCAGAATAAAGAGGCCTTCAGAGGCTATTTCCAGAAAATTCAAGATATACATTTCCTTTGTCATAAAAATATCTTAAACATATGGTGCTTTAATCAAAATCGTTACAGCAATTTTTGAGAAAACCAAAATTTTCGAATCTTTTTCCATGTAAAGAGTTGTTGGGGGAGGGGATTTTCTTGAATATCTTCGTGTCGCATCCTTGGAAGATACTGAACTTAAATATCACGTTTGGTGTTTAACAGACTTTTCGTTTTTGAAATATGCTGTCCACAGACACACACACGGACATTTTTTAAAAATGTTTTTTTTTTATTTAGGAAGTCACAAAACATGTATTTCCGGTGAAAACTCGGTATCGAATTTTTGGGTGCAATACCTTCTCTACACACTGTGTAGGTACATAGTAAATACATGTAGAGAAAGTAAAAAGAAGTTTTAAATAATCTGATGTATTCCATTCACATGACCTTCTTTAGCTGTTCAATATACAAACTATTCTTACAAAAGAATATTCTTTTATCTGCACCATGCTAATCGACATAAACATTAACAGACTTGGTCTTATTACTTGCTTCCTTTTAAGTAGAAGCGAAATAATGGAGTAACATAGGTTAAAGTGATAGTCAAAAGCTGGTTGTTATGTGACTGAAGTTCCTTTGTTTGCATGGACACGAGTTGACAAATTCCTGTATGAGAAACGTTTAAGATTTTTAAAGCTGAAACCAATAACAAGGAATATCGCTCCTCGAAAAAAATTGTTTTAACATGCTCTACATTTTTATGCGGTAAGTTTTTCTCCATATCTTACAGTTTAGCAGTTATACAAAATTCCGTAAAATTCATCTAGAATAAAGTAGTCTTCAGAGGCTATTCTCGGGAAATTCAAGATATAAATTTTATTTGTCAGGTAAATATCTTTAATATACGATCTTTTAATCAAAATCGTTAGAGTCATCTTAAGAAAATCATAATTTTCGAAACAATGTTCCAGGTAAAGGGTAGTTGGGTGTGGGCTTGAAAATCTTCGTGTCGCATTCTTGGAAGATACCAAACTTAAACACAAAGTTTGGTTTTTAACGGTCTTTTCGTTTTTGAGCTATGCTGTACAAAGACACACACACGGACCTTTTTCTGAAAATGCCCAAAACATGTATTTCCGGTAAAATCTCGGTATCGAATTTTGGGTGGAATGCAATACCTTCTCTATATACTATGTACATAGTACGTGTAGAGAAAGTAAAAAGAAAAAGAAAGGAAAATAAGTGAAACACCAAACTTGGTATTTAAATTCTTAGTCTTATAAATATACGACACAAACATTGTCAATAAAATCCCTACGTTCCAAACTATTCTTTACATGGATTAATTTCTTATTTTTTAGAAAATCTCGATTCCTTCAAAAGCTGATCTAACGATTTTGATTTAAATACCATATGTATATGACAAGTGAATTTTCTGAAGATGTCTTGATGACTTTTGCATACCTGTTAAACTGTAAGATAGACAAAACAATTATACAAAAAATGTAGATCTTGTGAAACACACATCATTTATTTAATATTTTTTGTGGAGTTAACCATTTCGAAGATATTCCCTGCTATTGGTTTCAATTTTCCTCAAAGGGAAATTTGTCATTCCTGTTCTTTTGTTTTACTCTTGGCTATGCAACGATAACAAATGTCAATTGTTTCTCATAGCGAACAGATTTTAAAAGATTTGACTATCGCTTTAGCCTAGTACACTAGGTTATTTCCCTTCTGCTTAGAGAAAGGAACGAATAAGATCAACTCTGCTAATGTTTAATCTGATTGACATGATGTAGATAAAAGAATACTCCTTTATATAAGAGGAATTTGTTTATGAAACATAGAGAAAGTAATGTGATAAAACGCATCATATTTTTACTTTCTCTACACGTACTATGTGCATAGTATATAGAGACGGTATTGTATTGCACCTAAAAATTCGATACCGAGATTTCACCGGAAATACATGTTTTGGGTCCCCTTGAATCCAAAAAAAGCATTTTCCGAAAAAATGTGTGTGTGTCTGTGGATAGCATAGCTCAAAACGAAAAGACCATTAAATAAAAAAAAATCAAGTTTGGTATCTTCCAAGGATGCGACACGAAGATTTTCAAGAAAACACCCCACATGGAAAAAATTTGAAAATTCTGATTTTCTCAAAAATGGATCTAACGATTTGATTAAAATGTCATATTAAAGACATTTACACGACAGATAAAATGTATATCTTGAATTTTTTGGAATTGCCTCTGAAGACTGCTTCATTCTGGATGAATTTTACGGAATTTTGCATAACTGCTAAACCGTAAGAGATGGACAAAATCTTGCCACATAAAAAAATGTAGAGCACCTTTAAACACACAATTTATCTGATGTACATTTTTTTCATGGAGTTGATCGTTTTTGAGATACTCCTTGTTTTTTGTTTCAGATATAAAACATACTTTTCTCATACAGGAATTTAACAATTCCTGGCCATACAAACAAAGGAACTTCAGTCACATAGCAACCAGCTTTTGACTATCACTTTAACTAATAGTACTCCCTTATTTCGTTTCTACTTACTAGGAAACAAGTAATAAGACTATTTCTGCTAATTTTTTCTCGATTGGCATGAAGTAAATGGAAGCATAAGCTTTTTAACAATAATTTGTTACAGAGATGCAGAGAAAGTCATGTGAATGGAACACATCATAAGTTTTAAAGATAAAGTTAAGAAGATATGGAACTGGTCTATGCAAAAGGAATTAGAGTTAATATAATTTTGTGTTAGGTAATAATGTTTTCGACCACGGAATGTTCGACCCCACACATGAGGATGCGGATTTTAAGTCCCGGGTGTAGGACCAGTGCCCACTAAGCATCGTGAGGATACTGAAAAGCTTCAATAGGCAGCGATCACGGCCATGATAGCCAATATCTCTGCTGGGGGATGCGTGATGCTGGCCATATCAGCTCTCCGTATCAGTTGGATGATCGCCCACCTCTGCTGTGCTGTGGGCGTGAGGCCGGCAGTCAGGTTGGTAGCTCCAAGCCCGGAACTTTGTTTAATTTAACGCCCGCTTTTACCTTTATACCACCGTAGGAGACAATACTGATTATACATGAAACGAAGATGGAGCACCGGTGGAATGCGATAGCAGGAGGGAACCGGAGAACCCGGAGAAAACTCCTGCACCGTCTTGTCCACCACAAATCGTATACACGGTCGCTTGGAATCGAACCCGGGCCTTCAGGCTCGTAAGGGCTGTACCGGCAAGGTCTTTTTATACAGTTAATGCTAAAAGTTTTTTACTAGATATCAGTAGTGTTAAAAGTAAAAAATTCTGTCACTCATGTTATAACATTATAACATTCCAATATCGCCAACTTTGTTTATGCGTCCACGGCCTCATTCAAGTAGGTTATGACTCTGAAAGCTCGTATCGATCCATAAAATGGTGGATGTCATAAACATGGAATCTGCTGAACCAAACGAAATTATGAAGCGGGGAGAGCAAAATTACAATTGCTAAACTGTCCCCGTTGTATAGATTGTTTTCGTTCTAAGTCATCATGTTCTCAGCACTGGTGCTAAGCAAGGAAGCAGCTAAACATCGTAGACCGTTAAGCATGAACTCCGTGAAATAGGTAAAACAATCTATTTATAATTAAAATATATGTATAAATATTGAGAACTGTCTAAAAATCTGATGTGTTACATTCACATGACTTTCTCTGCATCTCTGAAATCAGTTATTATTAAAAAGTTTATTCCTTTATTTACTTAATGCTAATCGAGAAAAATTGACAGAAATGGTCTTATTACCTGCTTCCTTGTAAGCAGAAGAGAAATAAGTGAGAACAATAGGCTAAATCGATAGTCAAATATTTTTAAAGCTGGTTGCTATGTGATTGAAGTACCTTTATTTGTATGAACTGGAGTTGACAAATTCCCTTATGAATAAAGTATAAGTATTTTAAAACTGAACCCAATAACAAGGAATATCTCAAAAACGGTCAAATCAACGAAAAAAATATATAAAATAAATTGTGTGTTTTAACGAGCTCTACATTTTTTTTTATGGTACGCAAGACCTACATTCTTTGTACAGTAAGTTTTGTCTATGTTACGGCTTACCAAGTTTGGAAAAGTCATCCAGAATAAACAGATCTTCAAAGGCTCTTCCAGAACATTTATTTGTCACGAACATAAGCATGTGGTATTTGAATCAAAATCGTAAGAGTAAATCCAAGTTTTAAGGAAATCGAAATTTTGTAAACAATTTTTGGGTGGAGTGCAATACCTTCTCTATACACTCTGTACATAGTAGGCGTAGAGAAAGTAAAAATAGTGTATGACATTCGTGTTAAAATTGTTTTATATGTTCGTAGCTTCATACTCGCAACTTAAAACACAATTTTTACCACTTGTGTCATAAATAATTAATTATTATTAGTAATATTATTGTCATTTTTCATTGTTATAAGGATAAGAAATGTGTAGATATAACAACATGGGTGGGCATGAGGAGCTAAGATGTTGGGCTGAATGCTCGTCATACTCAAGTAGGTATGTATTGGCTTAAACAAATGAATAAAATAGAGAGAAAAAATATGAGCCGCGGTTTTATTGAACCTTAAAACCCGAGACCTGAGGTATTCCTAAAGAATGCCACATTATGGTGAGTAACACTCTGGTCTAATAATACGAAGACCATCCAAAAAGTGAAACACGTTTTGGCATAACCAAACAATAACGAAAGTTATCCACACAAAACTTGATTTACAAAGTTACACTACCTTTCTCAACGTATTCATCATTGCTATCAAGGTATTTGTTGTCACGTGGTACCAGTTTTTCAATGCCGATGTTATACTTTTCTACCACCAAAGAACATGGTCGTTTTTTTTAATGCACAAAATATTCGGTCAATCGAATGTTATAGACAAATAACACAAGTGTATAGGGATAATACAATGAACGAGTCTTCAGTGAGGAAATGGCGTATAATCTACAAGTAATCAAGGAAGGGCATAACAGTGTACGATAAAGACTGGAGTGGAAGTTCATCAATTATTGTGAAAGAGTTGAAGGTAAATGTTGATAAAGAATTCAGAAAAACCGGTGTTTCACCATACATGACTTTTTGGATGGAAAAGATTTCCCAGCCATGAAGACCTGAAAGTGACAGTGACATCTTGGCTCAGATCTTTGATAGTGGAAGAGTATAACGTGTACCACGTGACAATAAATACCTTGATAGCAATGACGATTACGTTGAGAAATAGAGTAAGGTAGTGTAACTTTGTAAATAAAGTTTTGTGTTGATAACTTTCGTTATTATTTAGTTGTGCCAAATCGAGAGTGGATGGGCCTCGTATATTCACAGATATCTGATTGTGGAGTAGTGGAAAAGTGACAGAGAACTGAACCCTCGACCCCGACACACACGGAGAGAGCTGTGGCCCGCTTTCCCACAGACACAATGACGAGCAAGGTCACGTGAACTGAACGTCACTCACTCAAGGTATTTTGTATGGCTGCCTTCAAGATCGATCAAGATTATCAGGTAAGTTTATCTGCACAGCTGTTACATATCAGACGTATCCATAAGCAGCCCAAAATTAAAAATCTGATGTGTTTCATTCACATGACTTTCTCTACTTCTCTGCAACAAATTATTGTTAAAAAGCTTATGCTTCTGTTTACTTCATGCTAAGTGAGAAAAAATTAGCAGAAATAGTCTTATTACTTGCTTCCTTGTAAGTAGAAACGAAATAAGGGAGTACCATAGGTTAAAGTGATAGTTAAAAGCTGGTTGCTATGTGACTGAAGTTCCTTTGTTTGTATGAACAATAGTTGACAAATTCCGTATGAGAAAAGTATAGGTATTTTATAAATGAAACCAATAACAAGGAATATCTCAGAAATTATGAACTCCACGTATTATGGAATGAAATGCCATGTTATTTATGGACGCTCTTTAACTGCTGTGGTTCTCAGCGTTCCATTCTATACTGGCCGTGAAAGACAACTTAATTTTGCTCAAAAGTCTCTCTGTCAGGCTTGAGGTTCTTTTACGTGCCGTAAATCTACGACACGGGACCAATGGTTTTACTTCCCTCCCGAAAGAAGCCATCGTCCTCCGCCGGGTTTGAACCCGCGACCTTGGGTATATGAAGTTAGCATGGTAACCATTACACCACGGAGGGCGACAAAAATTTATTACACAAATACCGTGTTTTTATTGTTTGTGTAGTAACTTTTTTCTTACCTCTTACGGTTTATACATAAGACATTGAGAATAAAGAGGTATTCAGAGCAATGCCCAGAAAATTCAACATATACATTTTATTGGTCATACAAATATCTTTAATATACGGTTATTTTAATCAAAATCGTTAGAGCAGTTTTTGAGAAAATGAAAATTACCTAATTTTTTTCCATGTGAAGGGTAGTTTGGAGAGGGTGGAATTTTCTCAAAATCTTCGTGTCGCACCTCTGGAAGACACTTAACTTAAATGCTAAGTTTGGTATTTTAGCGACTTTCCAGTTTTAAATTATGTTCACAGACACACACAGACGGACCTTTATCTATTTTTTTTTTTTTTATTCACAGGATCCTAAAACTGTAATTCCATTGAAATCTCGGTATCGAATTTTTGGGCGTAATACAATACCTTCTCTACCTACTATGTACTTAATATAGCACGTGTAGAGAAAGTAAAACATTGTTCTCAAGTATAAGGATGGGACATCGGAGTGAACTGTACGCGATAAACAAAACAGAATCTGATGTGTTAAATCCACATGACTTTCTCTAGCTATTCTGCAACTATTCTTACAAAGGCTTATTCTAACATTTACTTCATGCTATACGGGATAAACCTAGCAGAAATAGTCTTGTTGCTTGCTCGCTTGTAAGTAAAAGTGAAATAAGGGAGTACACTAGGCTAAAACGATAGTCTGATCTTTTAAAAGCCGATTGCCATGTATAGATGAAATCTGCTTCTATTGTATGGCCAGGAATAGGCAAATTCACGTTTGAGAAAACCTTAGGTATTTTAAAACTGAAACGCATAACAAGGAATACCCCGGAAATGGTCAACTCCACGAAAAAAAATCTATGTCATAAATTGTATGTTTTAAAGAGATCTATATTTTTGTATAATAATTTTTTTCCTATCTCTTACGGTTTAACTACCAGTTAAGTAAAAGTCATCCAGAATGAAGAGGTCTTCAGAGGTATTCCCAGAAAATTCAAGATATACATTGGTCATATTTATTGGTCATATATATTCGTAGTTAGCTTACCCTCCCCGTATTTAGGGCTGACACTCCCCTAGGTCTTACAAGCAGATGCCTAGGGGTCAGAAGTCTTGTCGGGGAGCCAACGACACGAATCCACAGAATGAAGAATGTGGCCCTTAGCCAGCCATGAGTGTGAGGAAGTGGATGATATGTAGGACTGACACTCCCCTAAGACTTACAAGCGGATGTCTAGAGGTCAGAAGCCTGTCGGAGAGCCAACGGCACGAAACCACAGAATGGAGAACCTGATCCGTAGCCAGGCATGAGCGTGAGGAAGTGGATGATATGTAGGACTGACACTCCCCTAGGACTTACAAGCTGATGCCTAGAGGTCAGAAGTCTGTCGGGGAGCCAACGGCACGAAACAACAGAATGGAGAACCTGGTCCGTAGCCAGGCATGAGCGTGAGGAAGTGGATGATATGTAGGACTGACACTCCCCTAGGACTAACAAGCTGATGCCTAGAGGTCAGAAGTCTGTCGGGGAGCCAACGGCACGAAACAACAGAATGGAGAACCTAGTCGTAGCCAGGCATGAGCGTGAGGAAGTGGATGATATGTAGGACTGACACTCCCCTAGGACTAACAAGCGGATGTCTAGAGGTCAGAAGTCTGTCGGGGAGCCAACGGCACGAAACAACAGAATGGAGAACCTGGTCGTAGACAGGCATGAGCGTGAGGAAGTGGATGATATCTAGGACTGACACTCCCCTAGGACTAACAAGTGGATGTCTAGGGGTCAGAAGTCTGTCGGGGAGCCAACGGCACGAAACAACAGAATGGAGAACCTGACCCAGAGCCAGGCATGAACGTGAGGAAGTGGATCATATGTAGGACTGACACTCCCCTAGGACTTACAAGTGGATGTCTAGGGGTCAGAAGTCTGTCGGGGAGCCAACGGCACGAAAAACAGAATGGAGAACCTGACCCAGAGCCAGGCATGAGCGTGAGGAAGTAGATGATATGTAGGACTGACACTCCCCTAGGACTAACAAGTGGATGTCTAGGGGTCAGAAGCCTGTCGGGGAGCCAACGGCACGAAACCACAGAATGGAGAACCTGGTCGTAGCCAGGCATTAGCGTGAGGAAGTAGATGATATGTAGGACTGACACTCCCCTAGGACTTACAAGTGGATGTCTAGGGGTCAGAAGTCTGTCGGGGAGCCAACGGCACGAAACAACAGAATGGAGAACCTGGTCGAAGCCAGGCATGAGCGTGAGGAAGTAGATATGTAGGACTGACACTCCCCTAGGACTTACAAGTGGATGTCTAGGGGTCAGAAGTCTGTCGGGGAGCCAACGGCACGAAACCACAGAATGGAGAACCTGGCCCAGAGCCAGGCATGAGCGTGAGGAAGTGGATCATATGTAGGACTAACACTCCCCTAGGACTTACAAGTGGATGTCTAGGGGTCAGAAGTCTGTCGGGGAGCCAACGGCACGAAACCACAGAATGGAGAACCTGGCCCGTAGCCAGAAATGAGCGTGAGGAAGTAAGGAAATGTAAGGACAACGGATGATAGGAAAGGTGATGATGGAGCAATTGGTGGAATGAGTGGCAGGAAAAACTGGAGAAAATCCGCCAATACGCCGCCACGTCCACCACAAATCCCCCACATTCGGACGCTTGTGATCGAACCCGGTCCGCCTAGATGGGAGGCGAGCGATCTAGCCACTCGGCCACGCCGCGATCCAAAACCTCAAGCCTAATAAAGAGGTCTCAGAGAAAAATTAAGCGGTCTTTCACGCCCCCCAGTATAGAATGGGACGCTGAGAACCACAGCAGTTAAAGAACCTCAAGCCTGGTAAAGAGGCCTGTGAGCAAAATTAAGCGGTCTTTCACGCCCAGTATAGAATGGGACGCTGAGAACCGCAGCAGTTAATAAACTTCAAGCCTGATAAAGAGGCCTCTGAGCAAAATTAAGCGGTCCTTCACGCCCAGTATAGAATGGGACATTGAGAACCACAGCAGTTAAAAAGCGTCCATAAATAACTTTCATTTAGATGGCAACACTTTCCTAGCCCGCCTGGGTAGTGTGGTAGCGTGTCTGCCTTACATTTAACAGGTCGCGAGTTCGAATCTCGCTTAGGGTGAGTTACGCGGATAACGTTTTTTATCGGGGTTTTCCCTGATCCTGAGAACACAAATATCCAGTAACTTTAAGCTCTATACACTCCGAGACCATTTGAGCATCATTTCACCAATTTCATTCATCGTACGATATAAACTAACCAGGTTAAAGGACGTCAAGCTATAAACAAATAAACAAACTTGCCTAGCAACAGCACTTACTGAACCGCCCTCGTAGTGGAGAAAGTAAAAAGATGAACAGAACGGAAACAAGATATTTGCCTGTTCCCTGAGGTCAAGGTGTGCAAGATTACAGCTTGAGGTCACTTTCTAATTCGCCTGCTCCTGAAAGACGCGCACCATCATTACACGCAAATTTAACAATTTTTGACTGGTATAAAACCGGTTTTAGCACACGTCTTGTCAACGCAATAAAAATGTGGTACCTACCGCGAAGTGTGATTTTAGTTCAAGATCAGCAGCAAGGTGTTGCAATGATATTCAGGGACCTTCAGGGATGCTGCTCAAGTGGGCCGAATTATCCCATAGTGTTTATTTGATTGTTGCCATGGTATTCGCTTTTTCATTTCGTTTTAAAAAAATCTTATGTGTTCCATTCACATGACTTTCTCTATATCACTGCAAAAAATGTTAAAACGCTTATGTTTCTATTTACTTCATGCTAATCCACAAAAAAATAGCAGAAATAGTTTTTATTACTTGCTTTCTTGTACGTAAAAGCGAAATAAAGGAGTACCATAGGTTAAAGTGATCAGCTGGTTGCTGGTTGCTATGTGACAAGTTCGTTTGTTTGTATGGACAGCAGTTGGCAAATTCCCGTATGAGAAAAATGTTTTTAAAGCTGAAACCAATAACAAGGAATATCTCAAAAACGATCAACCCCACGAAAAAAAAAAAAATGGATATTACATAGATTATGTGTTTTAACGTGCTCTACATTTTTTGTGTGGTAAGTTTTTGTCCATCTCTTACGGTTTAGCAGTTATGCAAAATTCCGGAAAACTCATCCACATTAAAGTAGTCTTCAGAAGCTATTCCCAGAAAATTCAAGATATACATTTTATTTTTCAGGTAAATATCTTTAATATACGATGTTTTAATCAAAATCGTTAGTGCCATTTTTGAGAAAATCAAAATTTTCGAAAAAACTTCCATGTAAAGGGTAGTTGGGGTGGGGGGGATTTTTTTGAAAATCTTCGTGTCGCATCCTTGGAAGATACGAAACCTAAATACCAAGTTTGGTATTTAACGGACCTTTCGTTTTTGAGCTATGCTGCCCACAGACACACATACACATCCACACAGACTGACAGACACATACATGGACATGTTTCTAAAAATGCTTTTTTTTTATTCAGGGGGTCTCAAAACATGTATTTCCGGTGAAATATCGATATCGAATTTTTGGGTGGAATACAATACCTTCTGTATACATTATGTACATAGTACGTGTAGAGAAAGTAAAATATCTAATGTGTTCCATTCACATGAAGTCCTCTAGTTGTTCGGTAAACAACCCTTTTATTCAAAACATTAATCTGTTATTTACATCATGCTAATCAAGATAAACATAATAGAATTAGTCTTATTACTAGTTCCCTATAAGTAGAAGGGAAATAAGAAAATACAAAGGCTAAAGCTGTCTGTCCTTTAAAAGCTAGTCGCCAAGTGAAGCAATCGAAATTCGATCTTATTTGCTTGCTAGGAGTAAAGAAAAGAATTGAAACCAACAATTCGGAATGTCTCGAAAACGGTTAACTCTACAAAAAAACACATATAACATAAGTTGTATGTTTTAATGAGATCTACATTTTTGTGTATCTCTTACGCTTTGCCAGTTATATAAAAATCATCCAGAATGAAGAGGTCTTCAGATGCGATTCCCATAAAATCCAAGATATACATTTCGTTTGTCATAAAAATGTTACACATAAGAAATTTTAATCAAAACAAATGAAGCCATTTTTGAGAAAATCAAAATTTTCGAAAAATGTTCTTGTAAAGGATAGTTTGGGGTAAGAGGATATTCTTGAAAATCTTGGAAGATAAGAGGGCCTTTTTTTTTTTCAACCTCCGATAGGCTATAAATAAAAGACAAGTTCATAGATAACAATTATTTTATTACTAAAGGTTTTGTACACTTATGGTTACTTTTCAAAATAATCGCCGAAAAGATTGAGATATTTATTGTACCTGAAATGCCCGCTTCAAAAAATGTTGCCGTCAATGATTTCAAATGAGCATTGACGTTGTTTTGAAGATCGTTGGTTTGAAAGTGCTGCCCTCCTAGCCACGTTTTCAGTTCAGGGAAAAGGAGAAAGTCACTGGGTTGCCAGGTCAGGACTGTACAGCGGATGATCGAAAATGTGCCATTGAAATTGTTTAAGCAGCCGAAGGGTTGTGCCAGCAGTGTGTGGACGAGCGTTGTCATGGATCAACACAATTTCTGAAGTCAGCATTCCTCTTCGTTTGTTTTGAATGGCTTTCCGCAAACGTCGTAAGTACGAAGATCTTCAAAACAACGTCAATGCTCATTTGAAATCATTGGCGGCAACATTTTTTGAAGCGGCTATTGCACAGGTACGGTAAGTATCTCAATCTTTTCGGTGATTATGTTGAAAAGTAACCATAAGTGTACAAAACTTTTAGTAATAAAATAGGTAATTGTTTCTACGAACTTCTCTTTTATTTATAGCCTATCAGAGATTGAAAAAAACACCGCCCTCGTACTTAACTTAAATACCAACTTCTGCTGAACTTGATTAGCATGTCGTATTGGATTTTTGGGTGCATTACAATACTTTCTCTATACACTATGTGCATAGTACGTGTAGAGAAAGTAAAAATATGTGTCCTGTTCACATGACTTTCTCTAAATCGGTGTAACAAATTATTGTCAATAAGTATATTCTTCTATATGATAATCGAGATAAACATTAGCAGAATTTTGTTTTATTGTTTCATTTATATAGCCCCCTAACATGTAAGGTCATATCGAGGGCTTTGCATTAGAAAGAACTCGTCTGTAGATTTTTATGATGGGTTTAAATCGTTTTATTTTCCTCAAACACACACACACACACACACACACACACACACACACACATTCACTCTTACATGTATACTTCCAAACTCTGTGGGGGATAGGGAATAATTATTCTAGTTAAAGAAACATTTCCCGCCCCAACCAGGAATCGAACCCGGTACCCCCGGGTAAGAAATCAGCTTGCTGACCACTCGACCACAGAGTAAATCTATTAGCAAAACTTGCTTTAGTTACTTGCTTCATTGTAAGTAGAAGGAAAATAAGGGCTACACTAGGCTGAAGCGATAGTCAAATCGCTTAAAAGCTGGTAGCCAGTGGTTGAAATCCGTTTCCATGCAGGGCCAGGAGTATACAACTTTCTGTGTGAGAAAAGTTTTAAGTAGCTTAAAACTGGAACCAATAACAAGAACTATCTCAGAAATGGCCAACCCCACGAAAAAAACAAAAAAAAAACAACTTTTGACATAAATTCAGTGTTTTACGAGATCTATAAGTAGGTAAATTTTTGTCTGTTTTACGGTTTACCAGTTATGCAAAATTCGTCCAGAATAAAGATGTCTTAGATGCTATTCCCAGAAAATTCAAGGATTACATTTTCTTTGTGTGTAAATATCTTTAATATACGGTGTTTTAATCAAAATTGTTATAGTCATTTTTAAGAAAATATATCTTTTTTCTCGAAATTTGTCCATGTAAAGGTAGTATTTTGTGGTAGGAGGATTTTCCTGTCGTATCCTTGGAAGATACTTAACTTAAATGCTATGTTTAGTATTTATCCGACACTTATTTTTGAGTTAGCGTGTTCATAGACAGATGTGCACACGGATCTTTTTCTAAAAAAATGTTGTTGTTATTATTGGATTCAGGGGATCCTAAAACGTTTATTTTCGTTCACATCTGGTTACCGAATTTTTGGTTGGAATGCAATGCATATTTATAGAAAGTAAACAGGAGTTCCATTTCAGAGTTCTATGTGCTAGATCCAGAACTGTTTGGTATGCTTTCACATCATTAAGGCAATTAAATGTTTCTCTGGCTTATAAAGAATTGCAATAAATCTCATATTTTAATATTACAATGTGCACTACAGCGTATTTATATTACTTCGGTACTAGAACACCTGTAAGGAACTTTTAAATATGAATGAAAGGTAAATACTAAGTTACCTCACACTACTCCAGGCATTAGCATTTAGCTTAAAAACATTTTAAAACCGAATGAAAAAGCAACTGCCTGCTTCGATAGTGATTCCTCACTATCGTAATATATTCGATAGTCGAAAGCATTCGTTAGTGCTCATCAGTAGCGCCAACTGATTCATTGCTGATTCATGGAAAACGTAGGATTTGAGGTGTTTGTTTGTTTGTGTATATACATCTTACGCTTGAAGACGTTTAACGGGAGACCTAACGGTGTACTTAACGCTTCTAACTCTAACTTCTAAACTCCTGTAAAATGTTTAGTACATGCCCTCATCTATTATTAACGATCCTTGATACCACTAATGACCATGGCAACCTTCATTAGTATTTATAAACAAAACAAAATTGAAAAAAAAAAAAAAAGTGTTCCGTTCACATAGCTTTCTCAAGCTGTTCTGCAAACAAACGTTTCTTAAAACAGATTATTATTACTTTCTCTACATGTACTATGTACATAGTGTATAGAGAAGGTATTGTATTGCACCCAAAAATTCCATACCGAGATTTCACCGGAAATACGTTTTGGGTCCCCCTGAATCCAGAAAAAACATTTCTGGAAAAAGGTCGGTGTGTGTATGTGTATGTGTGTGGGCAGCAAGGCTCAAAAACGAAACGACCGTTAAATACCAAACTTGGTATTTAAGTTTGCTATCTTTCATGGATGTGACACGAAGATTTTCAAGAAAATCCCCCACCCCCAACTACCCTTTACATGGAGCTTTTTTCGAAAACTTTGATTTTCTCAAAAATGGCTCTAACAACTTTGATTAAAATATCGTATATTAAAGATATTTACCTGACAAATAATTTGTATATATTGACTTTTCTGGGAATAGCCTCTAAAGACCTCTTTATTCTGGATGAATTTTGCTGAATTATGCATAACTAACAAACCGTAAAAGATAGACAAAAACTTACTGCAGAAAAAATGTAGATATCTTTCTTTTTTTTTTTTTTTTTTTTTTTTTTGAGATATTCCTTGTTATTGGTTTCAGTTTTATAGTAATTTTAAAACTTTCACATACGGGAAAGTGTAAGCTCCTGGCAACGCATAGAAACGGATTTCAACGACATGACAACAGCTTTTAAAAGATTTGACTATTGTTTTAGCCTACTGTATTCCCTTCTACTTACAAGAAATAAGTTGTGCTTACGCTTTTTAACAATAATGTGTTGCAGAGATGTAGAGAAAGTCGCACATCACATTTTTTCAAGTTTATATCCTCTTAACTTTGAGAAAATAATAATTTTTGCTTGTAAGGAGGATAAGAAGGAAGCCAGCTATACGCTTGGCTGCATAAGGTGAAGGGACGGACAGTAGAACCGTTGCAGTTCGTTAGCGAGCCATTTCCTGTCCTTTTTCTTTTGTTTCTGATAGCCAGGCGTGCTTTCCTTCCTGGAGCTGCTGCGTGTCTGAATCATCACGTCCCAATTGGGGCCAGCCCACTGCTAATTTAATGTCCTCTTTTGTTTATTACGTGCAACATCTTTATCCGTGTTGCCATTACATCCTTTAATTAACGTATTTGAGACATGGAACACACATACGGCTTTGGGAAACATTAACAATTCAGCTCCACTGTTAAAGCAAGCGCCAATGCAATGGCCGAGATTGGACAATTTCAACCAATCGCGGTCATCTGACTGGAGCGATATTGTCGAAACATCTTATCGCAGCTGATTTCTTTGTCGTTCGCTTGTCTTGGTTATTGGTAACAAGGTGACAGCCAACCTTTTAATAACTGCCAGTTCCACAATTGTACTTTCAATTAATTCAGTTATTACAATATTTATTTTAAAGTTTTATCCAGTTCATAATGTATTTAGTTAAAAAAAGGAGTGAACATAATCATTATTTGTGTTTCTTATATGTGAGATGAGTGCACCTCAAATAAAATGCCGTTTGTTTTTATTTCATGTATTAGTTATTAAAAGCTGAAATAAAATAATTGTTCCCTATTTCTGTTGCTATCGATATTCGTACATTGGGTGTAGACACAGTCGGCCATATCATAATTCAGGAGGCAGTGAAGAAAGTAAAACCCTTGTGTATATAAAGGTGGTCGTCATGTACCATTTGAGAACTAATGTAAGTATTACAATGATAATCTTCCTATTTCGCTGAATTGTCTTATCAGATAGAACTGATAGCTTCGCTCGGTCGTGAAGATGAAAACACTCGTTCTATTACTTATGAAGATGATCAAGTTAGAAAAGGACTGAGGATGGGAAGGCTCAAGCAACTGCAACCTTACACTGTTTTGTTTTTTTCTTTTGTAGCTTAACGTCATTTAACCTGGTTGGTAATATCGGGCGCTGAATGAAGTCGGGGAATAATCAAATGATTTCGGGGTCCATGGAGCTTAAAGTTACTCGACATTCGTCTTTTCAGGATAAGGGAAAACCCCGAAAAAAACCGTATCCGGATAACTCACCGTAAGCCAGATTCAAATTCAGAACCAATAACAAGGGATATCTCGAAAACGGTCAACTCTATAAGAATAACATATATGTCATAAATTGTGTATACTAAGGAAATCTACATTTTTTATATATATTAAGGTTTTACCTATCTCTTGCGGTTTCAAAATTATGCAAAATTCTGCAAAACTCGTCCAGAATAAAGAAGTCTTCAGAGGCTATTCCCAGAAAAGTCAAGCCATACATTTGATTTGTGATGTAAACATCTTTAATATACGACATTTTAATCAAGATCGTTAGAGCCATTCAGAAGAAAAAAACATTTAAAAAATGTTAAGGGTAACTTGTAGTTGGGGGAATTTCTTGAAAATCTTCATGTCGCATCCTTGGAAGATACTAAACATAAATACCAAGTTTGGTATTTAACGGTCTTTTCGTTTTTGAGCTATGTTGTCCACAGACATACACCGGCCTTTTTCTATTTTTTTTTTTCGGACTCAGGAACCTCAAAAACTTCTGGTGAAATCTCGATATCGAATTTTTTGGATGTAATAAAATACCTTCTCTAGCTACTATGTATACATGGTGTATACATATGTGCTAGGGAAAATAAAAATATTAAGTATACACTACATTAAGCATATTAATGGAATTTCTATATTGCTACCTATGTACATTATGTTAAAGTACATACATGGGTTTATAGATTGCAGTGCTAGCATACATGAAATGTTATCACATTTCTAGTTCACCCAAAACGCAGTAAAGTTAACATGAAATCACTTTACTTGGCTTTTATAGCCGGTGTCGCTTCAAGGTAAATAGCGAAAGAAGAAACAACGTGGTAGGAGAAAATGAAAAACGAGATTTCCTGTTTTAGTGACGTGTCCCTAGTTTTATACATTTCAAGTCTTCTCTAGAACACATTTTAGTTTTTGTCACTCCTTAAACAGTTGCAGTGTATACTTGACTCGGTATTTCTGAAACCTGTTCTATTGCCTCAAAAGCTTCCACTTACTTTCTCTACATGTACTGAGTGTATAGACATGGTATTGTATTGCATCCAAAAATTAAATACCAAGATTTCATCGGAAATACATGTTTTAGGATTCCCTGATTAATAAAAAAATGTCAGCGTGTCTGTGGACAGGATAGCTCAGTCAGATAAATACCAAACTTGTTTTTTTGTTTTTGTTTGGTGTCCAGGAATGCGACACGAAGATTTTTAAAAAAATTGCCCACCATAAACTACCCTTTACATGGAACATTTTTCGAAATTTTAATTTTCCATGTAAATGACAGTTGGGGGTGGCGGGATTTTCTGGAAAATCTTCGTGTCACATCCTCGGGAGATGCCAAACTTAAATACCAAGTTAACAGACTTTTCGTTTTTGAGCTGTGCCCCGCACACGCCCGCCCGCCATACCCACACCCACACACTTTTCTTTTGCTTTTTTTTTTGGCGGGGAGTCCCAAAACATAGTTCCAGTGTAATCTTGGTTTCCAGTGGAAAGTTTGTGCGCATTACAATACCTTCTCTGTAAATTATGTACGTCCTACGAAATAATCTATAAGAGATTGCTGAGGCGAAGCAGTCTACAGTCATTTATTCTTGTTTAACACGAGCACTAGTTGCCATGCCAACCAGAAGCGCTACATCACAAATGCATTAAAAGCCATAAGTGGAGACAATGGTCGTGTGGGATGACGCATAACCGGTCGACAGGAAATACGTGTGTCTTGACCTCCCACCTCACGGTCCCGTCTTCATTGCTAGGTCAAAGACTGGGGTTTTTCCTTCAGCCGGCATGTCCGTGTAATGAGGTCTTCATCAGCGTGTCGCAATTTTCCTCCTACAAGGAAATACGCCCATAATCATTCCTCGAGTGGACCACTTCACATTTCTTACGAAAACACGTGAACGTTTAAGGAAATACATAACAGGAAAAGTTAGCTATATTACAATAATACCTCAATTATAGGTCAAAATCGTTAGAGCCATGGTTGAGAACATGGAGAAAAAGTCTGACAGGTACCACTCACATTACTTTCTCTAGCTGTTCTGTTAACAAACTTTTCTTACAAATGCTTAATCTTTTATCTGCTTCATACTAATCGAGACAAACATTAACAGAATTGGACTTATTACCTGCTTCCTTGTAACTAGATGGGAATACACTGGCAGTCAAATCATCTAAAACCTGGTCGCAGGTCTCCTGCCAAAAGTAAACAAAAGAAGACAAATATCCGCTTGACAAAGCAGCTTAAAACTGAAACCAATAACACGGAATATCTCGAAAACGGTTAACTCTACAAAAATGTATGAGATGATAAATTATGTGTTTTAACGAGATTTACATTTTGTGTGCAGTAAGTTTCTGTCTATCTCTTAAGGTTTACCAGTTATACATACAGAATGAAGAGCTCTTCAGAGGCTATTTCCACAAAATTTAAGATGTGCATATTATTTGCGATATAAATTGCCGTATATAAATTAATATGCGGTATTCTAATCAAGACCGTTACACCTATTTTTTGAGAAAAACAAAACTTGAAAACTTTTTCCATGTAAAGGGAATTGGGATGGGGATTTTCTTGAAAATATTCGTGTCGCAACCTTAGAAGATACGAAACCTAAATACCAACGTAGGTATTTAACAGATTTTTCGTTTTTGAGCTATGCTGTCCACAGACAAACGCACACGGACCCTTTTCTAAAAGAACTTTTTTGGACTCAAGGGGTCTCAAAACTTGTATTTCGATGAAATCTAGGTATTCAATTTTTGGCTGCAATACAAAAAAAAGTAGATAAGCTGATGCGTTACACTCACATGAATTTTTCTACATTTCTATTATTGTTAAAAAGCTTATTCTTCTATCTACTCCATGCCAATCTAAATAAACATTACCAGAAATTGTCTTATTACTTGCTTCCTTGTAAGTAGAAGGGAAACAAGGGAATACACTAGGCTAAACCGACAGCCAAATCTTTTAAAAGCTGGCAGCCATGTGGTTGAAATCCGTTTCTTTTCATTGCCAGGAGTTTTCAAATTCCCGTATAAGAAAAGCTGTAAGTATTTTAAAACTGAAATTAATAATAAGGAATATCTAAAAAAATTGTCAATTCCACGGAAAAATGTATATGATATAAATTGTGTGTTTAAACGAGATCTAAAGTTTTTGTATATTTATATCTCTTACGGTTTGCCAATTATACAAAAGTCATCCAGAATAAAGAGGTCTTCAGAGACTAGTCCCAGAAAATTATTATACATTTTATTTGCAATGTAAATATATTTAGTATACGGCATTTTAATCAATATTTAAGAGCCATTTTTGAGAAAATCAACATTTTCGAAAAATGTTCCACGAGAAGGATAGTTGGGGTGGAGGATTTTCCTAGAAATCTTCCTATCGTATCCTTGGAAGATTTAAATACCAAGTATTTAACCGACATTTCGTTTTTGAATTAAAATGGCAGAAATACACACACATAAATCTTTTTCTAAAAATACTTATTTTGTGGGTTCAGAGGACCATAAAACATTAATTTCTGGTGAAATATCGGTATCGAATTTTTGATGGAATGCAATACCCTCTCTATGTACTATGTACATTCTACAGAGAAAATCTCTCTCTCTCTCCCTCTCTCTCTCTCTCTCTCTCTCTCTTTCAAGTCACCCTCCGTGGTGTAATGGTTACCATGCTAATTTCATATACCCAAGGTCGCGAGTTCAAACCCGGCGGAGGACGATGGATTTTTTCGGGTGTAAAAATCCTTAGCATGGCTTCCTTCGGAAGGGCAGTAAAGCTGATGGCCCCGTGTCGTAGATTTACGGTACGTAACAGAACCTCAAGGCCTGATAGAGACCTCTGGGAAAAATTAAGTGGTCTTTCACGCCCAATATAGAATGGGACGCTGAGAGCCACAGCAGTTAAAGAGCGTCCATAAATAACACGCCATTTACATTTTTTACAGAGAATCTCGACACTGAGATTTCACCGGAAATACATATTTAAGACCTCCTGAATCCAAAAGAATTAGAAAAAGGTCCTGTTGTCTGTCTTGTGTGTGTGTGTGTCTGCGTTTCGGTGAACAACATAACTCAAATACGAAAAATACAGTAAATATCAATTGGTATATAGGTTCAGTATGCGATACGAAGATTCTCAGGAAAACTCCGCAACTCCCAACTAACCTTTACATGGAATATTTTTCGCATATTTTGATTTTCCCAAAAATTGATCTAATGATTTCGATTAAAATATTATACTATGTATGTTTAAGATGTTTTCATTACAAACAAAAGAATATCTTGACTTTTCTGGGAATAGCCTCCGAATACGAGAGGCATTCAATAAGTCCTTAGAAAATGCAAGAAATGACACTCGTAGCATCGATAAAACTCTGTATTCAGTAACCGTCGTCTCTTACTAGATGTCTAGTTTCGTTGCCATAAGCCATTGAATCAATAATCTTGTGCTTCTTTAGAGCATATATGTATGTAGCTTAATGTCCTTTAACCTGGTTGGTCATATCGGACGAAGAAAAAAATCGGTGAATTGATGTTCAAATTATCTCGGGGTCCATGGAGCTTAAAGTTACTTGACATTCGTCTTTTCAGGATAAGGGAAAACTGCCATAAAAACCTTATCCGGGTAAATCACCCTAAGCGTGATTCGAATTCGCGACCTGTTGAATTTTAGGCAGTCACGCTACCAACATATCAAATATTATAATACATATTTATAGCAGTTAAAAGTTTGAACTATTTCTTAAAAGCCCATATACTAGGCTCGACTGATAAGTACCAGGCCCCACACAGATATGGCGCCACTAGACCAGTTAGACGGTAGCATTGTATAGTTTAACTCTAGACTACCTTGTATCCATAGTTACAGGTCAATAGCTTGTTTATTTTTCGAATGGAGCATTTTAAACAAGACGACTTTGGAGTTTCCACGAAAATGGAGGATTTGGAAAAACGAGAAGTGACTAAATACTTCCATTTGAAAGACTTAACGCCTAAAGAAATCAAGGAAAGACTGCTCCTTCATATTCAATGATTAAAAGGTGGGTTCCAGAGTTTAAAATAGAACGTACAAGCACTAGTGATGAGCCTCGCTCTGGACGCCCTGTAGAAGTGACAACTCCAGAGATCATTGAAAAAATTCATCGTTTGGTACTGGAAGACCGCAGATTAAAGTTGTTTGAGATAGCAGAGGCTGTAAACATATCAAAAGCACGTGCAAGTAATATTTTAAATAATGGTTTGGGCTTTCACAAGGTCTGTGCAAAATGGGTGCCGCGTTTGTTGACACCTGATCAAAAATTGCAATGAAAAACTGTTTCTGTTAAGAATGTGGAACTCTGCCGTAAAAATGCCAGTGAATTTTTGAGACGGCTTATTCCCATGGATGAAACTTGGATACATCACTACACTCCAGAAAGCAAATCACAGTCAAAACAGTGGACTGCGCCAGGTGAACCAACTCCAAAAAAGCCAAAGTCAATTTTGACAGTTAACACGTTTATGGCGAGTGTTTTCTGAGATGCACATGGAATTGTGTTTATTGATTACTTGGAAAAGGGTAAAAGTATCACTGGTGACTACTATGCAGCTTACTGCAACGTTTGAGTGATGAGGTGAAAAGAAAAAGACCTCATCTTGTTTCATCACGACAATGCTCCGGTCCATCATTCAGTCATTGCAATGGGAAAAATGTGCGAATTAAAGTTGGAATTGCTTGAGCATCCACCCTATTCACCAGATCTAGCACACAGTGTTCCCAAACCTCAAAAAGTTCCTTGGAGGACGAAGATTTCACAGCAACGAGGAGGTCATTGATAAATCGCACTACAGAGATGGTTTATTTAAATTAGAACATCGATAAAACAAATGTAATACCTTTCTGGAGATTATGTTGAGAAATAAGACAAAAAAAAAAATGTAGATGCTGTTTCCATTGAGAGGCCCGGGATTCATCAGCCGGCTCTGGTATATTTATTACACGCACGCACTTCTTCACAACAAGAGGTACCTACTAACGCAGATTTATTCACAGCAGGGTAACGCAATACTCAGGTCGAGTGTAAACAAAAGAAAGCAAGTAAGACTGGTTTTCGCAAGCAGCAAGTAGAATAGACTTTGATTGTGCGGACCGCAGTCATTGAAGCGAGAACTGGCGATTGTGTCACACAGAGATTTCTCCTCTGGTGATTTGGCGTGATCAGCAAACACTGAGATTATCACATATGTGTGTCAGCCACACTCGAACAATCAGCTGTTCAACAGTAGTTACTCATGAAACAAGATGGCGTTTTATATTGTGAGTAGGAAGCTTGCGAAACGAGGCTTGGGCCGCTATTACTTTCTCTACACGTATTCAGTACATAGTGCATAGAGAAGATATTGTATTACACCCAAAAATTCTATACCAGATTTCACCGGCAATACATGTTTTGGGTCCCCCTGAATCCAAACAAAAGAAGCATTTCTGGAAAAAGGTCCGTGTGTGTGTGTGTGTCTGCGCGTGTCTGTGGACAGCATAGGTCAAAAACGAAAAGACCGTTAAATACCAAAATTGGTATTTAAGTTTGGTATCTTGCAAGATGGCGACACGAAGATGTTCAGCTACCCTTTACATGGAATTTTTTTCGAAAATTTTGATTTTCTCAAAAATGGCTCTAACGATTTCGATTAAAATATCGAAAATCAAAGATATTTACCTGACAAATAAAATGCATATTCTGAATTTTCTGGGAATAGCCTCTGAAGACTACTTTATTCTGGATGAATTTTACAGAATTTTGCATAACTGCTAAACCTTAAGAGATGGACAAATACTTACTTCACAAAAAATGTGGAGCACATTAAAACACACAATTTATGTTATTAATTTTTTTTCGTGGAGTTGAACGTTTTTGAGATATTTCTTGTTTTAGGTTTCAGCTTTAAGAAAGATACTTTTCTCATACGGGAATTTGTCAACTCCTATCCATAAAAATAAAGAAACTTCATTCACATAGCAACCAGCTTTTGCCTATCACTTTAATCTACGGTGCTCCCTTATTTTGCTTCTAGTTACAAGGAAGCAAGTAATAAGACTATTTCTGCTAATTTTTTCTCGATTAGCATGAAGTAAATAGAAGCATTAGCTTTTTAACAATAATTTGTTGCAGAGATGTAGAGAAAGTCGTGTGAATGGATCACATCAGATTTTTTTTAAAAAGTCCTCAATATTTATAGACATATTATAATTACAAATAGATTGTTTTACCTGTTTCACGGTGTTCATGCTTAATGGTCTGCGATATTCAGGTGTTGCCTTCCTGAGCATCAGTGCTGACAACACAATGGCTTCCTCGTACAAAACGAAAACATTGAATACGACCGAGGCAGTGTAGCAGTTGTAATTTCTCTGGTTCAGATGTTCATAACAACCGTCATTTTATGGATCGATACCAGCTTTCAGAGTCATATCCTACTTGAATGAGACCGTGGACGCATAAACTAAAGTTGGCTACAATGGAGAACTTTTAGCATTAGCTGTCTAAAAACATATTACAAATATCTCCTTTTGATTTCACTATCTGTTAATCAGGTAAATATTCACCTGATATTATTTCAATTCGCATTTTGTTGTTCTTACAAGTATACAGGAACCGCTGTACAAAACTATACACTTCAAATGGTAGATCTATAAATTCTAACCTTGAGATATAAAATATTTCGTGCGTGAGATCACGAAACAAAAATTTGATGTGTTCCATTTACAGAATTTCTCCACCTGTTCTGCTATTAACTATTCTCATAACAGATTATTCTGTTATCTATTGCAAGTGAATCGAAATAAACCTTTGCAGAATGTTCGTATTACTTAGTTCCTTTCAAGTAGAAAGAAAATGAGGGAGTACGCTGGTTACTATATGATTGAAATTCAGTTTCCTTGCATGGCTAGGAGTTAACAAATCCCCGTATGAGAAAAGTATTTAAAAAATGAAACCAACAAAAAATATCAGAAATGTTTAACTCCATACAAATAAAATTGGTATGGTATAAACTGCGTTTCAACGAGATCTACGTATTTAATATACAATATTTAAATAAATATTGTTAACACATTCACATGCTCTTCTCCACATCTGGGTAGCAAATTAATATCGAAAATATATTCTTCTACTTCATGCTAATCGACATAAACTTGAGAAGAAATTATCTTATTGTTTGCTCTCTTGTAAGTCGAAGGAAAATAAGGGAATACACTAGGTTAAATCGATATTCAAATGTTTTAAAAGTTGCCAAGCGGTGGAAATCTTTGTGTGGCCAGGAGTTGATAAATTCCCGTATGAGAAAAGTTTTAAGTATTTTAAAACTGAAGCCAATAACAAGCAACTATCAAAATTGCCAACCTCACGAAAAACCATGTATACCTGTGTGTTTTAAGCAGATCGACATTTTTTGAGTAGTAAGTTTTTGTATAGCTCCTGCGGTTTACTAGTTATGCAAAATTCAGCAAAATTCATCCGGAATAAAGAGGTCTTCAGAGGCTATTGCCAGAAAATTCAAGATATACATTTTATTTGTCACGTAAATATCTCTAATATACGATATTTATAGCAAAATCGTTAGGGCCATTTTTGAGAAAATCAAACTTTTTGGATTTTTTTCTATGTAAAGGGTAGTTAGGGGTTGGGATATTTTTCTGAAAATCTTCGTGTCGCATCCTTGGAAGATACTAAACTCAAATCCCAAGTTTGGTATTTAACCCACTTTTGTATTTGAGTTATCGTGTACGCGCGCACACACACACACACACACACACACACACACACACACACACGGACCTGTTTGTAAAAATCTGATGTGTTTCATTCACATAACTTTCTCTACATCTCTGTTACAAATTATTGTTAAAAAGCTTATGCTTCTTTTTACTTCATGCTAATCTAGAACAACATTAGCAGAAATAGTCTTATTACTTGGTCTCTTGTAAGTAAAAGGGAAAAAATCTAATGTGTTCCATTCACATGATGTCCTCTAACTATTCGGTAAACAACCCTTTTATTCAAAACATTAAAAAGTTGTCTTGGCGTTTGAGAAAAACTATATGTTTTAATGAGATCTACATTTTTTTTGTGTAGTAAATGTCTGTATATCTCTTACGGTTTGCCAGTTATAGTCACCCAGATTGAAGAGATCTTCAGAGCTTATTCCCAGAGAATTCAATATACATTTCGTTTGTCATAAAAGATCTTATACATAAGGTATTTATTCAAAATCGTTAGAGCCTTTTTGAGAAAATCAAAATTTTCGAAAAATGTTCCATGTAAAGGGTAGTTTGGGGTGTGAGGATTTTCTTGAAAATCTTCGTGTCGCATCCTTGGGACATACCAAACTTAAATACCAAGTTTGATATTTAACGGTCTTTTCGTTTTTGAGCTATACTGTCCACAGACCACACACACACACACACACACACACACACACACACACACACACATAGACCTTTTTCTAAATTTATTTTTTTGATTCAGGGGGTCCAAAACATGTATTTCCGGTGAAATCTCGGTTTTTAGATATACAGCATGTACATAATGTGTGTAGAGAAAGTAAAAATAAAATAGTTCAACAAAACCTAAAATTAATAATACACTTTAATGATGAATTATAGCTATTTTTCTTGACAATAACATCATTAGTCAAAAGAATTAATCTCACTATAGCATATTCTCTCTAAAGACCCGAAGCTTTAATACCTTTCGACTTCTCATAAAAATACGTCTGTTTCATTATCCTTGGTTTCGCATGACTACACAAATAAGCTTTCCTTAACTTTTCTGCAAGTATATTGATATAAATTGTTGCTCTTGGCCTGCTTTTAAATGTTCTCCTGTTGAACCATGAAAATCGTCCTCTTCACTCATTTTTACTTTCTCTATACGTACTATGCACATAGTGTACAGAGAAGGTATTGTTCTGAACCCAAAAATTCGATTCCGAGATTTCACCGGAAATACATGTTTTAGGGTCCCCTGTATCCATAAAAATCATTTTCAGAAAAAGATCCGTGTATCTGTAAACACGATAACTCAAAAACGAAAAGTCGGTAAAATACCACACTTGGTATTTACGTTTAGTATCTTACAGGGATGCGACACAAATATTTTGAAAAAATCCCCCCCACCCCTAACTACCCTTTACATGGAACTTTTTTCGAAAATGTTGATTTTCTCAAAAATGGCTCAAACGATTTTTATTAAAATATCGTATATTAAAGATACTTACATGACAAATAAAATGTATATCTTGAATTTTCTGGGAATAGCCTCCGAAGACTACTTTATTCTGGATGAATTTTACGGAATTTTACATAACTGCTAAACCACAAGAGATGGAGAAAAAATTACCTCACAAAAAACGTAGAGCACTTTAAAACAGACACTTTATGTTATACGCAATTTTTTCGTGGTTGATCTTTTTTAAATATTCTTTGTTTTTGGTTTCAGCTTTAAAAAACTTATACTTTTCTCATAAAGGAATTTGTCAACTCCTGTCCATACAAACAAAGGAACTTCAGTCACATAGCAACCAGGTTTTGACTTTCACTTTAACCTATGGTACTCCCTTATTTCGCTTCTACTTACAAGGAAGCAAGTAATAAGACTATTTCTGCTAATTTTTTCTCGATTAGCTTGAAGTAAATAGAAGCATAAGCTTTTTAACAGTAATGTGTTGCAGAGATGTAGAGAAAGTCATGTGAATGGAACACATCAGATTTTTACTTTAAATTTACAAATGAAACTAGCATGTTAAACTGCAGATTATAACAATGTCTTGATTTCCAAAGCCCACATTATTGTTTCTCTAAATATATCGTTTCCGCAATAAATACACTTCATTAAATAAGTAAATATATAACTAATAGTAAAATACTCTAATAGACAGCACGTTACAAAATTAGGTTTAGAAACTCTAAGTAATCATTACAGCGCCGTCTATTTTTATAACAGTTGGTGACATGGTAACCAACGCTGAAGTCAATGCAAATCAACACGCTCTTATATTTGACAACACAAGAAACATGGCTATGGAGTTAACAGAGCCAACTGTTGTGAAATCGATCAATATTTTGCAAATATTTTGGCAATCAACGAATCAATTTTGAAATGTAATGTTTTGGGGGCATTGTAGAGTCGTTTCGATTCGTATGCAACTTTTAGTCGAGACTAAACATTAATGTACAAATTCATTTAGAAAATCAAATTATATAATTGTGTAGAAAAGATGCACATACAATGTTAACATTAATATGGAATATTGAGAACAACTGCGCGCCGAAGACTCCGTTATCTGGTACCACGCTTCCATGGAGAATTGAAATTGATTTGAGTACACTTACCGTATTGAATACTGCATGGAAAAGCGGATTCAAATCGAATTCAATCTTGGATCCAATCCTCTTAAAAAATGGGATCGGAATGAAATCGAATCGAAACATGTTGCATGGAAACACCTCGGTATTCAAATCGTTTTGAGTACGGCAAAGAAACTCTTCTTCTGCTATACTCGTTGCACGCGGTAGTCATTTGTTAATCGTTTTTATTTTAATTGCTCTGCGGTAGATTATAATCACTTCTATGGTTTGTATAGTTGGCAATGTATTTTCAAATAGAATTATTTAATTTCTAAAACTGCAAGCAGCCAGCTATGGAATACAGAGTAACATGCTGGGACCATACAGAGTTAAACAAACTGATACAGAGACGGGCGGTTAAATTCATAAAGAGAGGTAAAGATTTTGGGCTTACGAAAGGCGAAGAGAATAAATGGGAGCCGCTAAAACACATAGGTTAGTCGCACTATTTAAAGTTTATACTGGTACAACTGCATGGGTGAACGTTAGAAGGAGTTAGAAAACCCGGCATACTACGGACGAAACGATCATTTGTATAAAATTAAGGGTAGAAGGAACAGAACCGACGTAGGAAAATTTTCTTTTGTTAATAGGACCATTGAAGACTGTAATGAATTGCCTGTAGCAGGTCATATCGGACGATGAATGAAATTGGTGAAATGATGTTGAAATGATCTCGGGGTCCATGGAACTTAAAGTTACTCGACATTCGTCTTCTCAGGATAAGGGAAAGCCCCGAAAAAAACCTTATCCGGGTAACTCACGCTAAGCGAGATTCGAACTCACGACCTGTTGTACGGTATTAATGTTGACGTTTCATAATAACTGTTTATAAACTAGCTGTTAATTGACATAAGTATTGCTATACTGAATAAGAAGTAGTTAGGCATTTAAAAAAAAGCAAACATGTATACGTAATATGTCAGTTGTATAACTATTCTTAATTTAACTGTAAGATTATTATTGTAAGTGAAGTTTGTACTTTAACTCTGCCAGCGGACAGAGAATAAATACATACATACAAATAGCTTGTGTTGCATGTATGCGTATTCAGCAAAGCCAAGATAATGCAGAAAGTACGCATCTGCTTCGTGACACAAACCCCAATACGGACGGGGCTGTTGACGCCAGCAGTTCACGCTCCAGTACATCATAAGACGCCTGCATCACCGTTACGTCACACACGGTAAAGCTTTTAAATGTGACGGAAGTACACGTGTAGGGGACGCATTATTATAGCGTGGGTTGCTGCGTGTTACGCAACACAACATATCGAAGGAAATAAAGGTGCGATCAGAATGCTGCAGCCAGCCAACCAGTTCATCCAATCTCTCTTCCTTATCACTTTTAATGAATGGAAAAGAAGATTTCTCTTCCTATTTCATATCTTGTATCTTCCGTCAATTCTTTCTCTTAATGAATGAGCAAAGGCTTAAAACAGATTCCTAACCAACTCTACTGGTACATTTATACGGTTTTAATTGTCAATAGCAGCTAAACGGATTGGATTTCAAGTTAGTTGAAAAATTCGTGCATCTACTTCACGCTAATCGAGATAAACATTAACTGCATATTTTCTTGTAGGTACAAGGAAAATGAGGGCAATGTTGGTTAGACTGACAGTCAACTCTTTTAAGAGCAGATCGCTATGCGACCAGATGAAAAAATAAAGGAAAAAAAATCTGAAGTGTTCCATTCACACAACTTCTCTACATTTATGCAACAAATTATTGTTAAAAAGCTTATGCTTCTATTTACTTCAAGCTAATCGAGAAAAAATTAGCAGAAAAATCTTATTACTCGCTTACTTGTAAGTAGAAGCGAAATAAAGGAATGCCATAGGTTGAAGTGATAGTCAAAAGCTGGTTACTATGTGACTGAAGTTCCTTGGTTTGTATGGACAGGAGTTGGCATATTCCCGTATGAGAAAAACGTTTTTTTAAAGCTGAAACCAATAACAAGGACTAGCTCAAAAACGATCAACTCCATGAAAAAATGTATATTACATAGATTGTGTGTTTTAACGTGCTCTACATTTTGTGTGTGGTAAGTTTTTGTCCATCTTTTACCCTTTAGCAGTTATGCAAAATTCCATAAAATTCATCCAGAATAAAGTAGTCTTCAGAGGCTATTCCCAGAAAATTCTAGATATACATTTTGTTTGTCAGGCAAATATCTTTAATATACGATATTTTTATAAAAATCGTTAATAGCCATTTTTGAGAAAATAAAAATGTTCGAAAAAAGTTCCATGTAAAGGGTAGTTGGGGGTGGGGGGATTTTCTTGAAAATCTTCGTGTCGCATCCTTGGAAGATACCAAATCTAAATACCAAGTTTGGTTATTAACAGTATTTTCGTTTTTGAGCTATGCTGTCCACAGACTCACAGACACGGACACAACGGACATTTTTCTAAAAATGCTTTTTCTGTATTCAGGGGGTCTCAAAACATATTTCCGGTGAAATCCCGGTATTGAATTTTTGGGTGAATTATAATACCTTCTCTGTGCACTATGTACATAGTATGTGTAGAGAAATTAAAAAAAAAACAACAGAACTATTCTTAAAATAAGGTTATTCTATTCGTGCATCTACTTCACGTGATCAAGATAAACATTAGCTACATTAAACATTTTACTGCATATTTTCTTGTACGTACAAGGAAAATGAGAGAAATATTGGTTAGAGTGAGTCAACTCTTTTAAGAGCAAATCGCTGTGCGACCAGATGAAAACAGAAAGAAAATAAAAATGAATGACGTCTTTAGTTGCCTACACATACACACACACACACACACACACACACACGCACACACACACACACACACACACACACACACACACACACACGCAATGCATTTGATAACATAAGTTTTGTGTTTTAGTGACTTCTACATTTTTTGTTCCATCTCTTACGGTTTAGCAGTTAAGTAAAAGCAATTCGGAATGGTGGATTCCAAAGGTTATTCCCGGAAAATGCAAGATATACAATTTATTTGTGATGTAAATATCTTTAATACATGGCATTTTAAAATAAATCTTGCCGTATAATGGATTTTCCTGAGCCACTTCCTAGGAATATGCTGAACTGGATAGCATGTGGCTGTTAACGAATTCAGCAAAATTCATCCAGAATGAACAGGCCTTCTGACGCTATTCCCAGAAAATTTAAAATATACATTTTATTTGTCATGTAAATATCTTTAATATACGAGATTTTAATCAAAATCGTTAAAGCCATTTTGAAAAAAACAGAATTTTCGAAATGCTTTCCATGCAAAGGGTAGTTGAGGGTGGGGAATTTTCTTGAAAACCTTCGTGTCGCATTCTTAGAAGATACTGAACTTAAGTATCAAGTTTGGAATTAAGAGCTTTTCCTTTTGAGGTATACTGTCCTCACACTCACACACACGCACACACACAAAGGGACATTTTTTTTAAAAATTCTCTTTTTGGATTCAGTGGGTCCCAAAACATGTATTTCCGGTGAAATCTCAGCATAGGACTTTGGGGTGCAACACACTACCTTCTCTATACACTATGTTCATAGTACGTGTAGAGAAAGTAAAATTTTGGTGTGTTACATTCACATGACTTTCTCTGCCTGTTCAGTATTTAAAATTCCTAAAAGAAGCTTATTCGTGCTTTTACTTCATGCTAATCGAGATAAACATTAACAGAAATGGTTTTTACTACATATTTTCTTGCAGGTAAGGGGAAATAAGGAAAATATCGACTAAAGTGACAGTCAATTCCTTTAAGCGTAGGTCGTTACGCGACGGCCTTGGGATTTCGTTCTTCTTGAACGACCAGGATGAAAAAAGAAAGAGAAAATCTGTGTTACACTCACATGACTTTCTCTAGCTGCTCTACGAACCTCCTACAAAACATGATTCTTCTTTGTACACAATGCTAATCGAGATAAACATTAGCAGAATGTTCTTATTACTTAGTTCCTTATAAGTAGAAGGGAATGAGGGAATGCGCTATGCTAAAGTGATTGTCAAATGTTTTAAAAGCTATCGTTATGCAATTGTCATTGCAAATCACTTCTTTGCTTGGCCAAGAGTAGAACAAAAGACACTTCCTGTGTGAGAAAAGTTTAAGTACCTACTTCACAATTGAAACCAATAACAAGGAATAGCTCGGAAACGGTCACCTCCACAACAAAAACGTAAAGGATATAAATTGTGTTTTGTCGTGATGTACATTTTTTGTGCAGTGAGTTTTTTTTTTTTAGCTCTTACGGTTTAGCAGTTAAGCAAAATTCGGCAAAATTAATCCAGAATAAAGAGGTGTTCAGAGGCTACTCCCCAAAAATTCGAGATATACATTTTATTTCGGACATATATAGCTTTAATATACGGGATTTTAATCACAATCGTTAGTCATTTTTAAGAAAATCAAAACTTTTGAAATTCTTTCCATATAAAGGGTAGTTTATGGTGGGGAGTTTTTTTGAAAATCTTCGTGTCGCATCCTTGGAAGATGCTAAACCTAAATACCAAGTTTGGTATTTAACGGTCTTTTCGTTTTGGGGCTATGCTGTCCACAGACAGACACACGGACATTTTTTAAAAATGCTTTTTTCGGACTCAGGAGACCCCAAAACATATATTTCCGGTGAAATCTCGGTATCGAATTTTTTGGGTGCATTACAATACCTTCTCTATCCCCATGTATATTGTACATATGGGACTAGAGAAAGTAACAAAAATGAATGACCACTTGGTTGACTACGCGCGCACAAACACACACTCGCTCGCTCACAAAATTTGATAACTCAAGCTGTGTGTTTTAACGACATTGCATGTTTTGCGAAGTAAATATTTGTTCCATCCCTTACGGTCAACCAGTTAAGCAACAGTTGTCCAGGATGAAGTGAATTTCAGAGGTTATTCCCATAAAATTCAAGATAGTTTTATTTGTGATGTAAATATCTTTAATCAAAATCGTTAGAGACATTTTAAAGAAGATGGAAATTTCGGAAATCTTTCCATGTATTGGGTACCTAGTTTGGTGTGGGGGATTGTCCTAAGAATCTTCGTGTACCTTCCTTGGAAGATGCTGAACCTAGTATAACGTTTGGTATTTAAACGACTTTTCGTTTTTATTTCTCTAGTCCTATATACAACGTATATAGTGGATAGAGAGGGTATTGCATTCCACCCAAAAATTCGATGTCGAGATTCCCCGGAAATATGTTCTGAAGTGCCCTAAGTAGGAAAAAAGCACTTTTAGAAAAAGGTTTATATTTTGTGTGTTTATGGGCAGTATAACTCAAAAACGAAAGTCCGTTAATTATCAAACTTGGTATTTAGGTTTATATATTCCAAGGGTACGACAAGATTTTCAAGAAAATCCCCCCACCACAAACTAACCTGCAATTATCTACAGTGAAACATTTTTGATCATTTTGTTTTTCTCAAAAATGGCTCTAACAATTTTGATTAAAGTGTCGTATATTAAAGTCATTTCCATCACAAATAAAATATATGTTTTGACTTTTCTGGGAATAGCCTCTGAAGAACTCTTTATTCTGGATGAGTTTGGCAGAACTTTGCATAACGATTAAACTGTAAGAGATAGACAAACCTTACTGCACAAAAAATGCAGATCTCGTTAAAACATATAATTTAGTCATAGACGTTTTTCTTGTAGAGTTGACCGTTTTCGAGATATTCTTTGTTATTGGTTTCAATTTTAAAATGCCTAACTTTTCTCAAACGGGACCATGCAAAGGAAACGAAGCGGCCATCTTTTAAAATATTTGACTATCGCTTTAGCCTAGTGAATTCCCTTATTTCCCTTCTACTTACAAGGAAGCAAGCAATAAGAGCAATTTTGATGTTTATCTCGAATTTTATATACGTAGATAACATAATCTCTAGCAAGAATAGTTTTGTATATGGAACAGCTAGTGAAAGTTATGTGAATGTAACACATAACATTTTTTAAAGTGTTATTTTCTTGGAAAAGTCGCGGATAACAGTTGTAAACCCTTGGTTTAAAGAATCGCCAGCCACAATCTGTTAATGCAGCGTACAGAAGTCCATATCTTGTACTGTGGAATGTGGAAACAATTACTGTATGATAATGATGGCATTCCTGTCTGGTCAACAAAGAACATACAACGGTCTCTGATTGCAACCACTTACAAGCAGTTAGGTGCTTTCTTAATATTTGTATTTAGTGAATTCTGAATTATTTCCTTAGGTGCTCAGAATTCCAAATTACCACAAATAGTACATCGTAAGAGATAGACAAAAAGTACGTATATATTAGAAACAACTCGTCTGTAAGTTATTTTCGCTGGGTTTAAATCGTTTTACTTTACGCGCACGCACGCACGCACGCACGCGCCCACGCACACACGCACGCACGCACGCACGCACGCACGCACGCACGCACGCACACACACACACTTCCAGACTCTGTGGGGATAGGGAATAATTCTGGTCAAAGAAAAATTCCCCGCACCAGCCGGGAATCCAACCCGGGATCTCCGTGGGAGAAGTCAGCTCGCTGACCACGGAGGCAGTCAAGAACTATTTGTTACAGAGGAAACATCAAAACATTTGCGGTGAAATCTCGGAAAGGAAGACAATACTTCCTCTGCTTAAAGTAAGCACTTAATGTGAGGAGAGAGCTTCTCTACAAGCACGTGCGCTGCGTTTCGTTTAATGCTACATTCACAATTAAATGCAAGCGCAGACGCAACGTAAGCGCAAGACGCAACGCAAGAGCTTTCAAACTCCAAACTTTATCCATGAATTCTGCTTCTTTTCTCTATGCATTACCTATGAATTCAATAATAAACGATCGCACTGCAAGATTTTACAGGGCCTGCTGTACATGCATGCTCTTCTATTTGGCCGTGCCGCGCCATCTCAAGAGGTTATGACAGTCTCCTTGCGATTCCTTCTTTGATTTAATGGGAGTAACTATCATTTATGTCTAGCTTTCTTAGTTCTCATAAATACAAGACGCAGACAGATAATTCTTAGTTTATTAAATGTGTAGCTTTATCTCTTTCTGAAGTCTCTATGATTGTAGTATTTCACTAATTTTGAATGAGCAATTATTGTGACGTCACTGTCGCGAGCGTCAGCTGTTAGTTGTAATATATATATTTTGTAAAAGATTGAGTGAATTTTCTTATGCGATATTGTGGTTGTTATTCAGCTTGTAACTTGCGGAGCGCTAGGAAGATATTCGCGTGGAACTTGCGGATCCAGAAGCCCGTGCCAACTTGTGAATGGTGTCTCCTTGCGTCTGCGCTTGCATCTCATTGTGAATGTTGCACAATACTTGAGCTAGTTGGGGTAAATTAAATAAGATATTCACTCCCCCCCCCCCCGCGGCCAAGATAAGCTGCGCGCTTGTAGTGTTGAACAAAGATTACTTTTATCACAAGTTTATGGTCTGGAGGAAGTCCTTCTACACCACTTAACCATATCCGGTATGAACGGAAGTGATGCCTGTTGTACATGTGTATTACTCACTTTAAACATCTACAATCTAAACAATGACACATGACATTTTTCCTGCCCTACACACAACAAAATACGTCATTCTCTATTTTTAAAAACCAACAATAGTCTAGTGCCGACATTCACACGACTTTCTCTACATCTCTTTAACAAGTTTTCGTTAAAAAGCTTATTCTCCTATCTACCTCTACCTAGTCGAGATAAACACAAACAGGAATGGTCTTGTTACTTATTTCTTTTTAAGTAGAAGGAAACTAAGGGAATGCACTAGGCTAAACCGACAGTCACATGATTTAAAATGTGGTTGCTGTGTGCTTGAAATCCGTTTCTTTACGTGACCAGGAGGTGAAAAATTTAGATATAAGAAAAGTCTAAATATTTTAAAACTGAAACTAATAACAAGGGATATCTCAAAAATAGTAAATTCCACGAAAAAAGTGTATACAACATAATTTGTGCGTTTCAACGAGATCTACATTTCTTGTGAAGTAAGTTTTGTCATATCTCTTACGGTTTACGAGATACGCAAAATTCAGAAAAATTCATCCAGAATAAATAGATCTTCAGAGGCTATTTCATGAAATGTAAATATCTTTAATATACGGTATTTTAATCAAATTCATTAGAGTTAAGGTTTGAGAAGATCAATATTTTCGATTTTTTTTTTTTCATTTAAACGGTAGTTTGGAGTGGGAGGATTTTGCGCAAAATCTTCGTGTTGCATCTTTTGGTATTTTATCGACATTTCATTTTTGAGTTATCCTGTTAACACACTCACACCCATGTAACAGCAGTTCATAAAGAAAGTCATGTGAATGGACATAACAGATTTTACTTTCTCTACATAGTATGTTACGTGGTAGAGAAAGTAAAAATCTATGTTCCATTCACATGACTTTCTTTATAAACTACTATTACAAAATATTATTCCTAATGGTTAATGCGATAGTCAAAAGACAGTCACTATGTGATACAATTTGAAAAGCTGTTCGTTTGCACGGTCAGGAGAGATGAAAGAATAAGAAAATGGTAAACTCTAAACAAAGCAAAACAAAACAAAAACAGCTTATAACATAAATTGCGTGTTTTAATGAGAGATACATTTTTTGTGTGTTACGTTTCTACCAATCTTTTACGATGCACCAGTTGTGCAAATTTCCAGAATGAAAAAGTCTTCAGAGCCTATTCCCAATAAATTCCAATATAATTATATTCGTCATGTAAATATCTTTAACATAATACGGTATTTTAATCAACATCGTTTCAGCCATTTTTGAGAAAAATAATATTTTCAACAATTTTTTTCATGTAAAAGGTACCTAGTTTGGGGTGAGAAGATTTTTTTGAAAATCTTAGTGTTGCATCCTTGGAATTTAACGGTATCTTCATTTTTGACCTATGCTGTTCAAACATACACCCTCTGGCCTTTTTTCTACTTTTTTTGGAGTCCGGGACCTCAAAACAGGAATTTTCGGTGAAATCTCGATGATTCTTGGGTGAAATACAATACCTTCTCTACCTACTATATGTATAGCACCTGTAGAGAAAGTAAAAGGGAAAAAATCTCATGTTCCATTCACATTACTTTCTCTACATCTCTGCGAAAACTATTGTTAAAATGCTTCTGCATCCATTTGCTTCTTGCTAATTGAGAAAAATTAGCAGAAATAGTCTTATTACTTGCTTCTTTGTAAGTAGAAGCGAAATAAGGGAGTACCGTAGGTTAAAGTGATAGTCAAAAGCTGGTTGCTATGTAACTGAAGTTCTCTTGTTTGCATACACAGGAGTTGACAAATTCCTGCGTGAGAAAAGAATGTTTTTCAAAGCTGAAACAAAAAAGAAGGAATATCTTAAACACGATCAATTCCACGAAAAACATGTATATAACATAAACTGTGTGTTTTAATGTGCTCTACATTTTTATGTGGTAAGTTTTTGTCCATCTCTTATAGTTTAGCAGTTATGCAAAATTCCGTAAAATTCATCCAGAATTAAGTAGTCTTCAGAGGCTATTCCCAGAAAATTCAAGATATACATTTTATTTGTCAGGTAAATATCTTTAATATACGAAATTTTAATCAAAATCGTTAGAGCCATTTTTGAGAAAAAAAAACATTTTCGAAAAAAGTTCCATGTAAAGGGTACTTGGGGGTGGGGTGATTTTTCTCAAAATCCTCGGGTCGCATCCCTGGAAGATACTAAACTTAAATACCACGTTTGGTAATTTACTGACTTTTCGTTTTTGAGTTATCGTGTTCACAGACACACGGACACACACACACACACACACACACACACACACGGACCTTTTTCTCAAAATGTTTTTTTTTATACAGGGGGTCCTAAAACATGTATTTCCAGTGAAATCGCGGGATCGAATTTTTGGGTGGAATACAATACTTCTCTATCCCTATGTACATTGTACATATGGGGCCAGAGAAAGTAAAAAGGATCAAACATAATACACTTTGATGCATTACGTTCACATGTCTGTTAGTTTTACTTTCTCTGCCGCGTACAATGTAGACCAAGAAGGCTTTGTAGCTCACCCAAAAGTTCGATACCGAGATTTTACCGAACTTACATGTTTTGAGAACCCTTGAATCAAAAAGAAAAACTTTTACAAAAAGGTAATGTGAGTCAGTAAACAGAATAATTGAAAAATCTGATGTATTCCATTCACATAACTTTCTTTTCATCTCTGCAACAAATTATTGTAAAAAAAAACTTCATGATAATCACGAAAAACTCGTAAGTAGAAGGGAAATAAGGGAGTACCATAGGTTAAAGCGGTAGTGAAATCTTTTAAAAGCTGTTACTAATGTGGTTGATGTTCTTTTGTTAAGGTGACGAGTTCCCTGTGAGAAAATGTGTAAGTATTTTAAAACAAACGAATAACAAGGAATGTCTCAAAAACTGTCTACTCCACGAAAAAAATGTACAAAACACAACGCACTACATTTTTTGCTACGTAAGTTTCTGTCTGTCTCTTACGGTTTACCGTTATGCAAAATTTCACAAAATTTATCCGGAATTAAGATGTCTTCAGGGGCTATTCCCATAAAATCAAGATATACCTTTTGTTTGTCATGTAAATATCTTTAATATACGATATTTTAACCAAAATCGTTAGAGCCATTTTTGAGAAATCCATATTTTCGAATTTTTTTCCATGTAAAGGGTAGTTGGGGGTGGGGATTTTCTTGAAAAATCTTCGTGTCGCATCCTTGAAATATACTGAACTTAAATACCAAGTTTGGTAAATTTAACGGTCTCTTCGTTTTTGACCTATGTTGTATAGACATACTCGGACCTTTTTCTAATTTTTGTACTCGGGGGACCTCAAAACAAATATTTAGGTGAAATCTTGACATCGAATTTTTGGGTGGAATACAATAGGCACCTTCTCTATCTACTATGTACATTGTACATATGTGCTAGAGAAAGTAAAACTTATTTACGAAAGTTATGGACACACCTCATTCAGCATTGGAGTAAAAAATCGTATGCATTCGTAGTGTCTTGGACTTGAAGGATCGTCCTTTGTCCTGAAGAACATTTCACCGCATTGAAAAACTTGTTTCCACTTACATCATTGTGCAGAAATAGTGGTACGACTACCCTTTACATGGAAACATTTTTTGAAAATTTTGTATTTCTCAAAAATGGCTCTCACAATTTTGATTAAAATGCCCTGTACTAAAGATATTTACATCACAAATAAAATGTATGTATTGGATTTTCTGGGTATAGCCTCTGAAGACCTCTTTATTCTGGATGAGTTTTGTATAACTGGTAAACCAGTTACACAAAAAATACATAGTTAAAAAACATAGTTTATGTCCTGTAGGTTGTTTAAAAAGTTGGCCATTTCCGATATATTCCTTGTTATTGATTTTAAGTTGCGTAACGTTTTTCAAAAGGCGGCACCGCGGCCGATCCCAAACGTCCGCATGTGGGATTTGTGGTGCATGAAGCGACGTCTGGGCGGATTTTCTTCGGGTCCTCCGGTTTCCCCCGCAGCTCTTTTCACAAATTGCTCCATCATTATCTTTCCTGTCATCCATTTCGCTTGCCTTTCATAACATCCACTTCCTCACGCTCACGGGCCAGGTTCTCCATTCTGTGGTTTCGTGCCGTTGGCTCTTCGACACGCTTCTGACCCGTACGCATCCGCTTCCAAGTCCTAAATATGGGGAGGATAAGCTGACTATGAAACGAACTTTTCTCAAACTTCAACTGTTTCAGATAGCATCCCGCTTTTAAAAGATTTGACCACCGCTTTAGCCTAGTGTATTCCCTATTTCCCTTTTACTTACACGGAAGCAAGTAGTAAGACAAATTCTGCTAATGTTTATCTCGATTAGTGCGATGCAGGGAAAAGAACAATATTCGTAAGATTTCATGGCCGGAGTACAAATTAGAACTAGAAGAATTTTCCGGGCTGCGAAGCCGCGATTTGCTGGAGTTTTCAGGTCCGGACGTTTCATAAACGACTGCGGTGAACAGAAGAATTGTCCGGGCTGAGAAGCCGCGATCTGCTGGAGTTTTCAGGTCCAGACGTTTCATAAACGACTGCGGTGAACAGAAGAATTTTCCGGGCTAAGAAGCCGTGGTCTGCTGGAGTTTTCAGGTCCGGACGTTTCGTTCACGACTGCGGTGAACCTTCACCGAGAAGACTTAGGCCACGCAACTGAAGATGTTCACCGCAATCGTTTACGAAACGTCTGGACCTGAAAACTCCAGCAGACCACGGCTTTTCAGCCCGGAAAATTCTTCTAGTTATAAAAGAATAATATTCTGTAAGAATAGTTTGTTTGTGGAACAATTGGAGAAAAACATGTGAATGAGATCAACTTCCAAGCCCTAGTAATGCTGGAAAGGTTTTAATTCGATTAAACATGAAATAGATCACAGAAACATAAGCTTTCGTAAAAACAGTTAGAGGAAGATATATGAAAATATAGAAAGTAGGTGAGAGAAACTCGAGTAAATGTTACATATGTATATATAAGACATTTTATGTTCTCACGTGTAGACCCGAAACCGTTTATTTCCGGCAAACTAGAGTGGAATGCGTGTTATCTCCCTAATACAGTAAACGCTAGAATAAATAAAACTTTCTTTGCTCCACTTTCAAAATAATTGACTAAATTGCGTCTGTCCGTCATTAGAAGTCAATAAAGCGCATTTGTTTATGCGCACGCAGCGACCTGGTAGTAGCGCGATCTTCTTGAGAACTATGAAAGGCGAAACGACTAAATTTCGTGTTGGAGCTGAACGCGTTGCATGCCGGGGTATACCATACATACTTCCGCCGGAAACTACCATTTTAATATGCAACAATGATACGCTGTATTCGGTTAAATAGCGGTACAAAATGTGTGCATGATCAATTGATAATTCATGTAAACTTCCTATACCTGCTATTGTTTCAACAGAAAACTGTGAAATAGGCGATAATATCCCTCAACAACCGTGTGTTTTAACCATTAAGAGGTTAGAAAGTTAATGTTATTTATATAACATCCATGCAAATGAATTGTATAAACATGGAACCATCTTGTGTACCGTCTCATGTTTGTTGCTTTGAAAATCTCTTTCGGGATCTAAAATGAAGTTACATTATTTACGGATTTCCTAGATGTGTTATACCAAATCTAACCCTACTGAGAATTTGCTTGCATCAAAACGTGTATAAAGCAAGGCATTTTCAAAGTTAATTGAGCATCGTTCTAGATTTCCCATTATCAGCAACATTCATTTTTTTTTTTAGTTTCCCTAATGCGTTTTACAGTAAGTAGAGGAAACATCCTATTCCGATATCGAAATATCCCCGGAAAACACCTTTCGAGGGCCCCGAACTCAAAAGAAAGATCCCAATTACAGTCTATCTGTAATGAACAGCATAGCTGAAAAACCAAAAGTAGACATTCAAGTTCAGCATCTTCTAAAAAGGCAAGATTTTCAAGAACCCGCACCCCCCTCCCTCTGAGGAACCGACTATCCTCTTTGTATGCTAAATTTTTCGGTTTTTGTTCCTTTTATTATTATTTAAAATGGTTCTAAACATCTTGTTGCCCATCTCGGTAGTGTAGGCCTCACATTCAAGAGGTCCCACGTTCCAATCTCTCTGAAGTGAACAGGGTTTTTCCTAGCTTTCCCCTAAACTGAATAGCCGAATGTCGAGTAACTTTAAACTCCATTTGAGCATCATTAAACCGATTTCATTCATCATTCGATATGACCAACCAGGTTAAAGGACTTAAGCTCAAAAATGTGTTAAATTTTTATATGCTTAACATATTTACATGATAAAATACATTCTGTATTTTTATTTTCTGTACACACGTACTATATACATATCGTACAGAGAAGGTGTTGTATTGCACCCAAAAATTCAATAGCGAGATTACACCGCAAATACATGTTTTGTGTCCTCCTGAATAAAAAAAAAAGCATTTTTAGAAAAATGTCCGAGTGTGTGTATGTGTGTGTGTGTGTGTGTGTGTGAGTCTGTGGGCAGCATAGCTCAAAAACGAAGAGTCCGTTAAATACCGAACTTAGTAATGAAGTCGGTATCTTCTAAGGATACGACACAAAGAATCTCAAGAAAATTCCCCCATCCCCAACTAACCTTTACAAGGAAACATTTTGGAAAGTTTTGATATTCTTCAAAAATGGCTCTAACGATTTTGATTAAAATCTCCTATATTTAAGATATTTACATTTCAAATAAAATGTATATCTTGAATTTTCTGGGAATGGCCTCTAAAGATCTCTTTATTCTTAATGAATTTTATCTAATTTTGCAGAACAGGTAAACAAGAGATAAGCAAAACTTATTTAACAAAAAATGTAGATCCCGTTAAAACACCCAATTTATGTTAGATACATTTATTTCGTGACGTTGACCGTTTTTACTTTCTCTACACGCACCATGTGTATAGTGTAGAGAAGTTATTGCACTCCACCCAAAAATTCGATACCTAGATTTCACCGGAAATATATGTTTTAGGGTCCCTTATATCCAAAAAAGGCATTTTCAAAAAAAAAAGATCCGCGCGCGCACGTGTGCGTGCCCGTGTGTCTATAAACACGATAACTCAAAAACGAAAAGTCGGTAAAATACCAAACTTGGTATTTAAGTTTAGTATCTTATAGGGATGCGACACGAAGATTTTGAGAAAAATCACCTAACTATCCTTTACATGGAACTTTTTTCGAAAATGTTTATTTTCTCAAAAATGGCTCTAACGATTTTGATTAAAATTTCGTATTTTAAAGATATTTACCTGACAAATAAAATGTATATCTTGAATTTTCTGGGAATAGCCTCTGAAGACTACTTTATTCTGGATCAATTTTACGGAATTTTGAATAACTGCTAAACCGTAAGAGATGGAGCGAAACTTACTACACAAAAAATTTAGAGCACGTCAAAACACACAATTTATGTTATATACATTTTTTTCGTGGAGTTCATCGTTTTTGAGTCATTCCTTGTTTTTGGTTTCTGCTATGAATACTTATACTTTTCTCATACATGAATTTGTCAACTCCTGTCCATACAAACAAAGGAACTTCAGTCACAGAGCAACCAGCTTTTGACTATCACTTTAACCTATGGCATTCCCTTATTTCGCTTCTACTCTCAAGGAAGCAAGTAATAAGATCCAGATCCTTTCTGCTAATTTTTTCTCGATCAGATTAAGAAAAGAGAAGAATAAGCTTTTTGTAGAGATGTGGAGAAAGTCATGTGAATGGAATACATGACAGTTTTTGAGAATAGAATGTTAAGTCCTCTTCATTTGAATGACGTTCCATAACTGGATAACAAAGTCTTGCTATACACAAAATATAGACCTCGTTAAAAAACACGATTTATGTCAAACTATTATGAAACGTTCTTTGTTATTGGTTTGAATTTTTAAATTCACTTTTTAAGTGATGACTTGATAAGTTGTTATTCGATGTGATGCAAAGAGAATGGAATTTGAAAGCCACCTTTTTTTCGGTTTCTACACAACGAAAAAAATGTATATAACATAAATTGTGTGTTTTAACGTGCTCTAAATTTTTATGTGATAAGTTTTTGTGCATCTCTTACGGTTTAGCAGTTATGCAAAATTCCGTAAAATTCATCCAGAATAAAGTAGTCTTCAGAGGCTATTCCCAGAAAATTCAAGATATACATTTTATTTGTCAGGTAAATATCTTTAATATACGAATTGTAATCAAAATCGCTAGTCATTTTTGAGAAAATCAATTGTTTTTAAAAAGTTCCATATAAAGAGTAGTTGGGTGGGGGTTGCGGGGGATTTTCTTGAAAATCTTCGTGTCGCATCCAAGTTTGGTATTCAACGGTCTCTTCGTTTTTGAGCTATGCTGTCCACAGACACATACAAACAGCCACACACGGACTTTTTTCCAAAAAAAAATTGTTTTTGTTATTTTGGATATAATGGGACCCACCACATATATTTCCGGTGATATATCGGTGCATTACAATACCTTCTTCATACACTATGTACATAGCACGTGTAGAGAAAGTAAAACTAAAATAAATGCTTCTTTTTTGGACTCGGGGGCCTCAAAACATATTTTTTCGGTGTAATCGCGACATCGAATTTTTGGGTGCAATTTCCTATACACAATATACGTATAGAGAAAGTAATAAGAAGTAAGAATAGTTTGCAAGAGTAAGCAGTAAGTGATGTCTACTTTAATTCTCAATGCCTGACAAATTACTAATAGTACATGCTCTAAGAAAGAGAGGGTGAAAGAATCACCATTACTTTTCTGTACGAATATTCTTGTAAACGAATTGAAACAAAGCAGAAGCGGCACAATTGCTAGTTCAGCCAAAATCACTCGCTGGCGTTGCATATTTCCTGAAGCTCTTGACACCAAAATACATTGGTATGCCGACTTGTCAAATTCCTTTCCTGTTCTTCTTTGAACTTGCGTGCATTGAGTTTTCCAAATGTGCCAATTCCGAGTGTAAATAAACTGGTCATTTTTATTTTCTCTAGCACGTATGTACAATATACATAGCAGGTTGAGAATGTGGTGTGTTCCACCCAAAAATTCAATACCTATACTTCACCGGAAATATATGTTTTCAGACCCCCAGAATCCCAAAAAAAAAAAAAAAAAAAAAAAAAAAAAAAAGTTTTTAAAATTACAAGTTTATGTATATATGTGTCTGGACAGTATAGCTCAAAAACGAAAAATCCGTTAAATACCAAACTTGGTATTTCAAGCTTAGTATCTCCCAAATATGCGATACGAACTATTTCAAGAAAATTCCTCACCCCAAACTACCCTTTGCATGGAAAAAAAATTCGAAAATTTTGATTTTCTGAAGAATGGTTTTAACGATGTTGATTATAATATCGTATATTAAACATATTTAAAGGACAAATAATATCATATCTTGAATTTCCTGAAATCCTCTTCATTCTGAATGAATTTTAAACAGTGAGAGACAGGCAAAAGCTTTACTATACAAAAAAATGCAGATCTCGTCAAAACACTATGTCGTTTGTCGTGGAGTTAACCGTTTCCGAGACATTCTTTCTTATTTGTTTCAATTTTAAAAACTATTTTCAAACAGGAAATCCGTGTTTTACTCCTAGCCATGTAAAGAAGCGAATTTAAATGACAATTGCAAGCTTTGGCGTAGTGCATTCCCTTGTGTCCCTTCTTCTACTTAATAAGGAGCTAAGCAATAAGCCCTACAATACCTACTCAAATAGATATGATAAAACATTTTACAGTGTAATATAGCATATTTGACCACATCTAGCTGTGATAAAAGTTCTGCCCACCAGCACACCTTTGACCACATCTGTGACTAGAAAATAAAATGACAGACGTTACACGTGTTCAGCGGCTAAAGACAAACTGCTCATTGCCTACTATGAATCACATGAAATGCTCCACAATTCAAAACATGATAATTATAAAAACAGACAAAAGACTGGAAATATATAAAAGCATAGCAGAAGGCCTTATGAAGTGCATCAAGGACATACGAGCCCGCCTGGGTAGTGTGGTGGTAGTGTGTCTGCTTCACATTCAAAAGGTCGTGAGTTCGAATCTTGCTTAGGGTGAGTTGCTCGGATAAGATTTTTTCGGGGTTTTTCCTTATCCTGAGAAGACGAATGTCGAGTAGCTTTAAGCTCCATGGACCCCGAGATCATTTGAGCATCATTTCACCAATTTCATAGCAACCAGGTTAAAGGACGTTAAGCCACATAAAAAAAAAAGATATACGGATAGTGATGTGAGGAAAACCTTAAATGTATTGGAAAGCCAATATTCAGAAGAACAAAATTAATATTATTAAAACAGCAATTAATTAGCATTTTTGCTTGTGTTTCAGTTATTCAAACTCATAAATGTAGTATTTATTAACGTTCTTCGAGGAATGGACTTATTGAAGTTACGTTTTAGGTTAGGTAATACGATGCAATAGAAACTTACATTCTAAACAGAGCAAAACAGGAGCCAGGCATTTTAAAGTTGTAATAAAATACTCGACAGCTTTAATGTGATAGTGTAATATAGGCCTAAGAGCATTTCTGTTAATGATTGTCTCGACTGAATGGAACACTCAGATTATTTTTATGGTTGGTACTGCTCAGCTGGTAAAGCGCAACTTTAGAATTTCATCCTGGTCAGAGCGATAAGTTATCGCTGATTTTAAATGACTCAGAGGTATAACGTCACGTTGGCAAGGCCCACTCTTACGCAGTACGTATTATTGAAGAAGGCGGTGAAGAAGCAGGAAATTTACAACACGCACGCGAGATCACGGACCTCCTTCACGTCTATCTTGTATGTAAAATGGACGTGTGATTATCCAGCTCGGCTGAGATAGAAGGAAATTGCACAAACAGAATTCTCGCTACGTCTTTAGGTCTCTTCATTGCTTTTTGTTCAGATCATGAGCTATACTCAATAGTCCATAGTTAATGTATACTGTGAACTGTGTTTGCTATTCCCATTCAGGAGGCCGAAGGTTCGATACCCGTAGCCCGGCTTTCTGTTCATGAAGCTTTTTACTTTCTCTACACATACTATGTACATAGTGTATAGAGAAGGCATTGTAATGCACCCAAAAATTCAATACCGAGATTACACCGGAAATATATGTTTTCAGACTTCCTGAATCCAAAAAAAAACATTTTTAGAAAAATGTCTGTGTGTGTATCTGTCTAAAAAAAAATGTAAATGGAGTGTTATTTATGGGCGCTCTTTAACTGCTGTGGTTCTCAGCGTCCCATTCTATACTGGGCGTGAAAGAGCGCTTAATTATGCTCAGAGGCCTTTTTATCAGGCTTGAGGTTCTTTAACTACTGTGGTTTTCAGCGTCCCATTCTATACTAGGCGTGAAAGACCGCTTAATTTTGCTCAGAAGCCTCTCTTATCAGGCTTGAGGTTCCGTAAATCTACGACACGGGACCAACGGCGTTACTTCCCTTCCGAAGGAAGCCATGCTAAGGATTTTTACGTCCGAAAAAAACCATCGTCCTCCACCCACCGGGTTTGAACCCGCGATCTTGGGTATATGAAGTTAGCAAGGTAACCATTAGACCACGGAGGGCGACTGTGTGTGTGTGTGTGTGTGTGTGTGTGTGTGTGTGTGTGTGTGTGTGTGTGGGCAGCATAGATCAAAAACAAAAAGTCCGTTAAAAACCAAACTTGGTATTTAGGTTTGATATCTTCCAAGGATGCGACAAAAATATGTTCAAGAAAATCCCCCCACCCCAACTACCCTTTACAGGGAACTTTCTTCGAAAATGTTGATTTTCTTAAAAATGGCTCTAACGATTTTATTACAATATTGTATATTAAAAATATTTACCTGAGAAATAAAATGCATATCTTGAATTTTCTGGGAATAGCCTCTGAAGACTAATTTATTCTGGATCAATTTTAAGGAATTTTGCATAACTGCTAAACCGTAAATGTTGGACAAAACTTACCACACAAAAAATGTAGAACCCTTTAAAACACAATTTATGTTATATACATTTTTTTCCTGGAGTTGATCGCTTTTTAGATATTCCTTATTTTTTGGTTTCAGCTTGGAAAAACAATTTTCTCATACAGGAATTGTCAACTCCTGTCCATACAAACAAAGGAACTTCAGTCACATAGCAACCAGCTTTTGAATGTCACTTTAACCTATGGTACTCCCTTATTTCGCTTCTACTTACAAGGATGCAAGTAATAAGACTATTTCTGCTATTTTTTTCTCGACTAGCATGAAGTAATACAAGCATAAGATTTTTGACAATAATTTGCTGCACAGATGTAGAGAAAGTCATGTGAATGGAACACATACGATTTTTTTGGATACAAGGGACCCTAAAATATATATTTCCAGTGAAATCTCGGTATGGAATTTTTTGGGTGGAGTGCAATATCTTCTCTATACACTATGTACATAGTACGTGCAGAGAAAGTAAAAAGCAGTAACCACGTGCAAGAAGAAGAGTTACTTTACCTTACTCAAAGCGATTTGAATACGGAGATGTTTCCAGGCAACATACTTCTCTCATTCTGATCTCACTTTTTAAGTGGATCGGATCCAAGATTCCGCGTTTCCATGCAGTATTCAACACGATGCGTGTACTCAAATCCCCCATGGAAACGTGGTAATTGTCTCTCTCCACCACTTTAAATATTATTTCTATTTTCAGATATTAATAATTGCACTTTACATGGAACATTTTTAAAAATTTTGTTTTTCTAAAATATATGATTCTAACGATGTTGTATATTCAAGATGTTTACAAGGCAAATCAAGTGTATATCAATGTCTTGGGAATTAGTACTGAAGTACTCTTCACTCTGAACGACTTTTGCCTAACTGCTAAACGTAAGAGATAGACAAAAACTTATCACACAGAAAACCTGTCACGTTAAAACACAATTTATGTTACACTTTTGTACAGCTAACCATTTCCGAGACATTCCCTGTTTAAAATACTTCTCAAACGAAAAGTCCCCATCCGTTTCATATCTCTTGTTTTAATCCTGGCCAGGCAAACAGAATCAAATTCCAATGACAATTGCATAGCTACATTTTTTGTAAAAAGTTGACTGTCGCTTTACTGTATCGTATTCCTTTATTTCCCTTCTACTTGTAAGGAACTAAGACCGTTTCTGTTAATGTTTACAGTATTGAGTAACATGATATAGATAAAAGTATACATATAGATATTCTTTTTCAAGAATAGTTATGTTTTTCTCAAAATAAACTCACTATTCGTTGTTTTTCTCGTGATAATGTAAAGACAATGGAATTTCAGATCCTTCACTAGCAACCAAGTCTCAAAAGTTTTTACTATCGGTTAAAGCCTTAGATATTTTCCTATTTCGATTGAGCTGTCTGGAAATTATTTCTGCAAACATTTATCTGGATTAATTTGGAGTAGACAGGAAAATAAGCTCAAATAAGAATACGTGGTTGAAGAATAGGTAGAGAAATACATGTGAATGTGACATAAATCTTTTCAAGCCTTCAGCTGCTTTTCTGTGCGTGTGGTTATGTTTTGCAGGCACAAATAGCATCGGACTTCAAAGCCATCTCACAGCATTCCGCGTTTAGATTTATTAAAAAGTGTGTGTGTGTGTGTAGCTTTTAATGTCCTTTAACCTGATGGATCATGTGGGACAATGGTTGAATGAAATTGGTAAAAATGATGCTCAAATGAGCCCGGGGTCCATAGAGCTTAAAGTTACCCGGCATTCGTCTTCTCAGTATAATGGAAAACCCCGGATAACTCACCTTAACTAGATTTGAACATTTGAAAGCATCAGATTCTTTTGTAGTACTTACTTAGTTTTGTCGCGGATATTCAGGTCAGTACCCTTAATAAAAGTGAGAAAGCGTCTGAACGAGGACGGCTGTAGTATTACACGAGATTTAGTGTAAACAAATTTACACAGAGTGTAGTGTATGACCTCGCTCAGTTTATGTGGGCCATGCATTTTAGCTTTTTTTAACCTCTATGTATAACTTGTTGGGTTTGACACGACCTTCATATATCTCTGTCACTTCAGTAGTGCAGGTCATGGCAATCTCTCCTCAACTGGATATAAGTGTGCAGTATTACAAGTGGCGGAACTGACGCAAAGGACGTTTTGCTATTCTGTGCCATTAGATTGGAGCGTTAAAGTGAACATTCAACCATGCAGCATTTCTCGGCTGTTTTTCAACGTTTTGTGACATGTATTACTTTCTCTACCACAAGTGTAGATATACCGGGTGTAACAAAAAGGAAGGTCAAAACTTTGGGAAAACATTTCTTGCGTATAGAGGATAAAAAAATGTTATATGAATATAGGTCCATGGTAGAATTCTTTTTCTACAACTCCGGTGTAAGGTAGCTGTTCTGTGGCTATAACCCCACAACAGTACAGTTGTTTAATTGTACGGTAGTAAACATTCACTTTTACGTCTGCTTAAATTGTTCGGGGGTGATGTACTTCACCATTGTTGTCATTGAGCTACAGGTGCACTGGTACTCAGTTCATTGTTTGTCGTAGCGCCGAGCACGGCAGTGTCTGTTCTGTGAGTTCCAGGATTTGGCAGATTCTCACTTAATGAACGGATTAGGCGAACGTAATGCATTTTACGCTCAGCGTTTGTACCAACAGTACCGACGTTGTCCAGATAGAATCAATTGATCATTGTCTGAGAGAAAATGGAACTTCAAGCCTGCTACTCGTGGCTGGGGAAGACCTAGAAGACCACAACTCGAGGTGATTCTCCATACTGTTGAAGAAGACCTTAAACTCTGAGAGATCCTTGATAGTTTCCTTGCCGTCACCGTGTTGCCACTTCGTCCCGTCCAGCACCAAACCTCTCGGTCGCTAAGCAGGGGCTCTTCTCTTCAATCATCTCCATCGTCAATTTCAGTCATCGTTGTTCCTAAAGTCAAAGTAACTGGCATTTTCATTGCTTATATTTACAATTACACTGGGGTTAGTCCGCGCCAACTGAAACTGCATTGGGGAATGTTGGCTACATGTTGCAACAAGGGTGACATCATTCCTTGCGTAGCATGAATCTATTGACAGACACATCTGAGACAACCCGCTGGCTGTCAGGGATCTCCTTGAGTTTAGTGTCAGCATTCAACACTTATGACTATCCCGAGAGTGTTGCGTGAAGACCGAACTGTTGACAACGCGTGCAAGCATTATCACCAGCTCATTATCCCGCACCATTAGTGTTTTGCGAAGCTATCTCCATCAATGTGCTAATTCAGACGTCGCTGTTTACAGATGAGGATCCAGTGAGATAGGATTGTGATTCACAATCTGCATGTAAATGTTCCAGCAAACCTTCTGTTAATGTTTGAGCCGGGATGCTTGGTGAAACCACGTGTACTACCACTTCCTCTTGATGAACGAACGTACAGATGGTTCTTACAGAATGACTTATAGTTTTCTCCAAAACATGCCCTCAAACGGGACCGCTCCCCCTTCCATTGGGCAATAACCATTAGCAAACAGAAGACGAGGGGTGAGAGGCAACGTAGTAAAATCTGTTTCCTGGAGACTGGTAGCAAGTAGAAAATCACGCCTCAGTTAAGAGACCAGTAAGTGGAAGACTTGGCAACAGCGAGGGTTAGTTTCCAACCGCAAACCTCCTAAGAGAAGAGTAGAGTTGGGTAGGGTCATCATGTTCTGAAAAATACTGTACCTGTCTTGTTTCAAGATACTCCATTAGCAATATGACGAGATATGTACTTCATGTTCAGACTTTCTGTCCGTCGATTTCTGAATAGCAGGTTTCCTGGTAGATGGATAGGAAGAGGTGGACCAAATCCGTGGCTTCCATGCTCGCCTGGCTAAAACCCATTAGATTTGTATTTGTGGGGACATTTGAAATCTCTTGTTTATGCAACTCCAGTACCAGATGTAGAGACCTTTCGTGCTCGTATTGTAGAAGGCTGCCAGACAATGTGAAATTCTCCAGACCTAACTCACCGCATTAGGACATCCATGTGACGGTGTGTTGACGGATGCATTGCAACTAATGGAGGTCATTTTGAACATGCGCTGTGATTTCCTGTTTCCCCACGGTTCTGTCATTCGTGTTCTTGTATGGGGTTCAGCTGTAGCAAAAGTACTCTAAAAAGGAAATGAACAATTTCTGCATCTATGCTCACATAACATGCTTTTATCCTCTATCCGCAAGAAATGTCTTCCGAAATTGATGTCACACTTTTTTGTTACACTCTGTAGAGTAGCTAGAGAAGGTATTGCATTCCACCGAAAAATTCATACCGAGATTTCACACAAAGTGCATATTTTCACCATCCCTAAATAAAAAAAAAAGGTTCGCGCGCATGTGTGTGTGTGTGTGTGTGTGTGTGTGTGAGAGAGAGAGAGAGAGAGAGAGAGGGGGGGGAGAACAGAACAGTATTAGGTAACTCAAAAACGAAAAATGCGTTAAGTATCAAACTTGGTATTTGAGTCAGTATCTTCCAAGGTTGCGACGACACGAGGATTTTCAAGAAAATTCCCCGCTCCCAATTACTCTTTATATGGAATATACGTCCACATTTTCGATTTTCTCAAAAATGGCTCTGGCCCACCTCGGTAGTGTGATGGTAGCGTGTCTGTCTTATATCCAAGAGTTCGAATCTCGCTTAGGTTGGGTTTCCTTGATAAGATTTTTTTTTCCCTGAGTTTGCTTTATCGGGAGAAGACGAATGTCGAGTAACTTTTAAGCTGGCACCCAAGATCATTTCACCGATTTCAATCGTCATCCCAACCAGGTTAACGGGTTAAAGGATATTAAGCTAATAAAAAAATGTAACGATTTTGAATGAAGACAGTACTGTCAGATATGTGGTAAGCACTGCATCCAGAGGACTTAGCCCAGAAAAGAATGTTTCAGCAACTGAACTGGAGATAGGTACGATATATTTTGCACCTCAGAAATTTGGCTAGTGCACCAAAACAAAATTATAATATTTACGCATCACGTCAGTCTGACATTTATTGAGAATATATTAAAGCTGTTCAGATGATAATTGAAAAGCATATCTAGAATTTTCTGGCAATAGCCTCTGAAGACCTCTTCATTCTAAATAGATTTTGTATTCAGAGATAGACAAAAACTTGCTACACCAACAATTTAATAAAATATGTGCAATTGTATAGTGGGGTTAACTATTTCCGAGATATTCTTCTTGATTATCGAGTCATTCTTCGGATTAAGTGTCTCTGTTTTGCTCGTCAAGCAAAGACTAACACCTACCACATAGCAACCAGCTTTTAAAAGATTTGACAGTCACTTTAGTGCACTCCCTTATTCCTTTGTATCTACAAGCAAATATTATGTAATAAAATCATTTATGTAAATGGTTATCTGGATCAATGTGAAGTAGCAGAATATTAAAATAACAGTTTCTTACAGAATAAGTAGAGGAAGTCACGTAAGCGTAATATCATAGTTCTCTAATATGCATAGGTATATTAATAATTGTGGGTCAATTTACTACAAAACCGTATTTTATTGTGTAAAATTTAAGTTACATATATTATAAGTGGCTTAAATATACTATTATTACTTTCTCTACACGTACTATGTACATAGTGTATAGAGAAGGTATTGTAATGCACCCAAAAATTCCATTCCGAGATTTCACCGGAAATATATGTTTTGAGTCCCCCTGAATAAAAAAAACATTTTTGGAAAAAAGTCCGTCTGTGTGTGCGTGTGTGCGCGGACGTGTGTGTTTGTGTGTGTGTCTGTGGACAAAAACGAAAAGACTGTTAAATACCAAACTTGGTATTTAAGTTTGGTATCTTTCAAGGATGCGACACGAAGATTTTCAAGAAAACCCCCCCCCACCCCCATCTACCCTTTACATGGAACTTTTTTCGAAAATTTTGATTTTCTCAAAAATGTCTCTAACGATTTTGATTAAAATATCGTATATTAAAGATGTTTACCTGATTAATAATATGTATATCTTGAATTTTCTAGGAATAGCCTCTTAAGACTACTTTATTCTGGATGAATTTTACGAAATTTTGCATAACTGCTAAACCGTAAGAAATGGACAAAAACTTACCACACAAAAAATGTAGAGCACATTAAAACACACAATTTATGTTATATAAATTTGTTTCGAGGAGTTGATCGTTTTTGAGATATTCCTTGTTTTTGGTTTCAGGTTTAAAAACAACTTTTCTGATACAGGAATTTGTCAACTCGCGTCCACACAAACAAAGGAACTTCAGTCAACTAGTAACCAGCTTCTGACTTCACTTTAACCTATGATACTCCCATATTTCGTTCAAATTACAAGCAAGCAAGTTATGAGACTATTTCCGCTACTTTTTTCTGATTAGCGTGAAGTAAATAGAGGAATAAGCTTATTAACAATAATTTGTTACACAGAAGTAGAGAAAGTCATGTGAATGGAACACACAAGATTTTTTTTTCACGAACGCGTAAGAGCGAGTCTTCTAATTTCTCATGAGCAAATAACAGTCTAATAAGTCATGTGTAACATACAACGTTTTATCTTATACTTATTAATATTATTAGAGTCGTCATTACGAGGAATTGAATATTAGTCGTAACGTAGATAGTGTTTTGTTTGTTCGTTGCTAGGTAACCTCGCCGGAATAAACCGTTTCAATTCTGGGTGTTTAAACTGCACCAAATAAATCAATAAATGAATGAAAATGGATATTCTCGAAGAAGTTTTACATTATGCTAAAAAGCTGTACTTAGTTTGTTACACGAAGGAATTTTCATTATTTAAAGAATGGGGAGCTGCCAAAGGAGTTAAAATAATTTACAATGAAATAAAGACCCACTTTTGTTGTTTCCTAGGGTACATGAGGTGTATAGGACAGGAGTTGCCGACATTACGGGTCATTAAATAAGGTAAATGAACACTGGCAGCAATTTCCTCTGAAACTTTGGCTCATAGTATTGTTAGGATCCAGATTTCTCATGACGGCGTTCCCAGAGCACCGGACGTAGGTCCTTGAGGAACACCTGACGTGATTCACAGACGGATCAGCAACTGGTTCTGGTGTATATGGCACAAGACCAACGAGTAAGGCGTTTTACTTTCTCTACACGTACTATCTACATAGCGTATAGAAAAGTATTATATTCCACCCAAAACACCCATACCGAGATTTCACCGGAAATACACGTTTTAGGGACCCATGTATACAAAAGAAGCATTTTTAGAAAAAAAAAGTGTGCGCGTACGTGTCTGTCCGTGAATCTGTGAATGCGATAACTCAAGAGCTCATTATTCCGGAGGATTTTTGTATACTGACAAACCGTAAGACCTCCGTTGTGTAATGGTTACCATGCTAACATCATATACCCAAAGTCGCGGGTTCAAACCCGGCGGAGGACATGGATTTTTTCAGGTGTAAAAATAATTAGCATGGCTTCCTTCGGAAGGGAAGTAGAGCAATTGGTCCCGTGTCTAGATTTACGGCACGTAAAAGAACCTCAAACCTGATAGAGAGGCCTCTGAGCAAAATTAAGCGGTCTTTCACGCCAAATTTGAAATGGGACGCTGAGAACCACAGCAGTTTAAGGTACTGACCTGAATATCCGCGACAAAATTAAGTAAGTACTACAAAAGAATCTGATGCTTTCAAATGTTCAAATCTAGTTAAGGTGAGCTATCCGGGGTTTTCCATTATACTGAGAAGACGAATGCCGGGTAACTTCAAGCTCTACGGACCCCGGACTCATTTGAGCATCATTTTTACCAATTTCATTCAACCATTGTCCCACATGATCCACCAGGTTAAAGGACATTAAAAGCTACACACACACACACACACACTTTTTAATAAATCTAAACGCGGAATGCTGTGAGATGGCTTTGAAGTCCGATGCTATTTGTGCCTGCAAAACATAACCACACGCACAGAAAAGCAGCTGAAGAATGCAAAAGATTTGTCACACTCACATATATTTCTCTACCCATTCTTCAACCAAGTATTCTTATTTGAGCTTATTTCCCTATCTACTTCAAATTAATCCAGATAAATGTATGCAGAAATAATTGTCATACAGGTCATTCGAATTAGGAAAATATCCAAGGCTTTAAGCGATATTAAAAACTTTTGAGACTTGGTCGCTAAGTGAAGAATCTGAAATGCCATTGTCTTTACATTATCACGAGAAAAACAACGAATAGTGAGTTTCTTTTGAGAAAAGCATAATGTGTATGTATTCCAGAATGCAAACCAATAACAAATAGTATTTCGAATTGGTTAACGCAAAAAAATCTGATGTTCCATTCACATGGAAACAAACTATTCTTGAAAAAGAATATCTATATGTATACTTATATCTTTATCATGTTACTCAACACTGTAAACATTAACAGGAACGGTCTTATCACTTAGTTCCTTACAAGTAGAAGGGAAATAAAGGAATACGATACAGTAAAGCGACAGTCAACTTTTTACAAAAAATGTAGCTATGCAATTGTCATTGGAATTTGATTCTGTTTGCCTGGCCAGGATTAAAACAAGAGATATGAAACGGATGGGGACTTTTCGTTTGAGAAGTATTTTAAACAGGGAATGTCTCGGAAATGGTTAGCTGTACAAAAGTGTAACATAAATTGTGTTTTAACGTGACAGGTTTTCTGTGTGATAAGTTTTTGTCTATCTCTTACGTTTAGCAGTTAGGCAAAAGTCGTTCAGAGTGAAGAGTACTTCAGTACTAATTCCCAAGACATTGATATACACTTGATTTGCCTTGTAAACATCTTGAATATACAACATCGTTAGAATCATATATTTTAGAAAAACAAAATTTTTAAAAATGTTCCATGTAAAGTGCAATTATTAATATCTGAAAATAGAAATAATATTTAAAGTGGTGGAGAGAGACAATTACCACGTTTCCATGGGGGATTTGAGTACACGCATCGTGTTGAATACTGCATGGAAACGCGGAATCTTGGATCCGATCCACTTAAAAAGTGAGATCAGAATGAGAGAAGTATGTTGCCTGGAAACATCTCCGTATTCAAATCGCTTTGAGTAAGGTAAAGTAACTCTTCTTGCACGCGGTAGTCATATGTTACCGCTTTTTTTTATTGCTCTGTGGTACACTATAAGGGAGACACTTTTATGGTTTCTAAATTTGCAATGTGTTATCAATAAAATGTTTTAACTTCAAAATCTGATTATAACAGATGAGTATCAAACAATGTTTAACAGGTTCGCCAACGCAATTCCAAGTTGACCAACATAAAACATTGAATAAATTTATTCTTGAACCTTGCCTCTTCAAAAGGATATCAATTCTTATCGAATTTACGGGTATGTATGACTGAAATTTCAAGAAAAATCTGAAAAAAATAGTTTAAACATCCCTGAATTTAAAATGGAATAATTGGCCACCATACGTCATTTTTAAATGTCTTAACTGGAGCTACACCAAAGCATTAGAAGTGAAATTGTAGCAAGAAAAAGTTAAGTTCGTATCATGCAAAGTAAAAGCCAAAGTTGTGCAAAAGAAAAACAGTAATGCAAGAAGAAAATGACAGAGAAGACAGCAGCAGAAAAGAGGAAATGGAAAGCTGAGGATCTACCTACCAACCTGGTATATTTTAATGTGGCTCATGCATTCAAATCTTTCCTTGTTTTCACGCCATTGATATTTTCAGCATTTTTCTTCCTGTAAAATGCCCTTGCGGAGCAGTTTTTCTGTTACACAAATAAAATTTGCTGTACATGTTCACAGAGAGACAATGAATAAGAATTGCTCTAGGTTCTACTATCAGATGTATTTAAGCACATGTTTTCAATTTTAAGACATAAAACTTATATTTTTATGATAAAAGAGGACATTCATAACGTTAAATATTTGTGTAGCTTAAACCAAAGGAGACACAGAGAAACCTGGGACAATTTAAAAAAAAGTAGATGCATTGCAAACCTAAGGTTAAAATAATAAACCAAAATTTTATTTTTTTGTCGCAAGGGACTTTTTAGTGGCGTGACAAAAAACATACAGAAATTTGACCATGACCTCTAAGCGATTAGAGCAAAATGGATGACATTTTCACTGTTACTTATTTACATTATATATTACGTCTGTGGTATAAATTTCAAAAAGTTAGCATTATTAATTTGGAATTTCAAACTTTCAGTCATATTTATGACCATGGAAACTTGGTAGGTAATTCTTGAAGATGAAACAGAAGAATTAAGGAGATTCGTTATAAACTTGGAATTCTAGTTTCTAGCTTCAACTCTAAGACAGGGATCAGGCCTCGTAACCGACTTAATTACAGTCTGCAACTTTTCCCCCAAATGTGGAGGGTGAAGTTATGTTGGCTTCCCCTAATCCTAGTTAGTCTGCAGTGGCGTTATTTCTCATGTAAACTCTTGGACAGAGCAACAAACGATATTTACTTGCTTTACCTTTTCTCTTAATTGGGTGAAGCAAAGTGAATTCAATACAAAAAAAAATCTGATATGTACCATTCACATAGCTTTCTCTACATCTCTGTAACAATTATTACTAAATAGCTTATTCTTCTATCTATTTCATGATAATCGAGATAAACATTAGCACAAATTGTCTTATTACTTGCTTTGTTGTAAGAAAAAGGAAAATAAGGGAATATTCTAGACTAAAACTATAGTCAAATCTTTTAAAAGCTGGTAGCCTTGTTGTTCAAATCAGTTTCTATGCATTGCTAGAAGTTGACAAATTTCCGTGTTAAGTATTTTAAAACTGAAAATAACAAGGAATATCTCGAAAACGGTCAACTTAAAAAAAAATGTATATGACAAATTGTATTTTAATGAGATCTAAATTTTTGTGTAGTAAGTTTTTGTCTATATTTTAAGGTTTACTAGTAACGCAAAATTCAATAAAAACAAATCATCAAAAATAAAGAAGCCTTCAGAGGCTATTCAGAGAAAATTCAAGACATACATTTTCTATGTCATGTAAATATCTTAAAATATAACCGGTTTTAATCAAAATCGTTAGAGCCATTTTTGAGAATATCAAAATGTTCGAAATTTTTTTCCATGTAAAGGGTAGTTGGGGGAGGGGGAATTTTCTTGAAAATTTTCGTGTCGCATCCTTGGGAGATACTAAACTTAATTATCAAGTTTTATATTTAACCGACTTTTCGTTTTTGAGTTATGCTGTCCAGTCACATGCACACATACACGTTTTTCTAAAATGCTTTTTTTTTTATTCAGGGGGTCCCAAAACATGCATTTCTGGTGAAATCTCGGTATTGAATTTTGGATGGAATACAATACCTTCTCTATACACTATGTATATAGTACGTGTAGAGAAAGTAATAGGGATAACTGGCACATTCTGCATTTTCCAAGGACGTATAGGGACACTTTCTTAAAATATCCCCCATTCCTAGCTAAACTTCATTTGAAAAATCTGATTTTTATACTCACATGACATTCTCTACCTATTCTGCAACAAACTCTTCTAACAAGCTTATTCTTCCATCTAGCTCATGCTAATCAAGATATACATTAGCAAATGTTTTTATTACATGTTTTCTTATAAGGGAATACGCTAAGCTAACGTGTTTAACAAGTTGGAGGGCATTTTAAACAACAATAGATATTAACATTTGCATCTTACAACTGAGGATCACTCCTAACGTCTAAACCCCCTGCTACCACATTACAATGAGCAATTGAAATCGATTTCAGTACATATCCCGTATCCTGGATCCTATCTATCCTCTAAGAAAGTGGGATCGGATCGAAATGCGCTGCATGGAAACACCTCAGTATCCAAATCGTATAGAATACACTAAAGATACTACTGCACTCTTTGCGATACACGCTCGTCATTTTTTCTTTTAATAAACTCACCAGTAACTGGTGTAGTAAAGCTATACGAATTACGGTGGTTGTAGCGCGCACACACACAACATCTTAAGAGGTAGTTTACTGGTGATCATGTTTGAAAATGTTAACTTGTTCAGATGTGAAAGTCGCCAGATTGCCTAAGTTTTGATTTCTTCTTGGGATAATTGGGGTTTTAGTTCCACAGACTCCCCGGCTACGCTTTGTGGCTTAGGCCCTAAACGTCTATAAGTTATAACAGCGACTACAAAGCGACTCTAATGGCAGAATAACACGACAACACTGGTGTAATAAAACACATAACGGATATCTTTATCGTTTCCAAAGACTCGCAATGTATTCTTCTCAAAAGCATTCACTGACCTCAAAACCTGCTTATAATAGACACGATTATGTATAACAGGTTCGCCAATATAAATCCAAATTGACCATACAAAAACTCGAAATATTTATTCTCGATTCAAAACGATCTCAATTTGTAATGAAACACGGATCGAATTGGACTCGAATCGATTTCAAATCCCCGTGGAAACGCAGTAAGTAGCAGTCTGCTTTAGTGTAACGCCACTGGTACGCTCCAGGGTTGACCGTACCATATGGTTCCTCCCACACAGAAATGTGACAATGACCAACACACCCTGGCGTTCCGTCAGAGTGACGCCTTTCTCGCTCTCAACATGTGGTACTCAAACCAAGGATTGTTGACGAAACAGACGTCGGCAACACTACGTAACCTAAATGTTATTGGTTTGTGCAGGTCTAGATCAGCTATTAATTCTCACCATCCGTCCGCATACAGAGAAAGCGATACGTTTGTTTATTTATTGTGACAAAGCCATTTGGCATTCTTTTCGCTCATCCAAATAGAAAAACCGCGAATACAATGTCTTGAATACAATGATTATGCAAGTAAAATACACAAATATTAGAAGAACAATAATAATTAATCTCACCCGGAGGTCCCGGGTTCGATTCCCGGCTGGGGCGGGGCATTTTTCTTTAACCAGGATTGTTCCCTATCCCCCACAGAGTCTGGAAGTATGAATATGAGAGTGAATGTGCGTGTATTTAGTAATATAAAGTTTAACCTAATGTTCTGAATCTACAGTTTCATAAGTCACAACCCCCGAATGACCATTGATGTTAAAGGGGGCTACACAAATGTAACAAAAAAAAAAAAAAAAAGTAATTAATTGAAAGTGTAGAGAAAACTAGATTAAAAGTAAATGTATATCTAGAAAATGAGGATATTGCCTCATTATTAACAAGTATTTTAAAGCAAAATGCATATTTTAATTTAAAGTTTGACAGACTGGGAAGACTCACTATAGCTTGGAGTGTATACGATACTGGAAGCCGATATGATAGTCAATTATTTTGTACGTGCCTTTGTGTTACATATTCTTTGCATTACTTCAAGACAGGCAAAGTACGTGTATTCCTTAACACACTGCGGAATTCAAAAGAAACGATGGATATTTCTGGAAGGGCTAACACAAAGGGGGAAAAAATCTGATATGTTACACTCACATGACTTTCTCTAGCTCCTCTACAAACTTCTTACAAAATATTATTCTTCTTTCTATACAATGCTAATCGAGATAAATATTAGCAAAATGTTCTTATTACTTAGTTCCTTATAAGTAGAAGGGAACTAAAGGAATGCACTATGCTGAAGTGATTGTCAAATGTTTTAAAAGCTGTCGTTAAGCTATTGTCACTGCAAATCGCTTCTTTGCTTGGCCAGGAGTAGAACAAAAGATAAACGGACACTTCCTGTCTAAGAAAAGTATAAGTACTTCACAATTGAAACAAATAAGAAGGAATATTTCGAAAAAGGTAAACTCCACGAAAAAAGTGGGGACATATGTCGTATATTTTAACATGATCTATATTTTTACTTTCTCTACACGTACTACGTATATAATGTATAGAGAAGGTATTGTAATGCACCCAAAAATTCCATACCGAGATTTCACCGGAAATACATATTTTAAGACCTCCTGAATAAAAAAAAAAAATAAATAAAAAAAAAAAATAAAAAAAAAACATTTTTAGCAAAATGTCCGCGTGTGTGTGTGTGTCTGTGGGCAGTGTAGCTCAAAAACGAAAAGTCCGTTAAAAACCAAACTTGGTATTTAGGTTTGGTATCTCCCAAGGATGGGACACGAAGATTTTCAAGAAAATCCCCCCACTCCCAACTACCCTTTACGTGGAACTTTTTTCGAAAACTTTGATTTTCTAAAAAATTGCTCTAACGATTTTGATCAAAATAACGTATATTAAAGATATTTACCTGACAAATAAAGTGTATATCTTGAATTTTCTGGGAATAGTCTCTGAAGACTACTTTATTCTGGAAGAATTTTATGGAATTTTGCACAACTGCCGTAAGAGATGGACAAAAACTTACTGCACAAAAAATGTAGAGCACGTTAAAACACACAATTTATGTTACATACATTTTTTTCGTGGAGTTGATCATTTTTGAGATATTCCTTGTTTTAGGTTTCAGCTTTGAAAAATGTATAATTTTCTCATACAGAATTTGTCAACTCCTGTCCATACAAACAAAGAAACTTCAGTCACATAGCAACCAGCTTTTGACTATCACTTTAACCTATGGTACTCCCTTATTTCGCTTCTACTTACAAGGAAGTAAGCAATAAGACTATTTCTGCTAATTTTTTCTTGATTAGCGAGAAAGTAAATAGAAGCATAGCTTTTAAACAATAATTTGTTGCAGAGATGTAGAGAAAGTCATGTGAATGGAACGCATCAGATTTTTTTAGTTATGCTGTCCACACACGCACTGATATGTTTCTAAAAATTATTTTTTGGATTCTAGGGATCTCTAAACATATATTTTCTGAGATAGAATATCAGGATTATCTCGACAGTATCAGACGATAGCACTTTTAACTCCGCAGTTAAAGAACTCTTTGCAAGTCGCAGTCATTTTCACGGCCTCACTCCTACCTGAATATAACGGAAAACTGGAATAAGTATCACAAACAATTTTTAAAATAATGTATTATTTTATAAGAAAGACACAAAGTTGAAATGAAGAATTGCTCTTTTAATGTTCTCTATCACGTATGTACAACGTACTTAGTATATACAAATGGTATTATATTCCACCCAAAAATTCAATACTGAGACTTCGTTTGAAACACATGTTTTGATAATCCAAAAATCTAATGAGTTCCATTCACATAACTTTCTACAAACTGTTCTTACAAAAGATTATTCTTTTATCTATATCATGCCAATCGAGATAAGCATTAGCGTAACTGGTCTTATTAGTTGCTTCCTTGTAAGTAGAAAGGAAATAAGCGAATACGTAAGCCTAAAGCATTAGTCAAATCCTTTAAAAGCTTGTCGCTATGTGAAACAATTGAGGTTCGGCTTGTTTTGTATGTCCCGCTTGAGAAAAGTATAAGTATTTTAAAACTGAGTTCTACAGAAAAAGCTTATATGACATGAATTATATATTTTAACGACATCTACATTTTTCGTGTAGTAAGTTTTTGTCCATATCCTACGGTTTAAGAGTTATGCAAAATTCCGCAAAACTTAAGCACAAGAAAGAGCTCTTCAGAGGCTATTTCCAGAAAATTAAAATATACGTTTCATTTGCGATGTGAATTTCTTTAACATACGGCATTTTAGGAGCCGTTTTTGAGAAAATCAAAATGTTCGAAAAAGTTCCATGCAAATAGTAGTTGGGGTGGGGGGATTTTCTTGAAAATCTTCAAATCGCATCCTTAGAAGATACCGAACTTAAATACCATTTTTTTTTTTCTGTAGCTTAACGTCCTTTAACCTGGTTGGTCATATCGGACGATGAATGAAGTTGTGAAATGCTGCTCAAATGAGCACGGGTCATGGAGCTTACAGCTACTCGACATTCGTCTTCTCAGGATAAGGGAACCCCCCCCCAAAAAAAACCCTTATCCGGGCAACTCACCCTAAGCGAGATTCGAACTCACGACGTTTTGAATGTGAAGCAGACACGCTACCACCACACTAACCAGGCGGGCAAATATCAAATTTTGTAACTAAATAACTTTTCACTTTTGAACTATGCTGCCCACAGACATACCCGGACTTTTTCTAATTTTTTTCGGATTCAGGGGACCTCAAAGCACATATTTTCGGTGAAATCCCAGAATCGAATTTTGGGTGAAATACAATACCTTCTCTATTCATTATGTAAATTGTAACTGCGGGATAAAGAAAATAAAAAAAGCATTTTCAGAAAAAGCAACTTTTGCCGCTTTTTGAAATGTTTTCATCATTCAATGGTTTCTCATGTCATTGTGCATACAATAGAATTTCAAATACACCGACCAATTTTTTAAAACATTTGATTATCGCTCCAGTCTCATATCTCACTGGTGCTTACAACAAAATGTGTATTGAAATTATTTCAGCTAAGATCATCTTGATTAACATGAAGTGTGAGGTATTGACGAAAGTCAGTTCAACCTTTAAACTTCTATAAATATTATATTTGAGGTGGCAAAAATATATAAGCACACTATTGGGAAAACAATGAGGGTTTATGAAACATTGGGAAGATGTAGTTAAAAAAAATTCTGTTGGGCAAACAATGAAGTTACAAAACATTGGGAATTTTTCTGTTTGCAAGTCTGCAACACCACGCACAGAATTTTACGGATAATTAGCACGTTTCCATGGGGGATTGAAATCGATTTGAATACACCTATCGTGTTGAATTCTGCGGCTTCAAATCGTAAAAAGTGGGATCGGAATGATGTCAATCGAAATATGTTGCATGATAATTTTTCTTCTGCTATACTCGTTGCACGTGAGTGTCATTTGTTAATCTATGTATATATAAATATTTAAATTGCTCTGTGCTAGATTATAACAGAATCACTTTTATGGTTTCTACAGTTTGCAATGTGTTCTCAAATATACTTCAAAACCTGCATAAACAGATAACAAATATATATTTAACAGATTCGCCAACGTAATTAAAAGTTGACCAACATGAATGCGAATGAAATTATTCTCGAAGTTTACATGTTAAAAAGGATCTCAATTCGTATTGAATCTAACATATGAAACAAGGGTCGTATTGAGATGGAATTGGACTTAAATCGATGTCAATTCCCCATGGAAACTTGGTAATGTCTTAGAGTATTGGCAATTTCTTGCGGTATGGCATCTTCCAGTTTCAGTGGAAATGATGGTGCCTCAGGAAAACACTTTAAGGTGACACCACACACAAAAGTCAGTCAATTTGAGCCCACATTATTGGGAAGTGCCTATTGACACGATCGCCAAACATCTCCATACTAGTTATGGAGTGGGGCGCTATCCTGTATGACAATTGTTTTGCGTATGGTGATTCCTTAATTGATTTATCAGTCGTAATTGCAGCATTTTGTCAAAAAATGCCCCTCAGCCTTTAATTCAACAAGGTATTCGTAGTTTACAAGTTACTGTATGGTATGGCTTCACTTCACAAATCATCTTTGGCGCACACTTTTTCCAAGAAGACAATAATGGAATAAGACAGTAAAAGGGGAGTGCTGCTACAGCATATTACAGAACTTCGTTACCCCCAATCTGAGCTAGAATAGTTAGAGAAAAGTACTTCGGGTTTTTATTTAGTTTCATAGCTTTATCTTCTGGCATGAATTATCAGAAGGAAAGTAATACTAATAATTGTAAGAATTTAGGTGTCTCCCCTTACATCTTTAAGGTTGTCTAGGAAGCCAAAGTGCCCGAACACGTCTCAGCTGGGGTGAAGTAGGCGGGGACTTCCCCTATCCTAAAAAGACAAATGTTGGATAACTCTCAGCTCTTTGGACACCGGACTCTTCTGAGCACTTCTCACAGTGTCATTGTCTCTAGATATCCGTAATCAGTTAGTCATGTGTTAACGCTAATGAGCCCATGCCCAATTTTTATTCTTTCCCAGTTTTTAGAGAAAATAGTTAATGCGATGAGTTGACAATAATAATCTACCTCAACTGTTAGGATTGTAGCTTATTTAATTTTACAGCTTACATAAATAAATATCACTACACGCTTTATTTTATGGAAACGGCACTTAAAGACAGTTTAATACTTCTTAAATTTAATTATATTTAAGTATCGAATTGACGGACCGATATTATGGATTATCGACTCCCGCCCCGAAAATCCATTCCGTATATTCAAAATTTTTTCGCAACACACATTTTGGTATGTTCGTTGGGCAATATTTTCTTGTAAACTAAAATTTTTGAAACAATAGGATGAGATCTCTCAGACATTAGCAATTCGATGTGAAAGTTATTAACACCTGTCCATGTAACACCACAGGTGTTGTTAACTTCACAGTGACAACTTAAGTGTTTTTGTACTCACCAAAAAGGCACCTACACCCGTATATGTACATGTTAATCCTTATGCATTACAATCTTGTCACATATACATTCATAATGTCACCACACTGCACACAAACACATCTCTGTAACTATTTAGTTGCACTTCGTTTAGGTACTTGTACTGTCTTTGCCTTTCTTCCCCACTCCAAGTCGCGTGTTTCCGTGTATTTTGCGTAGTACTCATATCTTCTCCCAGGTGGCCAAAAAACACCTGTTTTCGGCGATACCAACCACACTGATATCATTGAAATTTGTTTTTATTTAAGCCTAGTACTAACTTTGCAAGTCGTGTAAATATTTCATAGTAGTTTCATTTCGTAAGAGCACTATAATCGCACAAACAGAACAAGTTTTTCTAAACACTTTCATAATTAAATTGAATGCAGCGTTCACAGGTATTTTATATTAATTACATTGGCATGACTGAAGAAGATAATAGGGATATTTTTAGTGTTTGACGAACATTTGTGTATTTGGGTTGTTATGGCGTATTAACCTTCTGCTGCTACAAAAGAAGAAAATTAAAGAAATAACTCTGGTTTTAAATATTCTGTCAATCTCCAAAATGGTTGGAAGTTCAGGATTTCATCGTTTAGGAGCACGCTTTCTTAGCAAACATTCGTAGGTTTTCTTTCTCTCATGTTTATTACAATATTACTATAATACTGGTTCACCTAACCTCTAACAAAATCGTATGATGAAATTCGTATTAATTATTACCCTATTTGGTAATGTTGCAGACTTACTTTATAATAATTTTGTTAATGTATTTATGCAGTACTCCGAGGAGAAGCATACAGTCCTGGAAAACTCGCAAGTTTTCCACAGAGGTGAAACCAACAATAGAGAACAAGTCATCAACACAACCTTCACTCTCGGAACCTCTTCCAGGTCTTCCTACAGCGATATACGCCTCTGTTAAAGAAGAGCAGCATGCTACTCAAGTTACAACGTTAGAAAATGGTCTTAGGGTTGCATCTGAAAATCGTTTTGGACAGTTTTGCACCATTGGAGGTAAGCTTATTATAAGTATTTTGCAAGTAAAGCTTTCATTCCAATGAAATTTAATTATTTTGCGTTAAAATTAAACTACATGTGTGTGCATTAAGTCATATGAAAAGCAAATATGTAATGATAATTGCTTATATCAACATATGTTGTATATTCCACTTATTTTGCTTCAACTTGGGGTAAAGCTATACGACGGTTCCACCACCCATATACTGACATACGCGCGGCACGCGCTAAGTTATTCAGATGTGAAAGTTGCCAGATTGCCAAAATTTTGACTTCTTCTTGGGAACATTGGGGTTTTAGCTTCACAGATTCATCGTCTACACCCTGTCGCCTTCGGCCGCAACACTACACTCCTCAACCTATAAAAAATATCCCTCTGCTACGCATTGCGACTTAGGGCCCTCCACGTTGGGCTATGTTTTGCAGCTTAGGGCCCTAAATGTTTGTAACAGACCAGTAAGTAATTACAATGCGGCTCTAATGACAAAATAACAAAAGTACCCGCGTATAGAAGTAATGCCAAGTGGTGGAACCATTGTATACTAATAATCAACTTGGTCTTAGTAAATAGATAATCATGCAATAATATTGTTAATATTAATTTTCAGTGGTTGTTGAGTCCGGCTCAAGATTTGAAGTGGCATATCCAAGTGGTGTTTCCCATTTTTTGGAGAAATTAGCATTTAATGTGAGTGCATTAAATTATTTAAAGGATACATTGTGTTAATGCAATTGTTGTGTAAAGTTTTACTATAGTGGAGTAATTTATGGCACTTCTTTTGGTTGGCAAGACTGTAAAGTACGAGGGGAAGGGAGAATATGAAAACAATGGGAATTGTTTCTTTTTTGGTATTCTGGTGTGTTTTTTTGCAGTAGCATGGTGCGTCTTATGATTGTGTTCACTTACTGAATACTGTAATGGTACTTTAATTTGTCAAAATTGAAATTGTTGCAAATACTAACCTGAACACTGAATATGAGTTGCTATAAAAAGTATGGCTTAAAGTAGGCATGATCATTTGGAAATACTATGCCTCACAATAAGGCACTCATACACATACAATTTTCTGCAACAAGATATTCCATTTTCCAACTTCCACTCACATGGAACTATACTATGTTAGTTATGAAATTCCACGCTGTTTGAGAGACCACAAGGAAAAAACTAATAGCCCCTTATGTAAGTAATTCAGAACTCAAACCTATAACAAAGAATATCTCAAAAATGTTTAGTACCAGAAACATATATGACCTAAATTGCTTGATTTAACGAGATCCACAGTTTTGTGCAGTAAGATTTTGTGTATATGATGACATAATGGTTGAGAGGTTAGATCTCTTGCCTCTCACCCAAGCAGCCCAGGCTCGATCTGGGGATTGCATGTAGGATTTTTGGTGGGCAGGTTTTCTCTTGAGTTCTCTGGTTTCCCACACCATATATTTCACCAATTGCTCCATAATCATTTTTCCTGTCATCCGCTTCATCCACTTTCTTACTTTCATAACAGGCATTGAGCTGATCCAGAGCCTCTGCTTCTCAACAGGCAAATAACCCAGGTGCTGGCTTGTAAGTCCTACTTATGAGGAGGGTAATCAGCGAAAGAAAGAAATATTTTGTCTTATCGCTTATAATTTACCAGCTATGCAAAAGTAATTCAGAAATAAGAGGGCTTCAGAGGCTATTCCCACACAGTTTAATGTATAAAACATATATACTAGTTTAGACAAAATCATTAAGCAACTTTTTGAGAAAATAAAAGAATAAAAGATTTTTCATGTAAAAGTTAGTTGGATTTGGAAAGTGGGGGCGATATTTTTTTAAATTTTTGTGTCTCATCCTTGGAAGACCTTGAGGTAAATAGACCTTTTTCTAGTAAAGCTTTTTTTTTTTTCTTTTCTTTTCTTTTTTTTTTTTTTTTAATTCAGGGAGTTCAGTATTCAATTTTTGGTTGGAATACAATTATTACTCTACTTATAACAAGCAGAAAAAAAAACTAACATAAGTCTCAAAAGAAGTAAAGCTGTTAGTCATGTGCAGAATTTCCAGATTTTTAGAATACCTTGTTTTTAAAGGTGTGAGGGTGCATTTTGCATATTGACATGTAAAAAGCATCTCTATATATGCATATTGTAGTCTGTGTTAACATTTTGAAGGAAGGTTCAGGGTGATTTTATCCCGAAATGTATGCATTAAAACAATATTTTTATATAATGTTTATTTCCGTTCAGAAAATTGTCTCTAATGCAATAACAGTTATCTGTAAGTAGATTTTGGCCATCATAATTATTACTTCAAAATTTTCACCGCACTGTTGCAAAAAACTTGATTTATTCTTAATAAGGTTCTAAAACCCCCAAAAGTATCACTATAATTCAGTGTGATTATAATTTATTTACTCCTGTTTTGTTTGAAATTAAAAATGCTTCCTCTACATAATCATAGGTACCAGGAACACTCAATAAATATGAAAATATACTCCTGCTGAGGATATCCAATAAAATGCTATGAGGGGCATAAGTCCTTAGAAAGAGATAAAAAAGATTATTTGTGGTAGAAAACCTTTTTTACTTTCTCCATACGCACTATGTACATAGTGTATAGAGAAAGTATTGCACTCCACCAAAAATTCGATACCGAGATTTCACCGGAAATATATGTTTTAGGGTCCCCAATATCCAAAAAAAGCATTTTCACAAAAAGGCCTGTGTGTGTGTGTGTGTGTGTGTCCGTGTGTCTGTGAACACGATAACTCAAAAACGAAAAGTCTGTAAAATGCCAAACTTGGTATTTAAGTTTAGTATCTTCCAGGGATGCGACACGAAGATTTTGAGAAAAATCCCCCCACCCCCAACTACCCTTTACATGGAACTTTTTTCGAAAATTTTGATTTTCTCAAAAATGGCTCTAACAATTTTGATTAAAATTTCGGATATTAAACATATTTACCTGACATATGAAATGTATATCTTGAATTTTCTGGGAATAGCCTCTGAAGAGTAGTTTATTCTGGATGAATTTTCTAAATTTTGAATAACAACTAAACCGTAAGAGATGGACAAAAACTTACTACACAAAAAATATAGAGCACGTTAAAACACACAATTTATGTTATATACATTTTTTTCGTGGAGTTTGTCGTTTTTGTGACATTCTTTATTTTTGGTTTCTGCTATGAAAAATGTATACTTTTCTCATACTGGAACTTGTCAACTCCTATCCATATAAACAAAGGAACTTCATTGACATAACAACCAGCTTTTGACTATCACTTTAACCTACGGTTGTCCCTTATTTCGCTTCTACTTACAAGGATGCAAGTAATAAGACTATTTCTGCTAATTTTTTCTGATTAGCATAAAGTAAATAGAAGTATAAGCTTTTTAAGAATTATTTGTTGCAGGGATATGGAGAAAGTGATGTGAATGGTACACATCAGATTTTTTCAACATAATCTCATTTTAGTCAATACATTTTTCCCAGTATTTCTCCAACTGTTATAAATCATCCAAAAAGTTGAATTTCAGAAGATGCTCTAAATGGGCATCTGTTTGGGAGATGACCTCGTTAGACATGAATTGTTTCCTGCCAAGCCAGGGGGCCAAATCTGATGAATACAGTGGATGTTGTAGTAATTCATATTGCCATCGAAGCTGCACAGATGTGCCTTGATGGAAGAGAATCTTTTTCTTTGCCAGATGATGGCAAGTTTTCATGACTTCTTTGCTCAACTGGTGCAGTAATGATACATAATACTATCCATTTATCACTTTCTATAGGTAATCAATGTAGATGGTTCTGCATGCATCCCAGAAAACCAAGGCCAACCTTGTTAGCTGGTTTCACCACCTTTGCCTTCTTTGGAGCTGGTTTGCCTTTAAAGCGCACTATTTCAACTGTGGTTTTGCCTCTGGAATGTAGTAATGTATCCATGTTTCTCCTCAGTTATGTACTGACACAGAAACTTGTCAGTATTGCAATGAAAAATCGCTAAAGCAACCTCCGGATTGATGTGTGTTTATTCTCCATTGAGAAAAAACGGAGCACCCACCTTACAGGATCTTTGTCAGGCCTAGTTTTTGGTGCAAAATTGAAAACACTGCACCTTGTGTTGTGCCTATGGACTCGACCATTTTGCAGATTTGATTCATTGATCACTCAAACCATATCATGAATTTTGTCAATCATTTTGGAGGAAGTCACTTCCATTGGAGGTTCTGAATTATGTTCATTATTTGTGGATATACATGGCTAAATTTAAACTCTTTTACTCAATTGTAAAATGTTGCAAATGACATAAACTTATCCAACTCCACTTTGATCTCTTTTGGCATTAAGCCTTTTAAATAGAAATGTTTAATCACCACAAGGAACTTGTTCTTTTACATCTTTCTAAATAAACACAAGTTTGTTGATTCAATCACCTATGACAATGAAACCACATAATGGATATAGCTGAAGCTTTAACTGCCATCTAGTAAGAGAATGGCATTTACTAAACGCAACCTTTTTTTTAATGGTACAAGTGCCATTTTTTAGATTTTCTAAGAACTTATTGAACATCCCTCATATGACTGAAAAACATTTAAAAATCTTCACAATTTCAGGTTATTTTGTGGCCTTAAAATCCCTCAAAATATACTAAATCATTTGTAAAAGAATCTGGTTGAGTGTTTTCATTAATTCAGAGTAAAACAGGACATGGTGCTTCCTTCTGAGTATGGGAAACTTATAAAATATGGGTCATCTGGCAAGTCCAATCATGTGTAATGTTTATTTGTATATAAAAGAACCCCATAACTTAAAAGAGAAGGTCCCTGGGCAAAATGCTACCATTTTTACATCTGCAAGTTTTGAGTTTGTCCTATGCTGCCATCTAAGGGCGATGAATTTAACCCTGGTTGCCATGTGTGTATAGTGATGAACACGCAAACTAGAAATTCTCTTCATCAAGAAAGCCTTGGTAAGGTTTGATATGATGTGACGGAACTTGAATTGAGTACAAAATATACAAGCGGGATTCAAATATAAAAGGTAATAGTTTTACCATATATATTCATTAATTAAACACCTTCTCTACACAGCCTCTTTCACTTTTGCCAACAATTTGGAAGCTGGAATATACCTTGTAAATTGGTAGACTTCCACGGCTGTTGTCTAATATATTGTTGGCTGTGTTGGCAAAAACATGAGCTACAAGACAAGTCAATGTCTTCCAGGTAGGGTGTTCAAAGGTTTCCCAGTGCATTTCCTCCTATGTGAGGCGTAGGGTTATCTTGGAGAAGGATGGCATCTCTGATGGGTATATGGCATCTTTTGTTTTGGTAAGCTGGATTTGCTGAGCTTAGCAATTTGGCAATAGTAAGCCGCATTCACTGTTCATCAATCTTGAAGAAAATCCTCTTTAGTCAAAAAACACTGTCACAAGAACTTTCCTGCCTGTATAGTAAGAGTCAGAAGACTGAAAATTCGATGCCATAGCTGGGATTTGAACCACGTCAGTTGAGAAATTTAGTGCCATGCCAGCATGTTGCCAAGGTAGAGCAACTGGCTAGAGACCAGGAGACTGTGCTTCAAATCCCGGCTATGGCATTGAATTTTCCAGTCTGACTCTACCTATCGAATTCCTGTCCTGCACACAGCTTGTCTGAAAAAACAAATTAAAAACTTTTCTGGCTGAGAGGCAGGTTTTGGCTTTCACTGGACACACTTCATCCTTTTTTCTCTGCTCCTTGTTTGCTATTTTGGATTCTGGGTCCATGTCTCATCACATGTGATGATGAACTTCAAAAAACCCTCCTCTTTTTGTGGAATCAATTCACAAGTCTCTCAGTAATCTCCAATTTGCTCCCCGTTTCTGCTGCTCGGTTAACAACTTTGGAACCCTTCAAGCACTAATTTTATTTAAATCCAAGACGTTGACTGATAAAGGTATAAGTATGCCCAGTGCTGACACCCACATCTGATACAATGTCTTCAACACTGCAGCATAGGCTCTTAAACGGCACAGATGTTGTCATCTGTGAGACTTGACCTTGAGTGCCAAGCATGACCTTCGTTCTGTATAATTCTTCAGCTGCCCTTAAAGTGTCTGGCTCAGGTAAACACTGGGACAGTGTAGCATCCCCAAAGTATGCCCTCAAACGAGTTAAAATCTCTGAGGGTTTAACCCCTTCAATGGTTAAAAATGTAATAATAATGCATTGTGCAATGGACAAAGGAACCTCTTATTCACTCATGTCTGCACTGACACTGACACAGCTAGCCAAGCTGTGTTTCCCTCCTTAACACACCGACCTTCAACCCCCACTCCACCAAGGCTGCTTAGACCATTTGCTCCTCACCTGGTGGCCCAGGTTTGAAGTCAAACAACCATATTTGAAATTTGTAGTGGACAGAGGGATGGGTTTTCTTCAGGTTCTCCAGTTTCCCCTGCCATCACATTTCATCGGTGCTCAATCTTTATTCCATGTATCATCACTGGTGGTGCCATGGCAGGCATTATAAAAAACAGGGCTGCACTGTGGCTGAGTGGTTAGACCACTTGCCTCTCACCTAGGCAGCCCGGGTTTGTTCCCAGGTGATTACATGTGGCAGACAAAGCTGCACAGGGGCAGGTTTTCACCAGTATCTCCCACTATTGCACTCCACCAGTGCTCCATTTTCATTTCATAAATCATTTGTATCATTGTCTGCAGTGCCATGTGTAGTAAAAGTGGTCATCAAACATTACCCAAAAAATCCCACTCTTCCATCCTGCTTGGATCAGCCTGCAGAGTATTCTGGTGCAATAACCGTTTATATTTAAGTCACTCATATAAGCAGTGGAATCAGTCAGAGAAACTTCAAGTTTACTCTACTACAATGAAACTTGTATGAAATTTAAAACAAACTTATTTGTTATGCATAATTTGGAATAGATGCATTAAATGAAATGTTAATTATTTGTTGGAATGATATTAACAAAACTGTTTGTTACTTCCAGTCAACAACAGAATTTCCTGATAAGGATAAAATATTGTATGAGTTAGAAAGGCATGGAGGAATATGCGATTGCCAGTGCTCCAGGTAAGTGAATGCTTACAGTTACTCTGTTCCCTGCGAATTGAAAGTTTGTGTTGAACTGAAAGTGTGTTACTTCTGTTCCAGGGACACATTCATATACGCAGCATCTGCAGACAGTCGTGGTTTAGATGCTGTAACTAGAGTTCTTGGTGAAATTGTTCTTCGTCCTCAGATCTCCGTAGAGGAGGTTGGTATACATTGTTCTTTCTGTTACACTAAGCCCTAGTCATGGTAAAAAGAATGTGATGTGTTCCATTCACATCACTTTCTCTACATCTCTGTACCAAATTATTGTCTTATTGCTTACTTCCTTATAAGTACAACAGAAATAAGGGGATACACTAGGCTAATCTGACAGTTAAATGTTTTAAAATGGGGCTGCTATGGGATTGAAATCCGATTATCTGCATGGTCATAAGTTGACAGGTTCCCGTATGAAAATAAGTATAAGTATTTTAAAACTGAAACCAATAACAAGAAATATTTCAAAAACGATCAACTCCATTAAAAAAATGTATATAACATAAATTGTGTGTTTGAATAAGATCTACAGTTTTTGTGTGGTAAGTTTTTGTTTATCTCTTACGTTTTACCAGTTACGAAAAATTCAGCAAAACACATTCGGAATAAGGAGGTCTTTAGAGGCTATTTCCAGAACATTCTAGATATACATTTCATTTGCCATATAAGTATCTTTAATATAGGGTATTTTAATCAAAATCGTTAGAGCCATTTTTGAAAAAATAAAAACTTTCGAAAATTTTGTCATATAAAGGGCAGTTGGGGGAGATTTTCTAAAAATCTTTGTGTCGCATCCCTGGAAGATACTTAACTTAAATACCAAGTTTGGTATTTTACCGATTTTTCATTTTTGAGTTATCATGTTCACGTACAGAAACACACACACAGACCTTTTTCTAAAAATGCTTTTTTTTGGATACAAGAGACCCAAAGCATGTATTTCTGGTGAATTTCAGTATCAAATTTTTTGGTAGAATGCAATACCTTCTCTATACACTATGTATATACTACATGTAGAGAAAGTAATAAAAGACTGCCCAGAGGAAGGACCTACACAGGCATAAAGTACGTAATAGATGAACATGTTAAGTTAAGTCAAATCCAAATTCAACACATCCACTTAATAAAGGCACAAATATTCACAGTTTAAAATACAGAATATTAATTGCCTACTGTTAGAACAACCTACTTTCTGCTTACACAGAACTACAAGAGTGAATTACTGCCATTAGCTGTTTCTGGCCGATTAAGAAAATCAGCATTTCTGTGGTTCCGAGCTAGGTTTTACAAATTTAGCCAAGTCAATGCATGATGCATGTGCTACATTCACATGACTTTCTCTATATCTCCATAAAACATTATTGTTAAAAAACTTATTCTTCTATCTTCTTCATGATAATCAAGATAAACATTAGCAGAAATTGTCCTTAATTCTTTGTTCCCTGTAAGTGGAAGAGAAAAAACATCTAATGTGTTCCATTCCTCTAGCTGTTCGGTAAACAAACCTTTTATTCAAAACATTAATCTGTTATCTACACCATGCTAATCAAGATAAACATAAGCAGAATTAGCGTTATTACTAGCTTCCTTGTAAGTAGAAGGGAAATAAGAAAATGCACAGGCTAAAGTGATAGTCTTGTCCTTTAAAAGCTGGTTGCTATGTGAAACAATTGAAATTACAATCTTTGCATGCCAGGAATAAACAAACGAGAAACAAGAAGAAAGATATCTTCCCATTTCAAAAAAGTTTAAGTGGCTAAAATTGAAACCAATAATCCGGAATATCTCAAAACGGTTAACTCTACAGCAAAAATGTGTATAACATAAATTGTATGTTTTAGTGAGATATAAATTTTTTGTATAGTAAGTTTTTATATATCTCTTACAGTTTGCCACTTATACAAAAGTCATCCAGAATGAAGAGGTCTTCAGTGGCTATTAACAGAAAATCAAGATATACATTTCGTTTGTCATAAAAATATCTTAAATATAAGGTATTTTAATCAAAATGGTTAGAGCCATTTTTGAGAAAATCAAAATTTTCTCAAAATATTACATGTAAAAGGTACGTTTTGGGTGGGGGATTTTCTTTGTGTTGCATCCTTGGAAGATACCAAACTTAAATACCAAAGTTTGGTATTTAACAGCCTTTTTGTTTTTGAGATATGCTGTCCACATACACACGCGCACACACACACACAGAATTTTTCTAAAAAAATTTTTTTGGGATTCAGGTGGTACCAAAATTTGTATTTTCTTTTGTATTTCCTGTGAGATCTTGGTATTGAAGTCTTGGGTTGCAATACAATACCTTCTCAATACATTAGTTACATAGTATGTGTAGCGACTTTGTTTTTAGTAATTTAATGCCTTTAACCTGGTAATCATTTTAGACGATGGATGAATAAAATGAATGAAATGATGCTCAAATGAACCTGGGGTTCAATGGAGCTTAGAATTATACTACATTCATTTTCTCAGAACAGGAGAAAAAAATAAACTTGTCCAGATAACTCACCCTAAGGCAGATTTGAACTTGGGACCTCTTGGAAATAATAACCTGTCGGTACAGCTAACCATTAGCAAGGAAAATGAATATAGAATAGCTTATGGTTGCAATTTAACAAAATTACTAAAAATGCAACTTTGATACTTTTCTACCATTTTAGGATGTCACTAGAATCTGACAACTCTTCCTCAAATACATGTTACATGTATTATGTTGGTGCCATTCTTATAGAGTCACCAAGTTCAAACTATGCACACCAACCAATTTCTCACAACTTATTCATTGGTTATATTAATTGTACAGGGTGTTGGTATAAAACCTGACTTCGGTAAAGTTCATATTGATTTGTTTTATCACACAAACAGTGTGTAGGACAGAGGCTCGATAGGTATAGGCAGACTGAAAAATTCAATACCATAGCCGAGATTTGAACCACAAATTTCCCAGTCTCTAGCCAGTTGCTGTACCATTAAGCTACCAAGGCAATACTCCAGCACACCATTAAATTTCTCAACTGACTTGCATGTTTCCTGGTAAACTACAAGTTGATCTAAAATTATTTTGAGATGACACACCCCACTGGAAACTTACAATGTTGTAAGTACTTTAAGATTCATAGTATAGCCAACTATTATGGTCAATTAATGTTGATTTATTTGTTTTTTCATACAAGCCATGTGTAAGAAAGGAGTTGGTTAGGTAGAATCAGACTGAAAAATTCAATGTAATAGCTGGGATTTGAACTACAGATCTCATGGTCTCTAACCAGGAAACATGTGAGTCAGTTGAGAAATGTAATGCCATGCTGGCATGTTGCCATGGTAGCCCAGTGATAGAGCAACCGGCTAGGGACCGGAAGATCTATGGTTCAAATCCCAGCTATGACTGGGACTGACTCTACCTAACCAAAGTTTACATTGTAACAAGAGTAACAAGAGTGGCGAGTAACAAGAAAATTATGCAGTGCTATACAAATATCAGACAAATTAGTGAATTTAATGTTTGTGAAGGAGATAATATAGTGATAAATGGTGAAGACATACCTAAATGTAATGGTACAAGTGAAGGTAGTGTAATACTGAATAAAGAAGAGCTGTATTTAAGAAAACTAGGTGGGAGTCGAACATGTGCTACTTGTGAAAGTGCCGCGTCCCTACAAAAGATAATTGCAATCCTGAAAAAGGACCTGGACAAAGCCAATGAAGAGAGGTATAGGTTAAGAGAAGAAATTTGCAGCTTAAAACAAGACATAACAATATTGGTAAACACGCGGGAAAATGCAGACCAGAAATTTGAAAACGTGCCTATGGAACGTAGCAATGAAAACGGACCAAATCACTGGACCGTTGTACAGGAAAGGAAAAATATTACTAATAAAAGAATCCAAGGTAAACAGGCGCAAGTGAACAGTAAAATTACGCTAAGAAATAAATATTTACCGCTGCAACAGAGTACGCCAGAACCTAACCTCCAAAATAATGAAAGTGAAGTAAAAAGTGTTTCAGAGGAATCTGAAGATTCTAGTGAAGGTAAGGATGCCCCTCCTGCTGAGTTATATGAAAGGAAAACAGCGATAATTATGGGGGACTCCATGGTGCGACATGTTGGGAAATATATAGGTGCTGACGCCATAGTATACTGCTATCCAGGATCCAGAATTCAGCATCTTGAAAGGAAGCTAAAAGAAAACAGGGATGACCCGGATATTGTAATATTGCACTTGGGTACAAATAATTTAGACTCATCAAGTTCCCCAAAGGAAATCATGGACAAAATGAACCACATTGTGGCAGTGACAAAGGATCTGTATCCTAAGGCAAAAGTGTGTGTTAGTGGAGTGTTGCGTAGAAGAGACCAGGACTTACGATATGTGGACGCTGTGAACTCTACACTAGACTGGGTATGCCAACAAAATAACTGTATATTTGTAGATGGTAATGTGTGGATCAGGGAGTATGATATTGGGTGGGATGGCTTGCATTTAAACAGAAGGGGAACTGAGAAATTTGGTAGACTTCTGAATAGGGTGATACATCATATTGGACCAAAAAACTAGATTTTAATTACAGCGGTAGATCAAAAGTAGATAAGTCAATAACAAATAGAATATCTCCTAATATAAATTGCCCCTTTGTGATACCACAGGCTAGTATGTTATTACATGCCAAAAAGGGGATTAAATTATTGCATCAAAATGTACAACACATCAGTAATAAAGTACATAGCATAGAGCTAGTTATGAATGAAGTTAATCCACATGTAGCAATTCTAACTGAACATGGCCTAATGGAAAATAATGTAAATATGTACAAAATTGAAAACTATAATCTAGCAAGTATATACTGCAGGAAAAATCACAAGGGTGGGGGTGTGGGTATTTATGTTAAAAATGGGGTCATATACAAGGAAATGCCTAAGATTTGTAATATGAGTATTGAAATGGTCATGGAATTGACTGCTATTAAGATATGTTGTGATGAATGTGCCTATGTAATTATAGGAGTGTACAGATCTCCAGGCACCTCAGTGACACATTTTATTGAATCTTTTGAGGGTGTACTAAATAGTGTACTGCAGACCAATGTAAATCTGATTGTATTAGGCGACATAAATATTAACTCGGCTGCTGGAAATAGGGAATATGTACATTTAATGGACTGCTTAAAAACATATGATCTAAAAGATGTGATAAACACTCCAACTAGAGTTACATCCCACTCGTCTACCATTATTGATCATATATTTACCAACATTAAAACTGGGTACTCATCAGAAGTTGGTAACTATCATCTATCAGACCATTATGCACAAATCATTCAAATAGATAACATCACTGTCAATATGGATGAAAAAAATGGGTTTGTTAGTTACCGTAAAACACATGATGAAAATATTACTAAACTCAAATATGCACTAGAACATGAAGCATGGCAGACGATGTACTCAGTGGAAGGAGTTAATGCAAAGTGGGAAAGTTTTTACAAAACATTTAACATACATTTTAATGAAGCATGTCCAATTATTACAAAAAGGGAGAATGCTTGTAAAAGTAAAAAGGTGAAGTTAAATGCTGAGGGAGTATGTTTGAGAAATAGAATGAAGGATGCATATGAATGGTACAAATCAACAGGATGGGAACATTACAAAAATAGGTATAAAAAACTGAAAGAAGATTTCCGTAAATATTTAGTTGAAATCCAAACTTTGCAATATAAACACCAATTAAATACTTGCGATAATATTACTAAGGGTGCCTGGAACATCATAAACAAGGTAAAACTAAAACTAAAAAAGAATGAAAATATTGTGATAAATAATCATGGGAAAATTGAGAAAAATCCAGATGTTATATGCAGTATTTTTAATGAACACTTTTTAAATGTTACAGCAGCAAAAACTCCCAAAGCAAACAAGGTTTTGCCAATTGGCAATAAAGCACAAAGCATAAGAGGTAGTATATACTTAAAACCAACTGATGAAAAGGAAGTAATAGAAATTATTAATACATTCGATAATAAACAATCTAGTGGTTGGGATGAAATAACACCTAAATGTTTAAAACAATGTAAAAAAGAAATAACTATGCCATTGGTACATTTGATAAATTACTCTATAGCAAAGGGGGAGTTTCCAAACTGTTTGAAGACAAGTATAGTGCGCCCTATATTTAAAAAAGGAGACAAAACCCAAGTAACAAACTATCGCCCAATCACGTTAACGTCCACATTAGCCAAGCTGTTTGAAAAAATACTACTAGTTAGGATAAACAAGTTTCTAGATGAAAATAACGTTGTTAGACCTACACAGCATGGTTTTCGAAAGAACCGCTCAACTGTTACTGCCACAACTGAATTTCTTGGAGATATTATAACTAGACTAGAAGATAGGAATAAAGTAGCTGGTATTTTCCTTGACCTTACAAAAGCTTTTGATTGCGTTGACCACAAAATATTACTGCTGAAGTTGAACAACTATGGAATAAGGGGATTGGCAGAACAGTTAATATCATTCTATCTAACTGATCGAGGGCAGTGCATAGAAATTCCAAGTTATAAGGGTAATTGTAAACGCATGCATAAGTCTAAGGAGGGAATTGTGCAATATGGAGTCCCACAGGGTTCGGTGCTTGGGCCTCTACTTTTTATACTATATATTAACGATATTCCTAGTATCTCAAACTCAAAATTGTTGTCTTATGCTGATGACACAACTGTGTTATGTTGGCACACTTCTATAGTTGATCTTGCTGCAAAAATAAAAGTGGATACAACCCAGCTACAGAACTATTTCAACTCCAACAACTTAGGATGTAATACAAGTAAGACTAAAATATTAAATTTTGCAATTTCCCAAAGACAAAGTGAGCAGTTAAAAACCAAAGTAGGTAACGAACACATTGTTGAAAGCGATCAGACCTCTTTTCTGGGCATAATATTCGACAAACATCTAACATGGGACAGACATATTGAACACGTCTGTAATAAAATTAGTAAAGGAGGATATTTGTTAAGATATTTTTCTAGACTTAAAAACCCAAGTATATTACGCACAATTTATTATGGTGTAATATATCCTCATTTACTGTATGGTATAGAACTCTGGGGTGGTGCTGCAGCAGTGCATATGAATAGGGTGTTGACACTGCAAAAAAAGTGTATAAGGATAATTTCAAATGTAAGACCTGACCACCCATGCAGAGAGTTATTTATAAAAAATGAAATTCACACTGTTGTATCACTGTATGTATATCGTGTACTACTCCTAATACATGGATCTAAAGACATCACAAGACATTGTGAGGTGCACAAGCACAGTACTAGAAGTCAGAGTAATGTATATAGATCTGTACATACAAAAAAGTTTTCTGACAAAGATCCAATGAATATAGGAGCAACTTTGTATAATAAACTCCCAATAGAATTTAAAACTCTAAAAATTAAATCTTTTAAAGCTAAGCTAAAGAAATACCTTGTTAACAAACCTCTGTACAGACTCGATGAACTCTGATCTGAGGTGTGTGTGTGAGTGAGTGAGCGAGCGAGTGCGCATGGCAAATGATTACATGTGTGAGTGTGAGAGAGAAAGTGTGTTTGTATGAAATAGCTTTGTAACTAATAATCATACTGTAATACTTATAATGTAATACTGACTGACCATGCTTATAACTTGTATCCTCAAGTATACAGGCAATAAAGAATTATTATTATTATTATTATTATTATTATTATTGTTTCCAGCAACTAACATAATGCATATAAAAAGGGAAACTGTCCTTATTATCAATTGTAGAGCATCTAGAAGCTACCATAGGGTATTCTACCATATTTGTCACCCCAAACATATTCAATGATAGGGTTTTAGTTGCACAAATTCCTTAGCTGTGCCTTATTGTCAATCTGCACTTAATTTTTATTTTGAATGAATTTTGTTTGTTTCAGATGAATATTGCAAGGCAGACAATCAGCTTTGAGTTGGAATCTCTTTTAATGCGGCCAGAACAAGAGCCAATCCTGATGGACATGATTCATGCAGTATGTACTTGCAACAGTCACAGATTAGAGCAATTTCTAATTCAAATATAGATCACAGTAACTAACTCTTGTACACCAATTATATTAGAAGGCGTGTCTAGAAAGTAAGTTTCATTCTATCACCACCACAACACAGTTCCATGCATGTGTACTTGCCTCTCTAATTCGTTGTCTGTCCACTGGCATCATTACAGCCAGATCGTGTTATGTTTATAGTTAGTGATCATTCAAAATGTTTAACACAATTGCTGATCCCACTGACTGTGAAGAGCATTCCATATTACAGTTTTTGAATGCAAGGAATGATAAGGCAGCTGAAATTCACTGTCAACTTGCAGACATTTGCAGTGAAAATATAGCAATAGATGGAAAGGTAGGTTAGACAATTCAGTGATGGATGATCCAATGAGTACATTTTGTAATTAACTTAATTAAACTTAACTGTTATTTAAAATTTATTTCAATGAATAAAAAATTGGCAGCACTGTGGCTGAGTGGTTAGACCACTAGCCTTCCACCTAGACAGCCCAGGTTCGATCTCATGTGCCTGCATGTGGGGTTTGTTGTGGATGAAGGGGCATCTGGGTGGGTTTACTCTGGAGCCTTTGGTTTCCCCAGCCATTCATTCCACCAATTGCTCCATCATCACCTTTCCTATAATCCACTTACTGATGCTCACACCTGGCAATGGGCTGACCACTTGCTCCAGATTCTCCATTCTGTAGTTTTATGCCATTGGCTCCTTGATAGGCTTCTACCCCTAGCAATTCGCTTGTAAGTCCTAAGAGCGTGTCTGTCCTGTCCTAATATATGGGAGAGTACGCCAACTAAGAATAACCATTTTTATAAACATAAAAAAAAAACTTCAGAAAATAATTAGTAAAATGCCTTCATGATGAAGCATGGAGTGGGCAGCCTTCTATTGTCACTGGCATCGCCACTGCCATTCCTGCAAAGTTTGAAACTTACTCTTTCCCATAGGCTATTCAGAAAACATATTGCGAATACAAGACGATCCCCAGTTCTGGAGATTAATATTTTGGAAAAAATCATTGTCTTGTATTGGGATAAATACAGTAAATGATGTGAAAACAAATATTTATGGCATTTTTTTCAAAGTTTTACTTATTTTTTCAGGCACGTCTTGTACATTACATATTCTATTACTGGCTCACTATTTATAAAGTTGATTACAGAATATTATCACTTTGCCTCAGTTCTGAAGTTGATTTCCCCTTTGTGTTGCAGGCAGCTTATCGAGATAACACGCTGGGACTGCCAAAGATCTGTCCTGGAGAGAACATCAACGTGATTGACAGAGTAACATTGTTCACATATCTGAAGCATCACTACACACCCCAGCGGATGGTGGTGGCCGGCGTCGGGATAGACCATGACAGGCTTGTTGACAGTGTGAACAAGTATTTTGTTGACATGAAGCCCATATGGGAACAAGATAAAGGTCTCATATTGCCCTCTGCCGAGAACTCTGCTGTTGACGATTCCATAGCACAGTATACTGGTGGAATGGTACAGGTAATGAATGCTCTTTATGACACTTCTTGGGTGGTAGAGTTGAAGGTTATGCCTTCAACAACACATTAAATATGATGGTGATTAGATAGAAGCTTGGAAACGCTGTCTGAAAAGTGCCAAGCAATTTTAGAGGAGAATACAGGGTTTTAAATTATTAGTAATAAAATTATTACTAAATGACATACAGAGCTGAAACTTTTTTCATTTTTAGTAAACCCTTTTGTTTACTGTATAATATGCATTATATGGATCAGAAGTCTCTTCAATATTTTTAAAAATTAAAAACAAAAGAAAAATTTGAAAATAAAATTAAAAATCCCAAAATCAATAATTAGGCATACAAAACCTTACTACATAGAAAGCTAAGGCAAATTAAATGAAAGTACAGATATTTCTTTGGTAAAACAGCATCCTGTTTTTATCTGGCATTTTATTTTTTAAAATACCAAAAATGAATTCACGTAATCTGAAGGCTGAAAAAAAGAAATTGCCAAAACACACACACACACACAAGCATGAAACCATTATTGATGAAAATGGCATAAGGCAAACACAGATTACTGTACAATTTAGCACTTGTGTTGCATAGCTGAATGGTTGATTGACATTGTCAGCGTTGTCTGGTTGCACCCATTTTGTTAAGCACCTACAGTGATTAGTTGCATGTGTACGAGGGCCATTGTTATTGGATGCATTTTCATCGCTGAAGCTACAATATATATCTTCCTTTCTTGAGTCAATGTTTGGAAATTCAAAATCACTTGCTTTCTTCTAATACATCATGAACTGCAGCATTTATATCCTCTTCAGTTTGTAACTTTTGGCTAGACAATGCCATGTTTCAATGTACATAAACAAACACCAGATATAGAAATTAAATTCGGAGCTAACTTAGCACTTTGGAGTGTAAAGCTAATGCTCTGAAATGCCTCCAGAAAATCTTTCTCTATGGCTGTGACTTAAAAAGTATACAAACTTTCCTGCTGGAAAGAGTTAAAACATATGAAAATGGCATCGCAATTAGACTGTGATTGGCAATTTTTGCAGAATTTTCGGATCACGATTAAAGCATGATTGGCACTAAAATGGTTAATGAGCCAGAAGGTTGAAGCACATCACTTATTTTTACTTTCTTTATGTATTACATGTTGCTATCTGTGTTGTAGTGTTACCATGCACAAGAATGAAGGTTCAAACATGGCAGAGGGCAGTGGATTTTTTTGGATGCAAAAATCCTTAGCAAGGCTTCCTTTGGAAGGGAAGTAAAGTGGTGGTTCCTTGTAATCTTTATTTGCACATAAAAACACCATACCTTGAAAGAAAAAGGTTTCTGGGTTAAATTCTGCCATTTTGCATTTGCAAGTTGTGATTTCATCCTACAGGATGTAAAAACTAGAGGATTGCTGGAACAATTGTATATCCTTTAAAGGAGACAATGTCGAGAAGTAAGGTGAATGTTTATGAAACAATTTTATCTTGTTGTTTTACCGCACTAATCAAGCCGCCCTCATATGTGTAATTTGGGCTCTACTATAAAAAAATTGTGTGTGCTTATAACAAATTATAAATGTGCAATGCAAGCTTATCTCATTTAACAATTATTAGGTAAAATAAGGTTTGTAAGAACAGTTTCTGAAAGAATGAAGAGGGAGAGTCATGCAAATGTAACACCAGGTTTTTTTTGTGAATTATTGTTGACACTTATTTTTCATCACTGGGCTTGATTTGAAAACAAATTAATGTTTTTACTCCAAAACATTTCAGGAGATATCTGTTAGAACTCTGAAAAGATAAAAGAAATATTTGCAACAGGCTCACACACACTTGCTAATATTAGCATGCATAAATATTCCACATTATAACTAAATTTACTAACAGATTGGCTATTTCATTAACCATCTATTCTAAATCAAAGTATCAAAATAAAAATATATTTAGAGTTTTTACTTTTAATTTCTCCAGCATGTGCAATGCACATAGTACGTATTCTATTCCACCCAAAAATTTTACACCAAAATTTCACCAGAAATATATGTTTTGAAATCTCCTGAATCCAAAAGCACCATTAAAAAATGTCTGTGTATTTCTGAACAGTGTAACTTAAAAACAAGCACTCTGTTAGATATAAAACTTTGTTTTCCAAGGATGAAACATGAAGATTTTTAATAAACTCCTGCCATCCCTATCTACCATTTAAATGAACATTTTTCAAGCATTTAGATTTGCTGAAAAATGGCTCTAATAATTTTTATTGATATACCAATGTTTAACATATTTCCATGACAAATGAAATGTAGGCCTTGAATTTTCTGGGGGTAAGCTCTGAAACCCTCTTTATTCAGATTACCTTTGCATAACTGGTAAACTGTAACAGATAGACAAAAACTTACTGTACATAAGATGACCTCAGCAGGACACATAATTTATATCAAATTGGATATGTAGAGTCAGACTGAAAAATTCATTGCCATAGCCGGGATTTGAACCATGGATCTCTCGATCTCTAGATGGTTGCTCTTCCACTGAGCTACCATGGCAATAATATCAACATTAATTGATCATAATAGTTGGCTATACTATTAATCCTGGGACTTAAAGTACTTGCAACATTGTAAGTCGCTATTGGAGTTGTCATCGCAAAATATTTGAGAACACTTTGTGGTTTACCGGGAAACATACGAGTCAGTTGAGAAATTCAATGCTATGCCGGCATGTTGCCATGGTAGCTCAGTGGAAGAGCAACCAGCTAGAGACCAGGAGATCCTTGGTTCAAATCCCAGCTATGGCATTGAATTTTTCAGTCTGACTCTAACTATCCAACTCCTGTCGTACACACGGCTTGTGTGAAAAAACAATTAATCCAATACCTTATATCAAATTGTTTTTTGTTTTTGTAGAGTAAACGACTCCTGAGATACTTCTACTCCTGGTCATTAAAAGAGAATCTAATTTAATTAGCCTAATGTATTCCTATAATACCTACAAGGAAATAAGGAATAAACTTTTTAAGAATAATGACTGCTTTCAATATTGGCCGTGTTGTCATGTAGGTCACGTTTTGCCGATGCTTCGCTTAACTTATGTTGAGCTTCTTCTCTAGGCACTGCTAGTTACTCATGCTGTGTGGCCTTGTTACTCATGCTGTGTGGCCAGCTTTATAGGTCAGTTGCAACCAGCAGTGCCCAGAGAAGAAGCTCAATATAAGTTGTGCGAAACATCGTTATAAACATGAGCTACAAATTTACAATTTTTAAGAATAGTTTGTTACAAAATAGGTAGAGAAAATCACTTGAAGTGTAACATATCAGATTGTGTTTATTGTATTTTAAGGAGGAGTGCACAATACCACAGCATATGGGTCCATCAGGACTTCCGGAACTGGCACACGTGGTGATAGGACTGGAGGGATGCTCTCATCAGGATCCTGACTTCATACCTCTGTGTGTACTCAACATGATGATGGGGGGAGGAGGATCTTTCAGTGCTGGCGGCCCAGGAAAGGGAATGTACACACGTCTGTATACCAATGTGCTAAACAGGCAAGTTTACATTTTAAAAATAATAGTAAATAACGTAATAGTTATTTATATCATTAGTGGCTTAAATAGACTATTATTTGTGATTGGGATGTTTCTAATTTCTTATGAGCATTTAATAGTCTAATAAGGCACGTGTAATATACAACTTATATTTATTAATATTAATAGAGCCGTCATTACAAGAAATTGAATTTTAGTTGTGGCATAGGTAGTGTTTTGTTTGTTCGTTGCTATGTAGCCCCACTGGAATAAACAGTTTCAATTCTGGTTTTTGTAAACTGCGCCAATAAATGAATAAAGATGAATATTCTCAAAGAAGTTTTAGATTATGCTAAAAAAGATGTACTTAGTTTGTTACCCAGCAAGTCGAAGGATTTATATGACAAGGAATTTTCACTATTTAAAGAATGGGGAGCTACCAAAGGAGTTATAATAATTTACGATGAAATAAAGACTCATTTTTGTTGTTTCCTAGGATTTATGAAGTGGATAGGATAAAATGTTTTATGTCTTACACCAATGTGATGGTTTGCAGGTATCATTGGATGTATAGTGCGACAGCTTATAACCACGCATACACAGACACAGGTCTGTTCTGTATACATGCCAGTGCTCCTCCAGAACATGTGCGTGAGATGACAGAGGCTGTTGTCAAAGAGCTGGTAACAATGGCAGGCACCATAGGAAACCAGGAGTTACAGGTATACTGCACTGGTCATTTAAATAAGTAACCTAAATTAAAAAACCCAGAAAGAATCTTAACTCTTTTAGTGCCAGCCCGAATAGCAAAATGCTGCCTGAAAAGTGCCAAGCAATTTTAGAGGACAATACAGGGTATTAAATTGTTAGTAATAAAATGATTACCAAATGACATAGAGTACTGAATATTTTTTTCATTTTTAGTAAATATTATATGGATGAGAAGTCTCTTCAATATTTTTAAAACATTAAAAACAAAAGAAAAATGTGAAAATAAAATTAAAAATCCTAAGATAATAAATAATTAAGCACATAAAGCCTTACTGCACAGAAAATTAAGACTAATTAAATGAAAGCACAGGTATTTCTTTACTAAAACAGCATCCTGTTCTGGTCTAATGTTTTATTTCTTTAAATACAAAAATGAATTTACGTGCCTGAAGGCTGAAAACTGAAAAATAATCATCAAAAACACACAAACATACATAAGCATGGTACCACTAATAATGAAAATAGGATACAAATGTAATGTATGTTACAGTATTATTTAGCACTTGTGTTGTTGTGTAGCTGAATGCTTGACTCACATTGTATGATTGTCTGGTCACACCTTCGTAAATTCATTTTGATAAGTACACTGATTATTTGCATGTGTACGAGATCCATTGCTATCGGATGCATTTTCATCGCTGAAGCATCATCTCTTATGTCAATGCCAGAAATTCTTTCATCAAAGCCTTAAAACTCAAAATCACTCACATTCTTCCAATACATCATGAACTGGAGCTCTTATTTCTTCTTCAGTTCGTAACCTTTGGCTAGATGTCACCATGTTTCAACCAACATAAACAAACACTGGCTATAAAAATTAAATTTGGAGCTAATTTAGCGCATTGGAGTGTAAAGATAAGATCCTGAAATGCTCCAGAAAACCTTTCTGTATGGTTATGGCATATGGAAACATACGTGCAAGAAAGAGCTAAAATGTATGAAAATGGCATCACGATTAGATTGTGATTGGCAATTCTTGCAGAACTTTTGGATGATGATTAGATCATGATTGGCTTTAAAAGGGTTAAAGTGTAAAATCATATTACAGGCCTAATCAAGGAAAGAGTTTCAAATAGTGAGCAGAAATAAAAGCTGTTAAACGTTCATAATTTATTATAATGCTGAACTTGTTTTAAATACAGTGATTTAAGTTTCTCTTCTTTATCTGCAAGAATAGTGAACAAAGAATTTCTTAAGTGAAGTGATACTGTCTTTATTTATGAATTTACCTACCGTGTTTATCTGAATGCAAGATAATGTTTTTTTGCCCACCTGGGTAGTATGGTGGTAGCATGTCTGCCTCATATTCAACAGGTCATGAGTTCAAATCTTGCTTAGAGTGAGTTACCTGGATAAGGTTTTTTTTCGGGGTTTTCCCTTATCCTGAGAAGACGAATGTTGAGTAACTTTGAGCTCTATGGACCCCGAGATCATTTGAGCATCATTTCATTCATCGTGTGATATGACCAACCAGGTTAAAGGACATTAAGTTACAAAAACTGGGGTCATCTTCATTGGTGAAGCCTGGGGATGTGGTAGAAATTAAAGCTTATTGCCAATGAGAATGCTTACAAATCTCTTGGTCTGTTAACAGCTAACTTTATGACATGAAATAAAATGCACAAAACTGGTGGTTATGTCAGCATTTACAACATCCTGCCACCAATTTCAATTGCTCAAACTGGTGCAACTTTACCTCTTGCTAAGTGAAATATAATTCTCTAAAAATTACCATTAAGTACTTACCATCTTAACATGCATTAGTATAACATATAAATGAATATATTTTGTACATAGGAACCATAAAAGCATGGCATATTAATGAGAAAAACACATCATGCAACTAAATATTAATTAACAAAGTTCAGTACCTAAAAATTTTAGCATGTATCTGTAAAAATGTAAATGTGAATAACAAATAAATGCAGTTTGACTGTATTCCAACCCCATCATTCTTTTCCTCCTCCTCTATGCCTAAATATTTTTGTGAACTAAAGCAAAATCATTTTAGCCTACAAACAATACTGCATACCAACCTAAAAGATCTCATCCCAGAACACCAAAAATCTGCCATTTACCAAAGGAATATCTGCATTGCAACAAGACCTACATAGCAAAAAGTAATAGACCTCTGGAAATAAGATTGAAAGAAAAGCTTAGAGTAATTAAATACAAATCTGCTATTACCCAACACTTCTGGTCGTCACATCATGAGCTGCCAAAAATTTGATACTGAGATTTCACCAAAAATACATGTTTTGGGTCCCCCTGAATCAAAAAAAAAATTAAGAAAAAGGTGCATGCGTGCGAGAAGAGAGAGAGAGAGAGAGACCAAAAACGAAAAGACTGCTGAATACCAAACTTAAATACTAAGTTTGGTATCGTCCAAGGGTGCGACACAAAGATATTCAAGAAAATCCCCCCACCCCCAACTACCCTTTACACGGAACTTTCTTCAAAAATGTTTATTTTCTTAAAAATGGCTCTAACGATTTTGATTAAAATATCCTACTTTATTCTGGATCAATTTTACAGAATTTTGTATAACTGCTATATCATAAGAGATGGACAAAAATTTACCACACAAAAATGTAGTGCACGTTAAAACACACAGTTTATGTAATGTACTTTTTTTTTTGTGGAGTTGATCGTTGTTTTAGATATTCCTTGTTTTTTGTTTCAGCTTTGAAAAACTTATGCTTTTCTCATACAGAAATTTGTCAACTCATGTCCATACAAACAAAGGAACTTCAGTCTCATAGCAACCAGCTTTTGACCATCACTTTAACCTATGGTACTCCCTTATTTCGCTTCTACTTACAAGGAAGCAAGTAATAATACTGTTTCTGCTAATTTTTTCTCGATTAGCATGAAGTAAATAGAAGCATAAGCTTTTTAACAATAATTTGTTACAGAGATATAGAGAAAGTCATGTGAATGGAACACAGTTTTTCTGAAAAATGGCTCTTAACAAGTTTGATTAAAATTGTATATATTTAAGATATTTACACATCAAATAAAATGTATATCTTGAATTTTCTGGGAATAGCCCCTGAAGACCTCTTTATTCTGGATGAGTTTTCCTGAGTTTTTGCATAACTGGTAAATTGTAAGAGATAGACAAAAACTTACTGCACGAAAAATGTAGAACTCAATAAAACACTTAGTTTATGTCACATACAGGGCATCCCAGAATTCAACTGCACAACTTGGGACGATTTTAGAGGGAACCATAGGGAGCCTATTGTCTCTTTAGCCAAATGTTAAAGTTATGGCACAACAATGGCTGTAAATTAAAAGAATGTGCATGTATGAGTCCTATTTTCATTCAGAATGCCTCATTTGTGAGCCAGTAGTCAAAGGAATGCGGTATTGGAGCACAATCAATATGATATTCAAAATTATTGGACTTGTAACTCTGGCAAAATTGCCAGTTCTTTGAGGGTGTGCATGGCCTTTATATATCCAAGGTCATGGGTTGAAACCCGGCGGAGGACAGTTGCTTTTTTCGGGCATAAAAATTTGTAGCATGGCTTCCCTCAGAAGGGAAGTAAAGCCATTAGTCCCCTGTCGTAGATTTATGACATGTGAGCAAAATTAAGCAAGCATTCACACCCAGTATAGAATGGGATGTTTAGAACCACAGTAGTTACAGAATGTCTATAAATAAATCTCTGTTTCGTTTTTCATCACAACATGAAGTAAATTAAAATATAACTTGTAAAACCTGCAAGGTACACAGCAGAATTGGATGTTTAGAAAAACTTCATCATAAAAAGCCAAAACAATATATTGGTTTTCGATTTGCCACCACTCAGTATACAACAAGAGCACTAACTACATCAAAGCCAATTCCTTTAAAACCCCAGAGTTAGTTAAGGACGCTTAAATACAGGTGGTGCACTTTGTTACAGAGAGCCAAGACACAGCTGCAGTCCATGTTGCTGATGAACCTGGAAGCTCGTCCAGTAGTGTTTGAAGACATAGCAAGGCAGGTGTTAGCTACAGGCCATAGGAAGAAGCCATCATATTTCATCAAGGCAATTGGTAAGAAACTAGTCTGTTCAGCAATGTTTTAGCTAGGAGGTAGTGTTTACTTAGTCAGAAGAATGTATGGCATACTGTGGACCCTTCCTACCCCATAGCTAAAATGTTGCTGAAGAGTGTAAATTTATTTCTTTTAATTGTAATTTGGAAGATAAGTTGAAATGATTCCATACAAGTTTTAAATGTCCCACATGTATGAAAGAATGATTTATTTCCATCTTTTGTTACTACAATATTATAAATATAATTTAGATTCAAATAAAAAAATAGTGTGAGGAGATAATTCTTTAGGAGGCCAGCTGCACTTTGCTGTCTAACTACGGTAGTTAGACTGGACTGCTTGGTGCTAAGTGAGGGTAGTGTGGAATAGAGATGAGAACTTATGCCTACCGTAAACGAGGTACCTTACCAAACAGCTGTTAAAGCAATGTAAAATAAATTAGAATTTAAAAAAAAAAAAAATACACCATTTCACATCTGCAAAGTCATCCATCCTATGGTGCCATCTATGGGTGACAAACTGATGTCTCGTCACCATGTGTACATACTGGCAGAATCACGAACTAGAAATACCATTTAATCTAGGAAAACTGCTAATTGTCTCAAGTTACACTGGCATGGTGTGGTTAAACTTGAAAATCAACAAAATCAAAGATTAAACATAATAGTCAGTTCCAAAGGCAAGACTGCCAATTTGGCTTGGATGTAAAAAACAATGTCCTGATATTTTCTTAGGAGGTTCGCTGTCTTTATGATTTATATATAGTGTGACCATGCCTTGCCAGCCATGATTGCTTCATGTGTGTGCGCAGCTTGCTTTGAAAGTCATAGATGATAGTTCTAATGTATCACAGTTGTGTTTTGCTAATACACACTTCATGAGGAAGAAGTTCTGACCTCTTCAGCTGCCATGGTACTTCTAACGTGAGCAGAAGTACTTCAGGCCAACCATCTGAGCTCCTCCCAAAAGGGAATTGCTCAGATTGGGTTGGTCTCGGCATAGTGATTCGTTAACAGGGTTGTGAGATGGCTCAATATCTTCCAGTCTGGACTATCCTGGATAGATAGTAGATATTGCTGTCAGCCTGACCAAGGTGTTTTGGTAGTCTTACCTTTGGGGTTTGACACAGGTAAATGGAAATTCTACTTTGTGGTGTGTTTACACCCTAGGGGAGGAGGGCTCTTTAGTAGCAGAGGTATTGCCCTACTGGAGAGCTCCACAGAGATGCATTGTTACCATGTATAAGTGAACATGTGTGAATTTGGCAAGCACTTTACATCAAAGCTCTGATTCTGTGTTTGAATTTGTGATATCTGCAGTGGTTTGTACTATTTCTGGAAGTTTCCGTTGACATCATCGACAAATATAAAAAGGAGAGAATGAGCCTAATGAGCGTCAAAATAAAACAGCATTGTAATAAAGATGTTTACTTGTAATCAGTTTTGAGCAATGGAATTTGGCATATACTGAAAAGCAGCACATGTTGACAGTTACATAAAATGGAACCAGTTTAACCCAGCACAACACTATCTTGCCATATTTCATTGTCTAGTTCACATGCTAATCAATGTCCCATTGAATAAAACAGAATACAAAAAAAAGAATATACACACATTCATCAGGTTGCCAAACTGAACAACAATACAAACTTTATACACAGATTGATTTACAGATGCAAAAGAAATAAAAGACTACATGAAATAACCACTTTGGAAAAATTGGAAAAACCACCAGTAAAATTTTGCAAAATTACTTTTCACCCAAAAGTTTTCTGGAAATTTGAAACGATTTTTAAAGACTTTAATATAAAACTGGTCCCTCAAAATAGATCTAATATCCAAAGTTATTGAATCACCCTTTGAAAGGTACCACACGGAACACTAAAAAATCAGGGATTTATAAAATGAGCTGCCGAGACTGTATTGAGATTTATATTGGAAAAACAAAACAAAATTTGGAAAGTAGGATGAAAGAACACTTGAGAAGCAACAGGTATAAGTATGTAGACAAGTCTACAGTAGTACATCACTTTTGGTCTGAAAATCATAAAGGAAGAAATAGAATTTTTTTTTTTTTTTTGTTTTTTTCAGCTTAAATGTCCTTTAACCTGGTTGGTCATATCAGACAATGAATGAAATTGCTGAAATGATGCTCAAATGATCTCAGGGTCCATTGGAGCTTAAAGTTATTCGACATTCGTCTTCTCAGGATGAGAGAAAACTCCGAAAAAACCTTATCCAAGTAACTCACCTGAAGGGAGATTCGAACTCACGACCTATTGAATGTGAGGCAGACATGCTACCACCACACTACCCATGTGGGCTGAAGAAATAGAATTGATTAATCGTGTAAAACGTGGAAATACAAATTTTGGAAAACATCTATATCGCCAAAGAAGAAGATTCCCTTATGAATTTTGTGGTCCCTGCCGTTGATGACTAATTGACACTAAGGGCTGCAATTTTTAACACGCATTTATACCTAAATAGGCTTCTTACTTTTTTAAAATTCAACATTTTCCAATAACATTTTAAGAACTTTATTAAAAAACCCATATCATTCCTTCTAATGAACAGAAGTGTTCTATTTTCCATCAATCAACAGTAAAAATTTTGCTAAATATACCTTGAAAAGTTTAGCTCATTTTAGTGCCAGCCCGAATAGCAAAATGCTGTCTGAAAAGTGCCAAGCAATTTTAGAGGAGAATACAGGGTATTAAATTATTAGTAATAAAATGAGTACCAAATGACATAGGTGAATATTTTTTTCAGTTTTAGAAAACTCTTTTGTCTACTGTTTAATATGCATTATATTTATGGGAAGTCTCTTCAATATTTCTAAAAAATTGAAAACAAAGGAAAATTTCGAAAATAAATTAAAAATCCCAAAATAATCAATAATTATGCATACAAACCCTTACTACACAGAAAGTTCAGGATAATTAAATGAAAGTATGAAAATTTTTTTTTTTGCTAAAACGGCATAAAAAATTAATTGACGTAACCTGAAACTGGAAAAAAAAAAGTCATCAAAAACACACACACATAAACATGATGCCACTATTAATGAAAATGGCATATAGCAATAGGATACAAAAGTAAAGTAACATAGATTACTGTACAATTTGTGTTGTTGCGCATCTGAATAGTTGATTTGCATTGTATTCGTCTCTGGTTACATCTCCATAAATACATTTTGATAAGTACACAGATTATTTGCATGCATACAAAGGCCATTGTTATCGGATGCATTTTCATTAATGAAGCTAGAGTAGATATCTTCCTCTCTTATGTCGATGTCAGAAACTCTTTCAACAAGATCTAAACATTCAAAATCATGCGCTTTCTTCTAATACATCACAAACTGAAGCTCTTATTTTCTGTTTGGTTTGTAACCTTTGTCTAGACGATGCCATGTTTCAACCACGATAAACAAACACTGGCTAGAGATATTAAATTTGGAGCTAATTTAATGCTTTGGAGTAAAGATAAAGTCTGGAAATGCTTCAGAAAAGCTTTCTCTATGGCTATGACAAAGTAAATACTCAGACTTTCCCACTGGAAAGAGTTAAAACGTATGAAAACGGCATCATGATTAGATGTGATTGGCAATTTTTGCAGAATTTTCAGATCACGATTAGATCGTGATTTGCACTAAAAACATTAAATGAATGAATGAATTTATTTTCACTGCCAACGTACCTAACTGTAAACACTTATCCCCATTACATATACATACACCACCTCTTCCTTTCTGGTAAAACAACCTGTATATGCACATTTGAAGTATAATTATTTTTGCAGAGCATGTGACTGGTGAGGATATACTGCGAGTAGCAAAAAGACTGCTGAAGTCGCAGCCTTGTGTGGCAGCCAGAGGTGACATCCGCACACTTCCAGCCATGAGAGAAATTCAGAGTGGTTTACTAAGCTCAGAGGGAAGTCTGCCTGGCAGCAGAGGAAGACTTTCACTATTCCGATGATCACTTTCAACATGCTACTCTAGTTCATTTGTTGAAAAACATTTGTTCATAGCAACACCAACATTTTGTTACCATGATGTACTCTACTCCTTTCTTAAAATTCAGATTCCTTTATTTTATCTCATTATTCCCAGTTTACCAACCTAAAAATTGACATTAAATGACATAAGATTTATTGTGCACAGTCTGCTCTATGGTATATGTTTAAAAATAATGGCTGTAATAATAAACCTATTGAAATTATAACAGTTACTTGATAACATATTGTTTGGCTTGTTTCATGTTTAGTTTCCAAACCCTTAACCATTCCTCTGTTGTTTTCATATAACATGCAGCTTGCATTTCTGTACTTCTTTCAAATGATTCAACCACATCTTTGTATTCCTGAAAAAAAAATCACACAAAGTTATGTATTGCTTTTTGTTCACGTACTATGTACATAGTGTATAGAGAAGGTTTTGTATTCCACCTAAAAATTTGATACCGAGATTTCACAACAAATACACATTTTAGTGTCCCCTGTATATAAAAAAAAAACATTTTTAGAAAGAGGTCCTTGTGTCTGTAAAATGCCAAACTTGGTGTTTAAGTTTAGTATCTTCCAGAGATGTGACACAAAGATTTGGAGAAAAATTCCCCCACCCTAAACAACCCTTTAGATGGAAAAAATTTTGATTTTCTCAAAAATGGGTTAATTAGAATACTCTATATTAAAAATATTTACATGATAAATAAAATGTGTATCTTATATTTTTGGGAATAGCCTCTAAAGACCTTTTTAATCTGGATGAATTTTGCATAACTGATATAATTGTAAGAGATAAACCAAAACTTACTGCACAAAAAGTGTAGATCATTTTAAAACACATACCTTATGTCATATATGTTTTCGTTATAGAGTTCACTAGTTTTTAGATATTCCTTATTGGTTTCAATTTTAAACTACTTAACTTTTAGTCAAGGACTTAAAACTTTCCCAGCACCGGTCGTTAAAGATTTCTTCTCGGGTAAGACTTACCTGGCTGACGTCCCGAGAAGAAATCATTAATACCTAACTTTTCTCCATGACCATGCAATGCAAACTGAACCTTATTGTTTCACATAGCAACCAGCTTTTAAAAGATTTGACTATCATTTTAGTCTAGTGTATACCCCTCATTTCCCTTCTAATTATAAGGAAGCAAGTAATAAGACCAATTCTGCTAATGTTCATTTCAGCACAATGTAGATAAAAGAATTATGTTTTGTATATGGAATAGCTAGAGAAAGTTATGTGAATGGAACATATCAGATTTTTTCATTTTCCATCATTTAAATGAGGCTTTAGTAATATCATTATGAAGTGAGAAATATTCACTGTAAGTGTTCTCAGGTAAGTACATGGATTGACTCCGTTTCCAAGATGTACATCATCTTCATCTTCAGGGTAAACTGATAACTTGAAAGTTTGAATTCATCTATTTATAGTGCCCGAGTGAAGCTAACATCTGCTTGGTTCGCATGATATTTTTGGCTGTGAAGCAACTGATATTTAATGTGACTGAGGCAAGGGCACAGACCTCATAGAAAACTATATGTGGCAGTTATATGCCTAATGTTTTGAACTTGAGTATGGACAGTTTATAGTACACACGTTTTGAAGCCCAATCTGTTGTATAAGAATGCTGTGAAGTTTTTTTAAAGTCTTGGGTAAAGTCAGGTTGGGAATTAGGTGTTCAGGCTCATCATCGCTGCCCATGCTGTACTGAATCATGATTAAGATTATTTACTTCAGATGAGATGGCTAAGGCTTCCTTCCCAACACTATCCTGGTGTTGGTGAAACTGTCCCTGTGACTGTTTTCAATACCCAGTCCAGAGTTTTTGGGTTACATGAGCCTGATGATTCTTCGACGCATGTGGCAATAGTGCATCCTGTTTGACCGATATACACTGGGCCACATTTGCAAGGAACGTGGTAGATACCAGGTTCTTTAAAGGCTAAATTATCTTTTAATGGCCTCACCAAGTTTCTGATTTATGAATGGTTTTTATGCCATATTTGTAGAGTAGTCTATTTATCTTTCCAGAAAAATTGCCTGTAAAATGACATGCAAAAAAATATCATGCAAACCAATCAGATGCTAGTTTCACTTGGGCTCTATAAATATGCTAATCTGGACTTTCGAGCTATCAGTTTACCTTGAAGATGAAAATAATGCACATCTTCGAAAGATTGGAGTCAGTCCATGCACTTACCTGGCTAGAAGCCTATCCAGTTCTTTTTGTGGATGACACAAGAACACAATGTCAGTCAGCTCCCAGATACATCTAATAAAATATTCAACACACTAAATTATTGTTTTGAAAGTAACATAAGTCACATAAACTTTGAAAAAACTAACTACATTAATTTTTGCACAAAGCATAAAAACATGGCAAACCTAAGGATAGAATATGAAAATAATCAGATTGCAGAAGCGTGTAATACAAAATTCCTGGGTCTTATGATTGATCATAACAACACCATATTGTTATATCTTACCCAAACTGAGCTCTGCATGTTTTGCAATCACATCTTGCATTCAGCTTATCAATAAGAGCATACTAAAAACAGCTTGCTATGTATATTTCTATTCATTAATGACCTATGGAATAATATTTTGGGGAAATTTAGTAAGTGTTGGAAAAATGTTCATTATAAAAAAAAAAAAAAAAAAGGTAATAATAATGGCAGGGTCAAGACGATCAACTGATTGTAAACCGCTTTTCAAAATGTTTGGCATTTTAACATTAGCCTGTGAATATATTCTAGCCATATTGTTATTTGTAACAAATAACCCAGAAAAGTTTACAAAAAATGCAGAAATTGGTAACAAAGAGACCAGATATAGGCAGCACTTATATAGACCAATAAATAATTTGCAAAAAGGGTTTGACTACAAAGGAATAGTTTTGTTTAATTCACTTCCCTCCTATATAAAAGAATTACAAATAAACAAAAACAAGTTTAGATCAGAATTAAAAAGATACCTTATTACTCACCCCTTCTATATGGAGGAGGATTTCATTCAATCAAAAAATACTGTAAATATAATAAACATGAATATTTTATGAGTAGGTTTTTGAAAACAGACATGTAATTGTAAATTATGCAAAACTGACACGTCAGAGTTATTATTTGTAAATAAATGTAATTGTTGACATGATCTACATCCTAGAGTTCGGACATATAGTCTAATCTCAAAATAGGCAACTTGGAAACAAATTTTCATTTGGAAAAACAAAAGTAGGACTATCAACGTTAATATCCCCAGGGCGATTAATTGTACAAATTCATAGAATCACCACCAGAGCAATCAATGGATCGATCAGCGTCACCACCAGCGATTAGTCAATGTGTGGTAGACAATGGAGGAAACTATCCTCCGAAACATGTTCAAGGAAATTTAAATGTGAGTGTTGTTTAGTGTCATCAAATTACTCATGTTTACTTTTAATTTAAAACAGAAATATTGTTTACCTGTATTAAAGAGTCTATTTGCTCATCTTCTATTGACTCAAGGCACGACTGTAGAGGTACTTTCTTATACTTGCTTGACAAATCTAGGTTGCAAAACCTTGACCTAGTACACGTGCCAGGTCCAATTGAAGCAAGAGATATTGCTTTCATAAGAGTTAGTTCTTCACACAGAGCCTTTGTTGTTATATCAATGCGATCTTCTACGGGAACATTCCTCCTGTCAATATCAACCTGGATATCTTGAGGTCCACCTGCAGTGTAAGTAATGGCAAATTTAAGGACATATGACTGAAAGTTTGAAATTCCACTCTAGTGAAATCTATATCACAGATGTAATAAAGGGTAGTTAAATTATATTCAATACCACTCGCGGCTTCTCTTTACTGCGTGAGATAGCCATGAGTCGCCAGGGAAGTAACTCCAGCAGAGGCAGACTAAGATCATTTCCTTACAATAGATGAGGAAATGTTGACCTTCTGCTCTCAAACAGGCAGCATATCTCTTAAAAATATTCTTGCTCGCTCTCCAAAAGGGGTTTCATTGACACACAGCTTTTGTTTTTCACTTATGAATCTTGGTTTCATCTAACTGGACATGTGAAAACTCACAACAGTCGATACTGGGCTTCAGAGTGTGGTGTGATAAGTGCTAGAGGAATAATAGGACCCATATTCTTTGATGAAACAATAAATGCAGAGCGATATCAGAGGTTAATTCTGAGGCCATTTTTCAATCGCTTAACACAGAAATCGTATGGTTAGTTCCAGCAAGATTCTGCAACATCACATACGGCTGCAGAATCATTAAATGCAGGTGTTTGATGACAGAATAATTAGCTTTGATTTGTGGCCCCCTCATTCTCCTGACCTAACAAGTTGTGATTTTTATTTATGGGGTTCTTTAAAAGACAAAGTATGTCATTCCAATCCTCGCACAGTACAGGAACTTAGAAAACATTGTGCAAGAAACCACAAGAATTCCTGCTGCTGAGCTTCGGAGAGTGAGCGAGAATATTTATATGAGATATGCTGCTTGTTTAAGAGCAGAAGGTGAACATTTCTAGCATCTATTATAAGGTAAGGATTTTACTTCACCTCTGTTGGCGTAATTTCCTTGGCAATTGTCGGCTGTCTCTCGCAGTAGAGAGAGGCCGTGAGTGGGATGAATGTAATGTAATTACCTCTTATAATGTAAATATGTAACAGTGCATTTTGCTATAAGGGTATGGAAGATATGGTCAAATTTATTTATGTTTTTTGTTTTAGTCACTAAAAAAGTCCCTTGTGACAAAAAAATTTAAATTTGTATCTAATATTTTAATCCTAGGTTTACGACACATCTACATTTTGAAATTATCCTAGGTTTTTCTGTGTCTCCTTTGGTTTAGGCTTGAATGTGCTTTTTTTGGTCATGAAAATGTAATTTTTGTGTTTGAAAATTGAAAACATATGCTTAAACGTAGGGCAATTCTTATTCTTTGTACCTCTGTGAACATGTACAGTAAATTTTATTTATGTAACAGAAAAACTGCTCTGCAAGGAGCATTTTACAGGAAAAACAATGCTGAAAATATCAATACCATGAAAACAAGGAAAGATTTGAATGCATGACCCACATTAAAATCCACCAAGTTTGTAGGTCTGACCCTCAGCTTTCCTTTTCTTCTCCTCTGCTGTTGCTTTTTCTGTGCTTTTCTTCTTACATTGCAGCTTTTCTTCTGCATAACTTTGTTTTTCACTTTGCAAGATGTAATTGAGATATTGTTGCACTAAAGTTTTCTTTCCAAATCCAGTACAGTTTCACCTCTAATGCTTTGAATTGAGGCATTTAAAATGGCATCCAGTGGTCAATTATATCTTTTTTGTATACAGAAATGTTTTAATTATTAATTATTTTATGGAATTAAAGTAAAAAAGTCAAATTTTTTGTGATTATTTAATTAAATCACAGTCATGCCTACCTTTAAGATAAACATTTCTGACATTAAAAATATTCTAAATATTGCACACATATCCTACTACACATCTTTTTCAAATAGTTTTACTTTCTCTTGCACATATGTATATACAATGTACATAGTAGCTACAGAAGGTATTTTATTCCACCCAAAAATTTTATGTTGAGATTTCACCAGAAATATGCGTTTTGAGGTCCCCTGAACCTGAGAAAAGAATTTTTTAAAAAAACGTGTGCATGTATGTGCACCTCAAAAATGAAAAGGCAGTTAAATACCAAACTTGGTATTTATTTTTAGTATCTTTAAAGGATGTGACACAGGATTTTCAAGAAAATCACCCCACCACAAACTACCCTTTACATGCAGAAATGATTGAAAATGTTTTTCTCAAAAATGACTCTTAAAACTTTTAATTAAAATAATGTATATTAAAGATATTTATATCATAAATAAAATGTATATGTTGAATTTTCTGGGAATGGTCTATGAAGAACTCTTTATTCTGGATGAATTTTGCAAAACAGCTAAGTCGTAAGAAATAACAAAATCTTGGAATACAAAAAATGTAGATCTCATTAAAGTACATAATTTATGTAATACAAGTTTTTCTCGTAGAGTTGACTGTTTTTGAGATATTTCTTGTTATTGGTTTCATTTTTAAGCCATTTAACAGGACCATGCAAAGCAAACCGAACTTCAATTGTTTCACTTTTTTTTTTTTTTTCTTTTTTTTTCTTTTTTCTTTTTTTTTAGCTTAACGTCCTTTAACCTGGTTGGTCATATCGGACGATGAATGAAATTGGTGAAATGATGCTCAAATGATCTAGGGGTCCATGGAGCTTAAAGTTACTCGACATTCGTCTTCTCAGGATAAGGGAAAACCTCGAAAAAAACCTTATCAGGGTAACTCACCCGAAGTGAGATTCGCACTCACGACATTTTGAATGTGAAGCAGACACCCTACCACCACACTACCCGGGCAGGTTACCCACTTTTAAAAGATTTGACTATCACTTTAGACTAATGCATTCCCTTATTTCCCTTTTACTTACAAGGAAGCTAGTAATAAGACTAATTCTGCTTATGTTTATCTCAATTAGTATGAAGTAGATAAAAGAATAATCTTTTTAAGAATAGTTTGTGTATGGAACAGCTATAACACATCAGATTTTTTGGATTTGGGGGTCCTTAAAACATTAATTTTTAATTTTTGGAAGAATATAATACCTTCTCTACCTATTATGTGCATGATAGAGTAAAATATATAGTAAAGTCATGTTTCATCCAAAAACTGTTTCTGGAGTATGATATGAAATATGCAAGAGGAGGAAAAATAATGTATATAGTTTTGAAAATGAGGTAAGAGGAAATTTGAAGAGATAGAAATACAAAAATCTGATATGTCACAGTCATATTACTTTCTTTCTACAACATGCTAATCAAGATAAACATTAACAGAATATTCTTATTACTTAGTTGCTTATAAGTAGAAGGGAACTAAAGGAATGCGCTATGTTAAAGTGATCGTCAAATGTTTTAAAAGCTATCTTTTTGTGATTGTCATTGAAATTGGCTTCTTTGCTTGGCCAGGAATAGAACAAAGAAAACTGGACTCTTCCTGCTGAGAAAAGTATAAGTATTAAACAAATAACAAGGAATATTTTGGAAATAGCCAACTCTACAAAAAAATTTATATGACATTAAATTATGTCTTTTAATGATATCTATATGTTTTATATAGTAAGTTTTTGTCTATCTCTCCCAGTTTAATCGTTCCAAAATTCTGTAAAACTCATCCAGAATAAAGAGGTCTTCAGAGGATATTCCCAAAAAAATTCAAAAGTATACAATTTATTTGAGATGTAAATATCTTTAATATATGACATTTTAATAAAAATTGTTAGAGCCATTTATGAGAAAAACAAAGTTTTCCAAAAATGTTCCATATCGCATCCTAAACTTAAATACAAAGGTTGATATTTTACCAACCTTTCATTTTTGTGTTATGTTGTCCACAGCCACACACACAAGGACATTTTTCTAAAAATGTTTTTTTTTGCTTCAAAACACATATTTCTGTGAAATCTCGGTATCAAATTTATGGGTGCAATACAATACCTTCTCTATACACTATGTACATAGTAAGTGTAGAGAAAGTAACAAAAAATGGTGTGGTTCATAAAAACAGATGCAAATGAAATCTAAGTTGGGGATACTTTATAATATGTGAAACAAGGAGGCAAACAATTTTTCTAAATCCGAAGATTTTTTTGTAAGAATAGTTTGTTTGCAGAATAGATAGAGAAAGTCATGTGAATGGAAGAAATCATATTTTTTTATTTATTTTTAAAAGCAAAAAATAAAAGAATAAATCATCGGCCTAGGCTTATATGTTCATATTTTGATCTTTTTCTTAATTTTATTTTAATGCTAACAATAGCAAAGATGGTGCCGTGGTTGAGTGGCTAGACCGCTCGCCAAACACCTAGGTGGCCCAGATTTGATCCCAAGTGCCCGCATGTAGTATTTGTGGTGGACAAAGCAGCAACTGGGGGTTTTCTCCAGTTCCTCCTGTTTCCCCTGCCACTCATTCTACCAATTTCTCCATGATCACTTTTCCTATCATTCACTTTGCTCGCATTTCATTTCATCCACTTCCCCACACTCATGCCTGGCTATGGGCCAGGTTCTCTCTTCTGTGGTTTTGTGCCGTTGGCTCCCTGACAGACTTCTAACCCCAAGACATCCACTTGTAAGTCCTAGCAGAGTGTCAGTCCTGCATATCATCCACTTCCTCATGCTCATACCTGGCTATGGGCCAGGTTCTCCATTCTGTGGTTTCGTGCCGTTGGCTCCCCGACAGACTTCTGACCCCTAGACATCCACTTGTAAGTCCTAGTGGGGTGTCAGTCCTATATATCATCTACTTCCTCACGCTCATGCCTGGCTATGGACCAGGTTCTCCATTCTGTGGTTTCGTGCCGTTGGCTCCCCGACAGACTTCTGACCCCTAGACATCCACTTGTGAGTCCTAGTGGGGTGTCAGTCCTACATATCATCCACTTCCCCACACTCATGTCTGGCTATGGGCCAGGTTCTCCATTCTTTGGTTTCGTGCCGTTGGCTCCCCAATAGACTTCTGACCCCTAGACATCCGCTTGTAAGAGGGAGAGGGTAAGCTGACTATGAAACAAGACAGTAACAACAAAAAATCTGATGTGTTCCATTCACATGACTTTCTCTACATCTCTGCAACAAATTATTGTTAGAAAGATTGTGCATCTATTTACTTTATGCTAATTGAGAAAAAAATTAGCAGAAATAGTCTTATTACTTGCTTCCTTGTAAGTAGAAGCGCAATAAGGGAGTACCATAGGTTAAAGTGGTAATCGAAAGTTGGTTGTTATGTGACTGAAGTTCCTTTGTTTGTTTGGGCTGGAGTTGACAAATTCCTGGATGAGAAAAGTATGTTTTTCAAAGCTGGAACCAAAAATAAGGAATATCTAAAAAATTATCAACTCCACGAAAAAAATGTATATTATATGAATTGTGTGTTTTAACGAGCTCTATATTTTTTGTGTGGTAAGTTTTTGTCCAACTCTTACGGTTTAGCAGTTAGGCAAAATTTTGTAAAATTCATCCAGAATAAAGTAGTCTTCAGAAGATTCAAGATATACATTTTATTTGTGAGGTAAATATCTTTAATATACAATATTTTAATCAAAATCATTAGAGCCATTTTTAAGAAAATCAAAATTTTCGAAAAAAGTTCCATGTAAAGAGTGGTTCAGGGTAGCGGAATTTTCTTGAAAATTTTCGTGTCGCATCCTCAGAAGATACCAAACTTAAATACCAAGTTTGGTATTCAATGGTCTTTTCATTTTTGAGCTATGCTGCCCACAGACACACACAGACAGACAGACAGACACACACACGGACATTTTTCTAAAAATGCTTTTTTTGGATTCAGGGAGTCTCGAAACATGTATTTCCGTTGAAATCTCAGAACCAAATTTTTGGGTGCATTACAATACCTTCTCTATAACTATGTACATAGTGCGTAGAGAGAAAGTAATAAAAGGAGTACATTGTTGAAGATTATCATGTTTAATTGTTCTATTATTACAATCTATAAACTTATGATCTCTTCTTTCCAGCATTGTACACATACTGTACATTTCCATAATCCACTCTCCCCATTTCCCACTCAAAATGTGAATTTTTGAGCACATTCAATTGAGTAAAAAAAATTTGATGTGTTCCATTCACATGACTTTCTCTAGCTGTTACACAAACAGCTTTGCTTACAAAAGATTATGCTTTAATCTATGACATGCTAATCAAGATAAACATTAGCAGAAATTGTCTTATTAATTTCTTGTCTGCCTCCATGGTGTAATTATTACCAGCTACCTTCATATACCCAAGGTTGCAGGTTCAAACACGGCAGAGGATGATGGATTTTTTTAAGGCATAAAAATCCGTAGCATGGCTTCCTTCGGAAAGGAAGTAAAGCCGTTGGTCCCATGTCATAGATTTATGGCACGTAAAAGAACATCAAGCCTGATAGAGAGGCCTCTGAGCAAAATTAAGGGTCTTTCACACCCAGTATAGAATGGGATGCTGAGAATCACAGCAGTTAAAGAGCATCCATAAATAAATACCATTTATTTTTATTACTTTCTTCCTTGTAAGTAGAAGGGAGATAAGGGAATACACTAGATTAAATCAATAGTTAAATCTTTTAAAAGCTGGTTCTATGTGAAACAACTGAAATTCAGCTCACTTTGCATGGTCTGCAGTAAAACAAGAGAGATGAAACGTCACTTCCCCTAGGAGAAAAGTAGTTTAAAACTGGAACAAATAACAAGGAATAGTATTTAACAGACTTTTCGTTTTTGAGCTATGCTCTCCACCCACACTCACCCCCACTTCTGCAGTACCCACGCACGCACACACACACACATGGACCTTTTTCAAAAAATGCTCTTTTTGAATTCAAGGGGATTCAAATCATGTATTTCCGGTGAAATCTTGGTATCAAATTTTTGGGTGCATTGCAATACCTTCTCTATACACTATGTGCATAGTACATGTAGAGAAAGTAAAAACAAAAATTTCAAAAATATTTCCATGTTAAAGTTTAGTCTGGGGTGGGGGGATTTTCTTGAAAATCTTTGTGTCATAACCTTGGAAGATACTATATGTAAACGCCAAGTTTGGTATTTATATCTTTTCATTTTTGAGCAATGCTGTCCACAGAAAAAAAAAAAAACAAAAAAAAAAAAAAACACATGCACACAAGCACACACACACACAGACCTTTTTTCAAAAATGCTTTTTCCAGATACAGGGGATGCCTAAAATAAATATTTCCAGTGAAATCTCGGTATCAAATTTTTGGGTGCATTACAATGCCTGCTCTATACACTTATATAGTACGCGTAGAGAAAGTAAAAATAGTGCATTACAAATGTGTTAACATTGTTTTATATTGTCCATAGGCCTTGTTTCTGCTCACAATATAAAACACGCCTACCTGGGTAGTGTGGTGGTAGCGTGTCTGCCTCATATTCAATAGGTTGCGAGTTTGAATCTCGCTTAGGGTGATTTACCCAGATAAGTTTTTTTTTTTTTCGGGGGTTTTCTTTATCCTGAGAAGACAAATGTCAAGTAACTTTAAGCTCAATGAACCCCAAGATCATTTGAGCATCATTTCACAAATTTCATTCATCATCCGATATGACAAACCAGGTTAAAGGATATATACATCATTTTTACCACTTGTATCAGAAATAAATATTTTGAATGAAAACTTAGTAAGTGAAATAACTGTCCTCAATCTATTGACAATTTCAATACTTTAGAAGTAATATTTTACCTTCTTTTTCAGAACCTTTTCCTTTTTTTCCATTATTGTGTTTTTCTTTTTCTTCAGTCTGCTCTTTCTTAGCCTGTTTCTTTTTTCCTTTTCCCTTTCCCTTTCCTTTTCCCTTTGCTTTACCCTTTACTTTTCCTTTTTTAGAGGTCTTGGTAGAGGTAGTTTTCTCAGAGTCTGATTTATCAGATTTTTCTTTCTCTTCTTCCTTTTCTGCCTTGTCTCCTTCTGTATTTTCCTGCACACTCTCTTTGCTTACAGCTGCAGGAATGGATTGTTCTACTGTTGTAATTTGCAGCATCATAATTTCTGTCAAAACAGGATCAAACACATCCTCAATAATGCTGTGGACAGAATTCTGCAGAGACAATAGATTGCAACTAACAGATTCATTTTTCTCCACCATGTTAGTCTGAAAAAAATGAACAAATAACATTAATAAGCATTTCTGTGAATCATTTCTTAAATGTAACAAGCAACATTTTAATTGATTAAAGTATCAAATGTGTAAAATAATTTGTTGGTGTGTTCTATTCACAAGACTTTCTCTATATCTTTGTGGCAAATTATTGTTAATAAGCTTATTCTTTTAAATCTTCATGCTAATCGAGATAAACATTGGCAGAAACACTTTCTTTTTGTGAACATTTTTATTCATTGAAATAAATAATACTTTTTATATATTAATTTTTACTTTCTCTATACGTACTATGTGCATAGTGTATAGAGAAAGTATTGCACTCCACCCAAAAATTTGATACCGAAATTTCATCAGAAATATATGTTTTAGGGTCCCTTGTATCCAAAAAAAGCCTTTTCAGAAAAAGGTCCGTATGTGTGTGTGTGTGTGTGTGTGTCAGTGTGTCTGTTGAACACAACTCAAAAATGAAAAGTCGGTAAAATACCAAATTTGGTATTTAAGTTCAGTATCTTCCAGGGATGCGACATGAAGATTTTGAGAAAAATCCCCCCACACCAAACTACTCTTTACATGGAACTTTTTTCGAAAATTTTGATTTTCTCAAAAATGGCTGTAACGATTTTGATTAAAATGTTGTATATGTCTCTTATGGTTTGCCAGTTATATAAAAGTCATCTAGAATGAAGAGATCTTCAGAGGTGGGTTCCCAGAAAATTCACAATATATATTTCGTTTGTCGTAAAAATATCTTACACATAAGGTATTTTAATCAAAATTATTAGAGCTATTTTTGAGAAAATCAACATTTTAAAAATGCTCTATGTAAAGGGTAGTTTGGGGTGGGGAAATTTTGTTGAAAACCTTTGTATCACATCTTTAGAAAACACCAAACTTAAATTTCAAGTTTGGTATTTAACGGTCTTTTCGATTTTGAGCTATGCAATAATATCAATTTATCAATAATAACTTCTGACAGGCCAAAAAATATGATTGCACTAAATATTCTTTCAACTAGAGATTTTTCCCCTTCCATTGTCCTTTGTTTTTTATTTCAAAAACTTGGAAAAGCAATTAATTTGACAGATGTTGCGTATGGTGTACATGGCCACAGACCTTTTCCCAAAGCATGTATTTAATTCCAGTGATATCTCAGTATTGAATTATTGGGTGCATTGCTATGCCTTCTCTATACACTATGTACATAGAATGTGTAGAGAAAGTAAAAAGCAATCATGCACAGGACATAATAGCAAGTCCATATCGCTGAACAGGCTGAGCAGAAAAGTGTGACTGACAGAAAATTGCTTACGAAAGTAATCTATTTGTTGATTTTCATCATTCCAAAACTGAATACTCTGTGGCATTAAAAATTTGTCATTTTCAAGGCACATGATATATACTGCAAGTGTAATTAATTCCTAAACAGAACCAAATACTAAAGCATTCTTTACCTTGTAACTTGAAGTAATTCCAGAAATATTAGTTTTAAGTGCACTGTAAGAAGCTGAAGCACTTTCTTGTAGGTCTTGCAACATTTCATTATTGCGAGGATAACCAAGCAATAACTTGAAGTTTATTCTGAAGTTCTCAAAGTGACGTTCAGTCTGCTGCTCCAAAGTCGAAGTACACTTCTCTGCAATCTTTGTTAAAGTATTCATGTTTTTACTGTGAGCATCCTCTATACAGGCTGGTCCATAATCATTAACTGCTTCTTTCAATCTTGTTATCAGATTCAAATAGTCTAAAACATACAAACTTGATAAGGTCACTCTGAGACTTTTGAGAATGGGCAACAATGAATTGTGAAACTTAACCTCACAGGGAAATGCTAATGTTTTGGTAAAGCATGTTTTGTGCCTAGCTGCCATCTTGTAGCACTAAACACTACCATATACACCATATGCAACATCTGTCAAATTAATTGTTTTTCCAAGTTTTGAAGTAAAAAACAAAGGACAATGGAAGGGGAAAAATCTCTAGTTGAAAGAATATTTAGTGCAATCATATTTTTTGGCCTGTCAGAAGTTATTATTGATAAATTGATATTATTGCAATAAACATCAGGCCAAAGGTCATAACTTAATTTTGTTCTAACTTCTTGGTCTAAAACTACTGTTAATGTAACAAAAGAATGTACCATATATAACAGTATTGGCTTAAAGCTTCAGTAGAATGTGTGATATTAATCAAGAATTTCAGTCGAGGAATATTGCAATAATTACCATTGCATTCCGAGTCCGAGGAACACGCCCCCTATTCTTACGGTTCTGGTACCATAAGCACATAATTTGATAGTAATTATTTCTCGCAATAGCTGCTAAATGGGCAAATTAGCAAGAGGTTTCTTATAAACTGGAGTAGGTTGCCAATTTTGTCTGCAAATTGCCTTTATCCAAGCCTCTAAACCAGTGTTTCCCAACCTTTTGAAGTTCATGGCACCCTTGGGAATAACATTAAACACCAGGGGCACCCTTCCTTGAATTAAAAGAAAATTAAGCTTAATATGTTACTTTATTGAAATATTATATAATAATAACGTACACCATACATAATACAGTAAACTTTACTACAATCACTGAGTAAAAATACATCAATAAATTTTGTTTGATTAATGATTAATGTGAAACTTGTGATTGATGCTTAGAGCACAGATATGTGGTGTCGGGTCTTACAGTTGACAGTGAAACACGCAAATCATCCTCAAGGTTATTCAGTCTATTTCTTGCTTTGCATTTTATTCTCACCATAGCAGAGAAGGCTTGCTCGCATAGATAGGATGTTGAAAAGGGCAAAAGTGCGTTAATTGCTTTCTTCATTAGGTTAGGGTACTCCTCTCTCCGTTGAAGCCAAAAACTAGTCACCGACGCCTCACCCTTGGTGAACTTACCTTTGAGTGTGGAATCAGCGCAAAGATCAATAAATTCATCTCGTTTGCAAGCAGTGAAATCTATTTCCTCTGCACTATCTACGAAATCAAATGGTGAGACAACCCAGTCGAGATTCGTAGTGGAAATAGTTGGAAAGTACGCATCTATTGCATCTTGCAATCTTGATAAGTGAGCACAAATGCGGTCTTTCAGTTTACCCAGATCTTTATCTCCTGCCACATTAAGAAGAGATGGAAAGTTCGACAAATCTCCTTTTTGAACTGCAGACTTCCAAGAACTAAGTTTTCTTTTAAAACCTTTCATTTTATTGGTTGAGGAGATTATTGTTTCGTGTCGACCCTGCATCGAAACATTCAGTTCATTCAGCTTATGAAAAATATCTGCCAGATACGACAGTTCAAAACACCAAGAATCACTTAGTAAGAGCTCATGAAACGTGTCTTGATTTTCATCCTTAAAAAAAGTTTTTAGCTGTTCTTTAAGTTCAAGAAACCGGTTCAATACACAACCCCGCGACAACCACCTTACTTCTGTGTGAAGTAACAAAGAGGTATGAGCTGCATCCGTTGCGCGACATAACTGTTCAAAAATTCTGCACTTTAAAGGTCGAGACTTCATATAGTTCACCATTTTCACAACTTGGTTAAACACTTCAGCAAAATCTTCATTACTTGCTTTCACGACTAATGCCTCTCTATGCAGAAAACAGTGAGTTATAATAATGGATGGATTTTCATTGAGAGCTCTGGCAGTAAAACCTTTTTAATTTTCCCAGACATAGATGGTGCACCATCTGTACATACACCACAACAGTCTTTCCATGAAAGCTCATGGTCATTGAGATAGTAATTAATAGAAACGAAAATATCATGGCCTGTGGTTGTAGTCTCCAGCGGTCTACAGAACAGAAACTGTTCACTAATATCTTTTTCATCAATATATCTGATAAAACCAAGGAGTTGCGGTTTGTCACCAATATCGAGACTCTCATCTACTTGCAAAGCAAATGTTCTATAAGTTTTTATTTTCTCCATGACTTGTTCGTTGATATTGCATGACATTTCAGATATCCTGGGGCTGATTGTGTTGTTGGACAGAGGAACTTTCGAAATTTGATTAGCTCTCCTTCGCCAAGTATTGTTGAAACTATAACTTGACATGCAGGGCCAATGATTTCCTCTCCAAGAGTATGAGGTTTCTTTTTCTTAGCTATCAGTTCTACTACTTTAAATGAGGCTTCAAGAGCAGTATCACCTATGGGCATTCTCTTTACCATTCGCACAGCTGTTTTCTTCTCCCCTTCTAACATATGTGGAAAATACATTACAATTTTCTGTGACACACTAGGATGCTTTGTTGTAAGATGCCGCTTCAGTTTGCTAGGTACCATGGCCTCGTTGCTAAGTGTTTCGCCACAAACTAAACACACAGGGATAGGGTTTTCCTCGTTATTCCACTTAAATCCATACGCTAAGTAACTGTCCTATTATGTTCTTTTCTTTCGTTTGTCTTCTTTATGTGGTGAATTCGACGGTCCGGGAGAAACTGTAAGATTTGGCTTCTTAAAGCAAACAGTAGGAGCTGACTGTTCACTTTCACTGTCCTGGCGTTTACGTTTAACAATGAACTTATCCATAGCTAAACACTGTGAATCAACGCGAGGAAGACAACTGAAAGCGCCAAGTGGCGCACACTTTTATATATTCATCTGTCGAAGTCTCGGGAATGTTCAGCAGGGTATAGCTGTAATGCCATCTGTGGGATACTAGTATAACTAAATTATTGAAATGAATCGACCACTATCACCATCTGCCATGCATGAGAGTAATTGATTTGACTTATTTTATTTCAAGACCTTACAAGACTTAAGGCTTCAGTAGAAGGTATTTTTTGTTTGTTTATCTCAATATCTCACGGCACCCCTTAGCCAATCACACGGCACCCTAGGGTGCCGGGGCACACCGGTTGGGAACCGTTGCTCTAAACAGTCTTTCTGAGTTGGAAATCTAAAATCTAAATCTAACAATACAGAACTGTTCTGTTGTTAATGTATGGCATATTTCACTAAGTATACCACCAAAAAATCATTTGAATAAGTACACTAAATCTGTGTATTGAAATATTTCACTAAGTATACGACTGAAAAATCACTTAAATAGGTACAATAAACTATGTATTGAAGCACACTTCTCTTTCCTTATTTTAGCTTCTGCTATTCGAGAAACTACAACCAAACACCACACACCAGTATTGACCATTACACTCCAAATTTACTGCTTAATTGAACACTTAACACCACAAAATCGTATTTTGGGTGCACTTTAATCCACACTAGGCGTACTCATCTCAAAAGTGTAATGGCTAATTAGGGTGGCTTGGCGAAAATATGCTTCACCAACCACAATGCATAAGGATAAGGAATTTCCTATGTATTCTGAATATATCTGTGCCTAACCTAAAGCAGGTCTTCCTAGCATTACATTGAGGTTCAGATAGTAACATGTGCAAGTCTGGGTATGCTCCAACAATATGCAACTTCAGTATGCTGCTATGGCATGTAGGTGTTGCTGTACCACGTGCTACAATGGATTCAAGAGAGAGCATTTGACAAGCATCGTTGCAAACCATATTATGTCCAAAAATGAATAACATTTAAACTATGGGACACATTTCAAAAACTAACAGTCACAAATCTTGTCTTTACATAGCCTAAATGGTACTGTATTTCAAATGAAATGTTTGTGAAGATTTAAGCCATCAAAATCAGAGACTTTATACTGAGCTTAATATGGATTAATAACAACAAGGACATGTTTCTAAAAATGTTTTCTTTAAATTCAGAGGGTTTCAAAACATGTATTTGTGATGAAATCTTGATATCAAATTTTTGGGTGGAATACAATACCATAAACTCGGGTTACATTGTCTCACTTTTCTAAAACTTTTTATACAAACTGATGCTAGGAAGTAATGAATAATATATACTGGGCTTTTAAGGTAATTTTTAGATTGTTTAAACCTTTCTCTAAAAGGTTGTAATATGACAAATCAACCATTATTTTATTTTTATGAAATTTATTGTTTGTTTTATTTTGGGCTAAAATAGATCATCAATGTAGGTAACTTTGCCCCACATCAAATATTCCTAACTTAAAACATTATAAAACATGCTTGGTCCAATAAAACCAGTTGGTTTAGATGAAAAATTACTCTCAAATCAATACAAATACATACACGCGCTATTGCTTCTCGATTTACGCTGTATACTGGTATTTCTTTGAAACAAAAACTTGATTCTTGGTTTTCAATTGTTTGCTTCCATTTCATTTTTAAAGGTTTGAAGTAAGGCACATCTAAGGACTGTGTTAACTGGCTGGAATTAGGGGGCAAACAAAATGAATATTGCACTTCTGACGCAAAACATTAACGTTCATGTGAAAGCTCAGATATTTGTCGATTACTACCTTTTTCCCCTCTCATTTCTTTAATTCTGGAAGAAGGTGCGAGGTAAACCATCCTTCAAATGTCTGCAAGTCAATTCACCCATGCCAGGTCCTATTATATCATGCTCCAACTGATCCATCTTCTATCCAAGTAGTCCATAAATATGTACGACATAAGGTGGAAGTGGCTCTCCAGCAGCATTAGCACATAGCATAGCTGTTGTGCTCGATTTTGTAAATTCATTATGCGCTCTGTTAACTTGTAACCTCTACAACAAATTATCTTTTTCTGTCATATTTGTTGCATCATAGCTGTAAATAGTGTTGGGTGGTACATCTTTCAAAATTTCTTCTAGATTGCCAGTAAAATTATTTATTGTCTCCTCAGCCACTGCGGATTGTGTCCTTTTAATGTTAGAAGCAAAACTTTTGTTAGCATAGGATGTCTCATAAAAAAAGACTGCCTAATCATGTCCCGGCAAATTATACTTAAATTATCTTTTTCCTTGCCTTGTGAGTTAAGCTTAAACAATAAAACGTAAATCAAGCTCATCTATTGGAAATCCGAATTCACTCAACTTTTGTACATGGCTTGTAATTAATGCTAGTTCCTCATCTTCACTAATGACATTTGGATGCAGGTTCTTATAATTCTTTTTGATAGTGCTTTGGCAGACCTCACCTCATGAGTCTCACCCTGTCTTTGACTCATTTCATTTGATCTAATAGCTTTCAAGCAATTACTGAGTTTAGCTTCTGTAAAATCATGGTATATTCTGCTCCCAGGTTGCCTCTTGTATTTTGATGGACTTTTTTCGACCTAGAACAAAAATCTAGACTTTAAATAACTTCTATACAAAATAACATGTTAAAATTGTTTAAATGCTATTTTTAAAAATATTTAGTATGTTTTTATTTCAGTTTAATTCTAAGAGTTATTTTGTCCCACTTTTTTGGTAGGAGAAAGTTACCCATTTTTTAAAATTATTTCCACACTGTTTTGTTCTGTACTTGTAAAGAGATACCTTAATAGTTCAAAAGAAACGTATCATATATTCTTAATATAGATGATATTAGCTTTGAAATTTCATACTTACGTAAATTAGAACATGCACCGAAGTCCTTGCAGACGTGGAAGTTTGACACCAACAAAATACATACTTTCAACAGCATTACAAAAACAGTGCACTTTTGTAAGGTATCAGCGATTGTCACTTTATCAAAAAATTAAATGAAATGGAGTGTTATTTATGGACGCTCTTTAACTGCTGTGATTCTCAGCATCCCATTCTATACTGGGCATGTAAGACTAATTAATTTTGCTCAGAGGCCTCTTCATCAGGCTATGGTATGACGCCATTCAAACTCACTTGGACTCTCCCATCATTTTGCAAGATAACGCATGGGCACATGTGGCACACCCTATAGCTGATCTGTATGGTTGTTCTGTGGAAAGTGCTTTTCCATCTACCATATTCACCAGACTTAAGCTCCTGTGATTATGACAATCCCAAAGATGAAGGAACCCCTTTGTGGCATTCGATTCTGGACTGTTCCCGATATTCTGCACATAATAGGACAGTCCATCAGAAAGATCAACAGAACAGGAGCTGCTACAGGAAAACTACACCTTCCACATCGCTGGCAATGAGTTGGTTACTACTTTGAAGGACTGTAGACATTCTCAGAAGTATCATTTGTAGATTTGTAACAAATAAATAGTTGCCACTATTAAAGTTACAGCCTCTGTATTATTTGTTATAATCAGAGATGTGTAGCTCTGAGCTACCCTTTCTATTTCTTTGTTAGCAAATTATGTTTACATCTTTGTTCTGGAGTTAATAAAAGTTATCTGTAACAAAGAAAAAAAACCAAAATTCTGATGTGTTACAGTTAGATGACTTTCTCTAGCTGTTCTAACAAAATATTAGTTTTCTTTCTACACCAGGGTAATCAAGATAAACATTAGCAGAATGCACTTATTACTTAGTTCTTTATAAGTAGAATAGAACTAAAGGAATACACTATGCTAAAGTGATAGTCAAATGTTTTGAAAGCTGTCATTATGTGATTCTCATTGCAAATCACTTCTTTGCTTGGCCAGCAGTAGAACAAAAGAAAACGGACACATCCTGACTGAGAAAAATGTAACTATTTTACAATTAAAATCAATAATAAGGAATATCTCGGAAACAGTTACCTCCACAAGAAAAATGTACAGAGCATAAGTTGTGTGTGTTGACGAGATCTGCATTTTTTGTGCAGTAAGTTTTTGTCTATCTGATACAGTTTAGTAGTTAAGCAAAATTTGGCAAAATTCATCCAATACAAAGGGTCTTCAGAGGCTATTCCCAGAAAATTCAAGATATACATTTTATTTGGGATGTAAATATCTTTAACATATAGTATTTTAATCAAAATTGTTAGAGCCATTTTTGAGAAAATCAAAATTTTTTCCATATAAAGGGTAGCTTGTGGTGGGGGAAATCTTTGTGTCGCATCCATGGGAGATGCTAAACATAAACACCAAGATTAGTATTTAACGACCTTTCCGTTTTTGAGCTATGCTGTCCACAGACACACCTTTTTCTCAAACAGCTTTTTTCAGACTCAGAGGATCTCAAAATATATATTTCTGGTGAAATCTCATCATTAAATTTTTGGAATGGAATACTATACCTTCTCTATCCACTATGTACTTGCTTTGTATAAATGGGCTAGAGAATCTAAAAATAGAAAAACAACTGTCCCAATATATTACTTTCTCTATACGTACTATGTGCATAGTGTATAGAGAAGGTATTGTAATGCACCCAAAAATTTGATACCGAGATTTCACCGGCAATACATATTTTCAGTCCTCCTGAATCCATAAAAAGCATTTTTGAAAAAAGACTCTTGTCTGTCAGTGTGTGTGTGGGCGTGTATGTGCGTGCATGTGTGTGTGTGTGTGTGTGTGCGTGCGTGCGTGCGTGCGTGCGTGCGTGCGTGCGTGCGTGCGTGCGTGTGTGTGGACAGCATAGCTCAAAAATGAAAATATGGTTAAATACCAAATTTGGTATTTAAGTTTGGTATCTTCCAAGGATGTGACACAAAAAATTTCAAGAAAATCCCCCCACCACAAACTACCCTTTGACTACTAATGATTTTGATTAAAATGCTGCATATTATATCTATTTCTACCACCAATAAAACGTATATCTTGAATTTTCTGGGAATAGCTTCTAAAGACCTGTTTATTCTGATTGAATTTTGCTTAATTTGGTATAACTAGTAAACCGTAAGAGATAGACAAAACCTTACTTCACAAAAAATGTAGATCTCATCAAAATACACAAAATATGTCCTTTACGTTTTTGTTGTGGAGGTAACCATTACCAAGATATTCCTTGTTATTAGTTTCAATTGTGAAGTATTTATACTTTTCTCAGATGGAAGTGTCCATTTTTTTTTTGTTCTACTCCTGGCCAAGCAAAGAAACAATTTGCAATGACAATCGCATAATGACAGCTTTTAACACATTTGACTATCACTTAGCCTAGTGCATTCCCTTAGTTCCATTCTACTTACAAGGAACTAAGTAATAAAATTCTATTAATGTTTATCTTGATTAGCATGGTGTTGAAAGAAGAATTATCTTTTCTAAGAAGTTTGTTTGCAGAGTAACTAGAGAAAGCCATATGAGTGCAACACATCAGATTATTTTTTAAATGGATTACTTATGATTTTGTGTCTATCAGGCAAATTAAGAATCGCTATGTGCAGCAATAAAATAACCAAACTGACTATACTAATCACATATCAAGAGCTACTTCTGATGTCCTTGAGAACCGTCGGCTATGCTTTGCATAGCGAGAGAGAACCCCTGAGGTGCTTGCTATATGTTTTTCACCTTCACATCTTGCCCTATGAGTATACCTATTATCCTATGTTGGTCAGTCATGCTACTACCGCTACAATATGTTGTGAATAGAATTATGTATTATAATAAGCAGCCCATTTTATGCTCTTAAAAATAGGCTAGAGTGCAAACAGCTAACAGATTAGGAACAAATTCTTTGTTATTTATAACTTTAATACAAATCCTTTCTTTACAAATTTACCGAGCTTTGCACAGAGTATGTCCCTGTTGAAGTTTATATGGTTTACCTTGTACGTGCAACATCCAAACATCTTCACACTGCAGGTGGTAATATTTAAGTTTTGTCAGCACCTCTTTCATGAACATTTCATGATGTGGTAGGGTAGTGTCAGGTTTTATTATAGAGTGAGACGTTCTATTGGAATAAAAGTCCTGCAAACAAAGCCTGTAAATATTATATAGCAATTTTGCTAAGTAGCTCAGCTTTATTTCAAAAGTTCTATTTCTAATGAGTAGAATTCAATTCTGACATGTTGTTTTAACATGACTTCCAGCTCAGCAAACAGACTATTGTTACAACAGCTGATTCTTCTATCTACTTAATACCAAGTCCCTACATGCACAGACAGCTACGAGCGTAGGGAACCGAACAACTGAGTGGAGGACAAAAGGTGTCTAAGGTCGCACACAATGCATTAGTTGTAATGGGAAAATAGTGACATTTAACCCTTAATTGCATATTCTTGCACTTATGTAACAAAGATGATTACTCAAAGCTTTTAGTATTTTTTCTAATTTAATATTACACTAACCTTCAGCAATAAAATTAGGTTAGTTACAGCTGTTTTATATTGTAACATTATTAATATTTTTGCAATAAAACTGTATTCAACTGCCTACCCTTGGAAGCAATAAGAGAAAACTGTACTATAAAATTGTTGTGAAAACAATGGAATAAAGACTTTGTAATCAGTTTGAAGCAATAAAGAGCACTTTCGTTACAAAATAGTTTCTGTCTACTTACACATGATAACTGTTGTAATTCTGAAAAAGACTGCCACAAAATTGTACATATGTTAGTCATAAATGAACTGTCAGCTGGAAGTACTTTAATGCCAAAGAGGAACTCTCTGTAATTCTTGAAATTTTTGTTTTTTGCTTTAATAACTGGTAGTGCAACCTTTGCTTCTCTGCTGTCTATGTGGGAAATAAATTGCAGTGGCATTCTGCAAATAGTTGTTCCTTTGTTATCTGAAAATAAAATTACTTAACAGGCCATTTGCAAAGACAAAGACAAACATTTTATTGAGTTTACTTACTTTACTTTAAGTATTTTCATTCCACCCAAATATTCTGTACCCAGCCTTCAGCAGAAATGTATGTTTTGAGACTCCTAAATAAATAAATAAATAGATAAATAAATAAATAAATAAATAAATAAATAAATAATAATAAAATAAACCAAACATTTAGAAGAGTTGCCTATGAACAAAATAATAAAATTGTAAAAGTTGGATGATGATGATCATCATCATTATCAATATCAATAATAATAATAATAATAATAATAATAATATAAATAATAAATATAACAACAATAATAACAACAATGTTAGAGTGATACAATCAAACAATTAAAGTTACAACACAGGAATGAAAGGTACAATATTAACAACATAATACATGTTAAAAAGTAATAATTATACTGATTACAATAAAGTCCTAATACATACTAACCAGATGTATTACATTCACATTCTCTACACCTCTACAACAAATTATTGTTAAAATCTTATTCTTCTATATACTTCATGCTAATCGACAAAAAAAAAAAAAAAAAAAAAAAAAAAAAAAAAAAAAAATTAGCATACATTTCTTATTAGTTGCTTTCTTATAAATAGAAGGAAAATTAGGGAGTACCATAGGCTAGAGCAATAGTAAACTCTTTCAAAAGCTGGTTGCTGTGTGAATGAAGTTCCTTTGTTTGTATGGCCAGGAGTTGACAAGTTCCCATATGAGAAAAGTGTAAGTATTTTAAAACTGAAACCAAAAACAAGGATTATCTCAGAAACGGCCAATGCCATGGAAAAAATGTATGTAACACAAATTGTGTGTTTTAACAAGCTCTACATTTTTTGTGTGGTAAGTTTTTGTCTGTCTCTTAAGGTTTACCAGTTATGCAAAATTCCATAAAATTCATCTAGAATAATGATGTCTTCAGAGGCAATTCCAAGAAAATCCAAGATATATATGCATTTTATTTGTCATATAAACATCTTAAATATAAGGGATTTTATCAAAATCATTAGAGTAATTTTCGAGAAAATGAAAATGTTCAAAATATTTCCCATGTAAAGGGTAGTTGGAGGTGGGGGGATATTCTTTAAAATCTTTGTGTTGCATCCTTGGAAGATACTGAACTTAAATATCAAATTTTGGTGCTTGAGAGACTTTTTGTTTTTGAGGTAGGCTACCCACAAACACATGAGCATATGGACCTTTTTCTAAAAATGCTATTTTTGATTCAGGGGTTCCCAAAACATGTATTTCCAATGAAATATCAGTATAAAATTTTTGGTTGCAATACAATACTTTCTGTATATACTATTGTACACACTACGTGTAGAGAAAGTAAAAATGCTTTTTCTGGATTCAGGGCTCCTCAACATATGGATTTCCAGTTAAATTTTGATATAAAATGGTGGGTGGAATACAATACCTTTTCTACCTAATATGTACATTGTACATGGAAGAGAAAGTAAATTTGAAGCATTAGCTTATAATTAATTATTAAATAAACTCCAGCATGCACCTTACATTCAGTTAGTGCGGTTACCTTTTTTTTGAGAAGACGGTTGCAGCAGATAATCGCGTACCTTCACCATGTTCTTGAGCAGCAATTGCCAGTTTTCGCAAAGCTCTGACAAGGGCTGATGCACTTCTGTGCACAACGTTATGCTAGATAAGAGTTCTTCAGCAGCATTCTTTAATACTTGGCTCTTATATTTTAAATCAAACACTTCACTTTTAATTTTTGTTTGAGTTTTTTTAAGAACTTCCATACTTTTCTCTGAAAACTGCAGCTCATTACCAATCTTCCTCATACTGAAGAAAGAAATAAAGCAAAGTTATAGCAAGTGCTTTTCACTTCCTGTACTACATATAGTAAGTAGAGCATATGTGCAATCCACCCAAAAATTTGATACCAAGAGCTCACAGGAAATACTCATTTTTGAGACTCCCAGAAACCAAAACAAGCATTTTTAGAAAAAGATCCAATTGTATGTGCATGTGCGTAAGTGTGTCTGTGAACAGCATAACTCAAAAACAAAAGAATCAGTTAAACAGAAAACTCAGTATTACTGTATGTTCCAAAGATGCAACTCAAAAGATTTTTAACATCCTTTGAATGGATGATTTTTTTAAATTTTTAATTTTCTTAAAAATGGCTAACAATTTTGATTAAAGTAGCAAGATATTTACATGAAAAATAAAATGTGTATCTGAATTTTGCGGCAATACCACAATTTTTATGCTCGCTCTTACTATCATCATTATCATCATCAACATTATTATTATTTTTTTTTATTTGTATTTCTTTCTTTTTTTTAATTTGTAAATATTCTACATGTTCCACTATTTGTTACTACATGTTTTCAATTCCTTTTGTATACAATATGTGTTAATAACCTTGGTTGATTTGATTAATACACTTTTTTTTTTTCCTCCCCTTTTATCTATATTTACTTTTGTTTGCTGTTACTCATTAGTCTTTTTAACACTTAGAAGTCTAGGGAGTTTACATATCTTGTAAATGGTTTTAAAAACATTTTAATTAGGAATGATTTTTACACTGGGCAGTTATTTGTTTTAAGTACACTATTTACTAGAGATTATTGTTGTTGTTATCATCATCATCATCATTATTACTACTACTACCATTATTGTTACTATTATTATTATTATTATTATTATTATTATCATCATCATCATCATCATTAGTATCACTATTATTTATATTGTTATTATTATCATCATCAGCATCATTATACATTCAAGGGTTGTTCCAGAAGCACCCGACCTAAAAAAGAAAGCACAAAAATTTGGGGAAAAACATCTTTATTTCTCTACATAGTTTCCTTTCAGCTCGATACATTTTTCCCAGCTATGTTTAATAGCTTTTTTTTTTTTTTTATTTATTTATTTAAGGTCACTTTATAACAACAGAGGTCATCAGCGACCACAGTATTCTTACAAGATCACTGTATATACAAAATTTAATACAAATATATGGTCATGAACTTAGCTAATTGAACATTGGTAACAGTAAAGTATAGTACATGTAAATTGGCAAACAATTATAATAGTATCAAACTGTGGTTATAACAATTAAACCACATATAAAAGGCAACATTTGTGACATCTCCATTAACTTGATAACTTTTCTGCATCCTTCGGTGGTGTTAAAGATGGAATACAGATCGCTCTTGAGGTTTAAGTTCTTTTGTCATTCAGTAAAGCAGGGCACTCGAGGATAAGGTGAGATGCTGAGACGACTTCTCAGGCTGAACATTTCGGGCATGGATCTTTGGTTGTTTTCTTCATCAGATAACCATGGCTAATTCAATAGCTTTGATACCCTGTTTATAGTGAGAACTATCGAGGTCTGCAAAATAATCTCTTCATTGTTGGCAAATCTTCTACCACCAAGCCATTTCTTTTGGAAACAGAAAATAGTCAGAGGGGGCTAAATCTGGCAAATAGGGTGAATGAGGAAGCAATTCAAACTTTAACTCATTTATTTTGGCCATGGTGATAATGGATGTGTGAACTGGTGGATTGTCTTGATAAAACAAAACTTTCTTTTTCACTAAATGCAGCCACTTTTGCTCGATTTCATCACTCAAATGATGTAACAAGTTTGCATAATATTTGCCATTGATTACTTTTCCTTTTTTGAGATAATCAATGAAAATTATTCCATGTGCATCCCAGAAAACGGATGCCATGACCTTGCCTGCAGATAGAACTGCCTTTGCCTTCTTTGGAGCAGATTCTCCCCTTCCAATCCACTGTTTTGATTGTTCCTTTGACTCAGGTGTGAAGTGATGGACCCAGGTTTCATCCATGGTTATGAATTGATGCAAAAACACAGCTTTATTGCAGCAAAACATTGCCAAACACTTGCCTGAAACATCCTCATGACACTGTTTTTGTTCTATTGTGAACAAATGCAGTACTCACCTTGCATACAACTTTCTTGTATCCAAATTTTCAGTCAGTATGCGATGGACAGAACTTTTTGAAATGGCTGCAATGGCTGCTGGCTCGGCCACTTTCAGTCGATGGTCATCCAATACCATTTTGTGGATTTTCTTTACAATTTCTGGACTGGTAACCTCATTTGGTCGACCACTGTGATGTTCGTCTTGGCAGCTCTTAAACTCCACCACCCAATACTTCACTGTTGTAAACACAGGAGCAGGCTCCCCCAAAGTAGAATCTAGCTCAGCTTTACTATTAGTTGGACTAAGACCTTTCAAATGAAAGTATTGTATCACATAATGATGACCAGTTTTATCCATATGTATAAATTCGCTGAGAGCATTCACTTATGCTGGCTACCAAACAAATGTTAAACAATGTAAAATCGCCAAACTTCAAACTTAAGCTTTCTAAGGTTGGTAATTTTTACCATTATTGTTGTTTGAAACAACAACTGATATCTATGCGTCAGGTCGGGTACTTCTGTGACAGCCACTGTATATGTGTATTAAACTTTATAATAGACTCTCAACAGTTAGCACTATATAGTTTAAATGTAGAATTACCAAATGGCTAAACCTCATAGATGAATATTTTGACTTCTGTAAGGATGGTTTACTGTGTCTGTGATACTAGGAATTAGGTAATTTATAATTGTATCATTTTGTTAAACTTTAGTTTTATTATATTGTAAAAAAAAATGGAATTTTATTTATGGATGCTCTTTAACTGCAGTGGTTCTTAGCGTCCCATTCCAAACTGGTCGTGAAAGATTGCTTAATTTTGCTCAGAGGCCTCTCTATCAGGCTTGAGGTTTTTTACATGCCGTAAATCTATGACACATGACCAGTGGCTTTACTTCCCTTCTGAAGGAAGCCATGCTAAGGATTTTTACGCCCAAAAAAATCCATCGTCCTCCGCTGGGTTTGAACCCACGACCTTGGGTATATGAAGTTATTATGGTAACCATTACACCACAGAGGGCAACTGACAAACATTGTAAGTATATTATATAACAAACATTGTAAATATATTATATAACAAATATTGTAAATAGATTATAGGAATAAAACAAATATTATAAATAGCGACTGTGATGAAACTGATATCTGTAGGATTTGATGGTGATTCTGATTCCGATTCATTATCATCATTATTATTGTTATTATTATTAGTACCTTTTTTTAACATTTTACTATTAAACCTTCATTTGTGTACTTCTAGTGAGTTCTTTATAACAAATTTAGTGTGGAATATGAAACTGCCTCTACCTAAAATGGCAAAAGCAAAAATTACTTACGTTTCAATTTTCCATTCAATTTGAACTTTCCCCTCATGTACTAATCCATGTTTCTTTTTGATAGCTTCCTTTGTAATATCTTTAATACCTTTATTTATAACTTTTTTGACCCCTCCTAGTTCTACCGTATACTTTTTGGCTTCCTCCACAGTAAAATTTCCATCTTCAGTGAAGTATCTGTGATGATTACAAATAGTTAATTTTTATAATAGAAAAGCAAATAGAGGAGGCTACCTCCACATTCCAAGAGGTAAGAAAAGCAATGTTCCTACAAAACCAAGGCTGTGTTATTAACAGAGTTTAGTGCAATTGCCACTGTTCTAGCCCTTAGTGGAATGCCTTATGCACCAAATAAAATAGCTAGAGGCTTTTCAACACCTTTTGAGCAATTTGTACGTGTTACACTCACATGATTTTTTCTAACAGACTGCTTACAAAAGATTATTCTTCTTTCTATACCATGCTAATCGAGATAAGCATTAGCAGAATATTCTTATTACTTAGTTCCTTATGAATAGAAGGGAACTAAAGGAATGTGTTATGCTAAAGTGATAGTCATTGAAATTGGCTTATTTGCTTGGCCAGGAGTAGAACAAAAGAAAGATGGATAATTCCTGTCTGAGAAAAGTATAAGTGTTTTAAAATTAAAACCAATAACAAGGAATATCTTAGAAACAGTCAACTATACAACAAAAAAATGTATGATATAAATTGTGTTTTAACGAGATCTACATTTTTTGTAAAGTAAGTAACTTTTGTCTATCTCTTATGGTTTACCAGTTATGCATAATTCTGCAAAATTCATCCAGAATAAAAATGTCTTCAGAGGCTATTCCCAGGGACTTCAAGATATACATTTTATTTGTTGTGTAAATATCTTTAATATACAATATTTTAAACAAAATCAATAGATCTATTTCTGAGAAAATCAAACATTTCGAAAATGTTTCTATGTAAAGAGTAGCTGGGGGTGGAGGGATTTTCTTGAAAATCATGTCGCATTCTTGGAAGATTCTCTATTTGTTATTTTATGGACGTTTTGTTTTTGAGCGAAGCTGCCCACAGACACACACACTGAGAGACAGACGGACAGACAGACAGATACACACACACATGGTACATTTTCTAAAAATGCTTTTTTTTGGATTCAGGGGGTCTCAAAACATATATCAACTATGGTATTAAAGTTCAGTATCTTTCAAGGATGCCATATATTAAAGATATATACAAAACAAATTATATTCTCTGAATGGGAGTAGGCTCTGAAGATCTCCTCATTCTGAATGACCTTTGCGTAGCCAGTAAACCAAAACAGATAGACAAAAACTACACAAAAAAATGCAGATCTTGTTGAGACACCAATTTATGTCATATACATTTTTATTTTTTTCTAGCCTTATGCACATAGTAACTAGAGAAGGTACTGTATTCCACCCAAAAGTTTGATGTTGAGTTTTCACAGAAAATATATGTTTTGGGGTCCCCTGAATCTAAAAAAAGCATTTTTAGAAAAAGGTCCATGTGTTTGTGTGTGCACGTGTGTTAAAACATAGTTAAAACAAAAAATGACCATTAAATACCAAACTTGGTATTTATGTTCAGTATCTTCCAAGGATGCTCTATGAAGATCTTCAAGAATATCTCCCAGCCACAAACTACCCTTTCCATGGAAAATTTTTAAAATTTTGCTTTTCTGAACAATGGCTCTAACGACTTTGATTAAAATATTGTGTATTAAAGATATTTATATCACAAATAAAATGTATATTTTGAATTTTATGGGAAAAGCCTCTGAAGACTCTTCATTCTGGATGATTTTTGCAAAATTTTGTATAATGTTAAACTATATGAGATAGACGAAAACTTACCACAAAAGTAGATCTCAATAAAATACATAATTTATGCCATAATGTTTTTCTTGTATAGTTTACCATTTTCGAGACATTCCTTGTTTTTGGTTTCATTTTCAAACCACCAAACTTTTCTCATGCAAAGCAAACTGAACCTCAATTGTTTCACATAGCAACCAGTTTTTAAAAGACTTGATTATCGCTTTAGCCTTGTGTATTCCTTTCTGCTTAGAAGGAACTAATACAGTTATTTTTGCTAATGTTTATATCAATTACCACAAGGTAGATAAAGGATGGAATAATCTTTTGTTAACAATAGTTTGTAGAGAAAGCCATGTGAGTGGAACACATCAGATTTTTTTTTATTTTAACCTGGACATTTTGCATAAACTTTTATTGTTTTGCACCTGTGCAATTCTGTAAATTCTGTGCAATGTAAATTCTTACTTACTTTATGGATTCCATATATTTCACATTGGAATCATTCAAGAAATTCAACCTTTTTTCACATTCAGTATGAAAATCTTCAATAGCTTTATTAACTTTATTAGTATATGTATTAGCCAAGCTTTGAAGCTGAAAAAAATCAAATAACATAATAAAAACAAAACAAAATACACAAAAACTTCACTTAGTATCATTATACTACCAAGAAAATGTAATGAAAATAATTATTTAAGAGAGTGAAGATAAATCACATTAAAACCCGACTAATCCAAACTCCACAAATCCAAAATTCCAGAGAAAATAAACATGAAATCCATCATTAAAAATTGAAAAGCTTATAAAGGGTTAATATTATAAAACTTTTACTTTAACTACACACATTAGAACAAAAGGTTTATTGCACAAAAATGGTTTGCTGAACTTTACTTTTCTTGCATTGTACAATGATCATGTGATGGAATTGTGGCATAGTTCCAGTGTTTTCCCATTTGTATTTGTGCTGCAGAAGTGCTTAATTTACTCGTGATTTTTACTTTTTCTACATGCCTATGTACATAGTGTATTGCACCCAAAAATTTGATATGGAGATTTCACCAGAAATATATGTTTTCAGAGCCAGTGAACTATTTTTAAACATGTCTCCATGTGTATGTGTGTGTCTATAGGCAGCATAGCTCAAAAACAAAAAGTCCATTAAATACCAAACTTGATACTTAACCCTAGAATACATAACCCCATCATAACAATCTACTGCTAACAACTTTTTCATTGTTGTGTTGAGACTCTCGGTATTTGCCAACAATGAGAGACACTTCCTATTTATGTTTGTATGTCCACATTTGCAGTTGTGCATTGCAAGGATGTATTTCTGGTGAAATCTTAGTATTGAATTCTTGGGTAGAGTGCAATACCATCTCTATTTATTATGTACATTTAAAATACCTGCTAGAGGAAGTAAAATTAAGGAACAGAAGCAACTAGAGAACTAAAGAAAAGATAAGGTGGCAATCACTTATGCAGCTATTTCTAATTTCAGTGCTTATATTAATGTACTAAAATAATTATTGACTTTGGCTCTTTTACTTTTTCTACACATACTATGTACATAGTGCATAGAAAACGTATTGTATTGCACCCAAGAATTTGATACCGAGATTTTGCCGAAATATATGTTTTGAGAGTCCCTGAATCCAAAAAAAGCATTTTTAGAAAATGTACCATGCGTGTGTGCATGTGTGTGTGTGGGTGGGTGGGGGTGGGTGCATGTGTGCATGGGTGGGTGAGTGTGTGTGTGCGGGGGGGGGCAGCATATCTCCAAAACAAAAAGTCAAAAACACCATAAGGGGAATCTTCCGAGAATGCAACAAAATTAAAAAATTGGGTGACCAGTAACCCCATATATGCTATTTAAGGTGCATAGTTTCTTAGAATGGCCATGGAAAGAGTTCATACAACTGATTCCAGCTTTGAAGAAAAGTTGATTCAGTGGTTCAACGAGAGGGACAGCGACAATTCAATTTTACTGATTGTGAGGACAATGTCTCCATAGAAAGTGGCCATGACAGTGTTATTTCAGAAAGTGAGCTCTCAGATAATAATGCAGAGATTTCTACATCTATGGGTGTTATGGACTCCTTGCTCATGAGTAATTCTGTGCGGTGTGAGTCGGTTCTACCTTATATAGGAACGGAAGGTAGGTAACAGGTTGTGTACTTCACCTATCAGGGCTCCATGGGGTGACATCGAGCCACGCAACTGGGGTTGATTCTCAGCAAGCTCGAGATACCAAGCAGGATCATCCTTCAGATCGAAGTAGTGACCGTACAGGTGTACATGCCTAGCAGGTTCTATGGAACTGCATCAAGACACTATAAGGGGTTACCTTGACAAGCTCAAATGCCTACTGGAGCACGGGTCACCTCAGCTGGGAGTACAGAGGCAGGGTAGAATGAGACAGGCCACTATGCTGCGGAGATGTTGGCCCTCATGTAGCTCAGACTTGACTGCCTTCCCTCTGATCCGTGCGCCTTATATGGCTACGACTGTCGCGCTTTCTGTTTTCCCTGATTAGCATGATGGTGCCATCTCTCTTTATTATCCTTAACTACTTGTATACAGAGCCTCCAACAGGCGATCTTACCAACTATGTTCATACCCTCCTGGTCCGCCTTTGTCCAAAAAGTTATGTGTGGTTGTTCACCACAATGGGCATTATAAAAGAAAGAAATGGTTTCACTTGGAGTTCCAATGAACCTCGATCATCTAGAACACCCCAGAAAAGCATCATTCTTAGGATTCCTGGAGGTAAATGAGCTGCAAAAAATGTATCTTCAATCATTTGAGAACATCTTGAACAACGCCTTTCTAGACCTTTGAACAAGGAAATTTAAAAATCAATTTTGGAGATCCTGAGTCAGTCTGCAGACATAGAAGGTTCTTTATCAGCACCACGAAAGATATCTAAGCAGACAAGATGCACCTTCTGTGAAAGGAGTAGGGACTGCAAAACAAACACGTGTTGTAAGTGCAAAGTGCCAGTGTGTGCTGATCATCGCAAAGACTTCTATCTTAATTGTGCAAACTGAAAAAAATTGTAAATGAACATAAGCAAAAGTGTTGTTAAGCATGTAGTTTTTTAGTCATTTAACCAAGGTTGCGGGTTCATACCTGGTGGAGGATGATAGATTTTGTCAGGTGTAAAAATCCTTAGCATGGCTTCCTTTGGAAGGGAAGTAAAACTGTTGGACCCATGTTGTAGATTTACAACACATCAAAGAATCTCAGGTTTGATAAAGATGCTTCTGAGCAAAATTAAACAGTCTTTCATGCCTAATGTTGAAGGGACGCTGAGAATCTCAGTAGTTAAAGAGCATCCATAAATAAAACTCCATTTCCATTTTACAGACTTTTTTCTATAAATGCTTCTTTTGGATTCAGAGATCCTCAAAACCTATATTTATAGTGAAATTATGTAAAGTTTTTGGGTGGATTACAATAACACCTCTACCAACTAGTTTATGTTACAGAAGGTGAAAATATGAAGAATCAATTCTTTATTAGAAATTGCATCTAATTCTAACTTACCTGTCCCATTTTAGAATATGCCAAACCTGACTGCTTAAATTCTTTAGCTGCTTGTTCATCTTCCTCCAAAGTGGTCTTTAGGTTTTGCAGGTCGTTGTTCAGTTTCTTTACTATTAGAGCCAACTGAGAATGCAAATCAAGAAGAACATTGCTAACTCCCTGAAATGAAAATATAAGCATTTGCTGTGAAATTTGCAGCAGGATATTCCAATATTTTGTAATCATAATCATTTTATTCACCTTTGTGCTTTCAAAGAAAGTAATAGATTTCTTCAATAATTACAAATACATATAGTAGAATCATATAGCAACAAATGGGTTTCTTAACTAAACAATTAGTTACAATAAAATAAGAACTGAAGCTTTCCTGGCAACATATTAATTCAAAATCTTCTCGGGCTTCTAACCAGGTAAAAATTTGGCTTGATGCCAATGTTTCGAAGAAGTGCATCTTCCTTGTCTTCAGGGTGAACTGATGGATTGAGCTTGCGGAGACTGGTATTTATAAGAGCTGGAATGAAGCTAACATCTTATTGGCTTGAGTCACATTAGATAGCAGCAAAGACGTGAAGTTCATTTGCTTGCCCCACCCCTCTTATTCTCCGGATCTGGCACCTTCAGAGTATCACATTTTCAACTCACTGAAAGAAGCTCTTAATGGCTCAAGGCTCGCAGATGATGAGGAAGTCTAGATGACAGTGCATAACTGGTTAGGCACACATCCCCAAGAATTCTTTTCACATGGAATTGAGAAGCTTTTCCAGCATAGCACTTGAGGAGGACTATCTTGAAAAATAATAACTGTCACATCTCCACTCTTGTAATAAAAGAAAATGTTAAAAAAATATTTCCGGTTCCTTATTGAATGACCCTAGACCCTTATAGCACAGACACAAGTTGCCATAAGGCAATTTACGCATTTCCTTCAAAATAGTTCTCTTCTGTAGTAACACACTTCTGCCACCATGTGTGAAGAGACTGGAAGCCATTTTTAGATACTTATCGTAGTGCCCTTGTTGCATGTACAGTAATTTCTTTAGCGTTGAAAAATGTTGACTGAAACCTTTATGCCATTCATACATCTGAGTGTTCTTCATTGCTGCTTCCTCCATCATTCTCAATGCCTCTGAGGGAGATTTGTTTAACAAAACACAAACCTTTTATGTTTGAACATGCTCCATTGCCAACATCATGAAATGTACTAAACCAACAAGCATATGCAACAAAAATGAGTTGCCAAGCAAGACAATCATTATTACTATGTAAATTGAAATGAAGTGTCGCCATAACATTACCAACACCTAAAAATAAAATATCCTTTACTATCATATACATTAAATAGAAAACAAACAATTTTGGGACTTTTTTAATCTAGTTATTATTTATAAGTTATAGGATATCTAAATACAGTAGCTTCAGTATATACTTATATACTTCAAAAGAAATATTTTTAACATCTATAACCAACTGCCCAACAATGACAAACAAATCTCAAAAGCAAAACAAATACAGTTTATTTGTGTTTGGATAGTAAAAATTTAAAATGGGATAAGCATAGGCTGCCCCCTAGCAAATAAACTTAGTAGCATATGCTTTAGATTATTTAAAACCTTCATAAATATAAACACTCTTAAAATTGCATATTCTGTTTACGTACGTTCTCAATTAAACGATAGCATTCTCTTTTAGGAAAACTCTCTCAATTTTAAGAGAGAGTTTTTACTTCAAAAGAAAATAATAAAGAGTAATGGCTAGAGCAAATCAAAGAGCCTCCTGTAAGCCATATTTAAAAAAATCTGATGTGTTCTATTCACATGACTTTCTCTATATCTCTGTAACAAATTATTGTTAATAAGCTTATTCTTTTATTTATTTCATGCTAATCAAGAAAAATTAGCAGAAATAATCTTATTTCTTGCTTTATTGTAAGTAGAAGCGAAATAAGGGAGTACCATAGGTTAAAGTGACAGTCAAAAGCTGATTATGTGACTGCAGTTCGTTTGTTTGTATGGACATGAGTTGGCAAATTCCTGTATGAGAAAACTATATGTTTATCAAAGCTGAAACCAAAAACAAGGAATATCTCAAAAATGATCAACTCCACGAAAAAATGTATATAACATAAATTGTGTGTTTTAACGTGCTCTACATTTTTTGTGTGTTAAGATTTTGTCCATCTCTTATGGTTTAGTAGCTAAGCAAAATTCATCCAGAATAAAGTAGTCTTCAGAGGCTATTCCCAGAAAATTCAAGATATACACTTTATTTGTCAGGTAACTATCTTTAATATAGGATATTTTAATCAAAATCGTTAGAGCTATTTTTTAGAAAATCAAAAAAAGTTCCACGTAAAGGGTAGTTGGGAGTGGGGGTATTTTCTTGAAAACTTCTTGTCGCATCCTTTAGATACCAAACCTAAATACTTTTAACGGACTTTTCGTTTTTGAGAAACACACACACGCACGTGCAAGCACGCATGCCCCCACCCACACACACACACACATACACAAAGGACATTTTTCTAAAAAATGCTTTTTTTGGATTCAGGAGGTCTCAAAACATGTATTTCTGGTGAAATCTCGGTATCAAATTTTTGGGTGCATTAGAATACCTTCTCTATACACTATGTACATAGCACATATAGAGAAAATAAAAACTGCAAATTCGGACATTACCATGTATATAAATAAATTAAAGGGACAGTGCCTGAACATTTTTAAACCATATCTTGAGAATCATAATCAGGTAGTATCAGTTAATGGGAAACGATCTAATATACTTGAAGTAGAAATAGATGTGCTTTTCTTGTTGATGATTAATGATGTATCAGAATGCTCTTCTGCTCATACTGTTGTATACACAGATGTCCTTAAAGACCTCAAAACATTATCACACTTGGCATATAGTACAATGGAGCAGGCTCAAATTTGCTTTAAGAATAATGGTTTTTACATGAATGAAGCAAAATCACAAAATATAGTCTTCACACTAAAGAATTCTAGAGTTCTAAGTGAGACCACAACTGAAGAAGTTAAATTATTGGGAATAGTGCTAGATAAACAACTGTCATGGAATCCGTATATAGATCTTGTATGTACTAAATTGTCTCGGGCAATATTTTTAGTAAAAAATTTAAAAAAGGTTATCTCAAATGATTTTCTATGAACAGCTTATTCTTCTTTCTTTCAGAGCACAATTATGTATGGGTTAATTTTATGGGGTAGCAGTTCACGTGTATTACAGGTGCTAAAGATTCAAAAAACGGTCATCAGATGCCCAAAAAATGGATCATTGTAAAATACTTTTAGTAAAAGTAAAAACTTTCACAATTGTAAATTTATATATTTATGATGTTCTAATAAATGTAAAAGAAAATATGCTTAATCACAGTGCAAAAACAGAAATACATAATTGCAACACAAGAAACATAAACAAACTGGATATGCCTTACTATAGATTAAGTAAGACAAGTAAATATTACAAAATAATAGGTATAAAGTTTTTAATGCACTACCAGATGGAATATGTAACCTCAATGTTCAGGAATGTAAGAATAGTCTCTACATAGGTATTGAAAAATCAAATTCAAGAATTTGAAGAGCTGAACAAGAATAGCATATGAGTGTTGTTTTCTATATGTATAGATAGCTAAGGAGAATACTGTTGTATGTGATGAAGTCTATTGTAGATTTGTGTATTTATCCAATGACTAATGAAGAATAAATTCAATTCAATGCATCTAAAAATAGCTACAGCAGCAAAAATGAACTCTTTGTTACCAACAATTATAGACATAATTACAAAACAAGACAAAAAACAAACATACATGTACAAAGCACAGACACAAAAATGTATCAGAGCAGTTTTAACTTCAGGGCATTAAATTTTCCCATAAATTACCAGAACATATTAAAAAAAACAGACAAAACTGAAAACATTTAAATCAGATGTAATGTAATACCTGTTGGGCCACCAGTTCTATAGGTGAATTTATGATTTAAGTACTTTTATTTTATCTTTAATTATTATTCAATTTCAATTTTATTTAATTTTAGTTTGTACTTTAGTTTTAAGACTTTAGATGCATCACCTGTTTATGAGCATTGCTCAGTACTGTAAACATATGTGATATGAATGAATAAATAAATAAATAAGAACCCCAACCACATCGGAAAAGGGAAAGGTGGGTGAACCTCTATCCACCTGTTCTGACGTGTTATTGTGAGCATGTAAGCCTACCTTGCATTGCATAAGATGGACTATGTTTGCCGAGTTTCAAGGATGCTTGAATCTGTTATAATATTTAAATAGTGTAACACAGTACACCATGGAAAACTGTGCTGTTTGCACATCACATTTTGCTTAGTGACTTTTCCGGTACATCTTATTTTTAACAAGATTATACATTTGCCACTAATTATGATGTACAAAGTCAGAAGACTTGCCTAATGATTGTCACTTTCAAAATTTAATCGCTGTATATATATTGTAATAAAACTTTATAATGTTAATAGTGACCTGACCATGCTTAAAACTTGTGCAAGTACACGAGGAATAAAGAATTATTATTATATTTTTATTATGATGATGAAAACATAGTAAGATGTAACTAACATTCTTAACCTACACATTTCTTCAACTGTCTTAAAAGATATTAAATTCTAGTATGCAATGGTTTAGTTACCTCTTTGTGCTCATCAAATCTCTGCGAGTGTAATCTCAGCTCGACTAATCTGATGTTATAGATCTCGGAAACAATATGATCATATCGTGTGTTATGTATATCAAGTTTTGTTTCTAGTCGTTTCTGTGCCTTTTTTAGCTGATCTTGTACCCAGTCACATGCCATCTTGTTTATTTCTGATACACACCTCCTTCTGTACTGCAACATTGCAATCCATAGCCTAGAAAGAAACAACAATGTTGTCAAAATGGTAAAAAAAAATTCTGAAGTGTTGCATTCATATGACTTTCTCTACCTGTTCTGCAAACAAACCATTCTTACAAAAGATTATTCTTTTATCAACATTATGCTAAATGAGATAAATACTAACAAAATTGGACTTACTACTTAGTTCCTTATAAGCAGAAGGGAAATGAGGCAATATACTAGGATAAAGCGACAGTCAAATTTTTTATAAGCTGCTCAATATCTGAATAGTTGAAGTTCAATTCACTTTGCATTTCTAGCCCACCTCTGTAGCATGTCTGCATCACATTCAACCGGTTGTGATTTCAAATATCACTTAGGGTGACTTACTCAGATAAGTCTTTTTCCAAGGTTTTCCCTTATCCTGAGAAGACAAATTTCAAGTAACTTTAAGCTCCATGGATCCAAAAATCATTTTAGCATCATTTCACTGATTTCAATCATCATCTGATATGACCAACAAGGTTAAAGGATGTTAAAGTACCTTCTCCCCCCCTTCCAAAAAACAAAACAAAAAAGCAATGCAGTTCAACAGGGTTTGGTTTGCTTTTACCCTGAAATCACATTAATGCAAATGGAAAGTTTGGAGATTGCAAGGTTTTACAATAGATTCATAAAGTAATATTGTAGAAGCTTAGAGGCAGTGAACCACCTAGAATTAAATTTGTGAGTCGAGGTGTAGACACTTATTGCTTCACTTACTGTTTTTTTAAACAGGATGAGTTTGAAAAGCCATTGCTTTTATCTTCAGCTATAGTTTTTTGACTGGCATGGATGGCATTGTCTTCTCTATATCTATGGCTTGTAGATGGCATAATGTACTGTCGAATATGCCTGGTGGTAGTATTTCAAAATTCATGACCCAGTGAAGTTCTTTTTGATAAATATTTTTTCCCAAACATATAGGTCTATGGAATGCAAAGGATCCAATACCCCAAAAAGAAAAACCAGGAATCTATCAAATAAACTGCATAAAGTATACATTGGAAAACTAAAAAAAATATCAGCATCCAGACCAAAGAACATGTGTACAATATAAAAACAGACAGATAAGTCAGCAATTGCAGCACAATTTTGGATTCCAACCACAAAATAAACAGAAAAACAGAGTTAATTATGTTATGGAAAAAATATTGATAAAAAAAACTTGCACCGAGTCATGAATTTTGAAATACTGTTACCAATGTATTCAACAAGCACATTACACCATCTAAAAGTCATAGATATGCAGAAGACAACACCATCCATGCCAGTCAAAAAACTACAGCTGAAGATAAAAGCAATGGCTTTTGAAACATGTCCTGTTTAAAAAAACAGTAAGTGAAGCAATAAGTGTCTACAGTTCAACTCGCAAATTTAATAGTATCATGCTCATGCTAAAGAAAATCATTGTGAATACCTCCATTTATTAACCTGGCCACAAGCTTTTGTGTTTGTGTTGCATTTACAGTAACATTTTTATGTGAACAGGCCCTAGAGTAGAGCAAACTCCTGTATATGGTACAGCTTATTTTTCTTTCTTTCAGAGCGTATTTAGGTATGGGTTAATTTTATAGGGTAGCAGTTCACATGTATTGGAGGTGCTAAGGATTCAAAAAAAGGTTTATCAGAATTCTATCAGATGCCAAAAAAATGGATTATTGTAAAATACTTTTAGTAAAAGTAAAAACTTTCACAATTGTAAATTTATATATTTATGATGTTTTAATAAATGTAAAAGAAGATATGCTTAATCACAGTGCAAAAACAGAAATACATAATTGCAACACAAGAAACATAAAAAAACTGGATATGTCTTACTATAGATTAAGTAAGACAAGTAAATATTACAAAATAATAGGTATAAAGTTTTTAATGCACTACCAGATAGAATATGTAACCTCAATGTTCAGGAATGTAAGAATAGTCTCTACATAGGTATTAAAAAATCCAGTATATAGATTCAAGAATTTGAAGAGCTGAACAAGAATAACATATGAGTGTTGTTTTATATATGTATAGCTAAGGAGAATACTTTTGTATATAATGAAGTCTATTGTAAATTTGTTGTATTTACCCAAAGACTAATGAATAAATAAATTAAAATGAAACTGTAACAGATCAAAGAAAGCTTACCCATATTTCCAATTGTCTAGTGCCGAGACTTGCATCTCACAAAGTCTCATTATGCGAGGGAGAGAGGAAACCTCAGTGTTTGCTGACGGTGCCTTGAGTGCCATAATATTTTTCCTCCGAGGAGGATTGGACTTCAAAACAGTCTTGATCTCAGCTGCTAGAGAAACACTTAGAGGTTCCACAAAAGTCTTGTAGTCTGCAAGACATTTGGCTTCACTTTGGCAGTTCTGTTCATGACTAACAAACAACAAAATGTAAACTATTAATCAAGTTGTAACAGCATGTGAAAACTAGACACATTTAATAGCTCATGGTCATAACTAGGGGTGGCATCTTGGGGACACATGCCTTCTGAGTAAGAGACCAACCTGCATTGGTGATGGCACGCACCACATGTAAACAACCTGTAGTAATGTGTTGGGGAACGTGGCTTGACACAGCAGTATAGTGTACTGTATATTACAATACTGTATTACAGGTAATTAATACCTTTGATGATAGTGCATGCTCTTCAATCAAGATTATAAAATCTCTTGCTTCAAATGGATTGCATGAAGATTTGCAATTCGTACAGAAGAACTTTGCAGACATATGTATCTACAACTATAATATACATATTTGGAAATATCTAACATTGAAATAAATGCCTTGAGCCCTGAAAGCTGTCAATGCAAGCAACTAATCAGAGACCTATGACACCTGTTTTAGACAGCATGAAAAAGAAAGTGAAGACACTTAGTAAAAATGTTCAATAATGCGTGAAATGAGAAATGTGTTACGAGGTGTGGCCATGGAAATAATTGCTGATGGAGTATTTTACCCAATAATCGATGGTGTCCTATTTCTGTTTTCCTCCAATCACATGTTGTGATGTGGAGCAAAGTTTTACACAGTATAAAGCATGTTTATGTGCCAATTGGAGACGATTCACATTTGAGACGTTATGGATGTATGTTGTTGTGCATTGTAATCTATGTAATTTGAGAGAAAATGAAACAGATAATGATGCTGATAACTTGTTGCACAACAGCAATTGAATGTATGCAAATATTAAAATTGTTAGTTGCCTTAAATCAGTGGTATTTATGTTTACCTCAATCACATTCCACTACTAGTGAAGACATCACAGACTACCACTGCCCCATTTTCCACTACGTGGTCAACACATCACAACTATATACCATGCTGTGCTAACTTTAATTCTGTCCTGCTGTCAGTCCCCAACATGCTATCCCTAGTTATAACATTGGTTATTAGTGCACAGTGGAAGATGAAGTATGAATATATTGGCAGTGCCAGAAATGCTTCCCTGATTTAGTTCTATTTTCTCTAGTCCGCATGTACAATGTGCATAGTAGGTAGCAAAGGTATTGTATTCCACCCAAAAATTTGATATAAACATATCACTAGGAATACATGTTTTGAGAACTTCTGATAAAATTTTTTTTTTAGAAAAAACAGGTCTGTGCATGCATGCATACATGTATGTGGAACACCATAGCTCAAAAATGAAGAGTCTGTTACATACCAAACTAGGCATTCAAGTTTAGTATCTCCCAAGGATGTGACATGAAGATTTTCAAGACAATCCCCCCACCCTCAACTACCCTTTACATGAAACATTTTCGAAAATTTTTATTTTATCAAAAATGGCTCTATGATTTTGATTAAAATATTATATATTAAAGATATTTACATCACAAATAATATGTATATCTTGAATTTTCTGGGAATAGCCTCAGAAGACATCTTTATTCTTGATGAATTTTGCATAACTGGTAAACCGTAAAAGTTGTTATTATTAATATAAAAATAATAGTTGCAACCAATCTTCACTTATCTTTTGGAATCCTTGCCTGGACTAGTTTCGCAACGATTTCATTGCATTATCAACATATCCTTTTGGTCTCTTTTTTGATGTTGTTTATTTACACTGTTATGGTTACTGCTACTAGGTGGATTGTGTACTAATGCATTGCTAACTACTGGAATCAAAACAAATTTGGTAAGAGTGTCAATTGGAGGTATATCAAAATTCATTGCATGATTTCTATACTTTAATATAAATATTTTCTCCCAAACCATTAAATCTATGGGCCCATTTAAGTGTTTTAATAATTTAACATCTGGATTTATTTCATGATTAAATTTCCAAAAATGTTCTGCTACAGCTGATTTATCAATTTGTTTGTATTTAATATTCCTAAAGTGTTCTTTTACTCTGGTTTCCAAATGACGTTTAGTCTTACCAATATAAACAAGGTCACAATTTAAACAGTTTAATTGATAAATGCCAGATTTTTTATTTTTTGAAATTTCATCCTTTTTAGAAAAGCCAAACAAATTTTTTATACTATATTTATTTTGAGGAACCAATATGATGCCATGCTCTTTGAAAATATTTGTGCATTTTTTATTTGCCCAAGGGTGATAAGTAAATTTTTTAAAAATGTAATTATCTTTTATTTTCTTAAGCGTAGAAATATCTTTAATAGCTTTTTGATATTTAAACTTCTCAATTTTTTTATTTATAAAATCAGTATTAAAACCATTAATTAAAGCAGTGTTAATAATGTGTTTATATTCTTTATAGAATTCATCTTTATTAACGGGTAAATTAATTAACCTATAAATTAAACTATTAAAAACAGCAAATTTATGTGAAAAAGGGTTAAAGCCATTATTTTTTATATAATTATCAGTGTGGGTTTGCTTTCTGTATATTCCAAAATTCAATTTATTGTCTTTTTTTATTATTTTTAAATCCAGGAAAGGGAGATAACCATCACTTTCAGTTTCTAATGTGAATTTTATAGCCTTATCTTGTAAATTTAAAAGTTTTAAAGCATCATTTACATGTTTATCAGGAACAATAGCAAATATATCATCTACATATCTATACCAAGTTTTAAAAATTAGAGGGAATGCTTTAGTGACCTGTATTTCAAAATAGCTCATGAAAAGATCAGCAAGAAAAGGTGAAAGTGGACTACCCATTGCTAAACCAGAAGTTTGTTGATAGAATTTGTCATTAAAGCTGAAAAAATTTTGATCCAAACAAAGATTAGTAAGGATAACAAAATCATTTATTAAATTTTCATTCAGTTCTATAGAACTTAACCATTTTTTTAAAAATGTCAAAAGTTTTTCTCTAGGAATGCTTGGAAACAAAGCAGTTACATCAAAAGAAACAAGTTTATCATTAGTAGACAATGTAATATTGCTGATCCTTTCAACTAGCTCAAAAGAATTTTTAATACTTAAACTCTCAAATTTTTCAAAATTAGTGAATTTTTTATTTAACCATTTAGCTAGGCTGTAAGTAAAATTTCAAAAAATAAACAAATTATTAAATCATTAAAAGAAAAAGATGTAATCTATACTAAAGCTGATAAAGGTAACAGCATTGTAATTTTAAATAAAACTGATTACATTAACAGAATGGAACTCTTACTTCAAGGTGAAGATTACAAAAGCATTGATATTAACCCTTTAAAATCCTGCATTTCAATTTATAATAAGACCCTTAATGAAATTAAAAGTATTACAAATAAAGAAAAGCAAATTATAAAAATCAGTAATCCAATTTTACCCAGAATATATGCTCTTCCCAAAATTCATAAACCTGGAAATAAAATGAGACCTATTGTAAATTGCATAAATTCACCTACTTACAGCCTAGCTAAATGGTTAAATAAAAAATTCACTAATTTTGAAAAATTTGAGAGTTTATGTATTAAAAATTCTTTTGAGCTAGTTGAAAGGATCAGCAATATTACATTGTCTACTAATGATAAACTTGTTTCTTTTGATGTAACTGCTTTGTTTCCAAGCATTCCTAGAGAAAAACTTTTGACATTTTTAAAAAAATGGTTAAGTTCTATAGAACTGAATGAAAATTTAATAAATGATTTTGTTATCCTTACTAATCTTTGTTTGGATCAAAATTTTTTCAGCTTTAATGACAAATTCTATCAACAAACTTCTGGTTTAGCAATGGGTAGTCCACTTTCACCTTTTCTTGCTGATCTTTTCATGAGCCATTTTGAAATACAGGTCATTAAAGCATTCCCTCTAATTTTTAAAACTTGGTATAGATATGTAGATGATATATTTGCTATTGTTCCTGATAAACATGTAAATGATGCTTTAAAACTTTTAAATTTACAAGATAAGGCTATAAAATTCACATTAGAAACTGAAAGTGATGGTTATCTCCCTTTCCTGGATTTAAAAATAATAAAAAAAGACAATAAATTGAATTTTGGAATATACAGAAAGCAAACCCACACTGATAATTATATAAAAAATAATGGCTTTAACCCTTTTTCACATAAATTTGCTGTTTTTAATAGTTTAATTTATAGGTTAATTAATTTACCCGTTAATAAAGATGAATTCTATAAAGAATATAAACACATTATTAACACTGCTTTAATTAATGGTTTTAATACTGATTTTATAAATAAAAAAATTGAGAAGTTTAAATATCAAAAAGCTATTAAAGATATTTCTACGCTTAAGAAAATAAAAGATAATTACATTTTTAAAAAATTTACTTATCACCCTTGGGCAAATAAAAAATGCACAAATATTTTCAAAGAGCATGGCATCATATTGGTTCCTCAAAATAAATATAGTATAAAAAATTTGTTTGGCTTTTCTAAAAAGGATGAAATTTCAAAAAATAAAAAATCTGGCATTTATCAATTAAACTGTTTAAATTGTGACCTTGTTTATATTGGTAAGACTAAACGTCATTTGGAAACCAGAGTAAAAGAACACTTTAGGAATATTAAATACAAACAAATTGATAAATCAGCTGTAGCAGAACATTTTTGGAAATTTAATCATGAAATAAATCCAGATGTTAAATTATTAAAACACTTAAATGGGCCCATAGATTTAATGGTTTGGGAGAAAATATTTATATTAAAGTATAGAAATCATGCAATGAATTTTGATATACCTCCAATTGACACTCTTACCAAATTTGTTTTGATTCCAGTAGTTAGCAATGCATTAGTACACAATCCACCTAGTAGCAGTAACCATAACAGTGTAAATAAACAACATCAAAAAAGAGACCAAAAGGATATGTTGATAATGCAATGAAATCGTTGCGAAACTACTCCAGGCAAGGATTCCAAAAGATAAGTGAAGATTGGTTGCAACTATTATTTTTATATTAATATTTGTGTTATTCTTCACTGTTACTAGCTTCTTTTTACATTTAAAAGTTGTTATTATTGCTTATTATTAGTTTCAGTTTTAAAATAATTACACTTTTCTCAAACAGGACCATACAAACTGAACCGAACCTCGGTTGTTTCACATAGTGACAAGCCTTTAAAGGAAGCAAGTAATAAGACCAATTATGCTAATATTTATCTTGATTAGCATGATGTAGTTGAAAAATAATCTTTTGTGCTAACAATTTGCTTGTATATGGGACAGCTAGGGAAAGTTATGTGAATGGAACACATCAGATTGTTTTGTATTTTTAGTAATGTGTTCATATTGGTTTTAATTGCTCCTTCGCAAATTTCAATACCATATGTTAAATGTGGGTATATAATGCCATAATATGTATAAGTATGTACAGTAAGTATAGTGGTGTTCCCATATTTTGCTAATTGTCTCAAAAAGTACAAACTTGAATTTATTTTTTTACAAACCAGTTTCTTCAATAAACTTACCAGAAACTGATGTAATAGAACCACTTTTATTGTCAATTAAAGTTAATTTAATTGTTTTTTCACCCAACCGTATGTAAGACAGGAGTTGGATAGGTGGAGTCAGACTGAAACATTAATTGCCAAAGCTAGGATTTGAACCATGGATTTCCTGGTCTCTAGCCGGTTGCTCTAACCAATGAGCTACCATGGCAACATGCCAGCATAGCATTAAATTCCTCAACTGACTTGCATGTTTCCTGGTAAACCACAAGGTGATCTCAAATTATTTTGAGATGACACACCCCATATATACCATATTGTCATTTGCAATAAATAACCTAGAAAAGTTTACAAAAAATGCAGACATTCATAACAAAGAGACCAGACATAGACAGGACTTACATAGACCAACAAATAATTTGCAAAAAGGGGTTTACTACAAAGGAATAGTTTTGTTTAATTCACTTCTCTCTCTCCAATAAAAGAATTACAAATGAACAAAAACAAGTTTAGATCAGAATTAATAAGATACCTTATTACTTCTGTACAGAGGAGGATTTCATTCAATCAAAAAATACTGGTAATAATTTAACATTGTAAATATAATAAACATGCATATTCTAAGAATGCAAGTATATGAGTAGATTTTTGGAAACAGAAATGTAATTGTAAATTATGCAAAACTGACAACTCTGAAAATTCATTGTCAGAGTTGTTATTGGTAAATAAATGTATTAATAAGTATGAATAAATGTAATTCTTGACATGATCTACATCCTAGAGTTTTGACATAGAGTATAATCTCAAAATAGGATGTACAGATTGCTCTGTGTGCATGCATGCATGTGTGTGTGTGTGTCTGTGTGTGCCCCAATGGTGACTTACAATGTTGTTAGTGCTTTAAATCCTGGGTTCATAGTTTAGCCAGCTGTTTGATCAATTAATGTTAATTTAATTGTATCTCAAAACAATTTGAGATCATTTTGTGGTTTACTGGGAAACATATGAGTCAGTTGAGGAACTTAATGCTGTGCTGGCATGTTGCCATGGTAGCTCAGTGGTTAGAGTGCCCAGCTAGTGATTGGGAGATCCGTGGTTCAAATTCCGGTTATGGCATTGAATTTTTCAGTCTGACTCTATCTACCCAACCATTTTTATTGTTTACATAATCTTATATTGCTCTCACTATCCCTTAAACATGCTTATAATACACAGAAATATATTTAATTGGTTTGCCAATTTAAATCCAACTTGACCAGTAGAAAAGACTGAATTATTTACTCTCAAACCTTCCATATTTAAAACAATATCAATTTGAAGTAAGAGCTGAAGCTTTCCTGACAACATATTACCTCTAAGTGATCTTGGACTTCTAACCAGGTAAGTATACGGACTGACTCTAACATTTCAAAGAGGTGTACATCTTCGTTCAGAGTAAACTGATAACTCGTTATCACTGAAGATAAACACAAAGCACATCTTTGAAATGTTGGAGTCAATCTATCTACTTACCTAGTTAGAAGCTCAAGAACCCTTAGACTTAATACCAATTTGTATTAAATTTAACATGGAAATGTGGAACTTGGATTTAAATCACTTTCATTCCCCATGGAAATGCTACTTGGTTCTCACAATTAGATTGCTCTACTTACAGTTTTTTAATCTCTTCCAAGATGTCTGCAACATTCTGAAGCTTATCAATTAGTTTTTCCTCCCCATTCCCCTGTCTTAAAGCATTTAACACTTTGCTCAGTTTTATCTCCTTCTCATCAACAGCTGCATCATTTTTTTCAATCTGACTTTTTAGGGCATCAAGAACTTTGCTCTTTGAATCCTTTATTCTGCGGAAGTGTGCATCCCACACTTTTATAGCACTCTCCAGAAAGTCATAGAAACCTTCCAAATTCGCCTCCATGGTTTGTACTGCTTGACCCCATGGGTGCTGTAAAACAAAATAATGTCTTTTACCATCAACCTCTGGGACTCACAAGCCTTTTGCTTCATACAAGGACAATCCAGAAAGTAATGAATGATTTGGCATAACTAAATAATAACAAAATATATGAACACAAAACTTTATTTAAAAAGTTACAGTACCTTACTCTGTTTCTCAACATAATCTCTATTCTGTCAAGACATTTATTCTCACTTGGTATCAGTTTTTCAATGCAGATATTATATTTTTCTACTGTCAAAGAACTTATTCGTTTTTATGAATGCACAAAATGTTTGGTCAATCAAATTTTATAGGCAAATAGTGCAAGTGTATAGTGATAATGCAATGAACGAATCTTCAGTGAGGAAATGACGCATAATTTACAAGTAATCAAGGAAGAACCAGTGTGTACCATAAAAACAGTGGAACTTCATCAATCATTATAAAGGAATTGAAAGTAAATGTTGATGAAAGAATCCAGAAAACCCAGTATTTCACTTTGGTCACCATACATGACTTTTTGGGTAGAAAAGATTTTGTAACTGGTGAAAACTTCAGCATTTTGGCTCAGATTTTTAGCAATGGAAGAGTATAACATAATCATTGAAACACCAATACCATGTGATAATAAATACCTTGATAGTAATAGCGATTATGTAGAGAAATAGAGTAAGGTACTGTAACATTGTAAATAAAGTTTTATGTTGATAACTTTCGGTATTATTTAATTATACCAAAACGTTCATTACTTTCTGGCTTGCCCTTGTATAAGTGGTTAATATAAACTACATTCTACAGCACAGAAGAATTTTTAGAGATAAGTAAATATGACATGTGAAGCACATTTAAGAAGAAGGTGAAAAACCGACTCCGAAACGAATGACAAGTTTTAGTCTGTTGACAAATTCATAAATACATCATTTTGACTGGCTTATACACTAAAATTACTTAACTCACTTGTTTAGTTTGAACGTGAATAACCCATCCATATGGTTATCTGTAAGTTAATGCATGAAGAATCACCTTCATTTGATTTTAGAGCTTGAAACATAGTTATTTTTTAGAAGATACTGCCTTTGAGAATTTGTTTCTTTTATATGTCATGTTCAATGAGGGATGCACTTTGGCTCAAGAAGAAGCTTGACGACTGTCTTCAAGACAAGATTGTATTTAGCGCCAATTGTATGTAATATAAACTTGATTATAAAGTATATAGAAATGTTATCAGTTTGTGGAAGTATTTATTGTTATAAGTTAGTTTTTATGAAGTCAATTGTAATTATTTTAATTACCTAATGGTGAATATTATTACTATTATTATTATTATTATTATTTTTTTTTTTTTTTTTTTTTCATTTATTCAAAACAGCATGCCCCATTACCGAAGTAATATTACATGCATTACATATTTCACACTATTTACATTGTGTATACATTATTTACATAGTTTTGTATATTTTAATACTTCTTTCAGTATTGTTATCTCAAGTTGCACTTTTTCACTTGTCCTTCAGACCCTATCATACACTATTGCCTTCATATATTTGTTAAAATGTCTAAAATGTTTGTGTATTAGTTCTTTCTGTGGCACAGGCCATATTCCTCCACTTTTGCGGATTTCTTCTTTTGCTTGTTTCTGGCATGTTGCTGCATTTCACAATCGTATAGTAGATGGTCTACGGTCTGCGTGGCTTTCCAACATGGCAATTAGAGTCATTTAGGATCCCTATTCGATGTAGATGTGATTTATTTTTACCGTGTCCTGTTACAATTTCGGAGATCTCTGATGTTATCTGGCATTTGAGTTTTAATCTATCTCTAACTGATGGGAAGTACTTCTTACATGTTGCCCCTTTAGCTGTGTTGTTCCATTCGTTCGCCATTTGATGGTTCCTTCTTCCTTTATCTCTGTAATGGCTGTTGATTTTGGTTTTCTCGTATACTCAGTGATTCTGGTGCTTCCTATTGCAGCTTCCTTTGCCAATTTATCTGCCATAATTTCCGACATGGGCTTTTATCCAGCCAAAGTGTACTGTCCAGTTTTGTTCCCGGAGTTTTCTTAATGCTTTTCTTATTTCCGATATAATGAATCCATGTTTAAAGTTGTTTTTTAGAAGATTGAGAGTAATTTGACTATCTGTGTAAACTGCCACAATTCTTTCTTCAGAGACAATTTGGTCGATGGATGGTAGGGCTTCCAGGGCTTTAAGAATTCCGATGTGCTCCACCTGATTGTTTGAGCAGTGTTGGGACAGTTTAGCTTTCAACGTGTGAAGAATCTGTCCATTCTTTGTGATAACTGCGGCAGCTCCTACCTTTCCCTGGAGTTTACTACCATCCGTGAATATTTCTATTTTGTAACTATTTGTTTCTGCAGTCTCGTTCACCATGATTCTTTCCGCCGGGTGTAGCCACTCCTCCTTGTTCAATGCCTGTGGGGTCATCAGTTGTACTATGTATATCTGTGCTGTTTCAATAATACTGATCCCTATTGGTTTAACTCCAGCTATAACACATGAGGCTTCGTATGGTAGTGTGGGGTCATCAGTTGTACTGTGTATATCTGTGCTGTTTCAGTAATACTGATCCCTATTGGTTTAACTCCAGCTATAACACATGAGGCTTCATATGGTAGTGTTTTATAGGCTTTCGCTATCGTCATATTTATAATTCTTTGTACTCTCTTCAGTTTATTGAAATTTTTCTGCTTTCTTAGTGCTTCCTCCCATATTGGCGCTCCATATGTTAACATAGGTAATATTGCTCCCTTATATATAGTCTTTAATGCTGCATGTCCTAGACCCCAGTGCATTCTTGCTGCTCTTCTTAACATGTTCATTAGGCTCATTGCCTTGTTTGCTGTAGTCTCGATTTGTTTATCGAAGCATAGTTTGTAGTTGAGGTATATTCCTAAGTACTTCATTTCTTGAACTTGCTTGATTCGTTCATAGCTTACAAATATACTGATTTTTTTGTTCATGAACGTCCATTTCCTTGAGATTAACATAGTTATAGATTTGGATTCGTTGAATGTGATTTTGTTGTTTTTTGCCCATTTTTCTATTTTTCTGATGTCAGTATTGGCGTAATTTTCTGCCTCGGTGTCACTGTCTCCTGTTGAAAGAAGAATTAGATCGTCGTCATCGTCATCATCATCATCATCATCATCATCATTTTGTATAACTGGTAAATATAGAAAACTTACTACACAAAAAAATGTAGATTTTTTTTTTTGTAGTTTAACATCCTTTAACCTTGTTGGTCACATCGGACGATGAATGAAATTGGTGTAATGATGCTCAAATGATCTTGGGGTCCATGGAGCTTAAAGTTACTCGACATTTGTCTTCTCAGGATAAGGGAAAACCACCAATAAAACATTATCCAGGTAACTCACCCTAAGCGAGATTCAAACTCATGACCTGTTGAATGTGAAGCAGACACGCTGCCACCACACTACCCAGGCAGGCTTGTAGATCTTATTAAAGCACACAATTTAATTCAAATAAATTTTTGATGTGGAGTTAACCATTTCCGAGATATTCCTTATTACTGGCTTGCGTTTTAAAGTATTTGATCCTTTTCTCAAATTGGAATCATCATCTCTATCATCATCGTGTTTGTTCTCTTGGCTATGAAAAGAGAACAGCATTTCAAAGCCATTACATAGTGAGGAGTTCTTAAAAAATTTTACTTTAGCCTATTGTATTTTGTTATTCCCCTTGTATCTATAGGGAAATATGCAATGAGCCAATTTCTGCAATGCGTATCTTGAGTAACATATAATAGATATACAAATAAGTATTTGTAAGAATAGCTTGTATATGAGAGAACAAAGAAAGTCATGTGAATGTAAAAAAAAATACACACACCCACCCTAAGACATGCACCCATGCACATACACACATAGAAGTTTTTCTAAAAATGTTTTTTTTTTTTTTTTTTTTTTTATTTAGGGGAGCCTAAAACATGTCCTTCTGGTGAAATCTTGGTATCAAATTTTTGGGTGGAATGTAATACCTTCTCTATCTACTATATACATTGTACACATGTGTTACATATAAATAATAATATGTAAATTTAATTTTAAAAAGTGTATATTTAATAAATAATTTATGAATATATATATATATATATATATATATATATATATTAATTAAATAGTACAATTTAATAAATTGATAATTCAATATGTAACAGAAATAATTTAAAACTTAATAAATAAAATTTTTATTTTATTGCAAATATGTGTTAGAGAAAATAAAAAGTGTTAGAAGGGAAGAAAGGGAAAATAGAGAAGAACAACGTGAGTAGAGTTATATTGAGAACTTGTACCAACCTTGGTGTCATCTGCTCCAGCTGCTCTCTCAATTTTTGGCATTAATGAGGTTTGTAAGTTATCCCTTAAGTTTCTGATTTTCTTCATACTCAAGCAAGTGTCTAACTTTAGCTCACCATTACTTTCATGAATGCCAGCATGTATGTTCATAACAGCTGCCTTGTACATATCCAAAATCTGTTTTGCACGGTCATCTGGAAAACAAAAGTCATAAGTCATCTTATTCATCCTTTAAAATGTACAATAAAGGACATGTACATGATTACAATGTGTATTTACAATTTACATTTGTACTCTTCCATGCTATAATATACATTCTCAATTAAATATGTTTTTATTGTGCTTAGAGCCACTTTAGTGTCACAAATTTTTTTTATTTCTTTTGGTAATCTGTTATATAATTCTTTTCCCATGCTATCCAAGTCTCTATTATTTAGTGTATCTTTAAGTGCTGTTCTGTAATAGTCATCATTGTTTCTCAAAATACACAGTCTTACCATAAATACTGTCACAACTTTTGAGAGTAGTTGTACCTCCTACCTCTGCCTGCATACACATTCCTTTGTTGTGCTATTCAGCACTGAGTCATTGAGAATTCAACTGTAGAACGAGAAGGTTGTTTGTGTTAGTTGCCACAGTGGAATGGGGCGATTACAAAAATCGTGTAGCTGTAGTAGCCTTGCACAAGGTAGGCAAATCCCCAGATGAGATCTTCAAAATTCTCCAGAAGTTGAAAATAAGCAAGAGGTTCATGTACCGCACTGTCCAGCACTTCCTTGAGACTGGAACTGTGAAAGACCATGCACTGTGCGCACTCCAGAGTTGGTGAAAGCAGTGGCGGCTCACATCTGAAGAAATCCTATACGGAGACAATCAGTGATGGCTCAGGAACTGAACATTTCTAAAATGTCTATGTCGCGCACATTGCACAGTAACCTGGGTCTGTGTGCCTACAAACGACGGAAAGGGCAGCTCCTCACAAGTGAGCTGAAGCACCAGAGGCTTCTTAAATCAAAACGGTTATTGCAGCGTTACACAGCAAATGGTCACAGAAGAATCCTTTTCACTGACGAAAAAATGTTCTGTGTTGAGGAGGCTTTCAATGCCTGAAACGACCGAGTATATGCCAGATCATCTAAAGAAGCTGCTGAAAAGGCTCCAAGGGTCCAGAGGGGCCATCATCCTGCATCTGTCATAGTTTGGTGGGGTGTGAGCTATGAAGGAACCACAGAGCACCACTTCTGCAAAAAAGGTGTGAAAACATCGGCCAAAGTATACCAGGAGACAGTGCTGGAGAGAGTGGTCAAGCCTCTCAGCAACACACTCTTCCACGGACAAAACTGGAGCTTCCAACAAGATTCAGCCCCAGCGCATAAGGCAAGGACAACTCAAGAGTGGCTCAGGGCTAATGTTCCGGACTTTATTTCGATCTCAGATTGGCCTTCTGCAAGTTCAGAACCTCCTGGACTACAAATTGTGGTCTAAGCTTCAAGAAATGGCTTGCAAGAAGAGACATCTTAATATTGAAAGTTTGAAGCGTTCTCTTAGGAAGGCAGCAGCAAATTTCCCATTGGAAACATTGCGTAATTCAATAGATGAGTGGCCACAAAAACTTAAGGCCTTGTGCATGCCAGAGGTGGTAATTTTGAATAGTTATTGTGAGTTTGATTCTTAAAACATACATGTAACTAATATTATCAGTATATTAAAACACCTAAAACCACATTGTGTAAATTGATTGAAAACTTTGTGACAGTATATTACTATTTTTGGATACATCTATATCTTATAAAATTGCTTTACACTCTCATATATATATGCATGGGACACTTAAGATATTTGAACTTTTAAGAATATTCCCTCAACTGTGTCTTCTATCTATTTTTCCTAATATTCTAACTGCCTTTTTTAGTAGTTTAAAGAATTTTTTCAGTTCCGCTGCTGTAATATTCCCCCAAGTACTGCACCATATTTAATGTGCAAGTATATAAATGCAGAGTAAACCTGTTTTACTGTATCATCGTCCATTGTTTTCCTAACCTGCCTCATAATATAGATGCCTTTATTTAGCTTTTTCAACATATGCTCATGTGTTACATGACTTTCTCTACATCTCTGTAATAAATTATTATTAAAAAGCTTATTGTTCTGTCTACTTCATTCTAATCTAGATAAACATTTGCAGAAATGCTTTCTTTGTAAGTAGAAGGGAAATAAGGGGATACACTAGGCTAAAATGTTAGTCAAATCTTTTAAAAGCTGGTTGCCATGTGGATGAAATCTGTTTGTTTGTATAGACAGGAATTGACAAATTCCGATATGAAAAGAGCTAAACCAATATAATGGAATATCTTGAAAATGGTCAACTCTACCAAAAAATGTACCTGACATAAATTGTGTGTTTCAACAAGATCTACATATTTTGTGCAGTAAGTTTTTGTCTATCTCTTATGGGTTACTAGTAATGCAAAATGCAGCAACATTTATCCAGAATAAAGAGATCTTCAAAGGCTATTCCCAGATAATTGAAGATATATATTTTATTTGTCGTGTAAATATCTTTAATATATGATATTCTTATAAAAATCGTTAGAGCCATTTTTGAGAAAATCAAAATTTTCAAAAAATGTAAACAGTAGCTTTGGGTGGGGGGATTTTCCTCACAATATTTAACAAAGTTCTCTCTCTCTCTCTCTCTCTCTCTCTCTCTCTCTCTCTCTCTCTCTCTCTCTCTCTCTCTCTCTCTCTCTCTCTCTCTTGCTCTCTCTCTCTCTCTTTCTCACACACTCTCTCTCTGCCTCTCTCACACTCTCTCTCTGTCTCTCTCTCACACTCTCTCTCTCATTCTTTCTCTCTCACACACACACTCTCTCTCACACTCTCTCTCTCACACACTCTCTCTCTCACACTCTCTCTCTGGCTCTCTCTCTCACACTCTCTCTCTCATTCTTTCTCTCTCACACACACTCTCTCTCACACTCTCTCTCTCACACACTCTCTCTCACACACTCTCTCTCTCACACTCTCTCTCTGGCTCTCTCTCTCACACTCTCTCTCCCCCCATGAGCTTTAAATCAGGTGACTTCATTGTCACACTTGCACGTAAAGCACATTCATAGACTTTCTCTACCTATTTTGCACCAAATTATTCTCACGAAAGCTTATTCTTCTATCTATATCATGCTAATCCAGATAAACATAACCAGAAATGGTCTTATTACTTATTTTCTTATATGTTCAAGAGCATTCACTAAGTGATGGCCCTGAAATTCTGTTCTATTTGAACAGCAAGGAAGAAACAAGAAACAAAAAATGAAAAAATAAATGAAGAGTTTCAATTTGAGGAATGTATAAGTATAGTCTTATTACTAGCTTCTTTGTAAGTAGGGGGGAAATAAGAAAATGCACGGCTAAAGCAATAGTCTTGTCCTTTAAAAGCCAGTCGCTATGTGAAACAATTGAAATTCCAATCTCTTTGCCTTCCAGGAGTAAACAAATGAGAAACGAGAAGAAAGATGTCTTCCCATTTGAAAAAAGTTTAATTGGTTAAAAAAAAAAAAAAAAAGCATATAACATAAATTATGTGTTTTAATGAAATTATATTTTTTGTGTGATAGCTTTTTGTATATCTCTTATGGTTTGCCAGTTATACAAAAGATATACAGAATGAAGAGGTCTTCAGAGGCTATTCTCAGAAAATCCAAGATATACATTTCGTTTCTCATAAAAATATCTTAAACATAAGGTATTTTAATTATAATCAGAGCTATTTTTGAGAAAATCAAAAATTTCAAAAAATATTCCATGCAAAGGTTAGTTGGGGGTGAGGGGGTTTTCTTGAAAATCTTTGTGTCACATCCTTGGAAGATACCAAACTTAAATACCAAGTTTGGTATTTAATGGTCTTTTCGTTTTTGAGCTCAACTGCCCACAGACATACACACATACAGATATTTTTATAAAAATCTTTTTTTGGTTTCAGGGGGTCTCAAAACATATATTTCCAGTGAAATCTTGGTGTGGAATTTTTTTGTGCAATACAATACTTTCTATATACACTATGTGCATAGTACGCGTACAGAAAGTAAAATAAACAAAAAAAAAAGTTTACCCGTTATGCACAAGATTAAGAATGAGCGAACTTTGGAGACTATTCCCAGAAAAGTCAACACATACATTTTATTTGCCAGATAAATATCTTTAATATATGCTATTTTAATTAAAATAGTCATTTTTGAGAAAATAAACATTTTCAAATTTTTTTTTCAGCTAAAGGATAGTTTGGGGTGGGAGGATTTTCTTGAAGATTATTGTGTTGCATCTTTGGAATATCTTGAGTTTAAGTATCAAGTTTGGTATTTAACTGACTTTTTGTTTTTGAGTCAGAGACACACAGGCGCTGACAAACACACAACTTTTACTAAAAATGCTGTTTAGGATTCATGGTCCTCAAAACATGTATTTTCAGTGAAATATTGGTATCAAGCTTTGTATGGAATGCAATATCTTCTCTACCTATGTGTCCGTGGTGTAATGGTTACCATGCTAACTTCATATACCCAAGGTCGCGGGTTCAAACCTAGTGGAGGATGATAGATTTTTTCAGGTGTAAAAATCCTTAGCATGGCTTCCTTCGGAAGAGTAGTAAAACTGTTGGTCCCATGTCATAGATTTACGTCACGTAAAAGAACCTCAAGCCTGATAGAGAGGCCTCTGAGCAAAATTAAGCGGTCTTTCACGCCCAATATAGAATGGGACACTGAGAACTACAATAGTTAAAGAGCGTCAATAAATAACATGCTATTTCTATTTTCTTCCTATGCATAGGTCCTATGTGTGAAGTAGAGGAAAAAAAAGCACTGTAAAACTTAATGAATAGATTATAGAAAAAATATAAATACAATATATACTTATATAATATTTAGTTTTGGCGACAGTTACACATAGGAACATACCAATAAATAAGGCAACATCCTGAACACCATCAGTTAATATTTCTTTTGGACGGTCCTCTAGACTTGTTTCATGCAGCGATATTAATTTTTCTATCATTTCCTCAGCTGAGGTAAGACTGTCAACAATTGCCTCAGGCTCTTTATCAAGCTCAAAATCATCCTCGAATGCTCCAAATTGTTGAATTTCCCTAAAATATACAAATATCCATTAAAAATTCAAATTGACTGCTTCTATGTACGAGAATCACTCTGAGAGTTTTGAGAATCAGTAGCCTTACCAACTTTCTGAACTTTGAATTCTGGGAGAAAATTAGATATAACAGTACAGCTAGAAAAATTGAAAAAAAAAAAAAAAAAAAATAGTCATGTGAACTATTCCAGGCATTTTTAAACATGCAATTCATTCATTTATTATCTGCTTAAAAGAATACAACCATATTCAAAGCATCATCAGGTTAAATATATACAATAACATATACAATTTAATACATACAAAAACAGCTTTTAAAATAACATTTTACAATTCATAATTACTTACTGTATTATATAAATACTATTTATTTTGTCAGTATTAGTTAAGATATTCGTCAATTGAATAATAACATCTTTCAATACAAAATTTCTTTAAATCCTTCTTGAATATCTTAAAGTCATTAACATTTTTCAGATAAGCAGGGAGTTTATTATACAGTTCATGAGCTGCAGCAGTAGGTTTGGTTTTATACTTTTCTAATCTATGTGATTGTATATGAAAATTTGTATTTCCTCTGGTGTAATGTTTATGCATTTGTTTGTTTGTTTTTCCTGTTGAACAATTGTACTGTTACTTCATATATGTATAGTGAATATACTGTTAAAATGTTTAGGCCTCTGAAGGTTTGCCTACATGAATCCGTTTGTTTCATCTGCAAAATTAGTCTTATTGCTCTTTTCTGGAGAAGGAATACTTGGTTAGTGTATTTTTTAGCACAATGCCTCCACACAGTTATCCCATATGAAAGATGCGGGTAGATTAATCCATAATATTATTTGTGTGTTAACATCTGCTATATTTATCATTTTCTTCATTATGAATAATCCTGAACTCAATTTGTTACATATATAGTCAATGTGTTTATCCCATGTCAGATTTTTATCCAAGATTACTCCTAAAAAATTTGCACTGTCAACTATATTTCTTTCTGTTTTCAATAACTATATTTGTATTTGATGTTGACCTGTTCTGTGGAATTTAAAACTGCATGTAATCTGTCTTATTTAAGTTTAGGTTAAGTTATTAAGCCTAAAATATTGTATAGCTAGTGTTGTATTACTTATTGGCGTGTTTTCCAGAACCTGTGGGCTAATACCTGTATCATCAGCGTACATTTATATTTTCCCTTCTGAGATATTTGGGAGGTCATTGACATAGATTATAAAAAGTAGGGAGCGAGAATGGAACCTTGTGGTACTCCATATATCACTAGTTTACTATCTGAGTAGTATTCTGTGATACGTTGATTCTTAGCATGCGTAATTTTTACTGGTTGGCATCGTTTGAGTATTTCTTTTTCATTTCTACTCCCTGAACAATAACAAACTTATGATGACAACCACTGCCAAAGTCCTCAACTCAAGACCTCAAACTGCTTTTGTAATTTCTGTTTGTAAATATAGCAAGACCAGCGATTTGATGTTGGCACAATAATTGTTTTCTCTTTTCCCTCTCAACTGCCGATACACAAATGAAAACACTACTATTTTCAATTCAATTCAATTTTTTATTCACCGAGGATATACAATTTGTACATATGGCTTCGTCAAGACTTACAAACTAATTATTACAAGAAATATAAATATACAATATACAGGTGTGACAGAATAATGTTAAGTAGTTAAATATCTAAGTTAAGAAATTCATTTATGCTATAAAATTTGTGTTTTAATAACCATTTATACATTTTAGATTTAAAGAATTTTCCTGGCACAGCTTTTAAAGATTTGGGTATCTTATTATATAAAATAATTCCTTTGTGGGATAAACTATTGAGAGTTTTATTAAGTCGATGACGCTGTAGATGTATTGCTTCAGCTGTTCGGGTATTATGGGCATGATAATCCTTGTTTCTCTTAAAATATTGCATATTATTATGAATGAAGGAGACTGTTTCTAGGATATATATACATGGTAGAGGGAGTATGTTAAGCTCTTCAAAGACAGGTTTACTTGGAGCATGGGGTGGTTCCTGATTCATTATTCTTAATATTTTCTTTTGTATTTTAAATACTATATTTGATTGGGTAGAGTTCCCCCAAAAGAGTATTCCAAATGAAATTATTGAATGTATATATCCAAAGTATACCACTCTCATTACCTCTTTACTACAAACTTTGCTTAACACTCTCATTGCGTAAGTTAAACAATTCAATTTATTACTAAGAATGAGAATGTGATCTTTCCATGTTAATGTATTGTCAATTGTAATACCAAGGAATTTAATAGAATGTTGGTGACTTATTGGGCTATTTTCTACAAGTATTTGGGATTGATTTGTGAGGTTTGGATACTTTTCAAAATTTAAGTAGCTTGATTTATTAACATTTAACAATAATTTATTATAATTTAACCATTCTCCCTTGTATATAACATATGAAATACGTGTATTTTACAAAAGTATAGTATAAATAATAATAATAAATAAAAAAAGAATAAAGAGATATCACATAATTCCGGGATATTTAATTTTGGTTCCGGGAGCATTGACAACCTTAAGAATCAGCAACAGCAACAAGGAATTGTGGTAAGCCAGTAGAGTTCTTCCTAGCTTTAGATTGAAGTGCAATCTGGGTATGCTCCAACAATGTATAAGTGTGTGCAGGTGTTGCTAGCAGACACTAAAATGGATCTCCAGTGAGAGTATTTCTGCACTAGGAGTTTTTGCGACTTTATAATCGTTTTAGGGAGAGAGAATGTCTGCACCATGCATTTGGGGATCTTTGCCCTTTACAATCCACCATTTATCAATGGTTTGCAGAATTTAGAAGAAGAAAGGCTTCCTTTATACATAGACATTTACTCACCAAAAGTATTACATACACATACAAGGTTTCATCAATTTCTGATCCTAATAAATTATGTACCAACATCACAACACAACAACAAACTTATGAAACATGTAATGAACTAGCAATTTGGGAAAGGATACACATTTGGAAAAAAGTTATGAATTTTGAAATACCACTGGCAGACAACATTTTAAGATTACCCCCAAGAAAATCAGATGGCAGCACAGAGGAAATTACGATAGAAATCTCCCCTTCTGAAGCTAGTCAAACACCCGCCAATGATGAAGATGAACTTCTTTGAAATGCATCAAGGAAGAAACAAAGTAAGTGAAACTATAGTGTCCACATTTGATTCAAATTAGTTACGCAATAATGTAATTCTACTTAAAACACACAATTTATATCATATACATCTAGTTTGTAATGAATTTGAAAGTTTACCTGATTTTAGTGTATAATTTTTCCAATTGCCATGCTTCACGTGCCCTCCTGAGGTCTGCAAGCTTTGCACTTATAAGTTTTTCTTGAACTTTTCCTTGAGCCATTAAGTTTGCATATAGTTCACTGTAGCACTGTTGATTGCATAAAGTAGTTTGGTTTGCTCTCTGAAAATGACAATCTGTTAGAAAAATTTAATGGCACAATCCAAAAAATGCACCAAATTGTAGTAACCAAGTGCCAGTACCTGGATCAGATTATCAAAATAATCTTGTAAGCCTTCTGGTTCTTTGAAGTAAATATTATTTATTTCTGCATAGCATTTCTTGAAAGCAGCCTTCATTTTTTTGTTTCTCTGATTCTCGATGTCCATAATATCTTCATAATAGTTATGGACAGTTTTAAAATTCTGCTGAACTGAATGTTTTGCATAAGCATCCATTTTAGTGAACTCATCTTCATCTATTTTGCTGATCTACAAAGACAAAACCCATACACATAATTTATTTTGGAAAATATGCATTCAAATTTGTGAGACAAAAATAGTTGGGAAAAATCTGATGTGTTCCATTCTCTATATCTCTGAAACAAATTATTGTTAGTATGTTTGTTCTTCTATCTACTTTATGCTAATCAAGATAAACATTAGCTGAAACTGTCTGATTACTTACTTCCTTATAACTATAAGGGAAATATGGGAATACACTAGGCTAAACCGACAGTCAAATGTTTTATAATGTGGTTGCTGTGGGAATGAAATCTGTTTTTTTGCATGACCAAAAGTTGACAAGTTCCCATATGAGAAAAGTTTTAAGTATTTTAAAACTGAAACCAATAACAAGGAATATCTCGAAAATAGCCAACTGTACGAAAAAATGTAGGTGTATGATATAAATTATGTGTTTTATGTAGATTTATATTTTTTGTGTACATAGTTTTTGTCTATCTCTTATGGGGTACACTTGTGCAAAGTTCAGAAAAACTCTTCTAGAATAAAGAGGACTTTAGAGGCTATTCCCAGAAAATTCAAGACATACATTTTATTTGTCATGTAAACATCTTAAATATAAGAGATTTTAATCAAAACTATTAGAGCCCTTTTTGATAAAGTCAAAATTGTTGAAATTTTTTCCATGTAAACGGTAGTTGGGGGGTGCAGGATTTTCTTGAAAATCTTTGTGTCGTATGTTCATACACACAAACATGCAGACCTTTTTCTAAAAATGCTTTTTTTGGATTCAAGGAGTCCAACATATATTTCCAGTGAAATATCTTGGTATTGAATTTTTGGGTGCAATACAATACCTTCTCTATACTTTATGGTATGTGTAGAGAAAGTAATAAAGCACATATGAACTTTCATTTGAGTTTAATTTCATGAATCAGCCTAAGCTGGAAGTAGGATCACCATGTGAAGTCCGAGGAAATAAACCCAGTCAGGGAGCACTGACCTGGCAAGATTTCAACTTCAGACCTGCTGTACCTGAACAACCTCAGCTATGTACATTGGTAGGAATTAACTGAGATGCAATACTTTTGACAGAAACAGAAAAGTTAAGACCCAACAGATGTAGGATTACTATTCTCCAAAACTGAAATTAATGAGCCATTTATTTAATTTTCAGGAAATTGATAGAATCTGCATTTAGTATGATTAAATTAAGACAGTTGTCAACAAAGATGAATGTACCATATACGAGGGAGTTTAATAAAGATTGGCACCAATGTTCATACAAAAATTTATTGAAAAATCTTATGTGTTCCATGCACATGACTTTCTCTATATCTTTTTAACAAATTATTGTTAAAATGCTTAAAGCTTCTATCTACTTCATTCTAATCAAGATAAATATATGCAGAAATGCTTTCTTGTAAGCACCAAGGAAATAAGGGAATACACTAGGCTAAAACAACATAAAAAATTGGTTGTCATGTGGATGAAATCGTTTCTATACATTGCCTGGAGTTCACAAATTCCTGTATGTGAAAATTTTTAAGCATTTTAAAACTTAAACAAGTAACAAGCAATATCTCAAAAATGGTCAGCTCTATGAACAAAATTTATATTCAAAATCTTCTCGGGCTTCTAACCAGGTAAAAAACTTGGCTTGATACCAACGTTTCGAAGAAGTGCATATTCCTCATCTTCAGTTCTTATTTTAAAATGTATATATATATATATATGTCATAAATTGTGTGTTTTAACAAGATCTACATTTTTTGTGTGGTAAGTTTTTGTCCGTATCTTACAGATTACTAGTTACGTAAAATTCAGCAAAATTCATTCAGAATAAAGAGGTCTTTAGAGACTATTCCCAGAAAATTCAAGATATACATTTTATTTGCCATATAAGTGTCTTTAATATGCAGTATTTTAATAAAAATTATTAGAGCCATTTTTGAGAAAATCAAAATGTACAGAATTTTTTCCATGTAAATAGTAGCAGGGGGATCTTTCTCAAAATCTTTGTGTTGTATCCCTGGAAGATAGTAAACTTAAATACCAAGTTTGGTATTTTACCGACTTTTTATTTTTGAGTTATCATGTTCACAGACACATGGACACACACAAGGACCTTTATCTAAAAATACTTTCTTTGTATAAATGGGACCCTAAAGCATCTATTTCCGGTGAAATCTCGGTATCAAATTTTTTGGGTGGAATGCAATACCTTCTCTATACACTATGAACATAGTATGTGTACAGAAATTAAAAATACTTTTTTTGGATACGTGGGACCCTAAAACATATATTTCTGGTGAAATCTTGGTATCAAATTTTTGGATGGAATGCAATACCTTCTCCATACATTATGTACATAGTGTAGAGAAAGTAAAAATATTACTCATACAGAATTTTGTACTCCTCAAATTAAATTAAAGTATATTGAGTTTTAGTTTTGGATGCTCTTTAACTGCTATGGTTCTCAGCATCCGATTGTATATTGGGTGTGAAAGACTACTTAATGCTGCTCAGAGGCCTGTTTATCAGGCTTGAGTTTCTATTACATGACAAATCTATGACACGGGACCACCAGCTTTACTTCCCTTATAAAGGAAATCATGCTAAGGATTTTTATGCCTGAAAAGAGCCAAAGATGGCTGGAAACAAGAAGGGAAAAGAACAAACATATGAAGTTTATAAATGGGACAACAAAGTCATGGGAAATCAGATAGAGAATTGGGTTGAAAGAAAGGAGGAAGGGGTGGGAAAAGAAATATGGTTATGAAAGGACATAAGGACAAGCAAATGAAAAACAAATTAGGAAAATGGTTATCTTATACTACACGGGAATCGGAAAGCAGAGCAGAATCAAATATATCAAATATATATATATTTATTCTGTTCTATATATTCTAGAAACAGTCTCCTTTATTAATAGCAATTGTAATATTTTAAAAGAAATAAGGATTATCATGCCTATATTAATATAAAAATAATAGTTGCAACCAATCTTCACTTATCTTTTGGAATCCTTGCCTGGACTAGTTTCGCAACGATTTCATTGCATTATCAACATATCCTTTTGGTCTCATTTTTGATGTTGTTTATTTACACTGTTATGGTTACTGAGCAGTAACCATAACAGTGTAAATAAACAACATCAAAAAAGAGACCAAAAGGATATGTTGATAATGCAATGAAATCGTTGCGAAACTAGTCCAGGCAAGGATTCCAAAAGATAAGTGAAGATTGGTTGCAACTATTATTTTTATATTAATATTTGTGTTATTCTTCACTGTTACTAGCTTCTTTTTACATTTAAAGATGCCTATATTACTTGAACAACTGAGGCAATACACCTACAGTGTTACCAATTTAATAAAAATCTAAATAGTGTATCCCATAAAGGAATAATTTTATGTAATAAGCTACTCAGATCATTAAAAGCTGTGCCAGGAAGCATTTTTAAATCTAAAGTGTATATATTATTATTAAAACACCAACTTTGTAACATTAATGATTTTCTTAACTCTGTTATTTAGCACCTATTGTATCAGAACAACTGTATTATATTACACCTGCATATTTCTTGTATTATTTTGTTTGTAAGTGATGACGAAGCCATATGTACAAATTGTATATCTGCGATGAATAAAAATTGAATTGAATTTAGTTTATTGTAATTCAGGACCCGGAAGTCACTGAAGATATCCTCTGATGTCAACACTTTTTTTATTAAGGTCTGGGAAACCACAAAAAACCACCCATAGTTGCTAGTGCAACAGGAATCAAACTCTGGACCTCCCAAGTGTGAACCTCATGCAGAGCTATCTCTCTCTCATTTGATATATACAGTTCAGTAGTAAATGTTTTACAGTGTACTCATTTCATCTATACCCAAACAAGGAAGCAAGTAATTAGACCATTACTACTAATGATTATCTCAATTTGCATGATGCAGATAAAAGAATTATTTTTGTAAGGATATTTTGTTTGCAGAACAAATAGAGAAAGTCATGTGAATAGAGAAGGTATTGCATTCCACCCATAAATTCGGTACTGAGATTTTACCGGAAATAGACATTTTAAGGTCCCCTGTATTCACAGAAAGCATTTTTAGAAAAAGGTGTGTGCATTCGTGTGTTTGTCTGTGTGTCAGTATGTCTGTGAACACAAAGCTAAAAAATGAAAAGTTGGTAAAATACCAAACTTAGTATATAAGTTTAGTATCTTCCAAAGATGTGACACTAAGATTTTGAAGACCCCCCCCCCCCAGGCAAACTACCCTTTACCTCGAAAAATGTAAGAATGTTTTAACTTTCTCAAAAATAGGTCTAACCATTTTGATTAAAATACTGTATATTTAAGATATTTAAACAACAAATAAAATGTATATCTTGAATTTTCTGGGAATAGCTGCTGAAAGCCTCTTTATTCTGGATGAATTTTGCTAGATTTTGCATAACTAGTAAACCATAAGGGATAGATAAAAACTTACTACACAAAATATGTAGATTTCGTTGAAACACACAATTTATGTCATATACAGTTTTTTCATGGAGTTGACCATTTTTGAAATATTTGTTGTTATCAGTTTCAGTTTTAAAATACTTAGAACTTTTCTCACATGGAAAATTGTAAAATCCTGGCCCTGCATAGAAATGGATTTCAACCATTTTAAGAGATTTGACATTTGTTTTAGTCTAGGGTATTCCCTTGTTGGTAGAGAAACTCATGTGAATGGGATACATCAGATTTTTAAAATTCTGAACTTACATCTTTTGTCATTGTATCATCTAGTTTGTCTTGTAGTGAAAATTTTATGTTTTCAAGCTCAGCAATGATATATTCTGAATCATCACGGAATGCTTTTTCTGTATCACGCTTTATTTCATCAAGTTCTGTCTTCATATCCTCAACAGCCTGGTAATAGGCCTTCCTCTGGGATTCAGCTAAAGCTTTTAAAGCTCCAGACTCTGCCTGCTCTGAAACTGAGGAGACAATTTAGAAGCATTAGCATAGGCTAATTACATGACAATACAACCTAAAATATTGTGCATCAGTGTAGTAACATCCTATTTTTACTTTCTCTACATATACTATGTACATTGTCTGTAGAGAAGGTATTGTATTGTATTGTACCCAAAAATTCCATACCAAAATTTCATCAGAAATATATGTTTTGAGACCCCTCTGTATCCAAAAAAAGCATTTTTAGAAAAATGTCTGTGTCTCTGGGCAGCATAGCTCAAAAATGAAAAGTCCGTTAAATACCAAACTTGATATTTAAGTTCAGTATGTGACACAAACATCTTCAAGAAATCCCTTCACCCCAATTACCCTTTACATGGAAAAAATTTCGAAAATGCTGTTTTTCTCAAAATGACTGTAACCATTTTTATTAAAATCTCTTCTAATTAAGATATTTACATGTAAAATAAAATGTATATCTTGAATTTTCCAGGAATAGACTCTGAAGGCAACTTTGTTCTGGATGATTTTTTTTTAAATTGTGTGTAACTAGTAAACTGTAAGAGATAGACAAAATCTTACTAAACAAAAAATGCATATTTCATTAAAACACAGAATATATGTCATATACTTTTTTTCATGGAGTTGGCCATTTTTGAGCTATTCTTTGTTATTGCTTTTAGTTTTAAAATACTTAAAACTTCTCTCATATGGGAACTTGTCAAATAAAAAACTCCTGGCCAGACAAAGAAACGGATTTCAATCCCATAGCAACCACATTTTAAAACATTTGATGTCAGTTTAGCCTAGTGTATTCCCTTATTTCCCTTCTACTTAATAAGGAAATAATTAATACGACTAATGTTTACACTATTCAATTCAATTCAATTTATTCACCATATGATTTCATTACAGAAATATCGGTTTCGTCAACGGATTTCAATCCCATAGCAACCACATTTTAAAACATTTGATGTCAGTTTAGCCTAGTGTATTCCCTTATTTCCCTTCTACTTAATAAGGAAATAAGTAATACGACTAATGTTTACACTATTCAATTCAATTCAATTTATTCACCATATGATTTCATTACAGAAATATCGGTTTCGTCAATAGGAATTACATAATAATCACAAAATATACTTATACTAGTTACTACTTACAGATATTTACAATATTAGAATTCTAGTACAAACTTGAAATAAAACTAGTAAACTAAGCCATCTCCAGATATTCGTTCATTGAATAAAAGCATTTTAGAATTAAGAATCTCTTTAATTTCCTTTTGAATATTGCCTCAGAGGATAACTGCTTAAAGGTGGTAGGGAGTTTATTATACAATTGAATACCACTATGATAAAAACTTTTCTCATATAGGGATCTCTTATGCCCTATTTTGTGAAGGTTTAATTTACTTCTTGTATTATGGTCATGGATGTCCGCATTAGTAATAAAACTGTTTACCTGCTTGTGGGTTAATACAAGCATTTCATAAAGATAAATTGATGGAACTGTTAAGATATTTAGCGATTTAAAATAAGGTTTACAGCTAGTAGTACTAGAAAGGTTATGCATTAGCCTAATTGCCCTTTTTTTTTTTTTTGGATTAGAAAGACTTGGTTACAATGGCTTGATTTTCCCCCAAAAATTATACCATAGGTTAAGTGAGAGTGAAAATAAGCAAAATAGGCTATTTTAAGTACATCAAGCTTCACCGATGATCTTAGAGTGTATAAAGCAAAACAAATTTGGCTTAGTTTTTTTTGATAACGATTCAACATGAATTCCCCAATTGAGATTACTATCAATCCACACCCCAAGAAATTTAATTTTTTCTCTGATAGTTACTGATTCATTATCTAAGTAAACTTCAGGAAAATTTACATTTTTATTCACTTTATGGTGGAATCCTACTACTAAACTTTTATTTTTATTAATAACAAGCCTGTCTTTAAACCAATTAACAACATACTCAGTTGCCGTATCAGAGTTTGATTTAAGATCGAGTTCGTTTTCCCCAGAAATTAGCAGGCTAGTATCATCTGCAAAGAGCGTAAATTTAGTATTACTAAGGTGACTATTTTCGGCTAAGTTGTTAATGTATAGTAGAAATAATAGGGGACCCAAAATTGAACCCTGGAGTACCCCAAACTTTGAGTCAACTATGTTAGAGCTGACCACTTTAATTTCATTTAAACTATTTTCAACATATTCGATTTCAGTTAAGTGCTTTCTGTTACTTAAATATGATTCGAACCAGTTGAAAGGAATTCCTCTTATGCCATAATTATACAATTTATGTAAAAGTATATCATGATCAACTAGGTCAAAACCCTTAGATTGATCTAGAAATAATCCCAAACATTGAATTCCACGATCTAGATTTTTATGCACTTCTTAAATTAAGTTCTGCAAAGCTAAATTTGTTGATTTCTTTTGTTGAAACCCATACTGATCTTTAGATATAATATTATGTTTATTAAGAAATGATAATACCCTGTTATACACCACCTTTTCAATTATCTTAGAAAATACAGATAGGATAGATATAGGCCGGTAGTTTTCCAGCTCCACTTTAGAACCCTTTTAAAACAAGGGCTTAATTTTAGAAGTTTTTAAACTCTGAGGGAAATAACCTTCATTAAGAGACAGGTTTATTATGTAGCATAACGGTTTTACCAGATAAATAGAGCATTTTTTGAGAAGTGTATTCGAGAACTCGTCCAAACCGAGAGACCTTTTGGGTTTCATATTTTTTATTACTGCGAGAAGCTCATCTTCAGTTGTTGGTAAAAAATATAGAGACTCACAAATTATATTGTGTAAATTAAGTATCGGTGGGTTACTTTCTATATTGGCTTTCCTCCTAATAGTATTGGCAACAGAAGAGAAATATTGGTTAAATTCTTGAGCAATCATTTCAGGATTAGATACTAGCTCGCCATTTACATTTATACTAAAACCTTCAGCTTTACTTTTTTGCCCTATAGTCTCATTCTTAATGATGTTCCATATGGTTTTCGATTTATTTATTGAATTCTTCACCATGTTACTGTTAGAACCCTTCTTAGCCATCCTAACTACTTTATTGTATATTTTTTTGTAACGTGAATAATATTATTTAATGTCCTCTGAGACTTGATTTTCTTTGATTACTTTACTTAAATACCGGAGCCTTTCACTAGATATCCTAATACCCTTTGGCTTTGTTAGGTTTCTTTTTTACAACTGTTAATGGCATGGCAATATTCAAATTAAAATTAAGTATCTTACTAAATTCATTGAAACTTTCATCTACACTCTGACAATAAATATCTGACCAATTTTCTTTGGAGAGTAGATAGTTAAAGTATTGAATGTTATTATCACTATATATTCTACACTTTTTGTAAGGCAGTTGTCTACAATTAACAGATTCATTTTTGAGCCCAATTTTTATTATTTGACTATAGTGGTCTGAGATGCTAGATACAAAATTTTCAAATTCAAAATTAAAATTAGAGGTATTCAAAATACACTGATCTATAGCACTCATCCTCCCCTGGGTTACTCTAGTAGGTGTATTAACCACTGCTTCTAGGCCGTACATATTAAGAAGATCAGTAGTGAGATTTTTCATTTGATTTTCTCCCAAGAAATTTATGTTAAGATCACCTATAATAATTACATTTCTTTTCACATTGAAATAATAGTTTAAAATCCTGTCTAAATTAGTAATAAACACACTTAAGTTACTGCTGGGATTTCTATACAAACAAATTATTATAATTTTAAAATCACAAAGTTCGACTATACTGCCTTCAAAATGCTCATCACACAAACTATCAAAGATTGATATTCTTTTGACCTTGATGTTTTCCTTTACAAAGATACAAAATCCCCCATTGTTTTTGTTTTTTCTGCAGTAGGCGCTTTCCCTAACATAACCCTGAAAATTTAGCATCTCAATCTGATTATCTTTTAGCCAGTGTTCGGTAAGTGCTAAAATATCAATACTTTGTAATTTATCATTTAGCAAAACCTTGAAGTTAGCAACCTTGTTTCTGATGCTCTGCACATTTTGATGAAAAATAGAGAAAGAATTTAGAACATGATGTTTTATAGGATGAGCACCCACTGAGTCAATTCCCATGTTGCAGATATCATCCACCCTACCTGTCCCTAGTTTCCCGCCAGAACAACATCAATAATCTCACACAGCAATTCCCCAAATCTATGTGAACCTTTGCGATTTAGATGGACTCCATCTCTAGCATAATCACTGATGTCCAACCAAAAATTGCCATCTAGCATCGTGCAATCTCTCACTTTACCTAACCAATTCAAAGCACTATTTATGTGAACTATTTTTCTTTGGGTCACGTCATATCTGCGAAGCACTCCACTAATAACTATTTTGGCACCGGGGACTTCCTTTCGGATGGAATTTACCAAGTCCATAGTATCTCCCATTATATCTTCTGCATATACACCTCTGTTAATATCGTTAGAACCAGCATGCAACACCACCATCTGGCTTATCAATCGCCACCAAGTGTTCCACCTTAGATTTCAGTTCACAAACCTTTATACCTGGATAACAAAGCACCTTATAACCTAATGTTTATCTCAATAAGCATGAAGTGGATAGAAGAACAAGCTTATTAACAATAATTTGTTACTGAGATGTAGAGAAAGTCGTGTGAATGGAGCACATCAGATTTTTTATTTATAAGAAGCTTAGTACAAATAAGTAATAAAATAATTAGTGAAAACTTAAAGGTTATGTTATATCTCATGCCTTGCTTACCTTTATCAAAGTGCAAAGATTTGATATCCCATATGTCATGACCATCAAAACAGATAATTGGAGGTTTAGGTGGTGACAATAAAGCTTCATCTAATGTGTCTTGTGATTTATAAAGAATTGTAAGTACTGAACCTCCAAACTGAAATAAATAATTTTAAAGTCTGTAATTCACACCTACACATACACCAGACAAAGGACCAACATTCATCACACTTCTATGAGGGTTAATACAAGAGTAATGCCTCCCATTTTTACTTTCTCTACACATACTATGTACTTAACAACCTTTACAGATGTAATGTAAATAAAAATGTATCTGTGAAATTAAGGAATTAAACTTTCAACAAATTACCTTCAGAAATTAAAGCAGTCACAGAGGTGTCAAAATGACAATTTAATGTAAAATTGAAGATATATCTATTAAATAGATGCTTAATTTGGATGAGCTGTAAATTGTGATTCAATATAAATGTGTATATGTATGTAATGATGTGTTCCAAAATCATTATATTGATGAAATAAATAATAATAATAATAATAATAATAATAATAATATTATTATTATTATTATTTATTTATTTATTTCATCAATATTTCATAATATTCATTATTTCATAATATTATTATTATTATTATTATTATTATTATTATTATTATTATTATTTATAGAGAAGATATTGTACCGCACCCAAATATTCCATATTGAGATTTCACCAGAAATATACGTTTTGGGATCCCCTGAATCCAAAAAAAAAGTATTTTTAGAAAAAAAAGTGTGAGTGAGTGAGTGAGTGTCCACCCATTTTGTATGCAAATACCATGACTGCCTATACTACTCCATATTCTTGGTGGTAATAAAGCTTTTCAATGCACTCCCACAGGAGCTTGAAAGTTCAAATATTTAAGAACAGATTATTTAAATACCTAATTGTTCATAAGACTTTTATGAAAAGACTGATTCTGTTATGATTATTGTATACAAATAAAGCTGTTATTTTTTAATTATCATTAGTCACAGTTCTTGGGAATCATAATTGATAATAAGCTAACATGGTCTGAACATATTCATTATATAAGTGGGAAGATTAGCAAATCTACTTAGGCATTTCACCAACCTGTTAGGAGAAAAGCAATTAAGAATGATATATACTAAGGGGTCATATTTCTGCATTTGCTATACAGGCTTGAAATCTAGGAATGTTCTGTAAGAACCTACATGAAAAGTGTCTTTATACTGCAGAAGAAAGCAATAAGAATAATGTACCGTTTAAAACCTAGAGATTCAAGCAGGCAAGAATTTAAAGAAAAACAGATATTGACAGTATTCTCATTATATGTATATAAAGTAATTAGCTATGCACTGCGGAAAGAAAATCTAAGAAACAACAATGTTTATCATTGCAATACAAGACATAACAAGGACTTTTATAAGCAAGATTTTAGAATCAGTATTAGCTGCAAGGTTCCTAGTTTTTGTTTCTGTACAATAAATTACCAGAATTCATAAATGTAAACAGATTGTGTTTAAGATTGTATATAGTTGAGATGAATTGGCTGTAGAATAGCAATATACTTGTAAATATTATGACTGTATAGTGTAAATATTGTATGTAACTTTGACAATATCAGAAACTGTGTATGCAGACTCGGTTAAGAGTGTTTGAAAATTATTGCAAACCAGCACCTTAGAATTCCTTGCCTTTGTGCTATCTTGTACTTTTACCTTTCATCAGTATTGGAAAGTAAAAATATTCCACAAAACTTTCAAATTGTTTCAAAAGATAATTTTAACCAAAACAACCTATTAAATTCACCCATATACTCAATATATAAAAATCATCCTTCTTAAAATATATATTAAATACCTTAGTTGCACTTTCCATAAGCATTGATTTGTGCTCTTCTGCAACCACATTTTCATAATTAGCCATTTTTGGAACAAATTTAAAAATCAATATAATAAACAGAGCTTTTATAGGTTAGTTGTTGGTATAAAACAAATAACATGCTGGTATAAAAACAATATGATATGAAGGCCTAGTGACAATCCACAGTTCAATGTTCATTAGATTCTCTTTGCTACATTTTATTAATCAATCTTAGGAATTTGAAATTATTTTAATATATGACTGGAAATAAAATTCTGAAAAACTAGAAACAAAGCCTGTATTTACATGAAGGATCTTATAAGTAAAACTGATGGCCTTCTCTAACTGATAAATATTATACTCTTCTTCTTCTTCATTTTTACTTTCTCTACACACACTATGTACATAGTGATAGAGAAGATAATGTATTGCACCCAAAAATTTAATATCAAGATTTTACCAGAAATACATGTTTTGAGACTCCCTGATTCTGAAAAATATCTAATGTGCTCCATTCATATTACTTTCTCTACATCTCTGTAATAAATTATTGTTAATAAGCTTATTCTTCTATCCATTTAATGCTAAAACATTAGTAGATATGATCTTATTACTTATTTCCTTTATAAGTGGAAGGGAAATATGGGAATATACTAGACTAAACCGACAGTCAAATGTTTTAAAATGTGGTTGCTATGGGATTGAAATCCGTTTCTTTGCATGACCAGGTGTTGATAAGTTCCCATATGAGAAGGTTTAAGTATTTTGAAACTGAAATCAATAACAAGGAATATCTTGAAAATGGCTAACTCCATGAAAGAAATGTATGTGACATAAATTGTGTCTCTTATCGTGATCTAAATTTTTGTATATTAATTTTTACTTTCTCTATACGTACTATGTACATAGTGTATAGAGAAGGTATTGCACTCCACCCAAAAATCGATACCGAGATTTCACCAAAAATATATGTTTTAGGGTCTCCTGTATCCAAAAAAAAATATTTTTAGAAAAAGGTCCATGTGTGTCCGTGTGCCTGTGAACATGATAACTCAAAAACGAAAAGTTGGTAAAATACCAAACTTGGTATTTAAGTTTAGTATCTTCCAGGGATGCGACACAAAGATTTTGAGAAAAATCCCCCCCACCCCAAACTACCTTTACATGAAAATTTTTTCAAAAATTTTGATTTTCTAAAAAATGGCTCTAACAATTTTAATTAAAATATCGTATATTAAAGATATAAAACAAATAAAATGTATATTTTGAATTTTCTGGGAATAGCCTCTGAAGACTACTGTATTCTGAGGGAATTTTACGGAATTTTGCATAACTTCTAAACTGTAAGAGATAGACAAAAATTTACAACACAAAACATGTAGAGCACATTAAAACACACAATTTATGTTGTATACATTTTTTTCGTAGAGTTGGTCGTTTTTTAGATATTTCTTGTTTTTATTTTCAGCTTCGAAAAACTTAACCTTTCTCATACAGGAACTTGTCAACTCCTGTCCATACAAATAAAGGAACTTCAGTCACATAGCAACCAGCTTTTGACTATGACTTTAGCCTATTGTACTCCCTTATTTCTCTTCTACTTTCACGGAAGCAAGTAATAAGACTATTTCTGCTAATTTTTTGTCGATTAGCATGAAGTAAAGGGAAACATAAGTTTTCTAACAATAATTTGTTGCAGAGATGTAGAGAAAGTCCTGTGAATGGAACACATCAGATTTTTCTCTATCTCTTACGGTTTACCAGTTATACAAAATTCAATAAAAATCATCCAGAATAAAGAGGTCTTTACAGGCTATTCTGAGAAAATTCAAGATTACATTTTATTTGACAAGTAAATATAAATATAAGAAATTTTATTCACACTCGTTAGCCATTTTTGAGAAACCAAAATTTTCTAAATTTTTTCCATGTAAAGGGTAGTTTGGGGTGGGGGAATTTTCTTGAAAATCTTTGTGTAGCATCCTTGGAAGATGCCAAACCGAAATACCAAGTTTGGTAATTAATAGCCTTTTCATTTTTGAGCTATGCTGTCCACAGACACACACATACACACAGGCGTTTTTCCAAAAATGCTTTTCTTTTGGACTCAGGGGGATCCAAAACATGTATCTCCGGTGAAATTTCGGTATCAAACTTTTGGGTGCAATACAATACCTTCTCTATATATTATGTACATAGTATGTATAGTGAAAGTAAAAAGCATTTTTAGAAACATGTCCACGGGTGTGGGAAATGAAATGAAATGGCATTTTATGTATGGACGCTCTTTAACTGCTGTGGTTCTCAGCATCCCATTCTATACTGGGCATGAAAGACTGCTTAATTTTGCTCAGAGGCCTCTCTATCAGGCTTGAGGTTCTTTTACATGCTGTAAATCTACGACACAGGACCAACGGCTTTACTTCCCTTCTGAAGGAAGCCATGCTAAGGATTTTTACGCCCAAAAAAATCCATCGTCCTCCACTGGGTTTGAACCCGCTACCTTGGGTATATGAAGTTAGCATGGTAACCATTACACCACAGAGAGCGACATAGTAAGTAAAGAGAAAGTAAAAAGCATTTTTAGAAACATGTCCTTGGGCACGGGTGTGTGTGTGTGTGTGTGGGGGGGGGGGGGGGCATAGCTCAAAAATTAAACATTTGTTTAATTAACAAACTTAGTATTTAAGTTTAGTATCTTCAAGAATGCAACACAGATTTTCAGGAAAATCCTCCTACCCCAAAATACCCTTTACATGGAACATTTTTTGAAAATTTTGATTGCTCAAATATGGCTCTAACAATCTTTATTAAAATGTCATATATTAAAGATAGTTACATGGAAAATAAAACATTTATACTGAATTTCCTGGGAATAGTTCCTGAAGTTCTTATTATTCTGGATGACTTTTGCAGTTTACCAGGTAAACTGTCCATTCATATTCTTTTTGGCTAGGGCTTATAGGAGGGAGAAGGGTACCCTTGATGCAGGAACTTGTCTAGCTGAAAAGAATGTGAATAGACTATAGACAAACACTTTGCGCTTGGTGGCATACTGGTTACCATGTTAGTCTCTAAAACTCAAGATTGCAAGTTCAAAACTGCCGGAGGGTGATGGAATTTTTTCGGACGCAAAAGTCCTTACCATGGTTTCCTTTGGAAGGGAAGTACAGCCGGTACCATTAATGTTTGCAATAAAACAACCCTGTACTTTGAAATAAAAAGGTTTCTAGGCAAAATTCTGCCATCTCATGTCCGTAGTGCCATCTGTGGGTGACAAGTCAATCTCTTGTCACCATGGTGCATAGCAGTGAACTTTAAACTAGAAATTCAAATCCGATCAAGGAAACATCATGATGCCCTATGCTCCACTTAGGAGATACAGGAAATTAACTAACTACAGGTGTTCCCCAATGAATATAGGGTTTTAATCTTTTGTAGTACCTACAGTTTGTAATATACATTATGCATGATATATCAAATGAAAGAACAACTCAAACAGTTTTGATAATGTATGCATTGGTTGGTTTCAATTGTTTCAACTGTCTACTGTTACAAAGAGCTAGTGTCAAAATGGTGACTGGAGCAAAAGATATTCTGTGTTTTAGAGTTTCATACAACTAAATTACAGTGCAACGAGCTTTCCTTAGGGATCCTGATATATGGTGGACTTTGAGACAGTGATGTGTTTTAACAATTAAAATTTAGTTGAGTCGACCAAAGGAATTGACAATGGAAGCACATGGCTTCTGAAACATGTTTTCCGAAATAAAAAAGTAAGTGATGTAGTGTTACAAAATCGACTCAACTAAATTTTAATTGTTAATTGTTTCCTTAGGGAGTTCAATTGTGATCCTCCAAATGATGATAACATCCATAGATGGTACACTCAGTTTAAAACCACAGGCTAGACGTGAATTAGAATTGCACCCACATATGTATGGAAACACTTACTGCTAGCTCTAAAGCCTACAGACTATGCTTTATGTACCAACTTTGCAACTGCAATGTTGCTGCATCACAAGTTTTTAATGTTATTGTCTTCAGTGATGAATCAACATTCCACCTAAGAGGCTATGTGAAAGCTCATAATGTTTGGATCTGGGGTCACAAAAACCCAAGGAGTTTGTAAAGTTGCAAAGTGACTCCCCTAAATTGAACAACACTGTACCCAACCGCTGGATTAGCCGAAAGGGACCTAAAGCTTGTTTTGTGAGGCCTCAACATTCCCCAGACCTTACGCCTTGTGATTTCTACCTTTGGGAATTCGTAAAAGATCAAGGGTACGTCCCTTTGCTACCAGCTGACCTCCAAGACTTAAGACAGAGGATTGTACGAGTTATTGCAACAATTATTCAAGACACACTAATCAAGGTTTAGGAAGAACTAACTTATAGACTCGATGTGTGCCATATGGTGAATGATACACACATTGAATATTTGTAAAAAAACTATTTGAGTTGTTCTTTCATTTGATATATCATTCATGACTGTATGTTAATAAGTATAAGTACTACAAAACATAAAAACCGCTCTATTCATTTGGGAATACTATGTATAAAAAAACTAAATACATAAAAATGTAGATCTTGTTAAAACTCACTACTTATGTCATATAAGTTTGTTTGTATAGCTAACCATTTCTGCGATATTTCCTGTTATTGGTTTCAATTTTAAAATACTTAAAACTTTTCTTAAATGGGAGTTCTCATCCATTTCACATCTCTTTTGTTTTACTTCTGGCCTGCAAAGAGAACTGAATTCCAATGTCAACGCATAGTGACAGCTTTTAAAAGATTTGATGGCCACTTTAGCCTAGTTTACTTCCCTTCTACTTACAAGGAACTAGTAAGACCATATATTCTGCTGATATATAACTAAATATATTTATCCATATATTTAGTAGGTATGTTGTAGATAAAAGGCAATTTTACAGATCAGATCAGAAAGTCATTAGAATGGAACACATCAAATTTTTTTTATCTCTGTCTACTGTTCAACTGTGTATCTATGGATAATTTAAAAAAAACCTCTAAAAGTTGATATGGTACCATAGCTCTAACCTTAAAACCACCATGAACCTCCCTTCAAAATAAAATAAAAATTTGATCTCTTGAACATCTCTTGTTTTGGTAATGTTAATTTACATAATAACATTTATAACTATCAAAATCTCATTTTGACACCCTTCCAACCTATCAATAAAAGAAATTATTTTAAAAACAATGGTTTTTGCAAATTTGCCATATTTCAACCCACAGAAACTCATTAAACACAAAAAAATTGACATACAACTGTCTTAACTTGATCTCGGGACTCTATAGGTTAAATTTGTGTAGAAATTAAAGTTCTAAAAATAAAAGTTCAAATTTCTGCAAGAGAGACATTTTTTCAGAACCTCAGAAGATATGACCTTGGGTTCATTTGAGCATAATTTCAAGCAGTTCATTCACCCATTTGCCTAATTATCTTATATGATCTAACTGGTTAAAGGAGATTAAACTAAGGGTGGGAAAAGTACAGGCTAAAAATAATTCAGAAGTAATTATGAGGGACATTCAATAAGTCCTTAGAGAAAGATAGAAAAACAAATTATTTTTGGTAGATATTTTTTTAACATAATCTCCTTTTAGCTGGATATACTTTTTTGGTCATTTCTCAACTGTTTTAAGCCTTGCAAAAAGTATGATTTTGGAAGTTCCTCAAAAAAGGCAACGGTTTGGGAGATGACTCTTTTTAGACATGAATCATTTTCTGCCGAGCCACTTTTTCAAGTTTGGAAATAAAAATGCCACTGGGGCCAAATCTGGCAAATATGGTAGTAATTCATCTTAATTCTGCAATTTTTGCATTTGAAACTGTGCAGATGTGCACGCTTGTATTGTCTTGATGGAAGAGAGTCTTTTTCTTTGCCAGATGAGGGCGTTCTTTTTGTTTATCCATCCAACTGGTGCAATGATAATACTCTCCATTTATTGTTCTTTTTTTCTGCAAGTAATCAATGTAGATGATTCTGCGTGCATCCCAAGGCTATCATCTTGTCTGCAGATTTCACCACCCTCGCTTTCTTCAGAGCTGGTTTGCCTTTTAAAACCCACTGTTTCGACTGTAATTTTGTTTCTGGAGTGTAGTAGTGTATCCATGTATCAGCGCAGAAACTTGTCAGCATTGTGATAGAAAAGTGCTACACCAGCTTCCGAATCGATCACACGATTGTGTTTATTCTCCATAGAGAGCAATAAGGCAACCATCTTGCTGAGACCTTTGTCAGACCTATTTTTTGGTGCAAAATTGAGAACACTAATTTGCGACTTTGATTTGTTGATCACTCAAACCCATACCCTGGATTTTGTCAATAATTTCCGAGGAAGTCGCTTCTACTGGACTTCCGGAATGATGTTCATCATTTGTGGATGTACAGCCATGTTTAAATTCATTTATTCAATTGTAAATTGTTGCCATTGCAGGAGCAGATGGGCCATAAACTTCATCCAACTTGATGTTAAGCCTTTAAAATGAAGTGTTTAATCACTGCACTAAACTCATTTTTTTCCATCTTTCTAAATAAGCAAAAGATTATTGATTTCAATCACTAATGGCCACGAAATCATATGATGGATATAGTTGAAACTTTAAATGCCATCCAGTGAGAGAAGATGGTTACCAAATACAAACTTTTTTCAATGCTAAGAGTGTAGTTTCTCAGATTTTCTAAGAACTTATTGAACACCTTTATTGAACTTATCATAATTAGAGCTATATTAAGATAAATCTACTTACCTTGCTGATTGCTTTGGAAATTCAAAAAGTTTTCTTTGCACCGTGGCATTCAAGTACACAACACTGCAATTCAATTAAAGATAGGGGGTACATTATTTTTCATTTTATCCACTACTACAGTCTAACCTCATTCAATTGTGCAGCAACAAAATAGCTGATCATGCTCATATTGCGACTTTTCCCAGTTTACTAATGTTGGTTGGTTGGTATCTAATGTTGAGCAGTTGGTAGCAACACCATTCGCTCTGTTGCATTCCAGTATTTTGATGTCATATCATCATGTTGACTAAAGGTTGGGCAGCGCAGTAGATGGTTTCCATCCATATCTTTTTTAAGTGTACAGAAAGGACACAGAGGAGATCTCAGTATACCAATCCTCAATAAATGTTTATTGTGACAGTCATGGGAATCTAAAAGTTGCTACAGAGGATTTTCTTGGTAATGTAGTGATTCTGGTCGTGTTATTATATAAATTTTCCCATGGTTTTTCTTTTGTTTGTAATACATTATCTTCTTTAATTTTTTTATTATATGTTGATATAATGATTCTTTTGATAGAGTGATAGCTTATTGGATCAGGTGAATTTCATGTCAGAAAGTAAGTCCCGATCGCATCCAGGGAATGGCACCACCAGTCAGATAGGAATGCACGTGCACAGGAGAAGAGAGGAAGTATATGGTAACATTGTAGTAAAGTTTCATTTTTGTGATTACCGCTCCGTGCTAGGAGAAAATGGCTGCTCCGATATTGTCTCCTGCCACATGAGAGGTTCGTGCAGTCATCCGATTTTTGCATCCTCAAAAGCAATCTCCAGCAGAGATCCATCGTCAATTGTGTCACGTGTATGGACAAGACATTATGGTGACAGTATGGTAAGACGATGGTGCAGGCAATTCACGGAAGGAAGAACCAATATTCATGACGAAGACCGTAATGGCCAACCGTCCCTGGAGACGCCAGAAGGTTGCAAAGTGTGTGCAAGATGGGTGACAGATGAACACAAAACTAAACGTCTGGATGCAGCATTGACATTCCTACAGTGATACAAAGCGGAAGGTGACAAGTTTCTCGACAATATTGTCGCTGAGGATGAAACATGGGTGTCGCATGCCACACCAGAGACAAAACAACAATCATAGTGGTTCACCTGTGAAGACCAAATTCAAGCAGACAATCTCTGTCAAAAAAATAATGTGCACTGTCTTCTGGGATTGGTGTGGTGTCCTCTTGTGCGAATTTTTACTGCGAGGGGAAACTGTAAATGCTGATTGATATTGCTAGACATTGCATAAACTAACAGGCAACCCAGAACAAGAGGCATGGAATGTTGACAAGAGACCCTTGTGCATGATTATGCGAAACCCCATACAGCCAATGCCACACGAAATGTGTTGAATAAGTTTGGATGGGAGGTCTTTGAACATCCACCCTACAGCCCCGACCTCACTCCAAGTGACTTTCATCTCTTCCATCTCATGAAGCATTTTCTGGCAGGAAAATGTTTTCACAGTGCCGCTGAGGTGCAGAATGAAGTGACTTCGTGGCTGCGGACATTGCCGGCAGAATCCTATGACTGGGCATACAATTAATGGTGTGCCATTACTATAAATGCCTCAACAATGGTAGTGACTATGTTGAAAAGTAGCCAGTGAGTCTATGTAATTATACCAATAAATATTTCTTACTTAGTGATGTGTTTGTTCTCTTTATCGGTCATCGGAACTTACTTTCTGGATGCACCTCGTAATTTGACATAAATTGCAGTTTACTAATGTGATCCAGTTGAATTTTCAGTGTCACTTCAGCAATATCTCACGGTGGCCTCACATTGTAATGTAACATGCAGAGTTGCTTCTTCTTCTGTCTGTTTCACTAGTTGGGAAGTTAAAACTTAGGACTTCGCTATCTCTGATGTCATTGCAAGCTCACTCAGAGAATAATATTTTTATTGAACCACAATTGCTCTCACTAACTTACTAACAGACTAGCTTAGTCATTGGAAATTTTCACCAAGGTCATGTGAATGTTTTCCATATCACAGTTTGAAAGACCTGCACCATTAAGATTTGAAATTCTTTGATTTTTTTTTTTATTCATTTCAGCATTTTATTATAATTTTATTATTTTGTAATTTTATGTATGATGGTATCTATGATATGTTACAAGTATATTCATTGTAATGAACATTTGATGGTGAAATAAAACACACAATGATATACAGACATGTTTTTTAAGTAATTGTTTTGAAATTAAAAGCATAAAAAGATACTTTTTTATCAACTTTAGTTTTACATGAAAGCCTGTACTTTAATCTAGTTTTCACCATGTTTAAGGCACTTGTCATATTGTACACCAATTCAAATTCCATCCTGTTAGAAATCTACTGTCTGAGCAGTATGAACACAACTTGCAATAATTTAATTGTTCTGTCACAATGCCATAAAGAACACTTCTTAAAACCTGAAAAATTCATGAGATAAAGGTGAAATTTGCAGCATCCATTCACTTTGATATATCAGCAGGCTTCCATGCTGCAACTTATAATGAGCTTCTTCCTTGGGCCTGTGGCACAGCAAGCCGTAGTGAGCTGATATTTATACTCATATGCTGGCGGGCCCCTCCTCTCTTCTCCTATTGGCTGTTGCTCTGCCAATCCCATCTCGCTTTGTCAGTAAGGCTTTCCAAATTGAATTCAGTGGTTTTCCTCCATCTCAGTGGAGTTTGCTGTTTTGTTTAAAGATTTCGATGCTCTCTCTTAATACTCTGTGTGTGTAATGTTTGCATACTGCCAGAATCTTTATATCATCAAAATCTATGAGAAGTCCAAATTTTACTTTCTCTACGCATACTATGTACATAGTGTATAGAGAAGGTATTGCACTCCACCCAAAAATTTGATACCAAGATTTCACCGGAAATATATGTTTTAGGGTCCCCTATGACCAAAAAAAGCATTTTCAGAAAAAGGTGTGTGTGTGTGTGTATGTGAGGTGTGGGTGGGTGGGGTGTGTGTCTTTGTGTTTTGTGTTGTGTGTTGTGTGTATGTATGTGAGGTGTGGGTGTGGGGTGCACTGGGTGGGGGTGGGTTTTTGTGTTTTTTTGTGTTTTGTGTGTGTGTGTGTGTGTGTGTGTGTGTGTGTGTGATAACTCAAAAACTCAGTAAAATACCAAACTTGGTATTAAAGTTTAGTATCTTCCAGGGATGCAACACGAAGATTTTGAGAAAAATACCCCCTCTCCAAACTACCCTTTATATGGAACTTTTTTTGAAAATTTTGATTTTCTTAAAAATGGCTCTAACGATTTTGATTAAAATATTGCACAGTAAAGATATTTACCTGACAAATAAAATGCATATCTTGAATTTGCTGAGAATAGCCTCTGAAGACTACTTTATTCTGGATGAAATTTACGGAATTTTGCATAACTGCTAAACTGTAAGAGTTAGATAAAAACTTATTACACAAAAATTGTACAGCACCTTAAAACACACAATTTATGTTGTATACATTTTTTCATGGAGTTGATTATTTTCTAGACATTCCTTGTTTTTTGTTTCAGCGTTAAAAAACATACTTTTCTCATACAGATTTGTCAACTCCTGTCCGTACAAAGGAATTTCAATCACATAGCAGCCAGCTTTTGACTATCACTTAAGGTACTCCTTATTTCACTTCTACTTTCAAGGAAGCAAGTAATAAGACTATTTCTGCTAATCTTTTCTCGATTAGGATGAAGTAAATAGAAGCACAAGCTTTCTAACAACTTGTTGCAGAGATGTAGAGAGAGTCATGTGAATGGAACACATCAGATTTTTTCCACATGTTCTGCAAGGGCAGATTTTTCTGCTTGCAACTGTTTTATATGTCTGATGTGAGAATGTCTAAGCTACTAATAAAACACAACTTCAAAGGGCAGGTTCACAAAAGGCAGGACACTATGATCTAAAGTATCAGCTGTGAAAGATAAAGCACCACCTCTGCTAAATCCAGGGGCATACCAAATAGCTGTGATTGTGGGGACTCATATGTTGTCAGACTGGCAGATCCATTCAGACCCGGAGAGATGAGCACATCAGACATATAAAACAATCGCAAGCAGAAAAATCCACCCTCGCAGAACATGTGGAAAAAACTGGAGATCACATAGATTTTGATGATATAAAGATTTTGACAGTATGCAGTTGTCATGTAAATATCTTCAAAATATAGTCTTTTAGTCAAAATACTACAGCCATTTTTGAGAAAATCAAAAATTTTGAAATTTTTTTCATGTAAAGGGTAGATAAGGGTTGGAGATTTTCCTCAAAATTTTCGTGTTGCATCCTTAGAAGATACTAAACTTAAATGCAAAATTTAGTATTTTACCGACTTTTTAAGTCATGATCACAAACACATGGACACACACACATATGGACCTTTTTCTAAAAATGCTAAAACATGTATTTCCAGTTGTGAAATGTTGGCATCAAATTTTTGGATGGAATGCAATACCTTTTCTATACACTACATATATAGTACATGTAGAGAAAGTATAAAAGGAAGCAATTAGCAGAATTCATCAAAGTACAGCCCTGAAGATTGCCCCTGTAAGAGGCTGAAACATGGCATCAACCAGAAGCCAGCAATAGTATGTATTTTATAATTGGGGGCAGATTTCTGTGAGAATGGAATTAGAACCTGGTTGTACGAAACAACAAGACCCTTAACCGTTTCAGACACAGAACATATTTTTATGCATATTCAAGTATTACTTATTGGCAACTCTCATGGATTGCTTTTGCTCTGGTTCCCAGATATACATATACAGAATGATTCAAAAATACTTTCATAATGTTTGCTGTTTGTTTCCTGACATCAAAACAAGAAACTATGTCCATGTAAACATATGCTCTGAAATGCTTCGTTCTCACATTATCAATTTTTTAATGAAAATCACCTTCAATGGCTTTCCAGGTCCAACATAATAACTTCATTTATTTATCACTCATTCATAGAAGGCTTTGACCCATTTTGTCCTGCAGAGTTGGCCTTGCGTCGCCATGGCTACTTGTTAACATTTGTCATTTATCACAATATTACTAAGCCTCCAAAATGTTCTTATAGTTGACTAAAAGAGGACAGATGGCAGCACAAATCAGATAACTAAACAATAACTGATGCATGATCTTTGCTGCATAGTTCAAGAACGAGTTACGGTCGTGGAATTGAATTAAAAGCGTTAGAAATACCTGCCCGAGCTATACTCGGGCTTGGGCTTCAATGTGTTAATGGAACACCTCTTAACAGGCAGACAATGTCAAAAATGGAATAAAATGTCACTTTAAAATGTTTTGATTAATAGCATTTTGAACGTCAATAAATCGAGAACAAAGGGTTGTGACACCTGTTTAATGAACATTTTTCTTGTTTTGGTTTAAGAAACCTATCCCCAAACTTTGTAAAAGTATTTTTGAACACCCTGTATAGCACCAAGAGTGCTATACATAAAAATCTGATGTGTACCATTCACATGACTTTCTCTACATCTCTGCAACAAATTATTCTTAAAAAGCTTAGACTTCTATTTACTTCATGCTAACCAGTAAAAAATTAGCAGAAATAGCCATATTACTTGTTTCCTTGTAAGTAGAAGAGAAATAAGTGAGTACCATAGGTTAAAGTGATAATCAAAACCTGGTTGTCACTGAAGTTCCTTTGTTTGTATGGACAGCAGTTGACAAATTCCTGCATGAGAAAAGTATGTTTTTCATAGCAGAAACCAAAAATAAGGAATGTCTCAAAAACGACAAACTCCACGAAAAAAAATGTATATAACATAAATTGTGTGTTTTAATGTGCTCTACATTTTTTGTGTAGTAAGTTTTTGTCCATCTCTTATGGTTTAGCACTAATTCAAAATTCAGTAAAACTCATCCCGAATAAAGTACTCTTCAGAGGCTATTCCCAGAAAATACAAGATATACATTTTATTTGTCAGGTAAATATCTTTAATACATGAAAATTTAATCAAAATCATTAGAGCCATTTTTGAGAAAATCAAAATTTTCGAAAAAAGTTCCATGTAAAGGGTAGTTGGGGGTGGGGGAATTTTTCTCAAAATCTTTGTGTCGCATCTCTGGAAGATACTAAACTTAAATACCAAGTTTGGTATTTTACCAACTTTTCGCTTTTGAGTTATCGTGTTCACAGACACATGGACCTTTTTGCGAAAATGCTTTTTTTTAGATAAAGGGGACCTTAAAACATATATTTCCGGTGAAATCTCGGTATCAAATTTTTTGGTGGAGTGCAAAACCTTCTCTATACACTATGTACATAGTGCGTATAGAGAAAGTAAAAATTGGGCATGGGTCATGGTCTTAGCATACAACTTGTTAAACTCAAAATAAACTTATAAATGTAAAAAGAAGCTAGTAACAGTGAAGAATAACACAAATATTAATATAAAAATAATAGTTGCAACAAATCTTCACTTATCTTTTGGAATCCTTGCCTGGACTAGTTTCGCAACGATTTCAATGATAATGCAATGAAATCGTTGCGAAACTAGTCCAGGCAAGGATTCCAAAAGATAAGTGAAGATTTGTTGCAACTATTATTTTTATATTAACTCAAAATAAGATTAAATAGCAGATTCTGACAATTTAAAGATCACATCAAATGTGGAAGTACAAAAGTTGTTTCGTTTAGAACTGCTGAGGGGTAGCAAAAAATAAATAAATAAATAATTACTGAAGAATTCCATTTGAAACTACTATGTCTGAAAAGGTGAAAATAAAACTAATAAAATACACTGTACTTATTTCTATGTCATATGGCTGCACTGATATAGCCACTCTATGTTTATTACTGTATCCCTCTTCCAAGTTTTCTCCTGCTTTTTCAGTAAAATCAGTAAATTATCATTTACAATGTGTAACTGAGTGCAAAGAAACTAAAGTATGCAGAGAAAAATATGGAATAAAACTGGGAAAAGTTACCAGCAGAGATTGTGAACTTAAAACTTTTTTGGAAACAATAAGAAAGAGTTTCTGAAACAACTAGGTAATTAAATAGGGGAAGTAAGGGAGAAATGGGTAGGAAAATCATCAAAGAAAAAGAGGATCTTAATAATAGAACTGATGAGGTTATAATTTATAAAAGAAATAAATGCATTAAGTTGGTAGTGTATAAAAATGTACAAATACAGGGAAAGTTACACATATACATAAATAACTAGGGTGTTAACTGTATATGATACCAAATTCAGCAACTCCAGAAAAGTAACTATACATGTATGAGGTTTGTATCTTGAAAAGATGAAATAAATTATCTATCTAGTAAATTATCTAGCACGCAGACTTGTAATTTCACAGATAACAGACATCTTGAACATGAAACTACTTGATTTTCTTCAGAAACACTTTTTTAACATTCTCTGTTCTTTTGGAGCAAAGGCGTTTGCATCTCACAGCCTCTATCATTTGTTTCTTTATTTCTTCCTCATAAAGTAATGTGTTGAACTCCACCAGGTTTGCAAGTCGGTCAAATTCTTCGTCTGTATATCGAAATTTGAAGGTTGAATACCGACACTTTGGATCTGTAAAAATCTCAAAGTCTGCAAACTTCTTTTCTTCTTCTGTTTCCCTTCTTACTCCTGAAATTATTTTAAAAAATAACAAATATTATCTAATGTATTTGCAGTGAGTCCAGTGTTAAGAAAACACTACAGGTCTTTGAGCTCACTTCTATTGACATCTTTCCCTAATATAGTGAATAATAATAATAATAATAATAATAATAATAATAATAATAATAATAATAATAATAATAATAATAATAATAATAATAATAATAATAATAATAATAATAATAACAACAACAACAACAACAAAAACACTTTATTCATCACATGACACATATTGAGCTAATGCTTCAGATATGAAAATGACAATTGTATAATAAACAAATTGTGAATGAACATTCTTGTGTACAATATAGTTCTATTCAACATTTAAGAGATCACAGTTCATCTTCTATATTCTCTGTAATTGAATAATATGCTTTGTTAACAAGCAGATTTTTTAAAGTGATTTTGGTTATGTATTTGGCTAAGATTTTGCGGTAATTTATTATATATTTTAATGCCCATATAATATGGACCTTTTTCAAGCACTGCAAGCCTGTGTGTGTTCCTTTTACCTCTTGTGTTGATTGTTTAGCAGACTATCTTATCTATTGTAGACATATATAGCAAGATTTGACATATACAGACAACACAAATACATATGAATCGCTATGTTGTAATATTTAATGTCTGTTCTTACTACATATGGCACCAGAGGTGGTAACATTGCTGATAAACAGTGGAACTCAGATAATTCAAATACCTATACTTTGAAGTTGTCATTGATTTGAGGAGTTTTCATGGTCCCTTGATTCTTGTATTAAAGTAATGTAAAAAAATCACATGTAATTTGTATCTAATTTTCCTTAATTCAAACTTTTTATTCAGAAATTAATCTAAACACAAATTTATTTTGATAACTTTGGCCAAGTGTTTCTGCAAAAGAGGTTGTTGGTTGTTTGTTTTGCTAGAATGTAGTGGAATAGCTTTCCTAGCTGCCAGAGCTTCTACACTTGCTCCCACATCCCCTTGTTGAAAACAAGTGCAACTTTAATTGTCACTTGAGCTTCCTGCTGCTCAGTGTGCTGCAAATCAATGTCACTATGTTTTTTTAGTAAACTGTGTGTCCAGTTTAACTTTTGCTGAAAAGGTTGCTGTCATTCAGGAAGTTGAAAAGGGTTTGAAGAAAAAATCTGAAGTCACCAAAGAATATGATATACCACTGAACACTTTGTAAACTTATCTGAAGAATAAGGAGAACATTTTAAGATGTGAAAAGGGAAAGAGCCAAAAAAGAGAGAGACAACTGGAAAATCATGATGTTGACAAGTTAGGGTGACATTTAAACCATCTGTCCAGGGTCCAGGATCAATTTTAAAAAAATTATAAAATATCCGACATTTTGACAAATTTGAATTGCCCATGCTTCCATCATATTTCCAGTATTCAATTAACAAATTCTGCTGTCAGATGGCACAACAGCTCACTTTAAAGTATCATGTGATCACACTAACTCCACTATTCGCTGTCCAGTCAACTAAATTACTAATTAATTCATTTTAATTTTGTCTGCCTGTATGTGTTTGAGAAAGTTTTGTTTGTTGCCATTTTCAAAAACTGGAAAGTATATATAATTTAGTTGTAACAGAAGTGTTGAGTGCCACTCAGATTTGCTTAAGATTGCAAAATACATTTTTGCATTACCAGGACATAATGCAAATGTTGAAAGACTTTTCTCTTTACTATCTGTGGACAAATGAGAGGAAACACTTAAAAATCGAATCTATAAGAATCTTGGCAAAAAATGATTCATGTGATAAATACTTGTAAGCCACATTTATATACTTTTAAATGTATAATTTATTTTGGTTTAAATAATATTATGTACAAAATAAGGATGATCCTTTTTTCAATTTGTTTTTAAGTGTCCTACATTTTGATACTCTTTGTCCTCCTTTCTCAAAATTTGATCTGGTCATCCTGCAGCAAATGCATGTTAAAGTGGTATAAGCAGGAACGAGAGCTTAAAGTTGAAGAGATGCCAGTTCCCACATTATTTGAGGCACTTTGTCATCTGAGTGTCGAGGGACAGGCCAGCGTTAAGTGGATCTGTTTTTACCTGTATTGCTAAAATTTAGATGTAACTTTTGTAATTCAAATTTTTGGATATTTTGAATTTTGTTCTTGTCCCTTTAGCTTCAAATTATCCAAGTTCCACTGTACAAAGTGAAATGAAATGGAACGGAAATTTGGGAAAGAAACATTCCAGACCTAAGTTTAAGGTTTTTCCCAGTCATTTGTTGTAATAAGGAGTAAATTAGGAACAAACCTCAGACAGGGAAGATGGTTCTGGTGGGATTTAAACTATAGATTCCTGTTTATGTATGGACTTGAACAACCTTGGCTACCACGTTGGTTGAATATAATATAGAGCTAACATTATAATCTATGTAATAAAATTAAAGAATCAATGAAAACACACAACATATGCTCTGAAATGTTTTGCAGATGAACATTTCCTCTAAGAATGCAAAATATTTTCTTACATATGCTTTCAAATGGGAAATCATTTTCTTTTACTTAAAAGATGGGAAACTACCAATAATCTTATGGCCAATTGGTATTGGATTAATTGTTCTTTTTCACACAAGCCATGTGTAGGACAGGAACTGGATAGGTAGAATCACTCCAAGTTAGCTGTACTATGAATCCTGGGACCTAAGTACTTACAACATTGTAAGTTGCCATTGGGGTTGTCATCTCAAAATAATTTGAGATCACCTTGTGGTTTACCTGGAAACATGCGAGTCAGTTGAGAAATTCAATGCTAGCATGTTGCCATGGTAGCTCAGTGGTAGAGCAACCGGCTTGAGATCGGGAGATCCGTGGTTCAAATCCCAGCTATGGCATTAAATTTTTCAGTCTGACTCTACCTTCCAACTACCAATAATCTATTTATTAATCGTAGATTTATTACTAAAATGAGAATAAGAAATATGATTATATTAGTATACTCCTTTACATTACACTGGGTAATGCTTTTACTTTCTCTATACATAATATGTAGATAGTATATAGAAAAGGTATTGCATTGCATCCAAAAATTTGATACCGAGATTTCACTTGAAGTACCTGTTTTGGGACCACCCTGAATCCAAAAAAAGGCATTTTTAGAGAAAGATCTGTGTGTATGTGTGTGTCTGTGGGCACATAGCTCAAAACCAAAAGGACTGCTACATACCAAACTTGGTATTTAAGTTTAGTATCTCCCAAGGCTACGACATCCCCCCCCTCCCACAAATGGAAACATTTTCGAGAATTTTGATTTTCTCAAAAATGGCTGCAACAATTTTGATTAAACTACTGTATATTAAACATATTTACATACTAAATAAAATATATATATCTTGAATGTTCTGGAATAGCCTCTGAAGACCTCTTCATTCTGGATGAATTTTACCTAATTTTGCATAACTGCTAAACCATAAGAGATAGACAAAAACTTACTGCACAAAAAAATGTATATCTCGTCAAAGCACACAATTTTTTTCCTTTACATTTCTGTTGTGGAGGTAACCGTCTCCAAGATATTCCTTGTTATTGGTTTTAATTGTTCTACTCTGGCCAAGCAAAGAAGCCAATTTCATTGTTAATCACATTAAGATAATTTTTAAAACATTTGACTATCACTTTAGCATAGTGTATTCCTTTAGATCTCTTCTCTTCTATAACTACATTTTGCTAATGCTTATCTTGATTAGCATTGTGTAGAAAGAAGAATCTTCTTTTGCATGAAGTTTGTAGAACAGCTAGAGAAAGTCATGTGGGTGTAACACATCAGATTATTTTATTTGTCTCCTTCCATTCACTATGCTTCTGCATGTGTGACTGTAGCAAGTTTGTAAGACTTGTAGTATTTTCTTAACATTAAATGGAACATTACCTGGCACCTTGAAATCCCTGAAAGTTTTATTCATTAACACAAAATGGACTATAATTGGACAGTGAAGATCATTTTCATCTTTAAACACATAACACTCCCTGAGAGGTTCATATATGAATTGCTTGATAAGTTTGGACACTGGAGGAAATTTCAGTCCATGCAGAAGTGCCCATTGCTCAGACAGCAGCAATTCCTGAAACCATCAAAAAGAAAAAAATAATATGAGGGTGATCTAGAAAGAAACAAACATTTTGCCATAACTAAATAATAATGAAGGATATCAACACAAAACTTTATTTACAAAGTTACAGTACCTTACTCTATTTCTCAACGTAATCGTCATTGTTATCAAGGTACCGTGGCATCAGTTTTTCAATGCAGATGTTATACTCTTCCACCTCTGAAGATTTGAGCCAAGATGTTGAGGTTTTCACCAGTTGCAAAATCTTTTCCATCCAAAAAGTCATGTACGGTGACCAAAGTGAAATACCGGTTTTTTTGAATTTTTTCATCAACATTTGCTTTCAATTACTTCATAACGATTGATGAACTTCCACCCTGGTCTTTGTCGGGTAAACTGTTCATTCGTCATTACTCATAAATTATGCATCATTTCCTCAATGAAAAGTTGTTCATTGCACTATCAAAACACACTTACGTTATTTGCCTATAAAATCTGATTGGCCAAATATTTTGTGCATTCAAAAAAACAAATAAGTTCTTTGATGATAGAGTATAACATTGGCATTGAAAAACTGGTACCACATGACAATAAATACCTTGACAGAATGGAGATTACGTTGAGAAACAGAGTAAGGTAGTATAACTTTGTAAATAAAGTTTTGTGTTGATAACTTTCACTATTATTTAGTTATGCCAAATCGTTTGTCACTTTCTGATTGGCCCTTGTAAAAAGTTGCCCACATCAAATAAGAGAATGCAATAACTTTTACTCACCTCAAATAAGTTCTCAAACTCAGCATTTCTTTGACTGAAGTCAAAAGACAGGTAAATATTAATTCCCCTTTGTGGTCGAAGAAGAAGAGGGAATGGCAGATTGAAAATCAGTCCTGAATCCACAAGATATAGTTTCTTCTTTTGAACCTCAACAGGCTCATAAAGACCCATGTAAGGTTTATCTGAAAACAAAGTACTCCTTTATATATACATTAGCTAGCTTTTAAACCCCAAATATTGACTTATTTCATTTCATTCCTATCCCCCATATTCTTTAACAAATGCAAGGGTGGTTTGATAAGTCTGGTAAATCCCAATCAATCAGATATTTGGTGTAATATATCATTACCTTCAATATAGATCGAGGTTTGGGGAAATATTAGTAAGCAAAATTTAAATAGGTTATAAATTTTACAAAAGAATTGTATAAGAAGTGTATATAAGCTAAGTAATAGGATTCAAAACTTGCAAATATGCATAGAAGCTCCCATTCCCATTTTCAACCCTTAATTCCGACTAAATCTTTCTTTTTTGGCGTCAACTATGGGGGTGGTAGTGTATTAATTGTGGAGGCATCTGTTGCTGGATCTATGAACTTCCAGAGGTTGCTGTATGGTGGCAAATCAAAATTCATGATATGGCATGAAGAAAAGAGGGGCTTTGTATTAGACACAACCCATTTTCTGTAGGTTCTTTTTATGTTGGGTTTAAAACTTTTTTTTTTATCTATTTTCCTCAAATACACACATTCATCTTACATTCATTCTTCCAGACTCTATGGGGGATAAGGAGTAATTCTGGTTAAAGTAAAATTCCCCACCCCAGCTGGGAATCAAACCTGGGACCTCCGGGTGAGAAGTCAGCTCGCTGACACTCAACCCAGAGGCAGTCTTGAAACATATTGTATTATGTCTATGGGCAAATAAATAAATAAATAAAATAAATATGGCTTCCTAGCACGGAATCTGCAATAGGTTAAAATACAGTTTTCCACTAAAGTTTCTCTGAATTCCACTCTTTGTGTGAGCAGGCTTCCATCCAAGTGTTGACCATGCCCAATACAGATTAACTTTCTAAGCACAATACCTGGTTACAGGTATATACGCAGGTTTCCAAAGGTCTCTGGCATCAAGTGCTGTCCATGACCAATGCATTATAGATTAAGCAGTATTGAGCATGGTCAGTACTTGGAGGGAAGACTGCTACACGACACCAAGAGCAAACCTTGGAGAAACTTAAGCGGAGAGCTACATTTTAACCTATTGCAGATCTCCTGCTAGGTTAGTTGGGATTGAACCATCATCAGGTACACCTCTAAGCTATAAGTATTTCTTTTTACTCCAGTTTTGCTAGTTTCCTGACAAAGACCACAGATATAAGATAGTCAAAAGCTTGGATTTTATTACTCTAATTTAACTCGGTTGCTATCCTGTAAAATTATCATTAATAACCAACACCAAGAAAGGTTCAATTCTTTAAATTATGATTCATTTCAAATATAAAACAGATTTGTAATAGAACTAATTATCTAAACAATTTCAATGTATCATTCACAGAATAAAGATAACCCTGTAATAAAAACTTATTTAATTCTTTTCTACTTTCCCTAGCCCACATGTACATAGCAAATGGAGAAGGTATTGTATTCCACCCAAAAATTCAATACCTAGATTTCACTAGAAATACATGTTTTGGGACCCCCTGAATTAAAAAAAAACATTTTTAGGAAAAGGTCCATGTCTGTGGACAGCATAGCTCAAAAACAAAACGTCTGTTATAACTAAACTAGATATTTAAGTTCAGTACCTCCCAAGTATTTTCAAGAAAATCTCACCATTCCCAACTACACTTTACATGGAAAAAAATTTTGATTTTCTCTAAAAAGGCTTTAAGGATTTTGATTACAATCTATTATATTTAAGATATTTACATTACAAATAAAATGTATATCTAGAATTTTCTGGGAATAGCGTATAAAGACCTCTTTATTCTGGATGAATTTTTTTGAATTTATATAAACTAGTAAACCATAAGAGATAGATAAAAGCTTAGTACATGGGGCCTGTCAACGCTTGTTCAGAAATGGATTTCAATCCCACAGCAACCAGCTTTGGTCTAGTGCAGTGGCGGCTCGTGCCTAAAACAAGTAGCGTGCTGCACGGGGGAAAAAAAATGCATGCAACTCACCTAGTTTCGAAAAATGAAGTCCATACGCCGATGTTTCTTCATGCAGAATTTGTCCATCACTCTGACGTTGAAATCCCTGATATTTGTAACGAATTTCTTCTCTATGGATAGCATGGCCAGAGAGGTAAGGCGATCCTGACACATGGTGTTCCTCAGAAAGGTTTTTATCCTCTTCAAAGAGGAGAAACATCGTTCTGGTTCTGCAGTTGACATGGGAATAGTCACAACAATTCTTAAAACCTTTGTCACTTCACTAAAAGTTTTTTGCAGATTATTTTTTAGTGTCAACTGCAAGAGTGGAAGAGCACCTTCTACTTTCCTGAATTCCGGATGCTCATATAAAATGCTAAGTTCGGTTCGGAGCTTGTTTTTGTCGAGATCTTTGTATCGATCACAGACAATGCCGAGTTCTGTTTCAGGAAAAACTTGAGAAAATAATTCAAAGTTTTTTGCATCCAATAGTTTTGCAGCATCAAGATGTTCTGTGGACTCAAAGCGGCTGTGTACCTCCGATATTATTCGGTCACATACTTCCTTGGCATCTACTCCTAAGTTAGTTTCCCTACGACGTCTTTTTGTAACGTGGACGTTAGATGTCTGAATCTGGTGTGCTATATCATCCGTTCTACTTCGCACGGCATCAATTGCTTTGGCAAAAGATTGGACTGCATTTTTTGCCTTCACTGCATCCATCTGTCTTGCTTGTAGCTGATTATACAAAATGTCTACATGTGGCATTATTTTCTGAAAAAAAGCAAGCCAGAAATTAAATTCTCCATCCTCCAAATTATGCCGCAGGCCACGAGCTTCTTGCACTGTCCTATCTGATAAAGATTGTTCTAATTCGTCAAAACAATCGATCAGAGATTCTCTGTGTTCATATACGGTGTTAACAGTCCTAGACTTGAAATTCCATCTTGTTGCAGATCCTCGAGGAACTCTTCGAGCAACAGTTGCTTCCAATGCTGCTAAATGCTGTGGAGATCTTGAAAAAAATGCTGGAAAAGCTGAGAGACTGCAGAAGAATATTCTGGCGGACTGATTTTGAGAAGCTGCTTTCTCCATAACCAGATTTAATTGATGGGCGTAACAATGTACATACTGTGCGAGAGGATAGTGTTCTTTCACCTTGATCTGCACGCCTCCTGTGTTGCCGCTCATTACAGACGCACCGTCATAAGTCTGGGCGATGATTTTATGGCGATCATCCTTAAAAAGGGTGTCCACTTCTTTCAATATACAACCGGCAATAGAATTAGCGGTCTGATCAGATGGATTAAAAAATCCCCAAAACCGTTCATAAATAAAGCCGTTCCTTTCATATCTAAAAATTAATGCCAACTGAATTTTTTCAGTGATATCAGTGGTTTCATCTGCCATGATAGCAACATAGGCTGCCTCCTTCATTTCTCTTTCAATTTCTTCGTGGCACACTTCCAACATGCAATCAAGTAGTTCATTCTGGATGGTCTTAGATAATCCTTTGAACACCTTATTGCTTTCGGTATGCTCTTTCATCGCACTGTCTATACTGCCCAATGACTGTCTATAAGGCCTAAAAACACGCCGGGATTATCTGACGTTTCCGTCTCATCATGTCCACGCAAAGCAAGCTCAAAGGCCCCACAAAATTTGATGCAGTCTATTATCCTGGATAATATGTATCTATTTTTCTCAACCTGTTCATTATGTTTTTGTGTAGCATCTTGATATGCCCTGCTTAGCTGCGTTGCAATATTTACACCTCCAAGCATTGAGAAGTCAAGCGAGTTTTTCATATGCTTCTTGCTATTTGAATGTTTTTTTATATATTCATTAACATGACCTAGATCTTTAACACCAGTCGTAGACCACGAATCTGTACTTCCAAACAAGAGGCAAGGAAAGCAAAAGAGCGCGTTTCTGATTTCACAACCACAGATCCAGTCACTGTTGTCATATATATTTGTGTTAAACTTTCTTGTGTAAATAGAATTTTTACTTCCTTTTGCTTTCTGTTCAATTTTTAGATCAGGAGTAGGTCGCCCTAAATTTTTTATCCTGATCTTTTCATCTAACGATCGCCTTGAAAAGGGAGTTTTTAACAGCTCATCAACTATATTCATTATGTATGACTAAAGTTTTCTTACCTATGAAAGTAACACAAACCTACACTGAATGATACTGAAATATAATAAAGTGCGATCACAGTTGGAAATAAACTGAAAACTGACACTGAATAACATTTACACAACAGAACACTTTGTTTCAATGTGATACACGTGGGCCTGTTAGATTTCACATTTGCGGAAGTAACACATTGCGCCAATATGAACTTATGGTTACCAATGTTAACAAACAATATAACAAACAATGTTCTGTACGTTCCAATGTGAATAAGGTATGGAGATAATAGTCCTTTTATGGCTCAGTTTGTATCACAAAGATATAATTAGTTATTATAACTAAAATAAAACGTTGTAATACGCTTTAATTAATTTCACTAAATTCTGATGTTTAGTGTGGCACTTAGGTGAGTGTGGCAGGGCTGTTTCGTCTGCTGCCAAAACGATTATAAGGAAAAGAACTAACACTCGTAGCGATTTCATTGATTCCGTGCTTTAGCCAAACGCAGCACGTAGCAGTGCGAAAACGATGGGACAGCGACCGTCAGGGGGGGTAAGAGGGGAAGGTTCTACGCAAGCGCAATATTCACCTACCGTGCTTGATCGCTTTGAGCACATGGATGCATTCCATTAGCTAAACTTGCGTGTTTACCTTGCTTCGAGAGTTCGTCATTGGCAGTGCTGCCTTTCTTATTACTACCATAATGTGTTATGTTTGTTACATGGTCCTTCAGCATGTCTGTTATGTAATTTAGAAGAAAAAAAAGTAGCGTGCTGCAGCTCTTCAGCACGTAAGGACGAGCCGCCCCTGGTCTAGTGTATCCCCTTATTTAGCTTCTACTTACAAGGAAGCAAGCAATAAGATCATCTACTAATGTTTATCTCGATTACCATGAAGTAGATAGAGGAATAAGTTTTTTAACTATAATTTGTTACAGAGATGTAGAGTAAGTCATGTGAGTGGAATACATAAGATTTTTCAAATCTTTCACTTTTTTCAACTTTCATTTAATTTTTAAGTAACAAAACAATTTCTATGTTGAAGATATTTGAGATCATCACATGAATATATGCAGCACTATTAACTCTAATATGGAAAAGAACCTCAAGCAATTTTACCATCATTAGGTTTTGTTGGAGTATGAGGTTCAACTCCGTAAGTGTTTTGTAAGTGCAGTCCTCTCATATAATTGTAAATCTGCCCAGCACGTATCACTCTGGAGTTGAATGCATTAGTCTTCAGCAATGCATCAAGAGTTTTTTGCCAGAAAGTCTTGTGAGTAGCTATTTTTGCATTCCTCTTCTCAGCCCTGTTGGAATAAATATATCCTCACATCACTAAGTGCCATTTTAATTTTATGCTTAGCCTAAATTTTCCTCCCAAAAAGAAATGGGCAGAACACAAGGGCTGATCTACTGTAAATAAAACTTTGCTTTGGAGAGGTACAGTCAGACTGAAAAATTTAATGCCATTGCCAGGGTTTGAACAATAAATGGAAAATTATTGGAAGAACTTATAATTAATAAAGCTAGCAGAGAAGGATGCAGTCTCTTGCAATCTCTACTTGCTTAAGCCTGTATGTGCAATGTAAATAATGGATAGAAGGTATTGTATTCCACCAAAAAATTTGAGATTTCACTGGAAATATAAGTTTTGAGATCCCCTAAGTCCCAATAAAGCATTTTTATAAAAAACTCCATGTGTGCGTCTGTGGGCAGCTTAGCTCAAAAGAGAAATGACCCTTAAAAATGAAACTTGGTATTTAATTTTAGTATTTTCCAAGGAAGCGACATGAAGATTTTCAAAATAATCCCCCACCCCAAACTATCCTTCATATGGAAAAATGTTTGAAAATGTTCTTTATCTCAAAGAGGCTCTAACAATTTTAATTAAAATACTGTATACCTATTAAAGATATTCACTAAACAAGTAAACTGTTTTTTTTGTATTTTCTGGCCATATCCTCTGAAGTCCTCCTTATTCTGGATGAGTTTTTCAGAATTTTGTACAACTGGTAAACTGTAAGAGATGGACAAAAACTTACTACACAAATTGTAGAACACATTAAACCATGTAATTATTCATATATGTTTTTTATGTAGAGCTTAGTGTTTCTGAGATATTCCTTTATGTTGGTTTCAATTTTAACTTTTTAATTTTTCTCAAATGGGAAGTGACATTTCAATTCATCTCTCTTGTTTTATTGCAGGTCACGAAAAGCAAGGCAAACTTCAGTTGTTTCACATAGAACCACATGTAAAAGAATTGAACTATCGCGTTAGCCTAGTGTATTCCGTTATGTCCCTTCTATTTACAAGGAAGCAAGTAATAAGAACATTTCTGCTAATGTTTATCTTGATTAGCTTATCATAGGTAAAAGACAAATTTGTAAGGACAGCTTTTGTGTAACAGTTAGAGAAAGTCATGTGAATGGAACACATCAGATATGTGTTATGTGTGTATGAGGGAGAGGGAGGCTGGGAGGGAGAGGGAGGAGAGAGAGGGGGAGGATGGAAGAGAGAGAGAGAGAGATGTGTACTACCGATGGGATCTTATTAAATCGACAAAACATTTTAAATACTCTTATTCGCAGATGACCAGATAATTATCCAGGTCAGCGAAAATAACTTACAAAAGACGATGCATAAATTAAATACAATATGTGGATAATATAATTTAAAAATCTCACTACAAAAGACAAAAACAATGACTTTCAGAGGCAAACATCCAGTTAGAAGTGAAATAATAATAATAATAATAATAATAATAATAATAATAATAATAATAATAATAATAATAATAATAATAATAATAATAATAAAAAATACTGTTTTAGAGCAAGTGAGCCATTTTAATATCATTATGATAAGCATGTGAATATTTAAACACAATGCTTTCAGGCTATATGTGACACAACTGACAAGAACTTAAAGGAGAAAACCAAGAAAGAAACACAAATAAAACCTCATGAGACAATGGCTGTACAGAGTCTTCTATATTATAAAGCATGGAGTCCCACAAGGCTCAGTATTAGGTCCACTACTCTTTCTTATATACATAAATGATCTCCCTCGCAATATTACTCAAGCAAAAAGTGTGTTATTTGCAGATGACATGAGTATTACAATTAGTGACCCTGCCAAAAATAAGTTGCAGGATAAAACCAGCAAGGTGTTAAAACAAATAGAAAACTGGCTATTGACCAATAAGCTCAAGCTTAACATTGAAAAAACTGTGCATATACAGTTCCATAATTATGAACAAGACCCTATGCAAGATTCTTTCAATGATGTACAAATTACCGAAGTAATCCACAAAATTCTTGGGCATATGGGTAGAAGCAAACCTGACATGGGAAACACACATACATCATCTAAGCAGGAAACTCAGCTGTCTATGCTATGCATTTAGAGTCCTCTAAAAAGTATTGCCCTTGGAGGGCTTAAAGTCAGCGTACTGTGGATATGTCCATTCACTGCTCTCACATGGAATAACAGCATGGGGAGCATCCTCAAAAAGTTTGCAGATACTTAAGCTTCAGAAAAGATTAGTAAAAATCATAAAACAGGTACCAATACGATCAGATAGTAAGATAGTATTCAAAGAATTATCTATATTACCCTTACCTTGTATATATATATTAGAGTCAGTCTCTTTTATACATCAAAATTTGGATCTTTTCAAAAGAAACTCAGCCCTACACGACCACAATACAATACACAACTTGTTCCACAGAATGCAAATTAAATAACTATAAATCATTATTATTTATTATATTATTATTATCTTTGCAACCATATTTCTCTTGTGCAGATACTGCTGCTTTTTGTTTGTCATTACAGATCCCATTCTGCAGCAGTAGGAAAGAGCCTGGTGCTGGTAGAAAACTATTTTGGATTATTCTTTTTAATTTTTAATGATTCTTTTACAATTTCTGTATATATTTAAACTCAAATGTAACAAAATTTCATTGTATTTTGATGATGCCATAGACTCTGTATTTCTTCAGACTGATAATAGATCCACCCGTCCCGTCCCTCCCCTCTCCACCCACCCATCCCGCCCCGTCCCGTCCCTCCCTCTCATCCCTCCCTCCGTCCGTCCGTCCGTCCGTCCATCCATCCATCCATCCATGTATGTGAAATATAGGCGTTGAAGAAAAATTATATTAACAGAATACAGTCAGCAGAAATGAAGTTTCTCAGAAGAGTGAAGGGATGTACAAGATTGGATAGATATAGAAATGATGATATAAAGAATGAATTAAACCTGCTCCCATTTAAACCCAATTAAATTAAAATCCATACCTTTTTTGCCTCCATGATGCCCGCTTTTTGGCATTTTTAATATTTTTCTTCTCCTTAGGCTTGCTATCTCTTTTTATTACTTCATTTTCCTGCAGTTTCACTCTGGCAAATGAATTCTTACTCAGTTCAGACTATAAAGAAAAGATTTAAAGATAACCTGTATCTATAAGAAACATTATAGTTTTAACAGTAATTTAAAGGAAAACTTTGACTACTTACAATATCATGTTGTAATGTATCCTTCTTCTGTGCAATATCCTGTTCATTATCAGAATTAGTGCTTTCTATGTCGCTCTCTGAACTGCCAGAGTCATTGTTCATTCTCAGCGTGTCATCCTCATGTAAGATGTCACAGACAACTGGAAACATTGCCAAGTTGTCAAAAAATTAAATTAAATAATCAGGTTTGGATAGATAGAGTCAGTGTCAGAGCCAGGACTTGAACCACAGATCTCCCAGTCTCTAGCTGGTTGGTCTACCACTGGGCTATCACAGCAACATGCTGGCATGGCATTAAATTTTTCAACTGACTAGACTCAACCGGTTAGAGACTGGGAGATCCGTGGTTCAAATCCTGACGATGGCATTGAATTTTTGTGTCTGACTCTACCTATCCAGCTCCTGTCCTACACACAGCTTGTGTGAAAAAACAATTAAATAAATCAAGTTTTGTTAAATATTAATTATGTACAAGGCATGTCCGGAAAGTAAGTACCATTTCGTTCTACACCACTGCAACGCTAGTATCGCAGTTCCACTCATGAGCTATCGTCTCTCTGGTTCATTGTCCATCCACTGATGCCATTACAGCCAGATTGTGTTGTGTTTACAGTTGTTAGTGAGCATTCAAAATGTTTAACACAATTACTGATCTTGTTGGCTATGAAGTACATTTTGTAATATGGTTTTTGAATGCTAGGAATGTTAAGTCAGCTGAACTTCATTGTCAACTTGCAGAGATTTACGGTGAAAATGTAATGGTGAGAAAGTGGGTTAGCCAATCCTATGATGGAAAATCCAATGCTCATGATGAAGCATGGAGTGGGCAGCCTTCTGTTGTCACTGATGGTTTGGTTGAGCAAGTGAATTTGTAAAAACAGACAGTTCACAATAAGAATGCTTTATGATGTATTTCCACAAATTTTAAAAACTGTTTTGCATGAGATTGTGACTCTGAAGATCCTTATGGTTGTCCATAACATGAAGTGCCTGGACAGTGCTTTGACATTTCTCACCCAATATGGTGTTTCTCACCTAATATGGTGTTGAGGGAGATAAATTCTTAAGCAGCATAGTGACCAGTGATGAAACTTGGGTTTGTTATGTCACTACAGAATCTAAACAACAGTCAATGGAGGCACATAGGATCCCCCAAGTGACAAAAATTCAAAACAAAGTTGTCAGCAGGAAAAATCATTGACAAACCTTCAGCACACAATTCCAAACAAAAGAATGCTCAGTCAAGGCTATGTGTTGCTGCATGACAACACATCTCCTCATGCTGCTGGTGTCACACAAAACATATTCAACAATTTGGTTGGGCTGCCATACAGCCCTGATCTCAAGCCTTCTGACTACTACTTGATCTTGAACCTCAAGGCACGAGTTCGAAGGAAGGTAATGATGACACAAAACATGGTGTTCATCAGCTGTCTTCACGAGCAACAGCTTTCTTTGAAGAAGACATACAAAAGTTGATTCCCTGCCATGACAAATGCCTGAACAATGGCAGCAAATAAGTCAAAAAATCTGATGTGCTGCATTCACATAACTTTCTCTATCTGTTCCATAAACAAACTATTCATACTAAAGATTTTTATTTTATCTACATCATGGTAATCAAGATAAACATTAGCAGAATTGTTCTTTTACTTGCTTTCTTGTAAGTAGAAGGGAAATAAGTGCATGTTTTAGAGTGAAGCGATAATAAACCATTTAAAAGCTGGTTCCTATGTGATTGAAATTCCTTTGTTTGTGTGACCAGGAGTTGACAAATTCCTACATGAGAAAAGTATAAGTATTTTAAAGCTGAAACCAATAACGGAATACCTCTATAAAAATGTATATAACATAACTTGTGTGTTTTAATGAGCTCTACGTTTTTTGTTAAGTATGTTTTTGTCTATCTCTTATGGTTTAACCTTTATGTAAAATTTAACAAAATTCATCCAGAATAAGTGCTCTTCAAAGGCTATTCCCAGAAAATTCAAAATATGCACTTTACTTGTGATGTGAATATCTCGAGCGCACACGCACACTCACACATACACACAGAGACAGACCTTTTTCCAAAAATGCTTTTTTTGGACTCTCATATATTTCCAGTGAAATCTCAGTATGGAATTTTTGGGTGGAATACAGTACCTTCTCTATCCGCTATGTGCTAGAGAGGGTAAAAACAGGTTAAGAAATGCACAAATATTTAATGCCTTTTCTTTCCAAACTGGCAAGTCTCATGTTACAGCAGTCATTAAAAAGTGATTCTCCTATGCATGTTGTATTAATCACATTTTTGCAAGGAAATTAAGTACTCACAAGAGGCCATTGTATGCTGATGCTACAGATTGGCCTGCGATTTTTTTTTAATGAAAGTAGATCAAAAATAAAAATACTCATGTCTCAGCTTTCTCTCTCGTAGACCCAAACTTAACAAGAAAAGAATTATTTACAAATTAGAATATATAATTCCTTTATATGTTTTATTAATTTGTTGAGTTGGTTTTTTAACACTACATCACTTACATTGTTATTATGAGGGACTGGTTTCGAAAGCCTATGCTTTCATTTTCAACCTCACGGGTCCAACTCCCATTGCTGGCTGCATTTGCTTGTACACTCTTCTCTGGTGGCATCATTTCGAAACTAGTCCCTCATAATAACAATGTAAGTGACGTAGTGTTAAAAAACCAACTCAACAAATGAATAAAACATATAATTTGACCGTCACTGTTACTAAATTCCTCCAAACATCAATCAATATAATTCCTTGTATATATTGGTGTTTTAAAACTATTACAAAAGAATGGAATTTTTCTCTCTTCAGTTTCTTTTTCTTGTACGTTCCCATCACTGGTATAAAAAAAAACCCTAATCTAATGAGTTCCATTCACATTACTTTCTCTACCTATTCGGCAACAAATTATTCTTACAAAATCTTATTCTTCTATCTCCCTTTAACTCAAAGTACACTAGGCTAAAGCATAGTCAAATCTTTTAAAAGCTTGTCACTACGTGATTGTAATTTGTTTTCCTGTGTGAAACAATTGATGAATTCCCATTTAGATAAGTATAACTATTTTAAAATTGAAATCAATAACCAGGAATATCTCAGAAATGGTTAACTCTACAAAAAATGTGTGTATAGCATAAGTTGTAGCATAATTGTCTGTCTCTTATGGTTTACATTTATGCAAAAATTCTCCAGAATGAAAAGGGTTTCAGAGGCTATTCCTAGAAAATTCAAGATATACTTTTCATTTGTCATAAAAATATCTTAAGCACATGCTGCTTTAATCAAAATTGTTAAGAGCCTTTTTTGAGAAAATCAAAATTTTTGAAAAATGTTTACTGTAAAGGGAAGTTTCAGATGGGGGATTTTCTTGAAAATCTTTATCTCACATCTTTGGAAGTTACTGAACTTAAATATTAAGTTTGGTATTTAAAGAACCTTTTGTTTTATAGTTATGTTGTCCATGCATATGTGCACACACATATGTGCACACACATAGCCACACATATGCATATGCATACGCACACTCACAAGTACATACACATGCATACACTCACACATGCACATACCAGTGAATTTTTGATATCATGTTTTTGGGTGCAATAGAATACTTCCTCAGCTTACTATTGATAAGTAAAAGAGAAAGTCAAAATGTGGACACAAAATGATTCTCTCTAGGTGTGCCAAGGGTTAAGAAGCAGATAGAAAGCAGGATCTGCTGTTAGTTAGGTTACCATATTCACTACAGTCATGGGTGTCCTCAACCAGCTGTTTGAGCAATATGCTGTATGCACTACCCCATATTCCTTGCAGGTAGTGAAGTGGTGGTTCTCTGAAACTCATTATCTTGTTGCCAAGGAAAAACTTAGATCCAAAGTCTTCAGGCTTCATAAATGTGCCATATTTTGTTACGCCAATTTCGTATGGACTGAATTCTAACCATTCCTGAAAGAAAGAAAAACAGAAGCATCTACTACTTATTTTTAAACAAAATGGCAGCCATAGACTGCAACAACAACGATGATGATAATAATAATAATAATAATAATAATAATAATAATAATAATGGTAATAAGGATAATTATAATGATAATAATGATAACAACAATAATAAATAAGAATAATAGTAGTAGTAATAGTAATAATAGTAGTAGTAATGATAATGATGATAATGATAATGACAATGATAATAATAATAACAACAATAAATTATAATACTACTAGTAGTAATGGTGATGATGATGATGATCCATTTTTATCAATTTATACATTTCATTTTGGATATATGTTCTAAAGGTAAAATTCACAAACGAGAGTCACCACATAAGTACTGACTCATGCAATATTGGCCACTCTTGTTGATGTGTTGAAATAGCTGATTCTTTGGAAATGCAATGGTAGCAGGCAGAGCATTGTTACATCATTCATTTTCTCTCATTTTATGTTTAAATCTGGAAAGTGTGAATATTCTTGCAAGTGCAATGCAGATTCTGAGAGAGCATTTGCAATGATCTTGTACGACTGCAAATATGACTTGTATTAAAACACTCACTTGGGCATTTGAGGGGAATTTTGGGGACTATTCTCCATTAGGGGCCACTGTTCCGCTGGTTTGGAGAATTAAAGAGGGTGCAGCAATCTTAAAGGTGTTGATGATGATGATGTTACATACATAGTCTGGTAAACTGATGACTCGTCAAGTTAACATGTGTAAAAAGCTAATACAATAAGAGATGACATATACAGTAGTTTATGTACAGAGTAATACACCTTTTCTATGAGAGACTTTTTTTTACTGTGTTAAGAAACAGTATTTTATCTTTTATTTGTTCAGTACTTTGTTATAGATTTTAATACCAGAGTAGAAAGGCCTTTTTACTTTCTCTACACATACTATGTACATTGTGTATAGAGAAGGTATAGCATTCCACCCAAAAATTTGATACCGAGATTTCACCAGAAATACGTCTTTTAGGATCCCCTGAAACCAAAAAAAGCATTTTTGGAAAAAGGTCCATGTCCGTGTGTCTGAACACGATAACTCAAAAATGAAAAGTCCGTAGTGTTTAAGTTTAGCATTTTCCAGGGATGCGACATGAAGATTTTGAGAAAAGTCCTCCCTCCCCCAAACTACCCTTTATATGGAAAAAATTTCGGAAATATTAATTTTCTCAAAAATGACTAACAATTTTGATTAAAATACCTTATGTTAAATATATTTATATGGGAAATAAAATGTATATTTTGAATTTTCTGGAAATAGCCTCTAAAGACCTCTTTATTTTGAATGAATTTTGCATATTGAGAAACCATAAGAGATAGACAAATACTTATTATAGAAAAAGTGTAGATTGTGTTAAAACACACAATTTATGTCATATACGTTTTTTTCGTGGAATTGGCCATCTCTGAGATATCCCTTCTTCTTTGTTTCTGATTCAAAATACTTAAAACTTTTCTCACTCATAAGTTGTAAACTCTTGGTCCTGCATAGAAACGGTTTTCACCACATGGCAACCAGCTTTTAAAAGATTTGACTATCGTTTTAGCCTAAGGTATTCCTTTACTTTCCTTCTACTTACAAGGAAGCAAGTAATTAAGACAATTTCTGCTAATGTTTATCTAGATTATCATAAAGCAGATAGAAGAATATGCTTTTTAAATAATTTGTCACAGCGATGTAGAGAAAATCATGTGAATGGAAGACATCAGATTTTTTCATATAGTGTGAGTCTATGGGCAGGTACTCTCATATAGTTTTATGTTTCATGCTTATATTTGTTTAATATATTATTTATCAAAGTTTTCATAAGTTTGTTTGGCTAATTCACAAATGTATTGTGAGGGCAAGGTAAGTATGTTTAGTTTCTGAAATAAGTTCCTGAAGGAATTTCTGGAACTAATGTACATCATAATACAAATTTTTTGGGTAATTTGAATATTTTATCTGAGCCAGTTGCAGCTTCCCAAAGAGTGATGCCATTATGGAATGAAAATAGCTGTAGCGTAAGATTTTTCTAGTTTCTATGTAAGTAATTTCTGTTAGGCAGTACATATTGAAGCACGTGCTATTTAGTCTTTTACCGATATATTGAAAATATTCATCCCATTTCAATTGTTCATTTATGTGTATCCCTAAGATTTGACTAGTAGATACAGGATTTACTGTAAGTTACTTTGATATTTACAATATTATTTTTTGTTGGATGTGTTTTGAATTATACTAAAGCAGTTTTTGTCATATTTAATTTTAGTTCATTACTATCAAACCAACTTTTTACTGTGCTTATTGTATCTTTAGTAACAACAGTAATTTTAAGAAAAACACCCCATTGTGGAAACAATGATTAGGGAAAATCTAAGACTAACCTACAAGGACATTGAGCTGGCATTAGTGATTAGTTCATTGCGTGTTTCAACCATCCTTCATGAACACCTTCATGTAAAAAAAGTCTTCAAAATAACTGCCCTGTAATTTATGTGATACTCAAAAGCTCCATTGTGGAATGCTGCCAAGAAATGCTGCAAAGATTTAACTGTGGAAAGTCTTGTCAGTTTCATACATTGTTATGGGTGTTAAAACATGGATATAACAGCTTGATGGTCGTCCTGCATTCAGGTGTTCCCAAATGACCAACCACCTATCAAGGTCAAAAGAGCAAGAATTGCCAGTGGCAGCAGTTGTGCTCAAAAATCAGAAAACGGTTATTCCAAAATGCAGATAATTTTGAACTATAAATACCTTTAAGTAATTTCTTCATAATTTGTCAATCAGAAAAAAATTATAAAATGTTAAGACTGAATGATTCAGCATCTGTATACAAGGGAAGCAATTTCTCAAACATTTTGTGCACCAGGGGCACATTTTCTTTGTGCCGAGCACAACTTAGTTGCTACATGGTATATACATGTGAGGTGTTACATTCACATAAATTTCTCTACCTATTCTCACAAAAGCTTATTCATTCTAATCAACATAAACATTATCTTATTACTTTTTTCCTTAAAAGTATAAAGCAAATAAGGGAATAAACTAGGCTATAGCGATAGTTAAATATTTTAAAAGCTATCACTATGCAATTGAACGTTGGTTTTGTTTACATGGCCAGGAGTAAAACATAAGAAGCACAGGAATAACACATTCCTATTTGAGAAAAGTTTAAGTATTTTAAAACTGAAACAAATAACAAGGAATATCTCAGAAATTATTAACTTAATTAAAAAAATGTGTATGACATAAATTGTGTTTTAATCAGCTCTACATTCTTTTGCATAGCAAGTTTTTATGTATCTCTTATGGTTTACCCATTATACAAAAGTCATTAAATGAAGCAGTCCTCAGATGCTATTTCTAGAACATTCAAAATATACCTTTTATATGGCATCTTTAATATATGGTATTTTGATCAAAATCATTAGAGCTATTTTTGAGAAAATAAAATGTTTGAAACATTTTCCATGTAAAAACTAGTTAAGGGTGGGAGAATGCTCTTGAAAATTTTTGCATCACATCTTTTGAAGAGGCTGAACATAATTATGTAGTTTGGTATTTAACCCACTTTTCATTTTTGAGTTATATTGCTCACATACACATGCATACATACAGTCCTTTTTCTATAAATGCTTTTTCTGGATTAATTTGTGTTTCCGGTGAAATTCGGAATCGAATTTTTGAGTGAAATATAATATCTTCTATACTCATGCACTACACACTAAGTACAGAAAGTAAAAATCTTATTTCAATTAAACCTAGATTTGGCAGTGCATTTTAACATACCTGAAAGACTTTTGCTGATACATCCTTTTTAACATTGAGGCAGGTGTATAGAGGCAATGGTGCCTGCCCATTGTACAGAGCTCTTCGCTGGTCAGACAGCTTTGCATCTTTTCTCTAAAAATTATAGAAGCCACAAGCTAAAAATATCTGATGTGATGTGCCTCTCTATGATCATTTATTTTATATCACTTCATGTAATTGTTCTAATCATACCAAGAAAATATAGAGGAATTAGTAGAATAGAATATATCACTGAGTGAGTCAAAAGCCTTCGAACCGGCTGCACAGTGTTTTTCCCTTGGGTGTGTGGACACATGATTCCCCACTGCTGCTGTAAACAAGGTCACACTTCTGACACAGTTTTGCTCTGCTCTGGAAGTACAGGATTGAGTTGATAGCATAGTTCAGTTATTACATGTGATTTATTATTTTGTCCTGTACTTAGTCACAAAGTGTATTATGTTTTCTACTGCATGTGTATTTATTTATGATTCATATGTATTAACTTAGTCAGCTCGCCAAGTGAAAATACAATTTGCAGAAAGATTGCGGAGAAAGAGTTCTAGGGTAAATTTTTTTTGAGTGAACATTTGACGCCCATGCATACATGAATGCAATTTTGCCCCCTTTCTTTTAGAGAAGTAACAGACAGTGCGCGTGATTTTGCCTTTTTACAACAAGACTCTGCAACAGCTCATACGGCCAATCTTGCGATGAGAACAATTGAAAGTGTGTTTCAAGACAGAATTATTAGCAGAGATTTGTGGCCCCTCAGTTCCCCAATTTAATCCCCTGCAATTTCTATCTCTGGGGTTACTTAAAACATAAAATGTACAAAACAAATCCATACACCCTAGAAGAATTAAAACAAAATATCCACCAGGAAACTGACAGCATTTCTCAATGTGTACTATGTAAGTGATGGATAGTTTCCTAAAGAATGCCAAAAATGTATGGACGATGGCAGTGGTCAGTTTCAGTACCTCCTTTAGTAACATTGGTAAGTAAAGCCTTTAAAAGTAGTTTAAAATATGTTGTAAGGTTTCATGTGCATCTTTCTATGATAGAGGCAATGAGTGCCAAGGGCTCAGATTGGCAAAACACCATGTAGCCGGTTCATACTTATTTGACTCACTCATTAGCTGCTGCCCAGTAGTGGACAGATTGCTTTTTAAGCTTGAATGACAAATTAATTTCATTTATAGCTCATGACGCGAGACAAAAGCAAAACCATAAGATGCATACTTGAGGGGAGAAATTGTGCCAACATGTATACACAGAAGTCATGACATTTTCTGTTCACCAAGGAGGAATTATGCCAGCACTAGTATTAGTGCAGCATTATTTAGTGGTTATGCAAATTACTGTTAACTTGGAAGAAAACAGTGATGCTGGTTATGATGCTGCAAACATGTGGTGAGTAAAGTAATATTAGCTATGTTCATGGTTGCCTACTTGCATGGTAAGCTGGATCACAACCAAAAATAAACATTTTGACATTTTCTTCAAGCCCATTGTGTTTGTTTTCAAGTAAGAGGACTTTGTAATCTTTCAGTAATTTATGAAATGAATTTTAGATGTTTTGTAGCCTGATGTTGCCAGAAAAAATTAGGCTTCTCAATGGTGAAAGAATATATATCTCACATACATGCACATGCACACACAAACTATGAACCAAATGAGTAAATTTCTTTACCTTTTGAAGTAGCACCTCTCCCAGCAAGTGCCCAAAGAAATCCGTGAAACTGACTGGCTGTCCATTGACAGATTTCTCTATAATTGACCATATGTATCCCCATAGCCAATTAGGCTGCAGATACCGTAGCCAGCATTCTTTCAAAACTTCCTGCAGTTCTGCCTGGAAAAATCCTGCATTTGTTTCTGGAAATTCTGGATGAGAATATAGATAAGAAAGGTACCTATAAAAACAACAGCATAAAGTATTAAATGGCAATTGGAGGTTTAAAGAAAGCAACATAAAAATACTGCAAAAAATGGAATTTAAAAATAAATAAAAAATTATGCTTTGTAAGAACAGGAATAAGCTCAACAAAGATGAGATATGGGGATTATGGGGAGTGATCTTGAAGTTGTAAACAAGTTTGATTACCTAGGGCTAAGGCTAACAATGGAAAATGGACCAAATAAAGAGAGAATCTTGATAATAGAACTGATGACATAATTTATACAAGAGGTAAATAGAATAGGTTGGTAGGGTATAAAAATGTACAAATAGCGGGAAACAAAGTTAACTGGGGTTTAACTGTACATGATACCAAATTCAGCAACTCCAGGAAACTAACTATATATGTATGATGTTTGTAACTTGAAAAAGTGAAATAAACTTCTCTCTATCTGCATGTGTACATTGTTTATGATGCAAAGATATTCTAACTGCATTTTAAGCTTTAAATATATTGTGTGCATTCAGTATACAGGAATATAAACTGTTGAGTAATAAACAGCCAGAATATTTTGCTTATAAAATCTTAAGAGGAGGTGCATTTATGGAGAAGATAATATTTATATATACATATAGTTATATACTTGAAGAATACAGTATAGTGTTTATATAAAACTAGCCGAACCCAATGTGAATATTCTTCTGTCTGTGTCTCCCTCTCCCATTCTCTCCCTGCATATTCATCTCTCTCCCTCTCCACTATTTCTTCATATACCCAAGGTCGCGGGTTCAAACCCGGCGGAGGACGATGGATTTTTTCGGGTGTAAGAATCCTTAGCATGGCTTCCTTCGGAAAGGAAGTAAAGCTGTTGGTCCCGTGTCATAGTACGGCACGTAAAAGAACCTCAAGCCTGATTGAGAGGCCTCTGAGCAAAATTAAGCAGTCTTTCACATCCAATATAGCATGGGACGCTGAGAACCACAGCAGTTAAAGAGCATCCATAAACAACACGCCATTTACATTTCTCCACTATTTCTTTTCTTCTCTCTGTATAACTTACATGTCACATTAAGTTTTGAAAATGGTAATAAAACTGGTTTTTCTGAGCTGTTAATAAAAACTAAAAGAAAAACAATGGTAAGCCTATAAAAGCTATATTGTAGTTGTGGCATGTCTCAAGCTACATATAAACAGATATACAACTAGTGAATGTAATGAATAATAACTGATTTTATAGATTAGAAGCAGTTGCAAATAATAGCCATCCTAAAAACATTGTGAAATTTTGCTCATGAACTTAACTTTAGAAAATAGAGAAAAAAAAAGCTGCAAATACTGGATCATCACATTGTCCTCAAACACTGTTACGAATATTTGCACTTATTCACATAGGTGGATATAAGCATCAACAATAAGCAGAAATCTAAATAACAAGCAGTTTGTAACAACTCAACACATGTGCTTGATATAACACTGAAACATGTGGTTGGAAATAGTTGTATCTAGTAACAGAGCCACTTTGGCTTTGTGACTGATGTCGCCCTCTGTGGTGTAATGGTTACCATGCTAACTTCAATTACCCAAGGTTGCGGCTTCAAACCTGGCAGAGGGTGATGGATTTTTGCGGGTGTAAAAATCCTTAGCATGCCTTCCTTTGGAAGGGAAGTAAAGCCATTAGTCCTGAGTCATAGAATTATGGCACATAAAAGATCCTCAAGCCTGATAAAGAGGTCTTTGAACAAAATTAAAGTATTGAATGGGATGCTGAGAACCACAGCAGTTAAAGAGCATCCATAAATAAAACTCCATTTCATTTGTTACTAATAATTCTGAATACTGCCTGTGATTGGTTCCAGAAGTCTAATGAAACTGTTTTTTGAAACTGATAGCTATCATGTGCAAAGTTTGAGTGACAGTAAGAAGTAGAGAAAGTAAAATGAGATTATAAAGCACAAATTGTTTTCAATAGATAAAACCTTATGCTACTATTAATACCAGAGATGACATGGAACATACCAGGAAGATCCAGAAAGGGATGCTATAAACATGACACAGTCCATTATTCCCAAATCACAAAGAGCTGTACATGCGCCACTGTAGCCAATAAGTGCTCTGAAGCCACCACCAGATCCCAGTACGCCAACATGTGGAACCTAAAATACATGGTATATAGAAGAGTATGGAGGTGTGTATATATCACAGACTGCTATTCCCAGTGCCAACTTTTACTTTCTTTACACCGGAAATATATGTTTTGAGGTCACCTGAATCCAAAAAAAAAGCATTTTTAGAAAAAGGTTTCTGTGTGTGTGTGGGGGGGGGGGGAGCAGCATATCCCAAAACAAAAAGTCAGTTAAATACCAAACTTGGTACTACTACTTCATTTACGATGCAGATTCCCATCATTTCTCCGGGTGCACTTCAGCCTGGGGCTTATTGTACTAAAACTTGGTATTTAAGTAGAGTATCTCAAGATGTGACAAGAAGATTTTTCAAGAAAATCCCACTACCTCCAATTACCCTTTGCATGGAACATTTTTCAAAAATTTTGATTTTCTCAAAAATGGCTCTAATGATTTTGATAAAATACTTTATGATTAAGATATTTTTATGACAAAGAAAGTATGTATGTTGAATTTTCTGGAAATAGCCTCTGAAGACCTATTTATTCTGGATGACTTTTGTATAACATGCAAACCGTAAGAGATACACAAAAGAGAAGAGAGAAAAAAAAGTAGATTTCATTAAAAAACAATTTATGTAATATATGGTTTTTTGGTTTGTTTTTCTTTGTAGAGTTAACCGTTTTTGAGATATTCTGGATTAATAGTTTCAATTTTAAGCCACTTAAACTATTCTCAAATGGGAAGACATCTTTCTCCTCGTTTCTCGTTTGTTTACTCCTGGCAGGCAAAGAGATTGGAATTTCAATTGTTTCATATAGTGACCAACTTTTAAAGGACAAGACTATCATTTTAGCCCGTGTATTTTCTTATTTCCATAGTAATAAGACTAATTCTGGTAATGTTTATCTTGGTTACTATGATGAAGAGAAAAGTTTTAAGTATCTTAAAATTGAAACCAATAACAAGAAACATCGGAAATGGCTAACCCAATAACAAATGTATATGATATAAATTGTGTGTTTTAATGAGATCTACATTTTTTGTGTAGTAAGTTCTTGTCTATCACTTATGGTTTACAAGTTATGCAAAAGTCATTCAGATTGAAGATGTGTTCAGAGATCATTAACAGAAAATTCAAGAAATACATTTCATTTGTCTTAAAAGAAGTCTTAATTTATTGTATTTTAATAAAAATTGTAATTTTTGAAAAAAATTTCAAACTTTTTGAAAAATGTTTAATATGTTTTGGATTAAGGGTACCTCAAAACTTGTATTTCTGGTGAAATCTCGACATAACATTTTTTGGTGCAATACAATACATTCTCTACCTACTATGTACATAAGCATGTGAAGAAAAAATAAAAATTATTAACTTAATGTTAAAAATTTACAGTCAACAAATTGTTTCAAAAATCAAATCCTTGTACCCTTGATATGACCTTAGATGTTAAAGGGAAAAAAAAAAAAAAAAAAAAAAAAAAACAACAACAACTTAATTCATGCAGTAAAACTATCCTATTGTGTTCAGAATGCTACATTACTTCAATACTAGTAAAATAAAACAATGTGTAAAAGCTTTTCTATGAAGAAGTAAAAGGAATGAATTTCAAAATGTCGTATCACTGATTTTAATCATTACATTATTTAGGTTTACCTCATCTACGGTCTTTGGGGCATGCTCCTTTCCAAGGAAGTCTTGCATGGCTTTCATAACATGGACTTTTCTTTTCCTGATAAATATTTCTTCCTCTTCGCACAAAGAAGAGCTGAATCGCAAATCTGTTTTTGTCCTGAAAAGCAATTAAAAGTAATATGTTTTTACTGTTCTCTGCTCCTTCATTTTATGAACTTAAAAATAAGGGAATCATGTACGAAAACTTTTATTCATAATAAACTACTTACGATCTAGAATAGGTAGAGTCAGACTGAAAAATTCAATGCCATCACCAGGATTTGAATCTCCCGGTCTCTAGCTGGTTGCTCTACCACTGAGCTACCATGGCAACATTCCAGCATAGTATTGAATTTCTCAGCTGACTCGCATGTTTCCTGGTAAACCACAAGGTGTTCTCAAATTATTTTGAGATGACAACCCCAATAGCGACTAACAGTGTTGTAAGTACTTAAGTCCCAGGATCCATAGAATAGCCAACTATTATGGTCACTTGTGATAATTGTAATTGTTTTCTCACAGAAACCTTATGTAGGACAAGAGTTGGATAGGTAGAGTCAGACTGAAAAATTCAATGCCATAGCCGGGATTTGAAATACAGATCTCCTGGTTGCCATGGTAGCTCAGTGGTAGAGCAATCGGCTAGAAACCGGGAGATGTGTGAGAAAACAATTACAATTACTTACCATATACTCTCTCTATGCACTCAAGCAATAAATTATGTAATAGATAAGCTCAAATCAATTAAAAACAATCACTATACAGGAGGGAACATCAACTACTTTAGGCATAGCATGAAGAAAAGTGTATCTCTAAAAAATGTACACATTTCTGGAATTGCACTCTATAACAAACTACCACCAGAAATTAAATCTGTAGCGAATGTTGTTGAACAACATTTTTAAAGGAAGTTGAGAATGTATCTCATAAATAAATGCTCATACTATTTAAAGGAATTCTGTAAATGTAAATATGTAATCTTGACATGTCCAAAATCATATCTATATTAAACTGCATATCATTCAAAACTTGCAAATATGCATAGAAGCTTGTGACAGTGATGTGATTAAATAAAAAATAAAAGAATTTGAGTCGGTTTTTGTAACACAAACATCACTTATTTTTACTTACTGGGGACCGGTTTTGGGTAACAGTTGTTCCCATTTTCAACCCTTAATTCCGACTAAATCTTTCTTTGTTGGCGACAACAATGGGAGTAGTGGTGTATTAATTGTGGAGGCATCTGTTGCTGGATCTATGAACTTCCAGAGGTTGCTGTAAGGTGGCAAATTAAAATTCATGATATGGCTCTTTTTCTTCATGATGTAGATCTTCTCCCAGACATCTAATTCAGTAGGTTTATAAGCTGGTTTTAATAGTTTTATATTTGGTGTGATTTCGTGTCCTGATGTTCAAAAATGATAGGCAACTGCTGATTATTCTAAAGGAGCCCTGCCATTCCTAGGCATTAGAATAATAAGAACAAAAGAACATAGCCTGACATTTGGAATATATAGAAAATCCACCAATACAGATAACCACATAAAGTTTGACAGCTACAACCCTACAACACACAAATATGCAGTCCTGAACAGTTTAACATATAGACTAGTACACATTCCCATGGAGAAGAATGTATACCAAAAAGAATACCAACAGATACTCCAAACAGCTACCAACAACGGTTTCCAAAAAAGTGCTGTTGACAAAAGAATACATAAATACAAAAAACTGAATCGCATAACACACCCAACCACCCTACAGAACCCCAGTGACCAACCTCAATTCAGAAAATTCACCTATCATCCTTGGGCACACAACAAACTTCAGAAAATATTCAGGAATTATAACATCACCTTAGCTCCAAAAAACAACTACAGCATTCAGAAACTGCTGTGCAGAAATTTAAAAGATCCTATCCCTGCAGGCAAAAAACCGGGAATTTATGAAATTAAATGTGCAGACTGTAATCTGGTGTAAATCGGAAGGACAAAGAGAAGTTTGGAGACCAGATTAAAGGAACACATGAGAAACCTAAAATACAAACAAATAGAAAAATCAGCAGTTGCCTATCATTTTTGAACATCAGGACACGAAATCACACCAAATATAAAACTATTAAAACCAGCTTATAAACCTACTGAATTAGATGTCTGGGAGAAGATCTACATCATGAAGAAAAAGAGCCATATCATGAATTTTAATTTGCCACCTTACAGCAACCTCTGGAAGTTCATAGATCCAGCAACAGATGCCTCCACAATTAATACACCACTACTCCCATTGTTGTCGCCAACGAAGAAAGATTTAGTCGGAATTAAGGGTTGAAAATGGGAACAACTGTTACCCAAAACCGGTCCCCAGTAAGTAAAAATAAGTGATGTTTGTGTTACAAAAACCGACTCAAATTCTTTTATTTTGCATATCATTATTAATTATTGTTATTTATTTTTAATTATTGTTATTATTATTAATTATTATTATTATTATTATTTATTGTTAATAACTGTTACTATTAATTATTCTTATTATTATCATATTATTAATTTTATTATTATCATTATTATTAATATTATTATGAATATTGTCATTATTATTATTTTGAAATTACATACCTTTTCCTCCTAAGCACTTTCAAGTATACTGTGGACCCCTGAAACACAATCATTTTAACATATAAAAAATGTTTATTTGTAAAAGAATACTTTAGCAATTGCCAGTTCATATAAAAAGTAGCTTTTAACTTTCTCTGCCATGTTTACAATAAGAGAAGTATGTATTCCATCTAAAAATTTAATGTAAAAATTCCACTGCAAATATTTGTTATGAGGTCGCCTGAACTCAAAGAAAGTAGTTTTACTTTCTCTACACGTTCTATGAACATAGTGTATAGAAAAGGTATTGCATTGCAACCAAAAATTCCATACCAAGATTTCGCCAGAAATACATGTTTTGGACCTCCTGAATCCAAATAAAGTATTTCTAGAAAAAGGTCCAAATTTGGTATTTAAGTTTAGTATCAATGCAAAGATTTTCAAGAAAATCACCCCACCCCCAAATACCCTTTAAGTGGAAAAATTTTCAAAAATATTGATTTTCTCAAAAATGGCTCTAACGATTTTGATTAAAATATTGTATACTAAAGATATTTACATGAAAAGTAAAATGTATATCTTGAATTTTCTGGAAATAGCCTCTGAAGACAGCTCTATTCTGAATGAATTATTCAGAATTTTGCATAACTGGCAAAACATAAGAAATAGACAAAATCTTACTTAACAAAAAATGTAGAGCTCATTAAAACACACAATTTATTTAATATGCATTTTGGCCCCTGAAGTTGACCATTTTTAAGATGTTACTAGTTATTGATTTCAGTTTTAAAATACTTAATACTTTTCTTATATGGGAACTTGTCAACACCTGGCTATGCAAAAAATCGGATTTCAATCGCATAGCAACCACATTATAAAACATTTGGCTGTCGGTTTAGTCTAGTGTATTCTTTTATTTCCATTCTACTTGTAAGGAGCTAAGTAATAAGACTGTTGCTGCAAATGTTTATCTCAATTAGCATGAAGTATATATAAGAATACGCTTATTAACAATAATTTGTTACAGAGAGGCCGAGGAAGTCATGTGAATGGAACACATCAGATTTGTTTTTGAACAGATGCTGATTTTAATCAATTTGTGGCAGGAATAAAGAGTTTTGTAGGAATTAAAATGAGTTTTTTGTTACAATAAATTAGAGTTTTGCAACACAAATTGAGTTTCATCATTAGCTTCTTTCTTGTTGTTCTTTAATTACGGTAAATGTTGCTAGTTGGTAGATTATTTGTTACAGAATTGCCGTCTACTGGAAGTAAAACTTATTTGATCAGAGAATCAATTAGTGGTATATCACAATTCATTATGTGACCTGTTCTAATTTGCATTATGAAACATATCTAATTCATTCATAAAGATAAGTGAGGTTGTTACAAATTATTTATTATTATATGAATATATGTATAATAAAGGTTTGTTTATCTTTTTAACAAGAGGTAGCCAGAAGATGAAATGGAGTTTTATTTATTTAACTGCTGTGGATCTCAGCATCCCACTCTATATTAGGCATGAAAGATGGATTAATTTTGCTCAGAGGCCTCTTTTTCAGGCTTGAGGTTCTTTTTCGTTCTGTAAATCTATGACACGAGACCAGCGACTTTACTTCCCTTCTGAAGAAAGCTATGCTAAAGATTTTTACACCTGAAAAATTCATCATCCTCCGACGGGTTTGTACCAGCGACAATGGGTATATGAAGTTTGTATTACACCACAAAGGGTGACAGATAGAAGATAGAATTTCAAATCCATGACAAACACAAATTTAAATTTGATTTGAATTAACAAGAAATACTTACAAGAAGTGGTTACAATAATAAGCTTTCTTAAGAACAGTTTGTAGAAGAGAGAGCGCAGAAAGTCATATGAATTTGACGTATCAGAAGGGGTAGAGTTGCTTAGAAACAGATATCATTCCCATTTTCAGGAGAGCTGAATTCTAACCAACCTATACCACCAGGAAAGCTTCAGCTATATTTCTGATAATAGTTAATATCTAATTTCTATTAAGCAAATCATTTTTAGCATTGCCAATGGTGTGCTCATGCTATGGTAACTACCATTATGAACATAAATTAAAATAAATTTGTGAACATATATCCATCTACTTACATTTTCAAAAATTATTTCAAATCTTTTTTCACAATCCAATGATATATCAGTTATGTCAATCACAGTATCACCAACGAGATCATCACTTATAACATCCTCCTCCAATAATGCCATTGCTGGAAAAATATATCATGTTTTTATCTACTTTAAATTTCTAGACACATTACAATAAACAAAGATACTACAGCTACCTTCTACCAAAACCCTTCATACTAGAGTTCTTTATTTACACTAACATAATAAACAAAAAGTGAATGAGTTTATTTTTGTATATATTCCTTTATTAGCACATGTTCCATTACAGATATAGTAATACTACATACTTGATTGTATCTAATACTTAATTGGCAATATTCCTGTAAGTTACAATTAACATTTTTACTTTCTCTAACACATATGTACGATGCACATGGTATATAGAGAAGGTATTGTATTCCACCCAAAAAAATTGATGTTGAGATATCACCGGGAACATATGTTTTGAGATCCTTTGAGTCTGAAAAAAGCATTTTTAGAAAAACTGTGCATGCGTGCGTGTGTGTGTGTGTATGTGTATGTGTGTGTGTGTGTGTGTGTGACTGGACAGCATAGCTCAAAAACGAAAAGACTGTTAAAAACCAAACTTGGTATTTAAGTTTAGTATCTTCCAAGGATGCAACACAAAGATTTTCAAGAAAATACCCCACTCCAAACTACCCTTTACATGGAAAAATGTTTGAAAGTTTTGTTTTTATCAAAAATGACTGTCAATTTTGATTAAAATATTCTATATTAAAGATATTTACATCACAGATAAACTGCATATTTTAATTTTCTGGGAAAAGCCTCTGAAAACCTCTTTATTCTGGATGAGTTTTTCAGAATTTTGCATAACGGTTAAACCATAAGAGATAGACAAAAACTTACTACACAAAAATTGTAGAGCTCGTTAAAATACATAATTTATGTCATATATGTTTTTTTTATGTAGAGCTGATTGTTTCTGAGATATTACTTGTTATTGGTTGGGAACTATAGTAAGATAAAAGCAATAGTGAAATCTCTTAAAAGCTGGTTGCTATGTGATGGTATTAAAATTTCATTCTCTTTGCTTGACCAGGATGAAAAAAATTTGAATAACAAACTTCCCAGTTGAGAAAGGTATATAAATATTTTAAAATTTAAACCTATAATAAGCAATTACTCAGAAATGGTTAGCTCAATAACAATGGCACAAATTGTGTGTTTTGGTGAGATCTGCATTTAGAAACCAGAGTTAAGAGGAACTTTAGAAATATTAAATACAAACACCTGTGCCACATCATTTTTGGACAATTAACCATTAATAAATTCAGAAGTTAAATTAAATTCAGAACTTAAATGGACGCATAGATTTAATGGTCTGGGAGAAAATATTTATTTTGAAGAATAAAAATCACGCAATAAATTATAATATACCACCAATTAATTCTGTCACCAAATTTGTTTTAATTCCAGTAGTTGACAATACCTTATTACACAATCCATCACCTAGTAACCATAGCAATATAAAGAAGAAGAAGAAGAAGAAGAAGAAGAAGAAAAAGAAAAAGAAGCTAAGCTGAGGACACAACAAAAATTTAATTGCAAAACTAGTCCTTGGAATTTAAAAAAGATAAGTGAAGTTTCGTTACAAAATATTGTTATATTAATATTTGTGTTACTTCACATTACTACTTCATTCTTACTTTCTCTAGCCTGCGTATACAACTTACATAATGGATAGAAAAGGTATTGCATTCCACCCAAAAATTTGATACCTAGATTTCACCAGAAATATATGTTTTGGGGTCACCTGAGTCCAAAAAAAATTCAGAAAAAGGTCCATGTATGTCTGAGGACAGCATAGCTCAAAAAACATAAAGACCATTAAATACCAACTTCATTTAAGTTTGATATCTTTAAGGATGTGACATGAAGATTGACAAGAAAATCCCACCCCAAACTACCCTTTATATGGAAACATGTTGCCCTCTGCGGGTTCAAATCTGGCAGAGGACGATGGATTTTTTCAGGTGTAAAAATCCTTAGCATGGCTTCCTTCGGAAGGGAAGTAAAGCCATTGGTCCCATGTCATAGATTTACAGCACATAAAAGAACCTCAAGCCTGATAGAGAGGCCTCTGAGCAAAATTAAGTGGTCTTTCACGCCCAATTTAGAATGGGATGCTGAGAACCACAGCAGTTAAAGAGCGTCCATAGCCATTTCCATTTACATGGAAACATTTTTGAAAATTTTGTTTTTCTCAAAAATGACTCAAACGATTTTGATTAAATTACTGAATATTAAAGCTACTTACATCACAAATAAAATGTACATCTTGAGTTTTCAGAGAATAGCTTCTGAAGACCTATTCGTTCTAGATAAATTTGTCTGAATTTTGTGTAATTAGTAAACTGTAAGAAATAGACAACAACTTACCATACAAAAAATGTAGCTCTTGTTAAAACACACAATTTATTTCATATGTATTTTTGTTGCAGAGTTGACTGTTTCCAAGGCATTCCTTGTTAATGGTTTCAGTTTTAAAACACATACTTTTCTCAGACAGGAATTGTCCGTTTCTCTTTTGTCTATTCCTGGCCAAGCAAAGAAGTGATTTGCGATGACAATCGCATAACGACTATCACTTTAGCCTAGCACATTCCTTTAGTTCCCTTCTACTTATAAGGAACTAAATAATAAGAACATTCTGCTGATGTTTATCTTGATTAGCATTGTGTACAGAGAAGAAGTTTGTTTATAGAACAGTTAGAGGTAGTTTTATACATATGATATATATGGATATTTTTATTTTAAAAAATCCCAGCTTAAACTGTAATATCAATGTGACAACAATCCCTTGTCAGTATAATATTATTTATCAAAAATTGCTTTAATGAAAACTCTGTTTTTTTAAAAAAAACCTGATGTTACACTCACATGACTTTCTCTAGCTGCTTTACAAAAGATATTCTTCTTTCTACACCATGCTAATTGAAAGAAACATTAGTACAATGTTCTTATTACTTAGTTCCTTTTAAGCAGAAGGAAACTAAAGGAATGCACTATGCTAAAGTGATAGTCAAATGTTTTAAAAGCTGTCATTATGCGATTGTCACTGCAAATCACTTCTTTGCTTGGCTAGGAGTAGAACAAAAGGAAAACAGACACTTCCTGTCTGAGAAAAGTATATGCACTTTACAATTGAAACCAATAACAAGGAATATTTAGGAAACGGTTACCTCCACAACAAAAACATAAAGGACATAAATTGTGTGTTTTGATGAGATCTACATTTTTATGTAGTAAGTTTTTGCCTATCTCTTATGGTTTAACCGTTACGCAAATTTCTGCAAAACTCAACCAAAAAAAAGAGCTCTGTAGAGGCTATTCTCAGAGAATTCAAAATATACAGTTCATCTGTGATGTGTATATCTTTAATATACAGTATTTTAAATAAATTTGTTAGAACAAATTTTGAGACACACACACACACACGCACGCACGCGTACACACACACTACATTTTTCTAAAAATGTTTTTTTGGACTTAGGGAGTCCCAAAACATATATTTCCAGTGAAATCTCTGTATTAAATTTTTGGGTGCATTATAATACCTTCTCTATACACTATGTGCATAGTACATGTAGAGAAAGTAAAAACTGTGAATAGATTTTACAAGTTTTTCAATTAAGAGAGTTATTACAAGTTACCAAGTTTATTGTGTTCTTCTGCATCTACCAGAAACACAAACTTCTGGTTCCAGACTGGGTTTTTTGTGTTATCTACTGTCTTTGTTCTCCTGCGTCTGTTGGGAGTGCCAGGAAACCATATCATCACATACGGGTCTGGTGTGTCCGCTGTTAAAACAAATAATGTGTACAGATGCTCTTATCTTGCATAACAAACATTTATTCATCTCACATTTTAAAATGTAACACTTGCATTAGAACTAAAATACACATAATCTCAATCTCTGCATTAATCTATACAAGGTGATTCAAAAATACTTTTCATAGAATGGGGACTGGTTCCTTAGATCAAAATAAGAAAACATCTGATGTGCTCCATTCATATGACTTTCTCTACATTTCAGTAACAAATAATTGTTAAAAAGCTTATTCTTCTATTTACTTCATGCTAATCAAGTCTTGTTACTTGCTTCCTTGAAACAAGAATCGAAATAGTTTAAAGTGATAGTCAAAAGCTGGTTGCTATGTGACTGAAGTTCCTTTGTTTGTATGGACAGGAGTTGACAAATTCCTGTATGAGAAAAGTAAGCTTTTTAAAGCTGAAACCAAAAACAAGAATATCTCAAAAATGACGAACTCCACAAAAAAAATATATATATAACATAAATTGTGTGTTTTAATGTGCTCTACATTTTTTGCATGGCAAGTTTTTGTCCATCTCTTATGGTTTAGCAGTTAAGAAAAATTCTGTAAAATTTATTCAGAATAAAGTAGTCTTCAGAGGCTATTCCCAGAAAATTTAAGATATACATTTTATTCATCATGTAAATATCTTAAATATAAGAGATTTTAATAAAAATCGTTAGCTATTTTTGAGAAAATAAAAAATTTCGAAATTTTTTCCATGTAAAGAGTAGTTGGAGGTGGGTGATTTTCTTGAAAATATTTGTGTTGCATCCTTGGAAGATACTAAACTTAAATATGTATAGACACCCACACACAGGAACAGACATTTTTCTAAAAATGCTTTTGTTGTATACATATATTTCTGGTGAAATCTCAGTATTGAATTTTTGAGTGCATTACAATACCTTCTCTATACACTATGTACATGATACGTGTAGAGGAAGTAAAAATCTGTGTTACATTCACATAACTTTCTCTACATTTCTGCTACAAATTATTGTTAAAAAGCTTATTCTTCCATTTCTTTCATAGTAATCAAGAAAAAAAATTAGCGGAAATGGTCTTTTTACTTGCTTCCTTGTAATTAGAAGGGACCATAGGCAAATAGACTGCCAAATCATTTAAAAGCTGGTTGCCATGTAACTGAAGTGCCTTTGTTTGTATGGACAGAAGTGATAAAGTCCCATATGAGAAAAGTATAAGTATTTTAAAGTTGAACCCATTAACAAGGAATATATAAAAAACGGTCAACTCCATGAAAAAATTGGTTATATTGCATTCGTGTGTAGCAATAAGGTTTTAGTTTCAACAGACATGTAGCATTTCCAGCACAAGATGGAGATATACTGTTTGCTGCGCTAATTTGTTCAACGGTTTTCAAGGCAAACACTCCAAAGTGGCACCGATTTCATCCAGTTTATTTTCTGTTAACACTGACCTTCTCTTAGAATGTTTCTTGTCCACACTGAACCTGAAGCTTCAAATTTATTGACAACCGCATGTATAGTTTTTCTTGCAGGTGATACAGAGTTTTTAAACTCTCTGCACACATGGCAAGCAGATCCATGCTTAAAGTAAACTTTACAATAAACATGTGTTCTTCCACAGTTAAGTGATGCACCATGTTTACTGCAGTGACAGAAGTCCCTAACTAACACGTGTACCTGACTCAGCAACACAGAAATGGCAACAATGCATTTTCAGGCAGAAATTGGCAGTCTGAAGTCCTGACAGACAGCACAGGAGTAGCGAAGCAGAGAAAGGCTGTGAATGGGTTGCCATATAATATAATGACCCTATTTTATGTAAGGATTACCAATACTGTTTTGAAAAATAAATAAGAAATTTTCTGTACCTATCTGAGTATACCTTTCAGGTAAGTTTGTATTCTTGAGAGTTGCTAATTCCCTATACATACTTATACTCTGGTATTAGTTCAATACTGTTCAGACAGTTAGATAACCCCACTCTCTCCTTTACTGTTTCATCTTCCTTGCACAGCCTCACAATTCTATACCATTTCTTAAGTACTTTTTTACTTTCTCTATATGCACTATGTACATAGTGTATTGAGAAGGTATTACACTCCACCCAAAAATTTGATATAGAGATTTCACCGGAAATATAGGTTTTAGGGTCCCCTGTATCCAAAAAAAGCATTTTCAGAAAAAGGTCTGTGTGTGTGTGTGTGTGTGTGTGTGTGTGTGTGAACTCAAAAACGAAAAGTTGGTAAAGTACCAAACTTGGTATTTATGTTCAGTATCTTCCAGGGATGCGACATGAAGCTTTTGAGAAAAATCCCCCCACCCCAAACTACCCTTTACATGGAACTTTTTTAAAAAATTTTGATTTTCTAAAAAATGTCTCTAATGATTTTGATTAAAATGTTGTATATTAACGATATTTAACTGAAAAATAAAAAATGTATATCTTGAATTTTCTGGGAATAGCCTCTGAAGATTACTTTATTCTGGATGAATTTTATGGAATTTTGCATAGCTGCTAAACTGTAAGAGACAGACAAAAACTTACCACATAAAAGATGTAGAGCACATTAAAACACACAATTTATGTTATATACATTTTTCTCGTGGAGTTGATCGTTTTTGAGTTATTCCTTGTTTTAGATTTCACCTTTAAAAAGCTTATGCTTTTCTCACACAAGAATTTGTTAACTCCTGTCCATACAAACAAAGGAGCCTCAGTCACATAGCAAACAGCTTTTGACTATCACTTTAACATAAGGCACTCCCTTATTTTGCTTCTACTTACAAGGAAGCAAGTAATAAGACTATTTCTGCTAATTTTTTCTCAATTAGCATGAAGTAAAAAGAAGCATAAGCTTTTTAACAACAATTGTGCAGAGCTATAGAGAAAGTCATGTGAATGGAACACAACAGATTTTTACTTTCTCTAGCCCCGTATGTACAACGTATATAAGGATAGAGAAGTATTGTATTCCACCCAAAATTTTGATGTCGAGATTTCACCAGAAATACATGTTTTAGGACTCCCTGAATCCCCAAAAAAAGCATTTTCAGAAACAGGTGCGTGTCTACACGCCTGTGTGTGTATGTGTGTGTCTGTGGACAGCATAGCTCAAACACGAAAAGACGGATAGATACCAAACTTGGTATTTAAGTTTGATATCTTCCAAGGATGAAGATTTTCAAGAAAACCCCCCCACCCCTAATTACCCTTTACATGGAAAAATTTTCGAAAATTTTGTTTTTCTTAAAAATGGCTCTAACAATTTTTATTAAAATACTACATATTAAAGCCATATCTATCTCAAATAAAATGTATATCTTGAATTTTCTGGGAATAGCTTCTAAAGACCTGTTTATTCTGGATTAATTTTGCTTAATTGAGTATAACTATTAAACCATAAGAGATAGACAAATATTTATTGTATAAAAAATGTAGATCTTGTTAAAATACACACGTTATGTCATATACATTTTTTTCGTGGAGCTTACCATTTTCGAGGTATTCCCTGTTATTAGTTTCAATTGTGAAGTACCTATACATTTCTCAGACGGAAGTGTCCGTTTTTCTTTTGTTCCACTCTTGGCCAAGCAAAGAAGCGATTTGGAATGACAATCATATAACAACAGCTTTTAAAACATTTGACTATCACTTTAGCCAGTGCATTCCCTTAGTTCCAGTCTGCTTATAAGGAACTAAGTAATAAAATTCTGCTAATGTTTATCTCGATTGGCATGGTGTTGAAAGAAGAATTATCTTTTGTAAGAAGTTTGTTTGTAGAGTAGCTAGAGAAAGTCATGTGAGTGTAACACATAAGAGTTTTCATAAAATTCTCCACAAACTATAATAAGTTCTTTAACATTTGCTTTGCTAAGTTCTCTATCCCTAGTTTACCCCTCTTATCAAATCCCAGTTCACTTCTCCATACCTCCATTTCTTGCGCTTAGAATACATTAGGCATATAACAAGTGAGTCAAATAAGTACAAACCGGCAATGCAGTGCTTTGTCCATCCATGCCCTCAGTGCTCGTTGCTATTTGCCGCTACTATAGAAAGGTGCGGATGAAACCATACAACAATTTTAAAACCAACTTTATGAAAGGAGATGCTGAAACTAGCCACTACTGTTGTCCATACATTTTTGACACCTCTTTAAGAAACAATCCATCACTCACCTTAAGAAATGCTGGCAATTTCCTGACAGATATTTTGTTTTAATTCTTCCAGGATGTGTGGGTTTGTCTTGTACACTTTATGCTTTAATTTACCTCAGAGATAGAAATTGCAGGAGTTTGGGTTGGGGGACCAAGGGGGTCACAAATATTGGTAATAATTCTGTCCTGAAGCACACATTCAACTGTCATCATCGAAAGATTGGCCATATGAACTGTTCCAGAGTCTTGTTGAAAAAAGTCAAAACCAGGCTCCCTGTCTATTTATTTCTCTAAAAAAGAGGGAAAATTGTACTCTCATATGCACAAGCATCAACTGTTGAATAATAAAAAAATGACCCTATAACTCTTTCAATGGATTTTTTCGGGCATAAAAATCCTGTTTGGCCCATGTCATAGATTTACGGCACACAAAAGAACCTCAAGCCTGATAGGGAGACCTCTGAGCAAAATTAAGCGGCCTTTCACGTCCAGTATTGAATGGGACGCTGAGAACCACAGCAGTTAAAGAGCATCCATAAATAACACTTCATTTCATTTCCTAATCTTTCTGCAAATCGTACTTTCACTTGGTGAGCTGACCGAGTTGCACATGTGAAATTATAAATAAATACACACTGTGCAGTAGAAAACAAATGCTGAGCTATATTATACTTTGTGACTAAGTACAGGACAAAATAATAAATCACTTGCAAATACTGAACTACACCATATCACTGTCAACTCAATACTGCACTTCCAGAGTAGAGCAAAACTGTTTCAGAAGGGTGACCTTGTTTACAGCAGCAGTGGGGAATCATTTGTCCACAGCCCAGTGGAAAAACACTGTGCAGCTGGTTTGGACGCTTTTGACTCACCCTGTATTAATGTCATAATCCCCTCTGAACCCCCTTAGTTTAATTATGCCTGTTCTTGCCTAACCATATCCTTCTCTCCCCGTTTTATTCACATAAATCTACATATATATCTCTCTGTTCCCATCTGTTTTTGGATTTCTGTATTGTTTAGCAAATATTTATCTCTTAAGCTACTATACACATCTTGTTTGCACTTACCTAAGTCATTCAACTTTCCTAGTGTAATATTTTTTCCATTTAGGACACACACTTGTATTTCATGACAGTTAACTTCTTTTACCTAAAATTAAACATATTGAGCATGTAGTGGTAACAGTTTCTGTGTCATTAAATATGTTACTTATTACCTTCTCTAGCATGTATAACATATGTTGGTGCTCATGTAGAGCTCTTTTAAAGAACAAAAAATATTGCCTCTTACTTGCATATTTACATTGGAGACATTAACTTATATTAAAAAAATGTATAATCAGGTTGAAATAAATCAAAACCTCCATCAATATAGCATTCGACAAAAGAATGCACTGCATATTCAGTTCTGTAGAATCAACATAACTAAAACTAATGTAAAGAATTTGGGTATTAGACCATTTAACATAATGCCTCAGAATATCAAAGTAATTACTAAAATCCACCATTTTAAAAACCGTTTAAAATCGTTCCTATTCCTATTTTATTCCATTGATGAATATGTATCATATTGTACAAATACCATGAGTTAATCAGTCTGTGTTATAGCGTGTATTCAAAATATAGTGTGAATTACTAGCTCTTAATAACTTAATGATGTGTAATTGAAAATTGTTTATTGCTTTATCATCTAGCTAATACTACTGTACACATGTATAAAATTAGTGGAAATATTTATACCATTGATATTAATTCAAAATCTTCTCGGGCTTCTAGCCAGGTAAAAACTTGGCTTGACACCAACGTTTCGAAGAAGTGCATCTTCCTCGTCTTCAGGGTGAACTGAAGATTTTGAATTAACACGTCGCCAGGAAAGCTTTAGTTCTTATTTTACCATTGATATGTCCGAAAAACAATGTAAATTGTTCTAAAAGGATGAAAATAAAAAAAAGATGTACATACTGGATAGAGAAAGTGTTATATTCCACCCAAAAATTTGATGTCAAGATTTCACCTAAAATATATTTTGAGGTTCCCTGAATCTGAAAAAAGCATATTATGTATATAGTGTATAGAGAAGGTATTGTACTGCACCCAAAATCAATACCGGCCTTTTAACCGAAATATATGTTTTAGAATGCCCTTAATCAAAAATGCATTTTTAGAAAACTAACTGGGTATTTAAGTTCTGTATCTTCCAAGGATGCAACACAAAGATTTTCAGCAAAATTCCCCTGCCCTAACTATCTTTTACATAGAAAAAATTTTCAAAAATTTTGATTTTCTGAAAAATGGCTCTAATGATTATGACTAAAATGTTGTATATTAAAACTATTTACATGACAAATAAAATATATATCTTGAATTTTTGGGAATATCCTATGAAGACATCTTTATCATGTATGAATTTTGTGGAATTTTGCATACTGGTAAAGCGTAAGAGACGGACAAAAGCTTACTACACAAAAAATGTAGATCTCATTAAAACACACATTTTATGTTAAATACTTTTTTATGTGGAATTTACTATTTTTGAGAAATTTTTTGTTTTAAAATCCTTATACTTTTCTCATACAGGAACATACAATTTCAATCCCATACCAACCTCATTTTAAAATATTTGACTGTTGGTTTAGCCTAGTGTATTCCCTTATTTCCCTTCTTATAAGGAACTAAGTAATATGACAATTTCTGCTAATGTTTATCTCTATTAGCATGAAGTAGATAGAAGAATAATTTTTTGTAAGGAAAGTTATTTGTGTAGCTGCTAGAGAAAGTCAAGTGAATGAAACACATCAGATTTTTTTTTTAAAATAGCGCTTAAGTTTCATAGGAGACAATTATCTTCCTCATTTCCTTGCTATTGTTATCATTATTGATGATGATGATAACATATGTAATTTTCAAATTTGTATGTGGAAATTTATTGTTAAACTATAACATATACATTGAAAATACTGGAGATTTAACTTTAAAACTATGATATATGTCATATAATAAAATAATGAAGCACATGTATGCAAATAATTCCTTTAATAGGCTATGCTTTGGAAATGGTGCTATTTTTGGATGATGGCCAAATGAAGATTTTCAAAAGAATTTTCACCCTAAACTACCCTTAATTTGTAAAAATGCTGGCCTTTTCCACAAGAAAATGATTTTGATTGCATAATATAATTCTTCTTTAACAGTTAGTCTTCTAACATTTCCATAGACATGTATATTTTTACTTTCTCTAGCCTGTATGTACAATGCATATAGTGCGATGTTGAGATTATGTACGTTTTGAGGCCACTGAGTCCGAAAAAAAATTTTGTAGAAAAAGGTTGTGCATGTGTGCGTGTGGGGACAGCATAGCTCAAAAACTAAAAGTTCTTTAAATACCAAAATAGGTTTTTATGTTTAGTATCTCCCAAGGCTGCAACACAAAGATTTTCAAGAAAATTGCCTCAACACCAACTAATGGATACTTTACATGAAAAAATTGTCAAAAATTGTTATTTTCTCAAAAAGGCTCTAACAATTTTGATTAAAATATTATATATTAAACATATTTACATCACAAATTGTATGTAAGTCTTGAATTTTCTGGGAATAGCCTCTGAAGTCCTCTTTATTCTGGATGAATTTTTCTAAATTTTTGCATAACTTGTTAACCCCATAAGAGATAGACAAAAGCTTTCCATACAAAAAAATGTAGATCTCATTAAAACACATACTTTATTTCATATATGCTTTTTTGTAAAACTGACCGTTTCTGAAATATCCTTGTTATCCACATATAAACTATTCTTATAAAACACTATTCTTTCATCAACATCATGCTAATCGAGATAAACTTTAGTAGAGAATTAGTCTTATTACTTGCTTTCTTGTAAATAGAAGAGAAATAAACGAATACACTAGGCTAAAGTGATAGACAGATCTTTTAAAAACTGGTCGCAATGTGAAACAATTGAAGTTTGGCTCGCTTTGCATGGTCAGCAGTAAAACAAGAGATATGGAATGAAAGGTGTCTTCTTGTTTGAGAAGGGTTAACATAGTTTAAAACTAAAACAATAGCAAGGAATGACTACCTCTGTGGTCAAGTGGTCAGCAAGCTGACTTCTCACCTGGCTGAGGTGGGGAATGTTCCTTTAACCAGAATTATTCCCTATCCCCCACAGAGTCTGGAAGTATGAATGTGAGAGTGAATGTGCATGTGTTTAGTAATATAAATTTATTAACCTAATGTTCTGAAACTACAGTTTCACAAGTTAAAGCCGCCAACATGACCATTGATGTTAAAGGGAGCTATACAAATGGAAAAAAAAAAAAATAGTAGCAAGGAATATCTTGAAAATGGTCAACTCTACAAGAAAAATGTATGACATAAACTATGTATTTTAATGAGATAACATTTTTTGGGCAGTAAGCTTTAGTATATCTTTTACAGTTTATCAGTTATGCAAATTTCAGCAAAATTCATTCAGTATAAAGAAGTCTTCAGAGGCTATTCCCAAAAAATTCAAGATATACACTTTATTTGTGATGTAAAATTATATAATTTATAGTTATTTAATCAAAATCATTAGTCATATTTGAGAAAAACAAAATTTTCAAAAAATGTTCCACATAAAGGGTAGTTTAGGCTGGGAGGATTTTCTTGAAAATCTTTGTATTACATCCTTGGAAAATACTAAACCTAAATACCAAGTTTGATATTTAATGGTCTTTTTGTTTTTGAACTACATGCACACACACAAATACAAATTTTCTCTACTTATAATATTAATACAGATTACTTTTAAAAATCTGCTCACCTTAAATATCTGAGCTGGATCATCACTGAAAGAGAAAAGCAAAGACAACAGTGGTTAGATAAGATGTTTTTCTACTCAAATTTGGTGCAGAGCTAAGGTAACATAAAATATGAATACCTTTCATCATAATAATCTGTGAAAGTGGCAGATGCATTCCTGTCACTTTCCATTCTGACCCACTACTGATGCTGCTCATTCAGACATGTCTGTTGATTGTAGGTCAGCATCTCAAACAGGAAGTTGCAGCCACAACATCCCACTTCCTGTGATAATTCCCCTTACTCAATAGCTGCCTGCGTACTTCCCAGTCTTAAATTAGATGGTACCTACTAAATTTTCCATTACCTCTTTATTTATTATTACTAATAATTGTTAACTTTTTGCATTAAAAATATCTTCATTTGAAATTTTTAATTTTTCTTTAAAAAATATTTGGCTCTTTCACATTTTTTGAATTATACTTTATTTTGGCATCTTAAAGGTCTTTTTACATTATAAGTAAAAAATGAAAAGTTGGCTACATAGCAAATTTAATTTCATATTTCCTAAAGATTTTCGATAGAATTTCGCCATACCAAAATACCTTTTACATGTAATAAGTTTCTTTATTTTTTATTTTTTCAAAAATAGGTCTCAATGATTTGATTCAAACAGCATCTTTTAATATATCTGCATGAAAAAGCTTATGAACTTCTCCAAATTCTGAATGATTTTATATAGTTTATAAACTCAAGGAGAGAGAAAAAATATAGATCTTGTTAAAGAACACAATTTGTATCAAATAAATATTTTTATTTACCATTTCCAATATATTTTTTATTATTTGGTTGAATTGACAAATACTTTATAACTTTAACAATAGTTAGATTGCTATTTGTTTTTTTTTTTCTCCAACGGTCATGCAAAGAGAGTGGAATTTCCAAGTTATCATGTAGCGACCCATTTTTAAAGGATATGAAATTGCTTAAGCTTACTGTATTTCCTTTTTGTAGCTTTAGTGAAATGTGTAATGAAATATTTCTGCAAATTTTATCTTGATAAACACAAAGCAGATAGAAGAAAAGCCTTTGTAAGAATATATTATAGAAGACTGGGCAGAAGAATTCATGTGAATGTAACACAAAAGACATAGCTTTTGTTTTTCCTTTTTCTTTCTCTACTGTATACTTCATAATTAGGGGAAACATTGAATTCCATCCAAAAATTTGATTTTGAGATTTCACCACAAATACATGTTTTGCTTTTTTTTTTTGAATCAATTGTAGAATTGACTCAAAACAATACGTAAAGTATATATCACTGTCCCAAAATCATCATTTTAAGAAACGTGTTTTTGAAGCCTACTGGACCCAAAAGATGACTGAAAGAAAGTTGTGCATGTGCATAACTGTGTGTTTAAAAGCATCCTAACTCAAAAATGAAAAGTTTAACAAATCAAATTTTGTATCTTCCAAACATGTGATATGAAGATTTTTAAGAAAATCCTCCTTCCCCCTGCCTACATTTTACATGGAGATTATTTTTTAAATGTTTAATTTTCTCAAAACTGGCTCTAATAATTTTTTATTAAAATACAGTATTTTAAGTATTTACATGGTAAATGAAATGTACAGTAGAGCCCCGAAATTCACTAATTGGGACTGAGGCTATCTCAAATTTCAAAAGCCTCAGATTATAAGGAAGTATCACTAAATTGATGGGTAAATCATGAATAAATATTTAATGACAATAATAATGGTTAAAAAATAAAAAAAACAAACCAAAAAACAATATAGTACATATGTACCTTGGAGTCATTTAACAATGAGTCAAAATTTTAAACATTTTAAACTTCTCCACTTACATGTTGGTTTTATTCAAGACTAGTTTCAATGAGCGTCGTCCCTATCTTCAGTTAATTTGTCGACTCCTGCTCATATGTTGTGGCTGTTTCTATTAGGAGTTGTGCTGCCATCTCTTGTCTTTGTTAACCAGGAAGTTGCTATGGCAGGAAGCTCAAAATTCTGACATTTCCTTCATGTTTATGAATAAAGATGTTTTCCTATGTGTTTAGTTTCCAAGGTTGTTTTAAGTGTTTGATCAATTTTATTTCTGTTTCTATATTATGATTCTCTATCCAAAAATGGTGGGTACTGCTGACTTTCATTGTATTTGAATTTCATGCATTTTGAGATTCCCGCCATGAATTTTGCAAAGCTATGCATAACAATTAAACCATAAAAGATAAACAAAACTTACTACACAAAAAATGTAGCTTTTGTTAAAACACATAACGCATGTCATAAAAGTTTTTCTTGTAGAGCTGACTGTTTTCGAGATATTCATATTATTGGTTTCAATTTTAAACTACCCAACGTTTCGCAAAGAGGACCATGCACAGAGAACCAAACCTCAATTGTTTTACATAACGACCAGCTTTTAAAAGATTTGAGTATCGCTTTAGCCTAATGTATTGCCTTATTTCCCTTCTACTCACAAGGAAGCAAGTAATAAGATCAATTCTGCTAATCCTATCTCAATTAGCACATGTGGATAAAAAATATTTTGTAAGAATAGTTTGTATATGGAACAGCTAGAAAAAGTTATGTGAAGGGAACACATCATGTTTTTTTGTTTTTTTTTTTTGAGTTAACCACTTCTGAGATATTCCATATTAATGGTATAATTTTCCAATACCTATACTTAGTTCAAATGGGAAGTCATAATTCTTTTTTTTTTGTTATTTCTTTCTTTTGTTTTTATCCTAGTCATACAAAGAAAACAGAATTTCAAAGCCATTACTTAGTGACAGTTTTTAAAACATTTGGCTATCGCTTTAGCCTAGTGTATTCCCTTATATTCCTTGTACTTTCAAGGAAGTTAAGGTGGCTGAGAACCTTCCGTTTGAATTTCTGCAGGGGTGCCGCAACTTTGTTGGCCATATGAGGCTTTGTATTTTCGTGGAGCAGAATGACCCCACGTGTGAGATTGCTTGTTCGTTTTGGTTTGATCGCTTGGCGAAGGTTGGTCAAGGTTTGTGAGTAACGTTGGGCACTAACTGATGTCCCATACAGCAGGAAGTGTATCAGAATGGGGCCATCTTGGTCAAAGAAGAATGTCAGCATAAACTTTCGCGCACTCGTGTGGATGGCCTTGGCTTTTTTGGTATCGGTGACCCTGGATGCTTCCACTGGAGATTTTGTTGTTTTGATTCTGGTTTGAAGTGATGACACCATGACTCATCTCCAGCCACCACTCGAGCCAGGAACTCATTCACCTTCCTAGCATAGTGCTGCAGATGACTCAGGAAGTGTGAACACTTTTGAAGCTCAATTCGACCTCGGAGGCTATAACTTTCATGTCACCTGGCGGTTCTGGGTAATGAGTGCATCAACCAGCTGGAAGATGCCATTGGTACTGCAGTGTGGTACTCCAGACCGTGCATCATCGGCTAACAACCCCCCTTACTTCCCTGAAGTGCTTATACCACGCCTTGACCATTACAAGGGTCATGTGGTGTTCGCTGTACACTTGTGACATTCGTCAATGAATGTCCGCTTTTCCTACTGCTTCTGCTTTCAGAAAACAAACACCTCTTTGCTCTTCTTTTGGTGCCTTATTTCAATGTTGCAATGCAACTGGCATCGTTGGACGATTGATGCATGCTGCTGCTAGCTGTGTACAGTCACTTGACGTGCAAGCATGCCCTCTAGTGACAGGCTGTGAATTTCCATGCTCTAGTCGGAACCACATTTCGTTACACATGCCACGATACTACCATCCTGTCACGGGTTTGCACATTCCAGACTCTGGCTCGTTTCTTTTTGAATGCCCTTTATATAATGTAGCATCTTCATTACAAGGGTAAATATGTTTCCAAAAGGTGTTATGTCAAGGAAATGCACAGTATCTTTGGCTTTTTACCATATATACACTTCGAACATAAAATGTATAGTGTAAATGATGTTAATGAGCTCTGTCAAACTGTTATTAGATATTAACTTTTACTTTTCTCTACACGTACTATGCACATATTGCACAGAGAAGGTATTTTAATGCACCCAAAAATTTGATACCAAGATATCATGGAAATACATGTTTTAGGACCCGCTGAATCCAAAAAAAAAGCATTTTAGAAGAATGTCCATATATGTTTCTGTGGTCAACATAGCTCAAAAACAAAAATTCTGTCAAACACCAAACTTGATATTTAAGTTCAGTATCTTCCAAAGATGCGACATGTAGATTTTAAAGAACCCCCCCCCCCCCCAACTTCCTTTTACATGGAAAAATTTTCGAAAATGTTTATTTTTTCAAAAAGGACTCCAACAATTTTGACTAAAATATGGCATATTAGAGATATTTATATGACAAATAAAATGTCTTAGCTTGAATTTTCTGGGAATAGCCTCTGAGGACATCATTATTCTGGAAGAATTTTGCAGGACTTTGAATAACTGGTAAAGCATAAGAGATAGGAAAACTTACTACACAAAAAATGTAATCTCATTAAAATATAAAGGGCATGTTATTTATGGATGCTCATTAACTGCTGTGGTTCTCACGTCCCATTCTAAATTGGGCGTGAAAGATCGCTTAATTTTGCTCAGATACCTATCAGGCTTGAGATTCTTTTACGTGCTGTAAATCTACGACACGGGACAAACAGCTTTACTTCCTTTCTGAAGGAAAGGATTTTTACACCTGAAAAAATCCATCGTCCTCTGCCAGGTTTGAACCCGCCACCGTGGGTATATGAAGTTAGCATGGTAACCATTCATAGATCTCATTAAGACACACAATTTATGTTATATACATTTTTTCATCAAGTTGACTGTTTTTTGACACATTTCTTGTTGTTGGTTTCAGTTTTAAAATACTTAAAACGTTTCTCATATGGGAACTTGTCAATTCTTGGTCATGCAAATAATCGGATTTCAATCCCATAGCAACCCCATTTCAAAATATTCGACTATTGGTTTAGCCTAGTGTATTCCCTTATTTCCCTCCTACATAAAGGAAGCAAGTAATAAGACTGTTTCTGCTCATAATGTGAATGGAACAATCAGATTTTTATAAATGTAATTAATATGTTTTGATATGGTTATATGAAATGTCTCTGATTGACACTCCTGAGTTAAACCCTATGGTTGCTTCACACAGAGAATGGAAGAACCTTGTTCAATGCCCAGCTGAGACACTAACTTTTTCACCTGGTTCTAACAGAAAACACATATACCCTTGTTAATAAAATAACATTACAATATTATTTCAACAACAACAACAACAACAACAACAATAATAATAATAATAATAATAATAATAATAATAATAATAATAATAATAATAATAATAATAATAATACTGTACAATGATTACCTCACTTCGCATTCAAGATGCGGGTACCTTTGTTATTTTGTCATTAGGGCTGCTTTGTAGTTATTTACTGGTCTGTTATAAATGACATTAAGCAGCAAATCGTAACCCAAGGTAGAGGGCCCTAAGCCACAAAGCGTAGCTGAGTGATATTTTTTATAAGTAGAGAAGTGGCCACTACTGCAGAATGATGACAGGGCGTAGCTGAGGGATCTGTGAAACTAAAACCCCAATCATTCCAAGAAGAAGTCTAAACTTCGGCAATCAGGCAACTTTCACATCTGACCAACTTAATATTTTCAAATACTTTCTGAAGTCACTTTTCTTAAGACTGTTTTGTGTGTGTGTCCTTGTTTGTCTGTTCTTGTGTGTGCTGTAACTATTGCATAGCTTTACCATTATTATTATTATTTAGCCTGCACTGGGTTAGAATAATTTCTGATTCTATATTTATATACACAGAAAAGTGAACAGAACTAATTAATGAACGTAAGAATGCTTAAGAACAGATATAAAGAAGATAAACTTTACAAATTCTGGTCATATATGTTAAGATTAAACATGTTATTTTCTTTTGTAAAAGGAGAATTGACAGAAGAAAATCAAGAATAGCCTGTCTGGGTATTGTGGTGGTAGCGTGTCTACCTCACATTCAACAGATCGCAAGTTCAAATCTCGCTTAGGGTGAGTTACCTGGATAAGTTTTTTTTTTTTTTTTTGGGGGGGGGGTTTCTCTTATTCTGAGAAGACGAATGTTGAGTAACTTTAAGCTCCATGGGTCCTGAGGCCATTTGAGCATAATTTCACCAACCAGGTTAAAGGACATTAAGCTTAAAAAGAAGAAGAAGAAGAAGAAGAAGAAGAAGAAGAAGAAGAAGAAGAAGAAACCTATTGATTCAGTTTCCAGATTCATGAAATTCTTTTTCAACTTATTCTTTCTTTTTGTTCTTCTAATTTTTAACCATTACCATAAGTTCAACTAAATTAGGACCTCATCATCTTATGTCAATAGTTGAGAACATTATCATGAAATTAACATTATTTTTAATGCTAACTTATTTTCTAAATTTATGGTGACACAAATGCTGATAATATAAACTCAAATTATTTACCATTTCTGCAATACTGTTTTTATTATAGGTTATAAACACATATATGTAAATACTTCTTTTATGTCCTCTAGACTAAAAGAAAAAAAAAGAAAGTTATTTGCACAATAATGCTACTCTTGTTGACTTGTGTAACTTTGACATTCTTTTGTTGAATAATTATAAGTAAATGAATGATGAGTGCTTAAAATAACTAGTAAACCTAATTTTTTTACAATAAATCTTCCAACACTGTAAATTACTGTGTTTATATCACATATTCTTGCTATATGCCTTGAAGTCATCATGTATTTTGGTAGTTACGAACACTCTGTTGTTGCTTTTAAGTGATATTGTAAAGTGTTTTAATTTTGTGAGCTTACACAAAGTATTTTATGTTTCTCAGGATTCAAAACAGTTTTAGCATCACTGATTGTACTATTGTTACTCTTTACAAAAATAAATCCACAATGTAGTGAAGAAGATGCAGGGGAAGATGACCCTGGTGAAGCAGGAACTGAAAGTGATAGTGGACATGATGCTGGTGGTGAAGGTGATGCCCAACAATCAGGTTTGTACCAAACCCCAAACTCTTTCTTAATATAGTTCAGTAAATAAACATAAAACAGTCTTATGACACAACATTACAAAACAATTCTTTTCATTTTTCTGCTGATACCATGTTAATAACAATTCAGTTATCTGGTATTTTACATTTGGTACCTACTCTGCTAATTGGCAAAAGAAACATTAGCAAATGTAATAAGCATATAAATAAATATACCACTGCTTTTTGGCTGACATAACCTAATCAATGTGATATTTAATTTTAGACTTAACCTAGATTTAAAGTTAATCTGATTAGTTAGCATATTATCTTCTAGAAATAATATTATTGGAGTTTTTATTGCTCCATACTTGATATTTCAAATTGCTAATAATAAATTAATCATTGTAGTTTATAAGAAGTTTTTCTCCTCTTTTTACTTACCTTTGCTGCTCCTTTTCTCTTTCTTTCATATTGTTATCAATTCTACTGTATTATTACTTTTTTATTTTATTTATTACAAATATTTTGCATAGTTATTATGTTTTGTTTATCCATTCCAGGATCTCAGTTCGATCCCTGCTGTTCATTCCCATGTCAGCATGGTGGCATATGTATATCAGAAGCAAGGCGTTATCAATGTGACTGCATGCACACGGGATATTCTGGCAGAAATTGTGAGAGAGGTAATCTTAATATATGACAGTCAATGTATGCATGCATCACAGGGCGCAAATGCTGAAGCTACCATCTTGTGGTACTACACCATATGCAACATCTATCAAATTAATTGTTTTTCCAAGTTTTTGAAGTAAAGAACAAAGGAAAATGGAAGGGGAAGCTGAGTAATGTTTCCTTTCTGAATAAATTTGTTGGTAGTTTACAATTTAAATCAATAAGAAGGATTATCTCAGAAACGGTCAACTCTACAACATAAATGAAATAAATTATTTAACAAATTCAACATTTTTCGTGTAGTAAGCTTTTGTCTATTTCTTATGGTTTACCAGTTATGCAAATTTCAGCAAAATTCACGCAGAATGCTCTTCAGAAGCTATTTCCAGGAAATTCAAGATATACATTATTTGTCATGTAAATATCTCTAATATATAGCATTTTAATGAAAATTGTTAGAGTTATTTTTGGGAAAATCAAAAAATTTGAAAAATTTTCCAGTAAAGGGTAGTTTGAGTGGGGGGATTTTAATTGTGCTTAAAAGTGACCTCTAGTTGAAGGAATGTTTAATACAATCACATTTTTTAGCCTGTCAGAAGTTATTACTGATAAATTAGTAACATTGCAGTAAAAATCACAGCAAGGTCAAAACTTAATTTATTCTAATTTCTTGGTCTAAAACTGCCATATTTTAGAGCATTAGTTTAAAGCTTTAGTAGAATGTGTGATATTAATGAAGGATTTTGGTCGAGGAACATTGCAATAATTATCATTACATTCCGAGTCCTACGAACACACCCTCTATTCTCACGGTTCAGGTATCATAAACACATAATTTTATAGTAATTATTTCTCGTGATAGCTGCTAAATGGGCAAATTAGCAAGAGGCTTCTTATAAACCGGAGTAGGTTGCCAATTTTGTCTGTGAATTGTCTTTACCCAAGCTTCTCAATGGTCTTTCCAAGTTGCAAATCTAAACTCTAACAATACAGAATTGTTCTATTGATAATGCATAACATATTTCACTAAGTATACCACCAAAAAATCACTTGGAAAAAAATGGAAATGGCATGTTATTTATGGACGCTCTTCTACTACAGTGGTTCTTAGCGTCCCATTCTATATTGAGCGTGAAAGACCGTTTAATTTTGCTCAAAGGCCTCTCTATCAGGCTTGAGGTTCTTTTACGTGCCATAAATCTAAACTCTAACAATACAGAATCATTCTATTGATAATGTATAACATATTTCACTAAGTATACCACCAAAAAATTACTTAAATAAGTAGACTTATCTATGTATTGAAACATTTATCTTTCCTTGTTTTTGCTTCTGATATTTGAGAAACTACAACCAAACACCACACATGTATTGACCATTATACTGATTTAAAACTTACAGTCTAAATTTACAGCTTAAATGACATTTAACCCAGACAAGGAGTGACCATCTCAAAAGTGTACCGACTACTATGGTGGCTTGGCAAACACGTGTTTCACCAACCACAATGCATACGGATACAGCATTTCCAATCTAATCTCTCTATATCTGAGGTATATATATATATTCTTTATAGGTTTCTACAACATTGCACCGATTTCAACCAACTTGGGACAGGTAAACTTTGAAACAAAGTGAAAATTACTGTCTAGCTTAGAATTTGAAATCCCATCCCATTTCACAGGATTAATTAATTCATTTTATGGGATAAACACATTATATATGTAGCAATTGAGTTCAGGATCATTCTTAATGAAGAAAATGACAAATATAGTGGATGTTAACACACAAATATTGTTATATTATGGATTAATCTACCCACATCTTTAATATGAGATAACTGAGTGGGGACGTTGTGCTAAAAAATACACTAACCGAGTATTCCTTCTCCAGAAAAGAGCAATAAGAATAATTTTAAGGATGAAACAAATGGATTCATGTAGGCAAACCTTCAGAGACTTGAACATTTTAACAGTATATTCTCAATTGTTCAACAGACAAGATATAGGTAAAACAAACAAACAAATGCATAAACATTACACCAGAGGAAATACAAATTTTCTTATACAATCACATAGATTAGAAAAGTATAAAACCAAACCTACTGCTGCAGCTCATGAACTGTATAATAAACTCCCTGCTTATCTGAAAAATGTTAATGACTTTAAGATATTCAAGCAGGATTTAAACTATTTTGTACTGAAGGATGTTATTATTCAATTGACCAATATCTTAACTAATAAGTGGTATTTATATTTATATAATACAGTAAGTATTTATGAATTGTAAAATGTTACTTTGAGAGATGTTTTTGAATATATTAAATTGTATATGTTATTGTACATGACGATGCTTTGAATATGTTTGTATTCTTTTAAGCAGATAATAAATGAATGAATTTAATCCTGCAAAGCTTACAAGCATCTATATCTTTCTCAATAATTGTCTTAATAGCTGAAACATGGCCAATATTCGAAAAATAATTACTACTAGGCTTTCACAAAATAACAAAGTAACAGCGAGTTCACAAATGATTTGTTAAGCAATCATGGAGCAATAAACCATTCAAATAATTACTACAGCTTTTATGCTTGCCCAAATGCAATGTCCCAAATGCGATTTAATTGCATGGCTGAAAGATTAACAAAATTCAAACTGTATTATATTATATTTTTCATCATTCTCATCTTAGTTATCTTCATTTGATTATGTATATTACATTGTTAAGGAATAACACAAAAGGAGTTCAGTATAATTGCATTGATTACAAAACGTTACTAAATAGAATAATTTAATATTTCCATATTAACATCTACACATTCTGTGATCATACTCTGATGTTCGGACATTCACTTATAATTTGCAGTTTCTCAGTTATTACAACCAGTGGGTTTCTTTAACTGTGGGAAGTTAGTGATGTTTTATAAGCAGAAAAATAAGACTGATGACATAAAAATGATAAAGTGGGCATGGATACAGCAATAGCGTCAAACCAGATGACAAATCACTTCTTCCTCTTCTCTTTTATATGTTTTATTGGTTTTTCTTTCTTTTTGTTTTACTTTCTCTACACATACTATTTACATAGTGTATAGAGAAGGTATTGCATTGCACCCATAAATTCGATACTGAGATTTCATTGGAAATACATGTTTTAGGAGCCTCCTGAATTCAGAAAAAGCATTTTTGAAAAATGTCCACTGTGTGCATGTGTGTGTGTGTGTGTGCGCTCTCTCTCTCTCTCAAAAACGAAAATTCTGTTAAATACCATATTTGATATTTAACTTCAATATCTTCCAAGGATATAAGACAAAGATTTTAAAAAATATCCCCTCACTCACAACTACACTTTACATGGAAAAAGTTTTTAAAATGTTGGTTTTCTCAAAAATATTTAAGATATTTACATGGGAAATAAAATGTATATCTTGAACTTCGGGAAATAGCCTCTGAAGACCTTTTTATTCTGGATAAACTTTTCTGAATTTTGCAAAACTGGTAAACTGTAAGAAATAGAAAAAACTTACTAAACACAAAAAAATGTAGAGCTCGTTAAAACGCACAATTTATGTCCTTTACATTTTTGTTGTGGAGGTAACCATTTCCGAGATATTACTTGTTATTGTTTTCAATTGGAAAGTATGTATACTTTTCTCAGACAGGAGGTGTCCACTCTTCTTTTGTTCTATTCCTGGCAAATTACAATGAAAATCGCATAACAACAGCTTTTGAAACTTTTGACTATTGTTTAGCTGCATTCTACTAATATTTATCTCGATTAGCATGGTGTAAAAAAAAGAAGAATCTTTTGTAAGAAGTTTGTCTATAGAACAGCTAGAGAAGGTCATGATGGTGTAACACATCAGATTTTCACTTTTCGACAGGAAAATTTGCTAGGTGATAAAAACAAAATTTAGTGTTGTTTATGGGGACCTTTCACCATCTATGACAACAGAAATTGGTTCAATGACTTCAAACATAGTTGAATATCCATTTTGACAAGGAGTACACAGGACCCAGCAAATGTGACTATAGAAAAAGGCTACAATGTGATTCTCACTGATCACTGAACAAAAGTTTGCAAAGTGATAGAGGCTATAGGTGTGTCAAGGCAGTTCATACTTTGAATGATAAGCTGAGATGGCCCAATGGGTGCTCAATTGCTTGCAGTTGACAACAAGTGAGTGCGGCTTTCAACTTAGAAATTGTTTGAAGCTGTTTAAGGGTGTGTATGACTGAAAAGTCATTAAAAATCCACTCTTCTATTTTAATTGCATAAAATAATTTAAACATTCCTGAACATAAAAAAGGTATAATTGGCATTAGAGGTGAATCTGTACTGGACTCCGCAAGAAAAACTTCTGTTCGACAATGTGTCATTCGCATCATATAAAGTAAAAAACAAAGTTGTGCAGAAGAAAAGCAGCAATTCAAGAACAAAAGAACAGAAAAGGTAGCAGCAGAGGAGGAAAAAGAAAGCTGAGAGCCCAACATACCAACCTGGTGGATTTTAATGTGCATGCCTTCAAATCTTTCCTTGTTTTCTCACTATTGATATTTTCAGCATTTTTCTTCTTGTAAAATGTTCCTTGCAGAGCAGTTTTTCTGTTACACAAATAAAATTTGCTTACATGTTCACAGAAGTACAATGAATAAGAATTTCCCTAAGTTTTACTGTCAGATGTATTTAAGCATATGCTTTTTATTTTATGATGAAAAAGCATATTCATAATTTTAAAAATTCTTGGAACCTAAACTAAAGGAGACAGAGAATCTTAGAGAACTTTTAAAAAGTAGATCTTTTGTGAACCTTGGGTTAAAATATTACACCAACATTTTAATTTTTTTGTTGCAAGGGACTTTTTAGTAACATGACAAAAACATAAACAAATTTGACCATAATTTCCAAAACAATAGAGCAAAATTGATGCAGTTGCACTGTAACTTATTTGCATTATATTGCACTTGTGGTATAGATTGAAGCAAGCTAGCATTATTAGTTTGCAATTTCAATCATACATGTCCTTAAGTGAAATCCGGAGGACTTTTTGTTATCAAATTGTCACCATCAGTGAGACCTGAATTCATCACTATACTTCAGAAACCATGCAACAGTTAAAACATGGGTTATTTCTGGTGGATCTGCTCCAAACAAGGCAACAAGGTCCTATAGGCTGGAAAAGTGATGGCAATGATTTTTTGAGATATGAATACTCATTAACTTACCAATAAAAAAAATCTGACGTGTTACACTTGCATGACTTTCTCTAGCTGTTCTACAAAAACTTCTTACAAAAGATTATTCCTCTTTCTACACAATGCTAATCGAGATAAACATTAGCAGAATGTTCTTATTATTTAGTTCCTCATAGGTAGAAGGGAACTAAAGGAATGCACTATGCTAAAGCGATAGTCAAATGTTCTAAAAGCTGTTGTTATGCAATTGTCATTGAAATTGACTTTTTTGCTTGGCTAGGAGTAAAACAAAACAAAGCGGATGCTTCCTGTCTGAGAAAAGTATAAATATTGTAAAATTAAATCCAATAACAAGGAATACCTTGGAAACTGTTAACTTCACAACAAAAATGCATATGACATAAATTGTGTGTTTTAACAAGATCTAAATTTTTTGTGTAGTGAGTATTTGTCTATCTCTTATGGTTTACAAGTTATACAAAATCCAGCAAAATTTATCCAAAATAAAGAGGTCTTCAGAGGCTATTCCCAGAAAATTCAAGATATACATTATATTTGTTATGTAAATATCTTTAACATACAGTATTTTAATCAAAATCATTAGAGCCATTGTTCCATGAAAAGCGAGTTTGAGGTGGGGGGATTATCTTGAAAATCTTCATGTCACATTCTTGGAAGATAATAAACTTAAATACCAGATTTGGTATTTAACAGTCTTTTAGGTTTTGAGCTATGCTGCACATACACATGCGCACACTCACAGGGACCTTTTTCTAAAAATGCTTTTTTTGGATTCAAGGGGTCTCAAAACATATATTTCTAGTGAAATCTCGGTATTGAATTTTTGGGTGCAACACAATACCTTCTCTATACACTATGCATTTACTATGTGTAGAGAAAGAAAAATTGCAGCTCAATCTGTGACATGGGCCTCTTATTAGCATATATAAATTTGTATTTTCCCTAACTTTGTTTCTTCATCAATATCAATTGATTTCTTTCATGTATTTTTTCAGCATCTATTTGTACCTTGCTGTATAAGCTTTTCGTTCCAAGTCATGAAGCTGAGCATTATCTGGAGACCCACTGTAGTGCTTTCTGGTCTTTTGTCAACAGCTTTAGAGCACTACATCGAAAAGCTATACGGATGATATATCAAAGTAAGCATACAAACTCTTAATATGAGGGGCATTTAATAAGTCCTTAGAGAATCCAATACATTACACTCATAGCATTGAAAAAACTTAATTTTAGTAACCATCATCTCTTACTAGCTGGCAGTAAAAGTTTCAGCTACATCCATCATATGGTTTCATTGCCATAAACGATTCAATCAACAATCTTCTGCTTAAAATAAGAACTGAAGCTTTCCTGGCGACATATTAATTCAAAATCTTCTCAGGCTTCTAGCCAGGTAAAAACTTGGCTTGACACCAACGTTTCTCAGGGTGAACTCATGGTTTGAGCTTGCGGAGACTGGTATTTATAGAGCTGGGATGAAGCTAACATCTGATTGGTTCGCATGATATTATGGCCTGGTATTTAAGATGACTGAGACATGGGCACGGACTTCGTAGAAAACTATTTATAGCAGTTATTCGGCTCTTTAACACGTTAACACCTAATCCTGTACCTGCAGTCTTCCAAGACTTAATTTCTAGCAGGTGCATGCTCAAACACAAAACATTAGCCAAATAACTGCTATAAATAGTTTTCTACGAAGTCCGTGCCCATGTCTCAGTCATCTTAAATACCAGGCCATAATATCATACGAACCAATCAGATGTTAGCTTCATCCCAGCTCTATAAATACCAGTCTCCGCAAGCTCAAACCATCAGTTCACCCTGAAGACGAAGAAGATGCACTTCTTTGAAACGTTGGTGTCAAGCCAAGTTTTTACCTGGCTAGGAGCCCGAGAAGATTTTGAATCTTCTGCTTATTTTGAAAAATGGAAAAAAAATGAGTTTCATGGGGTGATTAAACACTTCTATTTAAAAGGCTTAGCACTGAAAGAAATAAAAGCTGAATTGGATGAATCTGCTCCTGCTTTTGCAACAATTTACAATTGGATAAATGAATTTAAACGTGGCTATACATCCACAAATGATGAACATCGTTCTGGATGTCCAGTAGAAGTGACTTCCTGCAAAATAATTGACAAAATCCAGGACATGGTTTTGAGTGATTGACGAATCAAAGTTCGCAAAATAGTAGATGCCACTGGCATATCGCAATGTACAGTGTTCTCAATTTTGCACCAAAAATTAGGTCTGACAAAGGTCTTGGCTATGGGTGCCATGTTTGCTCTCAATGGAGAGTAAATGCAATTGTGTGATCGATTCGGAAGCTGGTTTGGCACTTTTCCGTAGCAATCCCGAGGAATTTCTGCAACAAAATATAACTGTGGAATAAGCATGGATGCACTATTACACTCAAGAGACAAAATTACAGTGGAAATACTGGTGGCTTTTTAAAGCCATAAAAAGGTGACTCCGAAGAAGGCAAAGGTGGTGAAATCTGCAGATAAGGTGATGGCCTCAATTTTTTGGGATGCATACAAAATCATCTACATTAATTACTTGCAGAAAGGAAGAATGATAAATGGAGAGTATTATGCATCATTATTGCACCGGTTGAATGGAGAAATCAAGAAAAAAATGCCCTCATCTGGCAAAGAAAAATATTCTCTTCCATCAAGATAATGCGAGGGTGCACACCTGAGCAATTTCAATGGTGAAAATTACAGAATTAAGGTTCAAATTAATGCAATATCCACCATATTCACCTGATTTGGTGGTCCCCCCCCCCCCCCCCAGTGACTTAATTTTATTTCCAAACTTGAAAAAATGGCTTAGTGAAAAACAATTCACATCTAATGAAGAGGTCATCTCCCAATCAGATGCCTATTTTGAAGACTTTGTGAAATACTACTTTTTGGAAGGCTTAAGGCTGGAGAAACGCTGGGAAAAGTGTATCAAGCTAAAAGGAGATTATGTTAATAATAAATGAAACAAAATTTACCAAAAATAATTTGTTTTTCTATCTTTGTCTAAGGACTTATTAAACGCCTCTCGTAACCAGCTATTTCATTTTATTAATGTAGAAATACTTTTTTTAGATAAAAGTGTACAAGTACACAATATATCTTTGTATATCAACAGTACTTAAATTTGGAAATTTTTTAATTCCTTGCAGTTGTACATACTAAGGTTATTTAGTGTAAGACTTGTATTGGCTTAGCATCAATGCTGAACAATGTACAATCTTCTGTACCAATCTCAATTTGCAGCCTTGGCGATGGGAATTTCTATTATCATTTGAATAAATAATAATTAAACCTTTTTCTCTGTTTTAGCCAAAATATATATGCATTAAAGTTGATGGATCTGATAGAGAGTTATACACTTTTTAGTCTCCAACATTTGTTCTAATGCTTTGTTGCTGAACAAGTGGATGACTAGTCAAATTTAGCCTGTAACCTCTCCAAGACTGTTTCCCTCTTTATATTATTACACTTTATGCTTTTTTTCATGGCAAAATAACATCAACATATGTAAATATAATGTTATTACTTTTCTGAACAGTAATTAATATTCTCAATATTTTGCATTGATACAGAATTAATTTAAATTTTTATATATGCTCTGTTCATTCACATCATTTGTATACAATATAATCTCAATTATCCAGGTTAATGTGTGGGAGAAGAAGCACGAATAATCAAAAAACGCAAATAATAGAGAAATGATTTTAAGGTACAACATACATATGTAAATAGGAAATTATGTGTAAAAGCTTTTTTCAACATGCATTCTTTGTGCGAAAGTTTATTCTACTTCTTGAGCGTAGGTATTGTAAACCTGTTTAATTTTTAAATATACCGAGATGTTGGTCTGCTTCTGAGAGGATTTGGCATTTTTTCAAACTTTTCTTGCAGTAAGTTCACGAAGCCTGTGACGTTTGAATCTGGTTAACCTATCAGATGAGGATTAAATTTTCCCTCTAACCCTAGATCTTCATGAAAAAATGTAGCCTTTTTGGCACACATCACGTCTGAAACAAAAACACCTTCTGCTCTTTTTTGGCTGAACCATTGCATAAGAGCAGCATCTAAGTCATGGAATGTAGACCTCTTCATGCTTTACATGCAGATGGTCCAGAATTAGAATCACAGTTTTCTACTTATTGTTTTAATGTCCCTAACAGTTTGCCTTCCAATCCCATAATCAGCACTTAGTTTTGCAACAATTTCCTCCTTCTCAATCTTTGAATTAATGGTAATTTCTGTTTAATGTCAACATAGGTTTTTTTTTTTTTTTGTTTTGTTTTGTTTCTCCGCCATTTCTTTCACAAATTTCTTTTAACTTATTTTGTTGACACATCCTGATTAACATGAGAAAAGCTGAACTTGTTTTTAATTTACATGGAACAGGCATGCTGATAACAATGGAAACAGTATTCTGTTGTCATGCAGTGCTTGTTTAAACAATAGAAATGGCACTTATTGTCACACAGTGGGTCATTTATTGCTGTTTCCTAAAGAAAAACACTTTTTTTTTCACTGGGGAGGGGTGGAGATGCACGGATAATCTGCACACACATAATTGGGAGTATACTGTATTTATTAAATTATTGATGCCTTTTTTATGCATATTTGGTGCCTTATGATCCTTGTGTGGTGTCCCTTCAAGTCTTTGGGCATCTTTTCTGTTTTTCATACATGTACAAAATAACTCATTAAATATTTTCTGGCAATTGGCTTTTAAAATTATCTCAATCTTCCTTAACCAGCTGGCTCACCTGACCAGAGCAAATGGAGAAGGGGGAGGTTGGCACTTATCTATAGTAGGTAGAGGAAGTATTGCAATTCCCCCAAAAATTAAATTTCCAGATTTCACCAGGAATACATATTTTGGGGTTCCCTGATGAGTTTACAATTTGAATAACTAATGTCTCTAGAATGCCAAAATATTCTAACTTTTGCAGCAAGTTTTAGTGATCTATACAATCAAAAGCTTTATTTAAAATACAGAAAATCTCAACTGCTTTCTGCTTTTTAAGGATTCTAGCACTTCAGAGTTTATACATAGTATTATCAACTTATATATCACTTCTAAATCTGTTTTGCACAAGAATGTCATTTGATTCCAGATATTGGTAGTGTCAGTTCTAATTCATTGATATTCTTTCAAGAAAATGGTGTGTTTAGGTAAGCTTGCTTGTATTTTTTAATGTATACACAAAAACATACAAAAACAAGAAGTTAAGTCTGACCTCAATTCACCTAATATGGCTGATTGAAATTCACCTGCTGTTTTGTAATTGTTGGTGAAATTACAGTCAGCAACAAATTGATATCTTCTTCAAATTCTTAACTTTCAGCTCAGACAAGATCCAGTTTACATTGTTCCTGTTGTTTGAAAAGAGCTGAACTATAACTTTTATTTTATTCTTACGCTTCTTCCACAGTGTGAGCAAATAAGGTAAATCAAGATGATCTTAATCAATGATTATTGATAAATGGCAAATGAAATGCCTCACTTATTAATGTAGTGGAGGGTGAATGTTGATGGGAATACCAACTACATGTAAAAGTCAACATGTTTCACATTACATGTTTATGTTTAATACTGATTATTGAGGCAGAGATGTGTTTATATTTGCAGTACGACATGATATGTTCAGAACACCTGCAGTTTTCTTGGCTGGTCAGAAGTATGTAACAATGAAGATGTTTTACAACAAAACTGCTTATGCACAAGATCTACAGTCAATTCCTTGCAACTGTCCAAAGCAGATGGGACTCAAAGGTAAAGTATTTGCTCAAGCATCACCCTTTGCATAATGCAGAGAGAGCAAATTGGCTCGATACTCCTGTGAATTGTCTAATGTACACTGCATGACCAACTGTGTGGAAAGCAAGAACAGATAATTAAAATTAAAGATAATGTTATAGAAAGAGTAAACAGATTTCATACTTTGGGCTTACCTTTGGCTCATCTTTGACATGGACACACCATATCAAACACATTGTCAGCAAAACAAACTCTGTTATTCACATTTTATATAGACAAAGATTTAGCTTAGATAAGAGCTGTAAAAGAAGTCTTTATTTTGCACCCAAATTTTCTATATTTAATGCAGTATGGTCCAATAACGATAAAGAGCAGCTGAACTGGTTAGAAATCTTATAAAAGAGAGCTTTTAAAATACTTAATATTTTAAAGCCTTCTGTAAAAGTATTTAAGGAAACAAACATACTGCCATTTTCCTATCCCTGTATATATAGTGAATCTTTATATTCATGTACAAAACTGAAAATAACCAACTTGGTAATCAAATACAAAATATATACACACCTACAAAACTAGATCAGCCAATCACATCTCCATAGAATCAGTTAACTCTACCAAATATGGAATAAAAAGTATATTACGTAGTGCTACCAAAACAAATAAGTCTCCCACTTAACATAAAAAAATCACTCGACTTATTCTAATTTAAAAACGAACTCTTCAGATACCTGCTTGAGCAGTTCCATAATTCCTAACAATTAGACAACAGAAAATCCTATGGTGTTAGTTGAAATATGGTTGGTTGGTTGCTAATGCTCAGCATATTGCCTTCTTGCTTCCCAGTAGCACAGTGAGAGATCTGTAGCTGTTCAAAGGATGATCATATTCATTGTAGAATGTTCTTCTCTACAAAGTATACAGTTCGGAGTTGGAAGGATATTTAGTTTGTGTAAATGGGCAGCCAAACAATCATGTCCTGTAAGTAGAAGAAATAGAGCAACAGCTTTTGACCATGGACATTCTGAAACTACTGTTGCATTGTCCAACAGGTTTTCCATTGTTTATTTATACTTTCTTGATTTAAACTGTCATATGTTTTTTGTTGGATGGTTTTCTGTATTACCTATTAATTTTGATGAGTGAAATGATGAGGAGTTTTTAATTTGGTGGATCATTGTGCCTTTTTTTTTTTGCTAAGGCATCTGCCTTTTCATTACCAAGTACTCCACGGTGTGAGGGGATCCATTGTAAAACTATCAATTTGTAAAGAGATTGTAAGTATTTAATACTTTGGCAGATTTCAGCTGTTCTTGTTATACATACACTGGTACAAATGGCTTGTAATGCAGATTTTGAATCCCTAAAAATGACTGCTTTATTGAAGAGATTAATGAGGTAGAAAAGCTGTTTCTATGCAGAATTGATTGCCTCAAGTTCACTGTCAAAATGGGTTGAGTTTGAACCAAGAGATATGTAAGAGCAAAATAATTTGCTGTATAGTCCAGCACCTGCTGTATCAATAAAATTATGTCCAATTTTAGATCCAACAGTATAAATATGTGTCCAGGCATTTTCTGGAAATGTTGTGTAGATAGTTTCTAAGGCAATTTGTTTTAGTTGAATTAGGTTTGCTAATTTTCTTCATTAATTCTATGTTACAATCAATTTTAATTCTTTTGACAGAATAAGGCGGAGGGGATCATTTTTCCATATTATAAATGTTCAATCATAAACTGTATTGATTTTGTAGAACTTAACTTTTTGTATAAAACCTTGTTGGGTTTCTAAGTTTCTAGAAGTATCTGTATAGTTTCTCCAGTAGTCTATATCAACTTGAAATATTGAATTAAGGTTAATCACACACCCACACAAAATAGGCTAAAAAAATTCTATGTAAATAAATAAATAAACAAATTCCTTCAGTGCTGTGGCAGTATGCAACATTTTGTTTTGAAATATGTAGTTAATACAGCTATTGTAGGTTCAAGATTGGAAAAACAATTGCTGTATTATGTCTCTTACATTAGTATTTATACTATGAACATGAACATACACATATTTCCATAGGTTGGGTGGTAATTGACAGTCGTAACATAAATGACTGCAAAAAAAGAATATGATGTGCACCATTCACATGACTTTTATCTACGTCTTGTAACAAATTATTGTTAACAAGCTTATTCTTCTATCTGCTTCATGATAGTCAAGATAAACATTAACAGAAATTGTCTTATTAGTTTCTAATAAGTAGAAGGGAATACACCAGGCTAAACTGACAGTCACATGTTTTAAAATGTGATGCTATGGGATTGAAATCCATTTCTTCGCATGGCTAGGAGTTGACAAGTTCCTATAAGAGAAAAGTATTTTAAAATGAAACTAAAACAAGGAATATCTTAAAAATTGTTAACTCCAGGAAAAAAATGAATATGACATGAATTGTGTGTTTTAAGGAGCTCTACATTTTTTTTTTTTAGTAAATGTTTATCCATCTCTTACGATTTTATAGTTATGCAAAATCAAAGAAAAATTCATCCAGAATAAAGAGGTCTTCAGAGGCTATTCCCCGAAAATTCAATATTTGTCATGTAAATATCTTAAATATAAGATATTTTAATCAAAATCATTAGAGATATTTATGAGAAAATCAACATTTTCAAAATTTTTCCCATGTAATGGGGTTGGGGGTAGGGTGATTTTCTTGAAAATCTTCATGTCGCAAACTTGGGAGATATTGAACGTAAATATCGAGTTTGGTATTTAACAGACTTTTCAATTTTGAGCTATGCTGCCCACAGACACACTCACATGTACCTTTTTCTAAAAATGCTTTTTTTGGATTCACGGGGTCCCAAAACATGTATTTCTGGTGAAATCTCGGTATGGAATTTTTGGGTGCAATACACTATGTAACACCAACCAACACTATGTAAATAGTATGTTAGAGAAAGCAGCAGTCGCAGTCGCAGTCGCAGTCGCAGTCGCAGTCGCAGTAGCAGTAGCAGTAGCAGTAGCAGTAGCAGTAGCAGTAGCAGTAGCAGTAGCAGTAGCAGTAGCAGTAGCAGTAGCAGTAGCAGTAGTAGTAGTAGTAGTAATAATAATAATAATAATAATAGTGCTAATTTAATTGTTTTTTCATGCAAGCTGTGTGTAGGACAGGAGTTGGATAGGTAGTTAGACTAAAAAATTCAATGCCATAGCTGGGCTTTGGACCATGGATCTTCCAACCTCTAACCTATTGCTGTACCACTGAGCTACGATGGTAACATGCTGGCAAGGCAGTAAATTCAATTAATTTGCATGTTTCCATGTTAACCACAAGGTCATCTTCAATTATTTTGAAATGACACACACCAATGGTGACTTACAATGTTGTAAGTACTTTAAGTCCTGGGCTTCATGCTATAGCCAACTATTATGGTCAATTAGTGCTAATTAATTGTTTTTTCACACAAGCCGCGAGAATCCTATCCAATTAGTATTAATGTAATAAAACAAGCTCCTTAACTTGGACAATTGTAACTTAACATTATAATTGCATTGTATTGCCAAAAGTATGAGAATTGATTTGTAACAATAAACTTTTACATTTATAGCAGTGAATATGAACAGCCATCTTGATAGTAAAATGGTATCTAACACAATTTGAAAGAAACTTTGTTCTCCTTGGTAACTGTCATACTCACGTACATGAGTTGTGTAATGATGCTGGAAATTGAATTTTCTGAGTGCAGAGCTTTGCCAAGAGCTAAACATTTATTTCACTACTTTCTATAAATAAGAAACATTCCTCCTAGGCTGGTATATACATAGGAGTCGATGGCTTGCATGTTGGAATGCTTTCTGTTCCCAATATAATAAACTGACACACTGTACAAGTAGGAGACAATCCCTGCTGTCATGTGTTTACCTGCTGTGTGCACAGAGCAAACCTACTTGCTGCAGAACAAAATCAACCAGTTGCTGATTAATCTGTAACTGTTCATATTATAGGCATAAAAGGCTAACCAATCAGAAGGTGAAATCCCATGTTCACACTGTTGATGTTTGCACCTAAGGCTGAAAGCTTTTAACTCATCCTTCTTTAACTCAGTTGCTCAATTGTCCAACTCACTTGATTTTGTGCACTGCATCTCTACATCTCTGCACAAGCAACATCAGTGGATGATATCTGGTTCCTTGCACAGTGTGTAGCATGTCATTTTATAATGTTGGGAACATATAATACATCAACTCTTACACTTTTCTTATCATGGAAGTTTGTAAACATTGTTGTTATAATCATTTACTTGACAACGGGTTGATTAATTACACTAAACAACGCTTACTTGGTATTTACAGGAAACCTATTCAGACAGACAATTATATAAAAGCCAATAGTTATAGGTAATCCAAAAGCGCAAAAAACAGGAAATCTTCAATAGCCTAGCACATGCCTCTTTTAACAAATGAATACAGTGAAGGAATACAACAAAATAATCGAAATTGCAAATAACAATGGCTTCCCAAGATCCATAAGTAAAGAAAAAAATAAAACTAGCCAAAAAGAAGAAATTCCTAAAAGAAACAACAACTCTCTAAGTAATAGAGCAGAAGACGAGCTTCAAGAAATTCACATATCACCCATGGGTGTTTGACAAATTTCAAAATTTTTTTCAAAGAATACAACATTCAGGTAGCACCAGTAAACTGTCACAGTATAAAAAATGAACTAGGCTTAAATATCGAGGACATCATCCCAGCAAAGAAAAAATCGGGCATATCCAAAATGGAATGCAAGGATTGTAATCAGATTTATATTGGAAAAACAAAAAGAAATTTAGAAACAAGATCCAAAGGACACTTCAGAAACATAAATAAAAAAAAAAAATTGGAGAAATCAGCAGTTGTCACTCACTTTTGGGCAAAACACCACAATATAAATTCAGAACCAAAACTTGTAAAACACATAATAGGAAAACAAGAGCTGGCCACATGGGAACATCTTATCTTAAAAAAATCTGATGTGATCCATTCACATGACTTCCTCTATATCTCTGCAACAAATTATTGTTAAAAAGCTTATGCCTCTATTTGCTTAATGCTAATCAAGAAAAAATTAGCAGAAAATAGTCTTATTACTTACTTCCTTGTAAGCAGAAGCAAAATAAGGGAGTATCATAGGTTATTTTTTGGTAGTGTTTAATGTCCGCTTTAACTACTTATGGCACCACAGGCAGTGATGAATGAAGATGGAGCACTGGGGGAATGCGATGGCAGGAAAAACCGGAGAACCCGGAGAAAACCCACCCCCCACGCCGCTTTGTCCACTACAAATCATAGGTTAAAGTGATAGTCAAAAGTTGGTTGCTATGTCACTGAAGTTCCTTTGTTTGTATGGACAGGAGTTGACAAATTCTCATAAGAGAAAAGTACATTTTAAAACTGAAACCAATAACTAAGAATACCTCAAAAACGATCAACTCCATGCAAAAAATGTATATAACTTAAATTGTGTGTTTTAATGAGCTCTACATTTTCTGTTAAGTTAGCTATAGTAGCCAGTAGTAGCCAGGAAAGCTATAGTTCTTATTTTAGCTTTTGTCTATCTCTTACAATTTGCAAGTTATGCTAAATTCCATAAAGTTCATCCAGAATAGAGTAGACTTCAGAGGCTATTCCCAGAAAATTCAAGATATACATTTTATTTGTTAGGTAAATATGTTTGATATACAATATTTTAATCAAAATTGTTGAGCCAATTTTGAGAAAATCAAAATTTTAGAAAAAAGTTCCATGTAAAGGGTAGTTGGGGGTGGGGGATTTTCTTGAAAACCCTTGTGTTGTGTCCTTGAAAGATACCAAACTTAAATACGAGTATGGTATTTAATGGTCTTTTTGTTTATGAGCTATGCTGTCCACACACACATATACAAACCTTTATCTCAAAATGCTTTTTTTGGATTCAGGGGGACCCAAAACATGTATTTCTGGTGATATCTCGCTATCAGATTTTTGGGTGCATTACAATACCTTCTGCCTATACTATATACATAGTATGTGTAGAGAAAGTAAAAATAGAAACAGGGTTTTCAATTTTGACATTCCACAGAAGGATGCACTTAGCATGTTCATTAAAGCAACACCAGAGGAGACAGCACTTACAACACTGCCATCTTCACCACAAGTAATTAATAGAAGTCCAGTTGAAAATGAAGGAAACTATTCCTTCAAAATGTGTTTCAGCAAAACTCCCAAGTAAGTGTTGTTTAGTGTAATTGACCCATTGCCAAATAAAATAAATATTTATGTCTGCTTAGGAGGAATCTTTCTTATTTATAGAAATTGGCAAATTAGGTGTTTTAGTATTGGCAAAGTTCTGCATTCAGTCAGAAAATTCAATTTGCAGCATCATTACTCAAGTGACTGACAGCAAGGAGAAAAACATTTCTTTTCAATTTTGTTAGAAACCAATTAATTACCAAATTGACTGTTTATGTTAACTGCTGTAAATGTGAACGTGTTTCATTACTAACTAATTCTCATGCTGTTAGCATTAAAGTGCAATGATTACGATGGCACTGACCAAATAAAGGGATTAATTGTTTTACTATGTTAATACTCTAATAATTGTCATTAATTTTTGCGATATTTATGTTACAATTACCATACCTAACATCTGTCCATCCATTTGAGGGTCAGCTGATAAACCCGGGACTCACACAGATATGGCGCCACTAGGGCAGTTAGATGGTGGCATCGTATAGTTTAACTCTGGACTAGCTTGTATCCATAGTTACAGCTTGTTTAGTTTTTGAATGACAGCATTTTAAACAAGACAACTTTAGAGTTTTCACAAAAATGAGCAGTGATTAAATACTTCTATTTGAAAGGCTTAACGAAAGGCCTAAAGAAATCAAGTAGGAAATGGACAGTACATTGAAAGACTCTGCCCCTTCATATTCAATGACTAAAAGGTGGGTTGCAGAGTTTAAAATGGGACGTACGAGCACTAGTGATGAGCCTCGCTCTGGATGCCCTGTAGAAGTGACAACTCCAGAGATCATTGAAAAAATTCATTGTTTAGTATCGGAAGACCGCAGGTTAAAGTTGTTTGAGTTAGCAGAGGCTGTAAACATATCAAAAGAACGTGCAGGTAATATTTTAAGTAATGTTTTCGGCTTTCACAAGGTCTTTGCAAGATGGATGCCACATTTGTTGACACCTGATCAAAAGTTGCAAAGAAAAACTGTTTCTGTTAAGAATGTGGAGCTCTACCGTAAAAATGCCAGTGAATTTTTGAGACTGCTTATTACCATAGATGAAACTTGGATATATCACTAAACTCCAGAAAGTAAATATCAGTCAAAACAGTAGATTGCATCAGGTGAACCAACTCCAAAAAAGGCAAAGGCAATTTTGTCAGCTAACAAGGCTATGGCGAGTGTTTTCTAGGATGCACAGGAAATTATTTTTATTGATTACTTGGAAAGGGTAAAAGTATCACTGGTGACTACTACACAAACTTACTGCAACGTTTGAGTGATGATGTGAAAAGAAAAAGACCTCATTTGGCAAAAAAAAATCTTTGAATTAAAGTTCAAATTGCTTGAACATCCACCCTATTCACCAGATCTAGCACCCAGTGACTACCATCTGTTCCCAAACCTCAAAAAATTTCTTGGAGGACGAAGATTTCACAGCTACCAGGAGGTCATTGATGCGGTAAACAGCTATTTTGAGGACCTTGATAAATCACACTGCAGAGATGGTTTAATTAAATTAGAACACTGATATGACAAATGCAATATGTTGAGAAATAAAGGAAAAAAAAAATTTAAATGCTGTTTTCATTGGGAGGCCCAGGACTTATCAGCTGACCCTAGTATGTGCACCCCCACACACATTGCAATCTGTATATCCTATTATGAGAATAGATTCCATGCCCAAACTCTAGGATGTAGATCATGCCAACAATTACATTTAGACTGCCTCTGTGGTCGAGTGTTCAGTGAGCTGACTTCTCACCCGGAGGTCCCGGGTTCGAATCTCGGCTGGGGCGGGGAATTTTTCTTTAACCAGAATTATTCCCTTTCCCCCCACAGAATCTGGAAGTATGTATTTGAGAGTGAATGCGTGTGTGTGTGTGTGTGTGTGTGTGTGTGTGTGTGTGTGTGTGTGTGTGTGTGTGTGTGTGTGTGGAAAATAAAATTATTTAAACAAAACGTAAAAGAACCTACTGACGAGTTGTTTCAAATGCAAAGCCCTTGATATGACCTTATATGTTAAATGGGGCTATAGAAATGGAACAATAAAAAAAAAATTACCTTTATTCATAATTATTAATACATTTATTTACAAATAACTCTGACAATGAATTTTCAGAGGTGTCAGTTTTCCATAATTTATAGTTACATGCCTGTTTCAAAAAACCTACTAGTACGAATGCAGTCTTAGAATATTCATGTTTATTATATTTACAATGTTACATTATTACCAGTATTTTTTGATTGAATGAAATCCTCCTCTGTATAGAAGGTGTGAGTAATAAGGTATCTTTTTAATTCTGATCTAAACTTGTTTTTGTTCATTTGCAATTCTTTTCGTATATGTTCAAATCAGAAAAATAATCTAATGCAACAGACATTGTAAAAGTGGAATTGCTCTACCAATTATGAACCTACAATAGGTATAATAAACTATGAATGGTGAATTACATATTTGAAATGTAAATGTTGCATATTGCCCTGAACTGAACTGATTATCCATCCTGCTTAGTCTAAGGATAATATGCTAACTTTTGGTTTTCAAGATCTTTTTTTTTTTTGCCCAAAATTAAAATTTATTTCTGGTTTTATCTTGCATGCCCTCAATAGTTGCCAGGTCTAAATCTGGAACTTCAAAGAAACATTCTTATAAAGCAACTGAAAAGGACCCATTTTAATTGGGTATCGTATATCAAACAAGTCAACTGCTGGAGGCACTTAAAAAACTAGCAATGCAGTGCTGGATGTGTTGGTGTAAACCTAAAATCCTTCAAATTATTGCAATGTTTAAGAGCTTTGGTGAACTCAAATACATAACCACACAGTACTCCAAGGCTTTTCTAGAAGGACTTCTCCAGATTTTTGCAACATCTTATCAAATACCTTTGCAACAGTCTCAAAGCTTCTCTGAGCTTTGGCCATTCAGCAATCAACTCAAGCATTAGTTCACTTTCCAGGTTTCTAACTTGACAGTTTTCACATGAGCCAATTTCAAGATGTTCAATCTCTGAAATGGAGTTTTATTCATGGACGCTCTTTAACTGATATGGTTCTCAGCATACCATTCTAAACTGGGCATGAAACACCCTTAATTTTGTTCAGAGGCCTCTTTTTCAGGCTAGAGGTACTTTTACATACCATAAATCTATGACATGGGACCAATGGCTTTAATTCCCTTCCAAAGGAAGCTATGCTAAGGATTTTTGCGCCCAAAGAAACCATCGTCCTCCACTGGGTTTGAACCTGCATCCTTGGATATGTGACTTGAATCTCTGAGCATTATTTCAAACCATAAAAGTCCTTAGCTTACTTCCTTTGGATGGGAAGTAAAGCCGTTAGTCTTGTGTTTTAGATTTACAGCACATGAAGAGGACGCTGAGCAAAATTTAGCTGTCTTTCACATGCAATATAGATTGGGACACTAAGAACCTTAGCAGTTAAAGAGCATCCTTAAAAAAACTCAATTTCATTTTTACTGAAGGGGTTTTCTGTTTTCAGTTGAAGGTTATACAGTACACAGTAGGCAATTCAGCAGGAGCAATGAGTACTTGCTTTACAAAGAGCTAGTTGGTGATGTCTGTGTCAAGGTCAGAGATGACAGAGCTGTAAGCTGGCAAGTGCCTTGTACCACTTTAAGTAATGTGCTTTTATAAAAAACATTCTAAAATTCTACCTAATTTTCTAAACTGCATCTGTATTTTTATTAACCTTTTACACATTAATTAGCACACATTTGTTTGCTTTAGCTCATAAGCATAGCTCATAAACCATTCATTAGAGGTAGAAAAAGAGAAACAAAGAAAAACTGATGAGCTACATTCACATGACTTTCTCAACCTATCATTTATTTTTGTATGCCTCATAAAGACTATTCTTTTGTTTCTCTGTTTCATTTTATATAACTTTAAATACATGGTCTTATTGCAATGCGGAACACGACAGAGTTTTAAAAACTGACTCTCTTGTACCTACAAAAAATGTGTAGTGAAAGACTGTTTCTGTAAACGTTTATCTCAAAAACCAAGAAATAGATAGACTAATAAACTTTATAAGAAAAGTTACCAGGAGAGTGCTAGTGAAAGTGATGTGAATGTAACAAATCAAACCTACACCTAATATAATGAATATTCTTAAGCACTTTTGTTGATGTGTAAATGTGCAGGTCCAACCACTCTACCTCCTCCAAAAGAAGTGGTAGAATACCTGTTGGAAAGGGATGATTTTAAGCCATGTCCTTACGGAACAAATTTAATGTTTGCTGCCTATGCCCAGCATTTCGCACGCCAGTTCTTCAAGAGCGATTTAGAAAACATTGGTATTACTCAAGGAGCACACATGGTAAGTTGCTTATATTGTATTTAATATGCAGCATTTTGTGAATCTTTTAAAAACACAAGAAGCAGAACATGATCTTCTAACCAAGACCAGCCTCTCTTAACAAAAACTGGTAGAGATGGCACTTGTATTTTGTTTTGTTAAATTGAGTTGGCCAGAATGGGGCTTATTCAGATTGCTAAAAATCCAAGTTTCCATTTTGAGCTGCTAGTGTAGCTCAAAATCATCAATAACTGCATTTCCATATACTCTAACTTCCTTGAGAATGTGTAATTAAGACAACAAAAGTGGCAAAAATCTCAAAAGTACACCATTATGTTTTTTTATTATTCGTGCCTCTTCTCTCTCACATTACCTCAGATAATCGAGAGTATACTGTACTAAATAATCCCATTCTCTCCTCTACTCATTTCATCTTGAATTGCCTCACAGTTCTATACCATTTCTCCTGCACCTTTCCTAACAAATTCTCTTCAATATTTTTTAACATTCTTTTTGCTAATTCCTCTATCCCACTTATCAAATCTCAATTCTCTTCTCCATATCTGTGTCTTCTTGCACTTAAGAGCACAATATAGTGCTTCTCAATTTCCCCAGTAATGGGCATATGCTAATGTCATAATCCACCCTGAGTACCCTTAGTTTTAACACACTTGTCCTTTTCTTCCCGCTTTAACATATTTCTCTCTGCCCCAATCTTTTATTATATTTCTGTATAGTTCCAGTGAATGTCTATCTCTCAAACTACTTAACAAATCTTATTACTTTCTCTACATGTTCTATGTACACAGTGTATAAAAAAGGTATTGTATTACACCCAAAAATTTGATACTGAGATTTCACTGGAAAATTTTTGGACCCCCAGAATCAAAAAAAAAAAAAAAACATTTTTAGAAAAAGGACCATGTGTGTGTGTGTGTGTGTGTGTGTGTGTGTGTGTGTGTGTGTGTGCGCACATGTGTGCGTGTGTAGCTCAAAAATGAAAAGACCATTAAACTTGATATTTAAGTTAAGTATCCTCCAAGGATGCAATACAAAGATTTTCAAAAAAATCCACATACCCTCAACTACTCTTTACATGAAAAAAAAATCGAAAATGTTGATCTTTTTCAAAATTGCTCTTAACGATTTTGATTAAAATATTTTAATATACAGTATTTTAACCAAAATAAATATATAAATGACAAATAAAATGTATAACTTGAATTATCTGGGACTAGCCTAAGAAGACCGCTTTATTCTGGATGAATTTTGCATTACTAGTAAACCATATGAGACAGACAAAAACTTACTACACAATAAATGTAGATCTTATTGAAACACACAATTTTTATGTTATATACATTTTTTTGTGGAGTTGACCATTTTTGAGCTATTCCTTATAATCGGTTTCAGTTTTAAAATACAACTTTTCTCATACAGGAACTTGTCAACTCCTGGCCATGCAAAGAATCAGTTTTCAATCCCATATCAACAATATTTTTAAATATGTGACTCTCAGTTTAGCTTAGCACATTCCCTTATTTCCCTCCTACTTAAAGGAATTATCTGGTAATTTTTATCTTGATTAGCATGAAGTTGATAGAAGAATATGCTTATTAACAATAATTTGTTACAGAGTTATAGAGAAAGTCATGTGAATGGAACACATCAGATTTTTAAGACTAGTTTCAGGGAGCATCCTCCCTATCTTCAGTTAATTTGTCGACTGCTGCTCTCGTGTTGTGTCTGGTTCCACTAAGAGTTGGGTTGCCATCTCTCATCTTTGTTAACCAGATGATGTCATCTATGGCAGGAATCTCAAAATTCATGAGATTTCTTTCACACTTATGAATAAAGATGTCTTCCTATGTGTTTATTTTAAGTGCTTTATCAATTTTATTTCTGGTTCTATATTGTGATCCTCTGTGCAAAAATGATGGGCAATGGCAGACTTGTCTATGTATTTGAATCTGATGTTTCTCATGAGTTCCTTTTTTCTCACGCCCAGATTTCTCTTCGTTTGTCAACATATATTTTGCTGCAATCTTGGCACTTCATTTGGTAAATGCCGAATAATTTTGTTTCTTGTGTGCTATCTTTCAAAGGGTGGTTTAGTAGTTTTATTTATTTTGTGGTATCAAGTTAATGTTGTGACCTCTAAGTAATTTCCTAAATTTGCAAAATATATTGGATGGAAGATAAATTTACAGCAATTTTGTGTGAATTTTTTTTAGCTTTTCCAAAGTAGTAGTTTCATAGATGATGCCATCTGATTAACAAAGATGAGAGATGGCAGCCCAAGTCTTAGTAGAACAAGACACAACACGAGAGCTGTAGTCAACAAATTAACTGAAGATAGGGAGGATGCTCCCTGAAACTAGTCTTAAAAATATCTACTTGTAAGTGGAGAATTTTAAAGTGTTTAAAATTTTGACTCATTTTTAAACAATCCCATTATAATGGTGCTCCAATATATGCAAATATTCCTAATCATTTATATCTTTCTTAGCTTGTTTCCATTTTTGAAAACCATAATTTTAGAGGGAGATCTATTATTGTATGAAATGTAACAATGTTTGTGTTGTGCTTAAAGATAAAACATTTCATTCATTTCAATTCAACTCACAAATTTGCATAATTTTCTGTATTTCACACAGTTGTCAATTACACTTTATGAAGTTACCTTATCATTTCTAAGTGAATATAAAATTTGAAGAGCTTGATTACAATCATGGATACAGTGAAATTATTACAATCATATTTAATATTTTATAACTTGCAGCTGGACATGTCTCAAGTATATGGTTTTACTTCAGAAGAAAGAGAGAATTTTCGGAACCATACAGATGGAAAACTTAAAGTGAGCATAATAAATGGCGAAGTATTTCCTCCAGAAATTGATATGGTGTCTGGTGCTCTTATGATTTACCCACCTGTAAGTATCTTTTTCTCTTTTATTTCAAGGCTTATTATTGACTCACAGTTGGCTCTTTTAATGCAACCTTTCCTTGCATGTCTTCCTCCTCGGACAACGGTGACACATGCCGTTTGGTTTTTACATTCTCTAGCCATATGTACATAGCACGAGGACAAATCAAAAGTAAGTCACACTTCCAAGTTATGGCCATTTATTAAACCATTAGAAAACATGCCACACAATGATAGTCCCCAAGAGACTGTAGACATTTTTTGGAACAGGCAACAAACTTTTCAATTCCAGATGCATAGAAATCACCTGCAGTGCTATGTAACCACCTGATACAGCTGCTTTCACCTCATCATCGTTTCAGAATCATTGTCCACAGAGATCCTTTTACATCTTATTGAACACATGATAACCGCATAGCGCTAGCTCTGACTATATAGAGGAGTTGCCATACCCACCACTTGAATCGCTGCAGCAGCTCCGACATTCAGCAGGCCAAATGAGGTATTGCATTATTGTAACCAGTGCTCAATTTTTCCCTCTGCTTTTAAATAATTAGATTCTTTATTTCACTGCTTAGCGTATGGCTCAGTGGCTGCACTGTCAATGTAATAATACAATGTACAATATAATTAATAATATGGGTAATATAATACCCTGTCAGACTGACAATACATCATAGTATACTACCAAAATAATAATAATAATAATAATAATAATAATAATAATAATAATAATAATAATAGTAATAGTAATAATAACAATAATAATAATAGTAATAGTAATAATAACAATAGTAATAATAACAAAAATAATAATAGAAATAATAATAACAAAAATAATAGTAGAAATAATAATAATAATAATAATAATAATAATAATAATAATAATAATAATAGAAATAAGAACAATTACAATAATAATACAATAATAACAATAATAATGATAATAACAATAATAATGGTAACAATAATAATAATATTAATAATACAATATTAAAAGTTTTATAATACTAGTGTTAAAACAATATTTATATTTACTATCCTGCCTATATCTCTTTTTAAAACTATTTAGACTTTGAGGCAAAGTCTCCAGTAACTCTGCAGGTATTTTGTTCCATTGGTTAATTGTTCTATTTGTGAAGGAAAATTTATCTATGTCAGTTTTCTGTTCCCCATTTCTTATTTATTTTAAGTGATCATTTCTCGCACAGTATAATGGCTTTAATAATCATTTAGATATATCTTTCCATGCACATTTCTCCTTATAGGCTTCAAAAATTGCACATATCCTTTTCTTTAGTTGCATTATGTAACCGGTTCAATGTTTGACATATGAAGCAGAGTTGATTGTCATGCCTTTTGGCATAAATTCCATGTGCACCACACCCTTCATGTCAAAGGAGACTGTTGCCATTACCTTTCCTGCTGAAGGTTGAAGCTTGACTTTCTTTCATTCTGGTGATGGGGTGTGCACCCATTCCATTGGTTCTCTCTTTGTTTTGGGGATAAAGTGATGGACTGATATTTCATCCCCTGTGATGATTCTCTGCAGAAACTCGTTGCCCTCCATAGAATACTGGGGCAAAAAGACCAATGATGACGGGAAGCGTTGTTCCTTATGAAAATCAGTGATCAGCCGTGGGTCCCATCTGGCACACAGTTTACGATATCCAAGGTGCTGGCGAACAATGGAGAACACACGCCCATATAAAATGTTCAGCATGCTTGCAATTTCCTGCAGTGTTCTCTCTAATTTGTTGTTTTTTGTTTTAGAATAATCTAATTATTTATTTTAACTATACACACAAGACTCATATAACTTTTAAATAAGACATACACAATATTTTACAAGGCTCATATAACTTTTAAATTAGTTATCACACAAAAATAATTTAGCGCAGTGGTTCAGTTTCTACTATTTTACCCATAAAACCATTGCTTACAAGCTCAAATTGAAATCTGTACAAACAAAAGGCTTTTAGCTAATAAAAGTTGGGCATTCTTATTCTAACAATGTGAACACAGAATGGCATAATTTTTTTTTTATTTAGTCATTAAGTATCGAGAACTAGCAAGCAAAAGCCAAAGTGCTCTCAAAAGGTGCTCCTGGCACTAACCTTCCTCATGTACTGTATCGTATCCACACCACTGAGGAAGTGCGAAAGTAATAAGAGATTGTGTGTCCGATGATTCATAGCAAAGTGTTCTGCCTCCTAAGCAGGTGGGAAAAATCCAGACAAAGAAAGGTTTCCGGAACGCAATTGGGAACACCTAATTTTTCCAGAAAGATTATAGTGATGGTATACATAGTGGAGCAAGTAGAGTAACCAGAGCATGTCGGAGAGTTACTCAAGTGAACAGCATGTCGGTTGAGTATCATGAATTGCTGCATACAGCAGAACAGCGCCACTGAAATTCTTCCTGAATTGTTGATAGTTCAGATGTGGTGGCGCAACTCATTCAAGACTCATTGATGGCACTTGACATACTTGTAGCAGTTCCTGTCACCCTCCATGGTGTAATGGTTACCATGCTGACTTCATATAATCAAGGTAGCGGGTTCAAACCCAGCAGAAGATGATGGATTTTTTCAGGCATACACATCCTTAGCATGGCTTCCTTCGGAAGGGGAGTAAAGCCATGGGTTCCGTGTCGTAATTTAAGGCATGTAAAAGAACCTCAAGCCTGATAGAGAGGTCTCTGAGCAAAATTAAGTGGTCTTTCACGCCCAGTATAGAATGAGACGCTGAGAACCACAGCAGTTAAAGAGCATCCATAAATAAAACACCATTTCATTTAGCACTTCCTGATAGATGCCAGGTGCCCTCCAGGTTGTGAACAAGATGGAACTTAAGTAACACCATTCCAAGAAATATGTGTTAGGTATCATAATGAAGCTGGGATGGAGCGAAGACCCACAAGTCAACTGCAAGGCAGAAAAGTTGGAATTCATGTCTTGTATATGTCTCCCATGACTAAGAAATAATGCCAGACACTTGATTACATCCACACTGTCAACATTTGTGGTATTTGTGTGTCCGACACAGCTTGCTTTCACCACTTTACTATACCTGGGCGAAGTATTGCACGCTCACCATATACAGCAGTGATTTCACGATGAACGTTCGTGCAATTGAACCATTTAGCCCATAGAAATCCGATCGTTGCATGCACCTCCATTTGACACGCTTTTGATTCTAGCCTGCACTGCACAACCAATATAACAAGATACCACACCACCCTTTCTACCAGACATGCCAGCACGCACTCTAGTTTGCTACACATTGGTCATGGTCACAACACACAGTATGCTCTCACAGCAAGCTAGTGTAACTTACTTTTTGATTCACTCTCATGGCTAGAGAAGGTATTGTATTTCACCCAAAATTTGATGCTGAGATTTCCCCAAAAATATGTTTTGAGGTCCCCTGAATAAAACAGCTACATTTTTAGAAAAAAAGGTCCCTGTGTGTGTGTGTGTGTGTGTGTGTGTGTGTGTGTGTGTGTGTGTGTGTGTGTGTCTATATATACAGGGTGTTAATGAACTCTACCAAAATATTTTCGCAGAATATGTAGATTACTTAAATAAGTAATTTGAGATAGGAGACTTATGGCCTGTTTATCAAAATTTTGAAGTAACGGCTATAAGTTTCTGAAGTGCCAGTATGCCATGTATCGTGGCACTTCGTCTGGAATGAAAAAAATAAAAACAACATATACCCTATGACAGGAATCGAACTCATGACCTTTGGTACAGCAGCTTCCCACATTACACATTAAGCCACCAGAGCAATTGAAAAATCACCTCCAGAGTAGGCTACATTATTGAATGCTCAGTGTCGCACTGCCAAGTGATTAGTTCAAGATTTTACAGATCCTTTGCGACATTAAATCTTGAGAACGCTAGTAACGAGCTGCTAAAAATCGATATTTCTATACTCAAGCAGCAGTTTTAAAGCCATTTATTCAACCTGCTTTGCTTTAACACCGACTTATCAACACCTGATACCCACACGTTTAACACTATGTAGCTGCGTTATGTTTATCTGGGGACCATGCATCGCCGATCTCAAAATTTTTATATCAGTCATGTGCACAATCTCGCAAATTATTTCGGTGTAGTTCATTAACACTCTGTATATATACACAGAGTTATATATATGTTTAGTATCTTGCAAGGATGACATAAACATTTTCAAGAAAATTCTCCCAACACAAACTATCCATTACATGGAAAAAGGAGAGGAGTGGTGCCATACACCTGCCAACCTAAACAGCTGTCCCTCATATCTGTGTGTGTTGGACTGTACATATTAGTGTTCATGTTAATGTCCATTTGTTGTCCCTTGGTATAGTATGGTATGGTGTTTTCAGAATTTGAAATCTATTTATAATACTAATTTGGTAACAGGTTTTGTTATTTTACTCACTAACACAAGGGCTGATCGGTTTTGATTTTTGATAAGTAGTTGGCAGACTATTGTCATGAAATCAAATGCTTGCCACTAATAATGAGTGTTTGGAAGATTTGAAGGTTTATTGCTTTATCCAGTACATATGTAGTAAGCTAAACTTTTACTTATTTCTTGTTACAGTACAGTTTCTCAGATTTCAGACCTTCTGTTGAGCTGTTTGTGCCAGTGAAAATGTTGAATGAGAATAAAAGATGACAAGTTAACATGACAATGTTATTAAATAGATGTGTGTATCATTAGAAGTAATAAGTTGGGCTTAACACTAACGTCACTTACCTGTATTTCTCATTTGACATGTTTTATATTTTATTTTTTTATATGTTTTAAACTTACTGTGCAACAATTTAAAAGGCTCCATTCTGGAACAAACAAAATCAGGTGTATATAGCATTGATAGTTCAAATTGCAATAAGTTTTCAATCTCAAAAACAAAAAGAAGTATACAAACCAGACTACAAGAACATATGAGATGTGTGAAATACAAACAAACAGAAAAATCTGCAACAGCCCATCATTTCTGGTCTTCCAATCATGAAATAATACTGATAAAGCCAGCCAGATATGCATCTGAACTCAACACATGGGAAAAGATATGTTAAACTTTGATTTATTGCCAGGAAATTCACTATAGAAATTCATCTCACAACCACAAGATGCCACCACGGATAGTCTACCTGCCTCAACAAACTACGGATCAAGCCAGTTGGATAGATACTGAAGATGGAAACAAACTTTCTAAAACATGTTCAAGTAAGAAATACCAGTGATGTTAGTGCTAACAAAACTATTTTCAGAAAATTCAAGGTATACATTTTATTTTTAAATATGTATAATATAAGATATTTTAATCTGCATCGTTAGAGCCACTTTAAGAAAAACAAAATTTTCAAACATTTTTCCATGTAAAGAGTAGTTTGGGATGGGAGACATTTCCTTGACAATATTTGTGTTGCATCCTTGGAAGGTATCAAATTTAAATACTTTTAGTTTTGCATTATGCTGTTCTTAGATACACATAGGGACCTTTTTCTAAAAATGCTTTCTTTGGACTCGGTGACCTCAAAACATTTATTTCAGGTGAAATCTTGGTATTGAATTTTTGGGTAGAATGCAATACCTCCTCTATGCACTATGTATAGGTACATAGTACGTCTAGAGAAAGTAAAAAAAAATGAAATCTACAAAATATATTTTGTGTTATTAAAATATGTTTAAGATATTTGTACGACTAATAAAACCATACCCCAAATTTTCTATGCATAATCTGTGAACTCCTCTTCATGCCAAGATGGCCATGGAATGCATAAAGCATAATGTTTAAAACATTGTGTGGCCAACTTTTTAACTAAAAGCCTGAAAATTTAAACTAATTTAAATGTTTAAACAAAAATATAAAACAAAATTTGTTAATGCAGGGACAAACAATTGAGGAGAAAATGCAGGATTTCCAAGGGACCAAAAGTTCAAACGTAAAGCCAAAGTTTGCTCTTGCTCATCCCAATTTTGCTTCTACACCATTTATATTTGCAATGTCAACCATCTGGATCAGAGAGCACAACCGTGTCTGCGATGTCCTCAAACATGCACACCCATCATGGACTGATGAACGGCTTTACCAGACAGCTAAGCTCATCATTACAGGTAATGTGGAGTAAGTAAACTTACTGTGTATATAAGCTGTAACACCATTCTATGTATATAGTGGACCATTACTGGAATCGTTTAACAATGAGTCAAAATTATAAACATTTTAAAATTCTCCACTTACATGTTGGTCTTTATTTAAGACTAGTTTCAGGAGCATTCTCTCTATCCTCAGTTAATTTGTTGACTGCTGTTCCCATTGACTGATGTTTAATCAATTTTATTTCTGGTTTTATATTATAAAAATAATGGACAATGGCAGACTTCTCTATGTATTTGTATCTGCTGTATCTCATGTATTCCTTTTTTCTCACGCCCAGATTTCTCCTCATTTGTCCAATGTATATTTTGCTGCAATCTTGGCAATTCATTCGGTAAATGCCAGAACAACAGGGGAGATCAATAAAGTTCACAGCTGAAATAGAAAGAAATAATTGCCTACCATTTCTAGACTTAAAAATCATGAGAAATCAATCAAAATTAGAATTTGGAATGTATAGAAAACCAATACATGTAGACAACTACATCAAATGCAATAATTTCAACCCAAAGCCACATCAATATGCCATTTTCCACAGCTTGAGCTACAGACTAGTCAACATTCCACTAATAGAAGCTGAATACAAATGGGAACACACACACACACACACACATGCACGATGAAGAAAAATTGAATAATTTCAATTCAAACTTCATTGATGAGATAATTCATAAATATAAAGTGCTAAATGAAACTACCACTTTGGAAAAGAAATCTGTACACAATTACTGTAAATTTACCTTCCATCCAAGATATTTTGCAAATTTAGGAAATTACTTAGAGGTCACAACATTAACTTGATACCACAAAATAAATAAAACTACTAAACCACCCTTTGAAAGATAGCATACCAGAAACAAAATTATCCGGCATTTACCAAATGAATTGCCAAGATTGCAGCAAAATATACATTGGACAAATGAGGAGAAATCTGGACATGAGAAAAAAGGAACTCACGAGAAACAGATTCAAATACATAGACAAGTCTGCCATTGCCCATTATTTTTGCACAGAGGATCATAATATAGAACCAGAAATAAAATTGATAAAGCACTTAAAATAAACACATGGGAAGACATCTTTATTCATAAGCTTGAAAGAAATCTCATGAATTTTGAGATTCCTGCCATAGATGATGTCATCCAGTTATCAAATATTAGAGATGGCAGCACAACTCTTAGTGGAGCCAGACACAACATGAGAGCAGTAGTCGACAAATTAACTGAAGATAGGGAGGACGCTCCCTGAAACTGGTCTTAAATAATAACCAACATGTAAGTGGAGAAATTCAAAGTGTTTATAATTTTGACTCAATGTTAAACGATACCATTCTAAGTAATTAGCAGGCTTATAGAAGTCATTCTGCAAGTAGCAGATGTCTTTGTTTTGTTACATCATGTGAACAAGAATGCCTAGTCTTTCAGGTCTTCCAACATTAGGCTGTGCACTACTGATGCAACTATACTTTTTACTTTCTCAGCCCATATGTACAATGTACATAGGTATACAGAAGGTATTGTAATGCACCCAAAAATTAGATACAGAGATTTCACCGAAAATGTTTTGAGGTCCCTTGAGTCTGAAAAAGGTATTTTTACAAAAAGGTCCGTGTTTGTGGACAGCATTGCTCAAAAACAAAAAAAATGTTACAAACCAAACTTGGTATTTAAATTTAGCATTTTTCAAGGATGCGACACAAAGATTTTCAAGATATTCCCCCACACAAACTACTCTTAACAAGGAAAAAGTTTTGAAAATTTTGTTTTTCTCAAAAATGGCCCTAATGATTGTGATTAAAATATTGTATATTAAAGATATTTGCATCACAAATAAACTGTATATTTTTAATTTTCTAGGAATAGCCTCTGAAGATCTCTTTATTCTGAATGAGTTTTGCAGAATTTTGCATAATGGTCAAACTGTAAGAGATAGACAAAAACTTACTATACAAAAAAACCTGATCTTGTTAAAACACACAATTTGTGTCATATGCATTTTTTCGTGGAGTTGACCATTTTTAAGATATTCCTTGTTATTGGTTTTAAAATATGAGGGCTATTTTATTTTCACACACCCACATCCACCCCCACCACCATGCCAGCGTGCGCACACACACACAGATTGACTGACTGGCTGACACACAGACATTATTCTAAAAATGCTTTTTTTGGATCCAGGGGATCTCAAAGAACATATTTCTGGTGAAATCTTGGTATAAAATTTTTGGGTGTAATACAAATAAAATACCTTCTCTATTCACTACGTAATAGTACATGTAGAGAAAGTAAAATTACAGTTTTTTTTCTGAGTGAAGAGATTCAGAGATTCCAAAACATGAATTTCCAGTGAAATTTTGATATAAAATTTTTGAGTAGAATACAATATTTCTTCTACTTGCTATAGGTTACTGGTAGAGAAAGCTATTGAATGTGACTCATCAGAAGCACAAATGATTTGCTAAAAGTGAATGCTGTCCCTTTTTAAACTTCAGTGGTATATGAGTAATGCAGAATGATTCAAAAATACTTTTACAAAGTTTAGCAACAGGTTCCTTATATCAAAACAAGAAAAAAATGTTAACACAAACAGGTGTCCCAAAACCTTTTGTTCTCGATTTATTGAAGTTCAAAATACTATTAATCAAAACATTTTAAAGTGACATTAATATTCTATTTTTGACATCAGGTTGTTAGGAGGTGTTCCACACAAACACCGCCTTTAACAAATAATTCATGTGTCCTCCTCCTGCATCTAGACACACATGCACTTGTCGAAGCATGAAATGTCAAATACTCCCAGTTGGTGTATGATTTTGCAGTCTTCCATAACACATAGATTAAGAGTTTCTTCATCTGGGATGTCTGCTGCATAAACCAATGGTTTAAGGTGCCCCCAAAAGATAAAAATACAAAGGATTGAGGTCAGGGGAACATGCAGGCCATGAAACTGTCCCCCTCTATCTATCCATCTGCCATGCTAGATACCAGCATCTTGAACAATGAGACTAAAATGTGCTAGAGCATCATGCATAAACCACGTGTTTCTTCTTATTTGTAGAGTATATTTTCTAATAAGTCTGGGAGAGTGTTCTGTATTAAGTCCCTGAAGACAGCACTTGTAAGGCATGCTGGGGGAATGTATTACACATCTGATAAATGACAAATGTTAGCAAGTGCTAAACAATACACTAACCAAGTATTCCTTCTCCAGAAAAGAAATAAGACTAATTTTGAGGATAAAACAAACGGATTCATGTAGGCAAACCTTCAGAGACCTAAACATTTTAACAGTATATTCACTATACATATATGAAGTAACAGTAATATTGTTCAACAGGTAAAACAAACAAATGCACAAACATTACACTAGAGGAAATACAAATTTTCATATACAATCACATAGGTTAGAAAAGTATAAAACCAAACCTACTGCTGCAGCTCATGAACTGTATAATAAACTCCCTGCTTATCTGAAAAATGTTAATGACTTTAAGATATTCAAGAAAGATTTAAAGAAATTTTGTATTGAAGGATGTTATTATTCAACTGACGAATATCTTAACTAATACTGACAAAATAAATAGTATTTATATAATACAGTAAGCAATTATGAATTGTAAAATGTTACTTTAAAAGCTGTTTTTGTATATATTAAAGTATATATGTTATTGTACATATTTAACCTGACAATGCTTTGAATGTGTTTGTATTCTTATAAGCAGATAATAAATGAATGAATGAAAGTAGCCATGGCAACACAAGGCCAACTCCGTAGGGTAAAATGGGTCAAACCCTTCTATGAAGGAGTACAGAAATAAATGAATTTATTAGGTTGGACCTGGAAAACCGTTGAAGTGACTTTCATTAATAAATTGATAATGCAAAAACAAAGCGCTTTAGAGCATATGTTTATATGAACCTATTTTCTTGTTTCAATGTCAGGAATTCACCCCCAAACATTGTAAAAGTATTTTTGAATCATGCTGTAAAATGAGAACTTTGCTTTGGTTACAGCGGAAATGATCAAGATCACCATGGAAGATTACATGCAACACTTAAGCCAGTACAAAGTGAAACTCATTTATGATCCTGAGCTGGCATACCAAACTAATATCCAGTACCACAATACGATACGCATGGAATTTAATCTTATGTACCACTGGCATGCTCTGCTGCCTGATGTCTTCAAGTTTAAAGGAAATCTGTACAATTTCACTGATCTTACATACACATGCAATGAGATGGCTCAGAATGGCTTTGATGAATTAATTGCTGCTATGATGAGAACACCATGTGGACAGGTATATACCATCTGGCCTTTTTAACACTTCTACTCTATTATTGACAAATACCTTTTGTAAAATTTTCAAAGAAACACTTCCTCTAATGAATATTTTTGAGTTGGGTTTGTAACACTTAAGTATCACTTACATATAATTTTTTAGAGCAGTTTCGAAGCCATGTGGGCATCATTGTCGATGGTTTCCAACTGAATTTCCACAGTCTACTTGTCTTCACACCATTAAAAGATGAAGAATACAACACAGAATATCTACTACAAGAAACAATGGCTAAAACCAAAAATTAATAGATAAAAAAATAAAAAAATTCAAACAATGCAAATTTATCACAGAAACCAGAAAATTGAGCCCAGCAATAGATAAACCTTGCTTCAAAAACATTTTACTTATCACCCAAAACTACACCATAAGTTTAAAAAAATAATCAGAAAATATAAAATCACACTTGCACCCCAGAATAAGTTCAGCCTACAAAAATGCTCTACAACAACCTAAAAGACCAAATCCCAGAACATAAAAAATCAGGAATCTACAGAATAAATTGCACAGATTGCAACAAATTTTGCATAGTAAAACAAAAAGACACATGAAACAAGACTTAAAGAACACATGAGAGCAGTAAAATACAAACAAACTGACAAATCAGCCATTGCACACCACTTTTGGTCTACTAACCACGAAATAGTATCTAACATACACCTTATAAAACCTGCCAGATATGAGGCAGAGCTCGACGTCTGGGAAAAAATCCACATCATTAAAAACCAATAGCAATAATTCAATTTTGAATTGTTGCCACAAAATATATTGTGAAGGTTCATCATTCAGCCACCAGGGACCGTCATAACTCAACATAGAACACCCTGTGGAAATACAGTTGGAAACCATTGACAATGATGCCCACATGGCTTTGAAACCGATCTGGAAAAATTATACATAAGTGATACTTAAGTGTTACAAACCCAACTCAAAAATATTCATTCATTCTCCTTCTTGCTTTCCAATATTTTGATTTTTAAAAGTCACAAGAGAATTACAATATTTGAGATAATCCATGTCCATTTCTTCTTCCATGGAGCACAATAAACAACTTGGAGATGCCTCTATGAGGGTTGTTTTTAAATGAGAAGTGACTGCACTAGTGTTAGAGCAGGGTGTCAAGTAGCACCAATTCCAGCTCAGCCACTGTCGGTCAGTTCTCCCCACTACTCTACTACTAAAGTTTAAACACTCTGATTTGTAAATTTAACATAAAGTTAAGAGGAGATTGACTGCACAGAATGTGACAAAATATATATATATATCGGAAAAACAAATAGAAACTTGGAAATGAGATTGAAAGAGCACATAACACATAGCAAGTAGAAAAAGAAGGAGAAATCTGCAGTTTCCATCACTTTTGTTACCACCAATCACATCATGCCGAAATTACATTACTGAAACCTACAAAACACACAACAGAATTCGATACTTGGGAAAAGAGTTTCATTATAAAAGATAAACACCATTTGAAGAATTTTGAACTGCCACCATCACATCAAGTATGGAAGTACCCTACTCCACCACATTACAGATGCCAACACCAGCATCCAGTCAGACTCCTCTGAAGATAGAGCAACAGTTCTTGAGATTGGTCACGTTCAAATAATGTAAGTGATATGCTTTATTAATTTGTTGAGTTGGTTTTTTAACACTACGTCACTTATGTAGTTATTATGAGGGACTAGTTTCGAAAGCCTATGCTTTCATTTTCAACCTCATAGGCTTTCGAAACTAGTCCCTCATAATAACAATGTAAGTGACGTAGTGTTATAAAACCAACTCAACAAATTAATAAAACATATAATTTGACCATCACTGTTACTAAATTCCTCCAAACATCAATCAATGTAAGTGATGTATGTGTTTCAACCCCAACTCTTAACTTTATGTTAAATTTAAATTCCACATCACTGTTACTAACTTATTCAAATATTATACAAATCTCTGTGTTGGTTGTTTAGTTGTGCTGCATTACTTTCTCCTTGTCAAGTGTGTTCCATCATTTGGTTTTTAAACACAGAAAAGTTTTCTATGCTACTGAAGTTTATTGATGAATGTATGGGAAAGTTGTAGTGAGGTGGTGCAGACGTTTGTTAAAGGCAGGTCAAATGTTCCATGATGAGGTCCGATCTGGACAGCCTACTGTAATCAGTGACAAGTTGACCCAAAAAGTTGATGCAAAAATTTGTGAAAACACATTGGTGACCTTCATTATATGAAGCAAGGTTTATTCAAAACATTTCTTTCTGCAATGCTTAGTTTTGGAAATATTGTACAGTGGACTCTGTGTAAGGAGAGCAGCCAGGGTCAGAGGAAGTCACTTGTGATGATGTAGCAGCATATCAATGAGAAATGAAACTGTTCTGTAGTCATTGAAACAAAGCCATTTGTTACAGTACTTAATGATGCCAAGCTTCCAATCGCACTCTTGTACTGCTCACAGAAAGCTTCATGGCCTGAAACATGAATGGGGAAATGAAATTGTGGTAGAACAACAACCCCAAACATTCACTTACATGAGAACACTTTTTAAATTTCTTTTTTGTGGTTTATTGTCCAGAAGAGTGCTAACTAGCTTCCTGTCATTTTTTCCCCAAAAAACATAACTAATGCTTTGTTTTGGGCATTTAAAGTTTAAATGCCTAACATTTTAAACAGCTGCAGTGAGGCATGCCCACTGTTAGACATATTTGAGGTAAACTCAGTTCCCTTTCAGTTTTCTACGAACATTTTACCTGGCTGCATGGAATCACATTCAGAGGGCACCTGTAGTGTTGTGACTGCATGGAAGAAGCAGGGCAGCTGCTGGAAGAACATTTATTTCCTTGTGTTGGTGTTTCTCTCAAAGATTATTGCCCAATTATGGGTCGTAGTGGTCAGACAAAAAGAAATTTCATGGTGTAATACATAAACATGTGGGAACAGAGGAGCAGCCAGGTCTAGAGAGGATACAGAAAGGGAGAACAATAGGATTATGGTGCTGGGCAACATTAGAAATCACATTTGTACTTTACATTTGCAGTGTTTTTGTTCTTTGCCATTTTTCGATATTTTAAATTTTGTTAACAGAATGTACCTTTTCTCTTAATCTATTGTTCCAAATGCTATGATTGTTTTTCCTATTTAATGTTTTAGAAATAATCTCAATCAATTACATATCTTCTAAATTATTTTTTAACAAATAAATAATTTCAGAAATGGCTAAAATGTTTCTAAAAATTTAAATAAAGAAAGTAAGATTCAAAGTTGTCCTTTATGCTTCAGATACACATGGAAAAAAAAAAATATATATATATATATAATAATAATTAGTTTTCCAGCAAAGGTACATCCAAGTAGCATAAGTGTATAATTTGTTATAAATAAATACATATTAAAAACATATTTGGAATTTTGTGGATACAAGGATATGAATGGAAAGAATATGGCAATTTTGGTTAACATAGAGCATATAATGCCATTGTCACAGGAATTTTAAGAAAATGTGAGTACTTCATTTACTTACCACGTAATGCCCCCTTAAAGATCCAAGGATATCCTGGATTCAAGCCTCACACATTACCACATAAGCATCTCACTTGATATGATTCAAAATCAAATACTGTGACATTAACTTTTCAGACACAATTTATACTGAACATGAATCAATTTCTATACAATTAGGTTTATAATGGTACAAAGTACAGGCTCTTTTGAAAGACACCAAATAAATATTATAGCTTATACTTGAACAAGTCCAAAGTTTGATGTCATAGCTTCAAAATTACATTGTTTTGAGATTAGGCAGTGCATAAAGCACTTGTGTGATACCACATACCTACCCCTCAGAGTGTGTTCTTGGCAAGCTCATGTCATGTAAATAAACAAGTTTCTCCTTGTTCATTTTCAGTAGGGCCTGGAGTTTTAGGTGGCATAAATCTTTATTTTAGTTTCTTGTATGCTTAAAATATATATTTTTAGGTTTCAATTTGTGAATGAGTAATTTTACATTTTTCTTATTTTTCAGAGATTTATATATGAACTTTAATAATAAAAGCTTACAATGTTAAAAATTCCATAAAAATGGATAATTATTTTACTGTTTTTTTGGGGGAGGGGGCATTCAATAAATGATTACATATGCCACCAAATTTTCTGGTATATATGATTTCACATTCTTTGAATGCAGAAAAATTCTTTCATGGAAAGAAGCTGGAGTGTTGTGCTAATTAAGCAGGTTCTAGGGGTTATTTTCCTGTAAAATTTTCTTCCTTAATACTAAATTGATGACTTTCATGTCTTCAAAACCATGAATATGAATCTTCTGGAGCTTTGTTGAATATGTAACTGCCATTAGTCCTGGTATTTCTATTCTGGAAATATCACCTATGAGATTCTAAGTATAACTGACACTTTCCAACTGGTGACTTGGTGTATGTAAGGGAAGCATAAGAGTGATTTCTTGATGTTGGTGATGCAGAAAGCCATTTCATTCAAGTCAATTACAAATTTCAAAATTAAATTAACCTCATTTGAAGCAGGAAAAACAGCTATTTAGGCTATTTTAGGTGTCAACCCCTCATTTAGGTTTTTTAGATGCAATGAAATTCACATATGAAGTGTGAAATGCATAATAAATATGTATTTATTTCTGGGCCCTAGTTATCAGGTAAAGGGGCAAAGGGCAGCTACCCACTCAAAGGATGATGTGACTGTGACAGTTTCAAATTTGCTTTTGAATGCAAAACATATTTATTTATTTTGTCCAAACCATCAGTATAATATTATCCTAATCATTTTGTAATATTCCTAGCAGTAAACCCTCAACAATTTAGTGCAAATATCAATAAGAACTTGCTGTTAAATGTACAAATGTTTAATTTAGTATTATGAGTTAATGACAGTAAAATAAGCTTTTGTCTCACTACAAAAGGGATTTATTTTTGGTTAACTTTTTTTTACAGTCCTTTGGTAGTATTCTGATAGTATTCTTGCCTCTGATGCCTTTATCAGTTTCCTGAAATGGAAATGGCATGTTATTTATGGATGCTCTTTAACTACTGTGGTTCTCAGCATCCCATTCTAAATTGGGGTGAAAGACCGCTTAATTTTGCTCAGAGGCCTCTCAATCAGGCTTGAGGTTCTTTTATGTGCCGTAAATCTATGACATGGGACCAACGGCTTTACTTGCCTTCCGAAGGAAGCCATGCTAAGGATTTTTACACCCAACCCGCGACCTTGGGTATATGAAGTTAGCATGGTAACCATTACACCACGGAGGGCGATCTATCAGTTCCCTGCCTCCATCCTCAAGATCACTAATATTAATTTGTCTCTAAAAGAAAGTATTAGTGACGTCATTTCATTAATTGCATCTTATTATGAAATTGTATGTTGGAAGAATAAACAAATAACTAAAGGTTCTTTAGCAGGGTTTTATAAGACAAAGAATCCCTTAATGTTAGCCAACCATTGTGCAGCATGTTGGTACGTTTATGAAAACATGTAACTCAATGCTTCCCAAGCTACCTGCATTATATTCAATAGTGTGGGACAGGCATATGGCTTTGTTGATATACCTCTATTGGTCAATAGAGAGTAAAACCACAGCATTACACTCAAACCACTTGTTGAAGTTAACTTATTTTGGATATGTTTCAGCAGCTGTTGCCACTATCTTCAGCGGCCGTTTACTGATGAACTCGTGATAGCGGCATGTAGAGGTCTCTCATCTGGGTAGATGAATTTTGAGATGAGACAGTTTATTTGTGGTATATTAAAAATTTATGACTTTGTTTTTTGTTTTTTAGAATTAATAGATTTTCCCAAAAGCAGTTGAGGACAGCCTTAAATGGATAAATCTTCAGGATAGTTCTATAAAATTCACAATAGAAAAAGAGTCAAATGGCATGCTTCCCTTCTTGGACCTAAAAATAATCAGGAACCACAACAAACTAGAATTTTAGAATCTATAGGAAAGCAACACAGATGGAAAACTGCATGATACACAACAGCTGCAACCCAATTTCACAAAAAACTGTCATGATCAACAGCCTTGCATTCAGACTGGTAAACCTGCCATTAAGCCAAAAGGAATACAAATTAGAACTTAATAGGATCATAGAAATTTTACAAAAGAATGACTACACAGAACATCTGGTAAAGAAGAAGATTAATATATTTATGAAGCAGAAGAAAGTAAAAGAAATTAGCACTCTAAAGAATAAAATCAGAAACCAGCTTTGAAAAATTCACTTGGCACACCAAAAGTTTCAAAAGATTTTCAAAAAATGGAACATCAACTTAGCCTCAGTCAATAGGCACAGTATAAAAAAACCTCCTCCATTCAAACACAAAATATAAAATCCCCTCACTGAAACAATCAGAGATATATGATATCAGCTGCAAGGAATGTGAAAAGGTGTGTATAGGGGGAAAAAAAAAAAAAAAAAAAAAAAAATCAGACGTTTTAAAGAACACATGAGATATTTAAAGTAGACAGATAAGTCATCTGTAGCACACTATTTCTGAACTCAAAACCATAATTTTCACAGTGAGTCCAAGTTATTAAAATCAGTGCAGAATCCAATTGGATTAACAGTTTGGGAAAATCTATTAATACTGAAAAACAAAAACAAAGTCATAAATTTTGATATACCACAAAAAATTGGACTAATCTCAAAATTCATCTACCCAGAAGAGAGATCTCTTCAGGCTGCTACCATGAGTTCACCAGTAAATCTTCACTGAAGATGGTGGCAATAGCCACCGAAACATGTCCGAAGTTATTAATGTAAAAATAAGCTAGTAACAGTGAAGCAACACAAATATTAATATAACAATTAATAGTTGCAACAAATCTTCACTTATCTTTTGGAATCCTTGGACTAATTTCACAATAAATCTAAACATAAAAAATAACATAAAAAACCAGACCAAAACTGAGACCAAAAGGAAATTTATGTTGAGAAATAGATTTATTGTGAAACTAGTCCAAGGATTCCAAAAGATAAGTGAAGATTTGTTGCAATTATTGTTATATTAATATGTCCAAAGTTACTTATTTCAGCTAGTGAAGTTTGAGTGTGATGCTGTGTTTTTACTCTTAATTAATTAGTTACTACACTGTACATTCTCATTAATGTTTTGGTTTAAAAGAACCTCTATTGGTGTTGAAAATTATATTTTCCTATCACATAGAACAACAACGTACACATCTTGATTCAATATTGCTTTGAAATGTCCTGTAATATAAATTAAAATTAATTTATAGATTACAGTGTCAGAAAAGATGTTCAAGTTATTTCTAAGTTTTCTATTTACCAGATTAGATTTTCTGTTTTTTCTGTGCACCTGCAATGATAGGGCATTAAAATATTTTGGAACTGTTGCACAGGTAACTGCAAGGAATTATCCCAAATGGCTCAAGTTTGTCGCTATTATGGGAATTGAATGGGGACGTAAGTTGCGGCTACAATCATTCAACAACTACAGGCGCCATTTTGGGCTGTCACCTTACAGAAGTTTCCTAGACCTGGCAGGCAACGCCGAGATTGCTGGTGCTCTGGAATGCTTGTACAGGGACATAGAAGCTGTTGAGTTCTTTCCAGGTTGGTCTTGTCACTTTCTTGTACAAGAAACAGTACAGTACAACTCCAATTAAAGGCTGGTTGTTCACAATAATCTGGGAAGAGTAACTAAAATGAAAAATAAGAACAGGAAGTAATGTAGAATACAATATTTAGGTTAGAAGGCAAATGATATTGATAACTATATTAAACTCAAAGTGGAAAGTCAATTTTGCACATTGAACATTTTAACTGAACAATGATATTTTTTCACTTGCTTCCAATTCAGCTAACTTAATGCAAGTTAGCTAACTTCAAAATTTGTAAGATTGTGACTAGAGTGAGCTTTATCAACTGTTTCATGTCACGGCTGCCTAGAATAATCCCCACTGTGAAGAGTCTCATAAGGGCTTCTCAGGGTGAAAAATACAACTTGGCTAGGATGAGGACTAGGGATAGCAACTTGGGGACTGATAGCGGGACAGAATCAAAGTTAGCACAGCATGTGTATAGTTGTGATCTGTTGACTACATAGAAGGAAAATGGGGCAGTGGTAGACTGTGATGTTTTCACTAGCAGTGGAAGGCGATTGAGGTTGCAAACGTAAATATCACTGAGCTAACAGTTTTAATATTTACACACATTCAATTGCTGTTGTGCAACAAGTCATCAGTATCATTATCCGTTTCATTTTCTCCCAAGATACATAGATTACAATGGACAAAACATACATTCATAACGTCTCAAATGTGAATTGTCTCCGATTGGCACATAAACAGGCTTTATCACATGTAATTGGAGCAACCTGGAAATAGAATACATTGACTACTGGGTAAGATACTCTATCAGCAATTATTTCCGTAGCAACACCTCGTAGCACATTTCATATTTCACGTATTATTTCAAATCCAACATTTTTTCCAAACATTGTCCTCACTTTATTTTTCACATGGTCTAAAACAGGTGTCATGGGTCTCTGATACAGCTTTCTGGACTTAAGACATTTCAATGTTCGATGCTATTGTTCTGTATGAATTGCAAATCTTCATGTAATCTATTTGAAGCAAGATATTTTACAATTTTGATTGAAGAGCACATACTATCATCAATTACCTGTAAAACAGTATTTTAATATGCTGCATAGAGCCACATTCCTAATGTGCTACTACAGGTTGTTTACATGCGGCGCGGGCAGTCGCCAATGCAGGTTGGTCCCTATTCGTTAGGTATGCAACTGGTATCTGCACGAGTCCCACTATTGGCCCCCAAGATGCTATACTTAGTGATGACAGTGCAAACTCCAACTCTCCAATTGTTAGCAGAAGTGCTGTCTCTCTCTTTCCTCATCCAGGAAACAGTCCCAAGCCAAGTTGGACTGATGTATGTTGTACAGAGGCTGTGCACTGGTTTGCACTGGAGCAATTTTAGACATTTGAGAGGCCTTGGTCTAATATACCATGCCTGGGAACAATTATGAGGAATTCAAAATCTTCTCGGGCTTCTAGCCAGGTAAAAACTTGGCTTGACACCAACGTTTCGAAGAAGTGCATCTTCCTCGTCTTCAGGGTGAACTGATGGTTTGAGCTTGCGGAGACTGGTATTTATAGAGCTGGGATGAAGCTAACATCTGATTGGTTCACGTGATATTATGGCCTGGTATTTAAGATGACTGAGACATGGGCACGGACTTCGTAGAAAACTATTTATAGCAGTTATTCGGCTAATGTTTTGTGTTTGAGCACGCACCTGCTAGAAAATAAGTCTTGGAAGACTGCAGGTACAGGATTAGGTGTTAAGGCTCTTTAACATTGGTGTCCATGCTGAACTTAATTGTAGGCCAGAACCGCGATTTAGCATGGACACCAATGTTAAAGAGCTTTAACACCTAATCCTGTACCTGCAGTCTTCCAAGACTTATTTTCTAGCAGGTGCGTGCTCAAACACAAAACATTAGCCGAATAACTGCTATAAATAGTTTTCTACGAAGTCCGTGCCCATGTCTCAGTCATCTTAAATACCAGGCCATAATATCACGTGAACCAATCAGATGTTAGCTTCATCCCAGCTCTATAAATACCAGTCTCCTCAAGCTCAAACCATCAGTTCACCCTGAAGACGAGGAAGATGCACTTCTTTGAAACGTTGGTGTCAAGCCAAGTTTTTACCTGGCTAGAAGCCCGAGAAGATTTTGAATTAATACGTTGCCAGGAAAGCTTCAGTTCTTATTTTAAATTATGAGGAAGTCACAACATGACTAAGTCTTCTTTCCATTCATTGGGCTTGGGAAAGCTTTCCTTAAAGTGTGAACATTCCCATTACAATACATGTTTCAACTTTGTTGTTCTTGGCCTGATTAGAGTTTTCAGTTGTGAACCAGCCAAGGGTGGAGATAACAGTTAACTGAAAATGAGATAATCTATCTTACTTAATATAAATGACAGATTTAATAAGCAATTACAATAAAAAAAATCTGATGTGTTCCATTCACATGACGTTCTCTACATCTTTGTAACAAATTATTGTAAATAAGCTTGTTCTATCTACTTCATGCTAATCCACATAAACATTAGCTGAAATTGTCTTATTACTTAGTTCTTTATAAGTAGAAGAGAAATAAAGGAATACACTAGGCTAAACCAACAATCAAATGTTTTAAAATGGGTTGCTATGAGATTGAAATCTCTTTCTTTGCATGGCCAGGAGTTGACAAGTTCCTGCATGAGAAATGTTTAACTATTTAACACGAAAACTAATAACAAAAAAATCTCGAAAATGGTCAACAGCATGAAAAAAAATCTGATGTGTTACACTCAATGACTTTCTGTAGCCGCTCTACAAACAAACTTCTTACAAAAGACTATTCTTCTTTCCACAATACGCTAATTAAGATAACATTAGCAGAATGTTCTTATTACTTAGTTCCTTATAAGTAAAAGGGAACTATGGGAATGCACTACGCTAAAGTGATAGTCAAATGTTATAAAAGCAGCCAATTGCTTCTTTGCTTGGCCAGGAGTAGAACAAAAGAAAAACGACACTTCCTGCCTGAGAAAAGTATAAGTACTTTACAATTGAAAACAATAACAAGGAATATCTCGAAAATGGTTACCTTCACAACAAAAACATAAAGGACATAAGTTGTGTGTTTTAATGAGATCTAAATTTTTGTGCAGTAAGTTTTTGTCTATCTTTTATGGTTTAGCAGTTAAGCAAAATTCATCCAGAATAAAGAGGTCTTCAGAGGCTATCCAGAAATTTCAAGATATACATTTTACTTGGAATGTAAATATCTTTAATATACAGGATTTTAATTCAAATCATTAAGAGTTATTTTTGAGAAAATAAAAATTTCCGAAAATGTTTCCACTTAAAGGATAGTTTGTGGCGGTGGAGATTTTCTTGAAAATCTTTGTGTCGCATCCTTGGAAGATACTAAACCTAAATACCAAGTTTGGTATTTAATGGTCTTTTCGTTTTTTAGCTATGCTGTCTACAGACAGATAGACACATACAAGCACAGACAGTTTTCTAAAAATGCTTTTTTCACACTCAAGGGACCCCAAAATATATATTTATGGTGAAATCTTGACACACATTTTTAGGGGGAATACAATACCTTCTCTATCCAAAATGTACATTGTACATAAAGGCTAGAGAAAGTAAAAATGTTTGTGTGTTTTAACGAGATCTACATTTATTTGTATATCTCTTACTGTTTACCAGTTATGCAACATTCATCCAGAATGAACATGTCTTCAGAAGTTATTTCCAGAAAATTCAAGATATACATTTTATTTGTAATGTACATAGCTTTAATATATAGCATTTTAATAAAAATTGTTAGAGCCATTTTTGAGACAAACAACATTTTCAAAAATTTTTCCATTTAAAGGGTAGCTTGAAAATCTTTGTATTGCATCCTTGGAAAATACCAAACTTAAATACTAAATTTGGTATTTAACAATCTTTTAGTTTTGGAGCTATGTTGTGCACGGATACCTTTTTCTAAAAATGCTTTTTGGACTCAGGGGACCTCAAAACATATTTTCCCATACAATCTCGGTATCAAATTTTTGGGTGGAATACAATACCTTCTCTATACACTATGCACTTAGTAGATGTGGAGAAAGTTAAAGAACAGATCATTCTGGGTACAGATGAGGTTTTCATAGTTTGCTTTTGAACAGTACATCTGTGAAGGAATTCTGTGAATCCTGACATCTCTTTATTTATTTATTTTTGGCTTAAAGTTTATATCCTTTAACTGGGTAGATCATATCAGATGGTGAATGAATGCAAAGACTGAAACTAAACTCAAATGGGTCTGTAGAACCAGCTTTCACTTACTCAGGATAAGGGAAAATCCCAGAGAAAATCTTATCTGGGTAACTCACCCTGAGATTCAAACTCAGCACATCTTGAATAGGAGACAGACATATTGCAGTCCACCATTGAGGTAGACTTGATAACGTGTTGTTTTATAGCATGAAAAGCTTCCCTCACAACATTTTTATTTTCTCTATGCGCACTATGTTCAGATTGTATAGAGAAGGTATTGCACCCAAAAATTCAATACCAAGATTTCAACGAAGTATATGTTTTGAGACCCCATGAATCCAAAAAAAGCATTTTTAGAAAAATATCCATGTGTGTGTGTGCAACATAGTTCAAAAATGAAAAGTCCATTAAATACCAAACTTGGTATTTAAGTTCACTATCTTCCAAGAATGTGACACAAAGATTTTCAAGAAAATCCCCCCAAACTGCCAACCACCTTTTACATGGAAAAATTTTAGAAAATTTTGATTTTCTCAAAAATGGCTCTAATGATTTTGATTAAAATATTGTATATTAAAGATATTTACATGACAAATAAAATGTATAACTTGAATTTTCTGGAAATAGTCTATGAAGAAATTATCATCTTTATTCAGATGAATTTTGTGAAATTTTGCATAATTGGTAAACCATAAGAGAGAGCCAAAAACAAAGCACAAAATGTAGAGCTCATTAAAACACATAATTTATGTTATATTCCTTTTTATCCTTGAGTTGACCGTTTTTGAGATATTTCTTGTTATTGGTTTCAGTTTTAATACTTATACTTTTCTCATATGAAAATTTGTCAACTCCTGTCCATACAAACAAAGGAACTTCAATCACATAGCAACTAACTTTGTTTCCTCAATTAGCATGAAGTAAAAAGAAAAATAAGCTTTTTAACATAATTTGTTGCAGAGATGTAAAGAAAGTCATGTGAATGGAAAACATCAAATTTTTATGTTCCAAATAGCACATTAAAATGAAAGAGAAAGCAGTTAACATAAAGTGGGTCATGTTTTTCAGCAATGCTTATTGAAAAGAACACAGGATCGGTTGTGGGACCCAGTATGGCAATCATGGGAGGTGCCTGGACTATGAAGACTCTGTTGGCAAATCCTGTGGGATCGCCCGGATGGTGGAAACCTTCAACATTTGGTGGACAGGTTGGATGGAACATTGTACAGAATGCCAGTCTGCGCAGTCTTCTCTGCCAGAACATCAAGACCAATTGTCATGGCATGCATGTTAGTTTTGCTGTTCCAACAAAGTGTATAAATGAAATTCGTAAAAGAATCATTAGAAAAGAGAAACATGATAAACATCATTCTTAAAGCTCTAGCACTCATCATTCTTGTGATTAGTAATTTTGTTTGTTTTTTGTTTTTAAATTTCAAAATATATTCTGTAGCATTCAGACTGTGAAATTGTTAATTGTTTTTATCTAATATAAGGATATCTACAAAATTTGAGACACACCAATTTCCTTCTTTTTTTTTTTTCCCTTTTTTAAACTATTTTGATTGTTGCACATTCTCAATACTCCCTGCACAGTGTATACACTTTTCCATTCACTGAATCTTTTGAAAGCACTTCTGCCACATGGTTTCTTCAATGATTAAAGCTCCCCTTTCTAGGTGGCAACAGCATCTTCAGGGGTTAAAAAACTTTTCCACGCATGGGTGTTTTTTACCATTGGGAACAGAAAAAAATCAAATAGAGTCAGGTCTGGACTATACAGTGGAAGAGTCAAAAGTTTGACCTCTGTAGACTCCAGGAGCTGAATGGTGATGTTGGCCATGTGTGCAGACACTTCACTTTTGTTGATGAATTGTCATCAGGAAAAATCCACAAGGCTGATTGCTGCTTGGTTTCCAGATAAAACTGATAAATCCAGTGATGACGTCAGAAATCTGTCTAGTCTCTGCCTTGAATCTTGTCAGCATTTTCTCACACCATTCAACACAGCGTGCTTTTGTTGCTCACAAGGAGGAATACATGCAGCATTTTCAAAACTGCTAGCGAACTAACCTCAATACTGCCTCAATTTCTTTAAATGTGTGTGTGTGTAGTGTGTAGCTAAATGCTCAGATTTAGCAACAAAGCCATTCTCCTTTTTGCCTCCCAATATTTTGAGGTCAAGTCTGGATACAGTTTAAGTTGGTCACAGATTGGTATATGTTCCACATTCATTTCTTCTTCCTTGTTGCATAACAGGCAATTTGGAGACGATAGCAATACAATTTAATGTAGGTGTTTGTTGAGACAGCAATGTCTGCAAATGTAATGACTTTTGCAAATGCCTGCAATGTTTACATACATACATAACTTTGCAATCTGTAGATCCTATTATGAGATTAGACTCAAAGCCCAAACTCTAGGATGTAGATCATGTCAACAATTACATTTATTCACATATTTACTTACAAATAATAAGCTGACAATGAATTTTCAGAGGTATCAGTTTTGCATAATTTTCAATTACATGTGTTTCCAAAAACCTACTTGTACACTTGCATTCTTAGAATATTCATATTTATTATTTTTACAATGTTACATTATTACCAGTGTTTTTTGACTGAACGAAATCTACCTCTGTATAGAAGGTGTGAATAATAAGGTATCTTTTTAATTCTGATCTAAACTTGCTTTTGTTCATTTGCAATTCTTTTATAGAAGAGGGAAGTAAATTAAACAAAACTATTCCTTTGTAGTAAACCCCTTTTTGGAATAACTGCAAATTATTTGTTGGTCTATGCAAGTCCTGCTTATGTCTGGTCTCTTTATGAATATCTGTATTTTTGATAAACTTTTTTGGGTTATTTATTACAATAGACAATATGGCTAGAGTATAGTCACAGGCTAATGGTAAAATTCCAAACACTTGAAGATTGGTTTGCAGTTGAGCATCTTTACCCTGCCATTATTCTTATTACCTTTTTTTGCATAATGAATACTTTTTTGACATTCACTGAATTTCCCCAAAATATCATTCCATAGGTCATCAATGAATGAAAATATGCATAATAAGCTGTTTTTATTATGCTCTTATTTATAAGCTGAATTAAAGATCTGATTGCAAAGCATGCAGAGTTCAGTTTGGGTAAGATATAATCAATATGGTGTTTCCAATTCATGTTACGATCAATCATAAGACCTAGGAATTTTGTATTGCAGGCTTCTGCAATCTGATTATTTTCATATTCTATCCTTAGGTCTGTGATGTTTTTATGCTTTGTGCAAAACTTAATGTAGCTAGTTTTTTCAAAGTTTATGTGGATTTTATTACTTTCAAACCAATAATTATTTTTCCTCAGTCATCAGCATTGCTGGATGCCTGCTTCCTGAAACCATCAGAAGATTAGAAAGAACAATGTCCCGAAATCTGTCCAAGACTGTGGGACTGGTTTAGCCCACTTTTAAAGCCATAGAAAAATCATCAAACAAAAATGATCTCATTCCAGCTTCATTGCAGCAACTGTGTTGTTGAATTCCTGGAGTGAGAGAGTCATAACTTCATCCCACACTCAATTTCACTTTCTCACATCTCAAAACTTTCGTAGTGAACCTCATACTTTTATAATGTATAAAATTGGGACCTTCTCTATACTTCTGATTTTCCCGAGCATAAAGAGTTTACAATAGCACAGTTTGCTGATATAACTGTGCATGCAAGGATGATATTCCTACATGTTCCAGCAAGCTTCAGGAATTTAGCAATTAAATCCAAAATTGGAGCTGCAATAGAGAATAAACGTGAAACTCTATAAGTCAAAAACTTGTTTTGTTTACGTATAAATGTAATACTACTGACCACAGACTGACATGGAATATGCATATAACAAGATCACCATGGTACATGTGCAATACAGTTCTGTATTATGACTTCCATAGGTAACAACGTTCCTCCACATGACTTCCAAGAACTTGAAAAAAATCATCGTAGTCCTCTTGTTCAGCAAATACCAAACCATTTACCCCACTCAGAAGACTAAAACATCACAGGACTTACAAATTTAGCCACAGAACATCCTCAGGCTTATCGTTAACACATGTGCCTTACTTGTGTTTTTTGAATTTCATATGTATGCACAACTACAATATATTCAATTATACAATTAAGTTATCTTATGAGGGAAAAAAATAAATAAACAAATAAAATAAAATTGTTCTGAAATGTTTTGGCTATGAAAATAAAAATTAAATTGTATTCAAAGATGTAAAACTGTGTGTCAATTACAGCATCCAAACAAGTAATTTGTATGGATGCTATTTTCTATAAAATTACAATTTATTAAATAGATTAGGAAATTTTAATAAATATTTTAGCTAAATATTATTTTATATTTTCATTTAAGTTTTAATGTCCTATGCAGTAATACATGAAATATTTATAAATGGAAGACTTTATTATTCTGAACACAATATTACTCAGTTATCTGTAGTAATTTCATCAGATGTTTTAATAATATATATTTTATTCAACTTTTGGAAGTTTCCTACAATTTCAAGGTTTTGCCAATTCATCTATTACAAAATACATTTCTACAACTTAAATACAGAGGTAACATAATTTATTGGAAATATTATTCTGAGCAGAGCTTAGCATGTGTTGCTGCCTTAAATGCAGATTTTTTCCTCTTTCTCCTATTCTCTCCCCCTCTTATCTTCTCACTGTTAACTTTGCATGACGACAAGTTTTTGAAAAATCTGATGTGTTCCAGTCACATGACTTTGTCTACAACTCTGTAACAAATTATTGTTAAAAAGCTTATGCTTCTATCTACTTTATGATAATTGAGATAAACATTAGCAGAATTAATTCTTTCCTGTAAGTAGAAGGAATATGCTGGGCTAAAACGATAGTCAAATCTTCTCAAAGCTGATTGCCATGTGGATGAAATCTGTTTCTTTGCATTGCTAGTAGTTGACATTGGGTGTGAAAGGCTGCTTAATTTTGCTCAGAGACCTGTCAGACTTGATTTTCTTTTATGAGCCATAAATCTGACATGGGACCAACAGCTTTACTTCCTTTCTGAAGGAAGCCATGCTAAGGATTTTTACGCCCAAAAAAATCCATCATTCTCCGCCAGGTTTGAACCGGCAACCTTGGGCATGGTAACCATTACACCATGGAGGGCAACAAACTCCATGAAAAAAAAAAAAAAATGTATATAACATAAATTGTGTGTTTTAACAAGATGTACATTTTTTGTGTAGTAAGTTTTTGTCTATCTCTTATGGTTTACTAGTTATGCACAATACAGCAAAATTCATCTAGAATAAAAAGGTCCTCTCATGCTATTCCCAAAAAATTCAAGATAATTTTATTTGCCATGTAAATATCTTTAATATACAGTACTTTAAACAAAATTCTTAGAGTCATTTTTAAGAAAATCAAAATTTTTGAAAAATTTTCCATGTAGACGGTAGTTTGGGTTGGGCATCCCTGTAAGATAGTAAACTTAAATACCAAGTTTGGTATTTTACCGACTCTTCAATTTTGAGTTATTGTGTTCTCAGACATACATATGCAGACCTTTTTCTAAAAATTTCTTTTTTTTTAAAACAGGGGACCCTAAAATATGTACTTCCAGTAAAATCTCAATATGGAATTTTTGGGTGGAATGCAATACCTTCTCTATACACTATGCACATAGTATGTGTAGAAAATATAAAAATGTAATAAAATCTGTTAATATGTAAAAGATAATGCTAGTAACGTTAAGCAGCACAAATAAGCATAGATATAGTATTAAAACAGTTTTTACTAGGGTGTTAATACACAAAATTTCAGATGTGTTACATTCACATAACTTTCATTACTTAAATCTTCTACAGCTTATGTTTACAAAAGTTTATTCTTCTATTCATTTCTTGCTCATGGAAATAAACTTTCAGTACATATTTTGTTTTAGTATTAGACAAACACAGAGAGAGGTAGATTTTTTAAATCATGTTGCTGTATGATGGCTTTGAAATTCTGAAATTCCATCCTTTTACATGACCTCAGTGACTGATGGCACTTTAGCTCAGTTGATAGAGCATTTGTCTATTGTATGAGGGGCCTCAGGTTCGATTCCCTGTTGAGAGTGGCAATTTTTTGCCAGCTAAAATTATTTTCCTAGTAGTCTGGAAGTATAAATGAGAGAGTGAACACGAGTGTATGTAATGTATAAAATTCAAAGAAAAACTAGAAACCCAATCACTACTGCATATACTCTGTGAAGTTAATATGGGAAAGCTGGTACTGAAAGAGAAGTGAATGGTTTGTTACCACCATCTGGTGGCAAAAATTATTAGTGTGTGAGTGTAGCAGAAGAAATAATTTGTAATGAACAAACATGTGTTGTAAGGTTTGCTTTTTCAATTGTTTATTTTTTTTTATTTACTTCTACTAAGCTTCTTAGGAATAAAAATATACAAGGAATATGGTTAAGTGTTCAGCCCAGCTATTAACTTATACAGCTTCTATTAGCTACACATTAATTTCCCTTAAAATTATACCTTGTTCATTTCTCTTTTTAATGAACAATTCCATTTCTTTTTAACTTTGTACAACATTTGTTCAGTTTTCATACAGTCTTTACTAACATTTTTAATTAATGCAATCTATTTATCCATTTTAAGCCATTTCTCATTTATACATTTTCTCCATAGCTCTGTCCCTTCACACTCCAATATTATGTGCTCTGTGTCTTATTTTCTCCCACATATTGGGGAGCACTATTTTGTGGAAAACCTTTTCTCATCCCTTACAGCCTCCATACACCTGCTCTCACCCATGCTATACCCTCTCTTTGTTCTTTACAACTGTTTATAGCAGATAATATCTAGAAAAAGAATGGGATATTGATTCTGTGTACTTCTGCAAGAATTATTTTTGGCAGAAGGATGCAAGATATTTCTTTAGATTCTTCAATGATTCAGAAAGGTAAGTGGTTTGTAAACAGAAGGTTTTAATACAGATTTATTGCAAAATAGTAGCTTCACTGTCAGAACATGTCCGGAGCTTAAACTTTAGGTAATATGTATAGAACATAATTCTTATTCTGCTGTTTCTTGCTTTTCTCTTTTAAATGTGACAAATGGGTAAATAAATGCTATTACATCTTTAAAACTAAATGGGCAAAGTGTAAGAATATTTATCAATAAACAGTAGTGTACAGCCAGGCAGGAGATTCTACTGAATGTAAGGCAACTTGAATATGGTTCTTCTTGCGGCAGATGTTCATACTTGATTGTTGGAGTAAGTATCGTATTTAAGCAGCGATATAAGCCATCTTTGTTTTCTTTACCCCAACCATTACTGCTCTATGTAGAGGTCACTGTGATAGCTTTCTCTTGTAGGGTGTGCTATGGCTTCAATGTAGGTTCAGCAGTCAACTATGTCAATCTTGTATAATAGCATGAGTTGGGATAATGAAACATATCTCACTTAAAATGAAATTTACAAAACATATGTTTCAAGGGTGTTTGCCCTCTTCTTCTGTTGAAGTCCAACTGGTGGCTGGGAGTTGTACTCTATAGTCTGTTATGGTGGAGACATCTGGTGTTTTCAGCAGAAGCTCGAACTCGTGTGGGAGTATTACAAAATTCATGAGCTGGTCTTTGTGTTGTGTGATGAAAATATTCTCCCAGAAGCAGCTGGGTTGTTTACAGGTTTAAGCAACTTTATTCATTTCATGGGTGATGTCCAAAAATGGTGTGCCACTGCCAATTTATCCATCTGTTTTTGTTTGAAGTGTCTGAAATGTTCTTTTAACCTTGTTTCCATTATTTCACCAATTTAACATTATTTGCAGTCCTTACAATCAATTTTGTAGATGCCTGATCTCTGGTTTGTAGGTATGGGGTCTTTGATATCTGTTTTCAGTGCACTTTTTTTATATTGAATTGGTTACTTGAAGCTAAATTTATGTTGTATTTCTTGAAAACTTTTTGAATTTTTTTTTTCTGCTGTTGGATGATAGGTGAATTGGTGAATTTTTTATATGTAACTTTTGGTTTTTGTGTGGACAGAGTTGTAATGTTACTTTCTTTTTATGTTTTTCAATTTTTTTGTCAATTAACATAAGAAGAAATTAACCTTACAACAAATCTGTCCACAATGATGCAAACACATGAAAAATAAACATAATACACTGTTTAAAGTACTTTAGATATTACCAGTACTGTTTATCAAGAATTCTGATGCTTTTTACCGGTTTCAAAATATTCTTAACTTTTCTACACAATCATAACACTAGTATAAAAAATGTCATTTTGGCTTTGCAATGATTGAATTCATTGTGTAAATTCTAACAATTTGAATTGCCTCATGTAAAATGGGGACACTTTCATTGTTTAGACCTACTTCATCATTGTATCAGCAAATCGTAGAGAACCTGTGGAAGAATGACCTTGATGACTGTATTGTTAACATGTGTGTAGCAATTATGCATTCTAAAATACTGATTCCTAACCCAGCAAGTCATTTGTTTTATACTGCAACAATAAGGATATAGCATGCATAATACATATTAGCATAGCATAAACATAATGTACAAGGGCAGATTGAGAAGTAACGCACAATAATTTTTTTCTGCCTTGGTATTGCAGTGGAATGTTGCAATTTAATACAGACACACTTTGAAGTTTTTAATACAGAGAGTAGTTTTTGTTTCCTGTGCAGCTCTAGAGAGAGAAGTGTGAACTATGCAACAAAGATGGCATGCATGCTACTGTTGTCCATGTGAGAAGAGCAGAGAGGTGTGGTTTAATATTTGTTGGCCAAAGGGCATAAACCGAGTGCAATTCACAGGGTCATGTGTGTATGGGGATGATTGGACTGTAGCAATGTATCCAGATGGTGTGCATTCTTCCCAGAGGGCCGTGATTTGCCATGCTCTGGGAGGCCGGTAAAAGTTGCAACCCTGTAGAATGTCAGAGACATTGAGGGAACAGTTTTGAATGACCAGCATGTGCAACTGTGAACCTTATTGCAACAGTTCAACATTTCCTATAGTGCAGGGTACAATATTGTTCATGACACCTTGAAAATTACATACACTTGGTGCTCATTGGGTGTCTAAGAACCTGACCGACAACCACAAGAGCCAGCGAATGACAACAAGCTAGATTCACTTAATGCAGATTTTCTGAAAGGAATCGTCACTGCTGATGAGTTGTGGGCAAGCCACTACACGCCCAAAACAAAGCAGGCAAGTATGGAGTGGAAACATGCTGGTTCCCCAGTAAAGTGACTCAATCTGCTAGGAAAGTGCTTGTGACAGTGTTCTGGGATATGCAAGGTGTTTTATTGGACTTTACTGAACACAGGACCCCTGGGAATGCTGCAACCTACATCAAAACTTTGGTGAAGTTGCATCGTGTCCTTCATGACAATGCTTGCCCCCATGTTGCTGCTGCTGTTTTGTCAGAAAAACACCAAATTTGGTTGGGAGGTGCTCTAGCATCCATCATACAGTTTGGACCTTGCACCGCGAGATTTTCATCCGATTGGTCCCATGAAGAAATTCCTGGCCGGCCAACGCTTTGCGACAGATGCAGAAGGGAAATCAGCAGTCGGCAGATGGCTATACTCTGGGCATATTGAAACTCTTTTATCATGATGGGGCAAATGTATTGAGAAAGTTGGTGACTGTTGAAGAGTGGGTAAAAACAGAAAGTTTATTTGTGATTTTGATTTACTTTTCAACTACTAAACTTTTTTGTAAAAAAAATATTGTGCATTACTTTTGATCCATCCTCATATAAATGAGTATGTAAATTAATAATTCATATATGGGGACCAAAAAATGTGACATATTATTGGGAAAATAAATAACCAATCAGCATAATTTAGCTAAATATTAATGGGCAAAGTTTGGCACCTAAACATTTAATGCATATCTGCAAAAAACATAAATGATATTCAACTGTGGTCTGAGTGGCTCAATTGGTTAGGAGTTGGTCTTCTAATCTTAAGGTTGCTGTTCAAATCTGGCCCAGAGTGATGGTTTTTAAAAAAGCTTAAAAATGACAACCCTGTATCAGTAGATTTACTGGTATGTAGAACTCCTGCAGGACAAAATTCCAGCACACTGGCAGCACTGATGATCCTGGAATTGACAGCATTAATAATTAATCTTTTTTATTTGGTTTTCCTTTGAGATTCAATTGTATTTATTTAACACCAGTAAGTGGTTTGAAGTGCATAGCTCATTTCTTTATTAATATCACATTGGACAAAGTGAAAAAGAAAATACTCCAATTAAACACAAATGTTTTAACTCATTTATAAAAAAGATAAATTTTTTGGCATTGTCACATTGAAATGTAGGAATTTATAAACATAAAATATCTTATTTCTATATGAACAATACATATCTGGATCCAGACTAACTTATATGCTGATGTCAATAAAATAAACTGATCCACCATAAGTCCTGTAATTCTTGCCCATTTTGCAGGAGTGAACACAAGCTTCTTACAAACATTCCCTTTTAATTATGCTATGCATATTAATAAGCATGTTACAGAAGTGACATACATCTATTGCAAATATATTATATTCTGTAATTATATATAAAGTAATTATGCGCCCAAAGGCATGCACCTACCTTGCCAGTCTGAATTGTTGGCTTGCTTTACCTAGCTCCCACACATGGTCACACCTGTGTGTAAAGAACACATACAATAATGATTTCCACACCTGGAAGCTTTTTGTTGTATAATCATGAGCTTTATAAACACAGCTGGAAGGGCAGAGGAAGTCAGTTTCAACAGCGACTTTTAAAAGTGCAGTTGGACAAGAGTGTGTTAAAACAAATGACAACTGAGGAACTAATGGTCAGCGAGAAATTTCCTTATGATTGGCACTAGTGGGGTGTGTTGTCTGCTGGCAGGGGCTCATCAGATTGCTGACCAATCATAATGTAAGAATGCATAACCATCCAAGAGATTATGTCAATGGGGTTGCAACGCCTATGGGCGCAGTGGAAATTCATGTGTGCATTATTATGCATGACTGATCTGACTGTTTTATTTCATTCTGTGAAATGTTGGGTTGTGTTATACACAGTGATTTCGTAAAGATTTACATTTATAATCATTAGTATCTAACACTGTTCTTGTTCTCATCCCAGAACTATGAGTGACACTATGATTTGAAAATGTCTTATAGCCGTTGAAGTTACGCTAGCTGAAATGAACAGATGAGGTAACTATTGAGAAATGAGGAAAGGTAATTCAACATACGAGAAGTGTGATAGAAAATGCATGGAAAGAAGGCATTTTAGAGCAGTGGAACATGTGGCGCTGCAGACAGACAGCAAGTAAATAAGGCAACAGTGCACCGAGACAGCCATGTGTCAGCAGGAATGTCAATCACAAAGTAATTTCTCACCAATTATAGTACTGGAGCAACAAGCAATAAAAATTGTTGTCAGCAATTTGAAATAAAAGCATTTGTTACAATATGCATTGTGCAGCATTGACAAACACTCAGATATACATTTATTTTTATTCTTCCATTTAAACCTTGCCTTTAACTGCATGATATCTGTGACATTTCCCTTTGAAACATATTTCCTATTGGCAACTTGTGATTGGTTGTTGTTGGGTTTCTATTTTTCTTTAATTTCATTCATTAGATCATAAGCACATTCACATTCTCATTCATAATTTCAGATTCTGGGGAGGATGGGTATATTCTTGGCAAGAGAAAAATTCCATACACCCCAGCCAGGAATCAAACCTGGGACTTGTCATATAACATTCAGTATCACAAACTATAACCATGTGTATTATTGGTTATGACTAGGGCTCAGAAGTTGAGAACCTATAAAACTGCCCTAAAATATCTTTAAAAGAACATAATAATTGGAAAAAAGTACAAATATCTTAAACAAGCTATTAATTTTAGTTTGAATTACATACTTAAACAAGGAATATAGTGCAAAAGCTATGAAAGAAACACAGATAAGTTCTACCAAGTTGTGGCAGTTCCTATAGTTTTCTCCCTCTTCCCACTGGGAAATAACCATTACAAACAAAAGACAATCCTGTACTAGGGGCGAGAAGCACTGTAGTAAAATCTGTTTCCTGGAGACTTCGCTTGCAAGTCGAGAACTGTGCCTCATTAAGGGACCAGTAAATGGAAGACTTGGCAACAGAGAGGATTGGTTTCCAGCTGCAGACACCCTAATTTCAAACTTTAAAGTCAGGGAAGAAAAGTGGGGCAGGGTTATCATGTTTTAAAAATACTGTACCATGCAACAAGGATATGAATACTGGGTTTCCATGCAAAATGATAAAAACAGGATTCAGGCTGCAAAAATGAAATCTGTTTATAGTATCAAAGGGTGTACCAGAGAAGACCTCTAAACAAATGAATTTGATTATTTATAGATTCTTGATGTACATAAATACAAAAATGTTGCAGTGAAAGATTGATGCACTTATAGCTGGTTTCACCAACTGATGTTAATTTTAACAAAATCTTCATTGAACAGTGTTAACTCTTGCTGAACTCTGTGTTAACACCCCTATACCCTTTTGTAAAGGTGCTTGTCAAATGTTAGGAGATTGGCTGCTGCAAACCAACCTGTTAATGTGTTGGTCTGATCCTTCTGGTCCAGACTGATGCTTCTTAAAAGCAACAGCCTAATGTCACTATATTTACTAGCATGTAAAAGAAATCCTCCAGGACAAAATTCCGGCAAACCAGCACCATTGATATGATTTTGGCAATTGACAGTACAATAAACAAGTTTTTTGTATCTGGTGTTTTTATATGCTATCTATTCTTATCCAAAGAAGAGACGGGCATCACAATAAATTTGAAAATCTGGAAACGGAGGAATTTTTAAAGCAAAACAGACTATCCAAAGTGGTTGCAAACCTGCTTTTATAGAAAATATGAGAGGTTAGAATATTACTAATAGAAACATGCCACATTAATTAATCTGATAATTTATGCCAGTGGCACTTTTCATTTAACAGTAAGTAATCACTTTGATATTTCCAAAACTGCCATTTTGCATTTATATGAAAGACTTCCGAAACACTCCCTTCAAGAAGCAAAAATATTTTTGTTGATGTCTGCTTGATCCTTAATCAAAGATAACACATTTTTTCCCAGTTTGATTTCAATATAGTTTAAAATGATTCTAATGCTCTTCACAACCATGTTCTACATTAGTTCAATATTTCTGTTGCTTGTTGCACCTGAAAGAAACATTTGCATTGCAATTAAATTTGCTGCAGCTTTTCTTTCAGGCTGCTCCCTTATACTTTAAAATCTGTTCGCAGTTTTGCATTTGTTAATTCCTCCACCAGTTCTCAATAACTAACACGTTTTTGAAAGGTGAAATATTCATTAGTTCCTCTGCACTTAAATGTTTCATTTACAAAGCAACTCTTACCTCAAAACATCAGGAAAATCATATAGCAATTGTCTATGAATGTAACTAATTCTCTGCTACTGAAAGAGCAATTAGAGGTCGTCTTTCTTCACAATATGTTTTCCAAGCATCAAGGAAGGATATGTAAATTTCAAATTTGTGGGTACAGCAGACTTTGTGCACTTCATTTTGCACTGGAAAAAAGATTTCTCTCAAGATTAAAATACAAATAGAGAATTTTCTTTCACATCTGTGGTTTGCCTAATGTTGTATGAGGAGCCATTGGTAAAACAGAAAGAGTCTGGTTTAGCTGCACTTTTCCCTCCTATCACACACACCTATTGGTGCATTTTAGTCTTCCCCTTTCTCCTGCCCTTCATGTGAATTTCTGCGCAAATTTAGATTAGATAAAACTTTTACAACAATGTGCTATACTAGACAAAAATGTTATCATTGCAGTTATGCTGCCATTGCCACATACACATACCAGAACATTTTTGTTTCTATTCTCCCCCAAGCCATTTCTGCACAAATTTGGATTAGGTTAAAAGAAAAAGACTTAAGCTGGTCCCTTAGTTTGTTTAAAATATATGTGCAAAACAAATTTTGTTTTATATCATGTCTTTTTTAATATATAATCTATTAAATTTCCAAAATTCAGTTCTGAAATTCTTGCATTTGGATAAATACAGTACTTTTATAATATTTGAAAACATTACATTATATAGTATAACTTTTTATATATATATATATATACATATACATGGTGTATAGAGGAAGTATTGTAATCCACCCAAAATTTTGATACAAAGATTTCTCCAGAAATACATATTTTGAGACCCCTGGAAAAAAAAAAATTAAAAATACATTTGTATGCTAAGAGTAAAAACATAGATTACACTTAAACTTCACTCTTGAAATAAAGTAACTTACTTCAAACATGTTTCGGTGGCATGTTTGTATGTGTGTCTGTGGGCAGCATGGCTCAAAAATGAAAAGTCCATTAAATACCAAAATTGATATTTAAGTTCATTATCTTCCAAGGATATGACATGATTTTCAAGAAAATATCCTAACCTCCAACTGCCCTTTGCATGGAAAAAATTTCGAAATTTTTGCTTTTCTCAAAAATGGCTCCAACGATTTTGATTAAAACCTGTATATTAAAGATATTTGCATGACAAAATGTGTATCTTGAATTTTCTGGGAGCTGCCTCTGAAACCTCTTGATTCTGGATGACTTTTGCAAAACTGGTAAACCGTAAGAGATAGAAAAAAACTTACTGCACAAAAAATGTAGATCTCGTTAAAACATACAATTTATGACATATACATTTTTACTTTCTCTAGCCCCATATTAACAATGTACATAGAGATAGAGAAGTATTGTATTCCACCCAAAAGTTCGATACGAGATTTCACCGGAAATTTTAGGGTCCCCTGTGTCCAAAAAAAGCATTTTCACAAAAAGGTCCATGTATGTGTGTGTGTGTCCGTGAGTCTGTGAACACAATAATTCAAAAACGAAAAGTTGGTAAAGCACCAAACTTGGTATTTAAGTTTAGTATTTTTCCAGGGATGGGACACAAAGATTTTGAGAAAAATCTCCCCACCCCAAACTACCCTTTACATGGAACTTTTTTCGAAAATTTTGATTTTCTTAAAAATGGCTCTTAACAATTTTGATTAAAATATCGTATATTAAAGATATTTAGCAGACAAATAATATGTATATCCTGAATTTTCTGGGAATAGCTTCTAAAGACCTGTTTATTCTGGATGAATTTTGCTTAATTTGGTATAACTAGTAAACCGTAAGAGATAGACAAAAACCTACTGTACAAAAAATGTAGGTCTTGTTAAAATACACAAGTTATGTCATATACATTTTTCTCGTGGAGCTTACAGTTTTCGAGGTATTCATTGTTATTAGTTTCAGTTGTGTAGTGCTTATACTTTTCTCAGACGGGAGTGTGCAGTTTTCTTTTGTTCTACTCCTGGCCCAGAAAAGAAGGGATTTGTAATGACAATCGCATAACGACAGCTTTTAAAACATTTGATTATGGCTTTAGCCTAGTGCATTCCCTTATTTTTTCCTACTTATAAGTAACTAAGTAATAAGAACATTGTGCTAATGAGTACCTCGATTAGCAAGATGCAGAAAGAAGAATAATCTTATGTACAAAGTTTGTAGAACAGCTAGAGAAAGTCATGTGAGTGTAACACATCAGATTTTTTTCGTGGAGTTGACCATTTCTGAGATATTCCCTGTTATTGGTTTTAAAATACTTAAAATTTTTCTCATAAGGGAAGTTGTTAACTTCTAAACATTCAAAGAAATGACTTTCAATCAAAGTATAACTAGCTTTAAAATTATTTGACTATTGCTTTAGCCTAATGAATTCCCTTCTGCTTATAAGGAAGCAAGTAATAAGGCCATTTCTGCTAATGTTTATCTCAATTGGCATGAAGTAGATAGAAGCTTAAGAGATGTAGAGAAAGTCATGTGAATGGAACACCATTTTTATTTTAATATTGATTATTGAAATCTACCCTTAACATATGTAATACCCAAATGTTATGTTGTAAAATACAGTTAAACTTTTTTGCTTGAAAAAATACAAAATTCTGGTTGTATGAGACACACAGTGCAAAATCTATTTGTAAAATAATTGTTGTGTTTATAAATATTTCTTTTAGATTGCTAAATTAATCTATATAAATCACAGTTTTCTGAATTAAGAAAGGCCAGTAAAATGTAGTAAAAAAGTGGTAAAGTTACAAAAAAGTCATCAAGACTTAAAAGAAGGCCAAAAAAAAAAAAAAGGTTAGGAAGATCAATAAAGGCAAAACAGGAAAGATAAAATCAAAGATTTTATGGCATACAGATGACCCAAAAATTCACATATATGTTGGGGCCTAGTCTTCAGCCATTCAAACAGAAAATAATTTTTCTTCAACTTCTGAGCCCTACTTATCACATTAAATCTAAAGAAACAATACATTAAACCATTAATGGGAATGTGCAGTGAAGTAACTAATCAATTAAGAGTAAAAACACAGCATCACATTCAAACTTCACTAGGTGAAATAAGTAACTTACTTAATTAAACAATAGATGTTTTAGATATGTCCAAGAATGATGAAAGGCATTAATCCGAGTAAACTTTGACATAATGCCATATTTCTGAGGAACATGCAGCACCTTACCTCATATTTCTCTCCACCATAACCTTTCTATCAACTGGGGAAAATGCTCTACTTCATAATTGTATCTTATGTATAGCGCTGAAATGCATGGTTTATCCTTCGGATGCTCTTTTGTTTCCTATACCACCTACCTATTGTAGGTTAAAAGAAAGTATTGTATTGCATCCAAAACATCAATATCAAGATTTCACCACATACAGGTTGAAAAGAAAGAAAGTAAAAACAGACACCTTTAGAAAAGCGTGTGCATGTGTATCTGAGAACATCATTACCCACAAACACAAGATCTAATGAATACCAAACTTGGTTTTTACTTTCAACCAGTACAATGTACATACTAGGTAGAGCAGGTATTGTATTCACCCAAAAATTTGATACCGAAATTTCACCAGAAATATATTGTGAGGACCCTCAAATCAAATAAAAAGAAAAAGAATTTTTAGAAAGATATTTAGTATCTTCTAAGGATGCAAGATTAAGATTTTCAGGAAAATCTCCCCCCCCCCTCAACCCAAACTATCCTTTATATGGAAGATTTTTCAAAATTTTTGATCTTGATTAAAATACTGGATGTTTTACATGACAAAATGTATATCTTGAATTTTCTAGGAATATCCTCTTCATTCTGGATGGCTTTTGTATAACTGGTAAACCATAAGAGATAGACAAAATACTACAAAAAAATCTGACGTGTTCCATTCACATGACTTTCTCTACTTCTGTGTAGCAAATTATTGTTAATAAGCTTATGCTTCAATTTACTTCATGCTAATCGAGAAAAAATTAGCATAAATAGTCTTATTACTTGCTTCCTTGTAAGTAGCAGCGAAATATGGGATATATGATCTACCTGCAGTAATAAACAACGCCTATCCAGTTCTTTTTGCGGATGTCACAAATATTGTAATTAAAGAACACAATGTCAATCAGTTCCCAAATTCATCTAATAACATTTTCAAAACACTAAATGATTGGTTTGAAAGTAATAAAATCCACATAAACTTGAAAAAACTAGCTATATTAAGTTTTGCACAAAGCATAAAAACATCACAGATCTAAGGATAGAATATGAAAATAATCAGATTGCAGAAGCCTGCAATACAAAATTCCTAGGTCTTATGGTTGATCATAACATGAATTGGAAACACCATATTGATTATATCTTACCCAAACTGAGCTCTGCATGCTTTGCAATCAGATCTTTAATTCAGCTTATAAATAAGAGTATAATAAAAACAGCTTATTATGCATATTTTCATTCATTGATGACCCATGGAATGATATTTTGGGGAAATTCAGTAAATGTCAAAAAAGTATTCATTATGCAAAAAAAGCTAATAAGAATAATGGCAGGGGAAAGATGATCAACTCACTGCAAACCACTCTTCAAAGTGTTCGGAATTTTACCATTAGCCTGTGAATATATTCTAGCCATATTGTCATTTGTAATAAATAACCCAGAAAAGTTTACAAAAAATACAGATATTCATAACAAAGAGACCAACATAGGCAGGACTTACATAGACCAACAAATAATTTGCAGTTATTCCAAAAAGGGGTTTACTACAAAGGAATAGTTTTGTTTAATTCACTTCCCTCTTTTATAAAAGAATTGCAAATGAACAAAAACAAGTTTAGATCAGAATTAAAAAGATACCTTATTATTCACACCTTCTATACAGAGGAGGATTTCATTCAATCAAAAAACACTGTTGTAAATATAATCAACACGAATTTTCTAAGAATGCAAGTGGTAGGCTTTTGGAAACAGACATGTAATTGAAAATTATACAAAACTGACATCTCTAAAAATTCATTGTCAGAGTTCATTTGTAAGTAAATGTATTAATAAGTATGCGTAAATGTAATTGTTGACATGATCTACATCCTAGAGTTTGGGCTTTGAGTCTTAGCTCATAATAGCATCTACAGATTGCAATGTGTGTGTGTGTGTATGTAATGTATGCGTGTATCATAGGTTAAAGTGAAGTCAAAAGCTGGTTACTAGGTGACTTAAGTTCCTTTGTTTGTATGGACATGAGTTGCCAAATTCTTGTATGAGAAAAGTACAAGTCTTTCAAAGCTAAAACCAAAAACAAGGAATATCTCAAAAACGATCAACTCCTCAAAAAAAAAATTTATATAACATAAATTGTGTGTTTTAATGTGGTCTACATTTTGTGTAGTAAGTTTTTGTCCATATCTTACGGTTTAGCAGTTATGCAAAATTTCGTAAAATTCATCCAGAAGTCATCAGAGAATATTCCCAGAAAATTCAAGATATACATATTATTTGTCAGGCAAATATCTTTAATATTCAATATTTTAATCAAAATCGTTAGAGCTATTTGTGAGAAAATGAAAATTTTCAAAAAAAGTTCCATGTAAAGGGTAGTTGGGGGTGGAGGGATTTTCTTGAAAATCTTTGTGTCGCATCCTTGGAAGATACCAAACTTAAATACCAAGTTTGGTATTTAACAGTCTTTTCGTTTTTGAGCTATGCTGTCCACAGGCACACACACACACACCAGTTTCCAAAAATGCTTTTTTTGGATTCAGGGGAACTTAAAACATGTGTTTCTGGTGAAATCTCTGTATCAAATTTTTGGGTGCAATACAATACCTTCTCTATATACTATGTACATAGTATGTTTAGAGATAGTAAAAATATATATTGTTAAAACACACATTTTGGTAATACAATTCTTGTTTTGTTTTTATATTTATTATTATTTTTTTGAGAAGTAAACTATTTCCAAGATATTCCTTGTAACTGGTTTTAATTTCAAAATACTCAAAACTTTTCTCAAACAGGAATTTAACACTCCTGTTTCTTTACCCCTGACCATGGAAAGAGAGCCAAATTTCAACAACATATCAATCAGTTTTCAAAATATTTGATTATCACTTTAGTCAAGTGAATTCCCTCATTTCCCTTCTACTGATGATGAACTAAGCACTATGGCCTTTATGCTAAGTTTTTTTAAAATTATGTTTACTTTTAATGCCCTTTAATCTGTTAGGTCATACTGGATGGTGGATGAAATTATGCTCAAATGAGCCTTGAGGATAAGGAAAAACCCCGGAAAGCACCTTATCCAAGTTGTTCACCCTAATAGAGTTTCAAATTCAAGACCTCTTGAGTATGAAGCAGACTGGCTACCCCCCCCCTACAATACAGAGGCTAAAATTTATCTTAATCAGTATGAAGTAAATAGAAGAGTAAGTTTTTGTAAGAATGGTTTTTACAGAATAACTAGGAAAAGTAATGTGAATGGAACACCAGATTTTGAAAAATAAATAAATAAAAAAAAAATCCCACACTCCAAACAACCCTTTACATGGAAATATTTCTGAAATCTTTGATTTTCTCAAAAACTAATTTTTATTAAAAGAAATGTTTTTGGTTATTTACATCTTGAATAAAATGTATATCTCGAATTTTCTGGGAATAGCCTGTGAAGTCCTCTTCAATCAAAGGGATTTTATACAATTTGTAAAACACTAAAAGATAGACAAAATGTTTTTATGCAAAAAACGGTTATCTTTTTAAAGGTGGCTGAAGAAATTTAGATTTTCCACAATAATTTTAATGCTATATGCTTCATATTGTACACTCTAATAATTCTAAGTTTATAAAACATTTTGTTTAAAAATATGATTGTTTCAAAATCTATCTTCTTGTACAACTTTTGAGTAAAATGACAATGTTTTTAAAATACCATAGAAGCAAAGTGAAAAGCTTTAAACTTCAGATTTTCAATACCCAAATTGCAAAGGATGAAAAAAATTTATATCCACAGTAAAAGCTACACTTCTAAAATATTTGCTGTTCCTAAAAAGGCTCTATTTTTTTATTTAAAAAAACTAATGCTCTAATAAAAAATTGCATGTTTAATTTTATTAAGAAAATGTTTGGAAAGATATAGTTAAAGTTTCAGCTTTCCAACATGTAATTTAACCTGGTAGGTCACATAGGATGGTGAATGAAATCAGTGAAATAACACTCAAATGATCTCAGGGTCCATGAGGCTTAAAGTTACTTGACGTTTGTCTTCTTGGGGAAAGCCCAGTAAAAATTCTTATCCAGGTAAGCAAGATTCAAACTTGTAACTTCTTCAAACATGTATTTTGTAGATTACATTAAGTTTTGAATGTGCAGTTGTTATAAAAATTGAAGTCTAGAAAAATAACCTTTCACCTCCCAAAAACATAATATATTTTAAAAATAATTTTTTGTGGCAGCAGTCTTAACTGGAATGTCCTTTATTATAAGTTTTCAATATTTTATAGCAATGTTGCTGTTGAGGTGTTTCTTGTAATATTATCAAAAGAGTATGACTTTTAAGAACAGCAAATAATGTTCTGTTGTTACATATAGAGCTTGGTCTCCTCTATCCCACTTGTATAACAAAATGCGTAATGAAACTAGTCTGCAAATGTTTATCTTAGATAAATAAGAAAGGGTAGTGCTGCAAGTGCTTACTAAGGAGAAATTAGTTAAGCCGCATGAATTGCACACTCAAAAATCTCTGCAATCACTTTCATAGGAAATCACAATTTTAATGAACTCGGTACGGTGATCCTATTATTACTGAAACTACATCTATCACCTTTGGGCTGCCTCTGTGGTCAAATGCACAGTGTTCTGGGTTCAATTTCTGGCTGGGGAGAGGAATTTTTCTTTATCCAGAATCATTCCCTATCTTTCATAGTGTCTGGTAGTATGATGTAGGTGTTCAATATATCAGTTATTTAAAAAACCACTATAATTCAGAGAATAAAAACACATCAGAAAGTTGTTTCTTGAGTCTAAGCCCCTATAGCGCCATAGATGGCAAAGGGGGCTACATACACACATAAAAATTATTGTCCTCACACTGCTAACATGTGATAATGAAGAATAGACTAAATTTGTGAGAATCTTGAGGAATGTCAATGATGGGATAATTGATACAAATTTAATAATTTTCTTTCACAAAGCTTGGTTGTATCTAAATGGTACAATGCCAAATAATAATTACTATTGAAGTATGAACTGGTCAGTAATGAATATTTTCAGCAGGATTCTGTCCCTGTGAATACAGCAGCCAATCATTAAATTTCATTTACGCAGGGCCCATGCGATCCCTGGATCTGACAAACCCCCATACATTTGAGACACTGAACAAAATAGCAAGGAAATTAGCTCCAATTTAAAAACTCAACTGCAGTGCATAAAAGGCAATTTCCAACATCTATTATACTAAGGTATAGCTTGCACATTTGTTCTTGATTCAGAATACAGTTGGAGAACCCTGATCTACCCTTCTCTCTTTCTTGTATTCAGAAAATTTATGGCTCATTGTTATACTTGATGCAACAAGTAAGCATTTGCCCCTTAGTACAGTTGAGTGTAAAGTATTGTCATGCAAATACCGTATTTATCCGAATACATGACAATGATTTTTTTTCCAAAATATTAATGTTCACAACTGGGGAGTCATGTAGCATTCGTGATAAGCTTTACGAATACCACACGGGGAAAAAGCAAATTTTGCAGGTGCGGCAATGGCAAAGCCTGGGGAAACGGTATAGATTACTGTCAAGATCATAACATATGAGGCATTTTGTGCCAAAAATGATCTGTTAATGGGCTATGAGCATTTTCATTTGAAAACAGATTATTCTCCAAGAGTAAAATAAAATTAGAGGACTTCTAAGTGTGTTGTCTTAATAGAAAATAGCATTCATAATTGTTGTTATAGCTTCATTCTGGCCAACAAACCCATCGTCACGTACCATCACACATTCTGTACTGCTCCATACTCCATTCTTCATCTCCTCCATCCAAATGATGAATTTACTACAAATTCAAATTAGGAAAAACTATATTATGTTGTCTTAATTGAAAATTGTATCCATAATCATCATTAGAGCCAAGCTGGTACCATTACCACCAAACACATACATACTGGTACATTTCTGTTCTCTCTTCTCCGTCTCTCTCCCTCTCACAATGTAAATTTCTGTGCAAATTCAAATTAGGTGTATATATACACACACACACACACAAAAATATGTTCAATGTGTTATAGTAAGTATGTCGAAATAGAAAATCATATCCATCGTAGACGTTACAGCTGCATTCTATCTTGCAACCATACATTCCCCATTCTCTCCCACTCACAATGTGAATTTCTGCCCATATTCAAATTAGATGCCTAAATAACATTGTTGTAATAGTTAAGCTACCACCCCACTGCCGCCACCTTTTAATTGCACCCATACCATACATTTCTGTACTCCCTGCTCAAAACGTGAATTTCTGCATAAATTCAAATTCAGTACAAAGAAATAAATCTGATGTGTTCCATTCACATGACTTTCTCTACATCTTTGCAACAAATTATTGTTAAAAAGCTAATGCTTCTATTCACTTCATGTTCATCGACATAAAAATTAGCAGAAATAGTCTTATTACTTGCATCCTTGTAAGTAGAAGCGAAAAAAGGGAGTACCATAGGTTAAAGTGATAGTCAAAAGCTGGTTGCTATGTGAATGAGGTCCCTTTGTTTGTATAGACATGAGTTGACAAATTGCTGTATGAGAAAAGTATAAGTTTTCCAAAGCTGAAACAAAAAACTATGAATATTTAAAAAACGATCAACTCCACGAAAATATGCATATAACAAATTGTGTGTTTTAATGTGCTCTACTTTTTTTGTATGGTAAGAGTTTTCCTATCTCTTATGGTTTAGCAGTTATGCAAAATTCTGTAAAATTCATTCAAAATAAAGTAGTCTTCAGAGGTTATTCCCAGAAAATTCAAAATATACATTTTATTTGTCGGGTAAATATCTTTAATATACAATATTTTAATCAAAATTGTTAGAGCCATTTTTGAGAAAATCAAAATTTTCTAAAAAAGTTCCATGTAAAGGGTAGTTTGGGGTGGGGGGATTTTTCTCAAAATCTTTGTGTCGCATCTTTGGAAGATGCTAAACTTAAATACCAAGTTTGGTATTTTACGGACTTTTCGTTTTTGAGTTATTGTGTTCACAGACACATGGACACACACACACACACACACACTCACAGACCTTTTTGTGAAAATGTGCTTTTTAGATACAGATGACCCTAAAACATATATTTCCGGTGAAATCTCAGTATCAAATTTTTGGGTGGAGTGCAATACCTTCTCTATACTCTATGTACATAGTACATGTAAAGAAACTAAAAAGAGAATCTAAATAAATGGCAAACCTTGAAATTTCATTTAAAAACCTTTAAATGATATGCTAAATTATTCCAAAATTAAGTTCTGAAAAATGAGGGTGGTCTTGCATTAGGATAAGTACACTACATAAACATTCTTGCAAATATCACACTGATTATCTCTATTTAAAACTGACCAAGGTATTATTTTTAGTAAGAAGATTAACATTAATTGATAAGAATTCTTTGCTAAATGCTTATTATGGGTTATTCCATTACCACTGAATTGTGGAGTTTTAATGTGGCATAATGGCACTGGTATTAAGGATGTTTTTATTTTACAAAAAAAAAGGCTGCGAGAATTATTAAAGGATTTGGCCCTTATGAACACTTTAGACTTACTTTTAAAGAATTTGAAATTTTAACTCTTTCTTCTCTTTATGTTGTAGCCCATTTATTGTTTTTACATTGTAATTTTAGGGAACAAGTTTTAGCACACAATTTACATAACCATAGTAATAAAAGTAAATTTAATTATTCCTAAATCTAGGCTTACAGGCACAAGTGGACGTTAGATATATATCTTGTTTTATTCATTATGGTTTTAACGTACTTTAATATGTTAGATCATATCAGACAATAAATGAAATGTGTGAAACTGTGCTCAAATGAGCCTGAAGTCCATAATATTTAAAGAGTTACTCAACATTCATCTTCTTAGGATAAGTGAAAACTGCTTAAAGAAACCTTGTCCAAATAACTCACTCTACCCAAAATTTGAACTCGAGACCTATTAAAGTTGAGGCAGATGTTTGAAAGCTTTATTGTTTCAGCTGTTAAGCTGTTCAATAAGTTGCCTCAAGATTTCAGAAGTATTATTTAATATTTTTAAATGAATAAGGCACATACTTTAATAAATAACTTTTACATTCTACACAAATATATTGGCAATGATTTTTGTGTTTAGCATGCAATTGAATATTTGACATAAAGCCTATTGTTATCTTGCAATGTAAAATAAATAATTAAAATAATTACATAATAAGTTTTAAACTTGTGATAAGCCTTGTCTAATTTGAAAGTTAGAGTCAAACTCAAGAGATGATTGCTGGTGTTTATGAATACATAAATGAATAGGTCAAGCACATGGATTGCTGGTACTTTCCTTAGCTTTTCAAAGAAATCCAAGAATTGCAAGAGAGAGCTGCTGCAGCCACTGGCATCTCACACATTTCTGTTTACAGAATTTTACAAAAAAGGAAAAATATGAAGAGGAAGGAACATACTTTGAGACTCCTTGAAAAAAGCAGATTTCCTGACAAGAGTAACAGAATCGAGAAAAGATGGAAGAAAAATGGTCTAATGGGTGAATGAATTTAAATAATTATTATAATACTTGGATAAGCTAGTAACAGTGATCTGAAATTTCAATTTAAGAGAGGATATGAGTTGGAAGAGAGACACTTTCATCACTAACACTGTTCTGCTGTCTGACTGGCTTCAAGAACTATATTCTGTTCTCAACTACAAAGATCAAAATGAAACGAAATGAAGTTTTATTATGGATGCTCTTTAACTGCTGTGGTTTTCAATGGCCCATTCAATACTGGACATGAAAGGCCGCTTAATTTTGCTCAGAGGCCTCTTATCAGGCTTGAGGTTCTTATATGTGCCATAAATCTATGACACAGGATCAACAGCTTTACTTCCTTTCCAAAGGAAGAACTACTAAGAATTTTTATGCCCAAAAAATCGATTGGCCTCCACCAGGTTTGAACCCACGACCTGCAAAGATCATTTAATTTGATGAGTCAATTAAATGATTATAATAACACTGTTTTCAAATTTCCATGATAAGAAGAGTGGACTGCAAAGATCAACATATAATTATACATGAAGACAATGGAAGAGAAAAGCAGTGACAAGAATAATGACACTGATAGTAATTCCAGATATAGAAGTATTAAATGTGGTAGATGACTAAACCGTTAACATTGCTGCTTGATGGAGTGCTTCCCCTATTCTTGCCTCTATACTGCCTACCAGCCAGCTACTCATTGTCAATATAGGGAAAATGTATTCACTGTTTATTTGTGCGTACCTTGTGGAGGAAGGAAGTAGTAGACCATTTTCACACAGTCAATAGGTACTCATGTGAACACAGACACGTGCACAAAAGCAAATCAAGAGTACGTTCATTGACTGATGCCATGTACCACAAGATACATTGGTTACAAAGTAATTCGCCAAGTACTAACAAACTAATGGATCTCCTCTAAATTACATAATAACAGTATGCTTAGTGTGTGATTATGTAGAGTTTCAGCAAAATAAATCTAAAGTAAACAATCAAATTGGACTTAATTGGAAAATAAGCAAACAGGGTGCACAGATGGTCTTCTGCTGGTGAGCTTTGGAAGTGGGAAGGTGAGGCCGTTAGTACAAAAACCATTATGACTGAATAAATGCAGTTTGTAAAACATTGCAGAGGTAATGAGTTATCAGAAAGGCATGATTTGAATATTTTTTAAGAACTATGCAGGAAATACCCCACGCATATTGTTAATGTGACAGTGAAGTTTATAGATATGTATGTGAGCATCAAATATAAGTGCAGTAAAAGGTTAAAACACACACCTGGAAAATCAAGACAACATTAGATGTCAGTGTTAAAATTTCAGCATAACGAATCTGTTAGGAGTGCAGTGCGTCAAAAAGTTCATCATTTATTACACATTAATGAGCCACTTACAATCAAGAAACAATTTGTGTTCATGAACAGTGACTTTGACCTTCCTATGTTCAAGCAAACATCTTTTTATAAGCTGTTATTTGGAATTCTGGAAAAGAAATGGTAAGAATATCATTGCTGACTGTGAATATGTATTGTTTAATTTCCACATACAGACAGGAAGGGGGAAACTGAATTTTCTCAACAAAATATACGTAAATGAAGGCCACCAATTCCCCAGGTATGGGTACACACCACCATTGAGAGTAAAACGCAAGCAGAAGATGACAAAAGGATAGAGAAGAAGCAGAACTCTGATCTGGATGGAATACAACCTCTTTCAGATTATGTGTGTTTTTTGTATCTATTTTTGCATAGTGATTTTTATATTTATCTTTAGTTCAGAGTGCTATATGCAATTGTTATCTAATAAGTAGCATGTTTCTAAACTATCCCAGTGGCTTCATCACAATCAGATATTGCTGCTAGTGAACACAGGCAATGACTTTCAAGAACGATAGTGCAAGCGATATCTGCTTATTTACAACTGTAACTGTGAGAAGCTAGTGCGAGTAAAAGCTCTGGCTGCCATGTCGTGCATACACATTTTCCACCTACAGAATAACACTTGTAAGCGCATGCTTACACTGACACCAGGATTGAAAAAATACTGAATTCAATGGAATGACAAGGAGCTAGGAATCTGTTGGAACCAGGAAACCTTAACCTACCATCTTCATGAAAGATGACTTGCTTAATATTAAAAATCACATATTATTTAGTACTTCTTATGTACATTTATTTCTGATTTTCAGTATTCAGACATATATAAAGCATTTGCACAAGTAAATACCAAATATGAAATAATGGACAACCTAAGGGGGTATTAACAGGAAGTAAGGGTACGTAGCTTGGGGAAGGAGGAAGGGGGGTGCAGGTGGGCGACAACTCCAGTGAAGAAAATTAGCAGGAGGAAGGGCTATACACTTGTCTGTCTGTCTCGGATAATACTAACAGTGTTGTCACACCACGCCACGTTCCACCCACCCATCAGTACCTGTTGCGCTTCTTCTCTCTCACACTATGTCCACACTCTGCATGAAAACTATTTTCATGGTCGAGTTAAGAATCAAAATAATAAATACAGTGATCATTCAATCAGTATTACAAGTAACACATAATATTTTTTTAATGTTTTACGACGCTGGCGTCTCGCTGCACTTTACAAAATGGTACAATTCAGTTAACTATGTGTCATTTATGCTATGGAGAATTCTAATGTTTTTTGTAGGTATTTTTTTCCATTTTTTTCCCTTACTTTTACTCTGGATCTGAAATTCATGGAGGCCTCATTGTTGAAAAACCATTGTTTGTATATTATTTGAAAACTCACCATTTCCCAAATAGCAAGACATCGAGACATGATCATTTACAGCTAGCCTCTCAAGGGTTTGGATTATATTACTGTCTGTAACTTCATTTTACTTCCAAACCGATCATACCAATTCACAAGGTAAAAATAAATCTCCTGTCCATCTATTTATCTCCCTACGAATCTATTATATAATATTTCAGCACAGATCAGCTGGAAGTGGCACCTTCAGTCTAAATGTTAGGTATCTGTTTTGCAATGTTTTGCTTGTTTACATTATGAGTAATATCAACTGCAATAGAATTTTTACCTTGCATTGTCACTCCCCATTTTATACTTTGCTACCTACCCACCTCCAAAATATCTCTTCCAGCTGAGTAGAGTTTGTACAGGATTAATGCAGATGTAGTTTACTATGTTGTGTACTCTACAGCACTCATACATACATCCATCTATCCTTCACAATTACACAAGAGAACATAATTCTTTTTTTTTCTGCGTGAAATTATTCACAAGGCAAGGCAGTAAGATGTCTTACTTGCTCTAAGACAGAACTGAGACTCGATTCTTGGAAAGTAGAAGATCACAAATTTCACATGTGACAAACCTTTTATACAGATGCAAAAAATCATAACGATCAAGATGCTATCGAAGAGTTTTCATTCCCCCCTATCTACAAAATATCAAGCCCTGCAAAGCGAATGCAGGGTAAATCATTCTTTGTATCCTCAAATGAGATTTATCAATGCCCGAAGGCAACTGTTAAAAACATGGCTTACTAATATACTCAACAGTTCCAAGTTTATCAGCTGCGATACTAACACTCTGCTCCAATATCGTGGAACTTTGTTATATAATGGATTTTCAACACATGCTAAATTTGCTTGTTTAAAGACAGTTGCTACACATGGCCTAGCTGCCTCATAGCACTGCTCAAGTCTAATCATGCACCGAATCAATAGAATGCCACGTTTAAGTCTTTGACCTAGTGGGCAAGCACGAAGCACATCACAACGTTGTCTCTTCACTACGAGGAGGAGACTGTGGTCAAGGAAGGATGGGAGAGATGTCCGTGTTCTGGATGCGGTCGGGAACACTGGAAGAGCACACGTGAGATGATGGAGGCAACTTGCTGGTCCAGGATCTGGCTCATGACGAGGGCAAGCAGACGCTGCTCCTGCTGCAGGAAGAGTGGGCGGTTGTCTGGATGCCGCGCCAGGTGCAACAATGTACCTGCTGCACGACGAAGCATGTCCAGACTGGTACCCATGGAATCTGGGTTGTCACGTAATGCACCTATACCATGCTGGTTAGCAACACCTAGGGCGCTGGCTTCTGCCTGCTCGATGAATGCCACCAGAAGCGACACACATGGGCTCTGGAGTGCCACTGTGCGAGCCATGCCAGAATCTGCCGCTGCAAGGTAATGCAGGAGGTTTACAGCAAATTCTCGCAACACCTGCTCCTCGCTTCGGCATAACAATTTAGTGAGGACCGCACAGAGACGCTCCAAGCGTGAGTACGGTGGCGTTGCTATCACCAGGTCCACATTGTTATCTGTAACACACAATTTGCACAGAGCCTCCAGCGCCAAACGCTGAGGGGACAGAGGAGATGATGGTCCCACTGTGGGAAATGGGTCCTGTCCGTGGGCGGCCGGACAGACTGCCCAATGCAGCAGTCCATCCAGCACAGGGCGTGAGATTTCCTCTGGGTACTGTCCCAGATCCATGTGTCCTGCGATGTTGGCTGCAGTCACGAGGACGTTCTCCCGGATATGATGCAGGAAGTCCCACCACCATTCTGACTCTCCTTGCAAACTGCTGCACGAGTCTGCAAAGTCTGCATCCTCTTCGCGGTCGTAGTTGCGCTGTTTCTGTGTGCGAGCAGGGTGCTCGTGGTGTAACAGCAGCAACTTTCCCAGCAATCCGAGGAACGTAGCATTCTTGGCAAACTCTGTTTCATTTCCTGGTACAAATGTCATATTTCGCAGAATATTTGAGATACAGACACAGCGTCTTGCCAGAGCATCCTGTGTTTCAGTTACTAAGTACAAGCTGGCTTCATCACGGGTGTAACATTCATCCTCGTAATCTGACATGCGCCGCCTTTTCAAGGTTCCAGCAGGATCTCTGATCCTCAACCCTGTTTTGCTATCTTCTTCCTCGTGATCTTGAACCTGTGGCTTGATATCTTCCTTCTCTTCTGCAGATGGTGCTGCTGGTTTGTTTGTTTCTTCTTCAGGCTCTCTCTTCACTTTCACAGATTCGCTGTTACTACTGCTAATCAAGCTACTGCTACTGCTGCTGTTTTCTGAAGATATGCAATTGCTACTTGTTTCCATTGGCTCTTCTGCTATGGATTCAGGAACAACTTTATCATTTTTTTCCTTTTCTTCTACTGTAACTGCTGTGTCATCATTATTATTAACTGCCTTATCCTCGTTAGTATCCTCTTTCTTTATCTGACCCTCTACCTTCTCCCTAATTTCCCTTGTAAGCACATCATTCATTTCAACTGGTTGCTTCTTTATTCTAGACAGCACATCACTGAGCGTCTTAGTCCGTTTCTTCTTGTCACAATTTTTTCTTTCCGCTGTTATAACAACACAGTCTTTGTTCGCACTTTCCTCCTTGCTTATCACATTGGCTTTTTCACTACCACTATCTAAACTCTCTGTCACCTGCTCTGTCTTTGTGGTCTCGCAGGTTGTTGAGTCTTCTCTCTCCTTTTCTGACACCCGTACGACTACTTCTTCTTTCTCTTCTTCTGTGACAGGATTTTCCTTTTCTGTTTCATTCTCCTTGTTGTCCTTCTCCGGTAGAAGCCTCACAAATGGCACATTGCCAAATTCACCTTGAAAACATGTAACTATATACTTGGTGGAGCTGCTATCCGTAACTGCTACTTGCCACGGGTCCTGCTCTAGTTCTGCGGTAACATTTTCTTCTAATACATCGCCATCTACATCCCAGGTTTTCCGGTTATCCAAGATAAAGATATCACTTTCTTTGTTCACAATTTTGACGGGATCACCTTTCCTTGATAACAGCGTGTAATTGGGTGTAGATTCGAGGATTGTGACACGGTCATTGGCATCAATTGGCTGAGTCACAGAGCCAAGATCTATGTCTGTATACTCTGCCTTTGGTATCTGGTACCATTTGCGATTTGGATCTGTGGCTGGCATATCAAACATATCTGCAAGGCTGCGACGGAAGTGTTCTAGAAGCACATCCAACAAACCTGGCATATGCGCCAGTCCAAAATATGCTACTGTCGTATCGTCGAAGAGAAGAATGTTGAGGACGTCCAGGGCCCAACAGCTTTCTGCTAACAGTCCTGAACGTAAACTCATCATCAGTCTCCAAGCTTCAACTGGAGCCACATCCCCACGAGTCATCCGCTTTCTCTTGTACAGCACCGGCATGGTGGCCTCCACACTGTCCGGTGGGAAAACCAACTCCCGCTTTGGTGCTGCAGTCTGGGGATAAGATCCAGAAGTAGGCATGGCACCAGTTGGACCCTGAAACAATCAAAATGTTACATATTACTTCCTGAAATAAAGACTAAGCAAAAATAAAGGAACAAATATAGGGCCATTACATTATAAGGTAACCCCTCTCGCGGCCTCTCTCCACTGCTCGAGAGAGATCCGAGAGTTGCGGGGAAAGTGGGGCCAGCAATGGGGCGCTGGAGTCCTTACTTAAATAAATGCTGAAAGTATTGACCATCTGCTCCCAAAGATGTTCTCGTCCATTCAGCAGCAGAAATGTCTCTGTAACGTGGCAATACATCACGAGGATTCCTGCTGCTAAGCTTAGACGAGTGCTGCCCGTATGTTAGCAGAAGTCAACATTTTGGTGATTTATCTTAAGATACGTATTTTAGTGTGCCTTTGCCGGCACCACTTTCCCAGTGACTTTTGGATGATTTGCGCAGGGGAGAGAAGCCTGCAACAGGGGTTACCTTATAATTTAATGACCCTAAATTTAAATTACTTTCATGCAAATAATCAAATTAAATATAATTGGAAATTCCTTGTTTAGGAATATTCTAAGATTCAAAAGAGAAGTATATATATATCATATGTGTGTTTATTTACTTTGCTAGTATATTTCCTTATCAGAGCTCATTCCTTACAGTCTGCTCATATATAAGTAATTGAAGACCTCAGGTGAAAAACCACAGACCAAAATGGTTATGATTGGATTTAAGTTCTTTATAATGTCATGCAATAGTTAAAGTGCAAAAACATAAATCTCCACTAAGCAATTCATAGAATCTAGCATAGAAAAAGAAAGAAGTTACAAAACACTGTAATTTCTGAGTGGTTTTGCTGCTGATGCATATCATATCTAAGCATGTTCAGCAGTAAAAGAGCACAAGAGCATGCAAAATTTGGTGGTAGTAGCATTTGCACAGCCTTCTGCTTGCTTCAGCTGAAGTTTTTGCAAGCACAACGATAAACAGAGCTTTTCTTCATTGATTTAAAGAATTTTTATCCTTCAATGGACAGCATTAATAGTGAAGGTGGGCCAAAAAGATTTTAAGCTCCTGAAATGTTGGAGAGAAAACAAATTCAATTAAAAGAAGTTGCAAATGGAGCACATATAAACCATATGGGATTTTACTATGTGCAAGGATCTTGGCAAAATTAAAGAAACCAACTTATAGGTAAAATTCATTACAGAAATAGAATAAAGTAGGCTATAATGTTTTACAAAATAATAGAATGTATAGGAAGTATTGCGACTACATCAACAATAACCAACAATATGGTCACACATGTTTTCAACTTCAGGAAGACTTGACGTCATAACAACAACCTAATTATCCTTTTAAGAAATACCAATGAAAGTAGCAAAAGCAAGAAACATAATAATAATAATAATAATAATAATAATAAAAAATCTGTGTTGCATTTGCATAACTTTCTCTAGCTGTTCCAAATACAAACTATTCTTATAAAAGATTATTCTTTTATCCACATCATGCTAATTGAGATAAATATTAGTATAATTGGTCTTATTACTTGCTTCCTTTTAAGAAGAAGGAAAATAAGGATATATATTAGCTTAAAGCAATAGTAAAATCCTTTAATAGCTCATTGCTATGTGAAACAATTGACATTTGTTTTGTTTTGTATAGTCCCATTTTAAAGCTGAAACCAATAACAAGTAATATCTCAGTCAGTTCTACAAAACAAAAAACAAAAAGTGCATTTGGCATAAATTGCGTTTTCACTAGATCTAAATTTTTTATATGGTAAGTTTTTATCTATCTCTTACGGTTTACAAGTTATGCCAAATTTATTCAGAATAAGGAGATCTTCAGAGGATATTCCCAGAAAATTCAAGGTATCCATTTTATTTGTGATATATATGATATTTTAATAAAAATTTAGAGCCATTTTTAAGAAAATCAAAGTTTTTGAAAATTGTTCCACGTAAAGGGTAGTTGGGGGTGGGAGGTTTCTTGAAAATCTTTGTGTCACATTCTTGGGGGATACTAAACTTAAATACCTAGTTTGGTATTTAGAAGACTTTTCATTTTTGAGCTATGCCGCCCACAGACAGATGTACATATGGACTAGAGAAAGTAAAAGCAGTACATTCTTTTGGATATTAAGAAGAATGTCACTTTATGTGATTAAAATTGGTAACTTGTCAATGTGTGTAACATAACTGTGAGAAATCCCTTTAATTTTGCAAGAAGCAGCTATAACTAAAGCGCGATTTAAAAGTAAAAAAACAATTGTAACACTTCAGGTCTGGAGGAGTTTCTAATATATGATCTTGCATTTTATCCTCAAAAAGCCAGGGTTTAGATGATCCATTTTGTGCCATTTTCGTTCACATATTTATGCAAATCAGGGACCTCAACTTTCACTGCAGTTAAAACAAGACAGCGATTTCAGCTAGACACTGCAAGTGATCTCCATGCATCATTTGTCAAATTTGATACCATACAAAGTGTAATCAAAGTAAAATATGTTAAAGTGTCACTGGCATTAGAAGTGACTTAATTGCCAAACTGCTTCATAAACAATATGACTTAATTAATCACTATTTCCACTGGTTGATTTATTTTATGTTTGTAAAAATGTGTGTTTATTTAAACATGTTGTGCTTGTTATGCTGTCTTAGTTTACATTCTCCCTTTAAGATATTGAAAAACATATGTAGTGATTTGCCACATCTCAAAAAGGGGACGGGATATGGTAAAGAAGTAATACTGAACTTGGAGGCAGGCAGTGATTAGAGAATTGTAAACAAAAATATTTCATAAATATTTGGATTAGAAACTTTATTTTGAACTTTCAAAAGTCATCAAGTTTTTGAATATATACAGAGAACTGTAATATTACATAAATCCAAGTGTTTTAGTAGAAGCCATTAAATTATAAAGCCAACACTCTCACACAAGCTTCCTGGTAATCACTTAACAAATCTGTGTAGATATTTACTGATGAAATAACTTGAAACCAGCAATTGGTTAAACATATGCACTGTTTTGCATAGAAAATCTCCAATTTCAAGTTTAAAATGAGTTTTGACTTAAATGTTTAGATAAGGACCAAAATTGCTACTCCGAAGAAGGCTGTAATTTCACTGTATGCTTATGTCAATATTTTACTGCTGATGACAAAATTTAGTTTTTAAAAAGCACATCTGCTTTCATTCATTACTAAACTTTTGAAATGCTAGCAATAGTCTCATCATAACAAATCATTACCATCATTCCTTGTACTTTCAGTTAACAAAATGAAGAAAAGCTGAAGTAACATCAACTTGGGACATTTATTCAATTTCATTAGAATCTATAGGATCTATAGGATCATTAGAATCTATTGTTCCTGGTATGAGGATTGCCTCTATCATGTACTATTAGGTAGAGGAAGATTACATTATTTTACACTTAGGCCCCTTCAATTGAACGGCACAATTAATACACAAAAAAGTCAAATGAATACTATATTTGGTATTCTAGTTCAGTCTCTCCAAAAAAACTACTAAATGATGATCTTCACCTCCATGCCAGATTACTGTTTAACTAAAAGATTTTATTATACTTTGTATTTTCTAAAAAAAATGACTAATAGTTTTAATTATAATACCACATGTATCAACTATTTTCGTGACAGCTAAAATGAGTAATCTAAATTTTTTGGTAATAGCCACTGGCCCTCTTCATTCTGTATGACTTGTAACTGGTCAACCATAAGAGAGACAAAATCTTACTACACAAAACTGTAGATGTCGTTAGGGATAAACTTTTACTGACTTAGAATATTTCTGAGTTGGGTTTGTAACACCAGTTTCAAAACTAGTCTGGAAAAAACTATATTTAAGTGATACTTAAGTGTTACAAACCCAACTCAGAAATATTCTATTCATCATGTGTATCACTGTTCCAAATCACCCTTTCATTAAAATTGTCTTTTACTGACTTTTTTCATAAGTAGTAGCATTTGCAAATTATTCATTCCAGAGGCAACTTACTTTTGATCCTGGAGGTGCAGGCATTGAAAATGGTTTTCCTTCTGGTCTAAATGGCGGCCTAGGTCCAACTGGTGGCCTCAATGGTGAACTTGGTCCTACTCCTGGAGATGACATGTTACCCCACTGAGGCTGTGGCTGAAAAATGCAATATTTTCACATGATACCCCTTCTATTATAGTTTTGCATTTGGTATGTTTTTTGATTAGCATGAAGGTACAAGGTACAATAGCAGCAAAGCATAGCGGAAATGGTAAAGTTTACTGCCTGTGCAACAGATTGAGGAATTATAAGCTTTTCATTAGAAAACAAGATTTCTCACTGAGACTAAACTAAAGAATTTGTTACCACATTGGTGGTTGCACCTAATGTTACATTGGGAGCCATTAACACGTTTCCCCTCTCCAACTGCACACATTATGGTACATTCTCATTCTTCCCTCTCTCTGCCACCCACCATGCAAATTTGAAATAGGTTCAACTTTTTACAATATTGTGTTACATTAAGTATGCTATTATTGCTGTTGCAGCTATACTGCTGTTGCCACACGCATAGTATGTACATTTACATTCTTCCCTTTCCTGCCAATTAAGTGAAGTTTTGCACAAACCCAAATTACCATATTTATCCGAATATAAGATGGTGTTTTTTCCCAAAATATTAATGTTCAGAATTGGGGGTCAACTTGCATTTGCAATATATTATTTTCCGAATACCATGCAGAGAAAAATTAAGTTTCAAACTTTGCAGGTACGGCAGTGGCAAAGCCTGGGGATTTCTTACAAGGTCGCAACATATGCGGCAGATTTTGTGCATTTCATTTTGCACCAAAAATTAGCTGTTAATAGGTCTATGAGCATTCTTATTGGGAAACAGATTACTCTTCGAGACTAAAATAAAATTAAAGGACTTTCTTACTCATCAATGATTGCATGTAATGTTGTATTGGAAGCCAATGGTCAAACAGAAAGAAAGAGGTTAACTGTGTATTTCTCCTCCTCCTCCTCCTGCCACACATACATATATCAATACTTTCCAGTTTTCCCTCTGCCTCTCTGTGCTGCCTGCAATGTGAATTTATGGTAAATTCAAATTCGATAAAACGTTTTACAATGTATTAAGTACGTTGTCTTAATAGAAAATAGCACTCTTAATTGGTGCCACCATCTCACCTACTATTATTGCATAATTTCTGCACTCCTCTTTGTTCCTCCTGCTTTAAACAGGAATTTACACTAAATTTGAATTGGGTAAAATATTTTATATTAAGCATGTCTTAATTGAAAATCAAATCCGTAATTGTCATTATAGACAAGATGTTACCATCACTACCAACACAGACATACTGATACATTTTCTTCCTCCCTCCTTGTCCCTCTCCCGCTTGCAATGTGTGTTTCTGCTCAAATTCAATTAGGTTAATAATAATAAAAAACCTATGATGTGTTACATTAAGTTATGTTGTCTAAATAGAAAAGCATATCCATAATCGTCATTATAGTTACGCTGTCACCACGACCACTGCCATGTTGTACCATCCCACCTAAACCATACATTTCCGTACTGCCCTCTCTGTCAACAGTTAAAAATGTGAATTTCTGAACAAATCAAATTGAGTAAAAAAGGGGAGTTAATCAGCTTAAGTGCCCATTATTTTGTTCAAAATATATAATAAAACTTAAGATTTCATTTAAACATTAAGTTATATCTTTTTTATATAGTCATGCTAAATTCCAAAATTAAGTCTGAAAAACGGGGTTGTCTTGTATTTGGATAAATATGGTAGGTTAAATCTTTTATAACAATACTTTTAATATAGATGATAAGCTAAATTCCAAAATTAAGTTCTGCAAAAAAGGTATCATCTTGCATTTAAGGTCATCTTAAATTCAATCCACTAAATACTTAAATGTAAAGTAAGAAATCTAGACAAACATAATTTAGGTGTAAAACTATAACCAAGACCTGGTCAGGTTAAAAATAAACTTTGGTGCACAAAATATATAATTAGATGCAATATCACAAGAGCTAATCAAATGTATTAAATCCTCCAACAATTGACCTGTAATTTAATGCTTTAAAGATAAAACACTCATATGTACACAGAAAATTATGTTTAAAGCTTTTTTCAACATGTATTTTTTGTTCAATAGTTTATTATATTCTGAGTTCTGCGCATAGGTATTGTTTTTTCTTTAGGAAACAGCAATAAAAAATCAACAGCATGACAAAAGAGTACGGTTTCATTTGTTATCAGCCTGCATGTTCGGTGTAAATTAAAAACAAATTAAGTTTTTCTGATGTTAATCAGAATGTAAGTGTCAAAGAAGTAAGTTAAAAGAAGTTTGTAAAAGAGATGATGGAGAAACAAACACTTGTGTTGAATTTAAAAATTAATAATTTGGGGGGAGGGGCAGGAATGCATGGATAATCTGCACATAAATAATTGGGAGTATACTGTATATATGCATTTACTGTCAGAGAAATGCAATATAATCAGATTTGATTGTTGAATTTTACTATTTAAATCACTGTATCATTCTGTACTTGTAACCATTCACTTATGATTTAGTTCATGCAGCATTTAAAAATAACTCTTTGGCACAGGCAACCACGTCATCTTCAGCAGACACTACTGAAGAACACTACCAGGCATGATCATAAATTTGCGAAGGCCACAGTGGTGAACCTTGATACTGCTTTTGAACAGTTACAGTCATTCATTTTATTTTCTTACAGGCATTTCACTATCATCATAAAAAACAGAATGCAATTGCTTTGCAAAAACTCAAAATGACTTTTTTGGTCCACAAAGATTCACTTACTGCAAACAAATCACTATAACTATTAAAAAGCTTTTAACTAACAACACTAAATATGCTACATTTATGACAGAGTAATTTTATTTGCAAACAACTTTTATTAAATCTGCTTGGGTTATTTACACCAATAAATATACTGTAATAAAAATGTTACCTGTTGCGGAGGTTGATATGGGGGCTGGCCCCCTGGAGGATATCGGTGATCCCATTGGTTATTAGCTGGCTGACTGTTGGGTGGCCCTGAAGGCCTCGCTGGACCTTGGTTCCACTGTTGTGGCCCCTGTGTTACAGGACCTTGTGCTGGGAATTGGCCCCTGTACTGATTATTGTTCGACCAACCTATAAACAAGGCTCATAAATGTAGTAGCTTACTAACAAAATCAAGGGACCAAGTGAAGATGTGGGGAAAAGGATATACACAGTCTTACCATAAATACTGTCACAACTTTTGAGAGTAATTGTACCTCCTAACTCTGCCTGCATACACATTCCTTTGTTGTGCTATTCAGCACTGAGTCATTGAGAATTCAACTGCAGAACAAGAAGGTTGTTTGTGTTAGTTGCCACAGTGGAATGGGGCGATTATGAAAATTGTGTAGCTGTAGTAGCCTTGCACAAGGTAGGCAAATCCCCAGATGAGATCTTCAAAATTCTCCAGAAGTTGAAAATAAGCAAGAAGTTCGTGTACCGCGCTGTCCAGTGCTTCCTTGAGACTGGAATTGTGAAAGACCGTCATAGGCAAGGAAGACCATGCACTGTGCACACTCCAGAGTTAGTGAAAGCAGTGGCGGCTCGCATCTGAAGAAATCCTGTACGGAGACAATCAGTAATCGCTCAGGAACTGAACATTTCTAAAATGTCTATGTCGCGCACATTGCACAGTAACCTGGGTCTGTGCGCCTATAAACGGCGGAAAGGGCAGCTCCTCACAAGTGAGCTGAAGCACCAGAGGCTTCTTAAATCAAAACGGTTATTGCAGCGTTATACAGCAAATGGTCACAGAAGAATCCTTTCACCGACGAAAAAATGTTCTGTGTTGAGGAGGCTTTCAATGCCCAAAACAACCGAGTATATGTCAGATCATCTAAAGAAGCTGCTGAAAAGGCTCCAAGGGTCCAGAGGGGCCATCATCCTGCATCTGTCATAGTTTGGTGGGGTGTGAGCTACGAAGGAACCACGGAGCTCCACTTCTGCAAAAAAGGTGTGAAAACATCAGCCAAAGTGTACCAGGAGACAGTGCTGGAGAGAGTGGTCAAGCCTCTCAGCAACACACTCTTCCACGGACAAAACTGGAGCTTCCAACAAGATTCAGCCCCAGCGCATAAGGCAAGGGCAACTCAAGAGTGGCTCAGGGCTAGTGTTCCGGACTTTATTTCGACCTCAGATTGGCCTTCTGCAAGTCCAGACCTGAACCCCCTGGACTACAAATTGTGGTCTAAGCTTCAAGAAATGGCTTGCAAGAAGAAACATCTTAATATTGAAAGTTTGAAGCGTTCTCTTAGGAAGGCAGCAGCAGATTTCCCACTGGAAACATTGCGTAATTCAATAGATGAGTGGCCACAAAAACTTAAGGCCTGTGTGCATGCCAGAGGTGGTCATTTTGAATAATTATTTGTGAGTTTGATTCTCAAAACATACATGTAACTAATATTATCAGTATATTAAAACATCTCAAACCACATTGTGTAAATTGATTGAAAAATTTGTGGACAGTATTTATGGTAAGACTATGTATAAACACAGGTAATCTCAGAAAGGTTGAATTTTATTGAAAGTGTAAAGCACAAGAAAATTTATCTGATGAAACCTATAACCTGGAACAGGATTCATTAAGACAACTCTTATGAATATAATCTAACATATTTAAATCATTATTCTGTCAGTTGGCAGATCACAGCATACTAAATGAATGTGTTAGCAGTTGCTTGCAACATGTATCAAGAGAATGCTCCCGAATTAAAGTTAAAACATGGGTGTTGGTTTGGAAAGCTACAGGCTAAGAACGGGTCTTTAACCAAAGCAACATTCTTGTCAGCAACAGATACAGAAACAGGTTTTGGATGATGTTAGTGTTGACTGAAACAAGCTTAGAGTAGCGAAGGATGGACATGCTATGGTATCTTCCACTCTCATGAAGGGGCAATTTTGTCCTTATTACATCTTGGTCACTCAATTTTAAGTATGGTTACATTTTTAATGGGAATGTTTTTATTTTTATTTAACTTATTGTAACCATTTAAAATTAGGCACCATAAATGGCGGTTAAATCACCTAAGTAAAGAAAAGTACAGATAGGAAAGAAAATGAAATGATCCCCTAGGTCTCAAATACCATCGGGGCCGAAGAAAACAAGAGTTGAGTCAAGCAAGACTGGATAGGAAAGGTAAAAGAGGGGATCTGATATGTGGAAAGGAAGAAATATCAGTCCAGGTCAATAACTCACCAAGCTGACCAGTGCTGCTTATTGGTGAGCAGCCCTTCCCTTTAGTTCATCACATAATTTTGTTTAGATTAATTCCTTCAAGTCTTCAAATTATAGATAAATTTGACAAAGTTGTACTATTATCTGACTCTAAAGCAGCTATAATATCCATAACATCTGAATGTAATACCTAATACCTAAATTTTGCAGAATGCTGCAACATCATAACACAACTAATTAATTTAAATAAAAGATTAATACTTCAATGGATACCAGCACATTGCAGAATACAGGGTAATGAAACAGCTGACTTTCTAGCCAAGAAAGGTAGTAAAATTACATCAAATTCATCTGATCCAATAAGTTATCACTCTATCAAAAGAATCATTATACCAGCATCTAATAACAAAATTAAAGAAGATAATGTATTAAAAACAAAAGGAAAACCATGGGAAAATTTATGTAATAACACGACCAGAATCACTACATTACCAAGAAAATCCTCTGTAGCAACTTTTAGACTCCTAACAGGCCATGACTGTTTCAATAAACATTTATTCAGGATTGGTATAGTGAAATCTCCTCTGTGTCCTTTCTGTACACTTAAAGGAGATATGGATGGAAACCACCTACTGCGCTGCCGAACCTTTAGTCAACATGATAATATGACATCAGAATACTGGAATGCAAGAGAGTGAATGGCTTCACTGCCAACTGCTCAACATTAGAGATACCAACCAACATTTTTAAGGGGGTCTGCTACGAGATGGGTTGCTTTAGCACATCTTCAGGCAACTCTGCAACTGCCAGTCAGTCTTGCAGAGGTTCTAACAGATGATGAATGAGCAATCGAAAAAGTTTTTAAGTTTTTGTCAAAGGTTACCATTCAAATCAGATAAGGATATCAAGTTTTTGTACCTTATGGAACAGTACAATAATTTTGCCTTCCTCCCTGAATTGTATATCTGACTTTTTCTCTAGCATGTGCTATGTATGTACATAATAGAAAAGCTACCATATTCTACTCAAAAATTCAATACCAAGATTTCATCAGCAATACATATTTTGAGGACCATACGTGACTATCGCTTTAGCCAAGCATATTCCCTTATTCCCTTTCCATTTAGAAGGAACTAAGAAATACAATCACTGCTGCTACTGTTTATCTCTATTAGCATGAAGTAGAGAGAAGAATAAGCATATTTAAGAATAATTTGCCACAATAGTTAGGGAAAGTTGTGTGAATTGAACACATCAGACTTTTTTTAGTTTAATATTTATCTTTATCTCTGGCTTTTGCCATGATTGATTCTTTAAGGGTGGTAATGACCTTGTAATTATGGGCCTTGCCATCATTACTACACTACAAAGTACATACCATAGAGGGAAGGCCTCTGCTGTCCATAAGGAGGATAAGGCTGTTGTTCCTTTGCAAAATCAGGATGTCTCCTTGGTTGCTGAGGAGCTGGTGGGGGCATTGCCTTGCTTGATGACCCAGGATACATCTGACTTCCAGGACCTCCAGCTGTTGGTGGCTGTTGTCCGGGATATACCTGCTAGTTAACAATAATAATATAACTATCCAATGGGACCTTTTTGTTTCTTTACTAAAACTCCTGCAGCCCATATTAATACCCGATTGTGAGCCATGCTGCCAACACCATGTTAAAAGAAACCTTCACCACAAAGTTGCAAAGCATGCTATTTCAAAACAATGTCAAATTTCATGCAGTGCATAGTTCAATCTCATGCAATGATGTGTTCCTTTCGCCTTGGATCTGAAAACCTAACTAGTACCAACTGTACAGAAGGGAACCAAAACAATCTGTTTGGAGAAGGTTATATGAAAATTCTTTGAGTCTCAATCAAAAGATCATAAGTATGCTCTATCAAGAACACTTGTTATATTATTTGATAAAAACTAATTACCGGTGAGCAGGAAAGGCTCTTGGGGTAGTGCCATTGTGGCATGGCACCATTATTAAATAAAAAAGAAGGGCCTACATGTCCTACACTCATATTCTAAAGCTTGCACCAGTTCCAGGTGAGCACCGTTTGAGCTCATAAGCCACTGTGTATAAGGCTAGAGTGGTTACTTATAGTGGTGCTAAGGTTGATCTGTTCTACCCGCCAGAGTGCAGTAAAGCACAGTACCTTGCAGGTGACAACGAAGGCGCTGTTCACGCCTAAATCTTCCTGTTAATGCAGTATTAACATCTTGGTGCAAGTTAATGCCAACCATTAATGTATTAATCTATGATGTCAATGCAATTTTGAAGTTTAGTTATATCCAGTGCAGAAATAGACACCAATATATATTTATATACAAATATACATATTTTGAATATAATAATACTATTAGGTTTTAAAATTATGAAGCATTATTTCAAAATTTGTTATTAGTTTTAAATATAAGTGATTTTTAAAAATGCAAGCACAAACATCTGCATGTATATACCTGTGATTTTCTGAGCTGTTTTTTTTTTATGTCTAATGCACATCTAGGAGGAATTATCGGCAATAGATCACTAAATTGCTAGCATTAGTCTTTCCCTTTTTCTATTTCATGGAATTGTACACAAGTGGCTCTTATAATGTTCTCCAGGAATTTCTAGACATAGGTTTGCTCTGTTCTTTTGTCTACACTTGAATGCAAAAGGATTGTTGCATTTTCCAGCATTATGTATTATATTAGTTATTCACAAAATTACACAATAGATAAATGATACTGCAAGAATAAACAGGTATTGGAAGAGTTTTATTATAACAAGGTTTTCTTGGCACCACCAGTAGCATGCCTAAGTACTGCCAGTTAGCATTAAAGTTTAAGATTGTGGAGGAAACGTTTCCACTGTCTCATATAGTGTACCAAACCTCAGGTTCCAACTCATCTCAGTCAGCTACCACCAAAAGTAGGAGAAAGGGGATCTACAGCTTTTACCATGAACTCTGAATAATGTTTAATTGCTCACATGAGCTAGTAAGATGTAAAGCACAGGATGACTACCTATAAATGGGAATCAAACCACAGACCCTCAGGTTGAAACCAACATCAATGAGAAAATATAGGGTATACACAAATATGTGTGCAATATGGAATCCATTTGTGACGTGGTGATCCATTTCCTGCCAGAGTGACATTAGCATGTCTGGTGCAGTTAATCCTCCATCTCAATTCAGATAGGTCTGCAGCTAATGGTGCTAAGTTTTCTTAACATCTTCCCCGCTGTCACTGTTGGAATTGCTATTATCCAACTAAAGATCATACCAGAAATGCTCTTAACCACTCTGCTTTGCATGGTTCAATACAGTATACTCTCAATTATCCGGGGTAATGGGGGGGGGGGGGGGGAGATGAAGCACGAATAATCGAGAAACCCATAAATTAATGTTTTTAAGGTACAACATACATATGTAAATATGAAATTACGTTTAAAAACTTTTTTTCAACATGTATTCTTTATTCAAAAGTTAATTCTACTTCTTCTGTGAAAAGGCATTGTTTTTCTTTAGGAAACAGCAATAAAAAACCTGCCATGTAACAAAATAATTTGGGGCAAGAGGGGCCAGGATGCATGGATAGATAATCAGAGTATACTGTATTACCACTTTGAGTGAAGTAATTACAATATACATGCACATGGGAAATGTTTTAACAGCTTTTAGAAACTGTATTTCTGTAAAGATAGATCACTTATTTCTGCCCATGTTTCTAGTACTCTTACATTTTCTACAAGCCCTTTTAATTTTGATCACATATAATGAAGGAACTTTGTTTAAACTTCACAGCAATATCTAGCCTGCCTGTAACAAAATATTCACACTTCACATCATAAACACACCAGCCTAAGTCAGGTTGTAGTTAAACAGGGTGGCGCACGAAAAAACCAGTCCAAATATATACTGCTTCCACATCAATTATGCACAAATTGTTTCCTGCCACAAGCAGATACGATAGCAAATAGATAAACATGTTATAATTAATTCAAAATCTTCTCGGGCTTCTAGCCAGGTAAAAACTTGGCTTGACACCAACGTTTTGAAGAAGTGCATCTTCCTCGTCTTCAGGGTGAACTGATGGTTTGAGCTTGCGGAGACTGGTATTTATAAGAGCTGGGATGAAACTAACATCTGATTGGTTCGCGTGATATTATGGCCTGGTATTTAAGATGACTGAGACATGGGCACGGACTTCGTAGAAAACTATTTATAGCAGTTATTCGGCTAATGTTTTGTGTTTGAGCACGCACCTGCTAGAAAATAAGTCTTGGAAGACTGCAGGTAGAGGATTAGGTATTAAGGCTCTTTTACTCTCCTTTCCCAGAAGCTTTAGCCATCTCATCTGAAACAAATAATCTAAATCGCGATTCTGGCCTACAATTAAGTTCAGCATGGACACCAATGTTAAAGAGCCTTAATACCTAATCCTCTACCTGCAGTCTTCCAAGACTTATTTTCTAGCAGGTGCGTGCTCAAACACAAAACATTAGCCGAATAACTGCTATAAATAGTTTTCTACGAAGTCCGTGCCCATGTCTCAGTCATCTTAAATACCAGGCCATAATATCACGCGAACCAATCAGATGTTAGCTTCATCCCAGCTCTTATAAATACCAGTCTCCGCAAGCTCAAACCATCAGTTCACCCTGAAGACGAGGAAGATGCACTTCTTCGAAACGTTGGTGTCAAGCCAAGTTTTTACCTCGCTAGAAGCCCGAGAAGATTTTGAATTAACACGTCGCCAGGAAAGCTTCAGTTCTTATGTTATAATTAGATGATAAAAAAATAACAAATAAGTTAATGCAAAGCTCTGATTTATTGAATTGATCTTGTCTTTTATATTACATTAGATTAGCTGAAAATCACCTCCTTGGGCTTTAATGCACTTTTGTACCTGCCCTAACATGGTAATATACATTTTGTGCAATTCTGCCACATCAATTATAAAAATTTCATTACAAATATTATCCTTCAAGTCTCCTAACATGTTTTTTGTTATTTGCGGTCACTTTTCCCTTCAGACTGCTCAAGATAAAAGTCACAAGTGGCTAGGTCTGGTGAACACGGCTGTCACAATCCTTTCTTCTGTGAATCTTTTATGAATTCGTGAGATTGACTTGACTTGTGTGGCAGGTCGCACCATCCTGTTGAAAGTCAACTGTGCACAAAATTCCTCAAAGATTCACATAAGCTCATCAGTGTTCTGTTGTTTCAAAGGACATGGGACCCACAACCAGACTTGCTGACATGGCACACCACACTCCAGCTTTTTCAGTGAAGAGGTTCCTCATTAATCTTTTAGTTATTCTGGTGTTCTGGGAGTTCACATGTCCTGTCAGATGGAACTAGGCTTCATCACTCATGATTCAACATTCCACTCTCAATAATTTAACATAGCCATGTTCAGTACTTCACATATTTTTCCATCAGTTCTTGGACATATGTCATTTTGTAGGGCTTCATCCCTATATGGTGTAAAATACACCAGAATATTGCTCATTCATGTTCGAATATCTGTGGACAGGGTTTGAATCTTTTATGCATTTGAAATTGACCAAACACAGTACACCACTTTGTCACCAAGCTCTTTGCTGATATAGAAATGCCAGGAAACTTCTTTGTAAAACTGTCCTGTGTTTTCTTAAATGAACTGGTAGACATGTACACCTCCATTTTTTTGATTCTTTCTTGAAGAGGATACATCTCGCTGAGATATTTACTTCACACGTCTTAACCAAGTTGCAATGGCTCTGCAACAATGAACAATCTAGGCTTGAGACCAGTTTTTTGTGTGCCATCCTATACCAATACAATCAGTCCTGAATGTGAAGCAGTACCTAACAATTTTAGTCTTGCAGTAGGTATCTTGTGGAGTGTTTTGTGATTGATGATTCATCATATATGATGATACAATACCAATATGGAAAGGATGATAGCAATGATGGAACAATTGGTGGAATGAATTGCCAAGTAAACCAGAGAATCTGGAGAAATATGCTGCTTTATCCACCACAAATCCCACATGCAGTCCCCTTCATCAAGTGTTTCTTTCACGTGCCATCCCAAATTCACACCCATATAATAGTTTGGATATTATATATAAAATGATCTCAATGTGGTAATATCAGATACCCACTTTTTTAGATTTACTCTTGATACACATTGTGAGGTAAATTGATTTGTGTGCATATTCCATAAGAGTGTTATTTTAAACACTTTTAAATTCTCCACTAGTTTCAGGGAGCATCCTCCCTATCTTCAGTTAATTTGTTGACTGCTGCTCCCGTGTTGTGCTTGTTTCTACTGGGAGTTGTGCTGCCATCTCTTGTCTTTGTTAATTGGATGACATCATCTATGGCAGGAATCTCAAAATTCACGAATTTCCTGCAAGCTTATGAATAAAGATGTCTTCCCATGTGTTTAGTTTCCAAGGTTATTTTAGGTGCTTTATCCACTTTATTTCTGGTTCTATATTATGATCCTCTGACCAAAAATAATGGGCAATTACAGACTTGTCTATGTATTTGAATCTGATGTTTCTCATGAGTTCCTTTTTTCTCATGTCCAGATTTCTCCTCATTTGTCCAATGTATATTTTGCTGCAATCTTAGCAATTCATTTGGTAAATGCTGGATAATTTTGTTTCTGGTGTGCTATCTTTCAAAGGGTGGTTAACATTTCTGATGTATTTATTTTGTGTTATCAAGTTTATATTGTGATCAACATGTAAGTGGAGAATTTAAGTGTTTAAAATTTTGACTAATTTTTTTAACAATTCCATTATTCAGTTTTAGTTTTTGAAATAGTCAGTTACCTTTTATTTACCCAAAAGCAAACATTGTTTATGGCTGATTGTTTTGTTATTGATGTTTTTTGAGAGATTTTAGTAGCTCATATTGCAACATCATACATACAACACCTTATACAGGAATAGTAAACATTGAGGATATCTCAAAATTTGGATTTTCATGTGATGAATCTTCTAAACATTCCAATCCCAGGGAAAGTATACATGTGTTAGAAACTACTTGTCATTTGCAAGCATTCCTCTAAATGAACTATTACATAGTTTTTCTATTTCTAGTGCAAGTGTTGTGGAATCCTTGTGGAATCTTGAGGATAGAGGAGCAGAAAACACCAATACAAGGTGAGATCATTAAATTTTGGGACTGGTACCATCAACGGAAATAACATTACCTGAATTTGTAATTCCCTTCAAACTAGTCCCCTTGTGCAGGCAGCTATGCACCAATTCCTCTCACCTCTACATTTTTGGAATGCACCCTGGAAATCTCATTCTTGAAGAAACATGTTAAGCACCTGCTGTGATACACATTGGATCTCCTCCACTGTGCAAAAACAAGTATTTCTCAGCTTCAATTTCATCCTGCTGAATACCAGGTTGAGAGCACAAAACTGGCATGTTGTGAGAGTTCTGTCGTCTTGGAGCATCCAATTTGGTCATTTCTGATGACTGTCTTCCCTGAGATGCCTCAAAATGTCACAATAAAAAACAGCAGACACTGTTTGGTCCACAGGAACAAATCTGTTGCGCAAAACCCTGTGAATATAAGAAAAAATCATTCTCTTGACCTGCCTCGTTTTCTTCAATCTTGCAGCTGAGGACTCTTCCACTGCAAAGACTACTATTTGATCTCAGGGTCATACTAGTAGATCCAACCCTCGTCACCGGTAATGATCCTTGACAAGAATTCTGGGTCATCCAGGGATTGCTGACAGAGGTCTTGACAGCTTTGGAAATCATGGTCCTTTTGTTCTTGTGACAGAAGCCTGGGTTTGAATTTGGCAGCAATGCAGCCCATGTTTAAACTTTGACATCATGATCATGTCAGCAACTTGTTGGATGGTGATGTGTCAATCTTTATGCACAATTGTTTCAATGTTTTCAGGAATGTTGTTAGTGTGTGGCTGTCCTGGGCTTTGATCATCCTCCAGTGATGTTCTGCTATTTCTCAAATGTGAATGCCACTCAATAACATTATCACCCTCCATGGTGTAGTGGTTATCATGCTAGCCTCATATACCCAAGGTTGTGGGTTCAAACCTGGTGGAGGACGATAGATTTTTTCAGGTGTAAAAATCCTTAGCATGGCTTCCTTCGGAAGGGAAGTAAAGCAGTTGGTCCTGTGTCACAGATTTACGGCACGTAAAAGAACCTCAAGCCTGATAAAAGAAGTCTCTGAGCAAAATTAAGTAGTCTTTCACGCCCAATGTAGAATAGGACGCTGAGAACCACAGTAGTTAAAGAGCGACCATATATAACACTTCATTTTATTTCCATTTCGCTCATTGACATCTGTCTGACTCATTGCTTCATTCCCTTTAGCTTGTTTCAACATTTCAAGGGTTTTGGTTGCTGATTTTCCAAGTTTCACATAGAATTTGATGTTTGCTCTCCGTTCCAGTTTCAAGTTCATTGTGATTTCAACAAGGTGAGCATGCTAGTTCAATCCTGTGTAACATTGGACGGACTAAGAGAAACCTTCAAACAAGTTTGAAAGAACACCTCAGGAACATGAAACTCAAACAGACAGACAAAGCAGCAGTATCATATCATTTATGGACATCACAATGCAACATCAAACCGAACACCAAACTTATTAAATATGTAAAAACTACAACTGAACAAGCAATTTGGAAAAAGATACACATTAGGAAAAATGCGCACAGAATTATGAATTTTGAAATGCCACTGTCAGATGACATTTTAAGATTACCCCCAAGAAAACCAGATAGCAGCACAGATGAAATTATGATAGGATCTCCCCTTCTGAAGCCAGTCAAAGACCTGCTGAAGAAGAGGAAAGTTTTTGAAATGCATCTGGGAAAAAAACTGAGCAAGTGAAACGTAATAATTGTGTGACAGTATTAATCAATGGCAATACTGTGCTGAAACTTTGTGAAGATTGTATTACTTATCCATGCTGCACATACACATCAATCACATGTTCCTTTCAGTCACTGCAGACACAGTCCTGGAATTTAATGATCACACCTTGGAATTCATACACATCTTTTTTGACTACCACTTCTTAAGTTTACATTATTCATCATTTGTAAATATGTTACAAGTATTATGCAACTTTATTTATGGCAGACATTTCTCTAAACTTTAGCATATTTTAAAACTTTAAGCATGACATTAGCTTTAACATGAGGTTTATCATGTTAATTAGATTTCTCTACATTGAAGCAGATTTAACAGCTTTACATTTACTGATGAACAGGTCTTGAGAGAAAGAGACAACTGACAGAGAATTCCTTATTTTACATTAAATACCACATTATTAGTGCACATTGCATTCATCACATATTTTAATTAAATGTTCTCCGCAGACTGTCATACTTCACATTGGAAAACATCCCTTATTATAACTGTTTGTGTGCAGTTGTACCAATACCCATAGCTGTGCAATGTTAACCAGATAAAGCTGTGTTAGTAAGTTGGCCCACCAAGCCTGAAACACCTCACACCACCCTTTTGTAACTGAAACGTACTTGGTATGAAGATTTGACTGGGGATTGGGGTGCCACAAGCTGGCGAGCAAGCTGCGAAGTCGGGAAACTAATAGACTGTGGCATCTACAAAATCAATACATTAAATAATTAATACAAGTGAAAGCAGCTAATATTCTATAGGCTCAGTTCAAATTAAAAAGAATTAAAAGAGGTGATTTTATATCAGTTTTACTTCATTATGTTAATCAAACAACATGATGCTATGAACTAAACTGTAATGAAATGGAGTAATTTCAAGGTAAAAATTCTTCACTAAGCTTGCAACTTTTCAAAGTAATGCTTTTTGATCTGGAACGTCAATGAACGTCAGCTGCATTTTACCAAAATGCTTATATTAATATTCAACCAATGTTACTCTCACGTTTTATGAATTCTGCCACACTTTCTAAACACAATCATTTTAGCATAAGTATGCAGTGCGGAAAGCCAGAATGCTACTCCTATATGCAAGGAGAGCTTCTTGTTATAGATCTTACATTTATATCAGAATTGATAGAATTATTTAAGAGGAGCCATACATTTTTTAAAATAGTCTATACATATGAATACAAGACAGTGAATAGTTTTCTCTCTCCAAAATATTCCTACTAAAACCACAAGTTGTCTTGAATTAGCAGCATATACTTTCAGAGTGGCACAGAGAAAAAATTAAGCTACGAATTTTGGGGCTGAGTTGAGGGGAATAAGATGTCGGAAATGATGCAACTTACTGATAAGGTATCAACTGGATTCTGTGTTTCACTTGTATTGGCTAGTTAAATCATTTACCAATAAACCTAGCAGATTTTTAAAAAACATATTTGAAGGACATTAAAGATTCCCACTTCCGCTTGTAATCACTGATTTGGGTAGCTAATGGTCCTGACACAGAGGCATATGTATTATTGTACTCCCTTGTCTCTGTACTTCACACAGCAATACATTCTCTGCTATATCTACAACATTAATTTACCTTTGGTAAATTGGTCTCATTTCATAGGAAGAAGGAAAACTTCATTGCAAGGGATGAACATCCAATTGGAACAATGAATTTGTATCAAATTTGGGAAAATGAGTCATCTTGTATTTAGGAATATTTTTGTATGGCATTTTGTCACTATAAAAAGGCTCCATGCATAATGATTTCATTGTCTTTTAAAAATTAAATTTCAGTAAACAGCAAATTGTTTTATATTATGCTTTTTATCTACAAACTTCTACTTTTCAAGACTAATACTGTTATATGAAGATAAAGAAGTTCAAATTTTAAGACTAAATTATGTTAGATTGCACTTTTAAGCTACATTTTGAAATTCTGTTGCACAGTGGGTAACTTAGAAACATCAGTATTAATAGTCAATGCCATTTGAGATGCAAAACATTGATGTGCATTATTTGCTTATCAGTTATTATAAATATGCATTTTGTATACAAAAGGAGAGTGAAGAGAATTGGCTTTTCGTAGACTTTTGCAGGGTTGTGACTATCAAAGAAAGCAACATGTGTACAAAACTGCACTTCCATATGCAACTGTTTTTGAGTGATAATTTCTATTCACTGTCAAAATAAAAATTTTCTTCTTCCACAGATGTTACACTGCCTCTGTGGTCAAGTGGTCAGTGTTCTGGCTTTGGAAATATGAGTATGCTTAAGAGTAAGGAGTAATAAAAACTAACATTAAGAAAGTTACTGTTCAGTGACTAAACACATCATCAATTATTTCTCAAATCAAAGTCTTGATATGACAATATAAAAATTACAGCAGGGGGAAAAACTACTTTGTTTTAAATCATGTTCTTAATGTCTCTGAAACAAAATATCTCTTGGAAATTCTCATATACCATATTTATCTGGATAGAAGATGATGCTTTTTTTCCCAAAATTGTAATATCTAGAACTGAGGATTGTCCTGCATTTGTGATACGTATTTTCCAAATAGTACGTGGGAAAAAGTAGGTTTCAAACTTGGCAGGTACGGCAGTGGCAAAGTATAGAGAAAATGATAAAGATCTTGACGTATGCGGCAGCGTGCATTTCAATTCGCACAATAAAGTTAGCTGTTAGCAGATCTAGAGAGATTATATGCATTCTCATTGGAGGAAAAGATAAAAATATGGGATTTTGTTTCGCATCGTGGTTGTGCCAAATAATCAAACAGAAAGACAGAATATTAAGTACAAATTTCCTTCCTTCCATCACCATATACTGGTACATTTCCATTCTTCTTTCTCCCTCCTAACCACAACATGAATTTTTGTGCAAATTCAAATTAGGTTAACTTTTTAGAATGAGATACTATGTTACTATGTGCATACCTTTTCTTGGGCGCCTGGTTCCCTAGTCCTCATTTGGATGCTTTGCTCAATTTTTGAAACAGGCAGATTGACAACATTGAGACATGAAGTATGCTATACACCTTGATATTTAGTGGCTTCAATGCTAAGGTTTCATTCTGTTTTTAGATACAAGAGTTACAAAAATGCACGTGCGATGTGTAATAATTTACCTATAAGTATAAGTTTATTTCATCCAGTAAGATTTACATTAAATATAGGACACGTCAAAAATAGCTTGAAGTATGTTAGATAACCTCTCCACTGTAATGGCTGATGGCTTCTCAGAGAAAAAAACTCTTTTTTGGTTGACAACACTGCAGAAAGACACTCTTCTTCCCCCTGGCCCTTGCTTCCTCGTAAAACAGAGTAGGTATGCTGTTATCGTTGTAGATCAGCACCTATTCCCACCATACACTTACTGTACATTTATGCTCTCCCTTGCCCAACACATGAATTTCTGCACACATTCAAATTAGGTTATGGGTTTTGCAATTATGTGCTATATTATGTGTATTGTAAAAATATAAAATCTTATTTGTTTATTTTCATTGCTACTGCACTCTCGTCAGCTCCCACCATACACATATTGGTGCATTTCCATTGTACCCTCTCCTTCCCAACCACCAAATGAACTTCCATGAAAATTCAAATTAGATTTTTAAAAATATAATAAATAAATAAACAGACTTACATCTGCTTAAGTGTCTCTTAGTTTATCTAAACATGGGTTATTAAATTATAAGGTAACCCCTCTCACGGTCTCTCTCTACTGCACAAGAAAACAGAGTGTCACCAGGAAAGTGGTTGCAGCAAAGGTGCACTGGAATCTTTAAATAAATGCTGAAAATATTGAGCATCTACTCCCAAACAGGCAGTATAACTAGTTAAAGATGTTCTCAGTCAGCAGCAGAAATCCCTGTGTAATCTACAGAAACTTACTGATAAAATCACAAGGATTCCTGCTGCTAAGCTTAGATGAGTGAGCGAGAATATTTTTGCAAATTGTGCTGCACATATATGAGCAGAAGGTCAACATTTCCATAATTTATCTTAAGATACGTATTTTAGTGTGCCTTTACTGGCACCACTTCCCCAGCGACTCTTGGATCTCTCACGCAGTGAGAGAGGTCGCAGCAGGGGTTACCTCATAATTTAACAACCCTATATATGTGAAATACTTTAAATTTTGTTTAAAAATTAAGATATCATGTCTTCTTTTTGTATATATGAGATGCTAAATCCCAACATTAAGTTGTGAAAAAAGGAGACTGTCTTGCTTTTGAGGCCATCTTTTTCGGATAAATATGGTATTTGATAGTTTTCTTTATAAAAAATATTTTATCTGCAAAGTGGAAAAAGAAAGCAGCAAACAGGTTCATGATTATTTCAATCATATTATTGGATGTCTTATTATATACGAGGGCCGTTCAGAAAGTAGCCTCCGATCGGTCACAGTGCGGGTAGTGGGGGGAGTAGCGACGCCATCTGTGCATTCACGCACTCAGCAGGTCAGTCGGCATCAAGCCGTGGTCGAGTGAAAGTCGTACCTGCGCTAGTTTAGTGTTTGTGGCCGTTTGAAATGTGTACTGCAATAGAAAACCCCGCCAAATGTGAAGTGCGTGCTGTTATAAGGTTTTTTACAGCCAAAGGATATTCTGCAGCAGCTATTCATCGTGAGCTTTGTGCCGTGTACGGACCAAGAGTTATGAGTGAAGGAGTGGTCCGTGAATGGGTACGTTTATTTAAAAGTGGACGAGAAAACGTTCATGATGAAGAGAGGAGTGGTAGACCATCATTGGTCACGGACGAACTCGTTCAGACAGTTGATGCAAAAGTTCGTGAAAACCGACGTTTCACAATGTCGGAGCTGTCTACTGATTTTCCACAGATTTCTAAGACTCTCTTGTACGAGATAGTGACAGCAAGATTGGGTTACCGTAAGTTCTGTGCACGATGGGTGCCCAAAATTCTTACCGACCACCACAAAACTCAAAGAATGGCCTCTGCATTAGACTTTCTGTCACGTTATGAGGCCGAAGGTGAACCATTGTTAAACAGAATCGTGACCGGGGACGAAACCTGGATTAAGTACGTGAACCCTGAGGCAAAAGAACAATCAAAGATGTGGGCACATTCAAATTCGCCTACCAAACCAATAAAAGCCCTTCAAGATTTTTCTGCCCGAAAATTGATGGCAACGGTGTTTTGGGATGCAAAAGAGGTGTTGTTGGTTGAATTCATGGAACTTGGGACGACCATTAATCAAGACGTGTACTGTGAAACACTAAAACAATTACGACGGGCTATACAGAACAAACGCTGTGGTATGCTGACTTCCGGTATCGTTTTTTTGCACGATAACGCCCGTCCTCACTCTGCTCGCAGAACAACAGCCCTTCTTGAGTCCTTCAAGTGGGACGTTGTCAACCATCCACCTTACAGCCCAGATCTGGCGCCAAGCGATTATCACCTCTTCATGCATATGAAGAAATGGCTCGGGTCCCAGCGGTTTGATGACGACGAAGAGCTCAAAGATGCGGTCACAGGCTGGCTCCAGGCACAAGCGGGTGATTTTTATGCAGAAGGAATTTCAAAGCTTGTGAACAGATACGATAAGTGCCTCAATTGTTATGGAAACTATGTAGAAAAATAGTGCAAAGATGTAGTTGTAAGATGTGTATATTAAAATATTTTTATTTAACTTGGTGAATTTCTTGCAATCAACCGAAGGTTACTTTCTGAACGGCCCTCGTACATTCCAAAGTGAATTGCAGTTAAGTTTCATAATTGTATCCCTATTATTGTGCAAGAACACAGATTTTGAATATGGGAGGACAGCAAGGGAATGATTAGAGCAAAATGTCAATAAGTTTAAGAATAATGTTGCAACCTCATTCAACTTATCCTTGGAGAGAAACTTGCCAAAATATACCAAATATAGTAAACTTCACCCCTTTCTCAACGTGAATGGTCAAATTTAGTAACTAAACTTTATTTAACTATCTAACATTGTTACAAGTAATTTTGAACTTTGGTCTGTTTTGCTCCTGACAAAGAACAAATATTGTAGGTCAGTTCTACACTGAATACAAGTGATTAAGCTTCTACATACATGCGCTCTAGCTTTTTTAGGAGATAACTTAGATCTTTGTTAGAAGAAAGTAGCATTACTCTACCATTAAATTCTACAGTACTTAATTTAAAATGCTGGTACATACCTGGTCCTGGCGATAATACTCTTGCTGACCTGGGTATGCACCAGGAGGCGCAGACTGCTGTTGATTGGGTGGGCCAGAAGGTGGTGCAGGTGGGCCGCCATACCCTGATCGCGATGGGTAACCAGGAGGCTGTCCTGGGCCCATATAACGATTGTAAGGATCCTGGCCGCTGCCCTGCTGCATGCTAGGTGAAGACTGATTGCTTGCACCTCCTTGGTTATAGCCCCTAAAACACATACATAAAACTTCACTCACCAATTCAATTTTTTTATGCTTTTAATCAGTTCCAAAGAAGCACATTCATATAAGTTACATAATGTTTACAAAAGTATATCTGCAAGTTGTAAATCAAAGTATACAAATTGCATAATACCATGCAACCCAAAAACAGTGTTTTTCCACTGCACACATGGAAACACAACAACACACAGCTGCTGTACACAAGGTCACTCTGCTGACTTGTTTTTCTCTGCTCTGAAAGTGCAGTATTGAGCTGCCAGTGATATCAAGTTATTACCAGTGGGCTTTATTATTTTGTCCCGTACTTAATCACAAAGTGTATTATGGCTCAGCATTTATTTTCTAACTGCACAGTGTGCATTTTATAATTTGTATGTGTTAACACATTTTGTGAGTGGACTCAATAGTATACAGAATGGTGGAATTGACCCACATTTAATTTTTTCATGGACAAAACTTGGTTCCACCTTCATGGATATGTGTGCATATAAAATAATCGTTATTGGAGTTCTGAGAAACTTAATATTGCTCATGAAATATCCCTTTATGGCAAAAAATTGGTACTTGATGCACCATTAACGGAGAAAGAGTTATAGGGCCAATTTTTTTCAAGTCAACAGTTGATGCCTGTATATACATGAATGCAATTTTGCCCCCCCCCCCCCCCCCTAACAGAATTAACAGACAGGGAGCGCGACCTTTTATCCCCAAGACTCTGCAACAGCTCACAATCTTTCAATGAGAACAATTGAAAAGTGTGTAGTATTAGTAGAGATTTGTGGCTCCCTTGGTACCCTGATATAACCCCCTGCAATATTTATCTCTGGGGTAACTTAAAGCATAAACTTTATGCCATGAAATGTACAAGACAAACCCACACACCCTAGAAGAATTAAAACAAAATACATGCCAGGAAGTTGCCAGCATTTCTCAACATGAACTACAACCAATGATGGACAGTTTCCTAAAGAGGAATGGACAATGGCGGTGGCCAGTTTCAGCATCTCCTTTAATAACACGTTTTAAAAATGTTGCATGGTTTCATCCGTGCCTTTCTATGATAGTGGCAGATGGCAACGAGCACCGAGGGCATGGACAGGCAAAACACTGCACAGCCGATTTGGGTTACCTGGTGTTAAAATGTTGGTTAATAAATGTGTATCATTTATTATCTGATTCTACTATATTGATGACAAATTTAACAAATAAGGGACTGTGCAAATGATATTTATTACATTTCAAAATGCAATGACTCCATGAAAGTGAAGTTGCTGTAAAAATGACTTATCTTTCATTTCTTTTGACTTTCTGTAGAAAAGAACTATATATTTCTGTACTAGTATGCAAAACTTGGAAATTGTCTCATCAGTGTTTCACATTTACAATGGCATAACCGCTCTCTTTGAATGAAATAGTTACAGCAAGTTGGAAAAATAAATTCTTCCCTAAATCCCTGATGTGTACGGGCAATGTGTAGACATTCAGTTTGAATCCCAGCTGGAGCAGATTGCCTGGTAAAGCTTATTACTGGGTTATCTCAGCATTTTACATTTAGTTTGTCGCATATGAGGGTAAACAAATTTCCATTTGTCAAACTTTTTGGATTCTATATACCTAGGTAGATTAAAACTTTGATAGAAAAAGCAGGTGGAAAATCAGGTATACTTTGCACTATTTGAGACTCACATAAACTACAGAATACATTTATGGGGCTATCAATCTAAGTCTCTAAGATTCTTTTATTACACAAAAATCTACCGATACTTTTCAACTTTTAGCACAAACACTTGTTTTTATAATGATATTAATATTGTTGTTAAAATTTAGACTCATTGTTAAAATGATTCCATTATAATGGTGCCTCACTATAAACAAATATTCCTAATTATTTATACAAGCCATTATTGTTGTAGAAGGTGCATTTCCTTACACATTCTTCTTTTGGTAGAATTTCATAAGTGGATATTTGCGAGTTTTTATCATTAAATGCATGATGAACCCTAAATCATTGAAACCTTCTTGCATTTTCAAGCAACCTCTTAGGGGTCAAGCACAGCAGATACCATATTTATCCAAATATAAGGATATGTTTTTTTCCCAAAATATTAATGGTGAGAATGGGAAGTTGTCTTGAGAACTGAAAACAGCTCTTGGAATATTGTTACGGTGACCGAGAGGTTAAGACGGACTTGCTTCCACTCATAAGTTCCTAGATTCAAATCTCACAATGCTTATCATTTTTTTATGACTGGATATGTAGACATCATATTGCATTAATATAACTTTCGCATTTGAAGTTAAGGGCTCTCTATGCAAACAAAAAACATAATTCTACTAACACTTGTGTTAAATAATTAAAAAAATGTGTAAATAAACCGTTATCTTCTAAAGCTGAAATACAAATAATAAAATAATATTGGGCGTATAAACTTCAGCCTGTATAATTTTCCTCAAACTTCAGGGCATAGGCAAAATAAACACCTACAGTAATGTGGACGAGAAGCTTCAAGAGCCCAGGCTTCTTGAATTTGTCTACAGAAGTCATCTTTTGTCCTTTGCCCATTTACAGGTAATTAGAGTGCAGCTTCTTTTTTACCTCAGCCCACACGTTCTCAATAGAGAACACATTCTCACAAAAGGGAATAAAAATATTATTGAGTATTACCATGTATTGCACACCGTTCATTGAATCGTCAAGCTGCCATAGCACAGCTAGACTGTCCCTTGATATCCAACCTCAACACGATACAGATATGCAACCATGATGGAATTGTGAACCACGTATTTTTCATCGTCTCCTTTGGATGACAATCACCATACCCTTATGTGTGGAAGAAAATGTCACCTCGTGTGAGATATCATCACAGATTGGTTGCAAACTTATAGTACCATCTCTTTCATCAATAAAAACTGAAGACTCTACATTATCGGTGATATTTAGAGTATTCTGCTCAGAAATATGCCTCTCAGGTATGAAATTAGATGCGCTCAAGCTTATTGTGAGAAATAAGTGCTGGAAGATTTTGAAAATGGAGAGAGAGAGAGAGAGAGAGAGAGAGAGAGAGAGAGAGAGAGAGAGAGAGAGAGAGAGAGAGAGAGAGATGCAAGTGAACAGACTGAAAATAATTGTAATGATACTGCAATTACAGACGTGCTACTTAAAAGCAGAAATGGATATATTACAGTTCAATTTAATGATTGTAAAGTTTGTCTTTTTTTTTAAATTTTAATATTATTTAAGCTTTCTCTACTCCTCTGCTATGCACAATATGTATGAGGAAGCATTGCATTCCACCTTCCACCCAAAAATTTGACATTTAAGTTCAGTATCTTTCAAAAGATGCAACAAATTTTCTCCATCCCAAACTATCCTTTACAAGGGACATTTTCCTAAATTTTCAATTTTCCCAACTAATGATTTGGTTAATAAACCAAAAATTAAACATATTTATGTGGAAAATAAAATGTATATCTTGACTTTACTGGGAGTAGATTAAGTCCTTCTTATTCGGAGGAATTTTATATATCCTAGTATAACTGGTGAACGTTAAGTGAGAGATGAAACGTATTGCACAATAAGTGAAGATCTCCTTAAAACACAGAATTTATTTCAAATAACTCTTTTGTGCCATAAGGCAGTTCAAAGAATCTGCTATTAATGGTCCAACTGTTCAATATTTAAAACAATGTTTGATGTTCTGCTCTGGCTATCTCCTCCAAGAGGGTCACACTGAACCAGAACACTGGATTACAGTTTAATTCATCAAGGAAACCTACCATCAGTATTGAAATTAACCTGTTCAGAAAAGAAAAGAAAAGAAAACACAATCCAAGCAGCAGCCAGAGTAGGCAAGTTTTCTATGAGGTCCATGCCACCCGGTGCACAGTATATATACAGGCCTTTTACCCAATCTAGTCATTCATCATCCTGATGATGGGAGAGATGTATGCTCCCGAAATGTCATTGGGTCCACATCACCTTACCTGGCTTGCTCATTTTAACTTATGGTTCTCAGTGTCCCATTCTGTATTGGGCCTGAAAGACCACTTACCATATTTATCTGAATACAAGACAACTAGGGGTCATCTTGCATTCACGACATATGTTTTCTGAATACCATATGGGGAAAAAGTAAGTTTCAAACTTTGTGGTTAAAGCAGTGGTGAAGCCTGGGGGAAATGGTATGGATTACCACCAAGGTCACAACGTATCTGGCAGATTTTGAGCGTTTCATCTCATGCCAAAATTTAACTGAAGCATATGAGCATTCTCAGTGGAAAAAAGATAACTCTCCTAGAATAAAATAAAATTATTACAGGACTTCCTTTCACATCAGTGGTTGTATGTAATGTTGAATTGGAAGTCAATAGTCAAGCAGAGAGAGAGAGAGAGAGGGAGAGAGAGAGAGAGAGAGAGAAGGGAGAGAGAGAGGCAAGTTGCAAATTTCTCCTCCACATGCTGCACATAAACTGCTATGTGCATTTATACGCAAATTTGAACTAGGTAAAACATTTTATCATATATTAAGTATATTTTCTAGACAGAAAATAACGTCCATAAATAGCTGTCATTACAGCTACGCTGCCATCGCATTTTATCATCGCATATACTGTACATTTTGTTCTCCCCTCTCCATCTCTTCCACTCGCAATGTGAATTTCTACACAAATTCAAATAAGGTAAACACATTTATGATGTGTTATATTAAGTGTGTTGTCTAAATACAAAATCATATTGATCATCATTACAGATGCGCCACCACTGCCATCATGTGGACCATCGCACCCATACATTATCTTACGCCCCTCTCCGGCAATTGCCCAAAATGTGAATTTCCGTGCAAACTCAAATTAAGTACAAAAAATAAATAAATAAGGGACTTAATCAGCTTATTTATCAATTAGTTCAAAATATATGACACACCTTTAAATTTCATTTAAAAATTGTTCTATTATGACATGCTAAATACCAAAATTAACTTCTGAAAAATAGGGGTCATCTTGCATTTGGATAAATACAGTAATTTTGCTTAGAGGCCTCTCTATCAGTCTTGAGTTTCTATTATGTACCATTGACTTGACTTCCCTTTTGAAAGAAAGCATGCTAAGGATCTTTACACCCAAAAAAATGTGACCTTGGTAACCAGCAGCATGATGATTGTAATACAATGTTGTGAGTACCTTTCCCCCTCCGGTCCATAAGGAGGGTATATGGGCCTGTTTGGTGCGTATGTGGTACTTGGAGGATACTGCTGGTTGAACTCTTGTCCCATGTTTCCTGGGGTGCCTCGTCCATACTGGTCCTGGTACTGTGAGTATCCACCTTGTCCCTGGTAGCCTTGCTGCATACCTGCAACACCATCTCACTTTCACAACCTTATTCTCTCTCATTCTCCAACTGTTCATGTAATACTACAACACAGTCATCATGCAATATCCACTAGCAATTTTCAAATTTTGTGCTAACTGGTACAATTACTACAAAATAAATATTAAATGCCAACTTTAAAGATAAGGTCATGAGATCTGAACGCAAATTGGCAACATTTCTATAAACATGTGCATAAGTTCACATTTGACAGTGAAGCTTAGACACAAGCTTAATGTAATAGAAGTTAATTTCAAGTTATGTTATTGCAAAATTCACATTAGTTGATTCTGACATAAACTTATAATATAAACATAAACATTTGTAAGCTCCAAATTTTCATATTTATGTGCATATCAAGCTTAAGAAACAAGCCAATTGGAGAGTAGTTGTCATGTGATTACTCATGTCCAGTTTTTCCCCAGAAATGCCCTCTTTTCTAGTGCAAAGGAAGCATCCAGATGGTTTTTCAGAAATTTCTTCAAATGTTCTCTTTTCTGTAGTAAGAAATAAAATTTGAATTCAAATCAGATGAATTTTGCTTCTGCGATGGAGAAAAATAGAAAATACAAGACAATGCAAATGTATATGTTATAACATGACTGTAGTACTTTTCATGATGGACTATGGTAATTGCATGCTTCTTGACTAATACTGTGTGTACTACTCCTATTTCTCTGAGTTGTCGTCCCTGTCTATCTAAATAGCCCAATTCTTTTTAGTATCCCCAACCATAATGCAAATGTGGACAGGTTATTTTCTATGATAATGTTAAATATTGTACGGATCAAAGCAAGACAGTTAAATGAAGATACACTGAAGGCAATAGTAACTCTTCAATACAACTTCAAATCCTGAATTGTAAGAAACGTTACACTTATTTGTCCAAGAATAATAAATTGCTTAAACAATAAAAAAATCCCTGCTAAACGGATAAAAAAGGAAAGATTGTGATGAAATATATGAAGGTGAGTTATGGCACTGCTGTCAAATGATGTAACGAGAGCATTAGAATTACAAACAATCTTATGTGTTCCATTCACATGGCTTTCTCTACATCTTTGTAACAAATTATTCTTAATAAGCTTATTCTTGCATGTACTTCATGCTAATCTACATAAACATTAGCAGAAATGGTTGTATTACTCAGTTCCTTGTAAGTAGAAGGGAAATAAGGGATTATATTAGGCTAAACTGACAGTCAAATGTTTTAACTGTAGTTGCTATGGGATTGAAATATGTTTATATGTGTGGCCAGGAGTTGACAAATGATAAGTATTTTAAAATTGAAATGAATAACAAGGAATATTTTGAAAAAGGTCAACTTCACGAAAAAAATGTATGTGACAAAAATTCTGTGTTTTAACAAGATCTTCATTTTTTGTGTAGCAAATTTTAGTCTGTCTCTTATGGTTTATCAGTTATGCCAAATTCACCCAGAATGAATAGGTCTTTAGAAGCTATTCCCAGAAAATTCATGATATACACTTTATTTGTAATGGAAATTGGCTTTAATATGTGGAATTTTTATAAAAAATGTTAAGAGCCATTTTTGAGAAAATGTTTGTATCGCATCCTTGGCAGATACCAAACTTAAATACTAAGTTTGGTTTTAACAGTCTTTTCATTTTTGAGCTATGCTGTCCACAGACACACACCCACACGGACCTTTTTCTAAAAAGTTTTTTTTCCCCCTAAGAGGTCCCAAAACACAAATTTCTGGTGAAATCTCGGTTTCAAATTTTTGGGTGCAATACAATACCCTCTCTATACGCTGTATACATAGTATGTGTAGAGAAAGTAAAAAGTTGCAGTGGTGAAACGTGTGAAAATCTGGTGGAAACAAATCTAAAACGTACCTAGTGTTCACTTTTTCAAAGAAATGCTTTTCAGCAAGAGACTCAAAACGTGTTCCATATACGGTTCAATGCCTGCTCTTGCAGCACCTGATACGACAGGTAATAACATGATAATACACAAAATGAAATGATGATTGAAAAAGGAAACCTTCTGTCTCTGTTTAGGGTGCCTTACTCACATTCATCATATAAAGCCTCAGTCAGAAAAGAGATCCTCACAAGATTGAACCTCAAACCTACTGTTTCTGAGGACATTTCCTAATGACCTCGCTATCAATGATGATTTGAACACTTGGGATTTAGCAACACTGATTAATGATGTTTATTTTCTTCAGTTACAGGTAGAGAAAACCATTTTAAGTATTCAACAGCATCAACAACCAGTACACAAGAAACTAATAAATGTATGCAAGTGATTACTAAAACTGTCTTTTTGAATTTTATTGAAAAAATTATGATGTGTTCCTTTCATAAGATTTTCTCTACATCTCTGTAACAAATTATTGTTAAAAAGTTTATTCTTCTATCTGCTTCATGCTAATCTAGATAAAAATTAGTAGAGATGCTTTCTTGTAAGTAGAAGGAAAATAAGGAAATACACTAGGCTAAGGTGATTGTCAAATCTTTAAAAAGCTGGTTGCCATATGGATGAAATCCATTTCTTTGTATTGCCAGGCATTTATAAATTCCCATATGTGAAAAGTTTAAGTATTTTAAAACTAAAACCAACAAGGAATATCTCAAAAATGGTCAACTCGACGAAAAAAATGTACACAACATAAATTGTATGTTTCAACGAGATCTATATATTTTGTGTAGTAAGGTTTTGTCCATCTCTTAAGGTTTACTATTATACAAAATCCAACAAAATTCATTCAGAATAAGGTCTTCAGAGGCTATTCCCAAAAAATTCAAGATATATATTTTATTTTTCATGTAAATAGCTATAATATACAGTATTTTAATCAAAATTGTTAGTAATTTTTTGATGAAATCAAAATTTTGTAAAATTTTCCATGTAAAGGATAGTTAAGGATGCGGGGATTCCCCTCAAATTCTTTATATTGCATCCTTCGAAGATACTAAACTTATATACGAAGTTTGGTATTTTACAGACTTTTCATTTTTAAGTTGTCATATTCACAGACATGTGCACACAGACCTTTTTCTGAAAATGCTTTATATGGATACACAGGACCCTAAAATGTCTATTTTTGGTGAAATCTTGGTATCAAATTTTTGGGTGGAATGCGATACCTTTTCTATACCTATGTACATAATACGTGAAGAGAAAGTAAAACACAAGGGCAACTTTGTCACTAATACATGAAAGCAATTTTATGGGCTTTTGTATTTGCTTCACTATTGCAAGCTTCAATTCATAGTGTTCAAACCTGGCACAGACTGATGGTTTTTAAGTACATTTAAAATGGACAGCCCACATGGTAGATTTACTGACATATAAAACAACTTCTGCAGGACAAAATTCTGACATAATGACAGTGCTATCATCCAGGCAATTAACAGTGTCGTTAATAAACAAATACTTATTTATTATTTCAATTTATAGTCATTTATTATTTAGTTTTGAAGCATTGTTTTAGTTAAAGAATTCTTTTAGATTTACTACTTGTTTACAGTGGATAATTTAGAACATTAGTCTCCAAACTATGGCCTACGGGCCAAATCCAACCCACCAGTGTCATCAATCCAGTGTGCAACAGCTAATGGCTTATTACTGTTATTGTTGCTGTGATAAAAAAAAAAATAATAAAAAAAAAACAATAAAAAAAAAAAAAATAAATAAAAAAAAAAAAAACCAACAACAACACAGAATGATAATTCAGTTTTACTTATTGTTAGGTAAAGCTTAAGTATAAATAATATGCAGAAAATTTAACTTAAGCATAATAACCAACAAATTTGTTTTAATTCCTGTAGATGGTAATACCATAGTAAACAATCCTTCACCTAGCAGCATTGTAATGATGTGTATAAACAAACAAAACAAAAAAAGAAACTGAGCTGAAGATGCTATCAATTAGATTGCAAAACTAATTCTTGTGTTTATTCATAAAGATTAGTGAAATTTTGTTGAAATTTGCTATCTTAATAGTAATTATACATTTAATCTTGACTTTAATGGTGGTAAACATAGACCGAAGCTTTGGAGATTGCCTCTTCCAATGTGTTAAATTTAATTTTCAATTTGTAATGAATCTGTATGTTCCTTTACACAGTAAACAGCAAAGATGCATTAATACTATTCAAATGACTTTCTCTACATCTCTGTAACAAATTATTGTTAATAGGCTTACTCTTCTCTTTAATGCTAAATATTAGCAGAAACAGTCTTATCACTCAGTTCTGTTATAAATAGATGGAAAATAATGGAACAAATTAGGCTAAATCAAGTCAAATGTTTTAAAATGGGGTTGCTATGGGATTGAAATTCAGTTCTTTGAGTGGCCAAGCATTGACAAATTCCCATATGAGAAAAATTAAGTATTTTAAAACTGAAACCAATAACAAGAAATATCTCAAAAATGGCCAACTCCATGAAAAAAGTGTATATGACATAAATTGTGTGTTTTATCGTGATCTACATTTTTTGTGTAGTAGGTTTTTGTCTATCTCTTTATGGCTTACCAGTTATGCAAAATTCAATAAAAATTATCCAGAATAAAGAGGACTTTAGGGGCTATTCCCAGAAAATTCCAGATATACATTTTATTTGGCATGTAAATGTCTTAAGTATAAGAGATTTTAAACAAATCTGTTAAGAGCCATTTTTGAGAAAATAAAATTTTCAAAATTTTTTCCATGTAAAGGATTGTTTGGGGTGGGGGGATTTTCTTGGAGATTCCAAGCTTAAATACCAAGTTTGCGATTTAACGCTCTATTCGTTTTTGAGCTATGCTGTCCACAGACACACACAAATCTTTTTCTAAAAATGTTTTTATTCAGGGGTTCTTAAAACATGTAATTCCAGTGAAATCTCCTTATCAACTTTTTGGGTGAAATACAATACTCCATCTATACACTATGTACATAGTACGTGTAAAGAAAGTAAAGATTTAATTTCTCAACATATCAGTACAACCAAACATAAAAATGCATTTTCCAAGGCTACTGGGAAAAAGATTTCCTTGCTTTCAACGGCAAGTGCAACATCAAGTCAAAAATCTTAATTTGCATTCAATATTACCTCAGATGAAAAATTTATCTGAAGGAGATACAACATGACTCCAGAAAATGTAAAAAGCATGTGCATAAAGTATTGTAACGCATAGGCTTTCAAGAAACATTTTCATAATTCTTTCAAGTACAACTTTGTTTAAAACTTATAAGTTTTAGAAATACAATGCCACACATAAATATGTGGATTGTGTGTATAATGCAATCTAATAAATAAAGATGCATAATGTAAGGTTGTTCTGCATTGACTAGTTTAGCTATATATAGTGCTTTTTTGTCTGCCTATTTTAGTGGTTTCTAATGCTTATATTTCCAGTCTCTGATAATAAACAGCAACAAATTAAATTTACTTCCAGGATATTGCAATACTGTAATGAAAACCTAACTACTAGCACATTAACCTTAATGTAAATCAATAGACAGTAAACATTGAAACTGACAACACGACCTAGTGATTGCAAAACATGTCCTTCTGAATTTGATTTAAAAAGCTGAACAAAGCTTTGCCATTAACATATATAAAATGTTATACAAGGTCTGTTAAAAAAGTTCCTGAACATTTGGAGTATTGGAACGAAATGCAGTTGGCATCCCTGCACACGCCTGTGTTTGATGTATAACTGCCAAAAGTGTTACTGTTGTATATATGTTAGTTATCGTTCAGTGCTGTATTGAGTAGAACGTTGTGTTGCACAGTTTGCGAATTTCAAGATGGCAAAGTTAGAGGAGCAATGCGGCGTCTGCATTAAGTTTTACGTGAAACTCAAGTAAATCTTTACTGAGACACACCAAATGATGCAGGAAGTCTATGGTGACGAGTGCTTAAGCCGTACTCGGTGTTATGAGTGATTCATACGGTTTAAAAATGGCCGTGCGGTAGTTAAAGATGACCCTCGTTCAGGACGCCCATTTTAGGAACGTCAATGAAATTGTGCGTGCCAATCGAAGACTGACTGTAGAAAGAGATTGCAGAAGAATGTGACATTTCTTGTCATGAAATCCTGACACAGCATCTTGGAATGCATCATGCTGCCGCCAAGTTCGTACCATGGCTCTTTAGTCAAGACCAGAAAGTCACCTCGCAATCTGTGAAGAGCTTTTGGATTGCACAAATGAGTACGAGATGTTCCTTAAGAGAATCATATCTGGTGATGAGACGTGGGTCCACGGTTATGATGTTGAGACCAAGGTTCAGTCATCACAATGGGTTGGCAAAGATTCTCCAAGACCAGGTCACGTCAAATGTTAAAGCCATGGTCATAGTTTTCTTTAACTTTAAGGATTAGTTCACCATGAATTTGTGACAGAGGGACAGGTTGTTAATTGATGGTACTATCGGAACGTGTTGCGACACATTCGAGTAAATGGCCTGAAATGTGGCGAGGCAATGCATGGCTCTTGCATTATAATAACGCACCCGCACATTCATCCCTGTTGGTGCATGGCTATTGTACAAAAAATGATATCACTGTGCTGCCTCATCCTCCGTACTCTCCAGACCTGGCCCCTACAGACTTTTTTATATTTCCGAAGTTGAAAATCCCAATGAAAAGACAAAGATTTGCAACGATAGACGAGATAAAAGAAAGTTCACAAATAGCGCTTTGCGAGGTCCAGAAAGAGGTGTGCCAAGACTGCTTCCGGAAGTGGAAACTGTGTTGGGAGTGATGTATAAATTGTGGAGGAGAGTATTTCAAAGGAGGCCATGCACAATAAGTAAAAGGTAAGCGTAGAAACATTTTGTGGGCAAAGTTCCAGAGCTTTTTGAACAGACATCATATGTTTAATGATTGTGTATGACTCTCAATTTTTCTTGATAATACATTCTGGTTTAACCATCAATTTCTTCTTCTGTTTGTTACAATAAACAGCAAATCATAATATGAAATAGAATCTGTAATTATAAACATAGGTGCTAGGCTGCTTCAGATGTCACCACATATATGTAATCATGCAAAAATACTTGGAAACATCTTTTCATGTGTTCAGTAATTTACATACATACAAATAATATTAAGGCCACCCAGAAATGAATTCCCTTCTATCATCAGATTGAAAGCACATTTTGACTCATGGCGGGAGGTAGCTGTGTGTGCACAGTGCTTCTAACCGATCCTGGCTCCCACTTTTCTGCTCACAGTGTGCTTACACACGAAAAACTCAATGAGATAGGACAAAAGTTACAACGTAGCCCAAGAAAATCTCTGAGTACCTTATCACAGGAAATGGGAATTTCACAATTCTTGGCTTGGAAAGCCACTAAACTTTTGAAATTAAAACCTTTAAGATAACCATCAGGAACTGCAACCATATGATACTGTGAGTAGAGTAAACTTCTGTAATTGGGTGTCGGGTAAAGTTAATAATGACTCTATGAAACCAAAGTTAATTTTTTCACAGACGAAGCATGGATTTATTTAAATGGCCATGTATCGACACAAAACAACATATATTGTAGTGCAGAAAAACCTGATATTGTACATGAAATGTCATTGCATGACCAGAAAATTGGTGTTTGGTGTGCTGTGAATGCATACTGAATTTTTTGAGGATACAGTTAATGGACAGAGGATACAATAATCAAACTATTCCTGGAATATTTGTGCGACATTGAATGCACATAGACATATTTTCAACAAGACTCTGCCACAGCACTTACAGCTGATCTCTTGTTGAAATTGTGGACATTTTTGAAGATACCGTCATCAGTAAAGGACTATGGCCACGGTGCTCCCCAGACCTTACAGTATGTGACTTTTATTTCTGGGGGAGCTTAAAAAATAAAGTGTATTGGAACAAGCCGCATATGTTGGAATGACTAAAAGACAATATCAGAAGAGAAATTACTGCAATTTCATGAGAAGAAATAATGTGTGTTAATGGAAATCATCTTAAAAGGTATGAGAGATGCATGGTAGCACAAGGACATCATTTCCAACACCTTCTGTGATAAGGTATGTGGTTATTCAGCTCAGGGTGTGTGAATATTCAACTATCTCCTGCTGGCCGGCTCGCCATGAGTCAAAAGTAAGACACTGTACAAGTCATATAAGGAGCTTTGACTTGAGAAACAGCTAAACTGTGACTTTTTATATCTCTGGGTTGAGAAGTCAGTACACTCCACCATAGAGACAGTCACACATTGCATTAAAATTTCCATTTCTATATGCTATTCAGTTTAAAAGTAAGAAAATAGCATATTGTCGATATTAATTTGCATGCAGGTTTCCCATGTAATTATTTCCTAACTGAAATATCTTCAACTTGCATGTATACTTCACTAGCTGTTTAGGGCTGTTAAAGGTATATTTTATTACAAAAGATATTGTTTTTATCTATAGTAGCTTTAGAGTTATGTGCACCTAAAGATGTTTGTTTTCAAACATTTAAATATCCAAAATTAAAATAGAGAAAGTAAAAATACTGCAACTTAACAAGATATTTTAAAAAAGATGGGAAAAATAAATTTTTTCAACTCTAAACACTTCTAGGTGCCTGTAAGTGCCATCTGGCAAACTGCCTTTTACAAAATGTTGTAGAAAGTTGAGGTGTACAATAATTCAAGAAGCCTTCACTTTAGTGTAAGGGCAAGACCTAATTATTGTAATTATTTATCATGTGAGTTGCCAATGTTTTAATAAAAGAAATCATAATAAGCCTAAAATGTCCTGCTTGGAAAAAGAAGGCAAAGCACCATAGTGTTAATTTTCCAAGTGGTCCCTTCTAAAGATTGGGGAAAGAAAAGAAGTCCTGAAAGATACTAATTCAAAGAAACCTAATCCTAATTAACAATCAAATTATAAAACTCCTGATTTACAAAGCTTGCAAAACATACTTCTTTAACATTTATTAATTTAAATCAACTATTTCTGTAAAGGTGGCACTTAAAATTTATATTAAACAAGTCTAAATATACTTAACAGAGAGCATTTCAAATTACCTCCAAGCTACAAGTAATAAAGACACAGATAAAAAGATACATTCAACACAATATAAGACATTGAGAGTTGGAGTGCAACACGAAGAAACAATAAAAGAGGTAAACCAGCAAGTAGCACCGGACAGAACCACACACAGATACACCTGTCCCAATGTTTTGCTTGTGCTACACCAAACTAAGACATAAACACACCTTGTAAGCTACAGTAAGCCTTCAACATGCTAGCAGTATAGCAGATGTAGTACAAATTACTGCATGCGAGTATCAAATACTGTGCACAAAACAGTGAAAAGATCCACGCAAAAGAACAAAAACGCCAAGCACGCCGGACTACTAGCTCGTACCTTGGGGGCGAGGGGGGCCACCTGAGGGTCCATAAGGTGGTCCATAGGAATTGGGCAAGCCTGCAGGCCTCTGAGATTGACTTGATGCCACGTCGTCAAAAGGGTTGGAAACGCTAATGTTATCCCCCGCACCTTGGTTCGGCACCCCCACACCTACCGGCGAGTCAGTGAGTGAGGGAAATAAGCAATCACAAACTACCTTCCTCAACTATCTTAAAATGTAAAAGCAAAGCAGAAACTAAGCACAAAATAAGCATCCAACACTGAGCAGTAGTTCTCTCGCTAAGTCCAGCTGGGAATAAAACTACATAACTAAATAAAATGCAAGCTTTAACCCTTACGAAAAGGGATGGAACTAATGCAAAGCAGAATTTTCATGTTAGCTTAAAATCTGAGGTGCACATTGGGCCAAAAAATGTGATGCAAGTAAGGTTCTGCAACGTATATTAACACTACAGATCTATACAATAACCACATTTCTATTTTCATGTGGGCAATGGTTGTCCACAATGGGTTATTACAGCATTTGTGTTGTGTTCTGTCCTGTTGCATGCTGGTCTACCTCTTGTATAAATCGATATAACTTTCTTTTATAAGAATGTCTTAACTTTCAAAATGTGAATTTCTGGCTCTACAAATAAGGACAGAAAGTATAAACATACACCAAAGGACAAAAGTTTAGATCTATAAAATTTAAATCAGAAAATATGGGAGTGGGGACTTTATTTTCTGTGACCCATTCTACTTTATTAGGTTCTATTACTCATCCGGAACACCATTTGATACAGGTAGCAACTAGGGGCATGATCCAAGAAGTAATGCATTTTTTGCATACGATCTTCTGTTCCAGAGAGATGGGTTTAACTTACTGCATTGCATATGGATCATTCTCAACAAGTGTCTACTCAATCATTTTATCTAAAGCTAATGATTTAGTTTTGGATCAAAGCTTTGCTACAGAGACACACTAGATCAAAAACTGATGTTACTTGAGGAAATTTCAGAATATCTTCTGCAAAATGGATTAGACTAAATGTGGACAAAATTATATATCCACATTTAGCATATGGTGTTGAAATCTGGGGAGTTACAAGTAATATCAACATTGACAGAATATTAAACTCCCCCAAAAATGCATCAGACGCATCTACAATCTTCACTATCAGCAGTCCTGTACAGAAACATTTATAAAACATCAAATATTGACCGTAGTCTCTCTCTTTAAGCATATAAAACTCTCCTACTTGTTAAAAACAAAAAGGAATTTAATGTGCTCAACAAAGACTGCCATAACTATGATACAAGGGGAGCAAATTATTTTCATAGGATAAGCATAAACAAAAACAAAACTAATAAGGACCCTTATAAAATAGAAGCTATATTTCACAATAAGTTGTCACTGCAAGTTAAGAATGCTGTAAATACTAAATTCAAAAGTGTTTCAAAAGCTTACCTTATTGAGAAGTGTTTATATCGTATTTCATACTTATAATGTACACACATAATTATATTTTACTGTATGTAAATATTTATATATTATGAGTATAATAAATACTGCCTATGTCAGATACTCTTTTATACGAATCTATTGACTGCAATAAAGATTATTATTATTATTATTTATTAATGAAGTTAGGATATATTTCAAGTAGTGCAAGATGACTCCACTATTTTTAAAGTCCACTATATTAACCGCATTAAACAGCTGCATGAAGGTAATTGTCATTTTCTTAAACCTGTCAATATTTTGTGTAAATATAAATATTTTTATTACATAAGTTAGAAAACTCTGGTGTACTTGTGTATTAAAAACAGGATATGCAGATGACATGACAATAAAGGTGAGGAGTTTGTGTGCAGCGCATAATACACGTTGACTTGTGAGGTGAACAGATAGGTAAATAACTAAGGACAGTGCGTCCAAATGAAATGCAACTATAGGAACGTACGTGCTATACATTTCCCTACCTGCTGTAGTATCATAACAACATCAATGAGCACAGATCTACATTATCAAATGTACTGGATCAGTGAAGAGTCAGGCAGATAAACCAGTATTTAACTACAATGACGGAGACGAGGCAAACAAAGGATTTGAATTAAAACATTAATGGGAATGCACAGTGAAACAACTAATCAATAACTGTTAAAATAATTTACTTTGGACATGTTTTGGCATCTATTACCACTAACTTCAGAAGAGAAGATGGTGGCAATAGCTGCTGAAATATTTCTGGAGTAAATTATTTATTTCAAACTAGTGAAGTTTGAGTGTGATGCTGAGTTTTTACTCTTAATTGAAAGGATTTGAAATTAAATACTTTGTTATGGAAACAGCAATGTGTTGCATTTCTCATTTTCTGACTATGCTTTGTGTGGTGGTTTGTTTACATTAAGACATTGGACATACAGCAATATGCTTATATACTCACACAAAATATACAAACCCCTCATGTATAATAACTGAAGCCAAAGCAATAACCGAGGTGGAAGCAGAAGCAAATTCTGTACTATTTGGAGTAAATATTTCAGAAACCAAAAGAAGTAGCTTCCTAAGAGTATGGTTACCCAACAGCTAAGCTGGAAACTGTATATAATGTATATAACTGAGGAATAAAAACAGCCATTTATATAATAAAGTAACAATGGATAATGAAAAGTCGAGTAGAAAACATACTATACTTTCATTTATTTATAAATAAGAGTACATCATTACTCAATGGGGAAATATAACAGTAGCAGATATGAGCCTTTTGTTTCTCCTCAAAAAGCATCCAGCAGACCAATTTTTAAAAATTGTAATGATTTAATTGTTCCCTGCATATATACATATGAAAGCATACAAACTGTTGTACTTGACAGAGAGAGAAAAGTATTCATAGATATTTCTCAAGAAATAGTTATAAATATTTCAGATCAATCCTTAAAAGTATTTTAAATAAGTGTGATATAAGAAGCATGGAGAAAGAACTATTTAATAGGTTGCTTAAAGAAATAAGTGCTATTACAAATAGCAAATGCATTTTAAAAACAGTACACACTTATTGAAAGCATTGTTTATAGTATGGAAGAGCATTAAAATAGCAAAAATAATATACAAATCTGTAAATAATATGACATGTAAACACTGATGTTATTATCAATAAGATATGAAAAAATGAAATGGCCTGTTATTTATGGACGCTCTTTAACTGCTTTGATTCTCAGCGTCCCATTCTATATTGGGCATGAAAGATCACTTAATTTTGCTCAGAGGCCTCTCTTATCAGGCTTGAGGTTCTTTTACGTGCCATAAATCTACGACACGGGACCCACAGCTTTACTTCCCTTCCGAAGGAAGCCATGCTAAGGATTTTTACGCCCGAAAAAATCCATTGTCCTCCGCTGGGTTTGAACCTGCGACCTTGGGTATATGAAGTTAGCATGGTAACCATTACACCACGGAGGGCGACTGTCAATAAGGTATGAATATGAAGTGATTTATATAGTGAAACTTTTAAATTATTACTGTTACAAGATCATAATATAGAGCTGGCAACTCAAAACAATTACAACTTAAGAAACCTATTAAACTGCCCATTTAAAGACACCATACCAAACAAATGAAATTCTGGCATTTACCAAATAAACTGAAGATTGTCCCAAAATTTACATTGGACAGACCAAGAGAAACCTTCAAACAAGATTGAAAGAACATCTCAGGAACTCATATGAAACTTGAGCAAACAGACAAATCTGCAATATCACATCACTTCTGGACATCAAACTTACTAAACACGTAATGAACTACCAATTTGGGAAAGGATACACATTAGGAAAAGAATTATGAATTTTGAAATACCACTGGCAGACGACATATTAAAATTACCCCCAAGGAAACCAGATAGCAGCACAGATGAAATTACAATAGGAACCTCCCCTTCTGAAACCAATCAAAGACTTGCGATGATGAAGATGGAACATCTTTGAAATGCATCCAGGGAAAACAGTAAGTGAAACTAGTGTCCATATTTGACTGACATTTAAAGTGTAAATGTATGGCGTGTTATTTATGGACACTCTTTAACTGCTGTGGTTCTCAGCATCCCATTCTAATTTGGGCATGAAAGACTGCTTAATTTTACTCAGAGGCCTCTCTACATGCCATAAATCTATGACATGGGACCAACGGCTTTACTTCCCTTCTGAAGGAAGCCATGCTAAGGATTTTTACACCCGAAAAAATCCATCGTCCTCTGCCAGGTTTGAACCCACGACATTAGGTATATGAAGTTAGCGTGGTAATCATTACACCACAGAGGGCAACTTTATTTAAAGGGTGAATACTTTAAGTTATGAGTTATTGACTACAGCTGTTTTTCAAGGGTCTAAATGTCTTGTGAAGGTCATATTAATAGGGGAAAAATCAATGCCCTAAAGACTTTCTCCCCATTCATTGAACCAGTGTAGCAGGCTTTGACTGACTGCAATTAGGAATTGCTCACGCAATCAAATGGGCATTTTCCACAAACTGTCAGTCCAGTCAATTTTTGGGGTCAGTATTTACAAAATTAAACAAGGAAATAAAAGGCAACCACAGCTATCACAATGTTGGGAAATAGTCATTGACCACAAGGACTTTTTAAGCAATTTTGAAGTAATAGAGCAGAAAATATAATGTGCAACAATTAAGTAACTATGTGGATTATTTTCTGGGATCACACTCAACTACTATACTTATTTTCAGATGTCTATTTATAAAAGTAATAACATCAATATTCTACTTATGTTTAACCTCTTGACTGCATTAGAAAAAAAACCTGTCAACATGCAACGATATATACATTTATTTATCATTACACTCGTTTTTAAGATTGATAAAGCCTACACTGCAGCATGAAGAACAGAATGCAATGCCACAGGTTAGTGTTAATTCTTGACAATACTGCTATTGTGTATTACAAATTCATACAAAATAACTTTTATGCAAGATCTTCATTACTGACAAAAACCACCTGCAAATATTAATAGGAAATGTGATTCAAAATAACAGATGCTGAAATCAGACAAAAGTGGTTTTTTCAGTGCCAGTCATTTATACATCACTGTATAAGTAATGCAAACTGAATTTAGTTAAAACATTTCATTGTAGTTAGTTTTAACCTTATCCTTAACAGTGCTGATGAAAAGTTTTTGCTTAATCTTAGATCCAACAACCTGAAGAACACGAATAACAAAGAGTGAGAGAGATCTTTTAATATACAGGGTGGCATGCAAGAATTGGCAATTTTAAACTGATTGGCAGTAAATCATATTTGGAGTTTATATGACTGTTATGCCTCAACTTTCCTTTCACTTGGCACAGTGGTCAGGAGCAGATCGTACTTTCACAGTAAAGGCTCATTATAAACACAAAAGTGCTTATCAAGCACACAACGTGAATTTTGGCATCATGATCCTGTTGCATCAGTCCATGATTTGGAGATATGAGCTGGAAATTTTGAATTAACAGGTTCTGCCTTGAACAAGAAGCACACAGATCTAATGAAAACAGTTTCAATGCCAGAGACTGTTCAAACAGCAAATTCCACAGCATTCAGCACGTTAACATGCTTTTCATTAGCTTTATATCACTGCAATTTGAGCAGATCACATCCTCAAGCTTCAGATTGTCCAACAGAAGTTGAAAGTCACATCAAATTTAATTCATGACTGCAGGAATGTGTACACAGAAGTCATTTACAGATATGATTGCTATTACTTGTGAATAATAAACTGGTCAAGTTTTAGCTTCCAGATGACCATGTTTGTATGTTCATAAAATTCAGTTGTCACATTACTACTAGATTAAAATTGCCCATTTTTGTGTACCACCCAGTACATAATTTACCATCATTGTCAAATCAGGACATCTTCCATGATCTGGTGGTTACAAGATTAGCCTCCATGGAGCAACAAATGTTGAGGAAATAAGTACCAAGCTTTTGAGCTTTTAGTATGCACAATCTTCCAGGTTTCATCTGATATCTATGGGTAACTATGGAATTGCAGCTGCATCCCTCCTGCACATGCTTATGCAAAAAATTAACAAGATTCTCCCAGTCAGCATTTATTCGTGACTTTACTAAAAATCCCTCTTTTCTTTAATGGCAAAAACAACAAATGCAGCAGGTTATATCAAATCTCACAAAGGGCACTGTCACACTGGTGTTGCAGATTACGCTGCACTTTTTTATAGTACAAATACATCGGAAACAAAAATACCTGTCTCAGCTTTCTCCCATATGGCCTCGATCAGATGGGAAAAAAAAAAAAAAATGTGTTCGCACTGTAACAGCTGACTTTGGGTCCGTCTTTTTCTCAATGGTCACTTGCCTGGTAGTATGCTAGTTGCTGATAACAAACTTTGCTACAAGTGTTCATGCACAAGACTGCACCTAGGATAACTTACTTATAACCAGAATTATCCTGATATATGGTGGACTTTGAGACAGTGATGTGTTTTAACAATTAAAATTTAGTTGAGTCGATTTTGTAACACTACATCACTTACTTTTTTATTTCGGAAAACATGTTTCAGAAGCCATGTGCTTCCATTGTCAATTCCTTTGGTCGACTACCGGCATTGCTTGCTGTGGTGGTTGTCTCTGTCCCTGGTGGTGGTTTGATGAACTTTTGGATGAGTAGATCGCCTGGCGGGATTTCAAAATTGAAAACCCGGTTCTTGTTTTTCCAAATATATATGTTTTCCCAAACTTTTAATTCTGTCTTCCTTGTGATGTTTTTGAGGATTTTTGGGCTTCTATTTATAGTGTGTTTCTCTTTCCAAAAATGCCAAGCTACTGCAGATTTTTCTTCTTGTTTGAGTTTAATATTTCTGTGGTGTTCTTTTGCCCTGGTTTTTATATTTCTTTTTGTTTGGCCGATGTAGATTTTTTCACAGTCATTACAGCTGAACTGATATATTCTGAAACATGTTTTCCGAAATAAAAAAGTAAGTGATGTAGTGTTACAAAATCGACTCAACTAAATTTTAATTGTTATAACCAGAAGTTCACTTAGCAAAGAACATTGGCCATAGATATGTTTCATATTTTTCCCAGTGATTACTGCCACCCATAAAAAGATAAAACAAAGTTCATATTTGTAAGTTCTTTTGGTTAATAAATGTTGACAAGAGCAAAGAATAAAAAATTTGAGTGAATCATTCTAATTTTAAATAATATATATATATATAAAAAACATTGCAATTTGTAGATCCTATTTTGAGATTAAATTTTATGCCCAAACTCTGAGATGTACATCATGTCAAGAATTACATTTATCCATACTTATTAATACATTTACAAATAATAACTCTAACAATGAAATTTCAGAAGTGTCAGTTTTGCATAATTTATAATTACATGTCTGTTTCCAAAAACTATTCATAAGCATGCATTCTTAGAATATTCAGGTTTATTATTTTTATTAAATTTTATAATTTTTTTTCCCTCGCCAAACTTGGGCTAATGGGAAGAAAGCCAAGATACAGGTATTTTTATTTTCAATCTACTTTCACTAAAAAAAAATCCCAATTTTATGTGTAACATTAATGTAACAATGGTCCCTTTTCAGCAAAGCGTATTACTAAAGCTCTTTCTACACAATAAAATAAGATTCGAGCTATGTTTTAAGTTGTTTTCCTTATGATTTATAAAACTTCAAACATTATAAATTGCTTGTTATATAAGAAATACTGGTAGTTAATAACACATAACATGAACAATTGTTTCTAAAACTTTGCTCCTATGGTGTACAGCTGACAAGACTCATCTTGACTATGCTAATTTCTTATTTTTTGCAATACAGAAAGCATTTAAGCTACCTTTTCATTTTAACCACAACTGCAATATTAAAAAGCTTTTAATATTCCTTTCTGTATAGTATCAGGAATTCTAAGTAAACAATTCTCTGCATCTTACCTGTGTTTAACGGTAAAATATTTACAGATATTCACATACCTGGGTGAGGGGAGGGTGCAGTGGTTTGAGAGGGTGGACGTTGCATGGGAGGAGTGTTATAGTCAGGGGTGCTGCCAGGTGGGTAGCCATATCCGTAGCCATCCATGGATGTTCCACTTGAACCAGGAGCAGGAAAAGAATCTTGGGAATTGGACGACCCTGTAAATGGTGCTTACTAAGTATATCTTATTAACAATTAGCATTATAAACAACAATGGCAGCATAAAACCCAATATTAACTAGGCAAAAAGCAAACTGTAGGTTTTGTTAATCCCCTCATGAAGTAATCTTAAGCATCCTATAGTTTTTGAAGCAGAGAGAAAAGAATATACAACAGATTATTAACAAATAGTGATAAGATAGGATAATAAGAATATTTAACACTCCAAATGTACTGAAGATAATTACTTAAACCACATTTCATGCTAAACAGATATGGTTCATCAGAAAAAACTGCAATATGTACAATGAAGCAATGCAGGACACTTATTTTACAAAAAATCTCATGTGTTCCAATCACATAACTTTCTCTACATCGATGTAACAAATTATTGTGAACAGCTTATTCTTCTATCTAATTCATGATAATTGAGATAAACATTAGCAGAAATTGTCTTAATTACTTGTCTTCTTGTAAGCAGAGGGGCAATAGGCTAAAATGATGATAAAATGTTTTAAACACTGGTTGCCATGTGGCCGACATCCATTTCTATGCATGGCCAGGAGTTTACAAATATCCATGTGAGAAAAGTTTAAGTATTTTAAATCTGAAACAAATAACAAGGAATTTCTCAGAAATGGTCTACTGCATGTAAAAAAACGTATATGACATAAATTATATGTTTTAACGAGATATACATTTTATGTGTAGCAAGTTTTCGTCTCTTTCTTACGGTTCACCAGTTATTCAAAATTCAGCAAAAGTCATTCAGAATAAAAAGGTCTTCAGAGGCTATTCCCAGAAAATTGAAGATATACATTTTATTTGCCATGTAAATATCTTTAATGTATGCTATTTTTTTTTTTTTTTTTTTTTTTTTTTTTTTTTTTTTTTTTTTTTTTTTTTTTTTTTTTTTATTGCTTCATTTGTATAGGCCCTTTTAACATCAATGGTCATATCGGGGGCTTTCACTTGTGAAACTGTAGGTTCAGAACATTACGTTAAACTTTATATTACTAAACACATGCACATTCACTCTCACATTCATACTTCCAGACTCTATGGGGGATAGGGAATAATTCCAGTTAAAGAAAAATTCCCTGCCCCAACCGGGAATTGAACCCGGGACCTCCGGGTGAGAAGTCAGCTCGCTGACCACTCGACCATGGAAGCAGTCTATGCTATTTTAATCAAAATGATTAGCCAGTTTTGAGAAAATCAAAGTTTTCGAAATTTGTTCCATGTAAAGGGTAGTTTGGGGTGGGAGGCTTTTTCTCAAAACCTTAGTGTCGCATCCCTGGAATATACTAAACTTAAATACCAAGTTTAGTGTTTTACCAATTTTTCATTTTTGAGTTGTGTTCACAGATACATGGACAAACACACGGAACTTTTTCTAAAAATGTTTTTTTTTATACATGGGACCCTAAAACGTGTATTTCTGGTGAAATCTTGTTATCAAATTTTTGGGTGGAATGCAATATTTTCTTTATACTCTATGTACATAGTATGTGTAGAGAAAGTAAAAAGGGTTCGAAGAATATCTAAGAATGGGGCCCTTATGGATGTATACCATATCTTTAAAGAATTTGGAATTTTAACTCTTTCTTTCTTTTATGCTTTAGCATATTTATTGTTTTTACATAGCAATTTTAACAAACAATTTACACAATCATAATACTAGAAACAAATTCAGTTTAGTTATTTCTAAACATAGACATTCTCGCACAAATGAAAATTATATGGTTGTAACTTTTCAATTGTTCAACAAGTTGCCTTATGATTTAACAAATATTAATGATATCAATATTTTTAAACAAATAATAAGACATACTTTTAACAAATAACCTTTATACTGTACGGGAATATATTGACAATGACTTGTATTTATTATGCAATTGAATACTTAGAGTAAAATTTATTGTAGTCATGTATTATCTAATGACGGAAAATAAATTATTTTTATTATTATTCTTATTATTAACACCTTTACGAGAGATGTTTATTATGCAAAAGAAATCCAACTTAGATCCTTGACATGAAATGTCTTCAAAACATCCACCCGAGAAAAACACTCCTTCAGACCATAGAGTGGAAGTGGTCACCAAGCCCTGGATGTTTAGGTTCTAAAAAGTTAAAATTATATTCTATCTCACAATATATTAGGATTTTATAGGATCTTTAGAATATGCAGTTAAATCACTGAGTATTGTGATTAGAACACTGCAATTTTAAATTGTAAAATGTTTAACTGAAACTTCAGTATATATTTGAAAGATTAATGCAGCACTGAATAATAGAAATTAATAAGAAGCACTGCATGTGATAACTTTATCTTAGTATGGCACTCAAAAAACATATACAGTTGAACCTGATTTATGCATATATCAAGGGAACGAGGGAAGATTACTTGTAACTCAGAATTACTTACAACTGAGATTTTCTTAATGCATCATACATATTAAAAAAAAAGAGCAATACATTGGGCCTACATGTACAATTTTACAAACAACAAAGATATGTACGAAGAAAACATTATTTTGAACTTGGTCCTGCTTTAAAGAAATCGGTTAATTTAGCTTGTTTCAGGTTTCTTGCACTAAGTGCATAAACCTCATTTTGCAAACTTATTAATGAATTTAGAGCTTTTTCACTACCACTTTTAGCACTAATGTAATGCGAACACACATTTATTGCACTTAACATTTCACTCACCTTAGGTATTTCAAGATTTGAATCGTCATCCACAATACTGTCAGAGCCGCTTGAAGCCACCGCCATGTTTTTGGCACACATCAGCAATAATCTCCTCATCCTGTAGTTCCCCCATTGTCATCAAAATGCACAAAGGTACCAAAATTTGTATCCTCTGGTAACTTATTTATAACTCATCACTACCAATGATCATCACCATCATCAGAGACAGCCTGTTCCTGTAAGACACCAGGATAATTGTGGAGGATGATACCTGCTTCCAGGCAGCCGAAATAAATTCTATGGCTTGTAATAAGTTAATGGCAAGATTTTCATTTCCTGCATCAGTCAGTGCTATTAAATGTTGAACCAGCATTTTTTTTATAATGAACTTCAAAATTTACAATGATGCCCAAATCAAGTGGCTGTAGACGACTGGTACAGTTAGGAGGGCAAAATTTCTCTTTAACATTTTCCAAAATTATTTGAGGTGGATGTGCTGTACATTGATCCTTAAAAAGACTGATCTTCTTCTGTTTCTTTTACCACTGTTCCATTAAAATCCTATTTTGTTTTCACCCTTAAAACACCTCAGATTCTTGGATTATCCTATCACAAATGGGGGAAGTTTGTCGCAAGAACTGTTACATGAATTTTACTTTTCTTCCCTCCATGGCATGAGTCAGCCTTTTCAGCTAATGTCTTGCTGGGAAGGAGATTATAGAATAGGCCAGTCTCACCACAGTTGTAGATGTTTAGAGGCTGATAATCCCTTATGATTCCTGGTAGAACCTCTTTCTTCCAGTGTTGAACTGTGATGTCATCCACAGCATTCTACTCGCCGCAAATTATTATCCCTGCAATTCCATGATAATCTTTAAATCCCTGCAACCATCCCGATGAAGCCTTGAAATAAGTCCTGATTTTCATTATTTTAGCTAAATCTATCCTTTTGCTTTCAGCACGTCACTACTGATTGGTAGAGCTGCAGTCCGTTTCTGCTGGAACCATGTGAAAAGTGCCATTTCCAAATCAGCTTATCTCCCTTCCTGCTGACGGCTGCATTTTGTTGATTTGGCACCCAATTTTAAAAACTCATCCAAAATAACATTTTTGTTACTGATGACTGTACATAGCATGGAGTAAGCAATTCCTAAGTCTGAAGCAATTTTGGTTTTGTGTGGATTTAGCTCCACCTCTTGTATGAAGTTCATTTTCTGATCTAGTATATAACATTTCCTTTTTCTGTTCTCCATGGCTGATTAAAAGCAACTGAGAACTGAAAGACGAACTGCTGTTTAGCAGTAAACATCAGATACTGCACAATTTTATCTTTACTTCTCGTTTGTTGCTGCATTGTAATGCTCTGCATCTTTTGTTTCCGAGGCCACAGGAAACTGCTTAGCTCGCGTCTTTGTCAACAGAGATAAGGAAAATAACCTTGAGTTTCTTTTAAGATAGTGTATGCCGTATGCTCATTATAATTACGTAAAACTCAGTTGTACTTGAAATTTAACATGTATAACAGCAAATTACATATAAATGCATTATGTATAAATAAGGCTCTGTTAACAGGTTTCTAAATTAAATTTTGTCGGAACCTACGAAAATTTACGTATAAATGCGAATTACTTATAACTGGGTTATGTATAAAAACAGGTTCAACTGTAATTGATTTTAAACACTATATTCACAAATATGTTTACTCCTCATATGATATTGAATACGGAAGTACTTGGAAGAGAGTTTTTACATCTGAGAGTTTTTCAATCTTCCATTAAAATGCATTTGAAAGCAGAGAAACTGCGCTCTCAGATGAGGTAAGAGGTGCACACTTCACTCAACAGCTTCCTTAGAGTTTCAAATAAATGATTCTTAAACTTTTTCTTCCTAGAGAACACAACCTATTGCAACTATGACCTTGAAATCTGGAATGCACACTAAAATAACTAATTTCTTTCTTATCCGGAATATTGGTCTTAAGTTTTTATAAGGTAATAATCATTTAATATTTTGCTTATTTCTCTACTTTTGAAATTAGTGGTTGATAAGGGTTTGTTTACAGTTAGACAAAAGTCATTGCATATGTTAAAATGCCAATTATCTTTATTAGCTTCAAGTATATTTTAGATATTATTGAACACTATTTATTTAGAAAATTATTATTTTTTAATATATTAATAAAAATTAATTTTTATTTTTACGATGAAACTGTAATGTTTTAATTAAAGTATATAAATAATTAAGATGTAAATGGGTTTTATCCACTTGAATAATAAGTCAGCAGCTTTTAATTGATCAACACATACTAACTGAAATAAATTATTCAATTCTATCATTATATACCTCAAGAAATCAAACCACTATCACATGCAAGCAAAGGTATTTATGATTGTGTTAATATTTATTTTGTTGAAAATAATATTTCCTGGGAAAATGGCACCTTCCTTTGCACTGATGGAGCAGGATCATTAATGGGAAAAGCTAAAGTTTTTATAAGTTTCCTGAGTGTAGTGAACCCAACTCACTTTTACTATGAGACTTGTTGATGGGGAACTTAGATATTGTTAAGTAAGAGTATTAAAATGATAAGTTATGCAAGACCAAGACTTATTAAATCTAGAGTGTTTGAAAAATGGGGCACAAGTTGCATAATGGAACCTGCTGGCCTACTAAGGACGAATCAATGAATCAGGTGTACCATTTCAAGATGAGCCTGGTATTTTTTTGAAGATGAAATTTCACAATATGCTAAACATTTGGAAGATAATTTTTGTTATTGCTTCCACTGAAGCTACCAAAAATAAAAAAGGGCAAGGTATTGATGACAATTTTTTGCACTGCAAAGGGTGTCATACTCGTTGACTTCTTAGAAAAATCTGATGTTTTCCATTCACATGACTTTCTCTACATCTCTGTAACAAATTATTGTTAAAAAGCTTATTCTTCTATTTACTTCATGCTAATCAAGAAGAAATTAGCAGAACTGGTCTTATTACTTGCTTCCTTGTAAGTAAAAGGAAAATAAGAGAATGCCATAGGCAAAAGTGATAGTCAAATCTTTTAAAAGCTGGTTGCAATGTGATTGAAGTTCCTTTGTTTACATGGTCAGGAGCTGAAAAATTCTTGTATGAGAAAAGTATAAGTATATGAAACCAATAACGAGGAATATCTCAAAATGGTCAACTCCACGAATAAATATATACAACATAAGTTGTGTGTTTTTAACAAGCTCTATATTTTGTGTTAGGCAAGTTTTTGCCTATCTCTTACAGTTTGTCAGTTAAGCAAAATTCTGCAAAATTTATCCAGAACAATAATGTCTTCAGAGGTTATTCCCAGAAAATTAAAGATATAAATTTTATTTGACATGTAGATGTCTTTAACATACAATATTTTAATCAAATTGTTAAGAGCTATTTTGAGAAAATCAAAATTTTAGAAAACTTTTCCATGTAAAGGGTAGTTTGTGGTGCTGGTAGTGGGGGGGGGGGGGGGTTCTTGAAAATCTTCGTGTCGAATGTTTGGAGGATACTGAATTTAAATACCAAGTTTGGTATTTAATGGACTTTTTGTTTCTGAACTATGGTCTCCACAGATACACACACAAATGGACAGACCTTTTTCTAAAAATGCTTTTTTGTATTTAGTGGGGTCCCAAAACATGTATTTCCAGTGAAATCTTGGTATCAAACTTTTGGGTTCATTACAATACCTTCTCTACACACTATGTACATAGTACGTATAGAAAAAATAAAAAGGAAAAACAACTACTGGATAATACTAGACAACTTCTTGGCTCAATTCAAGCAGAAGTTGAACGAGACATGGTCCCATTTGGCGAAAAAGAAAGCGTGTTTCATCACATTCATCTAGAGTTGTCGCACCCAAACTACATTAACACCCAACCTGGCTGCCTAAATTTCTTTTTGTTCGCAAACATGAAGAAATGGTCACAGAAACAAAATTTAGACACACTGAGGTCGTCATCAAGAGAGAGGCATATCTTGCACAGCTTGACAATTTCTATTTTTTGGAATAGTTAAAAGAATGGGAGAAGTGAATAACTCTAATAGGGGACTGCGTTGAAAAAAATTGCTGCTTTATTGCTAACATGGGTACTTATTGAACCACCCTTGTATAACAGAGCAGACGCAATGGGAACAAAGAATGGTATAAGGAGGTGAGAGAATTGCTAGAGGAGAATGGAATAGTGGATGTTTGGCAACAGGACAAAAGAATGTCAATGTGTTTTGAAAGAAATTTGAGAGTGCAAGACAGACAAATAGGACAAATAGGAGATTTAGGCAAGCTTTGATGAGTATAAAAAAGTAAAAACAAATTGGGGACAGAAGAATAAATAGAAAACTACCATATTTATCAGAATACAGGACAATGTTTTTTTCCAAAATATTAATTTTCAGAACTGTGAAATCCTCTTGCATTTTCAATATATGTTTTCCAAATACCTCTCTTGGGAAAAAGTATGTTTTAAACTTTGCAGATATGGTAATGGTTAAGCCCAGGGTAAATGTATATATTACTGCCAAGATCATGATGTATGTGGCAGATTTTGTGCGTTCCATTTCAAAACAAAAATTAGCAGGCCTATGACCTGTCTCATTGGAAAAAAGATTACTTTCTGACAGTAAAATAAACTTAGAGGGCTGCCAAGTATGTTGTCTTAATAGAAAATAGCATCCATAACTATCCCTACAGCTACGCTCCTGCCACCGCCGTATTGTACTATCACACACATTCTGTACATACTTCATTCTCCGTCTCTCCCATCCAAAATATGAAATTTATGCAATTTTGAGTTAGGCAAAACCTTTTGGCGATATATTATATTTAGTATATTATCTTAATTGAAAATTGTATCCATAATTGACATTACAGCTAAGCTGCTGCCATCACAACCAAACACATTTCCATTCTTTTCTCCGTCTCACAATGTAAATTTCTGTGCAAATTAAAATAGGCAAAAAAATGTACTTATGTGCTATAGTAAGTATGCTGTCTGAATAGAAAATCATATCCATCAGTTGTTACAGCTATGCTGCTACCGCCGTCAGTTCTATCATTGTATACATAACATACATTTCCATTCTCTCTTCTCCGCCTCTCTCCTGCTCGCAAAGTAAATTTTGGCACAAATTCAAATTAGATAAAAAAATGTACAATGTATTATAGTAAGTATGTTTCTAAATAGAAAATCGTATCCATAATTGTCGTTAAAGCTATGCTGTCGCTGCTGTCAGTTCTATCATTGCACACATACCATTCGTCGTCTCTCCCGCTCACAATGTGAAATTCTGTGCACCATAAATATTGACTAAATACAAAATCATATCCTCTTAGAAAAGAAAATCATATCCATCGTCGTCATTACAGTTACACTACTGCCAATACCATACAATGCCCTCCGCCAACTGCTCAAAACATGAATTTTGTGTAAATTCAAATTCAGTATATATATATATATATATATATATATATATAAATTATTACAAAATTAAGTTCTGAAAAAAGGGGGTTGTCTTGCATTCAAGGCCGTCTTCTATTTGGATAAACATGGTAATTAATTTGAAAGAGTGCTTGCATTGATGAATATTGGAGCATTATTCCTAAAAGGATTAAAGAAAGATGCATTGATTAACAGAGTCTGGGATTCAGGAGCAGTTGCAAGTAGTTTACAGAAGGAACACATGAGAATTCTTTATCATGCATACAACCTGCAATAGCCTTCATAACAATAATGATCTTCTTTTAAATATAAGCTTTGTTTGGTTGGTGGATGTTGTTAGATTTAGAAATAAAACACTATTCTACATTATATGAGCTACAAAGAAACCAGGGAAATAAATCAAAATTATCTAAGAATTAGATTAACTGTTCAGAATATTTGTGGAGTTGGTTTTACGTCACTTATTAATTTTGATTTATGAGGGGCTAATTTCCGAAACTGTTGCTTCCATTTTCAACATCACTGATGGTTGCAGTTGGCTGCAATCTCCTCTCTCTCAGTAGAACAATAAACTTCTTCACTAAGTTGTCAACTGGCACGGTTTTAAAGTTTATGAAGCAGTTTTTGATGTTTCCATATTAAGATGTTTTTCCATGTGAGTTTATTATGGTCCTTCATAGGTCTTTTTTTAGTAGTTTTGGTTTTGGATTTAAGTTATGGTTTTCTTTTAAAAAGAGAAATACTGCTGATCTGTACTTTTGTTTGAATTTCAGAAACAGGTCAAAAGAACACTTCTAGAGGAAAACTAAGTAGCATTTTGGAAAGAAAACCATAACATAGACCCAAATCCAAAACTTCTAAAAAGTATAACAGGCTAACAATGTGGAAAAACATCTTAATATGGAAACATCAAGTCTGTATCAACTTTGAAGACCTGTCAGTTGACATCTTAGTGAAGCAGTTCATTGTTCCACCACCAAAGAGGAGACTGCAGGCAACTGCAACCAGCAGCTGGGGCTCCGTGATTGAAAATGAAAGCTTGGCCTCAAAATCTAGTCCCTCATAAACAAAAGTAACAATGTCAAAAACCAACTCCACAAATATGCTGTATTTATCCGAATACAACACAATGTTTTTTTCCCAAAATATTGTAGTTCGGAACTAGGAGTTGTCTTGCATTTGTGATATATGATTTCCAAATACCATATGGGGTAAAATAAGTTTCAAACTTCGCGGGTATGGCAGTGGTGAAGCTTGGGGAAAATGGTATATAGATTACCACCAAGGTCACAACATATGCGGCAGATTTTGAGCATTTCATTTCGCACCAAAAATTAGTTGTTAAAGGAGCCTATGAGCACTCTCATTGGAAAAAAGATTATTCTGCAAGACTAAAATAAAATTACAGGACTTCCTCTCACATCGGTGGTTGCACATAATGCTGTATTGGAAGTCAATGGTCAAGCACAAAGCTGCACATATACGGCAAAGTGAATTTAAGCGTAAATTCAAACTAGGCAAAATGCTTTACAATATATTAAGTATGTTGTCTTAACAGAAAATTGCATCCATAAATAATCACCATTACAGCTACCACATATGTCATTTTGTTCTCCCTTCTCTGTCTCTTCTGCATATATTCAAATTAGGTAAAAACATTTACAATGTATTTAAGTATGATGTCTAAAAATAAAGTCATATCCATCATCACCGTTACAATTATGCTACTGCCACCTTCATGTTGTACCATCGCATCCGTACCATACATTTTCATATTCCCCCTCTCCTGCGCAAATTCAAATTAAGTGCAATAATGCAATAAATAAATAAGGGACTTAATCAGCCTAAGTGTCCATAAATTTGTTCAAAATATATAGCAAACCTTTAAATTTAATTTAGAAATTATTCTTTTTATATATCTATGTCTTTTAAACATATTTTATGTAGGTGACATGCTAAATTACAAAATTAAGTTCTGAAAAATGGCTGTTGTCTTGCATTCGAGGTCATCTTGTATTCAGATAAATACAGTAATCACACTAAAAGTTGAACCATTGACTTCTTTCATTAGTTTTTACCATAACGTTTAACACTGGTTGCTTTAAAACCTATCACTAACCTGGTGAAGGCACAGATGTTCCCTTGGCACCTTTCTTTTTTGAGGAAGCTTCAACTTGGTTGATTATTGGTTGTGGATCAATACCACCACGGTCAAAATGGCATTCAAATGCAAGGAGATTCTTAGTGTAGTGCTTTCGAAGGGTGTAAGCTGCACTAGACGAAGCACCAATGCCCAGGAGTCCAGCAATGTCTTTCCAAGTCTTGTTCTTTGTTACCTGCATATACCAGTAACATAATATTTTACAAATTGCAGTTCCACACAAATCATTGATCCTTCAAAAGTTCTTTGGTGTGTTAGTATTAAACTTTAAACTACTATTAGTAGAGAGAGAGTGAGTGAATACAAATTCTACTGCTCTGTGGAAACACTGTCAATTCATTAGCTATTGTCAGAAAACATCAACTATTATAAAACTTTAAATAACCAGCAAGCACTCATAATATACCAAAATATTCAAATAATAAAAAAGATACCATTTTGAAAAATGTCTCAGAGATAGAAACCATTACATTGAGCTTGTCAAAATAAAGTGGGTTTATGGCAACATCCCACATGCAAGCAATGAGAGAAAAAACGGGCGACTGCTTAAAAGTCAAAGTCAAAAGATACTCTTTGAATGTACAACTTCAACTTTGATGAATCAAACAAGTTTTATACACAAAAAACACTCCACAATATTAAACAAAAGTGGTACAAAATGTTGCAACAGAAGTAATAGAGTTTGAAACCTTTTTAAAAGCTCATAGCTATTAAAGACTAAGAAATGCACAAGACTAGGTATTTGCATTTTTGGCCCATATCAGAAATACAGATCAAAACTTTTGTTATAGTTAGAACATGAACACATCCAGTATAATGAAATGCATGCTTCCAACATATTTCATGTCAAAAAGCAATAAATCCCCTTTATTATACTTGAAATTAACTTTTGGATTTTGAGAAGCAGAATGTGATTTAAACAGAAAGTATTTTGTTTTCAGCTTCACCTGTAAAATCCAAATTTTGTCACTATGTAATTTTTTTTTTTTTTTGGGTAGCTTAACGTCCTTTAACCTGGTTGGTCATATCAGACAATGAATGAAACTGGTGTTATGATGCTCAAATGATATCAAGGTCCATGGAGCTTACAGTTACTCGACATTCGTCTTCTTAGGATAAGGGAAAACCCCCCCAAAAAAACTTATCCAGGTAACTCACTCTAAGCGAGATTCGAACTCAAGACCTGTTGAAAGTGAGGCAGACACGTTACCACCACACAACCCAGGCGGGCACTATGTAATATTGTTTTTTCAACTTAATTCTGACTATGGCAAAATAATGTTACTTGAATTAAACTGTGCAATTTATGCTGAAGATTTCAGCATGCTTACCATCCATTGCACTGCATTTTAGTCATGATGCAGTGCTGATTTCTGGCAGTGAGTTTAGATGGTTTTTCTTATAACGTTGTTATTTTTTAAAAAAAATGTTATTTTGGTAGTTTAACCTGGTTGGTCATATTGGACGATGAATGAAGTTGGTGAAACAATGCTCAAATGATCACGGGGTCCATGGAGCTTAAAGTTACTCAACATTTGTCTTCTCAGGATAAGGGAAAACCCTGAAAAAAAAAAAACCTTATCCGGGTAGGTGAGATTATAACACACAGCCTGTTGAATCTGAGGCAGACATGCTACCATCACACTATCCAGGTGGGCTAAGGTTGGAATTGCTAAACAAAAATTCTAGTGACTTAAAAATCTAATATGGTCAAAATGTGATATAGTACAATACAAAGACGGTTATCTTATTATTGCCAAGTGTTTTCCCCCATTTTAATCTGGAATGTTCCAGTATCAAATGTTTTTTCTTGTTTGTGTTGGTATACATGCAATGTGGAAGTTAGCTACAATTTTTAGTATGGGAACAATAGTACATAATAAAGTAGTTTTGCTATCTTCCTAAACCACTTTTTCCATCAAGCTCAGAGCAAGTGCATATGCCTGAATTTCTTCTTACAATTTTTTTTTTAATTCTGAGTCTCACTTTACTTTGTGTACATTATACCTTTATACAAGCACACAAATGTGTTATTTTTAAATCATAAGAAAATTCTTTTAAAAAGGTTTCATTTGTCAAATTAAACAAAACAAAAACAAAATAATGATGAAGCATAAATTGAAACATACCAAAAACACAAAAATAAAAAAAACAAACAAGAAAAATGAATGAAACATCAATGAAAACTGACAAACAGATCCTGCACTTAACAGCTGAGGATGCTGCAGGATGTATTGTAATGTTGCAATCTCTGTTTTACCTCCAAAGAAGTCGGGAAGGCAGTACAGGAAACATTTCTCTTCCCTGGACCCATTCTACCTCAAATTCTCTTTATTTTTCTCCACTTGTATGCAATGGAAACATGTCAAAAACATGTGGGTATGACAGCCTACCGTACACACAGCCTACGCTAGATCTAGGCAAAAGAATCATGTCATACTAGTTTCTAAAATTGCTTCTTCTATTTAACTATATCTAACTTATTTCTATCACCCAGTTTCCACTGACTATCTAAAAATGCAATAATCTACAGAAAAAAATTAACTAAAATTAGGAATGTAAAGACACATTTAAAGCTCGTGATGCTTTGACCATTTTCAGAGGCTGTCTCATTCCTACATTTTAGCTATGAGTTGGATAATTATCTATTACCTCAATTTATTAACATCATCTACTCTGAAAATTCTAAATACTGAGGTGAATTAGGCATTTTTACAACTGCTGTAGGAACTTATTCATTTAAAAATGCAATGGAAAGGAATTATGAACACACTTAACCCTTTCAGTCCCCATGAGTAGTATAATATTAACAATACTATTAAGTTTTGGTGGTCTTATTAAACTGAAAGATTCTATTATGGTTGAAACTAGAAAACAAAAACAATTGTTTCAAGGTTTTTCACCATTGTGGCACCTAAGTCCTGTCAATTACCATTTATTTTAACTGGGTCTGCTCCATCCTTTACCATAATTCTGACTATAGCTTTTAATGACCAAAAGTATTTCTGGTATGGTTTTCGTCACAAATAAATCAGGTCTGAAAGGGTTAAAGCAATAAGTTCTGCAGGCTGAATTGTGCAACAAATCAGCCAACAGGGCACAGTGCTTATAAAAACTTAAAACCTGACCATGCTGAAATGGCTCTCAGATATGTTACCTACAAGGCATGGCAGGTATAAGGTAGGGGAGCTAAAGGAGTGAATGTCATGCCCATGCTCATGAAACAGGCTCTGAAATGAGATTGTGAAAACACCACGGTGTGCCCTTTGGGGGTGGAGTTCTCTGGTACAGTGGATGCTGGGTGTGCTGCTACTGACTAACTAGGTGAACTACCATGGAACTAAACACTGCACCTTGCATACCTCCATGAATCCCCCCCTCTCCTTGACAAAGATGTACAGTCGAAAGAGATCGAGGGGGTTCTTGGAGATTGTTGGGCATGCTGAGATTGGTGTTCCTCGTTCCTCCATAAACTGCAGCAGTTTGTCCAGCCATATGCGTCGCTCATGACTTTCATCCATTTCATACAACTTCCCTAGGCTGTCCGGTTTCTGTTTGCAAAACATAAAACACACAGTCTTAATGTGGATATCAACCATTTCTTGGCTTCTTGCAAGCTTTTTACAGCTTCTATCAGCAAGCAAGTTTTACATATTTTCACTTCTTATATATTACTGGATCATGCATTTTTGCATTTCAAGCAGTATTATATTACACACATTATATGAAACTAAGTGGATATGTTTACATGCATTAAATGCTTGGAATCAGCACTTTAGAGTTCTTACTTAAAATTAAATATATACTAATTTCTGCTTCTTATAAAATAAAAATGAAAATGGCATTTAAGCTTAAAAAATGTTCCTGTCACAATTGAAACGTTTCTTGAAATTAGCATATATCCCTTTAACAACTTAGGTTTAAGAGATGGTAAAATAATGGGTAAATTGCATTGTAAGTTCCAAGCTGATAATTAACTAGAATTAGGGAAAACCTTATCCAGCGAACTCATCCCAAAAGAGACTAGGACCTGAGATCTTTCTTTTATAATCGTCTCACACAAGAACAATCCCACTGCAAACATATGAGAGGAAAGAAACAGGGCGAAAGAAGACTATTATACTGCTGATTAACAGAGCAAGGTTCATGGGTGTTTTTTTTTTTATTTGATAGAGTATTTCATGTGTTATATGCAAGAGTTGGCAGCCCGTAGAAGGGAAACCAATTGTTGCATCAACATCAACTTGCCAGTCTTGCTATATTAGCAGTTTGAGGTCTTTAAGCCAATGACTTTGACAGTGGTCATAGCCATAATTTGGTGATTGTAATGGCTAGTTCATCAGGAGTAGAAATAAAAAAGATATACTATTGCATGTTTAACAATGCCTGGAAAAAGTTCATAAGACTGGGTTTTTTTTTTTTTTTTTTATCAATTTTTCTGGCTTTATTGTTATATTTAATTTTTTCTCACAATGCAGAGCTCAGAAGTTGGTAAGCCTATATCATACAATAATTGCCTCTAAGTATAGCTTAATTTTGCTCAGAGGCCTCTCTATCAGGCTTGAGGTTCTTTTGCATGTCGTAAATCTACGACACGGGACCAACAGCTTTACTTCCCTTCCGCAGGAAGCCATGCTAAGGATTCTTCCGCGGTCTTTCACACCCAATTTAGAATGGGACGCTGAGAACCACAGCAGTTAAAGAGCGTCCATAAATAACATGCCATTTTTTTTCCATTTTCTAAGAATAGCACAATTTTTTAATCAATGCTCCAATTGGTTTTGGGAAGAATAAGTATACAAATGTCTCTGCATTCTGCAAATGCACCACAAATATATTCAAGGCTTGTAAATTCTTAAAAAAATGTTTACAAAAGATTTTTTTCAATTTTAAATTTCACTTTGTCCAAAGAGATTGCATAAACCAAGTAGATATTGTCAATTTGCTTCTATATACCATAGAAATAATATAACACACAGAAACACTGACAAATCAATTAAACACAATAGAAATATAAGAACTATTACTACTACAAATTCTTCAACTGATAGAATGCCTTATTTACTAAATATTTACACAACTCTTTTTTTAATTTATTTACATTGTTTATTGTTTATGTTTGAATGCTTCGAACCTGCATAAATGTATTGCCAACTAAAGGAAGTGCATGGTGACACAGTAATAAACAAATGTATGTGATGAAACTGATTTACAGATGATTTGAAGACTCAAGTGACAGTAAAATTGTACAAACGGATGTGTAACCCTAGATAAACTACAATTTTATTTTTCGAACATTTCTCATTCTTTTCTTGATGAAATTGTGTGTGAACATCTAGCCGAAAGCGGCAGCAACAATATGGGAATTCAAAAACTCATAGCCAGATGAAAAATGCTTAAATTACATAGGTAATTACATAGAGAAATACAGTAAGCTTCATTTTTTTTTTAACCGACATGCTTTTCTTAATAAAATATGCAGTTTATTAAAGCAGTTGTTACTTACTGGATTATCATTGTATTTTTAGAGTAAAGTATCCCTCTGTATAATAAACGAGCTAAATTATCTCGAGGTACAGTTTGGTAATGCTACTTAACCTTTCTAAAATATTAAAATAATTTGTACGGTTATAGTAATATGTGCATACATAAACTTTGAAAGACATTTTTGTGCCACTTCTGAAGGCTTATGCTTCCCAGTTACCTTTATGTTTCCCTAACATCATCAAAAGCTAAAGATGCAATCTTAAGACATTGAATTTCAAAATTGAGCACAGCTGTCAGGATGTTTCAGTTGAGATAGGAGCAGTACTGTTTTCTCCAAAACATGATGGCCCTCAAACAGAACAGCTCCCCCCTGTCATTGGACAATAGCCATTACTAAAAAAAAAAAAAACGTGCAAGAGGCAACATAGTAAAATAACTGTTTCCTGTAGACAATTAGTTTTATGTTTCATGTTAATATGTCTCCAAACCACTGAGTTACTGCACAACATGTTAAGGAACCAGTGAGTGGAAGACTTGGCAAATGCGAGGATTGGTTTCCACCTGCAACCTTGTAATCCCAAACTTTAAAGCTTTGGCAGAGGAGTGAGACAGGGTTTTCATGTTCTGAAAAATACTGTAAAAATGTTCTATCTGCTGTGCACTTAATGCAAGCTGAGATGCACAGTTCAAACTATAATTATAGCTACAGAGGTGAACGTTGCCTTTTACAACATACTCATAGCTTTTGTCAAGTCCAAATTAGACCTGAATTATTCCCAAAGCTACCTTAACAACCATCTAGAAGTTTCTATATCTTCTTGAAAAATGAATCTGTTTGTAAAATTTGCATTCATACCTACTTAACTTGCTTTGGATAATGAGTAAAAAACTATAAAATTGCAATGATCAAAGTTTATTTAAACATAAAAGACATGCATGATAAAAATTGTATAGAATAAAACATCCATACCAGAGTTTAAAAGCATGCATCTTTTCTTGAATCATGCTTTAAGTTTTTAAACAAGACTGAATTTGTTCTGACCAATAAGTTAATTTAATAGTACATTATATTTATGCATATAAACCATTTTCCTCCTCAAATAAGCTTTAACTCTGCAATGATTACCAAGTGAAAACGCGAGCAGCAGCCAAGAAAAATATCATGTATACCTTACAAAAACTAAAATTGTTCAAAATATTCTGAATTATAATCAATATACATGTTTCTATAGCACTTAAACCATTTGGAAAATGCTGTAGCATTCTTTTTTTTTTTTTCTTTTAGTAGCCATTAGTGGCATCATATTTTTACGACAAAAAATTGATGTGAGTTTGCTGCATTTGGCATTTTTCAATGATATTCCTATATGAAAAGAGCTGTTTACCACAACAAAATATAATTTGAGGTAATTTCTGGGCAGTACAAGTTTCCGGCGGCTAATGTGCAAGCTATTCACCATGTAACCAGCTAATCTCAGTATATAGCTGCACTCACAGTTAACACATCAGATGCAGTGATACCTTCTCTGAGGGCTGTGCCACTCAATGTCCAACACAGTTGTGGACGAAACATCTACAACAGTCCAGACCACTGTATAACAGTCTGGAAATGACTTCCAATTATATTGTCTCTCACTCTGAAAGCCTCATTAAACATATTTGAAAATCTGCAAAATGGGGAATTTTTAAAGTAATATAGACAGTCCAAAATGTAAGGATCATAGTTTCGAAAAATGAGGTTACAATATCTGCTACCAACAGAAATGTAACTTTTTCTCCTATGCTTTAAGTATTAATTTTATTATTCTTGAAATTTTATGCTACTAGCATAGGTAATAATGTTTGTATTTCCAAAGTTACATTTATGCATTTATCCATGTTTCCGAAGCAATGCCACTAGAAGCAAACAGTAATTTTAATTACTTTCTCTACACATACTATGTACATAGTGTATAGAGAAGATATTGTATTGCACCCAAAAATTTGACACTGAGATTTCACCAGAAATATGTGTTTTGAGATCCCCTGAATAAAAAAAATTTTTTTTTTTTAGAGAGAGAGAGAGAGAGAGAGAGAGACAGACAGACAGAGAGAGAGAGAGAGAGAGAGAGAGAGAGAGAGAGAGAGAGTGTGTGTGTGTGCATGTGCGTGGGCGCGCATATTTCCATCCACTTTGGTTTCAATGTAGTTTTAAACAGTCCTAAATGCACTTTGCACCTGATGTTTTACGTTAACAGTTGCTTACTGGAGCTGCATTTAATTTCCTCACAGAGTTCTCCCAGGCTGCAATTCTTATGCTTTAATTTAAGTCTGTCAACATTTTTGCACTAATAATTACACATTTAGTTCTATAAACATTAATGTCACTTTGAATGGTGAAACAAGTTATCTGTTACTGTAACAGAGAGCAACACGATGCATACACAAAAGTGTATCACAGCACATTCAGAAGTCACCTAGTTTGGTCACTACCTTCTTGAAAGATGTCTTTTTGATATTAACAATGTTAGTTAATTATCTGTAAAAACTTGATGATACTCAAGAGCTTCAACATAATGTTAGCAAGATTGGCCAGTGAAACAGGCCCAAAAACTGTTACAACAATGATAATGACCAGATTTATAAAAAAGTTTTAGATACTTCTGTATGGTTTCAGACACAGTTCAAACTACAAATTTTTAACTTAAGGCCCACATATTTCAAAAGAGTGTCACATGAATGAGGAATTCAAATGCTACTTTCTTCTTAATTGGAAGAACTATTCCCCATGTTTATTACCTAATGACTCTCAAGACTATTAAAAATAACTTTTAGAAAGGGTGTCTATCATGTGTAAAGTGACATATTTAGACATTATAGTAAATCATATAAATATGATAGAGAATACCATTTAACAAGGAATTCAGGAAACGATAACACAAAGTCCGCTGAATTTCATATTGCTGTATTTTTTGTTTAATGCTATAAAGTAAAGGTATGTAAGTAACTAAATAAATCAATAAAGTATGTAGTGCCAATTGTATTTGCTTTGATCTGAATTTGATTTCTAGAGAGAACTTATCTTACCACATCACATTGCCTGTAGCTTCCAAACGCAAGCCTGTTAGCAATACCAATGAGTGCTATTGTACCCATGTACAGGGATAAGTAAATAAAAAAAAATTTAATTGCTTTACAGAAATGTAATTTGCAAATCTGTATAAGAAATTATTATGAAACATGACAAAAATTACTGTAGCTATGTACAAAGTCACAAATAACTTGCAAGAAAGTTGTCTCATTTTCTAAAAATTCACAAACTTCTCTGGTGGTTCATTACTTTATCAACAGGGATCTTCAAGGAAATGAAATTCATTAAATGAGTAAATGAGATAAACACACAAATGAGCCTCCACTACTCAAAAACTCCAGGGAAAATGCTGACCCAACTGATATTTAAACTTGAGCCCTGAATGCAAACACAGAGCATAACTACTAAATTGTAAGAGGGACTAACAAAAACTTATGTTAGTTCATGGATATGCAATGGGGAATATGTACTTTATTGTGGTTATACAACAAATACAGGGTCATTATCTTATATGGTAACCCACTCGCATGCTCTCTAACAATGCGCGAGAGCTGGGAGTTGCTGGGAAAACTATGTGGGCAGAGGCGGACTAAAATCCTTACATTATAATAGATGCTGGAAATATTGACCTTCTGCTCACAAACAAGCATCATATCTCTTAAAAATATGTCATCCAATAGCTCAGATTTTTCTGAAGCCCAGTATCGACTGTTGAGAGTATTCACACGCCCATTTAAGTAAAACCAAGATTCGTCAGAGAAAACAGAAGCTGTGGGTCATTTCTAGGAGAAGATGGAGATAACCTGTTTGCTATGCTAATTTGTTCAGCAGTTTTCAAGGCAAATGCTGCAAAGTGACACAGATTTCATCCAGTTTATTTTCTGTTAAATCTGACCTTCTCTTAGAATGTTTCTTGTCCAACACTGAACCTGAAGCTTCAAATTTATTGACAACCACCTTTATAGTTTTTCTTGCAGGTGATACAGAGTTTGTAAACTTTTCAGCAAAGTCCAAGCAGATTCATTCTTAAAGTATACTTTACAAATAAGCATTCTTCCACAGTTAAGTGATGCACCATGTTTGCAAGATATGCAGGGACAGAAGTCCCTAACTGACAATGATTGACTGCACATACACCTGACTCAGCAACACAGAAATGGGAATTGCAGTCCGAACTCCTGCAGTCTTTATTTTGAACCATAAGCCTATTTAAAGGTTCCAAGTGACAGTTTATATGACTGTGCAGGCTGGGTGATGCACCTCTTAGGTATGGAGGAGACACAACCCCAAGGACTTACAAGCCAGCACCTGGGGTCAGACACACTCTGGATGGGTAATCAGTCTAATGCCTGGTATGAGGGTGAGGAAGAACATTATATGAAATGATGGTGAACTGGATGTAAGGAAAGGTAATTATGGAGAAGTTGGTGGAATTAATGGCCGGGAGAACAGGAGAAAACCTGCCCGGATGCTGCTTTGTCCACCACAAATCCCATCTTGCACATTTTATGTGTTACAGCCAAATAGAAGACAAACCCATTTTCAAGAAAATTATAAATACCATCCAAGACTACATCACAAAAAAATTCAAAATCTCACTGGCTCTGCAAAATAAATTTAGCCTACAAACATACTACACACCAACCTGAAGGACCCCCACTCAGAAAGCCAAAAATCTGCATTTAAAACACAGAAAGTATACACTGCCACAAACTCTACATAGGAAAAACTAGGGCAAATTTGGAAACAAGACTGAAAGAACATCTAAGAGTAATTAAATACAAACAGATAGACAGTCAAAGTCACCATAGTCTGACACTTCTGGTTATTAAACCATGAAATAAATCAAAACATAAACCATACAAACTATAAGATATGCAGCAGAATTAGATATTTAGGAAAAATATCTAAATTATAAAGTACCACGACAATAATAAGTTTTAATTTGCAGCCACACAGTACCCTTTGGAACTACCTAACAAGAATACCAATCACAGAATGATTAAAATTAAGGTAGTAAATAAATATAAAAATGATTGGTAAAAAAAATAATAGTTAAAAGGATTTTATTCTATCCTAAAGACTTCATGTATCCCAGGCAACAACAAAAACGAGTCTTTATTTCATCGTGAAATAAAGTACTTTATTTCATTGTAAATTATTTCAACTCTAATGGCAGCTCACTATTCTTTAAATATAAAAATTCCTCGTCATATAAGTCCTTTGCCTTGCCTGGTAACAAACTAAGTACAACTTTTTTAGTATAATCTAAAACTTCTTTGGGAATATCAATTTTCATTCTTTAATTGATTTATTTGGTGCTGTTTAAACAACCAAAATTTAATCAGTATATTCTGGTGGAATTATGCAGCAACAAACAAACAAAGCACTAGCTACATCACGACTAAAATACAATTCCTCTTAATGATGACTAATGATATTAATATAATAATATTTCAGTTAATATTAGGATAGGATAAAATGGTGTATATTACACGTGCTCGTATACTAAACATCCCACTCAAAAGTCTATTTAAGCCATTAATAAATAATTATTATTTGAATAGAAAAATATTTCATTCAAGGTTAAAATTTGAGAATATTCTTTATCAACAATAAGCCAGCCTCTTCAAAAATCACAGAGAATAATGCTGCATCAGTTGGAGATTGCACATGCCTCAAAACATTTCCAGGTAAAGTGACCTTTTAATGAAATTCTTCTGTTACTAATTGCAACTCAGAATACACATCAAAATTACAATTTCTGCACTGCTTCACCTGCAGTGTTGCTTGCCCAAATTGCTTAACTTATCAGGTAAAATAATGCATGCCTAATGTAAACTAAAACTAATATTTGACACATATGATCACTTCTAATTCTAAACTGACAAGGAACACTCGACTCAGGAGAAGCTGTGGAATGTTCCTTGCATGCCAGAGCGCTTCACCTTGCCCTAAGGTTAACTGCCGACACCAGAGGTGCAGTGTTAGATCCTTATGCTACCCATGCTCCAGTTCATGCTACAGGATGAAATGGGGTTCAAGGCGGGGTTAGCAATTCCTTTCACTCTGCACAAGTCTACAGTGTAACCTCAACTCCAAATCTCAAACTTCATTTAAGAGTTATTACTGATATATGGTGGACTTTGTGACAGTGATGTGTTCTATCAATTGAAATTAATTAAAGAGTTGATTTTGTAACACTACATCACTACTTTTATTATTGGAAAACATGTTTCAGAAGCTATGTTCTTCCATTGCCATTGTCCCTAGTGGTGGTTTGATGAACTTCTGCATCAGTAGGTCACCTGACAGGATTTCGAAATTGAAAATGTGGTTCTCGTTCTTCCAAATAAGGATGCTCTCCCAAACTTTTAATTTTGTTTTTTTGTGTGATATTTTTGAGTATTCTTGGACTTCTATTTATGGTGTATTGCTCTTTCTAAAAATGCCAAATGACTGTTAAATGTTTCTGAGGTGCTCTTTTGCTCTTGTTTTTGTGTTTCTTTTAGTTTGACCAGTATAGATTTTTTCACAGTTGTTGCAGCTCAACTGGTATATTCCTGGTTTGTTTTCTTGTGGAGATGATTTTCAAAAGACACATCATTCTGTTCCTAAAAAACCAATTACTCCATAAAAACATATTAAATTCTAAATTAAAAGATGATATTCTACAAGAAAACAAACCAGGAATATATCTGTTGAGCTGCAACAACTGTGAAAAAATCTAAATTGGCAAAACTAAAAGAAACATAAAAACAAGAGCAAAAGAACACCTCACAAATAATAAACAAAAACAAGAAGACAAATTGCGAGTAGCTTGGCATTTTTGGAAAGAGCAACACACCATAAATAGAAGTGCAAAAATATCACAAGGAAAATGGAATTACAAATTTGGGAGAACATTTATATTTGGAAGAACAAGAACCATGTTTTCAATTTCGAAATCCTGCCAGACAATTTATTGATGCATAGGTTCATGAAACAACCACTAGAGTCAAGGACAACCACCACAGCAAGCAATGCCAACAGTCAGCTAAGGGAATTGACAATGGAAGCACATGGCTTCTGAAACATGTTTTCCAATAATAACAGTAAATGATGTAGTGCAACAAAATCAACTTGCTAATTAATTTCAATTCATTTAAGAGTGTTTGAAAACATGGGCTTGTTCAGATCTTGTCTGTTTATATAAGCTTTTCTCTAAACAATACAGAAGACCCATCTTCTCTAACTTCTAAACTACATAAATAATAAACTAAAACATTACTTAAGCTGCATGTATTGTTTATGTTAATTCTAATAAGCATTTTCATATTTTTTTTTTTTTTTTTTCTTTCAACAATTCTTTTAATATACATTCACTGGAAACTACAACTGCTCATAGTTATAAATAGTGTTATTGCTACACATTTTGTGCTTGTGTTAAAGGAGTGTCTTTAATGTAATAAGCCTAAATCTTTCCATTTCATGCATTGATATTTAAAAGCTTCACAGAGTCAATAAGAGCTATGTGCTCATGTTTCCTCTTTTAGGAGTGTCATGTGCATACATACATAGACAGCTTCTTCATTAAAACTTAGTTCCAAGGTCCTCTACTTACAAGAATGGCTTTATTCTTATTCTTAGAGTGATTTACCTCATATATCCAAATATAAGACAGTGTTTTCTCCCAAAGTATTAATATCCAGAACTGGGGGATTACCTTGCATTCATGATATATGTTTTCTGAATACAATACAGAAAAAAATAAGTTTCAAACTTTGTGAGTACAGCAGTGTCAAAGCCTGGGGGAAATGATACAAATACCACGAAGGTCGCAATGTTTGTGGCAGATTTTGAGTATTTCACTTTGCACAGAAAATCAGCTTTAAGGAGCCTATGAGCATTCTCATTGGAAAAAGAAGATTACTCTCCGAGACCAAAATAAAATTACAGGACTCCCTTTCACATTGGTGGTTGTACATCAAAAATCAAGCAGGTTAACTGTGCATTCACCCTCCTTGGGACGCACATATACTGCAACGTGAATTTACACCCAAATTCAAACTAGGTAAAACGTTTTAAGATATATTATATTAAGTATGTTGTCTAACTGAAAATAGTATTCATAAATAGTCATTGTTACAGCCACGCTGCCACCAGAACCACCGTCACATTTTATCATCGTATATACCCTCCATTTCGTCCTCCCTTCTCTGCCTCTCCCGCTCGCAATGTTCATTGATGTTACAGTTGTGCTACCACAACCATCACTACCATCACATTTTATAATAGCATATACTGTACGCTTCGTTCTTCCTTCTCCATCTCTCCTGTTCGCAATGTGAATTTCTGTGCAAATTCAAATTAGGTAAAAACATTTACAATGTGTTATATTAGGAGTTGTGTAAATACAAAATCATATCAATTGTTGTTGTTAGTTATGGCACCGCCGTCACCACCACCATGTACCATCGCACCTATACTATACATTTCCATACTCCCTTCTCCGGCAACTGCTCAAAATGTGAATTTCCACGCAAATTCAAATCAAGTACAATAAATCTTAATCAGCTTAAGTGTCCAATAGTTTGTTCAAGTATATGATAAACATTTAAATTTTATTTAAAAACTCTTCCTTTTTATATAACTATGTCTTTTAAACATGTCTTATTTAGATGATATACTAAATTCCAAAATTTAGTTTTGAAAAATGGGGGTTGTCTTGCATTCAAGGTCATCTAGTATTCAGATAAATACAGTAATTTCATTGGTTCACATCTCAGCCAATGGAGATTTGAATCTGAACGAAATGGGTTGTGATTTAATAAAGCATTATTTTGCATTATCCAAAAGTAAAGATTTTCTTTTGATTTGTTAACAGTTTACTTGGATATTTATTTTATTCATATTTTATTAAATAACAATAATCCCTAAAGACATAATCTTCTTTACTTTACCAACATCAAATTTTGTTTTGAGATGCAAACTTCACTTTTTGGGACACTTGTACTTTATCTTCCAATTCTCTTGTTATGTGCCCATAATCAAACAAGCTTTATTTAATTTGTGAGCTTTCAAAAGAAAGATGTTTGTTATTACACCAGGTGGAAAGGAGTATGTGTCAATATTTAAACTACAAAAGAAAACCTTTCTTGTAAAAAATACTTGAGAGAAAAGACAACTGTGAACATTTTTGCAGGTGGGCAAGATAATTTCCACTTGGTGAGCAGAATATGTACTGATACCATGTACTGGATTTTGTTTAAGGGGAGTGGAAATGCCCTATCTTGCCAAGTTTAACCCATTATCTCAGCAACTATTTAACATAATAAGCTACATTTAGCTATATCTTTATAGCTGATTGATGAAAAATAGAATTACTTCTGTTCATTAGAAGGAAAGGTATGATTTTTACTTTCTCCATATGCACTATGTACATAGTGTATAGAGAAAGTATTGCACTCCACCCAAAAATTCGATACCGAGATTTCACCGGAAATATATGTTTTAGGGTCCCCAATATCCAAAAAAAGCATTTTCACAAAAAGGTCTGTGTGTGTGTGTGTGTGTCCGTGTGTCTGTGAACACGATAACTCAAAAACGAAAAGTCGGTAAAATACCAAACTTGGTATTTAAGTTTAGTATCTTCCAGGGATGCGACACAAAGATTTTGAGAAAAATCCCACCCCCAACTACCCTTTACATGGAACTTTTTTCGAAAATTTTGATTTTCTCAAAAATGGCAGTAACGATTTTGATTAAAATTTCGTATATTAAACATACTTACCTGACAAATAAAATGTATATCTTGAATTTTCTGGGAATAGCCTCTAAAGAGTAGTTTATTCTGGATGAATTTTACTAAATTTTGAATAACTGCTAAACCGTAAGAGATGGACAAAAACTTACTACACAAAAGATGTAGAGCACATTAAAACACACAATTTATGTTACATACAGTTTTTTTCGTGGAGTTCGTCGTTTTTGTGATATTCCTTATTTTTGGTTTCTGCTATGAAAAACATATACTTTTCTCATACAGGAACTTGTCCACTCCTATCCATATAAACAAAGGAACTTCATTGACATAGCAACCAGCTTTTGACTATCACTTTAACCTACGGTTGTCCCTTATTTCACTTCTACTTACAAGGAAGTGAGTAATTAGACTACTTCTGCTATTTTTTTTTCTGATTAGTATAAAGTAAATAGAAGTATAAGTTTTTTAAGAATTATTTGTTGCAGGGATATGGAGAAAGTCATGTGAATGGTACACATCAGATTTTTTTTAAATAGGTAAAGCTGTTAAAATGATATTGAAAAACGACAATTTTTAAATTTATAAAAAATAACTAATCCATATATATAAAAACTTTTTCATTAAAATAAAGCATATTTAGGTGCAAATGGTGGTATAAAAAAATAAAAAGTAAGTAACCTAATTTTCCAAACACAACTTTGCAGTACTTCCAAACTCTCACATTAACGAAATAATGAGCTGGATGCCAATGCTGCGAACAGCTAAAGTAAAACTTTTCAATCGAAATAAAAACAAGATCTCTTCTCTAACATTAATATTCACAAAGTTATTGATGGTTTACCAAGTGAGTGTACCAAAATGTTTTAAAAAAGTACTATGCAGGATTATTTTCAACAATATTTTTAAACTATTTACAATTAGTGCAATTAATGTACCTTAATGAAAATCATACCAAAATGAGCTGGAGATTTGAAACATTCATAAACATTTAAAACATGGAAATGGGAAAAAAAAAATTTCGACTCCACTTAATAAAAGAAACTAAAACTAATGTTTTTTTTCTCAATTAAAACATTAATGGGAATGCACAGTATAGTAACTAATCAATTAAGAGTAAAACACAGAGAATTAAGGGTAATACTAAGTTTTTACTCTTAATGTTTTTTCTTAATTAAATACAGCTTAAAGCAAGCAGTTTTAATTAGTAGATCGATGGAGAAAAAATATATAAATAAAATAAATGTTTGATAAAAAAAAGGACCAGAAATCAGCTATTCTTAATTAAATGTTCCACCAAGTAATAAAATAAACATGATATAATGTCAGGCAGCACATACCTTTAACCTACTGACAGTATAAGTATAAATAGCAGGTGTGGCTTGACCTATAGCTATACTAGATAATTCTGCTACTTTGAGGTTACACTGCATCTAACAGTTTAATATGTATGTGTTTAACCACATCTTATAATGCAGAGGTCTGAATATTTAAATCATGCGACATATATGTGAAATGTATCATCTTTGATTTGGGGCATGCTTCTTTGAATCACAAGCTATGACATTAACAGACTTTAGGAATGCATGCTATTCCATGGTGAGTTTGAGAAATGTTTTCTTGCTATGCATTCCTGTATTTGTGCAGAATGCCAAGGAACAAGACATTTAGTGAATGCAGCTTTAGCCTTGAGGAAAGCACAACAGCAAGAGTAATATAAAAATAATAAAAACCTTGGATCTGTATGGGTCTTGGTGCACATGACTGTTAAAGACCTGAAAAAATAAGAAGGGGAGAAAAAATCTTGGTGTGATATTACAATTCGAATCCATGTGCCTCAATGAGCTTACATCTTACATTTACACAAATATATGTTAAATAACTTCAGTGCAGTTTCCACCTCACTGCCAAATGAGAAGTGTCATTCATTCACTATTAACTGAGTTAAAATGAGCATTTCCCAAAATCCTAATAAGAAATGCTGAAACTTATTACCCCTTTATTTGATGAATTTAAAAATTAACTTTGGTGCCAGTACACAACTTTTCTAAATTCAGTTTCTGTTTCCAAAAGTATAAAACACCTGAAATGTTGCATCTTTCTGAAAAGGCATTACAGGAGCTTTGAGCATCTGAGAATGTCATGAAACACTCTGTACAATAATGTCAGAAAATCTTCAGCACTAACGTACCAAATTATGTTCACACAATGAGGATGGATTGAGCAAATTTGAATCTCCAGGAGCAAGTTGTTCAAGAAAGACCATTGCTTCGGGACATAGTTTACTTCTAGAAGCATTCGATACTGCTCTTATGCAAGCATCAAATGCATCTAACGCTAGTCTCAAATCATCTAAACCTATAGAAGCAAGATTAAAAACAAGCAATATTCACAGTGAAACATTTATCATATAGCAGTAATTTTGTTCTACTTGCTTATTTTATTCCTTTGTTCAGAATCCGACTTTTTCCATTTATATCTATGATCATGGATTATAATTGGTGAGAAATTACCTTGTGATTGACATTTCTGCTGACAGGTGGCTGTCTCGGTGCACTGTTGCCATATTTACTGGCTGTCCGCCTGCTACGCCACATGTTTCATGCTTCCTCTAAAATGCCTTCTTTCCATACATTTTCTATCACACTTCTCTTATGCTGAACTACCTTTCCCCCATTTCTTGCTAGTTACCTCATTTATTCCTTTCAACATTGGGTCCTGAACTTCCTAAACCTTAAAGTTTTAATATTTTGGCTAACGTAACCTCAACTTATTTATCACAGCTGTAAGACATTTTCAAATCAGTGTCACTCATGGTAGTTCTAGAATGAGAACAAGACCATGATACATGAAAGATACTAATGATTACAAATGTAAATCCTTACAGAACCACTGTGTATAGCACAACCAAACTTTTCATAGAATGAACTGAAACAATCAGAGAATGCGCACGTAAATTTCCACTGAAACCATAGGTGTTGCAATGCCGATGACATGATCTCTCCAACGGTTATGCATTCTTACACTTAGATTGGTCAGCAGACGTGTCAATCACAAGGAAATGTCTCACCAACCATAGTATTATGTGCACATGAATGATCAAAGTAGCACCTATTAGTTACAAGCCTTCTCCCTCAACCATTCTCTTTTAAACTTGCATATCTAATCAAGCTTCTATTCTTTGAACTTTCTACATTTTCTGTACAGATTTACTGATTTATCAAACAACTTCTTGGATTTTAGACTTAAATAATAACATTGTTTTCTTCATATTGCAGTTTATTATTGAAGTTTTTACCATGACGTGAATGAACAAATTTGCTGTTGACAACAAAAGGAAATAATATGCTAAAAGGGTCACATTCGCGCTGCTTACAACACCAAAAAACTATGCACTTCTACAAATTCTTCTCAAAAAATATGTTTTACTGACCATTATTTCCTTAAACATTACCAAAAGCTTCAGTAACCCTTTTGAGATTTTAGCTCATAAAACTACAAGTTTTAAAAAGTCACCTTAAAGGCATTTAGTTCCCAATTTATATAGTTTAAATACTCCATCCTCAATGTGTTGATTTTTTTCTTTTTTTTCTTTCTTTCTTTCTTTTCTTCTTCCCTATATATGTAGAAGTTTGAAATGCTCTTTATATACCAATATATACACTGTTTCTTCATTTAAACTATTACGTTTTAGATTCTATTGTAAAACCTGAATTTTCTAAGTTCTCAAAAACTATAAATCTATTTGTGTAGCAAAAGTATTGTTTTGAACCAACACAAATACATCTGGGGTAATGCTGCAGATCCACAGTTTTTTCTAATGTTAAAATTAAACATTAAAATTTTTTTTATGTCTTTTAGTGCATTAAAAGCAATTGTCAACATTCTGTGGCGATTGGTTATATTACTAGAACAATCAGCATTTGAACGTAAATGACGGAAACTTGGGTTACTTCACCCATGACATCAACATTTTTAATTATTACAAAACACCAAAAAACAAGAAGCAGTTAAGCATGTGTTAGACAAACATTCAAACCCTTGGCAGAGCTGCCCAAATAAGCTCTGCTTTTCTAATGAAGTGAATCTACACACAAATTCAAATCCTGCATTTTAATTAATTATATTTTAATATCTTAGAAACCTGTTGACCCCTAATATATGTAAGTCCTGAGCGAATCAAGTGTGGAATATTGTAATCTGAATGTTTCTTAAAATTGTTAAAAACTGCATTTGCTGGATCACTTAATATCTTCCACATAATTTTGAGGAACTGTATCCTAATATTTAACCATATCTACTTCTGCATCTTTAAACTGTTCACTTATTAATGCATGTGGACACTATTTTTATCTATCATTACCCCTGGAAGCTAAATTAATTCAAACAATATAATACATGGGAACAATGAGTATTGTTCAGAGGGAAGTACTGTACAAAAGACAGCTTATACTAGGGCGGATCGAAAAGTAAAGCAAAATAATTTTCTCTGCCTTGGTATTGCAACTGGAATGTTGCAATTTCACACAGGTTATAGTTTGAAGTTTTCACTACACAGGGTACTTTTTGTTTCATGTGCAGCTCTAGCGAGAGAAGCTTGATGGTGTGCATTCTGTTGTCCACTTGTGAAGAGCTGAGAGGTGTGGTTAGATACTTGTGGGCCAAAGTGCCTAAACCAAGTGAAATTCACAGGGACATGTGTGGGGTGTATGGGGATAATTGTATGGACATAGCCATGTCTCCAGATGGTGTGCATTTTTCCAAGAGGGCCATGTATGATTTGCCACGCTTCGAGAGGTAGGTAACAGTTGTAACCTCACAGAATGTCAGAGGCATTGAGACAATATTATTCATCACAAATTGAAATTTTGTAAAGTTAGTTCTAACTGGGTGCCAAGAACCTGATAAACAGCCACAAGGACCAGTGAAGGATGACAAGCTTGGATCACTGCAAAAGGGCATCGCTTTCTGAAAGGAATCGTAACTGGTGATGAGTTGTGGGCATACCGCTACATGCCCGAAACAAAGCAGGCAAGTATGGAGTGGAAACATGCTGGTTTCCTGCATTCTGCTAGGAAAGTGCTTGTGACAGTGTTCTGGGATATGCAAGATGTTTTATTGGTGGACTTTGCTGAACACAGGACCACTGTGGATACTGCAGCCTACATTAACATTTTGGTGAAGTTGCATCCTGCCCTTCATGATAAATGCCACAACATTAATGCTGACGATGTCAAACTTCATGACAATGCTAGCCCCATGTTGCTGCTGCTGTTCGTCAGAAAATAATCAAATTTGGTTGGGAGGTGCTCCAGCATCCACCACACAGTCCAGACCTTGTTTCATTGGACTTTCATCTGGTTGGTCTCATGAAAAAATTCCTAGCCAGCTTTTGCGACAGATGAGGAAGGGAAATCAGCAGTCGGCAGATGGCTATACTCCAGGGAAAAGGCCTTCTATGAACAGGGCATGTTGAAACTGGTATCACAATGAGACAAATGTATTGAGAAAGTTGGTGGCTCTGTCAAGAATACTTTTTGTACAAATATTATTGTGCATTACCTCATACATTGTTTAGAAGCAAACATTTGCTTTTAAGTTTGTTAAATGCAAAGAAATGTATTGTTATTATTCAAGAAAAGTATGTATTTTGACACATGTTTACTCAAAATCATACGCAAAATAAGTGATAGTTCCAAAAATTGAAGCATTTAATACCTTTAAGAAATATACACATTCTGAAGTTCTAAACAACATTCCACACTTCTTGTTCATCATGTGCAATTAAAACATTTTAAATAATCACTAAGTGTAAGTACTTCACTATCTACATGAAAACCACATCTACGACTACCAGTACAAACACGAGAGGAGAGTATCATATGACTTACAGGGCTCGCTGGGGTACGTGGCCAACTGGGGCTGCTTACTTCACCATATTCCTCGTGCATCGAGTTGAGACTTGCAGCACCTGGAGATGGCACAGTACTCTGTGGAGTTGGAGGATGACTCAGGTAACTTCCAGCTCCAACCACTGAGCCATCCTTGCGAGACTTGGGTGTACAACTCGGGTCCTCGCCAGAAGCTGTAAATGGATAAAACTTTACTGCTACAAACTTCCTGCTAATCATGCATTTTTATTCACACTTTTTTTTCCCACTTAACCCTTTTATTGTTGGAATTATTTTGTTTTCTGTGCACACATTTTCTTAGGTACTCAGCTCCCGTGTCTTCATTTGGTAAGTTTTGTGCAATTTTGGAAGCAGAGCAAGGTGACCACAAGGTGTGCTTTACACCATGACACCTGGTGGCTTCAATTCTAAAATTTCATGGTTCATTCAAATGCATGCACATTGTGCTTTGTTTAAAAATTCAGCTGTTTTGCGTAAATTAGATAAACTATTCTCCATTCTTTGAGGGCCTCAAAGAAACATTCTTTGGTTGACAGCATTATGGAAAGAGAGGCAGCCAACCTCTCTTCTTCCTCCATCCCTTGCTTCCCTGTAAACCAGTACCTAAGAAAAGGTATACACACACACACACATACATACATATATATATATATATATATATATATATATATATGCTGCTTTTCTTCTAATTCCTAAACCGGTTTCATATCCCATCCATAGGCATCACAACTGAAACATTTTGAATGACTATGAACATTAAGGAAATAGGCATTGGATTAGCAAACCATACCAAGCCAAACCATCAATCTCAGACCCTGTGTGCCTGTACTAAAGGATGGGGAGGGCTCAAGCAAAATAACGGTCTTATGGAAGTAACAGGGTTACATTTGCCTCGAGTTGAATGGATTTTGCTTCTTCGTAAAACAAAAAGAAACAAAAAAACAAAAAGAAACAAAAAAAAAAAAACAAACAAAAAAAAAACAACAAAAATATATATATTGTAAAAAATTTAATGTTTACTATATAATACAGCTATAAATACCTGTTTATTATGCTGAGTTTTAGTACAATACAATTTTTTATATATATATATATATATATATATATATATATATATATATGTATGTATTTTCAACAAATCTAAAACCTTAATGTATTGAATACATTACAGTAACCTCACTGATCATCATAAATAAATTCTTGATTTGAGTTTTATTGTAAAGATAAGCAAAGTTTTGTTGCAAATCTTTAATTGTCACATTAAAATTTGTGTTGCATCACTAAGAGTAGCTCCAATTTTTACAAATAATATGTTAAAAGAGCCATCTTTGAAAAAATAAAAAATACAAAAACTTATTTCATGTAAAGGGTAGTTTGGGGTATGGGGCTTTCTTAAAATCCTTGTGCATTTTTTAATTCCTGTTTGGTTCTCAACTCATACACATCCTTTGGTATTAAATTTTTGGGTGGAATGCCATACTTCTTCTACCTCTTGAGTGTGTGGTATAGAAGGTAAGAATTTATAAGGAGGGAGAGGAAGAGAATGTTCTTCCCCACTAACAAAGTTGGCATACCTGCTGAAGCATTGGAGAGTGTTGACTGCTGAGAACCTTCATCCAATGGCGTGCCATCAGGGCCCGTGGTCACAACGGATGTTACTGTTCCAGATGTAGCCGATGTCACATTCGTTGTAGTTGTGCCTGCAACATACATTCTCAACGTACTATCTCCTTTCTTCAACTTGGCCAGTCAAATGTAGCTTATGCATAAGAAAATGTTATCAATGACATGATATACAAAATTCCTCAGTATAAGAAAAAAGAAAATCATTGTACCTCTATGATTTGCTTACTCTATCTCCTTAAAGTTTAGAACCAACCAAATGCTCTTTGAAAGAATACTTTTATCTGTGTTTTAAATTGTCCTAAAAATAGAATTTCTTAAACCCCAAAGTAACAATTTCTTTTAATGTGTAAAAATATCCCACTTGCATCCCCTATGAGCTTTTGTCATAAACATTTTTCAAATAGATAATTCTTCCCACAATACAAGGTACTGTGGATTCTTTGCAAATATGCATTTCAATGAAATTCTGAAATATGAATATGATCTGCAAAACTATTGATTTTAAAAGTCAACATGTTCATTCAATTAAGGGAAAAAGATTGGTCCATCCCATTCTCACTTTTGGGTTGCTAATGGATTCAAAATCTTATTTAGTTGACACTCCCCCTTATCAGTCCAGGTAAAATTGAAACAAATTTGAAAATTGATTGATGTTTGGAGGAATTTAGTAACAGTGATGGTCACATTATATGTGATATTAATTTGTTGAGTTGGTTTTTTAACACTATGTCACTTACATTCTTATTATGAGGGACTAGTTTTGGAAGCCTATGCTTCCATTTTCAACCTCATAATAAGAATGTAAGTGACATAGTGTTAAAAAACCAACTCAACAAATTAATATCTCATAAAGTTTGAGAATGCCTACATGCCCTGTCATCTTGAAACAGACTCAAACTGTGGTGAGTGCAAGGCCAGCAGGGCTTTTATGGAAATGATAAAGCTGATCAGTTGGCTAATAGGGGTACTGAGAAACCCTGGAACAGAACAATAACTGCCAAAACCTTGGTAAAAGCATGGATTAGGGAAAATCACAAACCAGGTGGCAAATCTATTGGACAAAGGCAAGTCATTTGGTATGTCTTGCAAAACTCTTTCATCTCTCCTGATATTGGATAGATCGGGAATAAGGAAAGTAGTTTCATTGATTTCTGAACATTGTCACTTAAACAAACATGTACAAAAAGCAGACCTCTACAAGGATGTGCAAAGATGATTGGAACTGCCTCGCATAGGTATCCTTTTTCGACTGTCCATTCCTGACAAGAAAACGAGATATTCTTTCTATAGTCAGAGAAGGCCCAGGAAAGGAATCTGACGGGAAACAGTAAAAGCTTCCTTTCCAATGGGGTTGCACAATAAGCCTTTTATGCTAAGTGTAGGAGATCAAAAAAACCCAACAAAACCCCCATTTCCAACTTTATCTTTAATCTAATTCTTTTTATGAAGGCTTCTTCTTGCACTTAGGATTTAAAAATAAGAATAGGAAAAGCTTTGAGACACTGAAAATAACAAGGTATCTTATGTTAATTATCCAGAAATGTATGGCTTCCCCATCCCCAATCCAGATAATTTATATGTCTACATTTATTACTCTATTTTGTGATTTCTGCAACATGGAGAGGTTCTTGTACCTTACTTTGATATGGACTGAACTGAGATTCTGTAAAATATAAAAAAATTCATTAACAATCTAAAAGCTTCTAACATTTCTCGGTGTAGCAAATGTATTGGCAGATTTGAAATCATACATTTTCAGAAACATAACTAATCTGGTCATATTGTCACAAAACCCTGAATTGTACTGTATAACTAATTTTCAAAATCATAAACCAAGCCTGTATCTAAGCATGCCCTAAACCATTGTGTCTTCAACGATGGAAGGATAAATTTGTATTTTATTCCATTTAGCATAAAATGGGAGCAGGTAGCTGCAATTGGTCTCCTTGGGGTTGGAAAATCACCTGCTCAAATTTTCCAGACTAAAAAATCCTGAAGATTAGCATAAAGCTTGTATATTGAGACTGGCCACATATGTATCAACAAAAATCCCACCCAGAAACAGGTGATTAAGGTAAGGGAATTACATGCTTTGTAAAGGTCGATGTCCAGGCTTCTTAACAATCACATTTGACTTGTGTAACTAAAGAAGCACAATGAACTCAAATCAAGACAGCTCCTGCAGAGGTATGACAAACACGGAAATTTATAAATGTAAAAAGAAGCTAGTAACAGTGAAGTAATAACACAAATATTATTACACAAATAGTTATTTAATAACTATTAAAAACAGCAAATTTATGTGAAAAAGGGTTAAAATAGTTTAATTTATAGGTTAATTAATTTACCCCTTAATAAAGATGAGTTCTATAAAGAATATAAACACATTATCAACACTGCTTTAATTAATGGTTTTAATACTGATTTTATAAATTAAAAAATTGAGAAGTTTAAATATCAAAAAGCTATTAAAGATATTTCTATGCTTAAGAAAATAAAAGATAATTACATTTTTAAAAAATTTACTTATCACCCTTGGGAAAATAAAAAATTCACAAATATTTTAAAAAATCATGGCATAATATTGGTTCCTCAAAATAAATACAGTATAAAAATAGGCTTTTCTAAAAAGGATGAAATTTCAAAAAATAAAAAATCTGGCATTTATCAATTAAAGTGTTTAAATTGTGACCTTGTTTATATTGGTAAGACTAAACGTCATTTGGAAACCAGAGTAAAAGAACACTTTAGGAATATTAAATACAAACAAATTGATAAATCAGCTGTAGCAGAACATTTTTGGAAATTTAATCATGAAATAAATCCAGATGTTAAATTATTAAAACACTTAAATGGACCCATAGATTTAATGGTTTGGGAGAAAATATTTATATTAAAGTATAAAAATCATGCAATGAATTTTGGTATACCTCCAATTGACTCTCTCACCAAATTTGTTTTGATTCCAGTAGTTAGCAATGCATTAGTACACAATCCACTTAGTAGCAGTAACCATAATAGTGTAAATAAATACCATCAAAAACCAGACCAAAAGGAAATTAATGTTGATAATGCAATAGATTTATTGCAAAACTAGTCCAAGGATTCCAAAAGATGAGTGAAGATTTGTTGCAACTATTATTTTTATATTAATAAACATGGAAATTGTTGGATTCTTTTCACTGATGTAATCGTGTTCACCTTAACTGGCAAAACTAAAACTATAGGATTTATTCTTCAGGGAACTCGAGACAGAGAAGACCACCCTGGTTAGTCATGAGTTATGAGTGTCCATCAGGATTCATTTCTATAAGAAGGTCTTGAGAAATTCCCTTCTACAATTGCAGCTGGCCAGAGTCATTTAGAGCCTGTGTAAGTGCAAAGCATAATTTGGAATTTGATTGGCACTATGTATATATACAATGTAAGCAAGTTTAACATACTATCAGAAAATTAAAATATGTCAGACCATATTCAATGTATTCCTTGTTTGATGATCTAAGTGATAAAAAGAAAACATATCTGAGATTTTGATCACCTAAATGATTATTGAACCTTTTCAGTTAGTAAATTATAGAGTTTATATGTATATACACAGAGTATTAGGAGTATAGATATAGATATTTTTATAAGTGGAACCTTAACACGTATTCAGTTCTGCATATTACATTTTTCCCTCAAACCAATCACACAATTTACTACCCTATGTTTTTAGCATTGCCTTAAGTCTGAAATAAAATGCCTGTCAGTATAGTCTATCAATTTTGCTTCCATGTAATAATTCACACCTCAATAAAGTGACCTGCTGGCCTAGGAAGTGTGGGGTCATTGGCCTTGCAAAAAGCATTCAAACTCAGTTCCGATACAACATTCACTAATGCAAGGTCTGCCCACTCTGGGTTATGCCTTTCACTAGGCATTCTTGGGGAAAATAAATGTGAATGACTCATGTGTGCCACACCTACTTGGAGGTACTAATCAACTCTTAACGTAAAATTATTGGTATACAAATGAAGCAAATGTTGTGTAAAAATATTTCATACAGTGTAAACAAATATCTGCACTTATATCCCTAACAGCCTTAATGTACAACCTGCTACTTCATGTGCCACTTGAATGTTTCTCTATTCCTACTCAATTGTTATTTCAAGTTCAATATGCAGCATAGTGGTTATCATTTAGCAGGAACTTCTAATTTACAAAGCATGAAACAGAATATACTCCTCATGCAGCAAAGAATGGTATCTTGATACTACCCACAACCAATGTTATGTAGATGAAATTAAGGCACTATTATCTATGTACCGTAACACAGTTGCACTACAGAGAGATGACAGACCCATCTTACAATCTGCCAACATAGAGGAAAATTACAAAACAACGCTTTCATTTTATATTGAAAGTACAGTTGAACCTCACTTATATGTTATTCACTTCTATATTTCACACATTCATGAGGTGTGATCAAAAAGTTTCTGAAATGGCGCCATAAACACAATGCAATACTTTGATTTGATTTTATCATTAGATTGTGAATATATGCTAGCCACACTGTCATTTGTACTAAATAGCCCAGAAAGTTTACAAAAAAATGCAAATATTCATAACAAAGAGACCAGACATAGGCAGAACTTACATAGACCTACAAATAATTTGCAGTCATTCCAAAAAGGGATTTACAACAAAGGAATAGTTTTGTTTAATTCACTTCCCTCTCCTATAAAAAAGAATTGCAAATGAACAAAAACAAGTTTAGATCAGAATTAAAGATACCTTATTACTCACACCTTCTATAATAATAATAATAATAATAATAATGTAAATGGCGTGTTATTTATGGATGCTCCTTAACTACTATGGTTCTCAGTGTTCCATTCTAAATTGGGCATGAAAGATCGCTTAATTTTGCTCAGAGGCCTCTCCATCAGGCCTGAGGTTCTTTTATGTGCCGTAAATCTAAGACATGGGATCAATTATTTACTTCCCTTCCGAAGGAAGCCATGCCAAGGATTTTTACATCCAAAAAAATCCATCGTCCTCCACTGGGTTTGAACCCACAATTTTGGGTATATGAAGTTAGCATGGTAATCATTACATCACGGAGGGCGACTGCCTTCTGTACAGAGGAAGATTTAATTCAGCCAAAAAATACTGATAATAATGTAACATTGTAAATGTAATAAACATGAATATTCTAAGAATGCATGTGAACGAGTAGGTTTTCAGAAACAGACATGTAATTGTAAATTATGCAAAACTGACACTCTGAAAATGCATTGTCAGAGTTATTCTTTGTAAATAAATGTATTAATAAGAATGAATAAATGTAATTATTGACATGATCTACATCCTAGAGTTTGGGCATAAAGTCTAATGTCAAACTAGGATATACAGATTGCAATTTTTCTGTGTCTAATCTACATTGCCACTCATAAAGTAGTCAGTCGCCTTGGGAGTTGCCACACTTGTCCCAGCACTTTTCCCGCTGTTGGCAGCACCCTAGACATCATCTTTGAACATTTTCAGAGCCTTCAGCGATTACAGGTGGCTAACATCAATGTCCTCAAAATGGTGTCCTTGGAGCCGCATTTTAAGTCACAGGAAAAGAAAAACATCTGGAGAATAGGTAGGATAAAGAACAATATTCATCCTATGTTTATCAAAAAATTGGTGGACAGATTGTTGTGAGGCAAGAACCAGTAACCATTCCTCCATTTCTCCAGCCATTTGCATCACACACTCTCCCCTTAATCTTGCAACACTTACTTGTGGTACACTTGATTAACTGTTTGACCCTGTGGTACAAATTGCTTACATACAATTCCTTTAATGCCAAAAAAGTAAAACCAATCACCATGACTTCACTATGAAGTCACATTGTCTAGCCTTTTTTGGGGGCACAGAGATGAAGCACTCTTCCATTGTGAGGATTTTAGCTTAATTTCTGGATTGTACCCATAAATCCATGGTTCATCATCAACTTTTTCTATAAACTGTGAGTCATTTTGTAGCTATTCTTTGTGATCTGTGCTGGCAATCACACAGCTTTCCTTTTGGTCATTTGAAAGAAGGAAAAACTTGGCAGCATTTTTTCACCTGTCACAATTGTCTTTTAAAATGCTTTGACCACTTTCAAAAGAGAGACCTAAAAAATCAGAAAGTTCTCTTATTATAATGCGCCTATCATTTAATATCCTCACCTGATTGACGTCTATGTCAATTTTTGATGAAACAGGGTCGCCCCTATTGAATTGCATCTTTAACAGATGTCATGCCACTTTAAAATTTTAAAAACCAATGAAATGCTTGAGTTTTGCCCATTACTTCCTTCTCATAATCTGTTCTTAACATTTCATATGCTTTTGCTGTAGTTTTATCCTGTTTAAAACAAATTTTGAGGCTTGTTCTATATTCTTCGTGAGCTGGCATTTTTATTACACAGAAAAATCGCAGCAGGTGCAAAACATGTGTTTACTTCAGAGGTCGCAGTCACATGACCTCATTTTTATCAGGACAGAATGCTGCATGTACGGTCTGTTAAACAATTAAAGACAGCTCAATGCCAACAAAGTTGTGAAGCCATTCTGGAAACCATTTAATCACATCTCGTCTATGCTGAATTTTTAGGTTCTGAACTTTTGTACTCTCTCATTAATATCCCACATTTTTCTGATTCCCATACATACATAACATTGCAATTTGTAGATCCTATTATGAGATTAGACTCTATGCCCAAACTCTAGGATGTAGATAATGTCAATAATTACATTTATTCATACTTATTCATACATTTATTTACAAATAATAACTCTGACAATGAATTTTCAGAGGTGTCAGTTTTGCATAATTCACAATTACATGACTATTTCCAAAAACCTACTCCTACACATGCATTCTTAGAATATACATGCTTATTATATTTACAATGTTACATTATTACCAGTATTTTTTGATTGAACGAAATCCTCCTCTGTATAAAAGGTGTGAGTAATAAGGTATCTTTTTAAACTTGATCTAAACTTGTTTTTGTTCATTTACAATTCTTTTATAGAAGAGGGAAGTGAATTAAACAAAACTATTCCTTTGTAAACCCCTTTTTGGAATAACTGCAAATTATTTGTTGGTCTATGTAAGTCCTGTCTACGTCTAGTCTCTTTGTTATGAATTTCTGCATTTTTTGTAAATTTTTCTGGGTTATTTATTACAAATGACAATATGGCTAGAATATATGTACAGGGTAATGGTAAAATTCCAAACATTTTGAAAAGTGATTTGGAGTGAGTTTTTTGTCTTGCCCCTGCCATTATTCTTATTAGTTAAGCATTACTGAATTTCCCCTCAATATTATTCCATAGGTCATCAATGAATAAAAATATACATAATAAACTGTTTTTAGTATGCTCTTATTTACAAGTTGAATTAAAGACCAGATTGCAAAACATGCAGAGCTCAGTTTGGGAAAGATATAATCAATATGGTGTTTCCAATTCATGTTACGATTGATTATAAAGACCTAGGAATTTTGTATTACAGGCTTCTACAATCTGATTATTTTCATATTCTATCCTTGGTCTGCCATGTTTTTATGCTTTGTGCAAAAATTAATGCAGTTAGTTCTTTCAAAGTTTATGTGAATTTTGTTACTTGCAAACCAATTATTTAGTGTGTTGAAGATTTCCCATCTATGAAATATGCAAATTTGCTTACTCATTTATAGTTTATACCATGTTAAAATATGCATGGTTTCCGTTCACTATACTCTTATTCTTGTAGCACAAAATAGAGGCATGTTGGGTACAGCATTAATATTTTTGGAATGAATTATTGCTGCACATGTGTAAACAATGTAGTCAGGGTAGGTCATTCTTCCTGAATGTGAAGAAATAAATCCAAATAATGAAAGTGTCCAAGGTGTGAACGAGATAATTCATGTTCTAGAAATTATTTCTATCATCCGAAGCCAAAATGATAGAATTTCTGTAATTGGTACACAAAATTGACCAGTCCATGTCTGTGTGAAAAATGAAAGCAGCAAAGAATAACTGACAATACTTTTTTTTTTAAACCAGATACAGCATCCGTATTCTGAATATTTCTTGTTTTAGTTTGAAATAAGTCCTGTTTTACATACAAGTACATCAAATAGTGTATTCTGTTTATTATTTATGTATTTCACCACTTGTTTTCTTATAGTAAATAATACATAATCAGTGTTGGTAATAATTCTATAAAATCTGAAGTGTTCCATTCACACGACTTTCTCTACCTGTTATGCAAACAAACTATTCTTATAAAACATTTCTCTTTTATCTACATAATACTATTAAAGATAAAGATTATATGAATTGGTCTTATTACTTGCTTTCTTGTAAGTGGAAGGCAAGTAAGGGAACACCCCAGGCTATATCGATAGTGAAATCTTTTAAAAGCTGGTTGCCATGTGAAACAATTGAAATTTGGTTCTTTTTGTATGGTCAAAAACTTAAATAGTTTAAAATTGAAATCAATAACAAAGAACATCTGGAAAATGGTTAACTCTACAAAACAGTATATGAGCATTTGGGTGATTAAATGAGATCTACAGGTTTTGTCTATCTCTTACAGTTTACTAGTTATACAAAAGTCATCCAGCGCACCTTGGTACTATGTGTGCCTCACATTTGAGAGGTCGCCAGTTCAAATCTCACTTAGGGTGACCTCTTTCTCTCTCCCTTTATCCTGATAAGATGAATGTAGAGTAAATAGTAAGCTCCATGGACTCTGAACTCATTTCACAGATTTCATTCATTGTCCAATATGGTATTTTAATCAAGAGCTTTTTTTGAGTGTCGAAAATTTTGAAAAATGTTCCATATTAAGGATGAATTTAAATACCAAGTTTGGTAGTTAACTGACCTTTTATTTTAAGACACGCATGCACAAACACACACCAGTTTCTAAAAATGCTTTTCTTTCAAAACTTGCAAATATGCATAGAAGCTTGTGACAGTGATGTGATTAAATAACAAATAAAAGAATTTGAGTCGGTTTTTGTAACACAAACATCACTTATTTTTACTTACTGGGACCGGTTCGGGAAACACTTGTTCCCATTTTCAACCCTTAATTCCGACACAGTCTGAAAATGGGAATAAGTGTTTCCCGAAACTGGTCCCAGTAAGTAAAAATAAGTGATGTTTGTGTTACAAAAACAGACTCAAATTCTTTTATTTTTTATGCTTTTCTTTGTTTTTAATCTTTTGGGGGAGGGGGGATTTAGGGGGTCTCAAACAATGTATTTGCGATAAAATCTCTATCCAATTTTTGGGGGGAATACAACTTTTTTCTCTATACCTACTATGTAAATTGTACGTAGGTGCTAGAGAATAGTAAAAGACACAGCTTCAGTTCTGTAAGAAAATTCATCTACATTTTTTTTTTTTTTTTTTTTTTTTTTTTTTCATTTATGTACTATTTTACTTGTCTCCCTTTGAAAACATATAGCTGAGGTTATACTGTATTTTTATTTGTTGCTTTATTTCTTATAATAAACCTGAATACATGGAAATGATTTCAAATAAATAAATCTTGAAGGGTCATGCAATTAATGAAGTTCTCAAATTACAGAAGAATATAGATTTGCATGCTTAATGCACATTTAATACATTTTAAAATGAATGTATTATGAAATAATATGTTCACCAATGCTTCTCATTTGCTTAGGAATCCCCCAAAAGCACTTTTTCCCAATAAAACTTGAGCATACATTTGGTGAATATTATTTCAGAGCGTGCATGCTAATGCACCACTCACCAGTCGAGGTGGTGGTAATGCCATTATCATGGGCTGGCTCAGGAGGGCCCCCCATGTCGGTCCCATGACTGCTGCTGGTGCCACTGCTGCTGTGAGAGTTGGAGGTGGAGGCTGGTGGGGGCATGGGCCCATCGTGGTGCATATGGCTGTTGGGGAGAGGGGAGGGTGTGCTCACTGTCACCGTCGGGGGAATGCTAGTAGGGGCCGAGACCACCGTCCCACTCGACGTGCCTGCCGAGGAAGGGGGACCCATGCTCATGCTAGGAGCGGGGGGACCCATCCCCGGGTGATGATGTCCGGACGGTGCAGGGGGTCCCATGGGAGATCCCATCCCACCGTGGTGATGCATACTACCTGGAGGACCCATTCCTGGCCCGCTGCCTGGTGGTATCCCTGGAGAAGGACCAACTGGTGGACCAGATCCTGGACCTATGGAGGAACCGCTGCCATAACCCACTGGAAGAGGGCCTGAGTTTGGTGGCATACCTGTTGCTCCAAATCCCATCTTATGCTGTAAAAAGTAACACATATTTTTCAATTACTTATTTCAAACTTAAAGTTTATATCTCACCAAAATTATCACTTCTGAATTATAATTCAAGAAAATATAACATGGAAGTGAAACAAGTATACAGACTGAAACAGAATAAAGATTCTGCTTCCATTAATTTGCATGCATACTTTACTTCACATCATTTGTGATTCACTCACATTATTCACATCTTCAGCTGTGTGTAATAATTATTTATATTATAAGTGGCTTAAATAGACTATTATTGGTGACAAGGGATGTTTAGTGTTGAGTCATATATGTTTTATCCTGTCCTAATGTTAACTGAAATGTTCTTAAGTTTATTAACATTATTAGAATCGTCATTATGAGGAATTGAGTTTTAGTTGTGACGTAGACAGTGTTTTGTTTGTACATCTGTGTAACCCAGCCGAAATAAACAGTTTCAATTCTGGTTGTTTACACTGCACCAAATAAATCAATAAATGAATGAGGACTTATATGACACAGAATTGTCATTATTTAAAGAAGGGAAGATGCTAAAATAAGTTACAATGAAATAAAGACTAATTTTTGTTGTTTCTTAGGATACATGAAATGTATACATGAAGTCTATGAATAGGATAACATTTTTTAATAAACTGCATAAAATGTTTTGAAAAATGATTGGAAGCATTTATTGGAATGCTTTCTTAATTTTGTGTAAATTATCCTTTATCTTGCATATAATCCCTGCTACATAGATATTCCAAGAGCTCTTGAAATTAACACGAGCAAATATAGCCTCTTAATGCATCACCAAAAGAAGATTTTTTTTTAAATTAAACGGTTGCTTATTCACTGACGAGTGTCCTTCATGCCGAAGTAGCCCTTATATTAGGTACTTGCCCAGCTGACACTCTCTTAATGCAATATTGAGTATGTGTCACTAATTTAATTCCTCTGAAAACAATCTACTGAATGAAACTACCAAAGCTATAATTATTGCTAGTTTCTGAAAAGCAACCACAATGCAACAAGCACTGAATTTTGCCAAAGATATAACTTGCATGGGAAAAGTAAGCCCATAGTATTACATTTATTTACATGCATCATCATCATCATCATCATATTCACTTCAATTCCTTTTTTCCTGTACCATTAATGTTTATGGTCTATCCCTGGTATTTCACGTAATTCTCTGCAGCCTTTTCATCATAAGAGTTAGGGCCCATTCACATAGAAACATTACCAAAGGCAACACAAACACATAAGCTTGAATACAGGTAAATAAAAGGGAGCATTCACAATGATTTTTGTTAATGTGAATGTGAACACTGTCAGCAGAACCTACTGCCAAACCTTCTTAGTGTATTGTACTTTTCTAATCCATTTCTCACTGCACTTTATAGTTACAATTGAACTGTTTTATGAAAGTAAGTTTTAATTTTATTACAATGGTGTCTTTGAACATTATGTAAGCTTTATAGATTATAAACTTTTCTTTCACTCATGGAAAAATCAAATCTAGTATAAACCAAACTCAAGTTAATGCAGATGTAGCAATATAAAATGCACTACTGCATCATTGTTAATCATCACAGCCTTAAATTATCTCGTGTTGGTGCTAACATTTTGTTGGCATTGTGAATGTCCAGACGAATCTTACGTTGATGTCATATATTTAAGTCCTCACATTAAAGTAATTAATTGATGTTTAGAGGAATTTAGTAGCAGTAATGTTCAAACTATACAGGTATATTTGTGGAGTTGGTTTTTAACATGTCACTTTAACTTTGGCATGATTTCGAAGTTTATTAAGCAGTCTTTATGTTTCCATATTAACATGTTTTCCCATGTGGTGAGTTCATTGTGGCCTGTCATGCTTTTTAGTAGTTTTGGATTTGGATCTAGATTAGGTTTTCTTTCCCAAAGTGGAGAACTCACAATATGGAAAACATCTTAAAATAGAAACATAAAGACAGCTTAATAAACTTTGGAATCCTAAAGTTGACAACTTACTTAAGGAGGTCATTGTTCTGCCATCAGAGAAGAAACTGCAATCAGCTACGGCCAAAAATGGCAATCGGACCCCTGAGGTTGAAAACGAAAGGAAGTGCTTTGGAGACTATAACTTCATAAAAAGTGTAAATGACGTATTGTTAAAAACAGATTCCACAAATTAATGGTAATGTTTCTATGTGAATGATCCTTAAAACCATAAAATATATTTCTAATGAAATGAGTCAAATATTTTTTTTCATCTTACTTATCTTTTACCACATCCATTATTGGAGTCATGTTGTACATTTAGTTCTATGTGAGGTGTAACTTTAATAATGGCAACACTGCTGTAAAAGCTAAACAAGACAGTCAATTGTTGTAATTTCTACCGCATGTTAGTCTATGTCTGACACCCCCCCCTTCTGTAAATGGACTCTTCCATCAAACTCATAGCGCATGCACAGTGAAGAGTTGAAGTTAGTCTCCTGTTAGTGTCCACTCTAAATAGTTGTGTTTTGCCATGTTCACAAAGCAAGAAAATTCCATCTGTCCATGGCCATACAGCATGACAATGTTATGATGGTCTTGAGGTGGCTTTACCATACAGGACTGTACCCTCAATGAAGGGCATGATCATGTGGCAAACTTGCCCAGGTCGGGCCATCCTAGAGTTAGTGAAGAGGATGTGCATGCTGTTATCGCACAATTAGACATCTATCGACGACAGACGGAATGCCACTTACCCCAGGAATATCGCACATGGCTGCGTTTTGTATTCTAAAGAAAATTAAAAAAAAAATGTTACCTCTGTGGGTTGCTTGGGATTTGACAGAGACACAGTGATGGCTATGGTATGACGCCATTCAAACTCACTTGGACTCTCCCATCATTTTGCAAGATAACGCACGGGCACATGTGGCACACCCTATAGCTGATCTGTATGGTTGTTGCGTGGAAAGTGCTTTTCCATCCACCATATTCACCAGACTTAAGCTCCTGTGATTATGACAATCCCAAAGATGAAAGAACCCCTTTGTGGCATTCGATTCTGGACTGTTCCCGATATTCTGCACGTAATAGGACAGTCCATCAGAAAGATCAACAGAACAGGAGCTGCTACAGGAATACTACACCTTCCACATCACTGGCAATGAGTTGGTTACTACTTTGAAGGACTGTAGACATTCTCAGAAGTATAATTTGTAGATTTGTAATAAATAAATAGTTGCCACTATTAAAGTCACAACTTCTGTATTTATTATGCTAGGTTCAATACAAAAACAAGAAACCCATTGATATCTGTTCTTACCTGGAGATGCTGCTTGAGGTAATGTGGAGGAGTGTGTGGTCTTGGACCAGCTGATGGGTTTGTTGCCTGGGGTGGCACATTAGGTTGAGGACCAGGCCCTTTTCCAGGCATCTGACTTGCAGGACCACCCATAATGGTGGGAGGTGGACCCTGGTTCATAGAAGGTCCTCCCCAACCCTGAAAAACATTGCCTTTCTAAGATCTGTCTTGGAAACATTCTATAACACTACCTGCATTATTTATGACATCTGGGGATATTATGTTGCATTATCTTCTTTTCTTTAATACTATAAAAAATACTGCCAATTCCCTTCAGCAGCACATTTTCCAATCTTGGAAGCAATTTTGTGAATCACTTTTCGGTATAGTTTTCCATCCCCTTCTTTCGAACATGAGATACACAATTTTTTGAAGTATCACTTTAGATTCTTTTTATGTAATATGTATTTAAAATCACTTTTAACTATGATTTCATGCCAGAGAATGTCTTTTTAACATAACTTAAGGTTAGTTACTTTCTGCTCGTGTAGCCATAACGAAGAATGCAGTCAGCCAAATTATCCATCTTGCATCACTTATTGCAATGCTGCCAACAGTATTTTATCCTCAATAAATTACCTAAGTGCATTGTCTCTAAATCACAATAACTAGCTATGTACACTATGTTAACTAAGCATACACCTAATCGCTCTGTCTTCCTCAAATACCTGAAAAGGATTTGCTGACGATTTTTTACTGTCCCTATGCCACAAATACTCACAAAAATGAGCATCTAAATATTCCCAATACATGCTTAACCTGTACAGATGCTGTCAAAAAGTTGCTATTATTGTCATTTGCACTTCATTTGTTTATCTACCAACCAAGGATCCAATTGTCCTCTATGAAGCTCCTCCGATGGATTTTGTGTCATCCTATTTTACATTCGTTGATTTCAACATGTTCAGGACGATTATATCATGCACTCTTTTGATTTAATCATCCTGGAATATTTTTACCATAATGTTCTACCTGTGGATACTGGCACAGCCTTTACCAAACCTCTTAACATTCACTAAATCTAAACTTTAATTAAGGGATGAATTTTCCATAATGGTTTATACATTAGCTAATTTATTTGTCGTAGAGGTCTTTTATAAATAGCCAATTAACCTGTACATTTCTCATGTTAGAAATAATGTCTCAAAATAAGCAGTGAGGGGAGACGTGCACAGTTATAATACTAGGAGTATTATATGTATAGAAATACAATGTCAAAGATTAATTAAGTCACAAAATTCTCATGTGCTTCTGGGATTAAAGATGTACAACAAGCTGGAGGTGGGTTTAAAAGAGTAACTTGTAAATATTTTTAAAGCTATATTAGATGAGCTGATAGTCTATAAATCCTGTTTATATTATTGATGAATTTTCTGAAACTGAATGTACAGTATTTTAATCAGACATTGTCTATTACTGTAAAAGATGAATGACAGTAACAATTATTATTATTATTATTATTATTATTATTATTATGATTATATTATAATTATTATTATTTACTTCACAGTAGTAACTGAACCAGTCAAATGCCATCTCACACACTGGTCCCCAATCCAACACTCCATTACCTTACAATTGCTTGAAACCAAGCAGTGGATGAGGAAAAGAATATGTTCAGGCAATAGCCTTGATTACTTGAACCTTTGCATACAGGCTGTGCATCTTTTTTATGCCCAGTTTTATATATATATATAGTTAATTATTAGAGAGTTATTCGTATCAAAAGTCCCAAGATAGGGAGTGATCTTGCTCTCAGCAGACCCTCATCACAGGCCTCTGTATCACTGAGCTAAACTGATAAGAGTTTAGCTCAATGATTAATCGGACGAGCCATTTCTAAAATGTTATCTGTAAGAATATTGCCAAGGACATACAACTTTTACTTCTTAAACTACATTAAATTCTACTCGATTGCATCTGTTTGTAAAATTGTATCACCACCAAGGAAGCATGGTCAGGACTTTTCAAACATGACCGACTGTTAATAATAACTTCTATACTATTTACAATATAGAGATTCGGATTATTTGCAGGTTGGCTATGATTGTGAAAAATTAAGTGCATGTTGGCTGCTATGCAAGAAACAATAAGGCGTAGTTATCTGTCATTTCTGTTTGCTTGAGCATGCTCATCTCCTCACGTCACATGTTTGAAAGTATCTACCAACGTTCACTTTTAACTACTCAATGGTGGCAAAACATCATTCCTTCATGGTTCTCTTCAGCCGCAAGAATAGAGAAAAGTTTCTGGAGGCCATGCCTATTTTTTATAGTGTTTAATGCCTGCTTTTACTACACATGGCACTGCAGGCGATTAACTGATGCATGGAATGAAGGTTAAGCACTAGTGGAATGCAATGGCAGGGAAAACTACAGAATCAAAAAAAAAAAAAGAAAACAACCCTGTACCGCATTGTCTACCACAAATCTCATGTGCAGTCACTTGGGGTCGAACCCGGCCCCCCTAAGCGAGAAGTGACAGGTCTAACCACTCAGCTATGGTGAGGCCTGGGGCCTTGCTCAGCAGACGGTGTGTCTAAGGCAATATGATTTTGCTTTTTACCAAAAAATCATGAACAAGCAATGAGTCATGAGTGAGAGCATTATTGTGATTCAATTTCAGCCGAGTGGTTTGTCACAATTGTGGCAATTTCCAGGTAGTACTAAATGTGCAACCACATGACAAAAGCTCATAATGCATTACAACATTGAAACCGAACAAAACAGTGAGAAGGACTTAACTGAACGTGTTGAATTTTCCATCTTGGCTTCATCAAGCAGCTTTCACTGGAATGATTGGGCCCTTGTTTTGACATCATGACCATATACACACCTGTCACCTATTATAAACTTTTTAAGAAGTTCTGGACCATTGTTGACTTATTCAGCAAATTCGTGAACAATGTTCTACATGACATTGACTTTGGACGAAATTCAGCAATTTCAGAACAAATTTTACTGCCACACGTTTCCTGTTAAAAACATACAACAAAATTTGCTTGGCTGTGCCAAATTATTATCATCATCATCTGCAATTTATCCGAAATGATTAGCCAATTTTCCGGCATCACTTTTCGTCACTTGTTTGATGTGGGTATTGATGTGCTAGGGTATCCCAAGTGATTGTTACCTTTGACATCTTCAACACCCTCTTTGAAACATCTGTACCAGTCTTACTACTTCATTATTTAATCTAACAAGCTAGTTTATAATGTGATCAAAAGTACTAAGTTCTAGTACAAGAAATCACCCCAATTCACAAATGATGGATATGGAAGAATTAGAATGGGAAAACCACCATCTGTGAATAGCTTAACTGTACAATTAAAAAGAAGGCAATTGAACTTCATTAGACTCTTTGGAATTATGATGAATTTTGATACTAAAGACTTTAGCACTTAATTGTCTTATCATACTTTCTTTCAAGTTAAATTTGATATACAACTGTTCTGATTAATCCAAACCAATCAGCATTGAGTAAGCCTAAGGTAATAAATGGTATTACTCTCTGCAATTATTTATAGTCTTCTGTTGTTTTCACTTTGCAGAAAACATAAGAAGTTAGAATAAAATTGAATGATTATTTTATAATTAAGGTTGTCAGAACCAGCTCGAGTGAACAGTGAAGTTCGCAGATCATTTGAGCAAATACCATTCAGAATTTGAGTATATTTAGTTATACCATAAGGATTCCTTAATCCTGATCATATACTACGATAATTGCAAAAGATGCTTGATGATGCGCAACCCCCTGCAACCTGCCAGTAGTCATCATTCGTTAGACAAAGTCGCCCGCCATTGTGAAATGGTTACCACGCTGACTTCAAATGCCCAAACCCGGCAGAGGACGATGGATTTTTTTGGGCATAAAAATCCTTTGCATGGCTTCCTTCGGAAGGGAAGTAAAGTCGTTGGTCCAGTCATAGATTTACGGCACGTAAAAGAACCTCAAGCCTGATAGAGAGGCCTCTGAGCAAAATTAAGTGGTCTTTCATGCCCAATTTAGAATGGGACGCTGAGAACCAGAGTAGTTAAAAGAGCGTCCATAAATAGCACACCATTTACATTTCATTCATTAGACAACAGCAACACTAGCGACACCATCCATGGTAGCCTCAACTGGAACAGGCTATAAATAAGAAGTTGCATAACAAAATATTTGCATGGCAATAAAGTTGATGTTACTAGCTACAACCTGTCAGTATGATGTTACTTGCTAAAGAATCTGTTCAAGACTTTCCAAAATTACTTCCATTTCTATTCAGTGCATTTAGCCAATCTGTGGGGGAGGGAGGGAGGGAGAGAGTGAGTGAGTGAGAGAGAGAGTGTGTGTCTGTGTGTGTGTGTGTGTGTGTGTCTATATATCAAAACAACTATTGGCTCCCAATATATTTATTTGTATTTCTCTACTTTCTCTACACTTAATGTGCATAGTGTATAGAGAAGGTATTGTAATGCACTCAAAAATTCCATATGAAGATTTCACCTGAAATATATGTTTTGGAACCCCTGAAAAAAAAAAAAAAAAAAAAATTAGAAAAAGGTGTGTGTGTGTGTGTGTGTGTGAAGGTGCGCGTGCATCTGTGGGCAGCATAGCTCAAAAATGAGAGGTCCGTTAAATACCAAACTTGATATTAAAGTTCAGTATCTTCCAAGGATGGATTTTCAAGAAAATCCCCCCCACCCCAAACCATCCTTTACATGGAAAAAATTTTGAAAATTATGGTTTTCTCAAAAATGGCTCAATTGATATGTGCATTGGTGGTCTTACTGCAAAGGTACCCACCCACTTGTCACGTTTCATTCATACCACACATATTCAGCAAAGCTCCTAGCTAAGAAATGCAAATTTGTTTAAACATACTACAATAATATGCCCTGGCCCAGTAGTTCAGCTAGTGGAGCACCTGCCTGCTGTGCAAGTGATCCTGGGTTTGATTTCACTGCTACGGGTGAAACATTTTCTCTAGACCAGAATATTCCATATCCTCACTAGAGCCCTGAAGTATAACTCTCTCTCTCTCTCTCTCTCTCTCTCTCTCTCTCTCTCTCTCTCTCTCTCTCTCTCTCTCTCTCTCTCTCTCTGCGTGTGTGTGTGTGTATGGGTGAGAGAGAGAGACAGCGATCTAATATTTAAAAGCAAAAAGTCTGAAGTGTTACAATCACATTACTTTCTCTATATCTCTGTAAAATTTATAGTTAAAAAGCTTATTCTTCTATCAACATCATGCTAATTGAGATAAACATTAGCAGAAATTGTCCTTATCACTTGGTCCATTGTAAGTAGAAGGGAAAAAATCTAAAGTGTTCCATTCACATGATGTTCTCTAACTGTTTGGCAAACAAACTTTTTATTCAAAACATTAATCTGTTATCTACATCATGCTAATCAAGATAAACAGAAGCAGAATTAGTTTTATAACTACCTCCTTGTAAGTAGAAGAAAAATAAGAAAATACATAGGCTAAAGCGAGCATCGTCCTTTAAAAGCTGGTCGCTATGTGAAACAATTGAAATTCCAATCTCTTTGCATTCCAGGAGTAAAGAAACAAGAAATAAGATACTTTCCCATTTGAGAAAAGTTTAAGTGACTTAAAACTGAAACCAATAATCAGAAATATCTCAAAACTGTATATAACATTGTGTGTTTAGATGAGACCTACATTTTTTGTATAGTAAATTTTAGTATATCTCTTACGGTTTGCCAGTTATACAAAAGTCATCCAGAGTGAAGAGGTTATTCCCAGAAAATTCAAGATATACATTTTGTTGGTCATAAAAATATCTTCAACATAAGGTATCTTAATCAAAATCGTTGGAGCCATTTTTGAGAAAATCAAAATATTCAAAAAATGTTCCATGTAACGGGTAGTTAGGGGTGGGGGATTTTCTTGGAAGATACCAAACTTAAATACCAAGGGTACAATACAATATCTTCTCTATACACTATATGCATAGTAAGTGTAGAGAAAGTATAAAACGGAGTAGAACAATGCACACAAGCTAGAACACTATGGTCGACATATATTGCAATATGTTCCAAAGGTAAATTCTGAAATGGTAAATTCCACAAAAAAAGAAAAGAAGAGGTATATATGATATAAAGTGTGTGTTTTAACGAGATCTACATTTTTTGTGTAGTTAAGTTTTTATCTCTTATGGTTTATAGGTATGCAAAATTCATCCAGAATAGAGAGGTGTTCAGAGGCTAATCCCAGAAAATTCAGGATGTACATTTTATTTGTCAAATATCTTTAATATACAGTATTTTAGCCATTATTAAAGCCATTTTTGAAAGAATCAAAATTTCTGTGTAAAGGATAGAATGGGGTAGAAGGATTTTTCTCAAAATCTCAGTGTTACATTCTTGGAAGATACTAAATTTAAATACCAAGTTTGGTATTTTGCCAACTATTTATTTTTGAGTTAGTGTTCTCTCTCTCTCTTTCACTCCCACACACAAATTTTTTCTAAAAATGCTTTCTTTTTTTATACAGGTGACCCTAAAACGAGTGGTGGAATCTTTATATCAAATGGAAAACCTTGGAATGTATGTGCAATGGAATACCTTCTCTATACACTATGTACAGAGTTAGGTGTGGAGAAAGTAAACATCTGTCAATATGACCATGTCAGTTTAAGATGGAGTATACACAGAATAAAACAAAAATAAAATATGCCAATTCCGTGGTAAATAAAATGATTGGCAAGAGAGTATTCATCTAACACGTAACTCTTTCTGACTCAAGATTCCCTGTTCTACCACTTAACAAGGGAAGATATGACTCTTTTCATAACCATCAGCACACCAATCTGATGAACACTGTTTAAACACCTCAAGACATATTACATTACATTAATTGCAACCTGTGGATCCTGTTTTGAGATCCTGTTAGACACAAAGTCCAACTCTAGGATGTGGATCGTCAGAAATTATATTTATTGGTTACTCTTGATAATAATTAATACATTTATTTACAAAGTATAACTCTGAAATTGAATTTGGGATATGTCAATTTTGGTAATTTATAATTACATGCCCGTTTCCAAAAACCAATTTGTATACTATGCATTCTTAGAATATTCATGTACATTATATTTACAACACTGCATTGTTAATACTACACTATTTTGATCGAATGAAATCCTTCTCTGTATAAAAAGCGTGAGTAATGAGTATCCTTTTAATTCTGACCTAATATATTTCTGTTTTCTTCAAATTTAATTCCTTTATAGGAGATGGAAGTGAATTAAATAAAACTATACCACTGTAGTGAACCCCTTTTTGGAATGACTGCAAATTATTTGTTGGTCTCTGTCTATGTCTAGTCTCTTTGTTATGAATATCTGCATTTTTTATAATCTTTTCTGGGTTATTTGTTACAATATGGCTGGAATATATTTGCAGGCTAAAGGCACAATTCCAAACATTTTGAAAGTGGTTTACAATTAATTGATTGTCTTGCCATCATCATCATTTTAATTCTTTTTTTTGCATAAACACTTTTTTGGCATCTACCGAATTTCTCCAGAATATTGTTCCATAGGTTATCAATGAATGAAAATAAGTATAATAAGCTGTTTTTATAATGCTCTTATTTAAAAGCTGAATTAATTATCTGATTGCAAAATGTGCAGAGTTTGGGTACAATACAATCTATATGGTATTTCCAATTCATATTACGATTGGTCACTTTCATATTCTATTCTTAAGTCTGAAGTGCTGTTACTTTCAAACCAATTATTTGTATGCTGAAGATTTTGTTAGTTGAAATTGGGACCTGCCTGGTTTTGTGTCCTTTAATTATAATACATCATTTGCAAAAAGAACTGGATAAGCGTTATTATTTATTACTGCAGGTAGATCATTAATGTACAGTAAAAATAATAAGGGATCTACTATAGAACCTTGTGGCACACCATTCTTTATTTCAGGCCATTCAGTATGTATTTCTATTATTTGAAGTATTTATTTTTTGTTTTCTGTTGGATAAGCAAGACACAATCCATTGATACCCTTTGCCCCTAATAGTGTGATAATTTTGATGGAAGTATTTTATGATTAACACAGTAAAATTCCTTTGAATTTTGCCACCATGAAATATATATTTTAAAGCTAAGTAAATACCTTAAACTAGGGTTTTGGAGCAGTTTTCAAAAATAGGCATTATAGATTCTGTCCTTCCTTTTAATAAAAGAACAAATGAAATTAAATAAATTGCATGGAATTTATACATTTTTTAATCCAAAGTTGTGTACTGGGACTAAATGTATTATTTAAGCAAGCAACTTTACAAAGGTAATATTCAGAATGGATAAGTAAGACTTTTATTTTTATTTTAATGTGGATAATTGAATTGGTCGCAGCATTTTGATAAAAAATGTTATTTTTGTTTTTGAATTTAATACTGCTATTTTAACTGAGATGCAAACAGTGGAACAAAGAATTTTCTGCAACTACTCTTTGTACCAGAAATAGAGATTTCTATTAGCATACACAGAGGAGGAGAGCATTAATGTCACTGACAACATGCCATTTAGCGATGCATGTTTTGCAATCAGATCTTTAATTCACCTTATAAGAGCATACTAAAAACAGCTTATTATGTATATTTTTATTCATTGATGACCAATGGAATAATATTTTGGGGAAAATTCAGTAATGCTAAAAAAGTGTTCATTGTGCAAGAAAAAGGTAACAAGAATAAAGGCAGGGGCAAGACGATCAACTCACTGCAAACCACTTTTCAAAACGTTTGGAATTTTACCATTAGCCTGAGATTATATTCTAGCCATATTGTCATTTGTAATAAATTACCCAGAAAAGTTTACAAAAAAAGTGCAGAAATCATAATAAAGAGACCAGACATAGGCAGGACTTTATTTAAGGTATCTTCCAAGGATGGATGCAACATAAAGATTTTCAAGAACTACCCTTTACAGGAAAAAAATCTGATGTGTTCCATTCACATGACTTTCTCTACATTTCTGCAAAAAAATATTATTAAAAAGCTTATGCTTATATTTACTTCATGCTAATCGAGAAAAAATTAGCAGAAATAACCTTAATACTTGCTTCCTTGTAAGTAGAAGTGAAATAAGGAAGTACTATAGGTTAAAGTGATAGTTCAAAAGCTGGTTGCTATGAGACTGAAGTTCCTTTGTTTGTATGAACAGCAGTTGACAAATTCCTGTATGAGAAAAGTATGTTTTTTAAAGCTGAAACAAAAAATAAGGTATATCTCAAAAACAACCAAATCCACGAAATAAATGTATATAACATAAATTGTGTGTTTTAATGTGTTCTACATTTTTTGTGTGATAAGCTTTTGTCCACCTCTTATGGTTTAGCAGTTATGCAAAATTCCGTAAAATTCATCCAGATTAAAGTAGTCTTCAGAGGCTATTCCCAGAAAATTCAAGATATGGTTTAGCAGTTATGCAAAATTCCGTAAAATTCATCCAGAATAAAGTAGTCTTTAGAGGCTATTCCCAGAAAATTCAAGATATACATTTTATTTGCCATGTAAATATCTTTAAAGATTGATATTTTAATCAAAATCGTTAGAGCCATTGTTCCATGTAAAGGGTAGTTTGAGGTGGGAGGATTTTCTTCAAAATCTTCGTGTCGCATCCTTGGAAGATACTAAACCAAGTTTGGTTTTTAACGGACTTTTCATTTTTGAGCCATGCTGCCCTCCCCCCACACACACAGACATTTTTCTAAAAATGCTTTTTTTGGATTCAGGAGGTCTCAAAACATATATTTCCAGTGAAATCTCGGTATCAAATTTTTTGGTACAATACAATACCTTCTCTATACACTGTGTGCATAGTACGTGTAGAGAAAGTAAAAATTACTTAACAATTTTGATAAAAATACTGCATGACTTAATATTCATGGCAAAATGTATATCTCGAATTTTCTGGGAATAGCCTCTTTTCTCATACAGAAGCCTGTCAACTCCTGGACACGCAAAGAAATGGATTTCATAGCAATCACATTTTAAAGCATTTGACTTTTAGTTTAGCCCAGTGTATTCCCTTTCTATTTGTAAGAAACTAAATTAATAAGGTATTTCTGCTAATGTTTATCTTGACTAGCATGAAGTAGAAAGAAGAATAAGCTATTAACAATAATTCGTTAGAGATGTAGAGAAGGTCATGTGAATGGAACACATCAGATGTTTTTGTTGTTGAGTTTACAACAAGGACCAAGCAAGACAAAATGTTGACAAGGATTGGAGAAAGTTTTTAAATGCTGTAACTTCTAGCATTCATTGTCCATTCAACTAACAGTTGCGAGGCAGAAGGCAGATAAAGGTCAACGTAAGTTTATAAGGAAGTGTTTTTAGCATGTGCAACACTGGAGAATTAACATATTTTACACAAGTGTATTTTACCAAATATTTATAAATATGTAAGGAGAAGCTTGGAAGAAAACAAATGTTGCTAATCTAAGAAGAAATGCAAAATAATGATGAATGTGTTACATTATTCCAGTAAAAGAGTGTTAGTGAAGCAATAAATGAAACAGCTAGGGCCACAGGGTGTTCAGCAACAGTAGTGTATAAGATAAAAATTCTGATGAGTTCCATTCACATTACTTTCTCAACATCTCTAAGAAATTATTGTTAATAAGCTTATTCTTTTATCTACTTCATGATAATAGAGATAAACATTAGCAGAAACAATTACTTAGTTCCTTATAAATAGAAGAGAAATAAGAGAATACACTAGGCTAAACCGACAGTCAAATGTTTTAAAATGAGGTTGCTATGGGATTGAAATTCGTTTCTTTGTGTGGTCAAGAGTTGACAAGTTCCTGTATGAGAAAAAGTTGAAGTATTTTAAAACTAAAACCAGTAACAAGGAATATCTGGAAAATGTTCAACTACAGGAAAAAAATCTGGCGTGTTCCATTTACATGACTTTCTCTACATCTCTGCAACAAATTATTTATAAAAAGCTTATCTTCTATTTATTTCATGCTAATCGAGAAAAATATGGCAGAAATAGTCTTATTACTTGTTTCCTTTTAAATAGAAGTGAAATAAGGGAGTACCTGTTTCCTTTTAAGTAGAAGCGAAATAAGGGAGTACCATAGGTTAAAGTGATGGTCAAAAGCTGGTTGCTATGTGACTGAAGTTCCTTTGTTTGTATGGACAGGACTTGACAAGTTCCTGTATAATAAAGTATAAGTTTTTTAAAGGTGAAATAAAAAAACAACGAAAAAACTCCAAAACGATCAACTCCACGAAACAAATATATATAACATAAACTGTGTTTTAACGTGCTCTACATTTTTTGTGTGGTAAGATTTTGTCCATCTCATACGGTTTAGCAGTTATGCAAAATTCCATAAAATACATCCAGAATAAAGTAGTCTTCAGAGGCTATTCCTAGAAAATTCAAGATATACATTTTATTTGTCAGGTAAATATCTTCAATATACAATATTTTAATCAAAATGGTTAAGAGCCATTTTTAAGAAAATAAAAAATGTTGAAAAAAGTTCCATATAAAGGGTAGTTGGGGGTGGGGGGATTTTTTTGAAAATCTTCCTGCCGCATCCTTGGAAGATACAAAACTTAAATTCCAAGTTTGGTATTCAACAGTCTGCGCGCCCACACACACACACACACACACACACACACACACACACACACACACACACACACACACACACACACACACACACACACACACACACACACACACACACACACACACACACACACACACACACACACACACACACACACACACACACACACACACACACACACACACACACACACACACACACACACACACACACACACACACACACACACACACACACACACACACACACACACACACACACACACACACACACACACACACACACACACACACACACACACACACACACACACACACACACACACACACACACACACACACACACACACACACACACACACACACACACACACACACACACACACACACACACACACACACACACACACACACACACACACACACACACACACACACACACACACACACACACACACACACACACACACACACACACACACACACACACACACACACACACACACACACACACACACACACACACACACACACACACACACACACACACACACACACACACACACACACACACACACACACACACACACACACACACACACACACACACACACACACACACACACACACACACACACACACACACACACACACACACACACACACACACACACACACACACACACACACACACACACACACACACACACACACACACACACACACACACACACACACACACACACACACACACACACACACACACACACACACACACACACACACACACACACACACACACACACACACACACACACACACACACACACACACACACACACACACACACACACACAGACCTTTTTTGTAAAAATGCTTTTTTTTGCATTCAGGGGGTCCTAAAACACGTATTTCCAGTGAAATCTCGGTATCAAATTTTTGGGTAGAACACAATACTTCCTCTATACACTATGTACATAATACGTGTAGAGAAAGTAAAAATGTATTTAAGGAGCTCTACATTTTTGGTGTGGTAGGTTTTTGTCTCTTTCTTACAGTTTACTAGTTATGCAAAATCCAGCCAAATTCATCTAGAATAAAGAGCTTTTTAGAGGCTATTGCCAGAAAATTTAAGATATACATTTTATTTGTTGTGTAAATATCTTTATTATACAGAATTTTAATCAAAATTGTTAAGAGACATTTTTGAGAAAATCTAAATTTTTGAACATTTTCCCATATAATAGAGTAGTTTGGGGTGGGGGGATTTTCCTCAAAACCTTAGTGTCGCATCTTTGGAAGATACTAATCTTATGTACCAAGTTTGGTATTTCACAGACTTTTCTTTTTTGAGTCATCATGTGTACAGACACACATTCAGACCTTTTTTCTAAAAATGCTGTATTTTGGATACAGGGGAGCTTAAAACGTCTGTATCCAGTGAGATCTCTGTATAAAATTTTTGGGTAGAATGCAATATCTTCTCTATAAACTATGTACATACTACTTGTAGAGAAAATAAAAAGAAATGAATGAAAGGCGCTGAAGGATGCCATTTAATTAGAAAGCAGAAAGGGGAAGGGAAACAAAAACATACTAGGTTAATGCAATAAATTAGAATAGCTCAAAACACAACGCTGCGCATTGTTCATTATTAACTATTTTAAAATATTTCACCCATCTGAATGTAATTAAACAATGATGATGTCTTATAAAATTAAAGCTTTTATCATTTTATATTTCCATATTTGATTTATTTTTATGCCTGTAAATTGTAGTTTGAAGTACTAAAAATATAAAGAGGGATAAAGTGCAGGTGAAAAATAGTGTCTTACAATAGCCTTAAATAGCAGTGCATATGTGGGTTCAAACTTGGCGGAGGGTGAGGCACTTTTTTTGGTTCTAAAAAGCACTTCCTATGGAAGGGAAGTACAGTGTTGATCCCCTCTCATAGATTTATGGCATGTAAAAGAACCTCAAGCCTGACAGAGAGGCCTTGAGCAAAATTAAGCAGTCTTTCATACCCAGTATAGAATGGCATGCTGAGAACCAAGCAGTTAAAGGGCATCCATAGATAAAACTTATTTTAATTTATATATTTCACTATTTGATGTATAATTTATAAGATGATATTAAATTGGTAGTGCAACCTCAGAGAGGCACAAAAGTTTGAGAAGTGTGTACAGTGTGTATGGCAACAGTGTGTTTCATTTAACATGTACTGTCTTTTTTAAGCATGAGAGGCACTTTAGATTCAAATCTCCAGAAGCTCTTATTATTCACTGGTGAAGCCATTCTGCACAGTCTGTCTGATTAATGGTTGAGATTGAAATTTCTGTGATTTTGTTGTTACACAGTATAATGTTTCTATCAAAAATACACTTCTACCTTTTCACTCAGTGTTGAAGAAAGGATGAAGCCTGCACAGTGAAGGTCAGAATCTACCTCAGCCAGAAAAGTTTTTCTTTTTTTTACTACAGATTTTTACTTATTTATTTTCTTTACAATTGATGTACAGTGAATGCAGTTTGCTATTGCCAATTGTAAAGGTCAGCAAAAGCTGAAAAAGATGCCATTCTTCTCCAAGGCTGCGCCATGGCCAAGTGATTACACCTCTCACCTAGACGTCCCAGGTTTGATCCCAAGTGAGATTTGTGATGTACAAAGTGGCATAGGGATGAGTTTTCTTTGAATTCTCCAGTTTCCCCCATCACCACATTTTACCGGTGCTCCAGCTTCATTCCATGTATCATCAGTATCATCGCCTGCAGTACCATGGCAGTTCTGACCAGTCCAATTGTATTTGAGATTCAACATTATAATTGGAAAATACATGCAAATCAATTATACATTTTTAATTACTGCAAAATTACTGGTTGCTTTGCCCTTGTTTAATACTAAGTTACAAGTCCCACATTCTGATGATGTAATTTTTAATGGTTGCATCATAAGCATTAATAAACATGAACATAAATTTTATTACGGATTTCATATCTTATTATATCAGTTTTGCCTATTTTCTTCTTCTTTACTTCTTTATTTAGTCATTTTCTTGCAGTAACATCTCTACTAATATTATAAAACAAGAAAATCTACATGAGAGAGAGAGAGAGAGAGAGAGAGAGAGAGATTAAAACCCACTCATTCAATTTGGATAATTCTTTTTTACTTTGGGGAACATGGGCCTACGTGATTCACCATAACCAGAAACCAACTGCGCAGCCAATTTGGACGTTTTTGGATCACCCTGTAATAATCTTCATATAAGAGGTACTTCAGTGTACATCAGCCAAACAGAACACACTATTAACACATGCTACTGACACCAAAGAGTCTTCAGGCTCGTACATCTCAAAAAATCTGGACTGGCTAAACCCACAGGGCCAATTTTATCAACACCAAGACCGTGGCAAAGAGCTCAAACTACTGGGAGGCCTTAGCCATCTCATTTGATACAAATATCTTAGCTGCGATTCAGGTCTACAACTAAGTTCAGCCAGGGTAACGATGACCAAGTCGTTACACCCAGTTTTCAACCTGTCGTTTCCAAGAATTTATAATATTTCACAGCGTTTCTACAACAGGTCCTTATTGAATTTAAAAACATATGGCTGCAGAAACTTTTCCACCAGGTCCATGCTCAAATTAAAAAATATGAGGTAAAATAATCATTATAAATAGTTTTTAGGCAGTACCCACACAAGTTACTTTACAGCCAAATCATATGAACCAATCAAACCTCAGCTTCATTCTGGCACCTTAAATATGGATTACATCAGTTCAAATTAAGAACAAAGATAATGGACATCTTTGAAATGTTGGTATCGCACACCATATATTTACCTGGTTAGAGAGCTAAGAAAAGTTAGAAAAATGTCTAACAATTTACAATCTCAAATATTGAAGGGCCTGCAATCATGTCAATATTTTTTGCTTCAGTTTGATTAAATCTCTGAAATGTCTAATATTGGACAGTTGTATGTATTATTTCCTAATTTTATGGATAAAGAGGAGTTTGAAGTGCTGCTGTACTAGGAGAGAAATTGCATTTCTGAAATCTGTGATAGATAGCAACGTTCCACTCTCCAAACTTGTTGTAACAACAGTTATGATAATTGGTAAGAGTATTGGGTTTCTTGCTCTTTGTGCTAATTTCCAAAATGTCTTTCTTAACACTCCATTATCCACCAGGAGGCTTTAAGCACAAATGTTTTGAATTTTGACATCATAAAAATTGCAACTCATTAGCAAATTATAACAGATGACCTTCTACAAAGCACCAATTGTTCAGACATATTTTCAATATATCAGATTCTGAGCATGGTGATGTAAGATAACATAATAATAAGGGAAAAACTGCAACAATTCTGCAGTCTTCAGGATCAGATCAGAGAATTTCTGAAATTGTCAAATGGGCAGCAATACTGCCAATAACCGGATGAAATATTATGACTACTAGATTTTGGTTTCTTGACAGATATCACCTAAAAGTTAAACCTTGAATTGAAGAGAAAGATTGCAGCATTTCAGGCATGACAAGTAAAGTAAATGCTTTTCAGAGGAAACTAAAGCTATGGATTGATTGCACATTTAAAATTTTCCATTAACACTTTCCAACTTTGAAATCAATTATGAAAATTGTAAATGTTGATGAATGTGATCTATATTTTTCTCAGTGAACTGAAATCCTAGTTACAGAATTTAGTGACAGGTTTAGCCAGTCTTCAATACTCCAGTTATGTTTATTAATAATCCATTCACTTCAGCTGACATTGAGTTTGGAGGTAGGATGTGTGAGACCTTTTAAAAATCATATATATATTTATTTGAAATCATGTTGTGTAACTTCATCTATATGCATAAGGTCGGTTTGTTCCAGATGTACACCAGATTTTTTTCAACTTGCAGTGTACATGCAGTGTCAAACTTCACGCTAATTGTGCACATTGGAAATCTAAGTAATTAGAATTATTTTGAAATATTTTTACAGAATTACATTTATGTAGTCAAAACATGCACCTCCAGGCATGGCAAAAGTTAAATGTGCCCAAGCATATAAAGTTGGACAGATTTCTTATCATCATAATGCACAAACTTAAGCCACTATCACATGATGTGTTTTGTGGAATACAACTAAGCTGCCATCTTCTCTGTGTAGTTTACTTTCTTCAACATGCTGATGCAGACAAGGGCAGTAACTGGATCAGAAACCTTCCTGATTACAACAGAAGATATTGTGGAAGATTATGTGACAGCTATATGCACATGATGTAGCTATTAACCTTTAGTGCCAATCGCCATCTAATTGTGATCCGAAAATTCTGCGAGAATTGCCAATCACAATGTAATTGTGATCTTTTCATATGCTTTAACTCTTTCCAGTAGGAAAATCTATGTACATTTTGTGTCATAGCCATGGAGAAAAGTTTTCTAGACCATTTCAGGTCCTTGTCTTCACACACCGAAATACTAAATTAGCACCAAATTTAATTTCTCTAGCCAGTGTTTATGTTGGTTGAAACATGGCATTGTCTAGCCAAAGACTACAAACCAACTGCAGTTTGCGATGTATTGGAAGAAAGCAAGTGCTTTTGAATTTTCAGACCTTGATGAAAGTTTCTGACATCAACTTAAGAAAAGAAGACAATACATATTCTAGCTCCAGCAATGAAAATGCACCCAATTACGACGACCCATATATATGCAAATATATTGGTGTACTTATCAAATGTGTTTACGGAGGTGTAACCAGATGATGAACACAATGTGAATCAACTACTCAGCTACGCAACACAAGTGTTAAATTGTACAGTAGTCTATGCTACATTTGTATCCTATTGCTTTATGCAATTTTCATTAATAGGGGGATCATGCTTTTTGTGTGCATGTGCAAGTGTGTGGGGCAGAATGTATGACTTGGCCTTCTATGCTGACAATTACTTAGGTTCTGTTCAATGGAAGTAAATAGATAAAAATCAGAAGAAATAAAAGTTTAGTAAACATGTAGGATACTAAACTGTAGTAGGGACAGCTACAATAGAGGCACCTGCACCACTTTTCCCTCTTTGCAATACCCCCCAAAATAGAAATCAGAACAAGGAATTTAAAACATAAACCCTCATTTAAAATCTAAAGAGTTAATGATTTGCTGGGCAATTATTTTGATAGTTTTGTAAATTCTATACATGTGAATCCTGCAAGGGTAAGGCTAGATTTGAAGCTATAATAACCATGATGGAATGATAGTTTTTTTATATCCTATTTGTGCCATGGCTGTTCAGGCAGTTTATAAGTGGCATAACACACACAATTAAGATATTTTGCAGCTGAAATATCACCTATGTTTGATTCTACATATTTGTGGAGCAACTGTTTTCACAAATAACTTACATCAAGTCAAAAATACAGATCTCTTTTGACTGAAAAATATCTGATGGCACAACTCAAAATAGTTGTTGGTGGTTACAGAATGCAATTAAAAGTGCATATTGTTTGTATTAATTTACTGTCGTCTAAACTGAATATAAAAGAATAATGCCTACTTATCTAAGAACCAGCAACTTGTTGCATTAATTGCAATCCTACACCTACTCTAGGATGTAGATCAAGTCAGAAATTACATTTATTTGCCAAGATAACTACAATAATTAATTTTTCAGAGATGTCAATTTTGCATAATTTACAATTACATGTCTTTTTCCAAAAGCCAATTCGTAAAGTACGCATCCTTAAATATTCATGTATATTATATTTACAACACTGCATTAATTGTTACTAATATTTTTTTATTGAAATCCTTCTCTGTGTGAGTAATGAGGTATCTATTTAATTCTGACCTAAACTTGATTTTGTTCATATACAATTCCTTAATAGGAGATGGAATTCCTTAAATAAAACTATACCATTGTAGTAAAATCCTTTTTCGAATATCTGCAAATTATTTGCTTGTCTATGCAAGTCCTGTCTGTGTCTACATATCTGCATTTTCTGCATGCTTTAAAATAACCTGATGTTTTCTTCAGCATATGGGTATATTTGGAACAGTATCTTCAATACAGAAAATATGTCACACCAACTGAATGTTACTGCTTGATAATAACATGTGAACCTCCCATGATTTCTGTACAATATGCTACTGGAACTCACTGGTTTATGCTGTTGTAAAGTCTAAATTATTTTATAGCAATTTTTAAGTGCACATTTTCCTGAGCATCTGTTTCAGTCAGAATATAAACATTAAATATCCAATATTAAGGGCAATGATTCTAAACTCTGATGTTAATTTCACATGCCTTTCTCTACCTGTTCTGCAATATGCAATTCTTTCAAAATCGTATTCTTCTATCTACTTCATGCTAATCGAGATAAAATGTTCTTACAATTTATTTCTTTGTACGTTACAAGGGAAATAAAGGAGTGCACTAACCAAAATGAGTCAATTGGTCATTATGGCAGTGAAATTCAGTTTTCTTTGCATGATCATGAATCAGAGAGAGAGAGAGAGAGAGAGAGAGAGAGAGAGAGAGGGAGAGAGAGAGAGATGACATTTTACAATTATTTCTATAGGATTACCTACCTGATAACCAGCAAACTGAGAATGAGGCACATGGTTGGGCATTGGCCGACCCGGATACTGTCCAGGCCCCATGTTGTTTGTTTGGGGGTTCTGCTGCCCTCCTGGTCCGGGGCCATAACCCTGACTTGGCCCATATTGCATGTTGCCGAGCTGCTGAGGTCTGGGTGTGTAGTTTCCTGCAAATCAAGATGCACCATTACTTAACTGTGCAGTTAACAACAATGCTAATCACACTATGATTTATATTACACTATCGCATTTCTGTATCACAAAAATGTGATCAAATAGATATGATACAACATTTTACTGAGTAATTCAGCATCCTAATCACATCTGTGACCATCACACCTTTTCACATGTGTGATTAAAAAAGAAAATGGCAGACATTACACATCTTCAGTGGCTACAGACAAACTGTGCATTTCCTATTATGAATCAAATGAAATGCTCCACAATTCAAAACATAATTATTATATAAACACAACAAAAGACTGGAAATATATAAAAGTATAGCAGAAGCCATTATGAAGTGCATGAAGGATACATGGATAATGATGTGAGGAAAAACTTAAAATGCATTGGGCAGCCAATATTTAGAAAAAGTTATTATGACAGCCATTAATAAACATTTATGTTGCTAGCTTTATTATTCATACTCATAAATGTAATATTAATTAATGTTCTTTAAGAAATGGACTTATTAAAGTTAAGTTTTAGGTTAGGTTATATGAAAATGTTGCAGATGAATGCAATAAAAACTTAAAGTAAATTTTTATAAATATTCAATATAATGTCAGAAATAACATTCTAAACAGAACAAAATAGGAACTATTATTACAGCTGATGGTGTTACCCATTGAATATGCTTTTTAAATCTGTAATAAAAGATATGATAAAAGGTTTGACGTAGAGTAATATACTGAACAACTAATGTGAGCAAAATATGTGATCAAAGGTTTTATCGCATTCTGTGACACACAAATGTGATATGTAATATAGGCCTATCAGCACACGAGCCTAAAATAGTGAATGTGGAGCTTCATGGATGAGGCACTTGTACAAAATTTCAAAACCAATCCATCACACAATACTTTATTTCATTGTGCTGAATTTTAGTAAATGCGCCATAGCTTATTCATATGTTTGTGATGGTAGAGTCCCTTTTGAGAATGTTATGCCCTTTATGCAAGTATTTAAATGTTCTGACAATCGTCACTACGGTTCTATTCAGCGGCATAGATAAATTCAATTGTCAGATGGTTCTCAATTTCAGCAGTGCAACCACAAATATATTAAATGTTAAGGGAGATTTATGGGGTCCATTTTTAAAACAATTTGTATATCAAATGTTAAGCATGGAGTATCCCTCCTCCAGCTACACCTCTGCTTAATTTTTCACTAGATTATCATGGTTAGGAGCAACATGATTCCTTCAACTGTTCAAATTAAGAGTAAAACCACAGCATCGTAACCAAACTTAACTAGTTAGATTAAGTAGCTTACTTCAGACATATTTCAGGAGCTATTGCCACACCTCCAGCAGAGATTTACTGATGAACTCATGGTGGCGGCCTGTAGAGGTCTCTCTTCCGGGCAGATGAACTTTGAGATGAGACCGTTTGTTTGGGGTATATCAAAATTTATTACTTTGTTTTTGTTTTTCAAAATTAATGATTTCCCCAAACTGTTAATCCAATTGGATTCTGCACTGATTTTAATAACTTGGGCTCACTGTGCAAATTATGGTTTAGAGTCCAGAAATGGTAAGCTGCAGTTGAATTATCTGTCTTGTTTATGCTTTAAATATCTCATGTGTTCTTTAAAACTTTGTCCGCTGTTTCTTTTTGTTTTCCCTATATACACCTTTACACACTCCTTGTAGCTGATTTTATAAATTGTTTCAGTGAGGGGGATTTTATCTTTTGTGTTTGTATGGAGGAAGTATTTTTAAACTGTGCTTATTAACTGGGGCTAAATTGATGTTCCATTTTTTGAAAATCTTTTGACATTTTTGGTGTGTCAAAGGGTGGCAAGTGAAGATGGCAGCAGTAACCACCAAAACAGTTCTAATTTGTTTATTTCAACTAGTGAAGTCTGGTTGTGATGATGTAATTAGTTGCTGCGAAAATTAAGCCACTCGATGCAAGTAGAAATTCACTTTAAAATTTGGAGGAGAACTACAAGTTGTATACTGAACAATAATTCCAACAACAAACACACCACAAATCCCTATACTAATGAAAGCCTTGTTCCATTCAACCCTGCTGTGACTGTCATATTACAATTTTTTTTTTTTTAAATGTCATATTTTTAATAAATGAAATTTGTTCATATTTGACAGCTACTTTCTAATGTTTTGAGAGTTGATTGATGTGTTTTGTATGATTTACTCTATATGTATTTAAACATTTTGTGTTCACCCAAAAATGAATTTGTCCACAAAAAATTTATTGGCTATGATTTTTTTACAATTTTAAATTGTCATTAACACCTGAACAATCTGAAAATACATTTGGCAAAGATAATTTATAATAATTGGTACAACAAATGCAAAAGACAGGATGAATTTAATGGAGAACTACCAACAAGTGCTTGTTAGAGCAATGTTTGAAGATCAACAGATATGGGAAAACTTTGTTGTCAATGGATTCCATATAAACTGACTGTCAATCAAAAACAACACACTGATTGGAAGAAAAATTCTGGAAAAATTCCATTTCAATTTTGATTAGGAATATTGTTACTGGATGAATCTTGGATTTATTGTTATGATCCTGAAAAGAAAAGATTATCATCTCAATTCTACAAAAGCCTGACATATTTGCATTGCTGATAAGATGGTTGTCAAGTGTTTCCTAAAAGGGTCATACTGTTACTATAATATTATACCGTTTACTGCCATTGTCTGTTTACTGCAACATTTTGATAGAGTTCATGAAAGTATGCCGAAAAGAAAAATAACTACATAGACCCTTCAACAAACAGCTCTAACCTAGCACTTTTGTGCTTTTGTTTAGTTTCCAAAAATTAAAGACAAAATGTGTGGAATCATTTTTTCACCATCAAATGAGACAATGGAGCATTACAAATTGGTTTTCTAAAAAAAGAGTGGTCTTCACTGTTTCTCTCATACATGCATATGGCAACAGAATAATGACAATTTTACTTTTTGGGGAAAGCGCAATAAAGTTTTTTAACCACTCAAGCTTTACATTTTTAACAAGACTGTTGTCTACAGTCTTAACATAGATTCACTTCATGATGTGCATATTAAATCAATCTCATACAATGTACTATGTGTGCAACTTTTCTTGGGCACTTGGCTCTCTAGACTTCATGCAGTAGCTGCAATTTCAGAAGCAGAGCAAAGCAATAACATTGAGAGATGAAGTACACTATACACACATATAGTGGCTTTAATGCAAAGGTTTCATTCTGTCTGTAGATCCCAAAGTTGACGCACATGCGCATGCACTATTTCTTTTATAAATATAAATTAGATAACCTACTCACTATAAACGTTGAAGGCCTCAAAAAAGAAACCTTCTTTGGTTGATAACACTGCGAAAATAGCCTGCAATGGGTAGTGTGATGGTAGCATGTCTGCCTCACATTCAACAGGTCACGAGTTAAGGTGACCTGATAATGTTAAGTAACTTTAAGCTCCGTGGACTCTTGAGATCATTTGATTGATTTCATTCATCGTCTGATATGACCAACCAGGTTATATCTACACAATAATAATAATAATAATAATAATAATAATAATAACTGAAAAAAAACTGGTGGACGAGTGAGTTATTCTTCTCCCCAGCCCTCAATTCCCTGTAAATCTAGTGCCCAAGAAAAGGTGTGCATAGTACTTCAAGCCAGCAAAACCACAGGAGAAAGTATAGCAGGAAGATTAGACTGATCATGGAGACAACAATCTTGGTAAAACTGTGAAGCCAGTGTGCCTGCAAAAGCTGTGAGCTTTGTAAACTAAGAGAAAAAGGAGAAGAAAAAACATGCACTCTATATATATATATATATATATATATATATATATATATATATATATATAAGGGCACACTCTCACAAACATACTTCTAAAACCTCTAATAGGGATAGGGAATGATTCTGGTTAAAGAAAAATTACAGCCTCAGCCAGGAATCGAACCCGGGACAAGGTGAGAGATCAGCTTGCTGACCAATTGACCATGGAAGCAGTCTTAATGAAAACTTTCATTGAGAGGAGGGCAAAAGAGTAAACTTCATAATATAACAAGTATTCTTCACATAAATAGTGTTGCAATAATTTATGCTACTTATATTCTATTTTGCAACCAATTACTTATTGTTACAGAACATAGTGCACATTTATGAATTTTATACATTTTCCGACTAGAAAGCATAAGCATTCCCTTATAGTTTCTTTCAAAACAAGTCTCACACAGTGAGATGCTTGTTTTCTCTTCAATCCCAACTGCATCATTCTAGAACAAGATTTTTTCTAATTATTAAGTTTATTAATTGTTCATTGTATAAAAAGAGAAAAGCAAATTTCCATTCATTTCTCAACAATTTCCTATATACCTTAATTCTTTCTAGAATCAATGTTATGTTGAATAACAATATGTCAGGAAGTTGTTCAAATATCTTTGTGATAGCTCAAAATTTGGGTGAACATTGCCCAGAGCCTGAACTACATTATGGTGGCATTTCTTCTTATTTTTCAACACTACCAACAAATTTTTATGGAAGCCATGTATGCAACTCATAACATTTTCAGACTGAACATATACCAGAGATTTTATTCTTTCATACACTTATGGATAAACTATTCTTTCAATTAGTCATGTGTGGGCAATAAGTTAAAAAGTTGAATTGGGCTTGATAAATTCAGTGCCGTAGTGGTAACTTGAACAATGGATCTTCAGCTCTCTACAATGTTGCCATCTGATTCAATATCCTGCTAAACTTCCAAGATGATTTTGTATAATCAATGACAACTTACAATGAGAGTCTAACTATAGAGTTTAATGCACAAGCGTCAAGCCAAAGATGTGCCAATGAAATAATAGTGAAATGAATCCACATACAAGGGTGAAAGTGACGGTGATTTGACATAATTAAATGATAATGAAAGATATTGACACAAAACTTTATTTACAAAATTACAGTACCTTACTCTATTTCTCAACGTAACCTCCATTCTGTTAAGACATTTTAATGCAAGTGTACCAGTTTTTCAATGCTGATGTCATACTTCACTACCACCAAAGAAATTATTCGTTTTTTTGAATGCACAAAATGTTCGGTCAACCGAACTTTATAGGAAAATAATGCAAGTGTGTGGTGATAAAATACCACACAAATATTCAGTAGGGAAATGGCACATAATTTATGAGTAATTGAGGAAGGACCAGTGTATACAATAAAGACTGCAGTGGAAGTTCATCAATCGTTATGGAGGAGTTGAAAGCAACTGTTGATAAAAGAATTAAGAAAAACCAGTGTTTCACTTTGGCCACCAACATGACTTTTTGGATGGAAAAGATTTCCCTACTGATGGAGATCTCAAAGTGACAGTGACATCTTGGCTCATATCTTTAGCAGTGGAAGGGAATAACCTCTGCATTGAAAAATCGGTACCACATGATAATAATGGCGATTATGTTGAAAAATAGAGAAAGGTATTATAACTTTGTAAATGAAGTTTTGTGTCGATAACTTCTGTTATGGTTTAGTTACGCAAATTGTCTGTGACTTTCTGGATGGCTTTTGTAATTTTGGTTTTTATTTAATATTATGCACTGTGCTTTGAAATGACACAGAACCGAGATGTGGACATTGTTGCTCAGATCCTAAGTGATATGAAAAGATAGCTTTCAACACTAATAAAGATGCATCATGGTCAGCATAGATTGGCCAGCTTACCCAGAAACAAACTCCTGTACCTGGCAGGTATTTTTGTAAACATCCTACATGCTGCACAGTGGTTAGCATTAAGGGATTCCTTGTCTTTAGTTTTTTCTGATTCTTTCAATATACAATTTCATAAGAGACAATGAATGAAAGGAAATGGCTGAAAACAAGCTGGGATACATACACTGCTAATACTGTCTTTTAAAAGCAATTTATGTTAAGGAGGATGGAGGCAAAAAACTGTTAAAGACACACATTGCAAGAATACTACTAAAGGATTGAATATAAAGTTAAACAAAACTATAATTTTAGAATGAGACAAAAAGTTTGCTGTCTTTAACTTGTAATAATTAATAAACATTTGTAAATTTAACAGTGAGTTATTATTAATATTTGCAGTTAAGTTGTTGAGAGTTTACTATTGCAATAATTATAAAATGAATATGCTAATAAGTAAGATACTTGCGGTTACACAGCATAATAAATGTGTGCATTCAAGAACATTTGTAGTAATTCATTTTATTTGTATTTGAGTTTCTTAAAAAAAAAAAAAAAAAAACTCAAAAGTCTTTTAAGTAGGTTAACTACCCTTTGCCCATTTACTTGAAAATTAGGCCAGGTGTGCTGATAATGAACAGGAGAAACCATTTGTTTTCAAGACACATACTTGCCAAGAACACCAGGTTAAAGGAAAAACAACTGAACAGTAAATAACTATTATCTTACGTCAACTGATATTATTGGCTCACTAACTGCAGCATGATTTTTTGTATCAGTTTGCAGAAAATAAAAATTAAAGAATTCATTTATTCATGTGAGCACCACAATGTTATTTATCATGAGATATATTGAGAAATCATTTAAATGGTACATAAACTAATTTACCCTTATGATATAAAAAATAAAATGAAATAAAAAACTACTGAAAAATGCATATTTCCTGCAGCCATAAAAGTATTTAATGCACTGTCCAGTAAAACGAAAGCTGAGGGAAAGAGAAAGTCATTTTAAAACAAAAATCTGACAGTACAATGGTACAATGTAATTCTGGAATATGGTCATATGAATTTTGAAAAAATGCAACATAACTTTTTATTACATTTGTTTATTATAAGCGATAGAATCATCAGAATAATGACAGAAGTAAAATAAGGAGTTCAAATACACCATTATTCAAGCTATAAATTTTACCTTTGCCTTGCATTTACATATTAGATTGTTTTTTAAGATAAGAGGCAATTTCCATAAGATTATAATTTCTTTTAGGCACTGTCTTACTTGTTAACAGCGATTTCTATTGTTTGCAATTTTAATTATGCATTATTTGCTTTTATTGTTTAGTATGTTTAGTTTATGGCGGACTCCAGTTAAAGGAAGCTTATTTTGGTTACTGCATCTGTCTATGGTACAAAATATGAAAGAGTACATTCTTCCCTGAATGTCTGACCAACTATTGTGGAAGTGCTGTATACTTGCTTGTGTATTGCAAACAGTGAACTTGAAGGTGATACACCGTGTCAAGAATACCTATGTCTGGTGAAATACACTACAACGTTCTGTACGCTGCTACCTAATAATTTTAGAGCTTTGAGCACTGAATTCATGCATTTTACTTTCCTTGGCTATGCTAAGCAAAGCTGTTCTGTGCTGATGGGTTTCTAGGTAAAAGGGCTTGGGACCAGTAATGGGCATTCAAGAAAGAGGGACAAATGCTATTCCTGATATTGTTCATTAGCCAAGCTGATAATAAGCAGAGATTATTGTTGCCCATGCAGCAAACATTTAAATTTATCCAACACCACCACCAGAAGCATCCACGAAGAAGAGGAAAAGCAACCAGAAACAGCCTGCTGATATACCTTGTGGGTACTGCTGGCCTTGGGGAGTGTAGGGAGCCATCTGCTGGCCTCCAGGAGGAACCATTCCCATCTTGTAGCCGTGCATGTGGGGAGGTGGTGCCAGTGGCTGCTGGTAGCCACTCTGTGTCGCCATCGGTGAGTGACTCATGCGAGTGGGGCCATTTCCATCTGACTGACCACTGGAAGGGCGAGGAGGCATCGGAATGTTCTGTTGGCCTGCATCATCAACAACAACAGTTGTCAGGGAAGAGCAACAGGAGAAGTAATGTGACTTTCTTCGTGTAAATATATATGTACTGTAAGCTCTTTAATCATTGGCAGGTTAAAGCAAAATTACTAATTTAATCACTGCACATCTGATAAACGAGTTGCAAGTCTCCCCATTTAATTCTTCACTTTGTATACTTTTCTAAGCTTTGCATGCAAGTTCTTCTGTTAAGTAAGCACTCCATGAGAAAATGAGCTTAAAGGTGAATATTAACTAAGAAAATATTAAAAAGACCTTTTGTCATAGTTACAGATAAACCTTTAAAAGTAGCAAGCAAACTCTTTCTGCTTTACCTTGCAGTTAGTGAAAAATGTAGAAAAGGTTTTATTGCAGATTTCCTAACATATAACATAGCTTCAAATATGTTGTTTTTAACAAGTTTGATTTTTATACCCTATCATTTCTGATATGCTCATTCATTAGACACACATAAAACTAACACGGATATATGAACAATTCACCACACCTTAGGTCCTGGTCTAAATCTTTCACGTTTCTATCGTCAGATTGTTCAATTCCTACCATAAGAAGGGAGAGGTAGTGGGAGGAAGCTTAAGATTTATTGACGACATTAGCTCACTAGCAGATCAGCAAAAGATTCTGAAGAACATACTAACAAGATTTAAATGGCAATGAAGAAGAGCAGGGGATAAACAAATGCAAAATGGACAAACACTACTGCTACTGAAATAAAAGCAAAGCAGATAAATTCATATTTTAAAATCCGGTAATACAGTAAGTAGACAGCTTGGGATGTACCATAAGTAGTTATCAAGAATTCAAACAGGGACCCACATTGGCAACTCATTCTGTGGCACTCAACCAAAGTTCCGGCTTGCCAAGTCATGGCCACTAAATGGCGTATAACCCAATTGGAAGCACAGGGCATATGCTGAATGGCCAACTGAATCAGTCCTGGCTTGCTTGCTCAGACCTTGTGTGATTCCCATAAGATAAACTGATGGGCATGTGCTAGTCGTGCAACTGAATCGGCATCTGTTGATCAACTCACACCTGTCCGTTCAACAGAAAGTAAGCTGATGTGAAGAATGTATACCAGACGTCCAACTCAATAAGTATCTTCTCAGTTGCTCAGACTGTTCATGAAACAGTGTATAAGTTGATGTAAACAAGATGTTCTGGGCGTCCTACTGATGGACATGTGCTGGACGTGCAACTGAATCAGTATCTATCCACATGCTGAGACATGAAGGAGAGAGGGGTATGTCCTGGACATTCAAATAAATAAGAATCTGCCCACTCCATTATGCTGTGTATAAGCTGATGGGTAGGACATGTACTGCATGTCCAACTCATCGGTATCTGCTTATATGTACTGGACGTACAATTCAATCAGTATGTGCTCCGTTGCTCAGACATGTCATTTAAACACTGTATAACATGATGGGAAGGTTAGAAGGGCAGGTGTTGGATGTCCAACTGAATCAGTATTGTAATCTCTACAAGAAAGGTTCTATGAACCCTTACTTTTTCAGTTTGGCACAATAATCTTCACAGCAATGTGCTTGTATTCTTTTATATCAACTCAAATTATATAGCAATACTTACATCACAAATTTAGACATGTTTTTTCTAATACTTATGCGAATATATGCTGTAACTGATAGTAAATCAAATAAAGAATCTGACTTTAGACAAATTGCAGAAATCACCACACTATAACAAGAAAATATTTTGCTCTATTAATTTATCATAGCAGGAACCTACCATAAACATCAGTTATGTTTCAGAGGTTGTGTTGCAGATTCTAATAGTCTCATAAACAACAATAATGACAAATATTAACTACTTTCCTACCATATTAACAGTACCAGCAATGTATGATTTACTTCTTCATGCTGCCATTGCTGTGTGTTCAAACTGCAATATTCGTCATGTTGGAGATACCTGCACTCTTAGAGAAACAAGTGATTTGCAGGGAAACTTGTAAATCGACTAAGCACTAGGAAAAACATTTGGAAAATGATGTTGTTAAGTAAATTATGTTGTAGAAAGAGAGGGTGGAGGAACATGATAAAGTGACAAGAAAGAGGGAAAACTGGAAGAAATTTGGTTTGCCTGGGACAGAAAATGTGTCACTACATGACTAAGTTGATACTTTAGACCAAGCGATCAGCAAATCTGTATTGGCTGATGACAGAACAACACTGCCAGGGGCAACAGAACAGTCGCCCTACTTCAACCTTCCCACCCTCAATCAACATACATGAAACACAAAAAAACAGGGCTGTACACAGCATTGATAGGTATTGGCTGTTTCAAAACCAAGAAAATGGGAAAGAACTTTGCAATTCCAACAAAAGTAGGAGGTGCAATATATGAGAAAATGTGAAACGACTTTTGTGTTCAAAAGTTCTGATTAGTGTTTATAATACAATGTTTAACGACATGAATATTGGCACAAAAGTCACAAACAAATCACAAGTAGAAGCTCCATAGGTATTTTAAAAGAATGCCCTAAAATATTTACTGAAGCTTCATGGTGAAGTGCAGAAATGGATTACATTTTACAAAACCTGAAAGCTTTAAGGTCATATACATAATCATATGTGGACACTGGAAAGTAACATTTCACTTATGACTTTCACGGCTTCTGCATGCAAATCAACTGCAGCAACATAAAGGCTGAAATTTAGCTAACACATCTGCTGCGCAAAATAAAACAAAAAATCTTATGTGTTACACTCACATGATTTTCTCTAGTTCTACAAACAAAAGATCATTCTTCTTTCTAAACCATGCTAATCGAGCTGCATTAGCAGGATGTGCTTATTACTTAGGTCCTTTTAAATAGAAGAGAACTAAAGGAATCTACTAGGCTAAAGTGATAGGCGTATATTTTAAAAGCTGTAGTTATGCAATTGTCATTGCATTTTGCTTCTTTGCTTGGCCAGGAGTAGAACAAAAGAAAAACAGACACTTCCTGGCTGAAAAAAGTGTAAAGTATTTTAAAATTGAAACCAATAACAAGGGATATCTTGGAAACAGTCAATTCTACAACAAAAATGCACATTGACATAAATTGTGTGTTTTAACAAGATCTACAGTTTTAGTAAAGTAAGTTTTTATCTATCTCTTACAGTTTATTAGTTATTTAAAATTCAGACAAATTTGTCTAGAACAAACCCATTCTTCAGAAGCTATTCCCAGAAAATTAAAAATATTCATTTTATTTGCATGCAACATTTATAATATACAGTATTATAATCAAAATCCTTAGATTTTTGAGAAAAAACAAAAATTTCCCATGTTAAAGAGTAGTTTGAGGTGGGGGGATTTTTTTGTTGAAAATTTTTGTGTTGGATCCTTGGAATATAATACACTTAAATACCAAGTATGGAATGCAACAGTCTTTTAGTTTTTGAGCTATGCTGTCCAGAGACAGACAGACATTTTAAAAACGTGTTTTTGGGGGGGGGGGGGGTTGTTGTTTTTTTGGACTCAGATTCTCAAAACATATATATCCGGTGCAATCTCGGTATCAAATTTTTTGGTTGAATACAATACTTTTTCTATACACTATGTAATAGAATGTGTTGAGAAAGCAAAACCAGTGAAATAGTAATGTTGATGAATTAGAAATAGGGAAATCTATCAAAACTCATACTGATGTGCAGTAATTAAAGCTTGTGTTAATGAGGCCATTAATGCAATGTCTTCTGAAAGGTGTGAAAGTTTTAAAAGCAACAATTCAAGGAAGAGCAAACCAACATATTGGCCCCCCCCCCTGCCAAATGAAGATACAAAATCCAAAAGTGTGATGGACAGGATAGTTCATGCGTTCTATTGTACATCAATACTTGTGAATTCCAGTCAGAGTATGCAAAACTGCTTTGCTCCAGTTGAAGTGAAGAATGAGATGAAAAATCTGATGTGTTCCATTTACATGACTTTCTCTATCTGTTCTGCAAACAAACTATTCTTACAAGAGATTATTATTTTATCTAAATCATGCTAATCAAGACATACATTACTACTTAGTTCCTTGTATGTAGACAGGAAATAAGACAGTGACAATGCACTGGGCTAAGTGATAGTCAAATCCTTTAAAAGCTGGTGGTATGTGATTGTCACTGAAATTCTGTTCTCTTTCTATTGCTAGGAGTAAAACAAAACCAATATGAAACAGATGAGGAAGTTCCTTTTGAGAAAAGTTTTAGTATTTGGTTAGTTCTACATAAAAGTATATATAGAAATAGAAATTAAAAAAAAAAAAAAACATTAATAAATAATAATAATAAAAAAAAAAAAAAAAAAAAAGTTTTTCAACAAGATCTACATTTTTTGTGTAAAAGTTTTTGTCTGTCTCTTACAGTTCACCGGTTATGCAAAAGTCATTCAGAATGATGAAGACTCAGAGGCTATTCTCAAGAAATTCAGGATATAAATTTATTAGTCAGCATATTTAATATATAGCATTTTAATAAAAATTGTTGCAGTCATTTTTAAAAAATTGAAAATTTCAAAAAATTTCTCATCTAAAAGATAGTATGAGCTGAGGATTTTCCTCAAAATCTTCATGTCCTATCTTTCAAAGATACTACATTTAAGTATCAAGTTTGGTATTTAATCAGCTTTTCGTTTTTGTGTTTTGCTGTCCACAGACACACATATATGCAAATTTTTTCTACAAATGCATTTTTATTTAATTGAGGGTTTCAAAACACATATTTCCAGTGAAATCTCAGTATCGAATACAAAACCTTCTTTCCTTATTAAATTCAGTGTACATGTGTGCTACAGAAAGTAAAAATTAATGCATTTCATTCACACGACTTTCTGAAACCAATCACAACAAATATCTTGGAATTGGTAAACCCCAATAAAAACATATATTACATAACTTGTGTGTTTTGCATAGTAAGTTTTTGTCTATCTCTTAAGGTTTACCAATTATGCAAAATGCAGCAAAATTCATTCAGAATAAAGAGGTCTTCAGAGATCTATTCAAATAAAATTCAAAATATGTATTTTATATGTAATGTAAATATACGGTATTCTAAACAATATCGTTAAGCCATTTTTGAGAAAATCAAAATTATCGAAATTTTTTCCAAGTAGAAGGTAATTGGGGGGGGGGGAATTTCCTCAACATCTTTGAGGAAGATACTAAACTTAAATACCAAGTTTGGTATTTTACCGACTTTTCGTTTTAGAGCGATCGTGTTCACGAACGAACGAACACACACACACGTACCATTTTCTAAAAATCTTATCTGCTCCACTCACATCACTTTCTCTATATCACTAACAAATTATTGTTACAAAGCTTATTCTTCTATCTACTTCATACTAATCGAATAAGTGGTTCTCATCACTTGCTTCCTTGTATATTGAAGGGAAATAAGGGAATACACTATACTAAAGCGATACTAGATTCTTTTAAAAGCTGGTTGCCATGTGGTTTAAATCCGTTTCTTTGAATGGCCAGGAAATTACAAACTCCTGTATGAGAAGAGTTTTTAAGTATTTTAAACTGAAACAAATAACAAGGAATATTTAAAAAAATGGCCAACTTCAGGTACAAAATTGTATTGTAACATGATCTACATCTTCTATTTAGTAAGATTTTGTCTATCTCTTACGGTTTACAAGTTAGGCAAAATTCATCAAGAATAAAGCGATCTTCAGAGTCTATTCCCAGAAAATTACATATGCATTCTAATTACCATGTGTATATCTTTAATATATGGCATTTTAATCAAAATTAAGAGCCATTTTTGAGAAAATCAAAATTTATGAACATTTTTCCATCTAAAGGGTAGTTTGGGGTGGGGGAATTTTCCTCAAAATCTTCGTGTCGCATCCTTGGAGGACACAAGTTTGGTATTTTACCGACTTTTCGTTTTTGAGATATCGTATTCACAGACGGACCTTTTTCTAACATGTTTTATACAGGAGACTCTCCGGTGAAATCTTGATACCGAATGTTTGGGTGGAGTGCAATACAGTATTTATCAGAACATGATGGCCCTGCCTCATTCTTCTTCCAAAGATTCTCAACTTACAAGCAGTGTCTCCAGAAAACCGATTTTACTACATTGTCTCTCCCCCCTAGTACAGGGAAATATTTTGTTTGCTAATGGTTATTGCCCAGTGGAAGGGGGAGCGGTCCCGTTTTAGGGTCATCATGTTTTGGAGAAAACTATACGTAACCATGCACTACACAGAGAAAGTAAAAATTAATCTTGCTACACCACCACGATTTGTGAAAGCCCCCCCCCCCTCTCTCTCTCTCCATCGAACCGTACATCATGATTATCTAGGGTTGCGTTATCTGACGTCACTATTCCTGCAATCTGAAGATCATTTTGTCGACTCTTGCTCACAATCATATGCTATTGTGGGCAATCTCGTTCTGATTTTATCTTATAAGGAATTCATGATTATGAACCTTAAGGCTAACTGAAAGGAATTGTGAAAATCTTAGAGTACACTATTCACAAAATACTGCCATCAATTGGTCAATGCAATGGTCGAGATTAGACAATTTCAACCAATCGCGGTCATCGACTGGTGCGATATTGTCGAAACATCTTATCGCAGCTGAGTTCATTTCTTTGAAATCTTGTTCGTTTGTTTAATCTCCCGTCTTGGTTATTGGTAACAAGATGGCAACCAACCTTCACTTTAAATAACTGTCAGAACCACAGTTGTACTTTCAATTAATTCAGTTACAATGTTTATTTAACGTTTTATCCAGTTCATAATGTATTTAGTTCAAAAAAAAAAAAAAGGACTGAAAATAATCATTTATTTGTATTTCTTCGTATGAGATGAATGCAATAACTCAAATAAAATAACGATTGTTTCCATTTCATGTATTAGTTAATAAAAGCTGAAAAAAATAATTGTTTCCTATTTCTATTGTTGCTATCGATATTCGTAATTTGGGTGTAGATACGGTCGGCCCTATCATAATTCAGGAGACAGTGAAGGGAGAAAGAAAGAAAAACGGTAAATAAACATGGTCGAATGCGTCATCTACCATTTTTTTTTTTTTAATGATTTATTGATCGAACAGCGCATGTGCGCTCTACAGATCATTGATTTTAGACATTATTTACATGCATGGTACTAAATAACATTGAAATGAGGTAAGCCTCATTGGGCCCCTCATAAGTAGGTACATTTTTTTGTTTTTATTTTACAGAATGTCCTGCTGTGAGAGCTTAGGCGACTCTTGATGCGAGTTGGATAGCTATATTTTCTGCCAAGAGAATAGTGAATGGCTCCTGAGACGTCTTTTAGCTTGCTGTAAAACTGTTCGGCTTGTGAAGAAATTGACTGTTGAATGATGCTAATTCCAGTTTCTCTATGTAGTGGACTATTTCTAACAAATCATGGTGCATTCGTTGAGATTCGCAATACTTTGTTTTGAAATGTCTGGATACGTTTGATTTCAGAAGGACTAGTTCCTCCCCAAACTGGACAAGCGTATAGTAGCAGTGGTCTTAATAGAGTGTGTCAAGTAGTGTGAAGTTTTTTAGTTTGAGTGAAGTTCTTTTGTTGAGGAGGGGGTAGAGTTTTGCCAGTCTTGCTCGGGCTAGTTTAAGTTTGTTGCTTATATGTGGTTTCCATGTGAATCGTCGATCCAGGAGTACACCGAGATATTTCACTATTTCTGTATTAGTTTTCCAGGGTATCAGTTTCGCTGGGAGCGTTACTGGTGGTGGATAGTTCTGTCTGCATAGTGTAAAGACCATTGCTTCACATTTTTGCTGGTTGAGCGAAATACGCCAGTTGTCTAGCCAGAGTATAATTAAGTTTAAGGCCTCTTGAAGGTGATTTCTGGCGGTGTGGATATTGCGATGTGCTGAGAAGATTGCAGTATCGTCCGCATACATAGTGATTTGAGCTGTAGGATCTACCATTTGAGAACTAATGTAAGTATTACAATGATAAAATCTCCCTTCCTGTATATTATAAATTATCAATAGTCTATTTCGCTGAATTGTCTTCAAATACAACTCCGGTCGTGGTTTATCGACAAGACGAAACCATTCGTGGTATTACTTACAACAATAAAACACTACATAACTGAAGATATATTCTAAGATAACGACAGGATACTTAAATTACAAAATTCATACTCCTGGTACAAAGGCTGTGTATTTTATCACATCGTATTCACTTTAAAAAGGAATCGATGAATTAGACATTAAAATATGATGTGTTCCATTCACAAGGCTTTCTCTATAGCTATGTAACAACATATTGTTAATAAGCTTATTTTTCTATTTCATGCTAATCGAGATAAACAGTAGCAGAAACGGTCGTATTTCTTAATTCCTTGTAAGCAGAAGGGAAATAAGAGAATACACTAAGCTAAACCGACAGACAGTCAAACGTTTTAAAATGTGGTTGCTATGGGATTGAAATCCGTTTCTTTGCATGACCAAGAATTTGACAAGTTCCTGTATGAGACATTAAAACTGAAACGAATAACACGGAATATCTCGAAAACGGCCAACTCCACGACAAAAATGTATATGACATATATGTGTTTTAACGAGATCTACATTTTTGGTGTACTTATCACTTATATAAACTTCAGTAAAATACATCCAAATTGAACAGGTCTTCAGAAACTACTCCCAGAAAATGCAAGACATACATTTTATTTGTGATGGAAATGATTTTAATATATGCCATTTTAATCAAAATCCTTAGAGCCATTTTTGAGGAAAAAATGTTCAAAAATGTTTTCCATGTAAAGGGTAGTTTGAGGTGGGGAGATTTTCTTGAAAATCTTCGTGTCGCATCCTTGGAAGACACCAAACTTAGATACTAAGTTTGGTATTTAACGCACTTTTCGTTTTTGAGATATGCTGTCCATAGACACTGACGGATCTTTTTCTAAAAATGCTTTCTTTTGGATTCAGGAGGTTCCAAAACATGTATTTCTGGTTAACCTCGGTATCAATTTTTTGGGTGCAATACAACACATACTCTATGTATATAGTACGTGTAGAGAAAGTAAAAACATGACAAGGGGCAATACACTTCATTTTAAGTTAATAAAACCGTCGTATTAAACAAACATTATTATCAAGTTTGGGGGAAATAATTTATATTTTTAATTTGTTTTATGAATGAGGCAGTACAATGCACAGCCTAGGACATTTTAAAGGGATGAAGTTCCAAAGTTACTTTTCTGTCAAAACTAAAACTTATGTAGAACCCATGTAATGCATATTTTAAGTTGAAAATTCACAATGTAATAAGATATTTTTTTATTTCTCTTTTCTACAAGCGACTGCGCAATAGATCCGTTTACGAAATATATAGAACAATGTGATGAGCTCCATTCACATGACTTTTTCTACGTCTCTGCAACAGATTATCGTTAAGAAGCTCACTCTTCTATCTAGTTCATGCTAATCGATATAAACATTAGCAGAAACTGTCTTATTACTCAAATCCTTATAAGTAGAAGAGAAATAAGGGAATACACTAGGTTTAACCGACTGTCAAATGTTTTAAAATATCGTTATGTGATTGAAATCAGTTTCAATCGATTGACAAGTTTCTGTATGAGAAAAGTTTTGAGTATTTTAAAACTGAAACCACTACAGGGAAAATCTCGAAAACGATCAACTCCAGGGAAAGGTGTATATAACAAATTGTGTGTTTTAAGGAGCTCTACATTTTTTCTTTAGTAAGTTTTTGTCTATCTCTTACAGTTTTTAAGTTATACAAAATTTTGCAAAACTCATCCAGAATAAAGAAGGCCATTACCAGAAAATTCAAGATACACACTTTGTGGTGTAAATATCTTAAATATAAGAGGCCTTAATCAAAACTGTTAGCCATTTTTGAGAAAACCAAGATATTCGAAAAATGTTCCATGTAAAGGGTAGTTGGGTTTGAGAGATTTTCTTGAAAATCTTTGTGTCACACTTTTGGAAGATACTGCACTTAAATATCAACTTTGGTATTTAACTGAATTTTCATTTTTGAGCTATGCTGCCCCCTTCCCTCACTCACTCACTCACACACACACACACACACACACACACACACACACACACAGACATTTTTCTAAAACTTCTTTTTTTTTATTCAGGGGGTACAAAAACATACATTTCTGATGAAACCTAGGCATCGAATTTTTGGGTGCAATACAATATCTTCTGTGTAGAGAATGTAAAAATGGATTTGATAAATTAAGTTATGTAAAAGAGCAAATGTCAAAGTAAGGCATGCAGCAAACCGTTTGGATATTTGCTGAAAAGTGGAGAAAGTTGCCAAGTTGTGTTCGATGTAAACAATTGGAGGAGCACGACAGACGCGGACATGTGCCAAAATATTGTAGGTCAAGATCAGGAAAGCCTTTTGTCTATCTCTCTGGCAGCCTCTAGTGGTTTAATGACAGGTTCCCCTTTATTTCTCTCTCTCTCACTCTCTTTACTCAGCTTCCGCGTCATCCCCACCCCCTTTTTCAACATCCAACATCAGAGAGCCGACTGTCTGGGCGTCACTCGCTCGCTCGCACACCCACACGCTAGCTATGAAGGTCGCCGACCTAGCCGGCATTCCTCACTCTACTCTCATCAGCTGATCTGATAAACTGTCCTCCAGCACCCATTGGGTCTGTATGCACCTTTCTTCCATCGAGCTTTACAACGTTTCACGCACTAACAATTGCTATGTGTCGATGCTCAATTCTAAATAAAATAAATTTAAGTTTCATTTTTACTTTCTCTACACGTCTTATGTACATAGTGTATAGAGCAAGTGTTGTATTCCATCCAAAAATTCGATACCGAGATTTCACCCGAAATACATGTTTTAGGACCCCCTGAATATATATGCGATTGTCATTACAAATCGCTTCTTTTCTTGGCCAGGAGTAGAACAAAAGAAAAACGGACACTCCCGTCTGAGAAAAGTGTAAATACTTCACAACTGAAACTAATAACAATGAATACCTCGAAAACGGTAAGCTCCACGAGAAAAATGTACATGACATAACTTGTGTATTTTAACAAAACCTAAATTTTTTGTGCAGTAAGTTTTTGTCTATCTCTTACGGTTTACTAGTTATGCCAAATTAAGCAAAATTCATCCAGAATAAACAGGTCTTGAGAAGCTATTCCCAGAAAATTCAAGATATACATTTTATTTGCTAGGTAAATATCCTTAATATATGATATTTAATTCCATGTAAAGGGTAGTTTGGGGTGGGGGGATTTTTCTCAAAATCTTCGTGTCGCATCCCTGGAAGATACTAAACTTAAATACCAAGTTTGGTATTTTAGCTACTTTCGTTTTTGAGTTATCGTGTTCACAGACACACGGACTTTTTTCTGCAAATGCTTTTTTTTTCTTTTTTTTTGATACAGGGGGTCCTAAAACATGTATTTCCGGTGAAATCTCGGTATCCAATTTTTGGGTGGAATACAATACTTCTCTATCCCTATGTACGTTGTACATTTGGGGCTAGAGAAAGCAAAATGTAGAGCTCCCTAAAACACACAATTCGCCATATAAACTTTTTTTTCTGGAATTGACCGTTTTCAAGTTATTCCTGGTTATTAGTTTCAGTTTTAAAATACTTATACATTTCTCATGCGGGAACTTTTTTAACTCCTGGTACTCAAAGAAGCGGATTTCAATCTCACAACAACCACATTTTAAAACATTTGACTGTCAGTTTAACCTAGTGTATTCCCTTATTTCCCTTCTACTTATAAGGAACTAAATAATAAGACCGTTTCCGCTAATGTTTATCTCGATTAGCATGAAGTAGATAGAAGAATAAGCTAATTAACAATACTTTGTTACAAAGATGTAGAGAAAGTAATGATTTTTAAACAACACATTTTACCGAGTGCCAAAAGTGAATGAATTTGAACACGTCGATAAGTGTATCTTCAATTACATTTTTGCCAAATAGTGATTCTGGATGAAAATCTTTTTCTGGCCTTTTAACTGCAAAAATATATTTCTTCCTCTTACAGTGAAATACTTAGGTCCAAACTCGTCCATCATTTCCTCCAGCAACTTGTGTGAGTTATCTGTCATTTTCACGTTCGCAAGTCGTGGTGTCCTTGAGCGAGGGACCAGTGTGCTACACTTCCGCATACAGGAATCAATGAAACAAGAGTTCAAATGAATAGGAACGGGGATTTCGCTTTCATCTAGCTCTAGGAATGGGAAACTGTCTGCCTGCATGCAAGATATACATTCTCTAAGCTGAGCAGAATGCTTGATTCGAGCGTAAGTCATTCACGAACTTCCTAGCCATAACTAACCCGTTTGCGCGATGCTATGTGCTTCAACATGAAACTTCCAACTCCTCATTGTTTACTTTCTTCTTCTTGTATATTTTTTGCAACTTTTACGGAATCAAAATTGTGCTAATTTCCATTAACAAGTTACTATTTATTCTTATAGTAAAGGATATTGCATGTATATGCTCTCACTTGGCTGTAGTATACGGTTGTTTTGCCTATCATTTAATACCAAGCAAAACACGAATATTAAACGTTGGCGACGTATTCTATCCTTAATATTTATATATATATATATATATATATATATATATATATATATATATATATATATACGCAACTACAGATGACCGGGCGCCACTGCGAGAAGTAGTGGTTGACTCATAGGCGTATACCTCGCCGGTACATTCAAGTGATCTTCAGTACAGATACGGTGCGCTTGCAAGTCGGTTGTCCCTGTGTTGGGTAATATCACAATCATTGTAGCTTGATGCATTGAACAAACTGTCCGAATGTCTTATTTGGCAGTAATTTTCATTTTAAGCAGTCCTTTGGGCGTAAAAAGCCATGTCGAGTTCTCTGTTCAATATGCAATCTGTACACCGCCTGTATCCAAAAAACTACACAATGCACAATTTGTATCCAAATCACCATCATGTTGAGAGACAAATACTTAATTTCCTTTATTTCAAATGTATTAGTGAGAAAACTAAATGAAGAGGAAAAATCTAATGAGCTCCATACACATGCCTTTATCTACATCTAACAAATGTTAATAAGCTTTTATCTACTTCACGATGACCAACATAAACATTAGTACAAATTGTCTTCCTTGTAAGTAGAAGGTAAACAATGGAATGCACTAGGCTAAAACAAGTCAAATCTTTTAAAAGCTGGTTGCCAGGTGGTTGAAATCCGTTTCTGTGCATGGCGAGGAGTGACAAATTCTCATAAGAGAAAAGTTTTAAGTATTTTAAAACTGAAACCAATAATAAGGAATACCTCAAAACTGGTCAACCCATGAAAAAACGTACATGGCATAAATTGTGTGCTTTAACAAGATCTATATTTTTTGTTTAGTAAATTGCTGTCTTATCTTATGGTTTATAGTTATGCAAAGTCCAGCAAAATGCATCCAGAATAAAGAGATCTTTAGAGGCTATTCCCCAGAAAATTCAACATATACATTTTATCATGTAAATATCTTTAATATGCGGTATTTTAATTAAAATCGTTAGCCATTTTTGAGAAGATCAAAATTTTCAAAAATCTTACCATGTAAAGGGTAGTTTGTGTTGGTATTTTACAGATTCTTCGTTTTTGAGTTATCGTGTTCACAGACACACACGGACCTGTTTCTAAAAAATGTGTTTTTTTAATTCAGGGGACTCTAAAACGTGTATTTCCAATGAAATCTCGGTATCGAGTTTTTGGGTGCAATACAACGTCTTCTCTATACACAATACGCGTAGAGAAAGTAAAAATGCTAATGACCTGACACGAATCGTTACTTATATGACATTGTTAGGTTGGTACGCTGCGATTTATGGTTCTCTTCTGTAAAGTGTTCCCAGAGGCATTTCCGTTCTTCGTTCAAACAAAGGGACGATAGTTTTCTTGCTTCAGACGTCTCTAAGGATCTGAGCGTTACTTCTGTTTATGTTCAACGCAAGGTTTTATAGGCGGGATCCTGTGCTTTAGAGATAGCTACCACTATCTAAAAAAATCTGTGTTCCACTCACATGACTTTCTCTACATCTCGCTAGCAAATTATTGTTAATAAGCTTATTCGTCCATCTAGTTCATGCTTATCGAGATAAACACTAGCAGAAATGGTCTTATTACTTAGTTCCTTGTAAGTAGAAGGGAAATAAGGCAACACACTAGGCTAACAGACAGTCAAATGTTTTAAAATGTTGCTATGGGATTGAAATCCGTTTCTTTGCGTGGCCAGGAGTTATTCAATTCCTGTATGAGAAAATTTTAAGTATTTTAAAACTGACACCAACGGTCAACTTCACGAGAAAAAATGACAAAAATTGTGTGTTTTAACGATATCTACATTTTTTTTATGTAGTAGGCTTTTGTCTATCTCCTAGTTTACCAGTTATGCAAAATTCAGAAAAATGTATCCAAATTAAAGTGGTCTCTAAAGGCTATTCGCAGAAAATTCAATATATACGTTTTATTTGTTAAGTAAATGTCTTAAATGTATGAGATTTTAATCAAAATTGTTAGAGCCATTTTTGAGAAAATAAAAATTTGAATTTTTTTCCTGGTAAAGGGAAGTTGAGATGGGAGGATTTTTTTTTTTAATTCTTCGTATCGCATCCTTGGAAGATGCTGAACTTAAATATCAAGTTTGGTATTTATGGGATTTTAGCTTTTTTAGCTATGTTACCTACAGACACGCACACACACGGACCTTTATCTATTAAAAAAAAAGTTTTTTTGATTCAGGGGATTCCAAAACACATATTTACGGTGAAATCTTGGTATCAAATTTTTGGGTGGAATACCTTCTCTATACACTATATACACGGTGTAGAGAAAGTAAATAAATAAAAAAAACATGGACTTTAAGCTATAATCTTTCATTTCTCTGCTGTGTAACCAGAAAGTGCTACAGTTTTTAAGTCCCCTGAATGCAAATTAAAATGTTTACTTTCTCTACCATGTAGGTACAATGTACACAGTAGGTAAAAAAGGTATAGCATGCCAAACAAAAAAATGTTTAGAAAATCTGAGAACCCAAAAAAGAGTAAGAAAGTATTTTTAGAAAAAAATCCAAATGTGTGTGAATAACATATTAAAGTAGGTAGTTAAGTTTAGTATCTTCCAAGGATGTGGCACGAAGCCTTCCGGGAAAATATCCCCCCTCCCTAACTACTGTATACATGGAAGATTTTTCGGAAGTTTCGATTTCCCCAAAAATGGCTCAACGATTTTGATTAAAATACTATATATTTAAGATATTCACATGACAAAATAATCTCTCTTTATTCTGGATGACTTTTGACTCCTGTCTGAAGAATGGATTCAGACAGCCACGAGTGGGAGATACGCGGTATTACGTCATCACTCCCGTACTAGAATGCGCACATTGGATGGGTCCGAATCAAGTCAAACGCTCACAAAGCAGAAAAGTAATATCCATTAGTGAAAAAGAAACCCCAAGTTTAACTGTTGTGCAGATGGCCAGATTGTACTGCCTATACTGTGCCATGTTACACCAGCGACCTCCTGCACGTAGGTATTTTTCTCTGGGTATCTGTGAGGTGCCGCCGCCGCTGCTGCTCAAGATTTCAAACATTTACATTACGCTACTCATAGCAATGAATACGTCAGTAAATGGTACAGTAGCTCAGAGACATCATGGTCAGTTTGCTAAACTTTATTTACGTACATATGCTGGCCGATGAGAATGGTCTCCTAGCGTGTCAATGCCTTAGTATCAAGAGCTGATTGCCGCAGAAACGAAAGTGTATCATTTTCAGAACAAATTTCATCCTAATTCTTTTTACTTTCTCTGCACACTATCTACAGTGTATAGAGAAGGTATTGCATTCCACCAACAATTCGATGCGGAGATTTCGCGAAAATATACACAGGGTCCCCTGTGTCCAAAAAAACGCATTTTAGAAGAAGGTCTGCATTTGTTTGTGTGTGTCCGTGAACACGATAACTCAAAAACGAGAAGTCGGCAATGTACCAAACTTTGTATTTGAATTTAGAATCTTCCAAGGATGCCAATACGAATTTTTGCGGGGAAATCCCTCCACCACAAATTATCCTTTACATGGAAAAACTTTCTAAATTTTGATTTTATCAAACATAGCTCCAACGTATATTAAAACGGACATCTTGAATTTCTGGGGATAGCCTCTGAAGATATCTTTATACCGGATGAGTTACGCTGAATTTTGCGTAACAGGTAAGCCGTACAAGAGAGACAAAAACTTACTTAAGAATTGTAGGTCTCGTTAAAACACACAATTTATATCATTACATTTTTTCGTTGAGTTGACCATTTTTTTTTTTTTAAAGATATTTCTTGTATTGTTTTCAATTTTAAGACAAACTTTTCACACAGGGGAATTTGCCCACTCTTGGCAACTTAAAGAAACTGATTTTATCTACATGGCAACTAGCTTTAAAGGAACGGATTTTATCCACGTGGCAACAAGCTTTTCAAGATTTGACTATCGTTTTAGCATAGGGTACTGTCTTATTTCATTTCTACTTATAAGGAAGCAAGTAGTAAGACCATTTCTGCTAATCAATTAGCATGAAGTAGGTAGAAGAATAAGCTTTTTACCAAATAATTTGTCACAGTGAAGTAGAGATTTTTCAGATTTTTCTCGCAAGACTAGAGTTTAGTCACGTTAAACCTTGCTTTTCAGCTCAACTTGGCTGCACCGCGAGCCAGCGTGCGTGCCAGCACACCGTGGAGTTGGACATATTAATGACGTCACTGTCAACCAGTGAACGCTTGCATGCGACAGCAGCAAAGCTTCACACGTGTTTTGTCTAATGACCTCGCTTGTAGGTGAAGTTCTGTTTATGTTAGAGGTGCGTTCCCACCTCCTCAGAACTGGCGACAATCTACCAGCCGCACAGGGAGCATGTATTGGCCGGTTGCCTAATACGTAGCAATTTAAACCTGTTAAACCATTTTAACATCTCACAGATGTTTAATTTGATGCATCAAGTACCTACCACCCCGTTTGGGCAAGCTGAAGAAATCAAGTACGAAAAGTAAATAGGTTCTAGATAAAACAGTAAACACTGATATTTTCCTCTGAAGTCAAGAGAGAAAAACTGACACACTTCTCATTTTGAATTTTGACAATACAGTGCTGGTCCTCAATGCGAATTACTGTCGTGAATTTTTGGACGCCATTCTATCCTCAAAGTTTGTCCAGTTTTGTTCAACTCTTCTGGTTATTTGCATGCACATTACAAATCCAATTTGCTGTAACGGTCGCGAGCCACCGATTGGAAACCGCTCTGAAAGCCAATGATGCAAATGCATCGTTACAAAAGAGATGAATACCCTTTGTTTGTTATTGTGCATAATCTAGTGAGCATCATCCCCGGGCAGGGGCTAGTTAATAATGCAACAGGGAGGGTTGGAAAAGAATTCCTCAAGTGCTGAGTAATGAGAACCATTAGTTGCGGTCGCATAACTGGCATTTCCTATACAACAATCAACTTCTGTCTCCCTGAATGAATAATAATCCTGCCATAAAACCAACAATAACAACACACGTTTTCGATACTATGCCTTCCATTATGTGTAACATTCTCTCGTTCAATAGCTCTACGAATTAACGAACAATGTGTGCAAATTGGTAGCTGCAGAAGAACTCCTTGTTGATGTGAGATATATCGATAAAAATGCTCACTAATCGACTTCTCTAGCAACACCTTATACGTCACGATACAGTATTTTTCAGCATTCATTTCGGTTCATCATGGGTCAGAATGTCCAGCTGGCAACAAAAATGTTACTAAATAAGTATTTCTTAGGTTTCTTCTCTTTAGTGTCCTGCCGTTTGTGTCCAAAGATTTCGCATTTAATCCAAAAATTTAATAAGGCGAATCACAGAGGTATTTTTTCCCCCTTCAATTCTCTTTGGGGATACTCAGATACACGTATATCTTAGTCAAGCATGCAAAGGTTGCAAGTCGAAGGAAAACCAAAAACCGATAAAGTAACGCTAAACAGAGAGCTCGTTAAAAACGCAGTACAAGTTAAATGACTTTTTGTAGCATTAGCCATTTATAGTGCATTCGCTATCGATCAATTGCTCTTTCAATTTGACATCAATTTGGAAATACAGTTTTAATGCTCCCAGAATAAAAACTGGACTACAAAAGGTCTGTAGCGTGTATGCAAGTATTCGCAAGTATGTGAGAGCATAACTAAAAACTAATAATTTTTTTTTCGGAAATCGTTAACTATGAGGGGGGGGGGGAAGCGTTTATGACATAAAGCGTGTGTTTTAACGATATCTACTTTTTTTCTATAGTTGTAGTTTACTAGTTATGCAAAAGTAATTCAGAATGAACTGGACTTCAGGTGCTATTTATTCCAAAAAATTCAGAGTATACATTTTATTTGCCATATAAATATTTTAAATGTACGGTATTTTAATCAAAACAGTCAAGAGCCATTTTGGAGCAAATCTAAAGTTTCGAAAAAACCTTCCACGCAAGTTTGGTCTGGGAAACTTCCCTGAAAATCTTTGTGTCACATCCTTGGTAGATACTGAATTTAAAATATCAAGTTTGGTATTTAACAGACTCTTCGTTTTAAATTATGCTTACGGATATATACACACACACTCGTCTATTTCTAAACATGTGCCTTTTTACTTTTTCTATGCGTACTATGTACAGTGTATAGAGAAGGTATTGCACTCCACCCAAAAATTTGATACCGAGATTTCACCGGAAATATATGTTTTAGGGTCCCCAATATTCAAAAAAAGCATTTTCAGAAAAAGGCCCGTGTGTGTGAACACGATAGCCCAAAAACGAGTAGTCGGTAAAATACCAAACCTAGTATTTAGGTTTAGTATCTTCCAGGGATGCGACACGAAGATTTAGAGAAAAATCCCCCCAACCCAAACTACCCTTTACATGGAACTTTTTTCGAAAATTTTGATTTTCTCAAAAATGGCTCTAGCGATTTTGATAAAAATTTCGTATATTAAAGATATTTACTTGACAAATAAAATTTATATCTTGAATTTTCTGGGAATAGCCTCTAAAGACAGATATATTCTGGGTCAATTTTACGGAATGTTGCATAAATGCTAAACCGTAAGAGATGAACAAAAACTTACAACATATTTATCTTATATACATTTTTTTCATGGAGTTGATCATTTTTGAGTTACTCCTTGTTTTTGGTATCAGCCTTAAAAAACATACTTTTCTCATACCGTAATTTAACAATTCCTGTCATATAAACAAAATAACAATTTATCTTATATACATTTTTTCGTGGAGTTGATCGTTTTTGAGTTACTCCTTGTTTTTGGTTTCAGCTTTAAGAAACAAACTTTTCTCATACAGGAATTTAATAATTCCTATCCATACAAACAAAGGAGCTTCAGTCACATAGCAACCAACTTTTGACTATCACTTTAACCTACTCCCTTATTTCGCTTCTACTTACAAGGAAGCAAGTAATGAGACTATTTCTGCTGATCTTTTCTCGATTGGGATTAAGTAAATAGAAGCATAAGCTTTTTAACAATAATTTGTTGCAGAGATGTAGAGAAAGTCATGTGAATGGAACACATCAGATTTTTTATACACAAGGGACCCTAAAACGTTTATTTTCATTGATATCAAGGTATCCACATTTTGGGTGGAATGCAACACCTTGTCTACCTATGTACTACGTCAAGAAAGTAAACATGTTACCACGACACACTATACCGTGAATGCACGTCTAAGGTGATATCTGTAGTACATGCACAGCAAGGTCGGTAAGAATTCAGAAATTAAAGTTAAATTATTTGATCATTACGACTACAGTAGCACCGCGGGGGTGCCGCAATTTCGTCTCGCAGTTCTTTACATGCCGGTAAATCTGTCTTTTAAGCACAATTAAAAATCATTTTTTTCATAGTATATAGTATATAAACATATGTATACATGTATATGCCTTGACAAGTTCTATGTTCAGTGGCTTTCTGGCCTAAACGAACCTACAGAATGCTTTCTAATCTAATCCATCGGCTTGGGTTGGGTTTGAACCTGCGACATGGGGGCCACTAAGAAACCCACGAGGAAAGAGCGATGCCTCAAAATCGATTGTTAGTTCTGCGATGCAATTGTTTTATATCCTGGGTTACTCCAGACCTCGTTTCAATTCTGTTATATCAGTTGTTGCTTCACTCTCACAGTTTTACGTTTAATTCTCTCTTTCATCCTTCAAGAATCCAATTTTGCGTCCATATAGCATCTCTGGAATATCAACAAGCAAACGTTCATCTTTTTTTTTTCCGGCCCTTTAATTAACTTTTGTAATTTTTTTCTCTCTATCCCTTCTCGCCTTTAGTAATTAACGGCACGGAGGAGTTAAATTTAGTTAAGTAATTTGTTGTTTCTGTTCGTTTCTTCATCTTCGCCCATCCATGTTTTACTTTGATGATACGTCACCTGGCGAGCTGTATATTAACTACGTTGGCACAAGGTCCGCGCATTGAAAACATCGCCCCCCAAAATTGTTCGAGCACTGCCACCTAGGAACCAAAGTTTTACTTTCTCTGCACGTACCATGCACATTGTATATAGAGAAGTTATTGTATAGTACCCAAAAGTTCAATACCGAGTTTTCATCGCAAATATGTGTTTTAGATCCCCTGAATTAAAAGAACCTGATGTGTTCCATTCACATGACTCTCTCTACATCTCTGCACAACTAATTATTCTTAATAAGGTTATGCTTCTATCTACATCATGCTAAAAAAAATAGCAGAAAAGGTATTATTACTTCCTTCCTTGTAAGAAGAAGAGAAATAAGGGAATACACTAGGCTAACGCGATACTCAAATCTTTTAAAAGTTGGTTACTATGTGATTAAAGTTCCTTTGCATGCCCAAGAGATGACAAATTCCCGTATGAGAAAAGTATAAGCACTTTAATATAACTTGTGTGTTTTAACAATCTCAAATTTTTGCTAAGTAAGTTTCAGTTTATCTCTTACGGTTGAGCAGTTATGCAGAATTCCGCAAAATTCATTCAGAAAAAGGTGCCTTCAGAGGCTATTCCCAGAAAAGTCAATATATATATTATTTGTCATGTAAATATCTTTAATACACGATATTTTAATCAAAATTGTTAGAGCCATTTTTGAGACAGTCAAAATTTTAGAAAAATGTTCCATGTAAAGAAGTTTGTGGTGGGGGATTTGTCTTGGAAATCTTTAGTGTCGCATCCTTGGAAGATACTGAACTTAAATACCAAGTTTGGTATTTAACGGACCTTTCGTTTTTGAGCTATGCTGCCCCCATACATGCACTCACACACATTTTTTTCTAACAATCTGATGTGTTCCATTCATATGTCTTCCTCTACTTCTCTGTAACAAAAGCATAATATTCTATCTACTTCATGATAATCGAGATAAAGTTGTTCTTATTACTTGATTCCTTATAAATAGAAGGGGAAAAAAATCTAATGTGTTCCATTCACACGATGCCCTCTAGCTGTTTGGCAAACATTCTTCTTTTAAAATAAGAACTAAAGCTTTCCTGGCGACGTGTTAATTCAAAATCTTCTCGGGCAAAAGTTTTTACCTGGCTAGAAGCCCGAGAAGATTTTGAATTCTTCTTTTATTTACATCATGCTAATCAAGATAAACATAAGCAGAATTAGTCTTATTGCTCGCTTCCTTGCAAGTAGAAGGGAAATAAAATGCACAAACTAAAGCGATAATCTCATCCTTTAAAAGTATCTCAAAATATATTTGCTGTAAAATGTCGTTATCAAATTTTTAGGTGCATTTCTCTATATACTATGCACATAGTGTGCGTAGAGAAAGTAAAAAGGAATCGCTAACTTTTAAGTATATCCGTTAGATGGCGCACAGAATATCTTAAAAACGGCTAACTCGACGATAAAAATTATTTGACACAAATTGTATATTTGAATGCCTTCTAAGTGTTTTCTGTAGTACGATTTTGCCTATATCTTATAGTTTACCAGTTATGCAAAACTCATTGAGAATGAAGTGGCCTTGGTGTCGCATTTGTGTCGCATCCTTAGAAGATGCTGAACTAAATATCGAGTTTGGTATTTAACCGACTTTTCGTTTTCAAGTTATTCTGTTCACAGATCCAGTTTTTTTTTTTCTAAAACGGTTTTTATTATTATTATTATTATTATTATCATCATCATCATCATTATGGATTCCCAAAAACAAGTAGTTGTGGTGAAACCTCGGTATCGAGTTTTTGGTTGGAATGTAATACATTCTCCGCATGCTATGTATGTGATAGAGAAAGTAAAAAGGCTGCCGATTTTGCCTTTAGTGCGGTCTTGTAGCTTTGGTGTGGATAAAGCCTGGTATAGTATAAGGCAGCTGACCACTGAGCTGAGGACAGTCATTTCAAGCTAAAACTAATTTGTTTCCGAGCAATAGAAACCCTATGTGAGAAAAAGCAGATGTTTTCGACTCGATCTGCGACATCATGTGACAATAGTCCCTTGTGGTTAGGCAGAAGCAATGTTCATCATTATCCTCATTACTTAGGTCAGAGTTGGAGCCAAGAACTTTTGACCTTTAACCGAGGACTTTTCGGGGAGCGGGTGAATGAAATGGGTGAAATTATTCTCAAAAGAATCCTGGGTCTATAGAGATTAAGAGTTGTATATGTATCGCCTAAAGATAAAACATGCAATTTCGCACTCAGACTCTGAATGTAAATAGACAAGGAATAACAGGCTGCAATGTGCTAGTAGTGCATTTGGGCATTCAGAAGAATCAGAGTCGAATTTGAAACCGGCCTAAAGCGAAGTAATTCAAGCATTTAGCAGTATCAAACATTTCCTTCCGGTTTTCAATTACACTTTATTTTCATAGTTGTTAGAAGCAACTAGTTCCCTCATTCCAGTTACGCTAAGTCTAGTAGATTTTCCTAACTTCGCGTTACATGATACCACAGGACGGAAATGTCTAGCTTTTTGCTGAAGCACGCTTTGTGACCAGCCGCCATCTTATGGTACTAACGCCATCATATACACCATACGCAACATGTCAAATTAAATGTTTATCCAAGTTTATGAAGTAAAGTACAAAAGACAATGGAAGGTGAGAGATCTTAGTTGAAGGAATATTTAACAACATCACATTTTTTGGCCTGTCAGAAATTATTATTGATAAATTGGTATTATTGCAGTAAACTTCGCGGCAAGGTCATAACTTAATTTTGTTCTAATTTCTTGGTCTAAAACTACTGTTAATGCAACAAAAGGCTGTGCCACATATTACAGCATTGGTTTAAAGCTTTAGTAAAATGTTAATCATTTTTTTATACCAAAGAAGCAATTACTTCCTTTATCATTGCAAATAAGTCTTTCCTGTCTCCTAACCCTATACTGTAGCAATTTTATTGTTTTATGAGCTTTACTAAATTAAGAGGTTTTGTTCTTCAACTTTAACATTCATTTTATCTTTCTTGGACTTTGCAGTTCAACACTATTGTACAGTATCAGTTTGCGGTTTCACAAACAATTGGGGTACTTCCACTATTTGGTGGTCTACGTCGAGATGTAGGACATTTCTGCAAATAAGAGGGATACGCAGGAAACAAACAAGGAGCACCTCCTTCTCTTAGTCGGATGTGAAGTGTTGTGAGCACACACCAGAAGCCGGAGTAGGTTGCCAATTTGTCTCCGAATTGCCTTCACTCACGCTTCTCTAACGTCTTTCCGAGTTGGAAATCTACAATTCGCAAACAATACAGAATCGTTCTGTTGACAATGTATGACATATTTCACTAAGTGTACCGCCGAAAACTCTTTTTAAGTACACTAACCTGTGTATTAAAACATTTCCTTTTCCTTGTTTTTTTCTTCTGCTATATGAGAAACCACAACCAAACACCACACACGTATTTACCATTATGTACTGCTTAATTAACATTTAACATCACAAACTCTATTTTTGAGTGAACATTTAACCCACTCATCTGAGAAGTGTAGAATCAAACGTGCTTTACCAACACAATACATAAGGATAGGACATTTCCTATCTGTGCATGATACCGGTATTAATGTATCGCTATATACGTGTTGCCAGTTGCCGGCCTCGGTATCTTTACTTGCCGATAGCATTCATCTTACTGCTCAAGTACGAGCAAGCAAGACAACCAGTGATACAGCAATATTCATTTTAAAGCTGCATATACCTGGAAATTAAAATGTCTAAAATCGATATTTTTTACTTTATACATAACAGGTAAAGAAGGTATTTTATTCCACCCAAAATTTCGATATCGAGATTTCTCCACAAATAGATATTTTGAGCACCCCTGGATAAAATAAGTATTTTACGAAAAAATGATCTATGTATGTGTGTGCGAGCAATATAGGTCAAAACGTTTTCATCTTTTTTTATGTACAACAATTTTGGTTAAAGTATATATTAAAAATATTTACACACAATATGTACATTTTGAATTTTCTAGGAATTTTTTCACAACAGATTAACCGTAAGAGATAGATAAAAATTTACCACACAAATCTCGTTAAAACACACTTTGAGGGGGCGGGGTGGGAAGTTAGATTCAATTTTTATCGAATAATTATTTATTATTGGTTACAATTTTAAAGTTCATCGTCTTTTCTCAAACGGCAATTTGTCAATCCTGTTTCTTTTGTTTTATTCTTAGCTATGCAAAGTAAACCGAATAGCAACCGGCTTTTAAAGGATTTGACCATCGCTTTACCCTAGTGCATTCCTTATTTAGCTTCCACTTTTGAAACTAAGTAATGAGACCTTTTATCTCGATTAGTATGAAGTAAATAGAAGAATAGCTTTTCTAAGAATAGTTTGCTGCAGAACAGGTAGAGAAAAATCGTATGAATGGAACACATCAGATTTTTTTTCTATGGTACTTACTTATTTTAGAATAAACAGTAAAATTAATAAAGTTATTATTTCCTCGTCGTGCAGAGCAATTCTTATTTATGGCCACATAATTGTTAAAATCATTACTTCAAAAACACTAAGATAATTGCAATGAACTTTAGCATGCACCTTATTCCTTGCATGGTAGAGTTGAAGCAAATACATAACTATGGAAGTTAGCTATTATTTCACCTATGAGTACCCTTAAGGAATACGAACCTCAGGAGCAAGATAACCTTTGGCGGGAAGTATAGCACTACTACAGCATCTCTATAGCGGGGTTCCCCCTGCTCCTCGTTTGCCCTGAATTGTTTTTATATATTATTCACATTTGCTGCGGTTCCTCAGTCAAACAAGTAACACATTTGTGACTTTTACTTTAAGCAATTTATCTAATGTTACCAAAGATTTTATAATATATGTGCACGTTACATTTCTAAGCGATCATAGCTCAAATTGTATTACGCTTCACTTTCATGACAAACTTAGATTTCGCGTATCGCGTAACTTACGTAATATGAAACATCAAAATACCGGGGGAGAACAACAAACGAACTGTGTTGGGAACTGCGTCTCGCTTGTTCTGTCTAGCAATACAACTGTGCTCTGATTGGCTTTCCTTCCTGCTCACAGGAGCGTCTTTGTTTCATGAACCAATAGAAACTATTCTACTAACTCTTAGTAACTTTCGCAATCTCACCACCTCTCAAGCTTACGTTGTCTTTTTTTAGCTCAAGAACATTCTTTTTAGACAGTTGATGCTGAAAGTAGGTATTTTACCATATGTCAATAGTGTTAAAAGTAGAAAATTCTGTCACTCAGTGTTATAAAATTATAACACTCCAATTTAGCCAACTTTGGTTTATGTATCCATAGGCTATGACTGAAAGGTCGTATCGATGCATAAAATAGCGGTTATTTGAATGTCATGAACATGGAATCTGCTGAACCAGAAGAAATTATGAAGCAGCGGAGAGAGCAAAATTACATCTGCTACACTGCCTAAGTTGTATAGAATGATTTCGTTCTATACGAGGAAGTAGTCATGTTGTCAGCACTGATGAAAAGCAAGGCAACAACTGAATATCGCAGACTATTAAGCATGAACTCCGTAAAACAGGTAAACTATTAACAATTATGTCTCTAAATATTGAACCGGTCTAAACAAATCTGATGTGTTCCATTCACATGACTTTCTCTACATCTCTGCAACAAATTATTATTAAAAAGCTTATGCTTCTATTTACTTCATGCTAATCTAGAAAAAATTAGCAGAAATAGTCTTATTACTTGCTTCCTTGTAAGTAGAAGCGAAATAAGGGAGTACCATATGTTAAGGTGATAGTCAAAAGATGGTTGCTATGTGACTTAAGTTCCTTTGTTTATTTGGACAGGAGTTGACAAATTCCTGTATGAGAAAAGTATAAGTTTTTCAAAGCTGAAACCAATAGCAAGGAATATCTAAAAAGAAAAAACAACTCCCCGAAAAAATGTATATAACATAAATTGTGTGTTTTAACCTGCTCTTCATTTTTGTGTGGTAAGTTTTTGTCCATCTCTTACGGTTTACCAGTTGGGCAAAATTCCGTAAAAATTCATCCAGAATAAAGTAGTCTTCAGAGGCTATTCCCAGAAAATTCAGGATATACATTTTATTTGTCAGGTAAATATCTTTAATATACGATATTTTACCCAAAATCGTTAGAGCCATTTTTAAGAAAATCAGGGGGTGGTGGATTTTCTTGAAAATCTTCGTGTCGCATCCTTGAAAGATTACAAAGTTGGTATTTAAGTCTTCAACGGTGTTTTCGTTTTTGAGCTATGCTGTCCACAGACACACATGCACTTTTTCTGAAAATGCTTTTTTTTTTTTTTTTTTTTTTTTTTTTTTGATTTAGGGGGACCCAAAGCATGTATTTCCGGTGAAATCTCGGTATCGAATTTTTTGGGTGGAATACAATACCTTCTCTATACACTATGTACCTAATACGTGTAAAGAAAGTAATAGTGAATGACACGCGGGTTACAATGGTTTTATATGGGTCGTAGGATTACGCCTCGTTTCGCAACCATTTTTTACCACTTATTTCATGGCTAATGTGCACAACAGTTCCAGTTATATCTTCTTCATTTCTGTATTATACATATTTTCATCATCTTGATCAGCTACAACAACGAGGAAGTGAGAGAAGCCAGTTAAAGTACAGAATGTGCACATTAATTACATAACACAGTCTGGAGTGCAACAGGTTTCCGCTAATGTGCAAGTTCCAATAAACAGAATTGGAGTCGCCGCCACGTTGCCAAGTCGTTTAGTCTAGTACACATACTATAAATCGTGAGTCCCTCTTCCCCTCGCGGGGGAACCCTGACCTACCTCGCCCACCCAGAGCATTATGGGGATAAGAATGAGACAGACCACACTCACTCTTCTTGGTTCGATACCTACTGCATCAACATGCGCTATGCTGTCTCTTGCACGGTTTTATGAACTACTCGCTCTTGTCCACAACTTCCTTCCTTATGCTATCAAAATCTCACATGTTCCATTCACATCAACATCGCTGTAACAGTTCATTTTTCTACATATTTGCTTTATCATAAACATTAGCAGAAATTGTCTTATTACTTGCTTCCTTGTAAGTAGAAGGGAGTACACTAGGTTTAAGTCAAATGTTTTAAAATGTAGTTGCTATTAGATTGAAATCAGTTTTTTTTACGTGGCCAGGAGTTGACAAGCTCCTGTATCAGAAACGCTTTAAGTATTTGAACATTGAAACCAATATCAAGGACTCCAAAAATAAAATGTACATGGCACATTATGTGTCTTAAGGAGCTCTACATGTTTGTGCAGTGAACTTTTCTCTGTCTCTTACGGTTTACTAGTTATGCAAAATTCCCAAACAAATCATCCCCAATTAAGAGGTCTTTAGAGGCTATTCCCAGAAATTTCAAAATATACATTTATTTGCCATGAAAATATCTTTAATATAGGGTATTTTAATCAAAATCGTAAGAGCCATTTTTGAGAAAATAAAACACCTAGATTTTTTTTTTTTTTTATTTTATCTACTTCAAGCTAAGATAAACATTAAAACGTATTCCCACTATCTACTTATTTGTTGTAGATTTAAGGGAAATGATAAAGCGATATTCAGATATTTTAAGAGCTGGTCGCCATGCGATGGTTTTGAAATCCCTTCTCCTTGCATGATCAGGATGAAAATAATAACGACTTCCCATTTCAGATAAGTATTGCAACATTTTAAACAAAAAACAATGAACATCTCTGAATTGGTTAACTGCACACAAAAAACTGTATAACATAAATTGTTTGCTTTAACAAGATATACATTTTTGTGGATTAAATTTTGTTTAACTACTACGATTTACTGGTTATGCAAAATGAAGACGGTTCAAAAACCATTCCCAGAAAGTTCAAGATATACACTTTATTGGTACGTAAATATATTCCACAGAGCTATTCTTGAGAAAATCGAAATTTCACAGTCTTCCATGTAAGCGATGTTTTAGGGTGGGAGATTTTCCTGTCGCATCTTTAGAATATATTGAGCTCAAATACCAAGTTTGGTATTTAATTGAAACTGTCCAAAGACAAGGTCCTCAAAACCTACAGATATCTAGTGAATTTTTTACTTCTACCTTCTCTACTACCTAGTATGAAAGTAAAGACAGCTTCTCGGGACTACTCCCGAAAAGATTCAATTAAGGTAAGAAATTTGATTTCTTCTCAATGAAATTAAACATCACCCCCTCCGCGGCTCTTATTAGTATGCAAATAATTCGCCAAGTAATTGTACTCGAGTTATAAAAAAAGTGTATAACCACTTGTTTTGACATTACAAACATTTGCTTGTTAGAGAAGCGTGGGTAAAGGTAATTCGCAGACAAAATTGGCAACCGACTGGCTTCTGCTGTGTATCACAACACTTCACTTCCGAGGATTTGGACTTAACAGGCAAATAAATGTGAAGGACTTGTTCCTTCTTTGTTTCCTGTCTATCCCTTTTATTTGCAGAAATTGTGTGCCTTACTGTTGATGACATGTGTTTGAAAGAACATGTAGAGTATTCAGGAAATAGAACTACAGGTTATGTAGACTTGGGCAACGAAATGCAATGATAATTATCCTAATATTCCTAGATCAAATGTTTTTATTAATATCACACATTCTACTAAAGCTTTAAACTAATGCTCTAATATATGGCACAGCTTTTTGTTACATTAAAAGTAGTTTTAGACCAAGAAATTAGAACAAATTATGTCATGACTTTGCCGCGATGTTTACTGCAATAATACCAATTTATCACAAGTAATACCACGAGTGTTTTCATCTTGTCGATAATTCACGCGATCAGTTGTATTTGAGGATCGGAGATTTTATCACGTTATGATTGTAATATATTAGATCTCAAATGACAGATGACGTATTCATCCATGTTTATTTACCAAATGCTCCACACCCTTTTCTTTCTTCACTGCCTCCTGAATTACGATACAGCCGACTCTGTGTACACCCAATGTACGAATATCGATAGCAACAATGGAAATAGGGAACACTTATTTTATTTCAACTTTTAATAAATACATGAAATGGAAACAATCGTTATTTTATTTGAGGTTATTGCACTCATCTCATACATAACAAATACAAATAATGTTTTTCATTCCTTTTTTGAACTAAATACAGCTTTAAATAAACATTGCAACTGAATTAATTGAAAGTACAATTGTGGTTCTGACTTATTAAAAGTGAGGTGGCTGCCTGGAGTTACCAATAACCAAGACAGGAGATTAAACAAACGAACGACAAGATTTCAAAGAAATGAACATCAGCTGCGATAAGATGTTTTGACAATATCGCTCCAATCAGATGGCCACGATTGGTTGTATTTGCCTAATCTCGGCCATTCCATTGGCTCTTTAATAGTTGAGTTGAATTGTAAATAATTCCTGATAGGCCAAAAAATGTGATTGTATTTAATAATCTTTCAACTAGAGATCTCTACCCTTCTATTGTCCTTTACTTCAAAAACTTGGAAAAACAACGTCAGAGGTTACGTATGGTGCACATAAGTGTGTAGTGTCACAATATGGCGGCTGCATCCCTACAGTTTCCATAAGCACGTCCTTGAAGATGGCATCGTGCCTCGTCCAAGGCTAACACACACTAAGGACCGGTTGGTTAGCTTTGCTCTACCAAACCACACACGCAGCAGCTGCTGCGATATTTTCCTTCTGTGGCTCTTAAGAGTTCCAACAATTTCATTAATTCCCGCGTCACACGACAAAACCATCGCTTTCACGAGTTGCGCTGAAGTGGGCAAATTTCAGATGCGTCAGCACAGTGGCTTGTCATTTGTTCTCATTACGGTGCTCTCCTAGTTCTGCTGAAATAGGCTTAAAATAATTAAAAACTTACAAGGAAATGCGCAAACACCATCCATCTGCCGCAATGTTGCGTTCCCTTAGTAACCCTGTATTTCTTCACAGTCTGTGATTACACAAAATAAAATGAATAGCGATGTTTCGTATATTAATGCCTATGAACTCTACAAACAAAAGAAAGGAAGAAACAAACTAAAGCAAATTCTTATATTGTGACTCGGGTGTCCTATATATTCATCGATGACGACGATGATGGTGATGATATAATAATAATAATAATAATAATAATAATAATAAAGAAGCTAACCTGCGTTTCACCATTTCAAATTCAGACCACGAGGTCAAACGTTTGCACCCAACATACATGGTCATAATAGCATTTACAATATGAACGCTAATAAATTTGATGTGTTGCACACACATGGCATTCTCCGCTCTCTTTATACAAACTATTCTTACTAAAACTGATGTTGCTCTCTCCTTAATGGTAATCGAGATAAACATTTGCAGAAATTATCACGGGCTTATATGTACCAAAATACCCAAAATATGCACGGCATAGGCACTCTGAATATTAAAATGAACCAACATTTTATGAAACTACAATTAAAATTTAAAATACTAAAAATAATTTAATGGGATAAATGGCTAGATTGGGAGTTGTAAAGAAAATACTTAAAATTTAATCAATTTTACTAGGAAAAAGTACTCGTACACTCACGGGTAAAAAAGCATGCAACGCCACCAAGGAGTGTTTAATGAAGAGGTAAGTACATGTCACAAGGGGGCGTGTCCCCCTCGGGCAGATGAGCGTACAGGTGGCGAATGGCTTCCCAAACATCCTGCACCTGCCGTGGAGACCTGGTCAGTGTCTTTCCCATCAATGTTCAGGGCGTTGCAGCAGCCGTATGGGGACGTGGTTATCCAGTACCACAAGATGTAGCTGCACAAACACCCAAGGCGAGCGAGAGTTGTAACTGATGGCACCCGTGGGCAAATACGCTTACCATCTCTACGTCGCACGCGTACACAGGCAGAACATACAATTGTCCAATCAGCCCTTTCTCGACACCAGACGTGCATGGCGGTGAGCTGGTTAAAGAAGTATTTTGGCCAGAGGTACACGTGATTTGAGTCCTGCTTCAGGTGCTGTTCGGGCAAACACCGATGCGGCTGCCCAGAACCTGGTCTACGATTGCGAGAATTTCCACAAACATCGACACTTGTGCAGCAATTTGTCGCTTCACGCAGACCAACAATTCGACCCCATTCAAATGGACGTAGTTGTGCGCGTTGTCGTGGCATGTATATCTTCTAGAGGTCGTTTGACACCAGCATTCAACTGTTATGGTACCACAGTGACTGCAGAGGCGACACAGAGGTCATCTGTTGCCCGCTGACCACACACAGAAAATCACCAAAACAATAACCCCGCATTGTTCTCATTCTGAGCCCATTTTAAATAAACGCAGTCTTTAGCGACGTTGCATTTATTTTTTCCGTGAGTGTACTTAATAATAAAATTCATTTATATTTTGCCATAGTTAATGATATAGTACACAAGTTCTCTCCAAATTTTCTGACATGAAAGAAAGCCGTTCATCTCCCAACAGTAACTTTTATGCTGAAAATGCAAGACCGCCACACCTTGATATCGGGGCGTATTGAAAAAATCTGATGTGTTCCATTCACGAAACTTTCTCTAGCCATCACGCAAACAACTTCCCTTACAAACGATTATTCTTTTATCTACGACATGCTAATCAAGATAAACATTACCAGAAACTTATTACTTGCTTTCTTGTAAGTAGAAGGGAAATATGGATATACACTACGCTAAAGCTAGTCCTATGTGAAACAACTAAAGGTCGGCTCGCTTTGCATGGCTTGCAGTAGAACAAGGGAGATTAAACGAATAGTCACTTCCCCTCTGAGAAAAGTTTTAAAATTGAAGCCAATACCAAGCAAGATCTCAGAAACGGTCAGCTCTACATAAAAAACGTATATAAAAATAAATTGTATGTTTTAACAAGCTCTACATTTTTGTGTACTAAGTTTTTGTCTATCTCTTACGGTTTAGCAGCTAAGCAATATTCTCTCAGAATAAAGAGCTCTTCAGAGGCTATTCCCAGAAAATGTAGACATACATTTTATTTATGATGTAAATATCTTTAATATAATGCATTTTAATCAAAACTGTTACGAGCAATTTTTTATAAAATCAAAATGTTCGAAAAATGTTCCATGTAAAGGGCAGTTTGTGGTGGGGGGATTTTCTTGAAAATCTTCGTGTCGCATCCTTGGAAAATACCAAGCCTAAATGCCAAATTTGGTATTTAACGGTCTTTTCATTTTTGAGCTATGCTGTCCACAGAGACACACAGCCGCACGCGGAACTTTTTTTAAAATTGTTTTTTTTTTTCGGACTATAAAGAACCGCATAACATATATATAACATATATGAAATCTCGACATCGAATTTTTGGGTGGAATACAATATCTTCTCTATACCTATGTACATTGTACACACGGGGCTAGAGAAAGTAAAAATCACAATTTTCAATAACATTTTAAGAACTTAATTTAAAAAAGCATACCTTTTGTTTCAATGAGCAGGAGTACTATATGTTTCGTCAATCAGCAGTAAAGGTATTGCTGAACATACATTGAAAAATGTAGCTCATTATGTTAAACTTTATCATTGGCAGCGAGGATCGTATCGGGCAATCAATAAAATTCCTCAATTTCAGGCAAGAATGGAGAGTGTATGGGAGAGGAAGAAAGAAGTTTTGTGGTTGATGGGCTCTGGAGTGGAGAGAGGGGATGTAGTTGTCGGCTTACAGGGGTGGGGGTGGGTGAGCTGCAAAAGGGTGGAAGGAGGAAAAATAAATGTAGGTCAGGGTCGGGGGAATTCCCTCCATTTCGAGCAGTAGACAAGTCTGCTGCCAATACTACTTTCACTTCTGACAACACGGTCACCACATTCTAACACGTTTCATTTGGCAATTCTGAAAACGACATTACATTTTACGTGTTCTAACGGTATCAAATATTTTGCACCTTATGTGTTGTATTTTTTTTTTAATTGCACCAATTTTTTAATCTTTTTCGTGCGGGATGTTTCAAAACTTGTGTATAATATCCGAAACTGCAGAAAAAATGGGTTCTGATCCAACAGAGTCGAGAATATTCAGCATTTCTATTAAACTTTCTCATTTGTGGCTGTTTCAGAGAGTTAAGCAATTTAATTCCCAATTACTTTAACGCATATGTCGCTGACATTTTTATGTTTTTTTTAATTTTATTTGTTTATTTTTACCTTAACGTCCTTTAACCTGATAGATCATATCGGACAATGAAGGAAATGATCTCAGCGTCCTTGGAGATTTAAGTTATTCGACATTCGTCTTCTCAGGATAAGGGAAAACCCCGAGAAAACAACTTATCTGGTAACTCACCTTAATCGAAATTCGAACTCACGACCTGCTGAAAGTGAGGCAGACAAGCTACACCACACAACCCAGGCGGGCAACATTTTTATGTATATATAACATCTAACAACATTTCTGTAAGTAGATAAAATAACTTTTGCATAAAAACAGAAGAAGAAAAAACTTTAAAAATAGGTGGCGAATTGAAAAAAATAACACAACTCATGTTGAATACTGTAGGCAATACTGTTTATTTTCTATTATAATAATTAGTGATATTTTATTTCGTAGTTACTAGGCAACAAAACCTACGCTTTATATTCCAACAAAACATAAATTAGAGGTTCAAAACAACGTAAAATACACTGTCTTATTTTTCTTGATAACAAAGAATCTTTATTTACGTTTGCTTCATTACTCACACACTAGTCCTTGTATTTCGTATAACTATATAAATACACTTTCCCCGACTTTTCTGGAAGTATATTAACAGTTACAACTTGGACTGCTTTTAAAAATGTTCCTGATAACCGGTAAAATCGCCTTCTTCGCTCATTTTTACTTTAAAATCATGTAAGGAACTAGCATCCAACATTGTAGAAAATAAAAGCAATGGCTGTTGATTTATCTTGCCCCAAGCACACATTACCTACTCTTTCTCTTAATATATGGCTTCCGTAATAAATAAATTTAATTAAGTATACTGAATATACAGCATATAGAAAAAAACTGAACGTAAATAAAATATTGAAGACAACACGTTACCAAATTACGTTCAGTAACTATCTTCGGTCTTGTAACTTGAAATCTCGTTGCTAAACCTTACTTTTGTAACCATTGTTATTTCTGAATATTAAAAATAATGTTCTCTATATTAACCTGGCTGCTAGAGTTGTTTCAATTAGAGGCACATGCTTTCAAAAGGCTACAACGCCAACAACGCCGGAAAAACTATTGTGAAATAAATTGTGTGTGTGTGTGTGTGTTTTTTAAGATATCTGTTTATGAAGTAGGAATTTGTCCCATTAGTTATACAAAATTCCTAAAGGAGAGACTTAACAGGTTATTCCCAGAAAATTGAAGATGCACATCTAATTTGTCATGTAAATAGCTTTTATATATATTAACCAAACTCGTTAAGTCATTTTTGAAACGATAAAACGTTTGAAAGTTTCTCCAAATAAAGTGGAGCTTGTATCGCATCTTTGGTACTTATCCGGCATTTCATTTTTTGAGTTGTATACTGATTCGGACCTTTTTCTAAAAATGTGATGTATTCTATTCACATGCCTCTCTCTACATCTCTATAACAAATTATTGTTAATAAGCTAATCAAGATAAACATTAGCAGAAACGGTCTTATTACTTAGTTTCTTACAAATAGAGAGAAATAAGGGAATACAGTAGATGTTTTTAAACTGCGGTTGCTATGGGAATTGAAATCTGATGATTTGCGTGACCAGGAGTTCACAAGTTCTTGTATGAAAAAATATAAGTATTTTAAAACTGAAACCCATAAGAAGAAATATCTCAAAAAACGGTTAATAAAAATGTATATTACATAAATTGAGTTTTAAAGAGATCTACATTTTTTGTGTAGTAAGTTTTTTCTATCTCTTGCGCTTTACCAGTTATGCAAAATGCATCCAGAATAAATACCCTTCAGAGACTATACCCAGAAAACTCAAATATATATATATATATATATATATATATAAATATATATATATATATATTTATTTATTTATTTCATTTATCATTAAATATCTTTAATATACGGTATTTTAATCAAAATCGTTAGAACCATTTTTAAGAAAACCTAAATTTTCGAATTTGTTTCCACGTAAAGGGAGTTTGGGGTGGGGGGATTTTCCCCAAAATTTTCGTGTCGCATTCCTGTAACATATTAAACTTAAATACCAAGTTTGGTATTTTACCAACTTTTCGTTTTTGAGTTATCTTCACAGACGCACATACACGGACTTTTTTCTAAAATGTTTTTTTTATATAATGGGACAGTAAAACGTGTATTTCCGATGAAATCTCGGTATCGAATTTTTGGGTTGAATGCAATACCTTCTCACATAGTACGTGTAGCGAAAGCAAAAATACTGTTTCAGTGATTCAAAACATATAATACGGGTTAAATTCTGTCAGAGAATTTTTGAATAGAATAAACATATTTATTTTTAAATTCTGTCAGAGAATTTTTGAATAGAATAAACATATTTATTTTCTATAACTTGATATAACAGTACACATACCATTATATTAATAATAATAAAAAAAAAGTTTAAAGTCCGGTCAATTTCCCCTTCTTTTCGCTATTGTATGGGATTTTAAAGCCTGGAAGTAGCACCCAGTTAATAAACATTTGACTATCGCTATATTCTCTGCATCTATAACGAAATGTGTAAGGTAGATAAAGAAAGAGCTTTCGCAAGAGAGAATAAAGTCGTATGAATGTAACACATAACATATTTAAATTGTTTTCCATGTGCTATGCTGCTCATAAGTTAATCGTGTTTACGACCTCGTGAATATTCCTGAGCCCGATATTAATTTCAATTCTAACTCGCGCTCAGCTGTTGTACAGATGGCGTGCATGTTTACCGTCAACTTTCCAACTACTTAATGACGACACCAGGCCGAGTCACGGGGAAATTTCAAGTGATCTTCACTTTCCATTCCTTCGCGAAGCTGTTTCTACGACAACTGACTTCAAGTGGAGCCACAGTGAGTTGTGTTTATATGAAATCATGTGGCTTAGCTCACAAGGTGAGTTTCGAGCTTCAATTCTAGTTGTCCTGGACCGAATCGTGTAGTACTACGCATGCGTTTAACAAACGTCATTTTACTTCAGGAAATTATGTTAAAACAAGCAGCTGGCTGTATGAAATGTAAATGGCGTGTTATTTATGGACGATCTTTAACTACTGAGATTCTCAGCGTCTCATTCTAAATTGGGCGTGTAAGACCGCTTTATTTTCTCTATCGGACTTTAGGTTCTTTTACATGCCGTAAATCTACTACACGGGACCAACGGATTTACTTCCCTTCCGAAGGAAGTCATGCTAAGGATTTTTTACACCCGAAAAAACCCATCGTCCTCCGCCGGGCTTGGGTATATGAAGTATGCATGGTAACCATTACACCACGGAGGGCGACTGGCTGTATGATGGCTTTCAAATTCCATATCACGAGAAACAGCACATGATCTTGTGTTATACTCTTATGACTCTACCAATATCAGAAGCGTAGCTATGAGGAACCCTCTTATGCTAAAATAAAATGTAAAAATACCAACATTAATCTCAATTTCTGCACATTTCAATTGCGATGTAAATATCTTTTGTATGCGGTATTTTAATCAAAATCGTTAGCTATTTTTGAAAAAACAAAACAAAAAAAACAACATATTTTCAAAAAAAGTTGCACGTAAAGGGTAGTTTGTGTTGAGGGATTTTCTTGAAAATATTCGTGTCGCATCCTTGGAAGATAGAAAACATAAATACCAAGTTTGGTAGTTAACGGCCTTTCCGTTTTTCAGCTATGCTGTCCACAGAGTCACACATGCACGGACCTTATTTCTATAAATGCTTTTTTCGGTATCAGGGACCTCAAAACACATTTCTGGCGAAATCTCGACATAGAATTTTTGGGTGAAATACGATACCTGCTCTAGCTGCTATGTGCATTGTAGACCTCCTTAAAGCACACAATGACAATTTTTTTGAAGAGTCAGCCGTTTCCGAGATGTTCTTTGATATTGGTTTCAATTTTAAACTACTTACACTTTTCTCAAACGGGAACTTATTTTTCGTTTCACATCTCTTCTTTTACTCCTGGCCTTGGAAGGGGAACCGAATTTCAATGACAACTTTTAAAAGATTTGATCATCGCTTCAGTTAGTGGATTTTCTTATTTACCTTCCACCTATAAGATAAGGTCATTTCTAGAAAATTCAAGATATACATTGACATGCATGTACAAAGGTAGAGTTGCATTTCATTTAACATTAAAATATCTTAAGCATATGATATTGTAATCAAAATCGTTAAGAGCCATTTCTGAGAAAATCAAAATTTTCGAAAATGAAGGGTAGTTTGTGGCGGGGGATTTTCTTGAAAATCTTCGCGTCGTATCCTTGGAAAATGCTGAACTTAGTATGTAGTTTGGTCTTTAGGCGACTTTTCGTTTTTGAGCTATGCTGTTTACACTCGCACACGCGCGCGCCTATTTCAAAAAATGCTTTATTCAGGGACTTCAAAACACGCATTTCCAATGAATCTCGGTATGGAATTTTTGGGTGGAATACAATGCACTCTCTACCTATTTAGCACAGGTCTGTGTCATGGTAGAGAAAAAGAGCATATGATGGTGTTTTACATGCTTCCTTGTAAATACACAAGAATGAGTGAATGACATTCCATTTGGGTAAAGCCTAAGTATTTCACCATTGAAACTAATAACTATGAATACTTCGGAAACGGTTATCAGATCTACATTTTTACTTTCTCTAGTCTCGTATGTACAATGGGATAGAAAAGTATTGTATTCCACCCAAAAATTCCATGCCGAGATTTCATCGGAAATACAAGTTTTAGGACTCCTGAATCAAAAAAAGAGTGTGGGGGGGGGGCAGCATAGCTCAAAAGCGAAAAGACAGTTAAATACCAAGCTTGGTATTTAAGTTTGGTATCTTCCAAGGATGCGACACGAAGATTTTCAAGAAAACCTTCGAGGGTAGCTGAGAGCCCCCTCTCCCAGCTACCCTCTACATGGAAAATTTTGTTTTTCTAAAAAATGCTCTAACGATTTTGATTAAAATACCACACATTAAAGCCATATCTATCACAAATAAAATGCATATCTTGAATTTTCTGGGAACAGCTTCTAAAGACCTGTTTATTCTGGATGAATTTTGCATAATATGGTATAACTAGCAAACCGTAGGAGATAGACAAAAACTGTTATTCTTGTTAAAATACACAAGTTTTGTCATATACATTTTTTTTCGAGGAACTAACCGTTTTTGAGGTATTCCTTGTTATTAGTTTCAATTGTGAAGTACTTATACTTTTCTCACACGGAAGTGACCGTTTTTCTTTTGTTCTACTCTTGGCCAAGCAAAGAAGCGATTTGCAATGATAATCGCATAATGGCAGTTTAAAACATTTGACTATCACTTTAGCCTAGTGCATTCCCTTAGTTCCATTCTACTTATAAGGAACTAAGTAATAAAATTCTGCTGATGTTTATCTCGATTAGCATGGTGTTGAAAGAAGAATTATCTTTTGTAAGAAGTTTGTAGAGTAACTAGAGAAAGTCATGTGAGTGTAACACATCAGATTTTTTGTGTAGTAAGTTTAGCCTGTATCTTATGGTTTACAAAAGTCACTCAAGACTAAAGAGGGTTTCAGAGACCATTCCCAGATTTACAGTTTTTCATAAAAACGTTTTAAACAAAATATGGTATTTTAATCAAAATCATTACAGGCATTTTAGTAAATACAATTTTCCGAAAAATATTTCGTATAAAGGGCGACTGGGATGGGGAATTTGCTTGAAAAGCTTTCTGTTGCATCCTTGGAAGATACTGAACTTCGTTTTTGTGCTATGCTATGCACATACACACACACGCCTTCTTATCGCCAAGTCGCGAGTTCAATCCTAGCCCAGGTCCATGGTTTTTAAAGGGCGCTTAAAAGCGAAGTAGATACACTGGCATATAACGCAACTCCCGTGGCACACAGACGGTGCTGGTATGATACTGGCAATCGATAGCGTCGTTAAGAAAGTATTATCCGCGCGCGCACAAACATAAACGATGTTTTCTAAAAAACAATCTCTTGTGTTCCATTTCCATGACTTTCTCTAGCTGTTCCAAAAACCAACCTTTTATTCAAACGATTAATCTTTATCTACATCATGCTAATCAAGATAAACATTAGCAGAATTAGTCTTACTTGCTTCCTTGTAACTAGAAGGGAAATAAGGGAATGTACAGGCTAAAGCGATAGTCTCGTCCTTTAAAAGCAGTCGCTATGTGCTATGTGAAACAACTGGAATTCCAGACTCTCTGTTTGCTAGGAGTAAGCAAACGAGAAGAGATACCTTCCCGATATATATATATATTAAAAACAAATAAATTGTGTGTTTTAATGAGATTACAAGTTTTTGCCTATCTCTTATAGGTTACCATATATAGTAAAGAGGTCTTCAGAAGCTATTCGCAGAAAATTTAAGATCTACATTTCGTATGTCATAAAAATATCTTAAAACATAAAACATTTTAATCAGAATCGTTTGCTATTTTTGCGAAATTAAACATGCTTTTCGTTTTTGAGCTATGCTGTCCACAGATACACACAGGAACCTTTTTTTGAAAATGCTATTTTTCCGACTCAGGGTACCTTCACCTCCGGTGAAACGCCAGTTCCGAATTTTTGGGTGGAATACAATACATTCTCTATCTACTATGTACATTGTACATTCGGTTAGAGAAATTAAAAAAAACCATTCAGATGTGTTACATTCAAATGACTTTCTCTAGCTACTCTACAAACAAACTTCTTACGAAAGATAATTCTTCTTTCAACACCAAGCTAATTGAGATAAACATTAGCAGAATTTTATTACTTAGTTCCTTATAAGTAAAATGGAACTAAGAGAATGCACTATGCTAAAGTGATAGTCAAATGTTTTAAAAGGCTGTCGTTATGCGATTGTCACTGCAAATCGCTTTTTTGCTTGGCCAGGAGTAGAACAAAAGAAAAACGGACACTTCCGTCTGAGAAAAGTATTGAAACCAATAACAAGGAATACCTCGAAAACGGTAAGCTCCAAGAAGAAAATGTATATGACAAAACTTTTGCATTTTAACAAGATCAACTCTTTTTGTATAGTAAGTTTTTGTTTATCTCTTACGGTTTACTAATTATGCCAAATTAAGCAAAAATCATCCAGAATAAACAGGTCTTTAGAAGCTATTTCCAGAAAATTCAATATATATATTTTATTTGTGATAGAAATGGCTTTAATATGTGGGATTCTAATCAAAATCGTTAGACATTTTTAAGAAAATCAAACTTTTCCAACATTTTTCCATGTAACGGGAAGTTAGGGGTGGGGGGATTTTCTTGAAAATCTTCGTGTCGCATCTTCGGAAGAGACCAAACTTAAATGCCAAGTTTGATATTGAACCGTCTTTACGTTTTGAGCTATGCTGTCCACACACACGCGCGCGCGCACGCCATGGACTTTTTGGGTGGAATACAATACTTTTCTATCCCTATGTACATTGTACATATGGGGCTAGAGATTCAAGGGACCCAAAACGTGATTTTCCGGTACGTGACAAAGAACATAAAGCGCGTTTAGTTGAAATGGAGCCCGGATCCTGATCGATTCCACTAGTTATGAAATCGTGCGCGAGGTGTTTGACACGCAACAGTAAGTTTCATTGTCAAGGATGTTTTTGTCTTGCACTTAATCATCGGGAGTCACGACCTCTTGTGTTCATTGAACTCTCCTTGTTTACTCTTCATTACTTGCCATTCATTCTGACTGACTGACCGGCCGGCCGGCTCAACACTCACCTAGCATTCGGGGCCCTCACATCAAAAACTAGCATCGTAACATATCTGCGTTTTAATAGTCGTCGTCATAACCCAAGGTTGCGGGTTCAAACCCTGCGGAGGACGATGGCGAACTCCTTAGGAAGGGAGGTAAAGCCGTTGATTTACGGCATGTAAAAGAACGTCCATAAATAATACTCCATTTTGGTTTTTATTTTCCCTACCACGTTGCTACATAGTAGTTAGAGAAGGTATTGCATTCTACACAAAAATTCCATAGCAACGTTTCACAGAAACTACCTGTTTTGAGGCCCTAAACTAAAACAAAAGTATTTTTACTTTCCCTATCACGTAACTACGGAGTAAATAGACAAGGCATTGCATTCCACCCAAAAATTCGGTACCGAAGTTTCACAAAAAAATACAAGATACGTGGATACCTGAATTTAAAAAAAAAAAAAAATCTTTTAAAATCAGACTGTATTTTACATTCCTTCAAATGGATTAAATTTAAATCCCTACTCTCAATAACATGATGCAATGGACTTCTTTCCAAGTCTCAGCTGAATATGCATGCACTCAATTCCCAATCATCTTTGGCTACATTGTTTACATAAACAATTAAATTCAATTTACAGTCAGGCAAAATTACTTTCGAGGATGCCAATAAATATCTGAAAGGGCATTTGCTTTGTTTCCTTCCGCGATACACTTTTATGAAAATTACAAATTGGAAAAGCGTTATTTTATACCTAGCTCAGGGATTCAATAATTTGGATTAGGTATTCATTGTGAAAATATGTTTCTAAAGATTCGAACTAGGAGACCGAATGTTGAATTTGTTGAACAAATGAATGTGTTCTATTTGTATGAATCGTGTATACGTCTGAATACAAATACGTCTTTGATCACATGTTGTGATCGTATTTAGGTTGTTGGGTATATTACACTACGTAAAACCTTTTATTAGAGGTTTAAAAAGGATATTCTAAAATTAATAGCATGAGTAATAACAATGGTTCCTATTTCGTTCTGTTTAGGTTGTGAGTAGTGTTATTATTTTAATATTTATAAATAGATTTACTTAATCTATCTCTTATATTCACGTGCAACATTTTCGTATAACCTAACCTAAAACTTAACGTTAAGACAAATTCTTAAAGAAGATAAATACTACATGAATGGGTATTAATAACAAAGACAGCAGCAACAATAGTAATTAATGGTTGTGCTCTTCTAAATGTTGACTTTCCAATCCTTTTAAATGTTTCCTACATCATTTGCTGTGTATACCATATGTACTTCACCAATGGCTTCTACTGTGCTTTTATATATTTCCAGTCTTTTGTTTGTCGGCCATTTTATTTTCTCATCAATGGTGTGATTGTGGGTATAACTTTCATCACAGAAATATGTCACAGTTAGATGTGATCAAAGATGCTACAGTATTACATGTTTGATCATATTTCTGTGACACGGAAATGTGATGGTGTAATATAGGCCTTATACTCTGAACAAAACCTAATACATATTTCTCAAATTTCCTTCCATTTCGATATTAGCTGGGAAATGACCATCGCGTTCCTCTTTATAAATTCTAACGTTGGGTTTGTTCGCTTTTATAATGGCACCCGCTCGCATGAGGCAGACTACTGGTTGAGAATGTTTGTATTATATGAAATGAAGGCGAGCTGACGTCACCACCACGTGACCCGGTTACATAATGCCGTCAAGGCCTCCTTGCGGTGACCTTGAAAATCAGCTGCATGTCGTGAGAACCCTCACTTTACTTCTGCCAGCAATAAATCACGTCACAGTGTGTGGAAACTGATACACGGCAGTTAAAACTCTTACCTGTTGAAGGCTTTCAGTTGGCCCAACGACATGTGCGGTGGATGTGGTGTTCAACTGCAAGTGTTACATCATAAACAACAGACAAGCGTTATATGCACTTGGGGCTGGTTTCACACCTTAAGCTTAAGCTAGATACGGACGGCGTTTAAGCCATGTGATTTGCGGTAATGCTTGCGACAGCGCATCGAGTGAATCCCTTCGTTTGTAAGGTTGGCCCGCAACAATAGATTTAAAAAATCTGATGTATTACAGTCACATGAATTTCTCCATCTGCTCTACAAACAAACTTCGTACAAAAGATTATTCTTCTTTCTGCAATACGATAATCGACATAAACATTAGCAAAATATTATTACTTAGTTCCTGATAAGTAGAAGGGAATTAAAAGGAATGCACTATACTAAAGCGATAGTTAAATGTTTTAAAAGCTATCGTTATGCGATTGTCATTGAAATTCGCTTCTTTGCTTGGCCAGGAATATTAAACAAAAACAAAAAAAAAAAACAAAAAAAAATCTGACGTGTTCCATTCACATGACTTTCTCTGCATCTCAGCAACAAATTATTGTTAAAAAGCTTATGCTTCTATTTACTTCATGCTAATAGAGGGGAGAAAAAAAAAAAAAAAAAAAAAAAAAAAACCCTAGCAGAAAGTCTTATTGCTTGCTTCCTTGAAAGTAGAAGCGAAATAAGTGAGTGCCATAGGTTGAAGTGATACTTAACAGCCGGTTGCTATGTGAGTAAAGTTCCTTTGTTTATATGGACAGGAGCTGACAAATTCCTGTATGAGAAAAGCATAAATTTTTCATAGCTGAAACCAAAAACAAGGAATATCTTAAAAACAATCAACTCCACGAAAAAATGTATATAACAAACTGTGTTTTAAAGTGCTCTACATTTGCTGTGGTAAGTTTTTGTCTATCTCTTACGGTTTAGCAGCAATGCAAAATTCCGTAAAATTGACCCGGAATAAAGTAGTCTTCAGAGGCTATTTCCAGAAAATTTAAAATATGTTTTATTTGTCGATTAAAATATCGAATATCTTTAATATTCGATATTTTAATCAAAATCGTTAGAGCCATTTTTTAGAAAATAAAAATGTTCGTAAAAAGTTCCATGTAAACGGTAGTTTGGGGTGGGAGGATTTTTCTCAAAATCTTCGTGTCGCATCCCTGGAAAATATTAAACTTAAATACCAATTTTGGTATTTTACCGACTTTTCGTTTTTGAGTTATCGTGTTTACAGGCACACACACTCACACGGACCTTTTTCTGAAAATACTTTTTTTTGGATACAGGGGACCCTAAAACATATATTTCCGGTAAAATCTCGGTATTGAATTTTTGGTGGAGTGCAATACCTTCTCTATACACTATGTACATAGTACGTGTAGAGAAAGAAAAATCGGACACTTCCTGTCTGAGAAAAGTAGAAAAAAATTAAAATCGAAACCAATAACAAGGAGTATCTTGGAAACAGTCAATTCTGTATTTAAAAAAAAGCATAATAAAGCATGTGTTTTAAGGAGAAATGTAAATGTAAATGGCGTGTTGTTTATGGACGCTCTTTAACTGATGTGGTTCTCAGCGTCCCATTCTATATTGGGCGTGAAAGACCACTTAATTTTGCTCAGAGGCCTCTCTATCAGGCTTGAGGTTCTTTTACGTGCCGTAAATCTACGACACGGGACCAACGGCTTTACTTCCCTTCCGAAGGAAGCCATGCTAAGAATTTTTACACCCGAAAAAATCCATCGTCCTCCGCCGGGTTTGAACCCACGACCTTGGGTGTATGAAGTTAGCATAGTAACCATTACACCACGGAGGGCGACTTTTAAGGAGATTTATATTTTTTTGTTTAGTAAGTTTTGTCGATATTTTATGTTTATCCGTTTAGTAAAATTCTGCAAAAATCAATTAGAAAAGTGCTCCTCAGAGGTTATTCCTAGAAAACTCAAAATATACATTTTATTTGTGTTGTAAATAGCTTTAATATTATAGCATTTTAATCAAAATCGTTAGAGCCATTTTTGTGAAAATCAAGAATTTCCAAAATGTTTGTTTCCATGTAAAATGTAGTTTTGGAATGGGGGATTTTCCTCAAGCTCTTCTTGTCGCATCCTCGGAAGATGCTTCGGAAGGGTTTAGTTTTTGAGCTATGCTGTCCACACACGCGCGCGCGCGTGCACATGAACCTTTTTCTAATTTTTTTGGATTCATGGGTTCTCAAAACATACATTTCCGGTGAAATCTTAGTATGTACATAGTACATGTAGAAAAAAAAGTAAAAATAACCGAATAACAAAGCCAACTTTACCTCTCAAGAAGACGTCAGTGCTCTTCTAGAAATTGTGAAACTGTACAAATAAGTAAACGATTGCAAGCAATGGGGCACATTACTATGGAGTAAGAAAAATCAAACGTGTGAGATGGGTGGGAGGTTTACGAAGAGTGGATGAAAATGATGTGAAACAATTTTTACAGTTCTACATTCTGTAGTTAGGTGATGTTTGCGGCTAGTATGCCTTCACTTGCAAATGACCCCCAATGTCAAGAGAAGCGTTGCTTCTGACCAAAAAGCTTTGTTACTGAATTACAAAGTAATACGTTATATACTAAGTATGCTACAAAACTTGGCCGTCTGGCGCACGGTCCGTCTCCAGGTCACGTACTGTACATTTGCCTGGCAGTCGCTAGGCCCGTACATGCGTGGACGTCAAATAAAATCTCAAATCACATTAACAATTATTACAATAAATACAAAACATACCTTATCACAGGAGATGTTGGAAATTGCTGGACAACAGTAACTTTGTATGGTCTGAGTTTTAAAGTGTTGTTGCTTTCCATCCTGAAGCTTTCAAAATGTAAGTTTCTTGTGTAAGACGCCTAAAATTTTTTCGAAGTGACCGTTCTAACCTATCTCCAATTTCGTCAAATCTCTTCTCCATAAGGACTCCCCTGTTTACCTTTTTTTCCTACTACAAATTGTTCCTGTCTCTCTGACTTGATTTACAAGCAAACGAACTCGAGGAGATTAGTTTCATCCCTACAAGAAGATGTAAGCACCTACGTGTTCTACATAAACACTTTTTATGTTCCTGGATACTTAATTTTGAAAGCATTTCAAGCAAAACTAAACGTTTCTAAACCTTCCTATGTTATTCACATGTGAACTGGACTAGAACAGAAGTAAGACTGACGCACATCTGACGACAGAACAAAAAGGCAGGGAAATGTAGTGAAGGTCACACGGGCTCGGCCAGGTTTTGTAACAAACGTACTGTAGATGCAAAACAATGGGTAAGGCAAGAGTATACAATAAAGGTATGAAGTACACTTTAAATCAAGTTTTGTTTATATGTATCACCAACATTGCCGACTGTTTACACTTTTTCGGTGAAATGATCTCGGAGTCCATGGAGCTTAAAGTTATAGGCATTCGTCTTCTCATAATAAGGGAACTCCTCCCAAAACCAAAACAAACAAAATAACCTTATTCGGGTAACTCACCTTAAGTATGATTCGAACTCGCGACCTTTTGAATGTGAAGCAGACACGCTATCACCACATTAACTAGACGGGCTGTTTACGCTTTATTTAACCGAAATTTCTCAGTCTGTCCACATGTGAGAATGGTTGGCATTGTAACTAGGCAAGGCTTCGGTTGTGCTAAAGCTCCGCTTTAGCCCGATTCTAAGCTTACGCTTAAACTGTGAAATAGGACTTTAGGCATGGGACGCACGAGTAACTGCAGAAATTTCAGCGATTTTGCTAAACTGTTTGCCAACATTTTTATCTTGAACAATAGGACTAAGGGGACTTAATACCTCGCATTTACACAATGTTAAATATGCAAAGTTGGTATGCCCAGCTCCTAAAATATACAATCTAAACGGAGGAAAATGTGTATGATATTCTGCATTGTTTTCACTATCTGTTAAATATAGGGTTGTTAAATTATAAAGTAAACCCTGTCGTGGCCTCTCTCCACTGCGCGAGAGATCCGAGAGTCGCGCTAAAATACGCAAGATAAATTACGGAAATGTTGACATACTCGTCTAATCTTAGCAGCAAGAATTCTTGTATATTATCACTAAGTTTCTGTAGGTTTCTGCTGCTCTTTAACCTGCTATACTGCCTGTTTGAAAGCAGGTCAATATTTTCAGCATTTACTTAAGGTAGCGACACCACTTTCCCGGCGATTCTCGGATCTCTCGCGCAGTGGAGAGAGGCTGCGAGAGGGGTTATACCTTATAATTTAATGAACCTTTATGAGAAACTTCGGTTATTTTGCTTGATTATTTTTTTCCCGGGTGCCAAAAATGTTCATAAAATGGAAGTTACTATTTTTAAAGCCTCATTTTTTGTTTAATCCAACATTTCTTATAATGAATACAGAGTAATTTGATACTATCTAATTAGTTTAAAAAGCCCCAAGTTTCAAATTTTAGCCGTCTTTCCACTGAGCGTATGAAGTTATAAAAATGTTGAACAGAGAAAATAATGTCAAAGTTTGAACACAGAATAACTACTTTTTTTTTTAAGATTTAGAACATTCCACCTTCATATTCGCGGTCATTATCTCTTCCTTCTTTCTTTTTTAATTTCTTCTGTTTTCCTTGCCTCCTCGGTCATCTGCTCAGCCTGCCGATGAGAATTTTTGAGTCTTACAGCATCCATGGCTTGATTTCTCGCATAGTGCTAACAGAGAATAGCCTCCAGAATGTTCTCATCTCCACATACCATTCTTTGGTACCCTGGTCCAAAATAGATTTTTAATGATGTATTAAGGTTGTGTGTGCGACTTTACACTTTCTGGGTAGATCTGGATGGGCTAGAGTTCTACAAATTACCTTGATTTTCTCCATAATGACAATGAGTTTTCAGAGCAGAGTTCATGATATGGATTTTCACCTGTGGAAACTTTATTTAAGAAAGTAGCCCACATTTAATTTATTATTTTTTCCAAATCACCTACATTATCGCTTACTGTTTTGCCATAATGGTCTTGTAACTTGATATTTCAGTTTTCGAAAGTCTATTAACCCCGTCAATACCTCTACCATCTAATTCCTTTCCCTTGAAATCTTCCACCTATCGTCTGAGGTTACTACTTCATCGTATGCCGTTGCTTACATATTACAAATATTCCGAATATATCTGTAACTTCAACGGAAACTGTATACGGAGCGACAGTTAGATCCACGATGACACATGGAGGAGAAATATGGGGGTGGGAACAAACAGGAAATCTGGACCAAGTGAGGACTCAATTTTTGAAAGGAATTCTTAAGAGTAGGAAGGGGTACGGCCAACTGCAGAATAATGAGGGAATTCGGGGCGCATAATGAAACGATAGAGTGCAAAATCAGAGTAGTTAAATACTGGATGAGAATCATTTACGGAAACCAATCTCTAATTAGGGTAGCCTGCTACCATGGCCAGTTGAGAATGGAAAGTAATTCGACGTGGGCATCAAAATTAAAGAAACATTCGGAAACAGGTGGAATGTTTGGAGAAAAATTAAAAATCACCTCTGTGATATTGACGGAGAGCAAATAATTGTGCAATGCACGAAGAAGGTTTCATTGGAAGTTCAGTCTGGGCTAAAATTGGAGTGGAGTATGGAACAATACATCAAAACAGGTACCATGCACAATTAGAGAGGGGCTCATATGGATTAGACTAGGAGCATGACGGATGATAGAATGACTGACGAGAATGGTATGAGAATCTGCCATTTGCGAGATGGAAGAGCTTGAGGGGTACGGAGGAATGCAGAGAAAACTGTTTATCCCGAATAGAGAGAAACATTGGCAGGCACGGAAGACGCGGACGGGATAGGTTAACTTCTACTGAAGGCGAGACAGCTGAGAGCTAAGAAGGCTGATAAGGTGGGGGGGCTGTGTGTATATATTTCTCTTAAATGTATTTTATCTACTATAATAGGGTACATTAATGCATCGGAATGCGGTTTATTTTGTGTTGTAAATTTAAGTTGATGTATTTGAATATCTTTGTCCTTTTGTGTTCGTCCTTTTGTGTTCGTGTTTACTCTTTTAATTTTGTTTGTTTAATATTGCTTACTATTTTGTAAATTGCAAAAGTACGTACGGTCTGTGGACCCATGCGATAGATTAAGTCAATGTATGCATACTATATTTCAATAAATACGCTTATTCATCCATACATATTACGAGAAATATACAAATACATAAACCGAACACAAGGCTTGCTAGATATACAGCTGCAGATTTAGAGTTAAGGAGGCCAGATAAGGGGGCGTAACCAGAGTCGAAGTGTAATTATATGCTTTTAAAGGACACTTCTATTTGGAGTTCAGTGATGACACTTCAGAATATTAATAAACTAAAATAAGCAAAACACCAAGTTTTGAAAAACTTGACCCCTAACAACGCACTCGGTTCCCTTCCCTTAATGCGTTAAACCCAACTCCTATGGACACATTTTGCAACAAAATTCAACAGCAGTGCGATTTGATTTGATACTTTTAAAGCAAAGAGTAAATATTTGTTAGCATCGCCATCTATTGCCAGGTTCGTATCAGCGCAGCAAGAGCTGTTTTATACACCAGTAAATCTATCTCAGCATACCATCGATTTGGGACGGCGACGGGTTTGAACCGGCGACCTTGGGGTCAGAAAGCCAGCGCTTAACTAGATCGACTGAAAACTTCTAGGGCGACTTTGTTTATTTCATGAATATTTTGTGGGTTTCAAATTTTTCATTGGACTTGCTTTTGTTTAATGTGTCCTACCGTATTCCTTCGCGTCTCGACATTTTTCTTCTACATACAATTTATTACGGTTGTGTACTGCAGCTTCGTACCGTCGTTTAACTGATAACTAGTTTGCTGATTACATTTTTTTAGAGTGCATGATGAAAACTTACTCAAAAATTGATTGAGATAGTGTTTCTAAAATGTGAAAGGGCTTTAAAAGTGCGTTTTGGGGGGGATGTAAATGGCGTGTTATTTATGGACGCTCTTTAACTACAGTGGTTCTCAGCGACCCATTCCAAATTGGGTGTGAAAGACCACTTAATTTTGCTCAAGGCCTCTCTATCAGGCTTGAGGTTCTTTTACGTGCCTGCCGTAAACCCACGACACGGGACCAACGGCTTTACTTCCCTTCCGAAGGAAGCCATGCTAAGGAACCGCTGGGCTTGAACCCGCGACCTTGGGTATATGAAGTTAGCACGGTAACCATTACACCACGGAGAGGAGGCAATACTTTCATGTCCGGTTGCTGTCATAGTGAGCAAATATGTGCGCCAGGAAATTCCGGTTTGTCCAGTGCGGAGAATTTCCTGTATATCAACGTAATTAAACCTAAATATTGTAAGTCATGGATATATTAATATAAATAAAATTGGCTGCACAAAGAAAGTAAATGCATTTATTCCCCCTCCCCCCGCATTTGTGAACTTCAGTGAAAAAAAAACGGAGGGCCCAAGGGCATTCAATGGACAATATTGTAAGCTAACGTATAAAGACTTACCAACAGCCGGGGACATGGAGCGCGAGCCCGTTGAGCCAGTTGGTGAGGGGGTGGGCCTCATCCCCTGGGAGTTGGGGGTCCCAGGTGCCGGCCCGCTCGAGCTGTCATTGCTGTTCTGGCCAGTCAGATCCTGCAACATCAACATGACCATCATTGCCTAGTAAACATAGTGCTTTCTTTTCTTCTCAACCACCTTATAGGACCCTCACAATAATTAAATCAACCTGATATTTGAGGGGTTTACTATCAAGATCTACCACATCCAGTTTTACTTTCTCTACAGGTACTGTATTGCACCCAAAAATTCCATACCGAGATTTCATCGGAAATATGTGTTTTGAACCCCCCTCAATAAAAAAATTAAAAAAAAAAAATATTTTTAAGAAAAAATCCGTGTGTGGGGAGGGGTAGTTTGACTCAAAAATGAAAACACCGATAAATACCAAACTTGGTATTTACGTTTGGTATCTTCCAAAGATGCGACACTGAGATTTTCAAGAAAACTCCCCACCCCAACTACCCTTTACATGGATCATTTTGATTTTCTGAAAAATGGCTCTAACGATTTTGATTAAAATGCCTTATGTTTAAGACATTGTTATGTCAAACGAAAGGGGTATCCTGAATTCTTTGAAATAGACTCTGAAGACCTCTTCATTCTGGATGACTTTTATACTGGCAAATCGTAAAAGATACACAAAAACTTAGGCATCTCGTTTGTTTAATCCCGGCAAGCAGAGAGATTGAAATTTCAATTGTTTCACATAGTCACCAGTTTTAAAGGATGAGACTATCGCTAGCCTGTGTATTTTCACATTTCCTTACTACTTACAAGAAACTAGTAATATGACTAATTATGCTTATACTTATCTTGATTAGCATGATGTAGATAACAGATTAGTCTTTTGAATAAAAGGTTTGTTTGCCAAACAGCTAGAGGACATCATGTGAATGAAACACATTAGATTATTTCCCTTCTGCTTACAAGGGACCCAGTAATAATAACAATTTCTGCTAATGTTTATCTCGATTAGCATGATGCAGATACAAGAATAAGCTTTTAACAATGCTTTGTTACAGAGATGTACAGAAAATCATGTGAATGAAATACATCAGATTTTTTAAATGTTGAATTATGCATTAGGGTGCGTTTCACTACCTACCATATTCACTACTTGGTAATTTCAAATTCAATCAACATTCCATTTAAAATGCTTTGCGAAGATATCTTTCGTTTCAGAACCTGCCATATCCATATCGTGTATTCATTTATACGAGACGCCATGTTGCGAGTCAGTATCAAAAAAGCAACGGTTTTAGGCAAAAGTTAAGATGTCGATTATTGGTCCTTGTACACCTGAAACCACGGAAAAAAGTATCAAAATGGACAAATCATCAATCATCATGATGAAGATATTGTGTGAAACTGTGTTGCGAATTTGAATATTCAGAATACAACTTTCAGCAATTCAGTTGAAACAAAATTAGTAAGATTTAATATAATTAGTAATAGAACTTATTATCAACCAGCGCCATAAGCTTTTCTCATTTTTCTCTAAAACTATTATTAAAACAATGTGGTAGACTTTGATATTAGACCTCTCAATTTTGTGTTTGTGTGTTTGTTTGTTTTCTCCAGTACCAATTAATAAATATCAGAGCTATCCATGTTTAAAAATAAATGGTGCTGCTAAGGAAAGTTGGTGTTACCATCCTGGTTACAAGTCCCCAAAACAAATTTGGTACTGATTCATAGGTTAGTTTGGATTTGACAGCCATTTCAGTTAGTCGCCAACTGTTTTCGCTAAAATGGAAAAGATTCGCTTTTTACTTTGTCTAGACGTACTTATGTTCAGTGTATACAAAATACATTGTATTGCGCCCAAAAATTAGATACCGAGATTTCACTGGAAATAGATGAATAAAAAAAAATTTTTTTAGAAAAAAAGTCCGTGTGTCGGTGAACACGACAGCTGAAAAACGAAAAGTCGCTAAAAATACGAACCTTGGTATTCAAGTTCCTTCCAGGGATGCGACACGAAGATTTTAAAGATTCCTCCCCCCCCCCCAACTATCCCTTACATGGAAAACTTTCCGAAAATGTTTATTTTCTCAAAAATGGCTCTAACAATTTTGATTAAAATACCCATATTAAAGATATTTAAATGGCAAATAAATTGCATATCTTGAGAACTTTTTGGGAATAGCCTCTGAAGACCTCTTTATTTTCGATGAACTTTGCTGGATTTTGCATAATTGGTAAACAGTAAGAGATAGACAAAATTTACTGCACAAAATATGTAGACCTCATTGAAACACACAATTTAGGTCATATACGATTTTTTTTCGTGGAATAGACCATTTTTGAGATATTCCTTGTTATAGGTATCATTTTTAAAATACTTCTACTTTTCTCACACGGGAACTTGTCAATTCCTGGCAATGCAAAGAAACGGACTTCATCCATATGTCATCCGGCTTTTAAAATGTGTGTCTATCGTTTTAGCCTAGTATATTTCCTTATTCCCCTTCTACTTGCGAGAAAGTATTTCTGCTAAAGTTTATCTCGATTGGCATGAAGTAGATATAAGCATAAGTTTTTAACAATAATTTGTACAGCGATGTAGAGAAAGTTATTTGAATGGAACACATTAGAATTTTACTTTTGGATGGTGAAGCTTGCGAGTAGATAACAGAAAAATTGGATGCTGTATATGGACCTTTCTCCACCTAAGACAATGACTTTAAGCGTGGTTCGAACATCTATTTTGATGAGCGCTCAGGACGCCCGGCAGATGTGGCTACCGGGGAGATTCACTGAAAACGTCCACGATATAATTCTCGCTTATTGTCTAAAGTGGCAGAGGCTATAGGTGTGTCGACGGGACTGCAATTCATATTTTGCATGATAAGTTAGACATTAGTTCTCGGCTCGATGGGTGCTGGAATTGCTCAAAGTTGATAAGAAGGGGTGAAGGCTTTTAACTTCGGAGCTTTGTTTGGAGCTATTTAAGAGAAACTCCAAAAGATGTTTTACATCGAGTTGTCACCGTCGATGATATACCGGAAACTAAGCAACAATAAAAAAAATATCTGTGTTCCATTCACATGACTTTCTCTACAATTCTGTCTACGTCATGCTAATCGATATAAACAGCAAAAATGCTTTCTAGTAAGTAGAAGGGATATACGGGAGAACACCAGTCTAAAGCAATAGTCAAATCTTTTAAAAGGCGGTTGCCATGTGAAGAAATCAATTTCTTTGCATTGCCAGGGATTCCATATTCCCCTATGTGATAAGTATTTTAAAACAGAAACAAATAAGAATAAATATCTCAAATAGGTCAACTCCACGAGAAAAAAAAAAAAAAAAAAAGTATACGACATAAATTGTGTGTTTTTTTGTGAATAAATTTTTGTCTATCTCTTGCGGTTTATGTAAAATTCGGCAAAATTCATTCATAATGACGAACTCTTCAGAAATAATACAATCCTGGGATCTGAGGAATTATAATGTTAAAACGAAACTCCATGGTACAACAACCCACAAGAGACCAAGGCCTACCGCCCGGCTGCTTCATCCCTATCTCGGCCCGACGGCGTCATGAATGGGGTGTAGGGCTGGAGGGTGAGACGTGATCAGCCGGTTAATGCGGTCTTCTCGATCTGTAGCCGCTACTTCTCAATCAAGTAGCTCCTCAATTGGTCTCCCAGCATGGGAAAATTCCCCGCGCCGTACCAGATCTCCCGCTTGACAAGCAGCCCTGCTACCACCGTGCTAAGGAGACGACCCATGATGACGTTAGTATTATTATAAGCGGTTGTTACACCACTTTCATTACTATCTGCTTTCGTTAGATTCACTCCATTCTCGACTTCCTGCTGGTCACAAATATCCGCATACATTTCTGTGCGACTGGTCCCTTTAATGCTTACATTGTTAACCAATTATTGTTCTTAACTCCCCTTCAAAATAACAACACGCATCCGTTTTACTAATTGTGGTAGCGGAAACTTTCAGATTTCCAGTGACAATGAACTTCCCACATTTTCCACAATATCATGGAAATTATTTGTTCATACTAAGCGGTCAAATTATCAACATGAAATTTCCGTGGAAGTTTCAGAAAGTTGACAAAAGGTTTTGACAGTTTTCAACGCGGCAAGGGTTTGGGCATTATCGCTGTCCACATATCCCCCAGCAGGAAGTCATGTTTCACGGGACGCGGTTTGATGCCCGGAACATGCCGCAGATTGATGATCCACGTCCAACAAAGACTATGCACCCACAACATGCAGATAACAAAATCCATAAAGCAAGATTTGAGGCTTAATTTGGACAACATGTTTCAATGGACCGGAAGTGATCGCAAATCAATTAGAGGCGCACGCGTTAAGCCTGGCAGGCCCATTATCCAAAATCCATTAACGAATACGAGGCCACGTTCCTTGTTTATGTGATAAGCTTAATGATAGAGGGGCATGTCTCCAATAGCTGGGATCTTCTTCAAAACATTTCACTTGAATGCGACGCTTTAGAAACCAACTCTTGTCACTACCAGTACATAGAGAAGGTATTGCATTCCACCTACAATTCGATACCGAGATTAAACCGGAAATAGTCGTTTTAGAGCCCCCCTGTAAAAAAAAAAAAAAATTAGAAAGAGGTCCGCGTGACACTGTGTCCGTGTGTCTGTGAACATATAACTAAAAAACGAAAAATCGGTTAATACCAAACTTGATATATAAGGTTAATATCTTCCAAGGATGCGACATTAAGATTTTAAAGAAAATTCCCCACCCCCAACTACCCCTTTACATGGAAACAATTTCGAAAAATTTTATTTTCTCAAAAATGGTTCTAACGATTGTGATTAAAATACAGTATACAAAATATATTTACATGGCAAATATAATATATATCTTGAATTTTCTGGGAATAGCATCTGAAGAGCTCTTTATTCTGGATGAATTTTGCAAACTAGTAAACCATAAGAGATAGACAAAAACTTACTACAAAAATGTAGACCTCGTTAAAACACATACTTTTTGTCATATACATTTTTTTCCTGGAGTTGACCATTTCTATATATTCTTTGTTATTGGCTTCAGTTTTAAAACATAACACTTTTCACATTTGGGAATTTGTCAACTACTAGCAATGCAAAGAAACGGATTCAACCACATGGAAACTAACTTTCAAAATATTTGACTATCGTTTTAGCCTAGTGCATTCCAATATTTCTCCTCTACTTACAAAAAAGCATTCCTGCTTAAGGTTTGTCTAGATTAGCATGAAGTAGAATAGACTTTTTAGCAATAATTTGTTACAGAGATGTAGACAAAGTCATGTGAATGGAACACATCAAATTTTTTTACCCTTTAGGCATCTTCTGAATTAATTATGTCGAATGATTTTAGTTCAATGGCCGCTTGCCTCTCGCCACGTGGGATTTGTGGTGGACAACGCGGCGTTGAGCGAGTTTTCTTTGGGTTCTTTGGTTTGCCCCGCCATTCATTTCACTACACCCTTATAATATATTTCCTTTCATCCGTGTCACCAGGCTTTCATTACATCTTCCTCACTTTCCCTGCTACTCTGTTCCTCGAACACAATACCACATAACTGGATCATCAGACTCAACCGTGTCGCGAGAAAAGCGATCAACCTTCCCAGAACAGATGTACTCAGCCTTTCTGTATTCATTACAATTGCTAAAATAATCCAGCAACCCAGGTTCTACTCAAAAGTGTCTCCATAAAAATACTGATTCCCAAAACACTTTTCCCAGGCTTTGGACTGGCAAAATTATATATTTTCCACCATTTTGGTGTGTTTAAAATCAGCTTTATAATTTTGTCATTTTTTTTGTTTGTATGTTTCGTCGTTTCTTTTTATGTAGACTTTTTATTACTTTCTCTACACGTACTATGTACATAGTATATAGAGAAGGTATTGTAATGCACCCAAAAATTACATATCGAGGTTTCACCGGAAATACATGTCTTTCGTCCCGTGATTCCAAACAAAGCATTTTTAGAAAAAGCTCCACGCGCGTGTTTGTGTGTGTACAGCATAGCTCAAAAACGAAAAGACCGCTAAATACCAATCTTGGTATTTAAGTCAGGTATCTTCCAAGGATGCGACACGAAGATTTTCAACAAAATTCCCCCACACAAATCTTTTGATTAAAATACCTTATGTTTACGATATTTTTATTAACAATTTGTTGCAGAGGTGTGGAGAAAGTCATGTGAATTGATCACGTTAGACTTTTGTTGATGTGTTGTTTCTTTCCCTTTTCTTTTTATGTAGATTTTTTAATTTTTATTCTATATTTTATTATTATTATTTTCTTTTTTGCATTTGGTTTTAACTTCCTACCTATACAAGACATCAAACAAGCTTTTGAAAGAAGGACATTGTCACAATTTTCTTTGTATTTTTCAATTACCTTTTTCCCTTACGTGCTATCTGACGAGCAGTGTGCGGCACATGGCCGATTTCTCTTACATTTATCAATCTCTCTCAGGTGTAAAACAATCCACTGACCGCTTTTCTCGTACATTCCGCTCCACAGCTCAGGTTTTTAAATCGGTTGAGACTTTTTTACTTTCTCTACACGTTCTATGCATATAGTGTATAGAGAATGTATTGCATTGCACCCAAAAATTCGATACCAAGATTTCACCGGAAATACATGTTTTGGGTCCCCCTGAGTCCAAAAAAAAGCATTTTTGGGAAAAGGTCCGTGTGCGTGTGTGTGTCTGGACAGCATAGCTCAAAAGCGAAAAGACCGTTAAATACCAAACTTGGTATTTAAGTTTGGTATCTTCCAAGGATGCTACACGAAGATTTTCAAGAAAATCTCCCTACCCAAACTACCTTTTACATGGAACTTTTTTCGAAAATTTGATTTTCTCAAAAATGGCTCTAACGATTTTGATTAAAATATCGTGTATTAGAGATATTTACCTGACTAATAATATGTATATCTTGAAATTTCTGGGAATAGCCTCTGAAGACTACTTTATTCTGGATGAATTTTACATAACTGCTAAACCGTAAGAAATGATCGTTTTTTAGATATTCCTTGTTTTTGGTTTCACCTTTGAAAAATTGTACTTGTCTGATACAGATATTTATCAACTATTTTTTTTTTTCCCCCATTTATATTTGTTACATTTTTACGATGGTTTAAATCATTTTGTTTTACTCAAACACGCACACATTCACACTCACAAACTTCCAGACTCTGTGGGGGATAGGGAATAATTCTGGCTAGAGAAAAATTCCCCGGGTAAGAAGTCAGCTCGCTGACCACTCAACCACGGAGGCAGTCACAACTCGTGTCCATACAAAGGAACTTCAGTCACCTAATAACCAGCTTTTGACTATCACTTTAACCTATGCTACTCCCTTATTTCGCTTCTACTTACAAGGAAGCAAGTAATAAGACTATTCCTGCTATTTTTTCTCGATTAGCATGAAGTAAATAGAAAAATAAACTTACTGACAGTAATTTGTTACACAGAAGTAGAGAAAGTCATGTGAATGGAACACATCAGATTTTTGTTTTATGATTTGGTACATTTTAGCAGTTACCACACATGCGAAAAGCGCCCACATAATTCTGCTTTAAAGAGGGCATTTCACATCTCATTGTGGTTTTTAAACAGGAAATATACCTAATATATGCTTTAATTTTTCAACGAATCTGACCAATCCTTAAATATTTGCACTTGCACATTCTTTACTTCCGTTCACTCTATACTTCCCTGCTCATTGTTGAAGAAATTAAAACTGAGCTCCATGTAGGCATTTGATAGCATTTGATTTGATCGTTTGTAAAACTTGGTCCTTGGTCGCATGCATTGATCAAAGATGGATCGAGACAAAACCATTGTTAAAAGTAAAAATGTTTCCATCTAAAGATTGGTTTTGAGGGTTACTTGGAACTTTGCACCTTTGGAAGATGCAGAACTTAATAAAAAGTTTAGTATTTAACCGAGTTCTCGTTTTTTATTTATGCTATTGATAAGACATATAAGGGCCTTTCTTTAAAAATGGTTTCACTTTTATATTCAGAAGCACTCAAAACGTAGTTTACCGGTGAAATCTCGGTTTTGGTTGGAGTGCAGTATTGCCTCTACTTAGCAAGCAGTAGAGAAAGTAATAAATATGAAATTGATAATGTCATTATATTTTGCAACTATTGATGTACTACTATGATTTTAATGTGTATTTTATTTAGGGTTCCCATAATTGAAATTACCAATTTCTTTGAAGGTATTTGTTTAAACCTATTATTTTACCATAAACAGAAAATGTTCATACGTTGAAGAATAAGTAATTTTACTATTTTTTTTTCGAAAAAGAGTAAACATTAAATGTTGAAGACAGATTTGTTGCCTGTTCTCTTTTAGCTTAGCGGAGAAAAACATTTACTTTGTAAACCCAACGTTTTAAACAATTTTAGGAAGCTAAACAATTGAAATAATTAATACCTTATAAATTCAATGCAATTCAATATCAACATTTCAGAATCATTCCCTGCAATCTTACTTTATTTCTACTTTTTACATTTTGCCTTACAATGTTGAAGCTAATCGAATAACAATTACATCATGTGCAATTTACAAAAACGTACATAAAACGAACAAAAAGAGAAACTAAGCTTTGAAGTTTGAGAAGATCATTTGTTCACATGAAACAGTGGCCTATAAAAAGGCCTCGTGGCAGCACTTCTACACATTCCTGAGGGATAACAAATACAATTTATCAAGATTCTAAGAGATGTACATCTATGCATAAAACAACAAATCTGACGTGTTCTATTCACATGACTTTCTGTACAAATCTGTAACAAATTATTGTTAATAAGCCTATTCTTCTATCCACTGCATGCTAATACAGATAAACATTAGCAGAAACGGTCTTATTACTTAGTTCCTTAGAAGTGTGAGGGAATACACTACGCTAAATCGGCAGTCACGCGTTTTAAAATGTGGTTGCTAAGGGATTGAAATCCGTGGCCAGGAGTTGACAAGTCCCTGTATGACAAAAGTTAACGTATTTTAAAACTGAAGCCAATAACAAGGAATGTCTAGAAAACAGTCAACTCCACGGAAAAAACGTGTATGACATAAATTGTGTGTTTTAAGGAGCTCTACATTTTTTGTGTAGTAAGATATATATATATATATATATATATATATATATATATATACATACATACATACATACATACATACATACATACAGGGTTACTACAAAAGAAATAGACAACTTCAACTGCCTGTAAAACAAAAAATATTAGAGATAGCAACCTAATTGTTACTACTGGTAACGCTGTAGTGTTTTGTTTGTTGTTGCAGAAGCTGAAATGGCGGAAAATCCTGTGGAAAAGGCATATTACGTGTTGGAATTTGCTAGAACGCAATCAGCAACTGTTGTCCAACGACATTTTAGAACACGTTACCACAAAAATGAAATGATGCGCTCACAAAAACCAGCATCGTCTTCATCATGTCGCAACATGTCGATGCAAAAGTCACGCCGTATGACCTTATCTTCTTCACTCAGAAACTGCAACATCTGTAATCTGTAAGGCATCATGTGCAGTCGCTTCCGCAAGATTTTCCATACAGTTTGCAGTGGAATTTGTAATTGCATGCTTGCCCTAGATGTCGATTTCTGTGGGCTTCTTATGTAGGCAGAACGAACACGTTCAACGTTTTCTTCCGAAACTCTTCCCTTTGCACAAACATCCCGTTGTCTCGAATTTTCTATACCAGTCGTAGATTGACTGGCTAGTCGGTGGCGTTTTGTGGTAACGTGTTCTAAAATGTCGTTGGACAACAGTTGCTGATTGCGTTCTAGCAAATTCCAACACGCAATATGACTTTTCCACAGGCTTTTCCGCCATTTCAGCTTCTGCAACAACAAACAAAACACTACAGCGTTACCAACAGTAACAAACGAAACTTTGAGAGTTTCTCAACATACCTCCAAAATAATTAGGTTGCTATCTCTAATAGTTTTTGTTTTACAGGCAGTTGAAGTTGTCTATTTCTTTTGTAGTAACCCTGTATATCTCCTACACTTTACTAGTTATGCAAAATTCAAAAAAATTCATGCAGACTTAAAGAGGTCTTTAGAGGCTATTCCCAGAAAATTCAAGATATACATCTTATTTGTCATATAAATATTTTAAATATAAGAGATTTTAATCAAAATCATATACCATTTTACGTGACCGTGATTGTTAAAAGGAAGGGAGGTGAATTTGGCAAATGGTAGAACCTGTCGTGGAATTATTTGTCATCAATTATTACAACATTGAGTGTGGTTATATTCAAATACACACAATTTTGGGCCTCAGCAACACATCGTTGGAGTCATTTGTCACTGTCACTTTGAGGTCTTCATGGCTGGCAACTTTTTTCCCTCCAAAAACTAATGTATGGTGCCCAAATTGAAATACCGCTTTTTCTGAATTCTTTTATCAACTTTTACTTTCAACTCCTCCATAACGGTTGAGGAACTTCCACTCTGATCTTTTTCGTACAAACTGGTTCATCCTCGATTACTCGTAAATTATGCGCCATTTCCTCACTGATGACTCGTTCATTGCATTATCGCCATACACTTGCGTTATTTGCCTATAAAATTCGGTTGGCCGAACATTTTGTTCATTCAAAAAATCGAATAAGTTCTTTGGCGGTAGAAAAGTATAACATCGATATTGAAAAACTGGTACCTCGTGACAGTAAATAACTTGACAGAATGGAGATTGCGTTGAGAAATAGAGTAAGATTGATATCCTTCATTACTTTCTGGATGGCCCTCGTATTTATATTAGTTCACGCAAAGTAGTTAGATCTAGCTCATGTTCTCCACGCTGTAATTCGTGGTTTCAGATTATAGTATATTTAGACAAATACTGACTTTGAAAGATTCTTCGCTGTAGATATTTTGAAATATAAACTTATTCAATTACAGCAGAAATATTTGTCAAAGCAATGCGAGAACACACAAGTAAACACAACTTGAAAACTCTGATGTGTTCGAGGCACATGACTTTCTTTACATCTCTGCAGCAAATTATTCTTAAAGCGTTTACTCTATTCACTTCTGCTAATCAAGAACAATTAGCAGAAATGAATTTATTACTTGCTTCTTTGTAAATAGAAGAGAAATAAAGGAATACCGTAAACATAAGTGATAGTCAAATCTTTTAAAAGTTGGTTGCTATGTGATTGAAGTACCTTTGTATGGCCAAGAGTTAGCAAATTCCCGTATGAGAAAACTGTATTTTAAAACAAATCAACGAGGAAAATCTAAAAAATGGTCAACTCTGAGAGAGAGAGAGAGAGAGAGAGAGAGAGAGAGAGAGAGAAACATACAAAATAAATGATGTGTTTTAACGATATTCTTTGTGTGGTTAGTTTTTGCTTATCTCTTACGGTTTAACCGTTATACAAAATTCCACAAAATTCATCCACATAAAGAAGTCTTCACAGGCTATTCCTAGAAAATTCAATATATACATCTTATCATATAAATATCTCTAATATACTATATTTTAATCAAAATCGTTAGTCATTTTTAAGAAAATAAAAATTTTCGAAATTTTTGCATGTTAAGGGTAGTTGGGGGTGGAGGGATTCTCTTGAAAATCTTCGTGCCCACTCCTTGGAAGATATAGAACATAAATACCAAGTTTGGAATTTAACGGACTTTTCGTTTTTGAGTTATGCTACACACACACACACCCATCCACCCACACACACACCACAGTGACAGGACAGACACACGCGGACATTTTTCTAAAATGTATTTTTATATTTAGCGGGTTTCAAAACATATTTTTCCGGTGATATCTCGGTATGGAAGTTTTGGCTGCAATACACTACCTTCTCTATACACTTCGTACATAGTAAGTGCAGAGAAAGTAAACATTGGCTATTGCTTTAGCGTAGTGTATTCCTTTATTCCCGATATGTACAAGAAACTATGTAATAAAAGTATTTCTGCAAATATTTCTTATCGATAGGTATACGTGAAGCAGAGAAAACCATGCGAATGTAACACATCAAGGTTTTTTATTTACTTCATGTTAATTGGGATAAACATTTACAGAAATGCTTTGATTACACATTGCGCTGACGGTGTAAGGGAATGCAGGTAACCGAATCGAGTCCGATGTTTAATAACAAGATCGCTATTGACTGAGTTTGAAATCCCATAGTCTTTCCGTGACATTGCGAAAAAAAAAAAAACAAAAAAAAAAAAACAGCCCAATAGTATAAGCACCTTAAAATGGTAAAAGTTTGAAAAAACAAACATTTCGAAAATTGTTAATGCTACAAAAATGCTAATTAAATAAATTGTTTTGAACAAAACTACACTTTTTGTGCAGTACGTATTTGTCCATCTCTAACGGTTCACAAGTTACACAAAATTCCTTCCGAATAATGAGAACTTCACAGGCTAAACCCACATAATTCAAGATGGATAATTTGCAAAAATCTTAAAACATCTGTTACTTTAATCAAAGACATTAAAGGCATTTCTGGGGAAATTAAAATGTTTTAAGATACTCCATTAAAGGTTGGTTGGTGGGGGGGGGGATTTTTTTTTACTGAAAATCTTGGTTCGCATACTCTGAAGAACCTAAACCTAAATACCAAGTTGGCATTGAACAGACATTTCGTTTTTTAGTTAAAATGCTGTTCATACGCACACTCGAATCGTTTTCTAAAATGATTTTCTTTAGGATGCAGATGTTCTCAACACGTATTTCCAGTGAAATCTCGGTATTGGTTGGAGTACAATTCCTTCACTGCCTGCTATATACATTGTACGAAGTAGAGAAACTAAAAAGTCACGAGGACCATACTGCGAAACTATGTGAAAGAAGCCGTTCAGTGTTTCAGGCTGTGCAATTACATTCGATATGGTCATTGAACACATAGCCGTCCAAACTTTTACAACATTTCACGGTGTTTCTACCAGGCCCGAATTGAAATTTAAAATATCACATGAGCACAAATATGCTTTAGGGAATCATTGGAATTTCAACTTCTCATCAGTTCTCTGGCACAATAAATATGAAGATCCAGGCTTCATTCCCATCAGTTTATCCCGAAGATGAAGATCACCCATCACCTTCGGAAGGTACATTTCAAACCAATCGCTTTTCTGTCCAAAGCCCAAGAAAATGTTATGAGTTAGCTTTTACTTTTGCATGATGTGGACCAGAAGAGGGGGGGGGGTCGGCACTGAAAACTGCACCTGATGCATTTATATAGGTTTAGGCATGCCCTTGCTATTCTTAAACATATGCGCCTTCTCCATACAGAATTGGGTCGATTATTCCATATTTTGTAAAAAGATGACATTTTCTGATACAGATGATCTGTCTTCGAGGAGCAACTCCGGAAATCTTCACCAAACAGGATTTAGACTCAGATGTCTATGTTGACTGATCCAAATGAAAACCACATGGCAACAAACAAACGAACGGCGGCATGACGTGTGTGGTTTCCCTGGAAACGCGCGGTTAAGACCCAAGGTATGAATGACTAGTAAAGTTCCCAATACAGCAGGAAACCCACCCCCCTTGCTCATGCGCTCTGGGCACACCCCATCAATATTGTGAGGGTGCTTGCCCTTTCAGAGACACGTCGCATCCCAAGAAATTCATATGTAACATTTCACCTTCGCCGTGTTTGCAAATAATATTCATCTGTGACACGTGCAGAAGCAATCACTTCCAAAATGGTCGGATATGCCGACCACACCCCTTTCACAAAACTGGGATAAGCTTTAAAAGTGCTTCACCGCCAATAATGACAGAAGTAATTGGAGTTTCCGCTAAAAACCAGTTTCGACTCACGTGCTTTTATTTAGCTACACTCCGACATTTTTACTCACGAGCCCCAACATACGTTACAAAAGTGACCTTCAAGAAGCCTGTCCACGTCACGAGGAAAAACATCCCGACACAACGCACGATAACACCTTCCACAACATGCACTTTACTTCGTTCTACTCAATTTAAAAACTCGGGACTATGTGGTGTAATAACACATATTACACATTGCCATGTTGGATTTCACACAGAAGTCAAACTGTCCTTTCTAAACTTTCAAATAGGTCATGATAATATCAACACACATTCGAACAAGAAAGCACCAATAACTGAAGTATTTGTATCCTTCATCCCACTGGTTTCGTCACAGCATAAAGTTGATACTGCTGACGACGTGTAAATTTACAAATCTCACAGAAACTGGAATGTTGATTCTCCCGAAATAATTTCTGAATACAGCTACGATATACTTCGGTTAGAAAAACATACATAAAACCAAAGCTGCTTGAACCAAATGGTACAAACTAAAACAGGTTGCCTTTTCAACACTACAGATACATAAATAAATGCAATATTTTCACACATATTTCATTCTGCTTTGCGTGTACGCAAGCAAAACCGTGCAATTAATCGATACACTATTTAATTGAAATCAACACATAGCAACAAGCACTCCACTCACGTGCACCTCATTCTCAGCTGATCCTTCATAATAATAAACAACAATAAAATGAAACCCTGGAGCTACCTCAAAATAACTGTGAAATGGCACGTAGTTGTGAGCAATTCCGCTCGATGTCGCTAGTGACCTCGACCATTGGGGCCTGCCACGGAAATCACTTCCCCCTCCCCACACTCGATGCACATGTAAAAAGTGTTCGTCTTGATAGTCCAGCAGCCGATTGCGAGGGAAATTTTGAATTAGGCAGCGTACACGTGGCACTTCACCAAACACACTTGCCGTTGCAGCACACCACACTTATTCGCGTACATACTACGCATATCGACCGCCGAGGTGTAGAATCCAGGCGAACCTAATCGCTCGGTCGATGCTTGGTTGGTTGGTTACAAAACGTGCCACGCTACAAACATATTCGAGCACAATTTGGGAGTTTTTACCGCGTCCTGACGCGACTGCTGCCGTGCCGAGGCATGTAACTGTAAAACTCGTTTCACCGAGACGTGGAAGTAAGCTCCAACCCGTATGTGATGCCGAGGGAAATATCAGGGGCTCGGCAAGCTTCGGCTCTGCCTCGTACTACAAGCCGACCTTGCAGCCCTATCGCTAGCGTCCAACGAAAGCAAAACTCTTCGATAGATCGCAATATCATTTCACTATCGCTACAACTGTAGTTTGTCCATGTTAGGAAAAATAGGTAACACGTATTTTTACATTCTCTAGCTATATATATATATATATATATATATATATATATATATATATATATATATAACGTGCACAGTAGCCAGAGAAAGTATTTCACCCAAAAATTCGATGTCGAGATTTCACCGAAAATGTTTTGAGGTCCCCTGAGTCCCAAAAAATATAAAAATCTCCGTATGTGCCTGTGGCTCAAAACTACAAGGCCGTAAAATACCAAATTTGGTATTTAGGCTTAATATCTTCCAAGGATGCGACACGAAGATTTTCAAGAAAATCCCCCCACCCCAACCATCCTTTATATGGAAAAAAATTGGAAAATGTTTATTTTCTCAAAAATGGCTATAACGGTTTTGATTAAAATACCGTATAGTAAAGCTATTTAATCACAAATAAAATGTTTATCTTCCAATTTTCTGGAAATGCTTCTGGATTTTGCTTAAATTTGCATAATCGGTAAACCGTAAGAGACAGACAAAAACTTACTACACAAAAATGTAGATGTCGTTAAAACACGTCATTTATATCATATACATTTTTGTTGTGGAGTTGACCGTTTTCGAGATATCCCGTGGTATTGTTTTCAATTTTAAGCTACTTAGGGCCGGTTGTACGAACTCGGAATAAATCCTGGAATAGTTATTCTTGGAATACACTATTCATGGTATAAATGTGGTGACGAGTTGAGTTGTACGATGCAATTTTATTCCTTTGATATCTATTCGACTGTTTGTAAATTTAAAACTAATGTTGGCTATGCTGCGAGTCATTCGTGGCCAACTTGATACGTAATTACTGCTTTGTTTTGCTGAAAACTTCATTGTTTTCTCAATCACCTCTTCCTAAACTATGTATTATTTCTTATTTTAACTACTTACGGTACTATGAAATCATTATGAATGTTCATAAGCGTGTTCGGATGTAGAATTGCTATACATTTTACAAAACATACACATATGTATGCTGTGACTTCTTGCGATAGGTTAGGAGTATGGGAATATAACCTTACCGTATGTGCAAAGTTGTATCTTGTGCTGATATGACATATTTCCGTTTCGGTGACCAAAACGTACTTAGCCTCATTTCTGTATTTTATTTATTAAAATACTTAGTAAGTGAATTTTGAAAATTACATTTTAGTGTTGCCAATGCCACTATCAACTTAAGATATGTATAATTGAATCGTTGCACCAAGATAAATAGAAAACAATTTGCTATATAGGTATTATTAACCAACAGAAATATTAGTAGTTATGTCGAATAGTACATTAAACCGTTCCCATTACAGTTCGCACTTTGCTGATGGCAATATTTAATACAACAGCTAGAAATTGTCAACCAAACCAATACAACCGAGAACATTATATTTTAGGGAAAGTATTCTCTATTCAATCAAAATTGTCTTTAATGTGTTAAACCTACAGCATATAATACGAAAAATTATGAATTTATTGTAAAATAATATATTTAGATTTACGAGCTCTGATGGCGTCTTTTAATCTGGGCATCTCGTCCCTACATCACAAAGCTTGTAGTGTTATAGTTTTTAAACTTGTACATAACTTCCAAAATCTGATTATAGTACAGAATGTCGCTAACATAAATACTTGTTTTTATTAAAATCTGGACATCTATTACCAACATGCACGCTCGCTAAAGCGTCTCGCTTTGGTGCTTCGTGGGCAGGGGATCGTGGGTTCGAGTCCCGCCTTGGGCATGGGTGTTATATGTTTGTGCAATGTAATATGTTTGTAAAAGAAACAGTAAAACCAGTAATCAGTAAAACCTACGGGGGGAAATGTAAATAGGGATACAGTACCGGAGTCCTGATCAGACTCCGTTACTGTTTTATAATAAAAAAACTTGTGCTTCACTTGGTACCCTACAGCAGGGTACTCCATCTACACCATGACCAAGTGAAGCACGTGTTGGAAATATATGTCCAGATTTTAATAAAATTGACAGCTTCACTGTATGTAATGGTTTTTTTAACATTTTAAAATTAATACTTGTGGTTATCTTACGTTTTGAAGCATATTGCCGTAGAAGTAACCTATCCTTTGTATTTCGTCAATAAAACGTAACCTCACTCTTTACAACGCTATGCATTGTGCTGGTGAATTGCTGCACTGCACTATTTTATATTTATCTTGGGTTGGATTAAATTTAATGTTTCCATAAAATAGAGGTATTTTGATGATGATAATATTGTAGGTAGATTTTACTTTTTTATAAATGAAACTTTATTTTAACTATCTTCTTGTCATATTTATCTTATAACCATCAAGTTGTCTGTGTGATAGCATTTCTCAACTTTAATTTCACTATATCCGTGTTCATTTATCAGACTATCTCTACAAAATATTGTATCTAGGTATAATATGTCCTTAAAACATATTATAAAGAAATGAATCGTTTATATCGGTCAAATATGGGTCAAAATTGTGCCGAGTACCCAAGCGGCCATTTTCCTTTTTATACTCTATTCTCGGAATATCGGCTTATCCCCGCAAGGAATCACGGAATATGTTATTCCATGTTTATTCCCTTGATAGTCTCTATTCCATTGTCGTACAACACAATTTTGCACATAACCATGGAATAACGACTGACAGAGGTTTATTCTAAGTTCGTACAACTGGCCCTTAAACTTTTCTCAAACGGTAGATCATCTTTCTTTCGTCTGTCTTCTGTTTACCTATTCCTGGCAAGCAAACAGAATGGAATGGAGTGTTTCACATAGCGACCGGCTATTAAAAAGGAACTGACTATCAGTTTACTTCCCTTCTACGTGATAGACACAAGTAATTACACCAATTCTGCTAATGTAGATATAGATAAAAGAATAATATTTTGTAAGAAAAGTTTGTTTAGCTAAGGAAAGGCTTCCCCATATTATTCACACAGCAATAGTAATATTCATTATACACATAACATTGAAACGGCGTTAGAACGAATATGAAAGGCTATATCTCATTTACTAAAAGCATGACTTGCCCTATCTACGTATATGCTCCCATTTCATAGTGATTCTGCAATGTGTGAATACGCTTCTACGTGTCCCGATTTGCTCGGCACGTTTGCTCCAATCGCATATTTATGGAGTTGTAAAACTGTAGGTATTTCGAATTGTCTTTTACAAGTTTGTTATTTCCAAATATTCCAATTAAATGTATAATTACCTAAAATCAATTGCTCATGAGCAATGTCACTCAGTTGCGCCGAAAATAAATTTAATATCCTTTGAACGTATAGAAATACTGCTAATAAGGTTTATTATATTAGGATTATATGAATTTAGAATTTGTTATTTTAAGGATGTTAAAATTTAATTCTTGTTTTGTTTTAATTTTTATTTAGTTTTTTATTAAAATGTTAGATAAAATTTTGTAATTTTGGAAAAAATGATTTAATTAGTCCTTCACAAGTGCATTAAATTCTACTTGGTCCTCCTCTATAGAAGCGTGTGGTGTGGTAGAGAAAGTAATTTTAACACTACTAAAACCAAAAGCGTGAGAGATAAAGAGAAAGAGAGACCGTGCTAATTCAGCTGATGAAATAACTGCAGACTTAGTTTCTGAAGTCACTAAAGTGATACAAAATTTGGGCAACTTTTTGTTCCACTCATACCACTTACAATCCGGAAAAGTTTTACATATATCAAGCATTATCTACGATTCGTTAATGCTTTGAATAGTTGTATATTTAAGCAAATATTTTTACTTTCTCTACACGTACTATGTACATAGTGCATAGCGAAGGTATTGCATTCCACCCAAAAATTCGATACCGAGATTTCGCCGGAAATATATATTTTGGGTCCTCCTAAATTAAAAAAAGGCATTTTTGGAAAAAGGTCCCTGTGTGTGCGTGTGTGACTGTGGACAGCATAGCTCAAAAACGAAAACACCGTTAAATACCAAACTAGGTATTTAGGTTTGGTATCTTCCAAGGATGCGACACGAAGATTTTCAAGAAAATGGTTGTAACGATTTTGATTAAAATATCGTATATTAAAGATATTTACCTCACAAATAAAATGTTAATCTTGAATTTTCTGGGAATAACCTGTGAAGATTACTTTATTCTGGATGAATTTAAGGACTTTTGGATCAAGGCTAAACCGTAACAGATGGACAGAAACTTACCACACAAAAATGTAGAGCACATTAAAACACATGATGTATATTATATACTTTTTTTTTCGTAAAGTTGATCGTTTTTTTTTGGTAGTATGACGTCCTTTAACCTGGTTGGTCATATCGGACGATGAATGGAATTGGTGAAATGATACTCAAATGATCTTGGAGTCCATGGATCTTTAAGTTACTAGACATTCGTCTTCTCAGGATAAGGGAAAACCCCGAAAAAACCTTATCCGGGTAACTCGCCCTAAGCGAGTTTCGAACTCACGACCTTTTGAATGTGAGGCAGACACGTTACCACCACACTACCCAGGCGGGCTCAGCTTTGAAAAACTTATACTTTTCTCATACAGGAATTTGTCAACTCCTGTCCATACAAACAAAGGAACTTCAGTCACATAGCAACCAGCTTTTGACTATCACTTTAACCTATGGTACTCCCTTATTTCGCTTCTACTTACAAGGAAGCAAGTAATAAGACTATAACTGCTAACTTTTTCTACATTAGCATGAAGTAAATGGAAGCGTAAGCTTTTCAACAATAATTTGTTACAGAGATGTAGAGAAAGTCATGTGAATGGAACACATCAGATTTTTTTCTTCCAAGGATGCGACACGAAGATTTCAAGAAAATCCCCCACCCTAAACTAGCCTTTATATGGAACATTATCCGAAATTTGTGATTTTCTTAGAAATGGCACCAACGATTTTCATTGAAACACCGTATATTAAACATATTCACATCACAAATAAAATGTATATTTTGAACTTTTTGGGAATAAGCCTAGGAAGAGTTCTTTATTCTGGTTGAGTTTTGCAGAATTTTGTGTAACGGTTAAACCGCAAGAGACAAGAACCTACTAGACAAAAATGTACATCTCTTCAAAACACATAATTTATGATATATATGTTTTTCTTGTGGAGCTGACCATTTTTGAGATATTCTTTGTTATTGGTTTCAGTTTTAAAATACTTAAATTTTTCTCATACAGGAACTTGTGAACTCCTGGCCACGCAAAGAAACGGATTTCAATCCCATAACAACCACATTTTAAAACATTTGACTATCGGTTTAGCCTCATTTCCCTTCTACTTATAAGGAACTAAGTAATAAGTCAGTTTCTGCTAACGTTTATTCATATTAGTATGGCGTAGATAAAAGAATAATCTTTTGTAAGAAAAATTTGGTATGAAAGAGTTAGAGAAAGTTGTGTGAATAGCATTGCAGGGCTTGCAGCGCAATTTTTGCAGATGCCCTTGTCAACCCCGTTGTGGGGATCCGGCCTAACCTGTTCTTCTGGCCTCGTTCCGAACCTAACGTTACGCCGGAAACCAGCACAGGCTTTGTTCTGCGTCGTACCACCACCTGCTTTACTGGTGTTCTATATCACCGCAAGTAGCTCATTAGATCAGAGCAGTGTTCAACCAGTGACCTTGACATCTAAACAAAAATACCATTCATGTCGATCAACCTCTTCCCTGCCATCAGGACGTTTCAATAAATACCAGTCTTAGGAATGCAGATATTACTTTCTCTACAGATATAGAGAAGGTATTGAATTGCACCCTAAAATTCCATTCCGAGATTTTACCGGAAATACATATTTTGAGACGCCCTTATACCAAAAAAAAGTTAGAAACATGGCCGTGTGTGTGTGTGTCTGTGAGCGCGCGTGCGTGTGCCTATGGGCAGCATGGCTCAAAAATGAAAAGTCGATTAAATACCAAATTTGGCATTTAAGTTGAGTATCTTCCAAGAATGCGACACGAAGATTTTTAAGAACGCCTCCCCTTTTCTTGAAAATTTTGACCTTCTCAAAAATGACTCCAACGATTTTGATTAAAATGGTGTGTATTAAAAGATATTTACACGACAAACAATATGTATATTTTGAATGTTTTTCGGTTAAGCTTCTAAAGACCTGTTTATTCTGGTTGGGTGTGCATAACTAACCTTAAGAGATATACAAAAACTTATTACACAAAAAATATAGATCTCGTTAAAACACATAATTTATGTGACACATTTTTTTTCGTGGAGTTGACCATGTTTGACATATTCTTTATTGTTTTCCGTTTTAAAATGCTTAACTTTTCACATACGGGAATTTGTCAACTCGTGGCAATGCAAAGAAACTGATTTCATCAACATGGCAACCAGCTTTTAAGAGATTTGATATCGTTTTAGCCTAGTGCACTTCATTATTTCCCTTCTACTTACAAGTAAACATTTCTGCTAATGTTGATGTCGATTAGCTAGAAGTAGATAAAATAATCAAGCTTTTTAACAATAATTTGCTAGAGATGTAGAGAAAGTCATGTGAATGGAAACATCAGATTTTTGTAGCCTAAGCCGTTCATTTAACTTTGTTCTTCATAATTTACGTTACAGAACGTATGAGTCATAGAGTTGCTGCCGCATGCACTACTAATCGCGTATGTTTGGATGCTAAGCTCAATTTTCCTTTGAAGAGTAGGCTGGATTCATACGGTATCAAATACCCATCGAGCATAGTAATATCGACCTTCTTGATTTCGTAACATTTCAGTGCTGCATACGGTATGCATAATAAGGGGCAGGTGAATCACTCGGCACATTTAGCGTGATTCAAAATACTTTTACAAAGTTTAGGGACAGGTTCTTTACATCAAAACAAGAAAAAATGTTCATATAAACGCATGTCCCACAACCCTTCGTTCTGATTTATTGAGGTTCAAATTCCTATTAATCAAAACATTTGAATTCTATTTTTGTCGTCAGCTTGTTAGGAGGTGTTCCACACAAACACCACTTGCAGCAAATGACCTCTTGCACACATCTAAGCATTGAATATCATATACTCCTAGTCAGTGTTGCATGCTTTCACAGCGTTTCTGCATCGGGATGTCTGCTGCATAAACCAATGGCTTAAGGTGCCTCCAAAAGATTGAGGTTGGGGGAACTGGTCATGGAACTGGTCCTCCTCTATCTATCCATTTATTATGCTAGATAGCAACCAGGGAATCTCGAACAATGAGTCTAAATGTGCTAGAGCATCATGCATAAACCACATGTTTCTTTTTGCAAAGGCACATTTTCTAATACGTCTGAGAGTGTTCTGAGTGAAGTTCCTGCAGACAATACTTATAAGGCGTGCTGGGGGAATGTATTACACATCTGATAAATGACAAATGTTAACAAGCAGCTATGACAACACAAGGTCAACTCTGCAGGGTAAAATGGGTCAAAGCCTTCTGCTAAAGAGTGCATAAATAAATGAAGTTATTTGGTTGGACCCGGAAAGCCGTTGAAGATGACTTTCATTAATAAATTCATAACGCGAAAAGGAAGTGTGTTAGAGCATATGCTTATATGAAACCATTTTCTTGTTTTGATGTCAGGAATCCATCCCCAAACGATGTAATTTTTTAATCACCGTGTATAATCCTCCCGACCTCACCTCACTGAGCTTATTAACAAATGTATATTTAATTAACAGTTGTGTTGTCTCCGCATGTATAATCACGACGACGCTGTTTCAACACTCTCTGTTCTGCACTTAGGTAACATGGCATACTGTCTTGCTCTGGAGGCGAACTAGGGGCATACCATGTCTTCGGGGAGAACAGGACTTAAGGCTGAATGAAACGAATAATCATCTAATGGCTTTGCGGTCCACCGGATGCCAGAGTTATCGTGTTCGATTCCCAGCTGAGGTAGGGAATTTTCTTTGATTAAAATCAACCCATTCCTTCCACAAGTATGAAAGCGTGAATAAAGAATAAAATCGAAGTAAAAGATGCCGATGTGTCAATTTATGTGGTGTTCAGCTAATTAGTCACGTATGCAAGTACCAAAAGAAAGATGACAAGAGCCGGCGCGAATGGAAGGAGGGGTTGGGAAGGGAAGGAAGGGATTTCAGAGCCACCAAGCTTCGGTTTTCTCTCCCGTAAATAGTCAGTCTTTTCCCTGCACCCGCCTGGGGAACAGCTCACACAATGGAAGCCACATCGGGGCCCCACGTGCGTTACGTGCCTTTACAGCGCCGGCTTGCTGCATTCTGATGGCTTCTTACGCAACAATACTGCGCTCCTCGCCTGGGTACCTCAACAGTGACTGAATAACATGACTTCTCGCCTAGGCATCTCAACAGTGACCGAATGCACGACTTCTCGCCTAGGTACCTCAACAGTGACCGAATACACGACTTCTCGGATAGGTACCTCAACAGTGACCGAATGCACGACTTCTCGCCTAGGCATCTCAACAGTGACCGAATGCACGACTTCTCGCCTAGGTACCTCAACAGTGACCGAATACACGACTTCTCGGATAGGTACCTCAACAGTGACCGAATACACGACTTCTCGTATAGGTACCTAAAGTGACCAAATACATGACTTCTCGCCTAGGTACCTCAACAGTGACCGAATACATGACTTCTCGCCTAGGTACCTCAACAGTGACCAAATACACGACTTCTCGGATAGGTACCTCAACAATGACCGAATACTTGACTTCTCGCCTAGGTACCTCAACAGTGACCGAATACAGGACTTCTCGGATAGGTACCTCAACAGTGACCGAATACATGACTTCTCGCCTAGGCAACTCAACAGTGACCAAATACATGACTTCTCGCCTAGGTACCTCAACAGTGACCGAATACACGACTTCTCGGATAGGTACCTAAACAGTGACCAAATACAAGACTTCTCGGCTAGGTACCTCAACAGTGACCGAATACATGACTTCTCGCCTAGGTACCTCAACAGTGACCAAATACATGACTTCTCGGCTAGGCATCTCAACAGTGACTGAATACATGACTTCTCGCCTAGGCAGCTCAACAGTGACCGAATACATGACTTCTCACCTAGGCATCTCAACAGTGACAGAATAACATGACTTCTCGCCTAGGCATTTCAATAGTGACAGAATACATGACTTCTCGCCTAGGCATCTCAATAGTGACCGAATACATGACTTCTCGCCTAGGCAGCTCAACAGTGACCGAATACATGACTTCTCGCCTAGGCAGCTCAACAGTGACCGAATACATGACTTCTCGCCTAGGCATCTCAACAGTGACAGAATAACATGACTTCTCGCCTAGGCAGCTCAATAGTGACAGAATACATGACTTCTCGCCTAGGCATCTCAATAGTGACCGAATACATGACTTCTCGCCTAGGCAGCTCAACAGTGACCGAATACATGACTTCTCGCCTAGGCAGCTTAACAGTGACCGAATACATGACTTCTCGCCTAGGCATCTCAACAGTGACTGAATAACATGACTTCTCGCCTAGGCAGCTTAACAGTGACCGAATACATAACTTGAGGCGCCTAGTTAAAACATCGTGTATTCGGCCACTGTTTATGTGCCATAGGTTAAGCATTTTGTCTCTGTTGAGGTATCCAAGGCTAAAGTGTTGGAATACATGTCTAGCTCGTATGTACAATGCACGTATTCGATAGAGAAGATATTGTATTACACCCAAAAATTCGATATCGAGATTTCACCGAAAATATATGATTTGGGATCCCCTAAGTTAAAAAAAAAAACATTTTAGAAAAAGTCCATGAGAGAGAGAGGGGGAGAGAAAGAGAGAGAGGGAGAGAAAGAGAGAGATTGTGGACAGCATATCTCAAAGACGAAAATACCGTTAAACACCAAACTTGGTATTTACGTTTAGTGTTTTCCAAAAAATGCGACCCGAAGATTTTCAAGAAAATCCTCCCACCACCAACTACCCTTTACATGCAAAATATTTTGAACATTTTGATTTTCTCAGAAACGACTAACGATTTTGATTAAAATTCCAAATATTAAAGATATTTACAGCACAAATAAAATGTATATCTTGTATTTTCTGGGAATAGCTTCTGACGATCTCTTTATTCTGGATGAATTTTGCCGAATTTTGATTGACTGCTAAATCGTTAGATATAGACAAAAACTTACTGCACAAAAATGCAGATCTCGTCAAAACACACAAATTATGTCCTTTACATTTTTGTTGTGGAGGTAACCATTTCCATGATATTCCTTGTTATTGGTTTTCATTGCAAAACACTTATACTTTTCTCAGGCAGGAAGCGTTTTTTTGTTGTTGTTGTTGTTGTTCTATTTCTGACCAAGCAAAGAAGCGATTTGCAATGACAATCGCTTAACGATAGCTTTTAAAGCATTAGACTGTCGGTTAAGCCTGTGTATGTATTTAGTGATATTCTACGTATAAGGAACTAAGTAACAAGGACCTTTTGTTAATACTTATCTCGTTAGCAAGGTGTAGAAAGAAGAACAATCTTTTGGAAGTTTGTTTGTAGAACAGCTAGAGAAAACCCTAGGATTGAATGCTTGTGCCACACGATGAGATTAGCATTGCGAACACGTTCTCATCAAGTCCGCCAATGCAATAAAAGAATAATGTCTTCAGCAATGCCTTCCTCTGGTTTCCCCCTCCAGCAAAGAAGTGTAGTAAACATCGACTCCATTGATACACCCGCTTCAACCGGTTCCGCTTTCTAGCCTACTTGCCACTTCATTATTTACTCGTATATTTAAATGTCTCCCAGGCAAATTACAGTGGACAGATTCCATAACATCGAACCTGCTAGGTTTAGCCTCCATTTTCTTAAAAGCTGCAGCTCTTCCCTACAATTAATTTTACAAAATGATCAAATTTCATATTTCCGATAATCACTTTCATTCCTTCAGACATTTCGCTAATATGGGTGAAGTACAATGGTCAATGGTACCTCTGCCCTCGTCTGCCTCCTTTGTAGCTAACTTCGTGAACACAAAATCAGTTATACACTATGAATATGTGAGCGCAATTGATTCCTAGAAAAGAATGTGAAAAATACAAATCAGCTGCTCCTGAATGATAAAACTCAAATGATCAGTTATACACTATGAATGTGTGAGCGCAATTGATTCCTAGAAAAGAATGTGAAAAATCCAAATCAGCTGCTCCTGAATGATAAAACTCAAATGCTAGAATATCTACAGTAAGTTAAGGTCTGTTCCATGTAACTCTGTTGCGCAGAATAGTTGCTAATTTACCACCGTATTAATATATTAGAATCGGGATTAATTTTCATTTGCACCTAACAGAATTTAATATGTTGAAAGAAGTCCTTGGTCACCATATGCGCATAGTGGCAATATCGCGAAATAGAAATTCCGCCCAATCTAAAACACAACTAGGCGTCCAAAATACGCCGGCAGGGCGTGATGCAACTTGGCTTTTAAATTCGAAAGCAATTGTAAAATTTACAGGCGAGTGGTTAAACCACTCAGTTCACGCCAAGGCGGCTTGAGTTTGATCCCAGGAGGTGAACAAAGTGGTGCCTGGTCGGGTTTTCCCTAGTTTCCCCCACCTGCTCGATATTCACCTTCCTCACTCTCACCCATCCTGGCAATTCGCTCTGCTCCTCAACGCAATCTGACCGCAGGTGTCTTCCACACGAGGGTCAATATGAAACAAGCCCGCCATTGTAGTGTAGGGGTAGCATGTCTGCTTCACAAGAGATCCCGAGTTCGAATCTCGGTTAGGGTGAGTTATAATAATTGAATGCGTTTTTTCTGGGGTTTTCCCTTATTCTGAGAAATCTTTAGCAGCTTTAAGCCCCATGGACACCGAGCTCATATGAGCATCATTTCATCGATTTCATTCATCGTCCTATATGACCAACCAGGTTAAAGGATGTTAAAATACAACAAAAAATAAGCAAAGGTGAAATAATAACCATACACACGAGTATATTATTCAAGAGTTAATGCATGATGAAATGTATAGATATAAATTATCTACCAAACAAGTGTTCATTCAGCTTTTATCAGCTAACCTTGCATTACACCGCCATTCAAAGGTGTGCATTAGCCAACGAGAAGGAAGCGCGGAAGAATGCATGTCAGCGGATCAAATTAGAAACATCAGAGAAGGCTGTACACTTCTATTTTGAAAGATTCAATTCCTATCACTTCCCCAGGTCACTTATGGCATCTATTAGCGTCCATTTGTATGTTCCAAAGGGATAACTTACGAACCGGTGCACTACGGAGCTGACTTTTAACGATAGTCATCCTGAAAGTAATGAACAATTTGACATAACTAAATAATAACGAAACATATCAACACAAAACTTTATTTACAAAGTTACAGTACAGTACTCTATTTTTCAACGTTATTATCATTTTGTCAAGACATTTATTGTCACGTGATACCACTTTTTAATGCTGATGTTACAATTTTCTACCGCCAAAGAACTTATTTTTTTGTATTTTTGAATACACAAAATGTTCAGCTAATCGAATTATTTAGGCAATAAACACAAGTGTTTTGTGAGTATGCAATGAACGAGTCTTCAGTGAGGAAATGGCGCATAATTTAAGAGTAATCAAGGAAGAACCAGTGTGTACAATAAAGGTCGGAGTGGGAGTTCATCAATCATTATGAAGGAATTGGAAACAAATGATGAACTCAGTGTTTTACTTTGGTCACCATACATGACTTTTTGGGTGGAAAAGATTTAGCAACCGGTGAAAACCTCAGATGGAAGAGTATAAACATACGCATTAAAACACGGGTACCACGTGACAACAAATACCTTGATAATAATAGCGATTACGTTGAGAAACAGAGTAAGGTATTGTAAGTTTGTAAATAAAGTTTTGTATTCATATCTTTCGTTATTATTTAGTTGTGCGAAAACGCTCGTTACTTTCTGGATCGCCCCGCAATTAGTAATTATTCATTTAAGCTAAAGTGCTTTAACATTTTTTGACGAGGCGCCTCACGGAGTTAAATTCTGTATGGAATGAAGAGGCTACTACATTTCAATATAAAATAGCAGCTGCCAAACGGGAAGAATTCCAAGCAGCAGTTAATTAAGTGGGTGAATGCTAGGTCACGTCACACATTACGTAACACACTATACGTGCTCCGGGCCATTGACACCGTTCACTGAGTCATGTATCATTGTGCGAAGTCGTCCCGACCTTGCTACGGACACTCAACTTTACTGACAAGATTCGAACCTGGGATACCTCACGGCTTCATCTCCTGTACTGCTAGTAAACGTTTTGTCACAAACCCCCCCTCCCCACCTTTCATTTTTTTAACGGCTTGAAAAGAAATGTCCACATAAATCAAATGCTTTAATTTACAGATAAAATATAAAATCTTCAGCATCTGACCTTTCTTTTATTACGATTTTTGAGGTTTTGGGTAGTTTTAACTTAGGTGATGAAATTGGTAAAATAATGAGCCCGGGGTCCAAGGATAAGGGAAAACCCCGGTTAATATCCTTATCTGGATAACTAACCCTAACCGAGATTCGATCTCCGGACCTCTCGAATATTGTTGTTAATTAGGTTATGGCGGTTCTGTAGCCTGTCTGCAGTTCGAATCCCGGCTGGGATGGTAACTTTTCCCTATCTAAGAATGTTTGGTATCCTTGCCAGTGTGTGTGTTCTGTGATGTGATGAAAACATTACAACAATGCATCAGTTAACACCCCTCCGTGGTGTAATGGTCACCATGCTAACTTTATATACCCAAGGTCGCGGGTTCAAACCCGGCGGAGGGCGATGGATCTTTTTCGGGCGTAAAAATCCTTAGCATGGCTTCCTTCGGAAGGGAAGTAAAGCCATTGGTCCCGTGTCGTAGATTTACGGCACGTAAAAGAACAAGCCTGATAGAGAGGCTTCTGAGCCAAATTAAGCGATTTTTCACGCCCAATATAGAATGGGACGCTGAGAACCACAGCAGTTTAAGAGCGTCCGTAAATAACACTCCATTTTTTCACCAGTTAACACATGTGCTCCAAAATAAAGGATGTCGATAGGACCATGTAGTGAAAGCCAATATTTCTTCTGCATACAAACTATACTTACAACAGATTATTATCAAGATAAGCATTGCCAGAAATGGTCTTATTACTTAGCTTCTTATAAGTAGAAGGGTAATAAGGGAATACACTAAGCTAAACCGACATCAAATATTTTAAAAGCTGTCCCTGCGCGACTGACATTAAAATTCAGTTCTCTCCCCTTGGCCAGGAGTAAAACAAAACACATAACAAACGAGTGGGGACTTCCTGTGTGAGAAAAGCATTTAAAACTGAAACCAATAACAGGGAATATCTCCGAAATCGTTAACCCTGTAAAGAAAAATGTGACACATACTGTGCGTTTACGAGATCTACATTTTTGTATGGTATATTTTTGTCTATCTGTTACAGTTTACCAGTTGAAGCAAAAATCACACAGAATGAGATTTCAGAGAATACTCACAGGAAATTCAAGATATATATTTTGTCATATGATTATGTGGTATTTTAATCAAAATCTTTAAGTATTTTTTTAAATTAAATTTTCGTGTTTATTGTTGGAAGATGCCTAACTTAAATATTAAGTTTGGTATTCAACCAACATTTTTTCGTTTTTAAGTTATGGTGTTCAGAGAGACAAGAAACTTTTTGTAAACATTTTTCTTTTTTTTTACTCAGGGGACTCCGTTGAAATACAATAACTTCTTTTGACATAGTTCGAGGGGCATGTTTTGCAGTGCAAGCAGACCCAAGTTAAGATAGGCTGTTCTGGCTCTCTCCGATAGGCCCAACTTACAAATGTGTCCGGGGTCTATAGTGCTTAGCTTACACTTACTTTATAGGGAGAGAGAAAGCTCCAAGTGTTTGTCCCAACCGAGAATAGAACATACTTGAATGTGACGAAGACACGCTACCCTCATACTATGGAGATGAAAAAACATCTCTGCAACAAATAATTGCTTATGCCTCTATTTACTTCATGCTAATCAAGACAAAAATAGCAGAACTGGTCTTATTATTTATTTCCTTGTAACTAGAAGCGAAATAAGGAAGTACCATATTTTAAAGTGACAGTCAAAAGCTAGTTGCTATGTGACTGAAGTTCCTTTGTATGGACAGGAGTGACAAATTCTTGTATGAGAAAAGTATAAGTTTTTAAAAAGTGAAATCTACAAGGAATAACTCAAAAACGATCAACTCCACTAGAAAAATGTATATAACATAAATTGTGTGTTTTAAAGTGCTCTACATTTCTTGTGGGGTAAGTTTTTTTTCCATCTCTTACGGTTTAGCAATTACATAAAATACCCTAAAATTCATCCAGAATAAAGTAGTCTTCAGAGACTAACCCCAGAAAATTCAAGATATACATTTTACTTGTCAGGTAAATATCTTTAATATACGATATTTTAATCAAAATCGTTATAGCCATTTTTTAAAAAATCAAAATTTTCGAAAAATGTTCCATGTAAAGGGTAGTTTGGGGTGGGGGGATTTTTCTCAAAATCGCCGTGTCGTATCCCTGGAAGATGCTAAACTTAAATACTAAGTTTGGTATTTTACCGACTTTTCGTTTTTGAGTTATCGTGTTCACAGACACACACGGGCCTTTTTCTGAAAATGCGTTTCTTGGATACAGGGGGCCCTAAAACGTATATTTCAGGTGAAATCTCGGTATCGAATTTTTGGGTGGAGTGCAATACCTTCTCTATACACTATGTACATAGTGCGTATAGAGAAAGTAAAGATATGAAAAATTAGAATGATTTACTGATATTATCTAATCTTTGCATGTATGGTCGTTAAAATATAAGGAAACTTCTGTCGTGGGCTCTCTCCACTGCGCAGGAGATCCGAGAGTCATCGGCAAAGGCGCACTGGTCTAAGCTTAGCAGTCCCTGTATGCTATCACTAAGTTTGTGCTGCTCTTTAACTTGTTTGGGAGCAGATGTTCAATATTTTTAGCATTTACTTAAGCTATGGACTCCAGTGTGCCCTTGCCGGCACCACTCTCGGATCTCTCGCGCAATGGAGGGACTGCGAGGGGGGTTACCTTGTGATTTGAAGGCCCTATATATGTATATATAGTATTACGTGTCGGCATTTAAAAGGCATTAAAAGAGAGAACTTGCAAAAAGGTGCGGCTTTTGTCTCTTCAGGGGAATGCGGGGCAAAGTTCATTATCAACGCCTAGCTTAGAACTAGACAGCTGATCGGTAAGCGGAAGACAAACCTAAACTCAGTCGCTTCAAATTGATAGACACTTTTCTCCATCTGACAGGTACACTATGGGAGAGAAAGCCAAACTATTGGTATTATTGTTTTCGATATATTTTCACTATAAAAAGTCCCACCTCAATCACTGACATAAATGTGACAATGATCCTTTGATAGATACACTCATTTGTTTTACAATATATCAACAAATTTACTAACAATGAAGTTATCCTAGAGTACTATACATCCTTTTGGGTGCCTATTGCTGCCATAGATTCATGTCGAATGTAAGTGTATATAGGATATGTGCGTCTGTATATGTATATATGTGTGCATGTGTGTATGTATACATGTATGCTCGTGTGTGTCTATGTCTGCATTTATTTATGTATTCTATTGGGACTTGTGCTCCAATGCCATTTCTGAAATTGGTTAAAACGTCAACAAAGACATTATATAAACCTCGAAAACGAGACTGGATATACCTACCTATAAACTACATTGCTCAAGCGTTTCGAGCTGCATGCATACGCGCTCGGAGAAGCATCAAACTTGGAACTAATATTCAGGGAATTCTAAGGATGCTATAGCAACGTTTTCAAGAAAATGTCTCCTATTCAAACTACCCCCTACGTGGAATAAGTTTCGTAACTTTATATATTCTCAAGATGGATCATCCGGTATTCATTAAAACACAATTTAAATGCTTTTTTATTTAAAATATTTGTGTAACTAATACTGTATATACATATTAAATTTGCTGCAAATAGCGTCATTCAGAATTAATATTGTTCACCTAACTAATAAACATAGGAGAGAGAAATAATGTTGGATCTGTAAAAACAAGTATTTCGCGTCAAATTGTTTGGTGACTGGTTTCAATGTTCGAATATTGCATAACTAATATGTTGAAGTGAGCATTCTTTGTTTCTCGTCTTATCCAGCAATAATGCAGCAACCCTGTATCCCTCTTGTATGGTCTACAACGAAATTAAACTATCCCAACACATATTTATGTCCATTAATCTGAAGTAGACAGAAAAATAACATTTTCTAAAAACAAACTCTGGAACAAATAATTAAACCTTTAATCGGTAGTAGGTAGTTACACAAAGTGAACCTAGTCGATGTTATTTCTTTCACGAAATTACACAATACATTCTATGAATCCATTACGTGGGGTTATGAGAAAAAAAGTTACATTTACAAGTATTGGCTGTAAATTCGCAGAATGTATTGTGACATTTCACAGGCTATTCCAACAAAAGTCTATATAATTTGGTTATCTAAACATCCTAAACATGTATTTTAATGAAAATCGCAACGGCCCCTTTTAATGTAGGTAACGCCTAATTTCGGATGTGGAGTTTTCTTGAATATCGTATTGGTATCTTTAGGAGACATTGAATATGACTACCAAGTTTGGTATTTTATGGACATTTTTATAGTGTTTAACGCCCGCTTTTACTACAAATGGCCCTGCAGGCGATGTCACTGATGATACATGGAATAATGATGGAGCACCGGTGGAATGCGATAGCGGGGGAAACCGGGGAACCTGGAAAAAACCTGCCCCTGCGCCGCTTTTCCACCACAAATCCAACATGCAGTCGCTTGAGATCAAACTCGGGCCGTTTAGGTGAGAGGCGGGTGCTCTAACCACTCTGCCACGGCACAACCCTTAATGAGCTTTTTTTCGTTTGGTGCAATCTCGATATCGACTTTCTAGGTAGAATGCAAGAATTCCGTAGTTAATAAAGGTAAACATTGAAGAAAATAACAATGCTATGTTTGGATTCAGAGATTCTCAAAACGTCTATTTGATGTGAAATCTTTAAGATTGAACGATAATACGTACCTCTACTTAATATACGAGGGTCATCCAGAAAGTGACAAACGATAACGAAAGATATGAACACAAAACTTTGTTTACAAACTTACACTACCTTACCCTATTTCTCATTCTGTCAAGATACTTATTGTCACGAAGTACCAGTTTTTCAATGCCGATGTTATACTTTTCTATGGCCAAAGAATTATTCGTTTTGTTGTTGTTTTTTTTTTTTAATGCACAAAATGTTCGGCCAATCGAATGTTATAGGCAGCTAGCGCAAGTGTATAGTGATAATGCAATGGACGAATCTTCAATGAGGAAATGGCGTATAATTTACAAGTAATCAAGGATGAAGCAGTGTGTGGATGTTCATCAAGCAAATGTTGATAAAATAATTCAGAAAAACCGGTGTTTCACTTTGGACACCGTACATGACTTAGCCACGAAGACCTCAAAGTGACTGACGGTGGAAGAGTATAACCTCTGTACCACGTGACAATACATACCTTGATAGCAACGACGATTACTTTGAGAAATAGTGTAAGGTACATTATTAGTTTGCGATGGTTCCACCACTTCACATTATGTGGGTACTTTTGTTATTTCGTCATTAGAGCCACTTTGAAGTTACGTTTAGGGTCCTAAGCCGCAAAGTGTAGCCGAGGGATATTTTTATAAGTAGAGGAGTGTAGCCAAGATATCTGTGATCACAAAAAGTAGGCAAAACTTCGGCAATCTGGCAACTTTCACATCTGAACAACTTAATGTTTTCAACACTTTCAAATTTGGATCGCCAGTAAAAGTCTCTTAAACTACTTCTTAAGTGTGTGTGTGTGTGTGTGTTGCAACCATCGCATAGCTTTACCTAAGATACTGTAACTTTGTGTTGAACATTTTCGTTATTGTTTAGTTATGCCAAATCGTGTGTCACTTTGTGAATGGCAGCAGAGAGGTAAACTGCGTGCCGAGAACGCATAGTCAGGTTATCTAAGCGTTTCCTCGAACAACTTCTCTTTTCCTTGTATCTGTTTATCAACACATTTCTCTCTCATATGTAAATGTTTGGATTTCCTGCGGCCTTGCACAAGGACATGTCAGCGTGGGAACCGTTAATAATAATAACAGCAGCATCAAGTGATAGTAAAAACAGTGTTATTGACCGCACTGATAGCATGTGACGTAATCTTGCCGATAAATTTATCAATGGAACATTTTATTACAGCACCTTTGACGCTCGCGTTCACGAGCCTCTTCTTATTCTTAGATCTGCTCCACTTCCCTGGCACACTTGCCTCAGCTGTATTTGGAGAACAGGAGTTCGAATCAAGTATGCGGACAATCTTTACATCCCCTTTTATTGCTTTCACTATCGCGTACAAAATAGATAAGGTAATTGCAAACCACATAAAACTTGGATACCGAGATTTCATTGAAAATACACTTTTTAGGATCCCTAGGGTCCAGAAAAGGTATTAGTGCGAAAAAAAAAAGTGTGTGTGTATATATATATATACATTTTTTTTTTTTTAATGGAGTCAACCATTTCCGAGGTATTTCTTGTTATTGTTTCAATTATCCAACACTTCTCCCAAATGGGAAACGTTATTCGTTTTTCTTTCTCCGGGTCATACAAAGATAATAACAGAAGCGACAGCTTTTAAAAGATTTAACTACCGCTTTAGTCTAACGTATTCCCTTATTTCCGTTCTACTACGAAGAAACTAAGTAAGAAGACCATTTCTTTTAACGTTTCTCTTTACTAGCATTTACTTGATGAAGAATAGCCTATTGTAAAAAGAAAATGGGTTGCAGAACAGGTAGAAACGTCATGTGAATGTAACACGTCACAATTTTTATGAACTTTTCAACTATTATTAACCATAATATGAACAAATTATATCATCTGATAATCAACCATATTCTCTATGCATTAACAATTTACCGTTATTTCGATTATAATAACGTTGATTCTTATATCCACTTTAGGTTAACAAATGCTTGTCAAGAAATGCTTTACGGACTTTTGTCACATGCACAATTCAAATGCTTACGTCACAATCAACTCATGAATTCACGACGCACAACCAAACACTACTTGGTTTCTTGCTCTTGTGGAAAAATGTATTCAAGCACCAGATAAATCTAATAGCGCATTATATTTAAAACGGGACATAATTCGCGTATTTTAATAATCTATATAGGCTTCCTGAAGTCCCTTAAGATGTCCCTGTTAAAAAAAAAAAAAACTGCTATCAGAGTATGATCAAATGCTGTTTATAAACAATTTCAATAATGACAATAAGGTGTTTTACAAGTTCTTTAACACAATCATACTTCCACTCTTCTTAAAACTCTTGATTTGTTCCATTCACACGACTTTCTCTAATCTATGTAACAAATTATTGTTAATAAGCTTATTCTTCTATCCACTTCATGCTAATCGAGATAAACATTAGCAGAAACGGTCTGAATATTTAGTTCCTTTTAAATAGAAGGGAAATAATGGAATACACTAGGCTAAATCGGCAGTCATGTTTTAAAATGTAGTTGCTATGGGATTGAAATCCGTTTCTTTGCGTGGCCAGAAGTTGACAAGTGTCAACTCCACGAACAAACAAACAAAAACAAATATATGTGACATAAATTGTGTGTTTTAATGAGGTCTATATTTTTTGTAAGTTTCTGCCTCTGTTTTAAGCATTACCAGTTATGCAAAATTCATTCAAAATAAAGAAGTCTTTAGAGGTTATTTCCAGAAATTTCAAGAAATACAGCTTGCTTTCCACGTAAATATTTTAATATAGGGTATTTTAATGAAAGTCGTCAAAACTATTTCTGTTAAAACCATTTTTTTTTCCAAGTAAAGGGCAGTTGAGGTGGGGGTATTTTCTTGAAAATCTTCGTGTCGTATCTTTGGAAATTAGGCACTGAACTTAAATATCAACTTTGGTATTTAACTGACCTTTCGTTTTTTAGCTATGCTGCCCACTGGCACATATACACCTATTTTTCTAAAAATGATTTTTTGTTTGTTTCAGGGGATCCCAAAACATACATTTCCAGTGAAATCTCGGTATGGAATTTTCGAATGCAATACAATACTTTCTCTATACACTATGTACATAGTACATGTAGAGAAAGTAAAAACGTCTCCGATCCAAAATTAGTTCTTCAGATGAAATTTACATATAGAATGAAAAAAACGAAGTGTGTAGCTTTCCAGTTATTCCTCTTTATTTTGCAATGCTGTGAGAGGGAGTCCGCACAGCAGAGGAAATATTAGTGCTCAGTTCTTCATTTCTAAAGTTGCTCTATTTAGCAAATGGGGGTAATGCAGTTCAGAAATTGTTATACAGTTTATTACTTTCTATACATGTATTTTTTACATAGTGTATAGAGAAACTATTGAATTGCACCCAAAAACTCGATACCGAGGTTGCACCAGAAATATATGTTTTTGGGCCCCCTGAATAAAAAAATTAGAAAAAGGTCTGAGTGTGTCTATGAACAGCATAGCTCAAAAGTGAAAATACCGTTAAATACTAAACTGTATTTAAGTTTGGCATCTTCCAAGGATGCGAAACGAATATTTTCAAGAATATTTCCCCGTTTCCAACTATCTTCTTGGAAAAATGTTCGAACATTTTGTTTTTCTCAAAAATGGCGAACGATTTTGATAAAACACCAACGTACTGAAGCCATTTCCATCACAAATAAAATGTATATTTTGAATTTTCTGGGAATAGCTTCTGAAGACCTGTTCATTCTGGCTGAATTTTGCATAACCGTTAACTGTACGAAATATACAAAAAATGTACATCTCGTTAAAACACGCAACGTATGTCTTACTTTTTTCGTGGAGTCGAGCGTTTTCGTGATCTTCCTTGTTATTAGTTTCAGTTTTAAAATACTAAAACCTTTCTCATACGGGAACTAGTGAACTCGTGGCCATGCAAAAAAACAAAAAAAAACAACAAAACAAATACAAAAAACGGCTTTCAATGCCACAGCAACGACATTTCAAAAACTTTAGCCTAGTGTATGGAACTAATAAGACCGTGAAGCAGATATGTGATGTCCAGGTTTGTGTGCAGTGATTTTCGCAAGGGGCAGCAGCAAGCTTCAAATCGAACCAACTAGCAAACGTTGGACGGGAGTGGCGGCGAGAGATGGATCAATACTAGGGACCAACTGCCGGCCAGCGAACCGGCAACACCGCCCCAGCTTGGCAACCTCGCGCGCTCAATCCATAAAAACCGCCCCGCATCAAACATTTTACCTAATTATAACTACAATTATCGGCAATAGGATTTATGCGTAATTACATGCTCTTTTTATCCCCTTGGCATCCTTCGGGACTTAACACGCGTGTATCTGGAACACCATGCTTTCAAGATGACATTCAACTTTTGTTTGTTTGTGCTTATGTTACTTACAATCTACTGCATTTACTCGCAAAGAATGCAGTACCTTTGGTATTCCTGACATGATGTCCGAACAACATTTCTGAACTGGTAAAGGCTTTATTAAAAATCTGACGTGTTCAATTCACATAAATTATTGTTATCTACTTCATGCTAATTCAGATGTTTAGAAGTAGGAGGGAAATAAGGGAATACTCTAGACTAAAGCTATGGGATTGAAATCTGAATCTTTGCGTGGTCAGGAGTTGACGATTTCCCGTACGAGAAAGGATTAAGTATTCTAAAACTGAAACCAATAACAAGAAGTATCTCTCAAACTGTCAACTTCACGAGAGAGAAAAAAAACTACACGGCACAAAATGCATGTTTTAACGAGATCTATATTTCATCTGCAGTTAAGTTTTTATCTATCTCTTACGGTTTACCAGTTATGCAAACGTTTCAGAGGCTAGAAAAGTCAAAACATTCATTTTATTTGTCATGGAAAACTATTTTAATAAAAAGTCGTTTGAGCCATTTTTGAGAAAATCTGGAAGATACTGAACTTAAATAGTAAGTTTGGTATTTAACGGCATTTTCTTTTTGGAGCTATGCAGTCCACAGACATACATACGGACTTTTTTCTAAAAATTGTTTTTTTATCTTAGGGGACTTCAAAACGCATTTCCAGAAAAATCTCGGTACCGAATTTTTGGGTGGAATACAATACATTCTCCACACACTATGTACAAAGTAGATAATGTAAAAACTCAAAGTATAAATAATATAGAACCTGGGGAAAAAAAAAAAAAAGAACTATTCTATACATACGTTTATCGGCATAGACATTTTTTTTTTTATTATTTCCAGAACCTATATGTTTATTAAGATATTAGGTAAATTTCACTTGAACATGTAAACGATCTTCAGAGTACTAGTTGAAGGCATTAATGCAGGATTTACAGTCATGTACATTTCTGTAAGGATACTTTCAGTTTCATGTCAGTGTTTCATTGACAGTAAACAAGTTAAAATGAATATATGTGTCTGTTTTTATTGTCCTCCAAAGTCCGCAACGCAAAGAGCAAATTCAAACACATTAAAATAAAATAATAAAAATCTGATGTGTTCCATTCACATGACTTTCTCTACATTTCTGCCACAAATTATTGTTAAAAAGCTTACGCTTCAATTTACTTCATGCTAATCGAGAAAAAATGAGCAGAAATAGTCTTATTACTTGCTTCCTTGTAAGTAGAAGCGAAATAAGGGAGTATCATAGGTTAAAGTGACAGTCAAAAGCTGGTTGCTATGTGACTGAAGTTCCTTTGTTTGTATGGACAGGAATTGACAACATAGTTGCTACACGGAGGCATTTCTCAACACAGGATTCCCAGCGCCGACTAATACGGAAGTGGAGGTTTGACAATGCAGGAATAAGCGCCTAAAAACAACTAAAAGTTGGTTAAGTATCAAATCTGGCAGTAACATTCAAGGATACATCAACATTTTTAAGAAAATCCCCTCGTTACACGAAGAGTGCTACCTTATTTCTCAAAAAATGGATTTACACTGCCTCTGCAGTAAGGTCGTCAGCGTTCTGTCTTCTCAACCCAGATGTCTCGTGTTCGATTACCGACCAAGTAGGGGAGTTTTTCTTTAACCAGGGTCCAGAAATATGAATGAGGAGTGAATGGGTCTAATTTTTTAATGGTAGTGTTTAACGGCCGTTTTAACTACTTTTGGCACCGCAAGCGGTGACACTGATGATACATGAACGATGATGGAGCACCGGTGGAATGAGATGGCGGGGGAAACTGGAATACCCGGAGAAAACCCGCCCCAGCGCCGCTTTGCCCACCACAAATCTCACATGCGGTCGCTTGGGATCAAACCCAAGGTGAGAGGCGAGGCCACGGCCGTGAATGGGTGTGTTTAATATTATAAGAAAATACAAAACATAATCTTAAGAAACGCAGCAAAGATGGATCACTTATACAATCTTTCAACAAAAAACAAAAAAAAAAAACAAAAAAAAAAAAAAGAAATGAAAAAAAAAGAAAAGAAAAAGAGGATGATGAATTCCACTCAAGCGACTTTCTCGCAGTAACAAATTATCGTTAATAAGCTTATTCTTCTATCCACTTCATGCTAATCAAGATAAACATTAGCAGAAACTGTCTTATTACTTGCTTCCTTATAAGTAGAAGTGAAATAAGGCAATACACTAGACTTAAGTGATAGTCAAATATTTCAAAATATGGTTGCCATGGGATTGAAATCCGTTTCTTTGCGTGGCTAGGTGTTGAAAGTTCCTGTATGAGAAAAGTTTTAAAACTAAAACAAATAACAAGGAATATCTCGAAAACGGTCAACTCCACGAACAAAATGTATATGGCATTGTGTGTCTTAAGGAGATAAGCAAATTGTGTAATAAGTTTTTGTCTATCTCTTACGGTTTACCAATTACGCAAAATTTAGAAAAATTCACCGAGAATAAACGTCTTCAGATGCTATTCGCAGAAAATTCAAGCTACACATTTTATTTGTCATGTAAATATCTTACATATAAGAGATTTAAATCGTTAAAGCCATTTTTGAAAGAAACACATTTTCGAAAATTGTTCCATGTAAAGGGTAGTTGGTAGTGGGGGCATTTCCTCGAAAATCTTCGTGGAAGATACTGAGCTTAAACATCAATTTTGGTATTTAACGGACTTATGCTATACTGCCCCCCCCAAACACACACACATTTTTAAACATAATTTTTTTTGGAAATCTCGGTATGGAATTCTTCTCTGTACACTATGCAGAGAAAGGCATGTGAGCGAATGCTATCTAATTACGGTAGTGTATGGCAAGATTTATTGCACTCGGGCAATTGCTTTGCTCAATAATTCATCGGCATTAGCTGTGTGACACTCTGTGATGTATCGGAAAAGCAATCCTTAAAGCAGCCGGGCCCAAGTCATGTCTGGTATTTACATAACTGCAACCGATACATGTTTCACATTCCGCTTTATCCACTACCAAACATTATTTAAATACCTTTTTCATCTGACCTCGGCGGATGGAGCGGGAGAAATGCACAATTGTGGATATTTTAGTGGGACACATTTCTCCCGAAGTTATAACCAAGCCAGATGACCCGTGCGGCTGTGGATAATATGTACATTTTGGAATATAAAGTTGTTTAGCTGTTGATATACTTCGTAAAATTGTTATTTAGAATGTAAGAGAGTAAAGTTATGCTTTTTGATTCCAGCTGGCGGAGGAGGGGGGGGGGGAAGAAACCTTACGCTCCCGTATCATAACTTTCTGTACGAGAATTTTCTGCTTTTAAAAGCAAAGCAACGAAATATTAAATAAATTTGAGGTTAAGTATGAGCCATTCATCAAGGATTATAGTTTCGTTATCTCGCGAGTTATAACAAGTCGTGACAAATCAATATTATTGTTCTGTGGTGTATTTTGAGAATTATATATCCTTAGAGCTGCGAAAGAATATGTGTCACTTATTGACGTTGAACATAGCATTATATCGTGCACGACTAATTTTAATTGTCTATTGATGGTGAATTCTTTTGGCGAGCGTAAAGTTGCAACAAAATTACTTTATGTTTGCATTTTACGCTTGCTGCACTTCTTTGTGCGTGGATTCCATACAATTCAAGTTTGTGATCTGAAATAAGCTCGTAAACTACTCAATAAGTAAACTACTCGGTCGTAGAACAAAATACCTTATGCGTTCCATTCATATGACTTTCTCTACATCTCAGGAACAAATTATTGATAAAAAGCTTATTCTTCTATTTACTTCATACTAATCGAGAAAAAAAATTAGCAGAAATGGTTTTATTACTTGCTTCATTGTAAGTAGAAGGGAAATAAAGGAGTACCATAAGCTAAAGAGATAGTAAATCTTTTAAAAACTGGTTGCTACAGATGTGATTGAAGTTCCTTTGTATGATCAAGAGTTGGCAAATTCCCGTATGAGAAAAGTATATTTTAAAACTGAAACCAATAACAAGGAATATCTTAAAAACGGTCAACTCTACGGAAAAAGAAAAAAGTATGACAAATGGTGTTTTAACGAGATCTACAGTTTTTGTGTAGTAAGTTAATGTCTATCTCTTACGGTTTACCAGTTATGCAAAATTCATCCAAAATAAAGAGGCCTTCAGAGGCTATTCTCAGAAAACTCAATATATACATTTTATTTGTCGTGTAAATATCTCTAACATACGATATTTTAATAAGATCGTTATAGCTATTTTTTAGAAAATAAAAATTTTCGAAAATGTTTCTATATAAAGGTTAGTTTGGGGTGGGGAGATTTTTCCGAAAATCTACGAATAGCATCCCTGGAGGATATTAACTTAAACTCCAAGTTTGGTATTTTACCGACTTTTCGTTTTTGAATTATCGTGTTCACGAAGACATGCGATATTTTTCTAAAAATGTGTTTGGCTCCAGGGGATCCTAAAACGTATATTTGCGGTGAAATCTCGGTAATGCATTTTTGGGTGTATTACCATACCTTCTCTATACAGTACGTGTAGAGAAAGTAAAAACAAAGTCCCATATTGTGTTACCAGGGAAACCATCAAATACCTACATCATTTTCCAAATGTTAAGTGAACGGAATGCTAACAAGTGAAATGTAAATCAACTTGAGACAGGAGAAGGCAGAATGGACAGCCTTTGTGGTATGATGGTTAGCATACTAACTTCCAAACCAGAGGTCCCAAGTTCGATTTCTGTACTGGATGGTGGTAATTTTTCTTTAGCCAAGTTTATTCCCTTTTACCCCAGAACATGAGTGTCTGCGTTTTAATTTCATAAAGCAACACCAAAAGTAATATAAATCCATACGACCTCTTGTTAAAGGGGGGGGGGATTAAAAATACGCCATAATTTTGCAATCCAGCACCAGAAATTGATGACATTTAAGGTAGCCATAAATTAGTTTTAACATTACTTTACATATAGAAACAACATCGACATTAGCACATCTGTAGGTTACATAATATTGTAGTAAAAACACATTAGATTTATCATTGTTTTATTCACTCCTGGTAACCTATTTTAGGATTACCTCCTCCAACGTCACAACATAAACGTTAGGTTCAGAATGAGGCATTGATTCAGAAAGACATATCCTCGGCAATAACATTCTACAAAAATGCGTGCATTAGATGTCTCTTTTCCTCCAAAGCTGAGTATTATAAACAAGTGTCCACGTGGGGCCGGAAGCAGATGCAAGACAGACATTCGAAAAACGATAGATTTTGTTAAGAATGTGGGTCATTGCCAGGGAAAGGAGGGTGCCAAGCGAGGGTGGAATGGGGGCGAAAAGAATAAAACAAGAGCAACACACGAGGAGCGCTCCGTGCACATTTTAATAGCCTTTAGTGTGCCATAAAACGGGGCATTTGTCTTCTTGTGGAAGGCATTTCAGCCAATCAGCTTCTACCGTGTCGAGGCGAAGCTGCAACAATGGCGCGATGCTGCACTTGAGTGTTTCAGTAAGAGGTTCCCATTAACCTAATTATTTCTTTTGCTTAATCACGCCTATCAATTAGTCACGTTTATCTTGTAAAATGCATCAATACTTCCGGGAGACCGAGATACAGTGCGATCCATATAAACCTGGACAATTTTAATAGGCCATAATTTCTCTCTGAAAGCTCGCACAAATGTGAAATTTGTTTTAATGGTCTCAGTGGCACAGGAAGAATCGACAATCATGGCAACAATCGATCAATGTCACCTGTTGACAATATTGATGATTTCAATGGAAATTACGAGCATTTTCATGGCATGTTTTTAGTTTGCAGTCATAACAGCAACATGCAGTACTCACTTCCAGAGCGTGTTTCCATTGTGAAAACATATTGGAAGACAATTCATTGGTAACAACAGAACACGTTAGTGAGAGTGGAAAACATAGACCACTACTGAGTGCAGAGACTGTCACAAATGTGAACTCTCCCAACACATCGTTGCGTCGATTGAGTCAGGACACCAAAGAGCTGCGACTGTCTGCAATATCATATAAATGCTCGGATGGCCAGACATGAGCGTGAGGAAGTGAATGATACGAAATGCAAGCGAAATGGAAGACGATGGTGGAGCAATTGATGGAATGAGTGGAGGACATCGGAGGATCCGGAGAAAACCCGCACAGAAGCCGCTTCGCCCACCACAAATCCCACATGCGGGCGCTTGGGATCGAACCCGGGCGAGCGGTCTAATTACTCGGCACAAAGTACGTGATATCTTTACTCGCTTTGGGAAGACGTAGGTATGTATTTTGGGCATACCTGTCTCCCCGGCGTGGCGCACCGGTTTCTTATTCAAATGCAAATGAGCAAATAATTGAGTAATGTGTCGCGTGCCGCTGCATGCCCTCATGGAGCGTGGCCACTTTAGGCATTTAGGATGTGACGTCAGGTCAGCAGTTGACAATAGTCACAGCAGGATCCAAGTTCCTATATCTGAATAGAAGGAGGGATCACTGTAGCAGACTGAGCTGAGCATCAAAACACTCGCCTCTAGACTTTCTCTCACACAGGATGCTTAATCGTCGGCAAGGAAGTTGTAACAGTTAACCTTAGTCTCTCTTCCGCTCAACGGTCAGCTGCCTGGTACTATGCCAGGCTCCGATTATGAACTTTGCCCACACCGAGGCTATAAGTATCTGGGCGCAAGACCACAAGGGTGCGCATCGCAAAAAATAAAAGAATGCGATTAAGCATTAAAAAAAAAAAAAAAAATAATATGCACGAAGCAGCGGAGAATTTACACCAACAGGCACAAATTCTCGCAAATGGTTAAAAAGACTAAACAGTTTATCTCTATGGTTATCACTTACATAAAATTTATTCCGAGTGAAGAGACTATCGGCTACCCGCAGAAAATTCTAGATATGCAAGTTTTACTTTCTCTGCCATTTACATAGTAGGCAGAGACGGTATGTATTCCACCCAAAACTATGATACTGAGAATTCACAGGAAATACATGTTTTTGTGGTATCCTGGATTCAAAAAGAAAGCATTTTTCGAAAACCGTTTCTGTGTGTCTGTGAAAAGTATAAATCAAAAACTAAAAACCTAGAAGATTTTCAGAAGTCCACCACGCCCACACCAAACTACCGTTCACATTGCAAATTTTTATTTTCTCAGGAATAACGACTTAGATTAAAATGTCATGTGTTTAAGATCGTTTTACCACAAATAAAATGTATGCATATCTTTAATATTCTGTGGATTATTCTAACTGGCAAATATGAGATGGACAAAACGTACTACACAAATAAAAAGGTATATCTTGTTAAAACACACAATTTATGTCAATTGCAAATTTTGTGGGGTTAACCATTTCCGAGATATTTTATTACTGGTTTCAATGTTGTAATATTTAACATTTTTCCTCAAATGGGAAATAGTTATTACTTCTTCCTCCGGGACGAGAGAAGGACATTTCAAAACCATCACACGGCGATCGACATTTAAAAGATTTACTTATCGCTTTAGTTCATTTTTATTTCAATGTTCCTCTTGTAAATATAAAAAAAAAAAAAAAAAAATGTAATAAAACTATTTCTGCTAGTGTTTATTGATTAGCAAGAAGTAGATAGAAGAACAAGCTTTTGGTGTTGCAGCATAAGAAATGATGTGATCAGATTTTTTACTTTCTCTACACGTTTTAGTGTATAGAAAAGGTATTGTAATGCACTCAAAATTCGATACTGAGATTTTACCGGAAATATATATTTTGGGACCCCCTGAATAAAATAAGGCATTAAAAAAAGTTCAGTGTGTGTGTGTATGTGGACAGCATAGCTCAAAAACGAAAAGACCGTTAAACACTAAACTTAGTATTTAAGTTTGGTATCTTCCAACGATATGACACGAAGATTTTCAAAAAAAAATCCCATCACAAACTACCCTTTACATGGAAAATTTTTCGAAAATGTTGATTTTCTCAAAAATGTCTAAATATTTTCCTTAAAATACCTAGTGTATAAGATATTTCTATGTCAAATGAAATGGAACATATCTTGAATTTTCTGGGAATAGCCTCTGAAGACCTTTTCATTCTAGAAGACTTTTATGTAACTGGCCAACCGTAAGATATATACAAAAACTTACTACACAAAACAGTCTTTTTTTTTATTTTAGTTATTTATTTATTTTTTTAAGAGTTAACCGTTTTCGAGACCATTGGTTTACATTTTAAGCCACTTAATCTTTTCTCAAACGGGAAAGCATCTTTCTTCTCGTTTATCGTTTGTCAAGCAAAGAGACTGGAATTTCAATCGCTTCACATGACGACCGGCTTTTACAGGTTAAGACTATCGGTTTAGCCTGTGCGTTTTCTTATTTCCCTTCTACTTACAAGGAAACTAGTAATAAGAATAATTCTGCTTGTGTTTGTCTTGATTAGCATGGTGTATATAACAGATTAATGTTTTGAATAAAAGGTTTCTTTACCAGAGGACATCATGTGAATAGAACACAGATTTTTACCCTTCTACTTAAAAGGAAACAAGCACTAAGGGTAATTTCTGCTAACGTTTATCTCGATTATCATGAGGTAGAATAGAAGAATAAGTTTTTAACAATAATTTTCAAAGATATGTAGAGAAAGTTGTGTGAAATGAACACATCAGATTCCTTTTTAAAGTCACACACACACATATATAATCTTAAACCTATGGTATTTTAATCAAGGTAGTTTGGCATTTTTGTGCAAATAAAGTAATAATTCACTTTCAGGGATCCTTGAAAGATGTTGAACTTAAATATCAAATTAAGCATTTATTCCACTTTTCATCTCTCTCTCTCTCTGAAGACACACATGGACCTCCTTCTAAAACTCCCTTTTTTATTTAAGGGATCTCAAAACATGTCGACATTGAATTTTTAAATGAATGCAGTGAGTCCTCTACCATAACATAGAAGCATATAAACTGCTGGCAAGCGAACATATAGTTTTGTAAAGATATATAACACGAGAGCTTACCAACAAATACAATACACATTATGACGGCAATTAATCATAATCGAGGATTATTGCGCCAGCAACGCCATCTCTCGGTCTGCAGTGGAGGGGACCCCACCCTGTCCCCCGCGCCTGCGCACACGTCGGCGTTTAATTAAAATATTAATTCAATGCGCATTGCACTCAAAGCAAAAGTACTGCATTTTAATTACCTCTTTAATTGGATTTATTAATGAGTTTGAATTAACGAGCAACAGAACCGATGTTAAAACACAAACGGTCATCTTAATGTTAGTTTGCTGGCCTAACTAGACATGTATTCAAGTTACCTACCTCATTAACGGAAATAAAAAACAAATTAATGCCCGCAATTATGTATTTAATATTTCATTAAAAACTGCATCTGTTTCCATGTTAGGCAGTTTGCATAACTTTGCCAGGGCGCAACTAAATCTCATAATAGAGCTTTGCTGCAGATATTTTCAACATTAAACCGGTGGCTGTGGGCGAGATAGCGTTTTCAAATGCGCTGCCATGCTCTTAAATGTTCAGTTCTGTTTCCTTGAGTATTGTTTTGAGGGAATTAGCCCTTCCTTCGATTCACAATATGATTATGTTGTTACTTTTCAAACTGGTAGGGATAAAAATATTGGCGAGGCTTTTATGTTCTTGTACCGAAATTTAGTAGACGTTTCAAAGTTGGAAGCTCTACCTTTACATTTTAGAATTTTATACGATTTGTATGGTATATTTCCATAAAACGAATTAAATTGCAAAATTAGGCTTTTTAATTTAAGTTAAACACATTTTGCGTTGCTTAGAAGAATCCGTTTATTCAGCCGTCATCATGGGTTACGAATTATTATTGTAGGACATGACATTTTATTTATCCGATTACCCCCCCCCCCTTCACATTTATTGGCCTCCAGGGGTAACCAACCTATTTTGGCCATCAAGAGGTTAGAATGACTTAGATAATACACAAACACAAACACACCAACTCTGAACACCCATGCCCAGAGTGGGATTCGAACCCGAGACCATTTCGCGCAGAACGTCAACGCCTTACGCGCCAACGACCTTGGCTACCACAGTTTAAAAATATTTACTGACGTATTTCAAACTTCATTGAAATCGACTCAAATATGACTTCTGTCAACAACTTCAAACACAGAGTTGAAATGTTATATTGGAAGTGAATTAAGGGTAAACTTTAGGACTTTTAGGGCAGTTAATTAAGCAGCAATTTGATGGATTCTTCCCCCAGAGACTGGTGGGGTAGCTTATTTTGGCCCATACATACAAATATTGTGGTAAGATATACGAACCAAAAAAGGTCAACTAATCGTTTCTAAAAAGCTTCTGCATAATATCTGTAGGTGGCAGCATCTCCTTGATCGGAATGCCTGTTCTCAGTTAATGTGAAAACAGAGAAGCAAGTTATGAACCGAATTTGGCTTACTCTAACAATTGCTAAGTGCATTACCATTTATGGCGCCACGTTGTAATGAATATAGTATTGAATACACTTTCATACTATATAAACAGTTTTATGGTGGTATATTATGCTGTTTTTATTAGTAAAAATTCAAGAGAGCGCAAATAGATTTAAAGGTCAGAGGTATATTTACAAAGAGGACAAAATGGTAGGTATGCGCAAAAGTTGTCACAGATATGTTCATGAACTTTGTGTTGGTGTAAAAAGTAACATAAGATTCCTCATTTTCAGCGTCCAGAATGTGACAAGGCTTAAGTTAACTTTTGTGTACTATTTTTTGAATTTTTGGATCTGAATAAGCAAATTTGTCATTACTGAGACTCCATATGCCACATTTTTGTTCAGAATCTTCCTTATTATTCACATGATCACTACTGTCTAGTACCTCAAGTAAAATAATTTGAACTGGCCGTATTTGGAGCAATTTGTACTGTTTTAGAAAACCCAAAATAATTAATGTCATATTCCACTAAACTTTACATTTTCTTTTCCACAAGGTTATCAAAGTTTTAAATATTTCGCCTGGTAGATGTGAATTAACTTTGAATCGACCCTTAGCATGACCTTATTTGGCACGATGGGTGGGGCGGGGATTATGTTTGGTAAACATAGTACTTGCAATTTTACTTTCTGGCTATTTACAGCAGATGATGCTGCTTTCACAAAAAAATTCAACATCAGATTTAACCCTGAATAATTAGCATTTACATCACGTGAATAAAAAAAAGTATGAAGTTTTATATTCACATTGTTTTCTCTGCCCGTTTCCTCTTAAAGCTTCTATCCACATCACGTTAATCTAAACTTTTATAGAAACTCTTTTATTACACATTTCTATTAGTTACTATGTCTATAGGGGAATACACCAATCTAAATCGATACTCAAATCTTTTAAGAACTGGTTGCTATAAGATGGAATTGAAATTGGGCTCTCTTTACTTGAGCAGGAGCAAGAAAAACTATTAAGCCACCCCATTTAAATAATATTTAAAAATATAAGCATTTTAAATATAAAACCAATAACCAGGAATATTTCGAAAACATTTAGATTTCACCGGAAATAGATTTAGAGGTCCTGAGAATCCCCCATAAACAAATCGCGTGTATGATTGCAAACAGTAAAATTCAAAAACTATAAAAGTCGGTTTAATACCAAACTTAATATTAAGTTCATCTTATAAGGATCCAAATTTTCAAGAAAACTCTCCCACCCAAAATTAACCTTTATATGGAAAAATTGTCAAAAATTAAGAATTTCTTACAAAAAAAAAGGGGGGGGTATTTTCATGCCAAATGAAATATAGGTTAAAATACGTCATTTTTCCCCAAATAGAGTTTTTGTGTTATTTATTTTGTTTGTTATTTGTGGAGTTAACCATCTCCGAGACACTCCCTGTTATTGGTTTCAATTTCAAAATTCTTATACTATTCTCAAATGTTACGTTATTAGTTTTTCTTTCTCCTGTTCAAGCTAAGAGAACAGAATTTCCAAAATTTCCATGTCATTACATAGCGACCTACTCTGAAAATATTTTGACTATCGCTTTAGCCTACTGTATTCCCTTATACCCGTGTATCTACAAAGAAATATTTAATAAAAGTGTCTCTGCAAATGTTCAGCTCAATATGCAGAATAGGTAGAGAAACGCAAGTGAGTGTAATACCTCTAAACGTTTCTTCGTGTGCATGCGATACCTACGTGATATGTGCTAATGACACGATTTTTTCTGCAACAAACAATCCTTACAAGCCGTCCTACTCGAGATAAACACTATCAGATAGGTGATATCATTATTATACAATTCACTAGACTAATGCAATATAAAAATCTTTTAAGCCATTCGTTATATGACATTCAAGTTCGTTTTTCTTTGCGTGGCCGCGAGTAAAAAAATCTGACTTTCTTTACACCTGTAACAAATTATTCTTCTGTCCACTTCATGCTAATCGAGATAAACACGAGCCAGGAGGAGCCAGGAGCAGGAACTAGTCGCCCGAGTGTACTCGGGCGGGGGCAAATCACCACGGTACCTATCCGCTTTTCTTGCGGATTTACCCGTGTGATATAAAAGATGTTAAACATGAGCAGAAACGCTCTTATTACTTAGTTCCTTGTAAGTAGAAGGGAAATAAGGGAACATGCTGGGTAACACCCAGAAACACCATCGTCCTCCGTGGTGTAATGGTTTTCATGCTAACCTCATATACCCAAACCCGGCGGAGGACGATGGATTTTTTCGGACGTAAAAATCCTTAGCATGGTTTCCTTCGGAAGGGAAGTAAAGCCGTTGGTCCCGTGTCGTAGATTTACGGCACGTAAAAGAACCTCAAGCCTGATAGAGAGGCCTCTGAGCAAAATTAAGCGGTCTTTCACGCTCAGTATAGAATGGGACGGTGAGAACCACAGCAGTTAAAGAGCGTCCATAAATAAAATGCCATTTATATTTCTACCGAGAGACACGTGTTTTAAAATGTGGTTGCTATGGGATTGAAATTCGTTTATTTTTGCAGCCAGAAGTTGACAAGTTCCTGTATGAGAAATCCTCGATGTTGAAATTTTACCGGAAATGTGTGTTTTGAAGTTTACTTAGCCCAAAAGAAAAACATTTTTGAAACTGGTCCGTGGATAACTCAATACGAAAAATGGGTTAAATACCACACTCGATATTCAAATTCAGCATTTTCCATGGATGCGACAAGATTTTCAAGAACATATCCTCACCCCAAACTACCGTTTAATTGAAAAAAAAAAAAAATCAAATATTTTTATTTTCTCAAATATGACAACGATTTTTGGTTAAAACACGGTATGTTAAAGATATACATGACAAAATATATGTCTTAAAATTTCTGGAAATAACCTCTGAAGACCTGTTCATTCAGAATGAATTTTAGATAACTGGCAAGCTGTAAGGGGTATATAAAAAGTTATTACACAGTGTAGATATACTAGCATACAATAGTATTACACATACACCGCGTGCGCGTTAACGATTTCCCTGTTATTGGTTTCAATTTTAAAATACTTAGTTTCTCACACAGGATGTTCTCATCAGTTTCGTCTCTCTTTTGGTTTACTCCTGGCAATGGACAGAGAATCGAACGCAATGTAAATCGCAAAAGTTTGATTATCGCTTTAGCTTAGTGTGTTTCCTGAGACGGATTGTCGCTCAGGTGAATAAGTGCATAGCATATATCTTATTTGATTAAATTGCTTAGGTTAATTAGTAAGTAAGATATCATGTATTTACTGTATATTGGATGTTCAGAGAGATTGTTCCTGGAAAGCGTTCCAAACTTCAGCCTGAGAGTTCTCAAGCGACGAATTCAGTTGTTTATGTTATTTCTTTGTATATTGCAGGAGGGGAAAGACGCTATTGTGTGGTCACGTCTCCGCAAGAGAAAGTGAAGGCGACATATAAACCGGGGAACCACGAGGAAATTTAAGTCAAGAATCACGTGAAAGACGCATTGACCAATTAGAATTAATCACGTCACGGCAGAAGCGCACCCCAAGCCACTTTCGGCGCCAAAAATGGGCCAATGAGATTACAAGTTGAGAGTTTTGCGCGTGGGTAGAATTTGCTATAAATGTAGAGTATTCGCCGCAATTTCCTCCTAGCTTCTTTCCTTGTACATATCCTAGACCCCCCTCCCCCCCCCCCAAAAAAATCAGGCAGTCGGAATGTAACTACACGAGGAATCTGTGACGCCCAAAACAAGAATACGCAAAGTTACTATAGTGATTCACGCAGTTGGAATGTTAAGTATAAGCAGAATCTGTGATGCCCGAAACAAGAAACCTCGTATAGTAAAACTATTACAGTGATTCACACAGTTGAAATAAATGTCACGCGTAACCTGCGAGCGACGCCGGAAACAAGGAAGCCACGGCTACAATTATTCTGCACGTAACAGTTGTACTCGTCGCCGCGTAAAGTTTAGTTACCTTTATGCGCGTAAAGCCCTCGTTCGAGGGAAATTATCGGAACTCAATCGCGCCAGGAACATTCTCGGGAACGCTTGTGAAGAGAAATAAACCTTGACTGAACGAAAAGTGCCGACGTTATTTTAAGTTAATCCCCGTACCACTCCCTGGAGATCACCGTAGATAAATACCTGAACTAGATATAAATAGGTCTCAATTGCTCGTCACTGAGTCCACCAATAGCCGAGGAGCATCGAGAACCGACTTTAGCAGCTGCAACACCGGAGAGGACCAGTCGTCGCTGCGCAGCCCAACACCACCAGGTACGTCACCAGTTCCCGCCTCATTCCTTATTTCCCTTCTATTTATAAGATTAATCTAAATCATTTGTTTGTTAACGTCGCTGTCAACTACCATGATCATATCAACGCCGTCGATGTGCCGGAACTTCATCCCACACGTGAGTAAATCTACTGACATGGGACTGTAACTTTCAAGCACATTTAAAAACCATCAGTCTGGGCCGGTTTTGAGCCCGCAACCCTGGGATCAGAATGCCAGCACCTAACCAAATGAGTCACCGAGACCGACTCTATTTATAAGGAACTAAATCCTTTTCTGTTAAGGACATGTATGATAGTTTGAAATTCCAAACTAAAAATTCTAGTTTTTTTTTTTTTTTTAAATATAATTTATACCTCACTTGTAATATAGTGCAAATTTCATTAATTTTGCTCTTAACATTTTGGTAGTTATGGTCAAATATGTTTATGTTTTTGTCAGGTCACTATAAAAGTCCCTTGCAACAAAAAAATAAACTTTTAGTCTAATATTTTAACCTTAGCTTGACAATACATCCACTTTTTTTTAATTTGTCCTGGGTTTCTCTGTCTCCTTTGATTTAGCCTTAAAAATATTTTAAAGTTATGAATGTGCTGTTTTCTCAAAAAATATAATAATTTTTATGTTTGAAAATTGAAAACGTACTTAAATATATCTGACAGTAAAACCTAGGGCAATTCTCATTCATTATACCTCTGTGAACACGTACAGCAAATTTTATTTGTGTAACAGAAAAACTGATCCGCAAGGAACATTCTACAGAAAGAAAAATGCTGAAAATAACCACTACTTTGCATGATGCAAATGAGATCTCGTCGAACTGAATTTTTGTAAAGGAATTAAAAAATGGTGCCTGTGGCCAATTACACCTTTTTTATGTTCAGGAATGTTTAAATTGTTTTATGGAATTAAAATAAGTCGATTTTTTGGGCTTTTTCATGAAATCTCAGTCATAAACTTATTTCGATTAACATGATGTAGGTAAAATAATGTTTCGCAAGAATAGTCTATTCTCTAGACAAATGATTCATTAGAATGTTTTCTAAGTTAAATTTGCTTTTTTTCCTAATTTAAAGTAGCATTTTTTTTTTTTTTTTTTGAAAAGCCACTTATGTAAATATGATGTTCCACAGTTTTAGCGTTTTAATTTTACAATGTGCATAACTTCAATGACGATGCTCATGTGTTTATCCAAATAAAATCCGCCTTATATTCGCATAACTTTATCCTGGAACAAACTATTCTTACAGAATATGCCTCAACTAGTTTTATTGCGCATTTTCTTCTAGGTACACGTGGTATAAGGGAATGCAACAGGCTGAAGAATAGTCAAATCCTTTACGAGCCTCGCTATGTGTGGTACTGAAATATTGGAATTGTTCTTTTTGCACTCGCCGTTTGAGAAAAGTTCAAGAATTGGAACATTTAAACCAATGACAAGGAATACCTCGGAAATGGTTCTCTACAAAAAATGGCATTTGCCATTAAGTTGTGTCATTTAACTAGTTCTACACTTTTTGCGTAGTAAGATTCTGGTATCTGTTGCGGCTCACCAGGTACGCAGAAGTAATCCAGAATTAAGGCTATCTACCCAAAATAGTCACGCAATACATTTAATGTGTCAAAAATGTATTGAACACATGGCACTTCAAATCAAAATCGTTAGGCCCAGTTTTGAGAAAAAATATATATTTTTTTTTTCCAATGTAAAGGACAGTTTGGTCTGAGAGAATTTTCTTGAAAATCTTCGTGTCGCATCCTTGAAAGATTCCGAAAAAATATCAAGTTCCTATTTTAACATAGTTTCTTTTTGACTTACGCTATTTGTGGACGGGCACTCACAAAAACTGGTGAAATCTCGACAGCTAATTTTTAGGTAGATTACAATACTTCCGCTTACTTTGTGTGAATGAAACCCACCAAATTTTGCTGAGTCATTCATTTCGTAATTACACAGAGTATGGAGTCTAATAAGCTACAAAACTCCTACTGATTTTGGTAACAATCTCTACGGTTAAGAATTCTACGAGGGCGATCCAGAAAGTAACGAGCGTTTTGGTACAACTAAATAATAACGAAAATAATAACGAAAGCTATGAACACAGTACCTTACTCTATTTCTCAACGTAATGTTATTATTATCAAGGTATTAATTGTCATGTGGTACCGGTTTTTCAATGTCTATGATACACTCTTCCACCCGGTGGAGGACGATGGATTTTTTCGGGCGTAAAAATCCTTAGCATGGCTTCCTTCGGAAGGGAAGTAAAGCCGTTGGTCCCATGTCGTAAAAGAACCTCAAGCCTGACGGAGAGGCCTCTGAGCCAAATTAAGGTGTCTTTCACGCCCAATATATAATAGGACGTTGTGAACCACAGCAGTTAAACAGCGTCCATAACTAACACCCATTTACATTACCGCTAAACATCTGAGGTTTTCACCGGTTGCGAAAGCCTTTCCGCACAAAAAGTCATATATGGTGACCAAAGTGAAATACTGAGTTCTTTCATGATTTGTTTTCAATTCCTTCATAACGACTGATGAACTTCCACTCTGGTCTTTGTCGTACACTCTGGTTCTTCCTTGATTACTCGTAAATTATACGTTATTTCCTCACTGAAGACTCATTTATTGCATTATCGCAATGTACTTGTGTTATTTCCCTATAAAATTCGATTGTCCGAACAATTTGTGCATTAAAAAAAACAACAAAACGTTCAAATTCCTTGGCGGTAGAAAAGTATAACATCGGCATTGAAAAACTGGTACCTCGTGACAAATATCTTGACAGAATGGAGATTACGTTGAGAAATAAAATAACTTTGCAAATAAAAGTTTCGTTATTTAGTTATGCAAAATAGTTCGTTACTTTCTGAATGACGCTAGGTTTACTTATCAAAGTGACCACTTTGCTAGTCAAGTTTGAGAGGATTAGCTCTGCCACCTGCAAGCGACAAGCAAGAAAGGGAAAAAAGGCATGTTATGTTGAGAGCGGATCAACCCATATTTCACGGCCACAAACCTCCACACCCCTCCCTCCACTTCCCCCCACTGGTGACCCCGCGCCGTGACCTGCCTCATCACACACACCCGAATTGTAATCCGTCGCACTCTTCAGGAATACTGGTGCATCTCATGAACACGTGCCCAGGAACTGGTTGTGTTGGGCACAACGGAACAGGTGCACTAAACCTCGGGGGTAAGTGTTTTTCAAAACAAACTTGTCCTTGTAGAGATGTCCATTTCACAGACCGATTCATCCGGTTCAATGATATAATTTTTACTTTCCCTACACAGTGTATAGAGGAGGTATTGTACTACGCCCAAAAATTCGAAACCGAGGTTTCACCGGGAATGCGTGTTTTCAGACTCCCTGAATCCAAAAAGAAAAAACATTTTTAGAAAAAGGTAAAGGTGTGTGTGTGTGTGTGTGTGTGTGTGTGTGTGTGTGTGTGTGGACAGCATAGCTAAAAAACGAAAATTCCGTTAAATACCAAACTTGGTATTTCAGTTCAGTATCTTCCAAGGATGCGACACGATGATTTTCAAGAAAATCCCCCCACACCAACTACTCTTTACATGGAAAAAAAATTCGAAAATTTGAATTTCTCAAATATGACAAATGGTTTTGATTAAAATCTCTTATATTGAACATAGTTATTTACATGACAAATAAAATGTATATCTTAAATTTTCTAGGAATAGCCTATAAAGACCTCTTTATTCTGGGTGAATTTTGGATTACTATAAACTGTAAGAGATATACAAAATCTTACTACAGAAAAAATGCAGAGCTCTTTAAAACACAGAATTTATGCCATATACATTTTTCCCTGGAGTTGACTGCTTTCGAAATATTCCTTTCAGTTTTAAAATGCTTTACTTTTTACTTTCTATAAACGTACTATGTACATAGTGTACAGAGAAGGCATTGTAATGCACCCAAAAATTCGAAATATGTTTTGAGACCCCCTGAATAAAATAATATGATGTAATCCATTCACACGACTTTTCTCTATATCTCTGCAACACATTTTTGTTAAAAAGTTTATGCTTCTATTTACTTCATGCTAAGTGAGAAAAAATTAGCAAAAATAGTCTTATTACTTGCTTCCCTGTAAGTAGAAGCGAAATAAGGGAGTAACAGGTTAAAGTGATAGTAAAAGATGGTTGCTCTGTGAATGACGTTCCTTTGTTTGTATGGACAGGACTTGACAAATTCCTGTATGAGAAAAGTATAAGTTTTTTAAGGCTGAAACAAAAACAAGGAATATATAAAAAAACGATCAACTCCACGAAAAAAATGTGTATGACATAAATTGTGTGCTTTAATGTGCTCTACATTTTTTGTGTGACAAGTTTTTGTCTATCGCTTACTGTTTACCAGTTACATAAAATTCCGTAAAATTCATCCAGAATAAAGTAGTCTTCAGAAGCTATTCCCAGAAAATTCAAGATATACATATTATTTGTCAAGTATATATCTTTAATATATGATATTTTAATCAAAATCGTTAGCCACTTTTTAGAAAGTCAAAATTTTCGACATTTTTTCCATGTGAAGGGTAGTTAGGGATGGGGGGATTTTCTTGAAAATCTTCGTGTCGAATCATTGGAAGATACTGAACTTAAATATCAATTTTGGTTTTTAACGGTCTTTTCGTTTTTGAGTTATGCTGCCCACAGACACACACACATGGACATTTTTCTAAAAATGCTTTTTTTTGGATTCAGGTGGTCTCAAAGCATGCATTTCCTGTGAAATCTCTGTATCGAATTTTTGGGTACAATGCAATGCCTTTTCTATACACTATGTGCATAGTACGTATAGAGAAAGTAAAAAAAGCATTTTTTAGAAAACTGTCCGTGTGCATGTGTGTGTGTGTGTGGCTGGGCAGCGTAGCTCAAAAACGAAAAGTCCGTTAAATACCAAAACTTGTATATAAGTTCTTTATCTTCGAAGGATGTGACAATCCCCCCCATCCCCAACTACCCTTCCTTAACAATGCCAAATTTTCGAAAATGATGCTTTCCTCAAAAATCGCTCTAACGGTTTTGATTAAAATGTCATATATTAAAAATATTTACATGACAAATAAAATGTATATCCTGAATTTTCTGGGAATAGCCTCTGTAGACATCTTTTGTCTGGATGAATTTTGCATAACTGGTAAACCGTATGAGATAGACAAAAACCTACTGAATAGAAAATGTAGAGCCCGTTTACACACAATTTATGTTACATACATTTTTTTCGTGGAGATGATCGTTTTTGAGATATTCCTTATTATTGGTTTCAGCAATACATTTCTCAACTCCTATCCATAGAAACAAAAGAAATTCTATCACATAACAACCAGCTTTTGATTATCACTTTAACCTATGGTACTCCCTTATTTCCTTTCTACTTACATGGAAGCAAGAAATAAGGCAATTTTTGGTAATTTTTCTCAGTTAGCATGAAGTAAATAAAAGAATAAGTTTGAAGAGATGTTGAGTCATGTGAATGGAACACATCAGATTTCCACTGAGGAATTATCTGGAAGACAAATCGTTAGAACAGCAATGCTTGTTCAGCTAGATTCCAGCAACTGGCTGAAATAAATGCGTGTTGTAGACAAACTTATAGAATGGGAGACAGCTTGACTGGCACAGGCTCCATTCAGCGAGCTGGTCATCAGCCGATCAATCATCGCTGAATTGCTAGATGAGCGATAACAGCCCTTTCCTAAAGATTTCTCAAGAGGAACCTTGTCCATTTGACTTGCTCAACAAACACGTTTTTATATTTTCACTTTAAAACGACTGTGAAGCAACAGAAAAAAAAAAAATCTTCTAAATAGGAATTTCATATTCCTTTTTGATTCCATGATAGCTCTGTGCAACATACCTGCACGAGTTGCCCGTGTCAGAAATTATGAATGAACAGTTCTATTTGTTTGGAGCACATTCGGTAAAGACTCGTGGATCATAGCGACCACAACTAAAACAGAGTTTAAATATTTGCCCTTGATCTATATTGCCTCGCTGAACGAAGAGCCCGACAACAGCTACTAGTGTATCATTACAAGACACCAGGGTATAATCTCTCTCACACTCTCGGCCTAACCGTATAATGACATAATTATACACACGCAAATGGACAGAAGCACTTCTGACTTTGCCGCTACGAATCAACTAATCTAACGTGACACGATAAACCGTACCTAAGTGTTTTTCCCAAACAGGTTCCTGTACACGCTTACAGTATGGAGCTGAGGCTACAGATATCCATAAGTGTGTGGGGTTAGTGCCACTTCAACAATTCCTCCCATTATTGCACGTGCACAGTAATGAAGAAACTTCGCAAATAATGAGGCAGTCGAGAAATCGTTTCTTTCGACTCCGTGCCGCAACGGACTACACCAAGACCTATCCCAGAGCCTTCAAAGAAAAGAGACGGCAAGCTCAGATGCGGTTTGCGAGTCTCAACTAGGGATGGCGTTTGTAACATCATTGTTTATGCATTTTTCTTTCACACTGGACATAATAGAATCATATTTGACAATTTAAAGTAGTCGAGCCAATTTCAAGTTTTAATTGCATACGGATATTTCGAATCCACCGCTCATTTTGGTTAACTTGTAAATAGTTCAAAATAATCCTACGTACTAGTTTTTTTACAAATGTTGGTACATTCACTTGGTGAAACATCAACAAATTTGTAAATAACACAACTTTGTGTTATAGAAGAGATGTTTTTCTTTGATAGCAAAGTTTTACATCAGCTATTAGCAGCATTGGCATCCCGCTCAAACTGTGAGTTTTTCAAAGTACTGCGAAGTTGTGCTTGAAAAGTTAGGTTCCATTTTTTTTTTTAATGTTTAAAAGCAATTTCTGAACAAGTACACTTTTTATACAAATGCCCCATTATGTCAGAAACTAACTGACATTAAGGGCTGAAAATTGAACCACACATTTGCACCTAAATAGGCTTTATTTTAACTAAAAAGTTATTATGAATATAGATTAGTTGTTTTTAAATTAAAATATCATTTTTCAATAACATTTTTAAGATCTTTGTTCAAAAAGCATAACTTTCCTTCTAATGAACAGAAAAGTATGCTGTCAACAGTACAGGTATTGCTTAATATACCTTGACAAATTTAACTCATTACCTTAAATAGTTACCGAGATAATGTCCCAAGCTTTAACAAATACCGACACACGCACTGACCTGAAATCTCGTTTAGAATTTTTGGGTGGAGTGCAGCAGATTTTCTTAGTGTTGTATTCATTTAGCTGAAACCTTTGTTTAGGTATGTCTTGCGTAAGCAATGAACCACTTAAACGTTTCTAATTTCTAGGATATTGAGCTTCACAAGTATGTTACTGACTTATTACAAATACTCCATATGCATGCAATTTAAAAAAACATATTTTTTTGTTTTAAGTTCTCATAGCTGATCGTAGAGAATTAGTCATACAATATTGCTTTTCTTTGGATTTAGTATGAAAGAATGTAAACTTTGAAAGCCTTATAATAGAGCATTACGTGTTTTACTGCCCACCTTTTTACTGAAAAATCAACTCAAATCTCTTTGGAAAAAAAAAAATTATGTATTTTTTTAAAATCCGATTATTTGCATTGTTCATAGAACATTTCAGAATTTGGAGAAAACTCCAAGCTCATACGTCGAAAAGGTGGCAAGGAAAAAATCTGATGTGCTACATTCACATAATTTTTCTCTTCCTATACTGTGGCACAAAAGCTAATTCCTCTTTCTACTTGCTTATCAAGATAAACATTAAAGAAATTATTTTATTTGTATACGACACCCTTATACAAGGGGAACAAGGAAACAAGATACGCTAAAGTCAATTATCAAATCTTTAAAAGCCAGTCGCTATGAGATAGTATTGAAATTCGTTCTCCCAGCTTGACAAGGATGAAATATAAATAACGACTTCCCATTTAAAAAAGGTATTATACAATTTAAACCTATGAAAAGCAGTATCTCGGAAATGGTTAGGTACACAAAAAATGTATGTGTAAAAAATTGTGTTTTGACGAGTTTTACATTTCTGTGCAATATGTCGCCCTCCGTGGTGTAATGGTTACCATGCTAACTTCATATACTCAAGGTCGCGGGTTCAAACCCGGCGGAGGACGATGGATTTTTTCGGGTGTAAAATCCATAGCTTGGCTTCCTTCGGAAGGGAAGTAAAGTAAAGCCGTTGGTCCCGCGTCGTAGATTTACGGCACGTAAAAGAACCTCAAGTCTAATAGAGAGGCCTCTGAGCAAAATTAAGCGGTCGTTCACGCCCAATTTAGAATGGGACGGTGAGAACCACAGTATCCATAAATAACATGCCATTTACATTTTTCTGTGCAATATTTTTGTATCTATCTCTTATGGTTTACCGGTTAAGAAAGTCATTCGGAAGAAGAGCACTTCTTTGACTATTCCCATAAAATACAAGATGTAAAATTTATTTGTCTGTGTTATACTGTACTTTAATCAAAATCCTTAAGGGGAGTTGGTCGTTATCAGTGTCAAAAAATGAAAAAAAATTTTATTTGTTTATATGAAAGAGCATACTTTCCTGAACATTTTGATATATGATATGTATGTGTTGCATTATTATTAAGCACTTTTAAATGCCTGGATTTAAATCGCTACGTGCGTTCCATGTTTGAATGCCACGCCCACTCCAGCTCAAGATATGTTTCCGTATGGGTAAGAGGCTTTTTATTTGTATGTTTTGTTGCTGGGAAGCTTATTCTTTTGCTGTTGGCAGCACTGAACTAATATCATACCATGTGTGTTTTGTTGCTGTGATCTTTTGCTGGTGGCAGCACTGAACTATGATCTCTTTTCTTGTATGTAAGCAAGGGAAATCTGTCTACTAGCTGGTGCAGAAAAGGAATTTTGTATAACAGTGTTAGTTTTGGAGGTCTTTGAGTATATTTTCAAATTTAAATATGGGAAGAAATACCTCATTCAATCGTAAACGTAAATTTAGAGGTAACCAACACAAGAAGCTGAACAACATTACAGTAAAAGGTGGCACATCTTCACCTAACCTCCAATCCCCTGCAAGTTCAAGTGCCTCAAGAAAGAAGCTGTCTGATTTATTCAATGTTAGTGATGATGTTAATGATATGCCAGCTTCAAGTGCTACAAATAGTGTAAATATAATTATTGACTTGTCCATATTATCTTTATTTATAAACAAAAGTGTTTCTTGTTCAAGTTGTAATGCTGTAAATAGTGTACAAATAACTGAGGAACAGCGAAGCAGAAGAGGTTTGTCAACTAAACTAAAGTTAGAATGTAAATATTGTAACCACAGCAATTATACAATGACATCACCAGTAAATACAAGAAAAGTCTCCTCTGTAAATCTTAGATTTGCTTATGCCATGAGGTGTATTGGAAAAGGTAAACTGGCAGCTCGTACCTTTTGTGCTCTTATGGACCTACCACCACCTGCCAGTAAATTTGATGTGTATAACAAAGCTATATATGACAGTGTAAAAGAGGTTGCTGAGGGTTCAATGTGGAATGCTGCTAAAGAAGTCAAGGAATTAGAAGGTAGTCCTGACACAACAATTGTCATAGATGGATCATGGCAGAAGAGAGGTTTCTCATCACTGCATGGTGTTGTGACTGGAACCTCGCTGCTCACAGGAAAAGTGCTAGATGTAGCAACATATAGCAAGTACTGTGCAGGATGCACTAGGAATAATGACCATGCCTGCCTCAAAAATTTTGATGGCTACAGTGGAGGGATGGAGGTTGCAGGTGCAGTTGAAATTTGCTCAAGATCTGAGCTTACCAGAGGCCTGCGCTATGTGCAATATTTGGGTGATGGTGATTCCAAGGGGTATCATGCAGTGTCTAAGGCAAAGCCCTATGGTAGTGAAGTGGAAGTTACCAAAATTGAATGTGTAGGCCATGTTCAAAAGAGAATGGGTCGATTTCTACTGGAATTATGCAAATCTTTGAAAGGGCAGAAATTAGATGATGGTAAGCCAATTGGTGGACGAGGTCGGCTTACCAAATCAGAAATTGAGCAGTTACAAAACTACTATGGAATGGCAATTAGAAATAATTGCAATAATCTAAAAGAAATGCAGAAAGCTGTATGGGCTTCTTTTTTTCACAAATGCTCTACTGATGAGAACCCTTCCCATGGTCTCTGTCCACCAGGAGTTGAATCATGGTGTGGTTATCAGCGATCACTTATAACTGGAGCTGAATATGTACATAAACATTCCTTGCCAAATGCTGTGATTGAAAAAATCAAGCCCATTTAAAGGAAGCTTTCAGATGAAGAACTACTAAGAAAATGTCTACATGGCAAGACTCAAAACCAGAACGAGTCTTTCAACAGCTGCATCTGGCAAAGGATACCAAAAAATGTATTTGTTGGAGCAAAAACAATTAAAATTGGTGTTTTCGACTCAGTAATATGTTTTAATGATGGGTGCTACAAGAGAATCCATGTAATGAAAGCAATGGACATTGAACCAGGAGAAAACATGAAGAAAGCACTGCGAGCATTAGACCTGGACCGTGTTGCTAAGGCTGATAAAGCTATGGAGGAGATGTCCAAAGAAGCCAGAGTGAAGAAGAGAGGGCTAAAAAGGAAGAGAGAAGATAAGGAAGCCCAGGAGGGAGACAGTTACAGTCCTGGAGCATTCTAAAATTAAAAAAGTAAGGTTAGAGAATGTATGCTATTTTCTTTTTGCTCTCCTGAAAAATCACATTTTTTACACTTCTTGTACCATTTCCTCTCAAACCATTCAAGCTAACAGCCTGAAACTTTCAGGATTACTGTATGAATGTATGATAAAACTCCCTTGCCAGTATTATAGAATTACTTAGGAATTTGAGGAAATTGCTGTATTTTTCATGGTAAAAATAAATTGGTTTTTTTTAGTAATAAAGTTTTTATGCAACTTTACCCAGTAATACTGAATATATTTCAATAATTGTGGTAGGGTAGGTTTAGGTATCCCTTTTTAGTAAATTCCCAAAGTTTCACAGAAATCTAAGCAATAAAACTGGAATAAAGGGTACATATATCAAGATAAACAATGACAAAACTAAAATATCTATTGCATCTTTAAAAGTCATTTTATAGCAAATAGTGAGTAATACAACAGCCCCTATAGGCTTATTTTAAACTCAAGAATTTACTAACACAGCACAAAAAATTTGAAAAAGATCTGACTGATAACATCTGATTTATGGCTTCTTGAACATATACAATTTTCCCTAACTTTTAGAATGCGATAACAACCAACTCCCCTTAAGAACCATTTGTCAGAAAATCAACATTTCGAAACATATTCCGTGTAACGGGTAGTTCGGATTCGGACACTTTCTTGAAAATCTCCGTGTCGCATTCTTGGAATATGCTGAACTTCAATATCAAGTTAGATGTTGAAGCGACTGTTCCTTTTGAGTCATGTTCGCAGACATACGGACACACATGAGCTTTTTCTAAAGATGTTTTCTTTGTTACTTTCTCTACACGTACTATGTACATAGTGTATAGAGAAGGTATTGTATTGCACCCAAAAATTCAATACCAAATTTCACCAGAAATACACGTTTTGGGCCCCCCTGGGCCCAAAAAGTATGTTAGAAAAAGGTCTGTGTGCGTATGTATGAGTGGACAACATAACTGAAAAAACTAAAAGATCGTTAAATACCAAACTTGGTATTTAAGTTATTATCTTCTAAAGATGCGACATGAAGATTTTCAAGAAAATCCCTCCACCCTAAACTACCCTTTACATAGAAAAACGTATACTTTGAATTTTCTGAGAATAGCCTTGAAGTGCACTTTATTCTGGTTGATTTTTGCAGACTTTTGCCTAACGATTAAACCATAACAGAGAGACAAAATCTTAAGGCACAAAACTGTAAATCTCTTTAAAACACAATTCATGCCATATGCATTTTTGTTCTAGAGCTGAGCGTTTCCAAGATATTCCTTGTTATTGCTTTCGATTTTAAAATACTTATACTTTTCTCAGATAGAAAGTGTCCGTTTTTCTTTTGTTCTACCCCTGGTCAAGCAAAGAAGCCAATTTCAATGACTATCGCATAACAATAGTTTTTAAAGCATTTGACTATCGCTAAAGCATAGCACATTCCTTTAGTTCTCTTCTACTTATAAGGAACTAATAAGACCGTTCCTGCTAATGTTTGTCTCGATTAGCATGGTGTAGAAAGAAGAACTCTTTTTTAAGAAGTCTATAGAACAAACAGAGAAACTCATGTGAATGTAACAGTTTTTTTATTCAGGCAGCCCTAAAACGTGTACTTCCAGTGAAACCTCAGTATAGAATTTTAGATGGATGCAATACCTTCTCTGGCTACTATGTAAACTGCACCCGGCAGAAAAAGTTCCATAGAAAAAGTAAAAATCTATTTTATATAGCTTTCTGTCAATTTGGCGGAAACATTTACGTACACAATGCATTACTTAAAATTGTGTTTCCACATATTTTAGTTTCTGAGATATGGAGCTTCAAACACGAATACTGACTTGGTTTTTGCTTAGAAGTCAGCAGCTCGGAAAACTTTTTCAATTTAAAAATGCATGACATGTTTATCATCCGATTTGTTTAAATGTACATAAAATATTTCAAAATTAGTTTTACAATTCCAAAGGTGCTGGAAAGAAAGACTACAACATTTACCATTCCAGATTATGTTTTAAAACACAATATCGACAGTAAAATCAAATTCGAAACTACACATTTAGAGACCATTTTCTCAAGGCTAATGTTGTTTTACTAACCGTGCTGTGTGATGGTGAATATAAAACATTTAATTGCAAGGTGCTAGCAGTAAATCAACACGTTAACACCTTTCGCTTTCCAGCTCAATGACCTAATTTCCATATGCTGCGGTATCACATCAGATATTTTACCTTTAGGCATCACAAAACTTTCGTCTCTACCATCTTCCTCGAACTGGGTTACATTTATATTCATTAGTGTTATAAATTACGTAAAATATTACCCAGAGTAAATGTGATGCCGTTAAAGAATAAATAATGCATAAAGCCAGCTCCGTTCACCGCCGATAATATCAAGGATCGTATACTCGAATCTCGCAAGGGGCATCAAACTTTCGACGTCAACCTCACAAATAACCTTGTAGAAGAGGATCGTTAGCCAGCCTAACATTTTCCTTAACAAACGGAATATCCAATGGCGTTATTGCTTCACTTTTAGCCTTATCGCAAGAGCTGCCAATAAACTGTCACACACCAAAACAAAACGGTGTGGCCGCATGTTTCTCTGTCGCTACCCACCCAACGCTACACGTTTGAAGTCCTCTGTACATTTCCTTTGTCTGCGAACAGAGTTAAAAACAAAAAGTGGAATAAATACCAAACTTTAGGTCTGGCAATAAGAGAACATTTGCAATAATTCCTCCAGCAAACAGCAATATATTCCTACCTTTATGAAAACAGCTATATATTCCGAATGTTATGAAAACACCTTATGAATAACTTGTCAGGCTAAAACATTCAATGCCATAGCCGGGATTTGAACTACGGATCTCCCGGTATTTAGTCGTTGCTCTATCACTGAGCTACAATGACAATATGCCGGAAATGGCGTGTTATTTATGGACGCTCTTAACTCCTGTGGTTCTCAGGGTCCCTTTCTAAATTGGGCGTGAAAGAGCGCTTAATTTTGCTCAGATGCCTCTCTTTCAGGCTTGAGGTTCTTTTACGTGCCATAAATCTACGACACGGGACCAACGGCTCTACTTCCCTTCCGAAGGAAGCCATGCTAAGGATTTTTACGCCCAAAAAAAATCCATCGTCCTCCGCCGGATTTGATCCCGCGACCTAGGGTATATGAAGTTAGCATGGTAACCATTACACTACGGAGGGTGACAACACAATACACCGGAATATCATTAAACTCAATTGACTCGCATGTTTCCCAGTAAACCACAAGGTGATCTCAAATTATTTAGAGATGACAACCCAATGGCGGCTTACAATGTTGTAAATACTTGAAATCCCGGGCTACATATATCCTATGAAGTTCTTTTTTTTTTTTTTTTTTGTAACTGAAAAAGAAAAAATACTGCAAAATTAAATTGTGCACTTGTAGCAGTAAGCATTTCCGATATAAGTTTGGGAGTACACGATTGACTGCCTCTCTGGCCGAGTGGCCAATGTGCAATTGGCTTGCCAACCCAGAGGTCACAATTTCCAAATCTGCCTGCGGCGGGGAAATTTTTATTTAATTAGAACTATTCAGTACCTTCTTCAGGGTCTGGAAGTGAATAATTATGTATTTCAGGATAAAACAACCGTTAAATAAAATGGAACTCGTTTTTAAAAATAAGCCCAAGATATTACCATGGAGGTAAAATGTGCTAAACGAAACAGTTTATTTTCTCTATCCTTTGTATCAGCTGTCACTAACAAAAACCTACTTTTCCAACGGATTCCTGAAGCCAGAGGGTACATGGTAAAACCTGATATGTTCTATTCACAAGACTATCTCTGCAACAAATTATTGTTATAAAGCTTATTCTTCTATCTACATGATAAATGAGATAAACATTTGCAGAAAGAGTTCCCTCTAAGTAGAAGGTAAAAAATCTAATGTGTTCCATTCACATGTTCTCTAGCTGTTCGGTAAATCAAAACATAATTTGTTATCCACATCATGCTAATCAAGATAAACATAAGCAGAATTAGTCTTATTGCTAACTGCCTTGTAAGTAGAAGGGAAACAAGAAAATGCACAGGCTAAAAAGATAGTCTAGTCCCTTAAAAGCCGGTTGCTATGTGAAACAGTTGAAATTCCAATCTCTTTGCCAGGAATAAACAAACGAGAAAGGAGAAGAAAGATGTCTTCCGATTTGAGAAAAGTTTTTGGCTTAATATTGACACCAAGAATTCGGAATGTATCGAAAACGCTTAATTCTACAAAAAAGTATTACCTAAATTGTGTATTTTAATGAGATCTACGTTTTTTGTGTACCTAGTTTTGTTTTATATCTCTTACAGTTTTCCAGTTATACAATGGTCATCCACAATGAAGAGGTCTTCAAGTTATTCCCAGAAAATTCAAGATATACATTTCGTTTGTCATAAAAGTATCTTTTAACATACGGCATTTTAATCAAAATCGTTAAAGCCATTAGAGAGAAAATAAAAATTTTAAAAAAAATGTTCAATGTAAATGGTAATTGAGGCGGGGGGGGGGGAGATTTTCTTGAAAATCTTTGTGTCACATCCTTGGAAGATACCAAACTTAAATAAAAATGTTTTAACTATGGTGTACACAGACACACGCGGACCTTTTTCTAAAATGCTTTTTTCGGACTCAAGGGACCTCAAAAGATATATTTCCGGTGAAATCTCGGTATCGATTTTTAAGATGGAATACAATACTTCCTCTATACACTATGTACATAGTAAGTATAGATCCAAGATTTAGAGTGCTTCCTAAATTACTAACGATTATAACAGATTAGACAAAAAGGTAGGACCTTTTTCTAAAATGCTTTTTTCGGACTCAAGGGACCTCAAAAGATATATTTCCGGTGAAATCTCGGTATCGATTTTTAAGATGGAATACAATACTTCCTCTATACACTATGTACATAGTACGTATAGATCCAAGATTTAGAGTGCTTCCTAAATTACTAACGATTATAACAGATTAGACACAAAGGTAATTTAAACTATATTTCCGGGCTCAGAAGCTCAAGGACTACATGAGAAATACGTATTATGCATTTTTAAACATCCAATTTCAAAACTTAAACATTAAATGTTCTTGGTTCAGCAAAATAACTTAAAACACGGGATCTAAAGCTGATTCGGCGTTATTTTAAGTAACATACATTTCTCAATTTACCTGTTGGTCTCGTAAATATTTCACAATATTGAAGTTTTAACAAACTTCTTTATGTATAAGGCACGCGCCTGCAGGATTCTCCTTATGCTACCCGCAGCGCGTCTCTGTGCAGAAGTTCACGCACTACCAAGGCGAAACTCTGTAACATCAGCTAGTTGGTTCATCAAGGTATCTGCAACTAACGCATTGAACCAGTATGTACAACAGGAAAAAGCGTCTGCATTATGCTTCTGATCCTCCTAGTAAAATTGTAACGGACGCAAGTCTGCAGTGCAATATTTACAAGAAACAAGCAACACTTCTCAGTCTCGGTACCTAATTTACTTGTTACTTTCTCTGCACGTCCTATGTACATAATGTATAGAGAAGACATTGCATTCCACCCAAAAATTCTATACCGAGATTTTACTGGAAATACATATTTTGGGTCCCCCTGAACCCCCCCCCAAAAAAAAATAATCTGGAAAAAGGTCCGTGTGCATGCGTGTATGTCTGAACACCATAGCTCAAAAACCGTTAAATACCAAACTTGGTATTTAAGTTCGGTATCTTCCAAGGATGCGTCACGAAGATTTTCAAGGCATGGAACTTTTTACATGGAACTTTTTCAAAATTTTGACTTTCTCGAAAATGCTTCTAACGATTTTCATTAAAATATCGTATATCAAAAATCTTGAATTTTCTGGGAATAACCTCTGAAGACTACTTCATTCTGGATGAATTTTACGGAATTTTGCATAACTGCTGAACTGTAAGAGATGGACAAAACTTACCTCACAAAACATGTTGAGCACATTAAAACACACAATTTATGTCATATACATTTTTTTCGTGGAGTTGATTGTATTTGAGAAATCCCTTGCTTTTGTTTTCAGCTTTGAAAATCTCATACTTTTCTCATACAGGAATTTGTCAACTTCTGTCCATACAAACAAAGGAACTTCAGTCACATAGCAACTAGCTTTTGACTATCAGTTTAACCTATGGTACTCCCTTTTCTATACTGTTTCTGCTAATTTTTTCTCGGTTAGCATGTAGTAAATAGAAGCATGAGTTTTTTAACAATAATTTGTTCAGCGATGTAGGGATAGTCATGTGAATGGAAGACATCACATTTTTTTTTTTTTAAATATTGTTATTACTTATCGGTTTCAAGTGATTCAATTGGCCATACATGTGTGTATTCAAACTTGCTTGTGGCAAAATGAAAATGTTACAAAAACCCGGAACTTTAAACTTCAGGAACTATTTTCCAAACTAAACGTTTATAAACAAACATCAGAAAAAATCTGATGTGATTCATTCATATAATTTTTCTCTACATTTCTGACAAAATATTGTTAAAAAGCTTCTAATTCTATTTCATGCTAGTCAATAACCAGACGTGGTCTTTCTCTTTTTACTGCCTTGCTTGTAACTAGAAGGGAAATTAGGCACCTAAAATGATCGTCAAATGTTAAAAAGCCGGTTGTCATGTGATTGAAATCCGTTTCTTTGCATAACCAGGAAGTGACAAACTCCCGTATGAGAAAAGCTTTAAGTATTTTAAAACAGAAACCAATAACAACACATAACTCAAAAATTGTCAACCCTACGGAAAACATGTATATGACTTGAACTGTGTGTTTTAACGATCTACATTTTTTTCTGTTGTAAGTTTCTGTCTATCCCTTACGGTTTACTAGTTATGCAAAATTCAGGAAAATTCACCCTGAATAAAGAGGTCTTGAGAGGGTATTCCTAGAAAATTCAAGATATACAGTGTGTCGGTAAGTATCTTTAACATACGGTATTTTAGTCAAAATCGTTAGAGCCATTTTTGAGAAAATCAAAATTTAATTTTTTTTTTCCATGTAAAGGAAGGTTAACTGTGGAGGGTTTTTCTCTAAATCTTCGTGTCACATCCTCAAATACCAAGTTTAGTATTTTACCGTCTTTTCGTTTTTGACTTGTGTTTACAGACACATACGTGGACTTTTTTTTCTTTCCATAAATGCTTTTTTAGGATACAGGTACTCTAAAACGTGTATTTCCGGTGAAATCTGGGTGGAATGCAATACCTTCTCTATACACTATGTACACATTACGTGTGGTACATTTAAGACCAGAACAGGGATCCTGATGTCTGTAGCGTTGAGATGCTGTTCGTAACATATCGCTTGTGAGCATTCGCACATAGGGTATGGATGCGACACCACGGTTTATACCCCAATCTACCCTATATATGCAACATTTTGAATTTCTCAAAAGTGACTAATTGTTTTGGTTAAAATGCCATATTTTCATCAATTTTTCAAGACAATTAAATGTATACCTTGATTTTTTTAGGATTATCCTCTGAAGATCTCTTTATTCTGGATGTTTTTTTCTATAACTGGAAAACCGTAAGCAAGACAAAACACGTAAATCCCGTTAAAACACACAATTTATGTAATATACTATTTTGCAGTCAACCGTTTCCGGCATATTCCTTGTTATTGCTTTTAATTTTAAAATACTAAAAATTTTCTGAAATAGTAAGCCCTGGTTCGTTTTATATCTATTTTGCTTTACTCCTTGCCATGCATAGAGAAACGAATTTCAAGGCGAAGGCTTTAGCCTAGTGTATTCCCTCAGTTCCCTTCTACTTACAAGGCCGTTTCCGGCAATGTTTAACTGGATTAGTATCATGTCTTTTATAAGAATAGTTTGTAGAACAGGTGAAAGTTAATTTTGCTTCCGATCACGTTACTATTGTTAAAGCCGTTTGCATATCTTCGTGCCAGTTTAATGCCGCATGGACGACGAAGATATATTTGGGATTGGGGGAAGGGGATACCTTACGAGGCATTTATCATTTGATTGCAGTCTTTAATCATTTCAGACGAACGCTGGAAGAGCCACCTCTTGTACGTCGACCTCATTTATCACGGCCTCCTCCCTCGCTCGCTCGCTCTACGGGTGGAGGGTTTTTGCGACGAGTCATTTTCGCAGTTTCCTACCAACGGTCACCAGACGCAACATCTGCCTACCAGTTCTTCAGAGCATCTTGCTAGATGTCCCTGCATTTCAAGCGCTCAGACTCACTTGGGTTGCGCCTTTCTTATTAATGTTATTGTCTCATTCGGTTAAATCCGTCAACTGTATTCGTATTACTCTCAATTTAATTTAACTTCCTTGTCACATTGAATATCATCCTAAATGCAATTTAAAAAAAAATCGGATATGTTCCATTCACATGATTTCTCTACATCTCTGGAAATGAAATGAAGTTTTATTTATGGACGCTCTTTAACTGCTGTGGTTCTCAGCGTCCCATTCTATACTGGGCATGAAACACCGCTAAATTTTGCTCAGAGGTCTCTTTATCAGGCTTAAGGTTCTTTAAAGTGCCGTAAATCTAAGACACGGGACCAACGGTTTAACTTCCCTTCCGAAGGAAGCTATGCTAAGGAGTTTTACGCCCGAAAAAAATCCATATGTATTTCCGGTGAAATCTCGGTATCGAATTTTCTGGATACAATACATACCTTTTCTATACACTATGTACATAGTACGTGTAGAAAAAGTAGTAATTCTCACTTCACTTGGCCAATTATTCCAAGATTTAAAATACTGCCTGAAATCCTGGTCTTTTGCTGCTACAGAGGTTTAAAGATTACAGAAAAAATCTGGATGTGTTCCATTCTCTAGTTATTTGTCCTGCAAACAAACTAATCCTGAACATCTTATTCTTGTATTTACCTAATGTTAATTGAGAAACCGTCTTATGGCATGTAGAAGGGAAACAGGAAAATACATTAGGAGAAAGCGGCAGTCAAATCTACCTAGTCCCTATGTGATTGTGATTGAAATTCGGTTCTTTAAGCACGGCCAGGAATAAAACAGAAAAACAAATAGTCTTCCTGTTTGAGAAAATTTAATATTTTGTCAATGTTTAGGACTTCAGAGGTTATTGCCTCAATATTCAAGATATCATTTAACGTGGCATAAAATTAGACTAAACATATGTTTTAATCAAAACCATTTGCTATTTTAGAGAAAATCAAAATTATTAACGCAAAAAGTTTCATGTAACGGGTGGTCTCGAGTAGCAGAAAGTAGATATAAGAATAATCTGTTACCGAGATGTAGAGAAAGTCATGTGAACGGAACACATCAGGTTTTTTGTGTATATGCCTTCTACTATGGTTCTAACATGTATGGTGCATATTGGGCGGTTTTGACAATATATTCGTCTGGTCCTACAGAGTTAGCAGATTCAATATATTGATCCCGCAGTGATGTTATAACTTGTATTTCATCACCGCGCGACTGTTTTATCGTAGTGCGTGGACATTGCTGTACACATCTTACCGCTTGATATCGTCCTATAAACTGAGTACCTCCAATAAAGCTTAAAATAATGTAGCCTGATATTTAGAGATTCCACAAGACTTTTACTCTCCTCGGAATAATTGCATTCAATCATATTTATCAATACAATTTATGCTTTCTTATATTACTTCATAGTGTGTAGATACAGAATCGGAATTAAGTCAGCGTGAAAATGGCATAGCTGCATAAAGTGCATCAGCGTGATAAGTGCACCGATACGTAGACATATTAAAAGCTTATTTTGTTAAAAAAAAAGTAGGATGTGTTCCATTCACATGACTTTCTCTACGTCTCTGTAATAATTGTATCTCTGTATTGTTAAAATGTTTATTCTTCTATCTACTTCATGATAATCGAGATAAACATTAGCAGAAATTATCTTATTACTTGCTTCCTTTTAAGTGGACTGCAAAAAATCTAATGTGTTTCATTCACATGTCCTCTAGCTGTTCGGCAAATAAATCTTTTATTCAAAGACAATTCTTTTATCTACATCATGCTAATCGAAATACACATTAGCAAAATTAGTCTTTGTACTTACTAGCTTCTTTGTAAGTAGATGGGAAATACGAAAATGCACAGGCTCAAATGATAGTCTCGTCCTTTAAAACCAGCCGCTATGTAAAACAACTGCAATTCCAATCTCTTTGCTTGCCAGGACTATAAAAAACGAGACAGGGGAAAAAAGATGTCCTCCCGCTTGAGAAAAGTTTAAGTGGCTTCAAATTGAAACCAATATCTTGAAAACGATTAACTCTACAGAAATAAAAAATATATATGACAAATATTGTTTTAATGAGGTCTGCATTTTTTGTGTAGTAAGTTTTTGTGTGTCTCTTACGGTTTGCCAGCTATATAAAAGTCACCCAGAATGAAAAGGTGCTATTTCCCGAAAATTCAAAAATAAATTTCGTTTGTCATAAAAATATCTTAAACCTAAGGTAATTTGATCAAAATCGTTAGAGCCATTTTTAAGAAACTCAAAACGTTCCATGTAAATGGTAGTTGTGGGTGGGTGGGGGGATTATCTTGAAAATCATCGTTTTGCATCCTTGGAAGACACTGAACTTAAATACCAAGTTTGGTTTTAACCTAATTTTTTTTTTGAGCTACGCTGTCCACAGACACACATCTTTTTTCGAAAAAAGGATTTCTGTTGAATTTAGGGGACTTCAAAACATACATTTCGGCGAGATCTCGGTATCTCATTTTTGGTGCAATACTCCATCTTCTCTATCCACTATGCACATTATATATGGGGGCTAGAGCAAGTAATAAAAAGTTACCATTTGCCTTTGTTATGTATACATGACGAGCAAACATACAACTAAAGGCATATTTTAACTAAGTTTTAATTTGATTTATATGCAAATATTTTGAAGGATTCTGGAGTTGATCTGACGGGAAACGAATGTGTTGGTAACTGCTTGCGTCATTTGCCCACCACTATTAACTGCGTGTGCTTACATAAATACGCACAAAACGAAAACGCTCACATTTATTCATAGGGCAGAAATGCCTAGCGTTTTGTTGAAGCTCGTTTTGTGACCAGCCACCATCTTGCGGTTCTACGCACTACCATATTACACCATATGTCATATATTCAAATTAATTGTTTTTCCAAATTTTGGAGAGAGAGAGAGAGAGAGAGAGAGAGAGAGAGAGAGAGAGAGAGAGAAAGGACAATGGAAGGGGAGAGATCTCTAGTTGGACCAATATTTAATACAATCACATTTTTGGCCTGTCAGAGGTTATTATTGATAAATTGATATTATTGCAGTTAACATCTCGTCAAGGTCATACTTTATTTTGCTCTAAAACTGAATATGTGTATGAGGCAGTCATATATAGTATGCATGTACGTAAACACACACACGTTTGAGAAAGGCTTGGAATCGTTTTTAAGTGCGCACCTAAAAAAAGGTGATGGGTATCAGAGATTATAGCCAAGAATATAATGTGGTCTGTGGACATCATAAGCACATAATTATTTCTCGCGATATTTGCTAAATGGGCGAATTAGCAAGAGTTTTGCTATAAACCGTAGTAGGTTGCCAATTTGTCTGTGAAATTTCCTTTTCCTTTTTACTTTCTCTATACGTGCCACGTACATAGTCTATAGAGAAGGTATTGCATTGTACCTAAAAATTCGATACCGAGATTTCACCGGAAATATATGTTTTGAGACCCCCTGAGTAAAAAAAAATATTTTAGAAACATGTCCGTGTATGTGTGTATGTATGTGTGTGTCTGTGGGCAGCATAACTCAAAAACGAAAAGACCGTTAAAAACCAAACTTGGCATTTAAGTTTGGTATCTTCCAAGGATGCGACACGAAGATTTTCAAGAAAATCCCCCCACCCAAACTACCCTTTACATTGAATTTTTTCAAAATTTTTGATTTTCTAAAAAATGGCTCTAATGAATTTGATTAAAATCCCATATATTACTGACATTTACATACCAAATAAAATGTATATCTTGAATTTTCTGGGAATAGCCTCTGAAGAGCTCTTTATTCTGGATGAATTTTGCCGAATTTTGTTTAACTGCTAAACGGTAAGAGATAGACAAAAGCCTTTCAAAAACTTATATTTTCTCATACAGGAATTTGTCAACTCCTGTCCATGCAAACAAAGGAACTTCCGGCACATATCAACCAGCCTTTGACTATCACTTTAACCTATGGTACTCCCTTATTTCCCTTCTACTTAAAAGGAAGCAAGTAATAAGACTATTTCTGAATTTTTTTTTCGCGATTAGCATGAAGTAAATAGAAGCATAAGTTTTTTTAACAATAATTTGTTGCAGAGATATAGAGAAAGTCATGTGAATGGAACAAATCAGATTTTTTTTTTTTTTTTTTTAAGCTTCAGTTATTCGAGAAACTACATCCAAATACCACGCACACATTGGCCAATTATATTGGTTTAAACCTTACTCTCTAAATTTACTATTTAATTGAACATTTAACACCACAGAAAACACTTAGATATGTATTGAAACATTTCCTTTTCCCTTTTTTTTTTCCTTCTGCTATACGAGCAACCACAACACACGTATTCACCATGACCACAAAATCTTATTTTTGAGTGCACATTTATCCCACAAAAGCCGTGCTCATCTCAGAAGTGTAGTGTGTAAATATGGCGGCTTGACAAAACACGATACATAAAGATGGGGAATTTCCTATCTATTTTCTCTGCAATCCCACAACAATACGCAAATTGTGGAATAAAGCATAATATCGTATTACTAGCAGCAATAAAACAGTAATTCAACTCCACGTGTGCATGTGAGAGCTGTCTCGTCAATACGTAAACAAATCATTGGCAGTCAGTCGCATTCCTGGCTTCGCTTTACAAAGGGACGGTAAAGCGCAGCTGTGCATGTCAGGCAGACATCAGCTGGCGTCTGTGTCCGCCCGCATATTGCTGCCAGTCCCACCAACTGCTCGGCTCAAAACTCACGTAATCTTCATCAACATTCAACATATGCCTAACATTTAACAGTGATGATGCTATAACATACCACATTTGCACCAATACTTTTAGGCTTTGGTGATTCGAACCATTTCGAAGGTGGTTCAGTCCATTAAGAAAGAAGAGTCCTTCTTTTTAAAAACATGAATCATGTATTTCTCAACATAGTCCCCCTTTACGTATATTACATTGCTACCGTTATTTTCTTAACCTTCCAAAAGTAGGATTTGTCAAGCTCTGCAAAATTGGTCACTGTCTCGATGACATTTGATCTAAATTTTGTTCCATGACCCATTTCTTCATGTTGGCCTGGTAGGGCAGCAATTCATAACCCAAATTCATGCAGTTTGGCGGCGATAACTTCGGATGAATGTGCTACTGTGTAGTCGCGGTGAAATAGCACTTTCTTCTTCGCCAAATTCGGTTGTGTCTCCAACGTAAGAGTCGAATCGGGCCAATAATACATGTAGTATCGTCCAGCAGTCGTTTCTCCTTTTTCTAAGAATGAGCATGAGACACCTCGCAACCCAAAAAATTGTCGCCATTACTTTCCTGGCCGATGTATTTTATGGGGTAGATTCGCCGAAATCTGATTGTTGCTTTGTTTCAGCAGTGTAATTATAAATCCAGATCTCATCGACGCAAGCAAATTACCAACAGCAAAATGCTCGGATTTTCCTATTTAGAAGTTCAGCCCCGCTTGTATTTCACTGTCAGCAATATTGACACCATCGGGCCCGTAACTTTTTGATCTCTAACTTACCATCCAAAAAATGAACTGCTGTTCCCGTTACTGTGGACATAGTGTACACAGAAGGTAGTATATCTCATCCAAAAATTAGATACCGAGATTTCATCGGAAATATATTTTGAGACCATCCGGGAAAAAAAAAATTATAAAAATGTTCGTGTGTGTCTGTGGGCAGCATAGCTCAAAACTGAAAAGTCCGTCATATACCAAACTTTGTATTAAGTTCTGTATCGTACAAGGATACGACACGAGAATTTTCAAGAACCCCCCCCCCAACTATCTTTTACATAGAAAAATGTTCGAAAATTTTGATTTTCTCAAAAATGGCTCTAACGCGTTTGATTAAAATATCGTATATTAAAGATATTATACATGGCAAATCACACACACACACACACACACACACACACACACACACACACACACACACACATTGGAATTTTCTAGGAATGGCTTTTGAAGATATCTTTATTAGGGATGAAATTTGCGGAATTTTGCATAACCGGTAAACCGCAAGACAGACAAAAACGTATTACATAAAAATCTTGTGTATTCCATTCACATGACTTTCTCTACATCTCTGCAACAAATTATTGTTAAAAAGCTTATGCCTCTATTTACTTTATGCTAATCGAGAAAAAATTAACAGAAATATTCTTATTACTTGCTTCCTTGTAAGTAGAAGGGAAATAAGGGAGTACCATAGGCTAAAGTAATAGTCAAAAGCTGGTTGCTATGTGACTGAAGTTCCTTTGTTTGTATGGAAAGTAGTTGACAAATTCCTATATGTGAAAAGTAAGTTTTTTATAGCTTAAACCAAAAACAAGGAATATCTCAAAAACGATTAACTCCACGAAAAAATGTATATAGCATAAATTGTGTGTTTTAACGTGCTCTACATTTTCTGTGTAGTAAGTTTTTGTCTATCTCTTACCGTTTAGCAGTTAAGCAAAATTCAGCAAAATTTATCAAGAATAAAGAGGTCTTCAGAGGCTATTCCCAGAAAATTCAATATATACATCTTGTTTGTCAGGTAAATATCTTTAATATATGATATTTTAATCAAAATCGTTAGCCATTTTTGCGAAAATCAAAATTTTCGAAAAAGTTCCATTGTAAAGGATAGTTTGGTGTGGGGGGGACTTCTATAAAAATCTTCGTGTCGCATCCCTGGATGATACCAAACTTAAATACCAAGTTTGGTATTTTAGCGACTTTTCGTTTTTGAGTTAAGGGTTCACAGACACACGGACACACACAGACACACACGGACCTTTTTGTGAAGTTGCTTTTTTTGGATACAGGGGACCCTAAAACATATATTTCCGGTGAAATCTCGGGATCGATTATTTGGGTGGAGTGCAATACCTTCTCTATACACTATGTACATAGTACGTGTAGAGAAAATAAAAATGTAGAGCTCGTGAAAACAAGCAATTGGTGGAGTTGACCGTTTTTGAGATACTCCTTGTTATGGGTTCAATCTTAAAATAATTATACTCTTTCATACGAAAATTTGTCAAATTCTGGCCATTCAAAGGAACTTCAATTACATAGCAACCAGCTTTTAAAAGATTTGACTATCGCTTTGGCCTAGTGTATTACCTTATTTCGCTTCTACTTACAAGGAAGGAAGCAATAAGACCATTTCTGCTCATTTTTTCTCGACTAGCATGAAGTAAATAGAAGAATAAGATTTTTAACATTTGTTGCAGAGATGTGGAGAAAGGCATATGAATGGAATACACCAGATATTTTTTTACGAGTTTTAATGAGATTTTACACGTGTTGCATGCGACGTTTGTGCAATTTTAGCATTAAAACACGTACAAATATATACAGTATCAGAGATCACAGATGTATGACGCAATGTGGTTTCTAAGCATATCTTTTTACTTTCTCTATACGTACTATGTGCATTGTGTATAGAGGAAGTTTTGTATTCCACCCAAAAATTCGATACCGAGATTTCATCGGAAATACATGTTTTAGGACCCCCTGAATCCAAAAAAACATTTTCAGAAAAAGGTCCGTGTGTATGTGTGTATCTGTGTGTGTGTCTGTGTGGGTGTGTATCTGTGTGTGTATCCGTATCTCTTGTGTGTGTATCTGTATATCTGTGTGTGTATCTGTATCTCTGTGTGTGTATCTGTGTGTGTATCCGTATCTCTGTGTGTATCTGTATCTCTCTGTGTGTATCCGTATCTGTGTGTGTATCCGTATCTGTGTGTGTATCCGTATCTCTGTGTGTGTATCCGTAACTCACTGTGTGTATCTGTATCTCTGTGTGTGTATATGTGTGTATCTCTGTGTGTGTATCTGTGTGTGTGTATCTGTATCTCTGTGTGTGTATCTGTATCTCTGTGTGTATGTGTGTATCTGTATCTGTGTGTATCTGTATCTCTCTGTGTGTGTATCTGTATCTCTGTGTGTATGTGTGTATCTGTATCTGTGTGTATCTGTATCTCTCTGTGTGTATCTGTATCTCTGTGTGTATGTGTGTATCTGTATCTGTGTGTATCTGTATCTCTCTGTGTGTAGCTGTGTGTGTATCTGTATCTCTGTGTGTGTATCTGCATCTCTGTGTGTGCATCTGTGTGTGATCTGTATCTCTCTGTGTGTGTATCTGTGTGTGTATCTGTGTTTTATCTGTATCTCTGTGTGACTGTATCTGTATCTCTGTGTGTATCTGTGTGTGTGGGTGTGTGTGTATCTGTATCTGTGTGTGTATCTGTGTGTGTGGGTGTGTGTATCTGTATCTCTGTGTGTGTATTTATGTGTGTGCATCTGTGTGTGTGTGTGGGTGTGTGAGTATCTGTGTGTGCATCTGTGTGTGCATCTGTGTGTGTGTGCATCTGTGTGTGTGTGTGGGTGTGTGTGAATCTGTGGGTGTATCTGTATCTGTGTGTGCATCTGTGTGTATCTGTATTTTGTGTGTGTATCTGTATCTCTGTGTGTATCTGTGTGCGTGGGTGTGTGTATCTGTGTGTGTGTGGGTGTATGTATCTGTGTGTGTGTGGGTGTGTGGATGTGTGTGCATCTGTGTGTGTATCTGTGTGTGTGGGTGTGTGTGCATCTGTGTGTGTGTATCTGTGTGTGTGCATCTGTGTGTGTGTGTGTATCTGTGTGTGTGCATCTGTGTGTGTGGGTGTGTGTGTATCTGTGTGGGTGTGGGTGTGTGTGCATCTGTGTGTATATGTGTGTGTGTGTGGGTGTGTGTATCTGTGTGTATGGGTGTGTGTGTATCTGTGTGTCTGGGTGTGTGTGTCTGTGTGTGTATCTGTGTGTGTATCTGTGTGTGTATCTGTGTGTGCATCTGTGTATCTGTATCTCTGTGTGTGTATCTGTGTGTGTGGGTAGGTGTGTATCTGTGTGTGTGTGGGTGTGTGTGTATCTGTGTGTGTAGGTGTGTGTGTATCTCTGTGTGTGTATCTCTGTGTGTGTATCTGTATCTCTGTGTGTGCATCTCTGTGTGTGTGTATCTGTGTATGTATCTCTGTGTGTGTATCTGTATCTCTTTGTGTGTATCTGTGTATGTGTGTGTATCTGTGTGTGTGGGTGTGTGTGTGTATCTCTGTGTGTATCTCTGTGTGTGTATCTGTGTGTATGTGTGTGTGTATAGCAAAGCTCAAAAACGAAAGGTCCGTTAAATACTAAACTTGGTATTTAGGTTTGGTATCTTCCAAGGATGCGACACGAAAATTTTCATGAAAATCCCCCCATTTCCAACTACCCTTTACATGGAAATTTTTTCGAAAATGTTCATTTTCTAAAAAAATGGCTGTAACGATTTTGATTAAAATCCCGTATTTTAAATATATTTGCATACCAAATAAAATGTATATCTTGAATTTTCTGGGAATAGTCTCTGAAGAGCTCTTTATTCTGGATGAATTTTGCTAAATTTTGCTTAACTGCTAAACGTTAAGAGCTAGACAGAAACTTACCACACAGAAAATGCTGATCTGATCAAAACACACGATAAATGTCCTTTACATGTTTGCTGTGGAGGTAACCGTTTCCGAGATATTCCTTGTTTTTGGTTTCAGTTGTGAGTACTTATACTTTTCTCAGACCGGAAGTGTCTGTTTTTCTTTTATTCTACTCCTGGCCAAGCAAAGAAGTGATTTGCAATGACAATCGAATAACGACAGCTTTTAAAACTTTTGACTATCGGTTTAGCCTAGTGTATTCCCTTATTTTCTTTATACTTATAAGGAACTAAGTAGTAAGAACATTCTTAATGATTATCTCGATTAGCAAGGTGCAGAAAGAAGAATAATCTTATGTAAGAAGTTTGTAGAAGAGCTAGAGAAAGTAATGTGAGTGTAACACATCAGATTTTTTTTAATGTACAAAATGTTCGGGCAATCGAATGTTATAGACAGATAGCGCAAGTGTATGGTGATAATTCAATGAACCAGTCTTCAGTTAGAAAATGGCGCATAATTTAAAGTAATTATGGAAGAACCAGTATGCCCGAAGTTTATCAATCGTTATGAAGGAGTTGAAAGTAAATGTCGATAAAAGATTTCAGAAAAACCGGTGTTTCACTTTGGGCACCTTACATTACTTTTTGGATGAAAAAAAAAATCTCAATCTCCAAGTGGCAGTACATTTGCCTCCGATCTTTGGCGGTAGAAGAGTATAACATTTGCATTGAAAAACAGGAATCACGTGACAATAAATACCTTGATAGAAATGACGATTACGTTGATAAATAGAGTACGATTCTGTAACAGTTAATAAAGTTTTCTGTTGTTAACTTTCGTTGTTATTTAGCTATGCCAGATTGTCTATTACTTTTTGGATTGCCCTCGAACAAGTAATAGTACCATATAGCATATCTCGATTAGCATGAAGTAGATAGAAGAATAAGATGTTTAACAATCATTTGTTACGGAGATGTAGAGAAAATGGTGTGAATGGAACACATAAGATTTTTTTCATTTGTTTCCATACATATAGAGGAAAATGGTAAGTAATAATAATACAACTGAACATATGGATTGTATTCCACTTGACATTTTGAATAAAGCCAAGAGTGCTGAGAGTTTTTCAATTCCAGAAAAATCAAAAAAAGTGTTTACTAAAAAGATCATGAAAAGTTTAATGGATGGAGAAACGAATATGCGTTAGTTGGACCAAGTAACATAGGCTCTGATTAATATGTCGGTATATTGATGGTTTTAAAATAAAATTTAATGAGGTGATTCCTGTGTTTGAATTTTGCTGCACTTGCAAGACACGATTTCAGGTTTACTTACAGGCATATTGGAGAAAACTGTATTGGCGATGACGCCATTGCTGTCTTGTTGCCATGGTAATTTTCATTTTCTGGCACCAGTGCCAGAAATAGGGTAATTTCACAGAAAGTATGCCGTCATAATAAACCGTTTTAGTACTAGGACTGCATAAAACGAATGTTCGGCAACGTTTAAATTCGTTTAACTAGTATATGTTGTCATGGATGGCGACAAACAGAATCATATTTCGCTTTTATCTACTAGCAAGTTTTCCCATCCAAAAGTAATAAATCTGCGTTCCCACCACATTACTTTCTCTACATCTCTGTAACAAATTATTGTTGAAAAGCTTATTCTTCTATTTCACGATAATCGAGTTAAACATTGGCATAAACTGTCCTACTTGGTCCCTTGTAGGTAGAAGAGAAAAAACCTAATGTGTTCCATTCACATGATGTTCTCCAGCTGTTCGGTAAACAAATTTTTTATTCAAAACATTAATCTGTTATCTACACCAAGCTAATCAAGATAAACATAAGCAGAATTAGTCTTATTACTAGCTTCCCGGTAAGTAGAAGGGAAATAAGAAAATACACAGGTATAGCGATAGCCCTGTCCTTTAAAAGCCGGTCGCAATGTGAAACAATTGAAATACCAATCTCTTTGCTTGCTAGGAGTGAAGAAACGAGAAGAAAGAGGTCTTCCCGTCTCAGAAAAGTTGAAGTGGCTAAAACTGAAACTAATAATCCGGAATATATATAAAACGGTTAACTCTACAAAAAAAAAAAAGTATATAAATATATGGTTTGTTTTAATGAGATCTATATTTTTTGTTAGTTAGTTTTTGTATAACTCTTGCTGTTTGCCAGTTATACTAGTCATCCAGAAGGAAGAGGCCTTCAGAGGCTACTCTCAGAACATTCAAGATATACACATTTCGTTTGTCATTAAAATATCTTAAACATACGGTATTCCAATTACAATCGTTAGACCCTTTTTTGAGAACATCAACATTTTCGAAAAATGTTCCATGTAAAGGGAGGTAAGGGGTGGGGGCATTTTCTTGAAAATCTTCGTGTCGCATCCTTGGAAGAAGCGGTCTTTTCGTTTTTGAGCTATGCTGCCCACAGGCACACACATAAACACGGGCATTTTTCCATTTTTAAGGGGTCTCAAAACCCGTATTTCCAGTGAAATCTCAGTATCGAATTTTTGGGTGCAATGCAATACCTTCTCTATTCGCTTTATACGTATTACGTGAAGAGAAAGGAACAAGCAAATCACTGAACGATACTGCACTTTTTCCATTTTAAGTGTTTACTTATCTAAACTAATCTTTGTTTGTTTTGGCAACGTGTAATAACTTCGGCTTTTGGTGATTTCCAATAGCTTACATTCGCTATGGAACCTTAGTGGTATGATCCGGCAAAATCAGCGCTAGACCACACTCCTTGGGTTTTATTTCAAAGAACTGTAATGTCCCAGAAGATAAACGCCAAAGCGCCGTGTGAAACAAAACCAAGCTAGATGAAAACGAATGGCCTGTTCCTTGCCTCACGCGAGAAAGGAAACGAAATAATCTTAGAAAACCAGACCTGACCATGTTTTATGGCACATTAATTCTTCGGGCGGGCATTCCAACCGGAGAAAGCAAAAAGGAGCAAAGATGGATATGTAAAAAACACGAGCGGAATCCAAACAAGAAACTTTGCCGAAACTCGACAAGCTTTTTGCACGCACATGGGAAGCGAACTTCCGACATATGTCAGGTGGAGAATTTGGGATCACCAGCTGCCTCGCCTCATTCTCATAAACCAAAAACGAGTTTAGGTTAAGGCCCGATCAAGTACATATTTAAGGTACCTTCTCCCGTCATGGACATAAAATATGTTTCAGCATATATTCAGTTTTGTATTCCCATTCTACCACTCTGTGCACTGCACAGCTTCTTTGTATCTATCAACAGTCATTTAGACAATGTTACATGCACTCGTTTCAGGCTAAAGTGATAGTCAAATGTTTTAAAAGCTATCGCTCTACAATTGTGATTGCAAATCGCTGCGTAGAAGTACAACGAAAGAAAAACGGACACCTCCTGTCTGAGAAAAGTATAAGGACTTCACAATTGAACGCAATAACAGGGAATAATTCGAATAAAGGACATAAATTGTGTGCTTTGACGAGACCCACATTTTTTGTGTAGTAAGTTTATGGCTACCTCTTACGGTTTAGCCGTTAAGCGAAATTTGGCAAAATTCATTCGGAATAACGAGGTCTTCAGAGATTATTCCCAGAAAAGTCAGGATATACATTTTATTTGGGATGTAAATAGCTTTTAATATACGGGATTTTAATAAAAATCGTTAGTCATTTTTGATAAAATCACAATATTCGAAAACTTTTCCATGTAATGGGTAGTTTGTGGTGGGAGGATATTCTTGAAAATCTTCGTGTCGCATCCTTGGAAGATACTGAACCTAAATATCAAATTTGGTATTTAACGGTCTTTTCATTATTGGCCTATGGTATCCATCCATCCACACACACACACACACACACACACACACACACACAGTACCTTTTTCTCAAAAGGTTTTTCGAACTCAAGGGACCTCAAACATGTATTTCCGGTGAAGCCATGATCTGGAATTTTTTGGGTGGAATACAATAGCTTCTCTATCCATTATATAGTTTACATACGGGCTAGAGAAAGAGGCTTGTTTTCTAATCCTTCGCATTGTAGACCAAAGGACATTTTATTATTATAATGCAGAGGCTGGCATTACAATGTTTATACCTGGATTCTTGTCATGTAACACAATGGTGAGAGTCCGCGGTTGGCAGGTCAATGTACTAAACTGTTTGATACAATGTGCTTTAGTTGACTCAATAAATATTACCACGGTATAGAACAATGGCTGTATCCTGTTCATAGTCTTTTACTATCTCTATCCCCGTATGTATAATGTACTACTCTGTCAAGAAACTTCCGGGAATTTGCCAATAAAACACAAAAAATGAATTATTCATTCAATTTTATTTTATCGCCTTCAAAGTAGGCCCCTTCTGAAATTATACATTTATGCCAACGAATAATCCAATCATCAAAACATTTTTTGTAGGCACTTTTAGGAATCGATGTCAATTGTCGCCGCGAATTTTCCTTTGTCTTCTATCGACTGAAAACGGGTGGAACGGTTTTGGAAAGAGAAAGAAATCAGCAGGAGCCAGATCAAGTGAATACGGTGGTTGTTCGATGAAATTTGTTGAGTTTTTGGCCAGAAATTCGTTCACAATAATAGGCTTGTGAGCTGGTGCGTTATCGTGGTGCAGAATCCATGAGTTGTCGTTCCACAAATCTGGCCTTTTTCGCCGTATTTGTTCTCTCAAACGCCGCATAACGCTCAGATAATAGACTTAAACTTGGCACTTACGGGAATTCGTTAATTCCTGGCAATGCAAAGAAACAGATTTCATCCAGGTGGCAACCAGCTTTTAAAATATTTGAATATCGCTTTAGCCTAGTGTATTCCATTATTTTCCTTCATCTTTCTCGACTTTATACAGCACACGGGTATTACGAATTCTATTAAAACCTATCTTGCTGTTGTCGCCCTCCGTGGTGTAATGGTTACCATGCTAGCTTCATATTCCCAAGGTCGCGGGTTCAAACCCAGCGCAGGACTATGGATTTTTTCGGGCGTAAGATCCTTAGCATGGCTTCCGTCGGATTTACGTAGATTTACGGCACGTAAAAGAACTTCAAGCCTGATTGAGAGGCCTCTGAGCAAAATTAAGCAGTCTTTCACGCCCAATTTAGAATGGGACGCTGAGAACCACAGTAGTTAAAGAGCGTCCAAAAATAACACGCCATTACTTTGATGATTGCGGGCACTTGAGTAACATACAAACGAATTCACCTGCTAATGGATATTTTCCTTGAAATGTTTATTTACTCACACTCATTAAAAACAAACTCGATTCTGTCATGCTCCCTTTCTGACTGTCCAGTCTCTAGCCATTGTTACACCTGGCACACATTACTGGGGGGGGGGGATAACATTTTCGCGCTACTGCCTATTTGTGGGCACCACTTTAAGCTTACATTCTGTTATCGGAAGGCTCAAACACTGACATAGCAAACTCTTGAAATTTTGGAGGTGGATTGGATAAAGAGGGAGATATTACACCGCCTTCTGATATATACATTCTTATCCAAAGGAGATGTGGCGCTCCACTCAACTCAACTCGATAAATCAATCCTTTAATGCAGGCGGGGTGAGCATTTGCAGGTGACATTTCAACCATCAACAGTGCTCAGCGTGATGTCATCTAAATTCGACTGACTGCAGTGAGTCAGAGCAGGAATTTCACTCCCCCAGCTCAATTTGTAGACCTGACATTCCAGGAACATGCTTTCGAAATTAATCGACCATGGCGTAACCCGGGATACGCAAACAATGTGGAAAATACTGTTCGTTTGGGGACATCTTCTGCTCTTTTGTCATCAGTTTCATTTCTTCTCATTACCGTCACATGGCTGCAACTGTGTCCTCTCAAATGACTGGAAATAAAATAATGTGATATGGTCAATCCTAAGGAGCACAATAAACGAACACTTCATAACGGAGCGCGCCGTTCCTTTTCAGAAGTAGCTACTATTATTGTAATGCACGAATCTGCGTGTCATTTTCCATAAATGAACTAACAAACGAGCTATTTTTATAACAGTAGATAGATAACACGTGCATTTATTTTCAGTAGTTTCATTGAGAAAATAAAGTCTATGCTTTATGTATTTATTCCGTCAACTCTACTAGCACATTTAAGTTTTCTGACATTCAGATATTTATGGTGAGATAAACCAACATGGCAATTCCTGAATAAATGCAACTCTGTTAATTGTTCCCAATCTGCGCAGTTGCGTACAGATAAGCAAGCGTGTAAAATGCAATATTCTCAAGACACAAATGAAAGTGGGCGTCGCCCGTATAATTTAAATCTCTGATTTGAACACAATTTGCTGAAGCATTTCAAATTCAGTTGAAATAAATGGCATCTTTCCATTTATGGACGTTATTTAACTACTGTGGTTCTCGGCGTTCCATGCTATACTGGGCGTGAATTTTGCTTCGAGAACTCTTTATCAGGCTTGAGGTTCTTTTACGTGCCGCAAATCTACGACACGGGACCAACGGCTTTAGTTCCTTTCCGAAGGAAGCCATTCGCCCGGAAAAATCCATCGTCCTCCACCGGGTTTGAAAATCCGGTTAAAAAAGACGCACGTGATTAAGAGGGTGTTTCTTAAAGTACCCGTGTTTCAAAGTAGATAGCGTTGCTAATGCAAGTTGGTGTTATTATCGTGTACTATTATTACACGCCACCAAAATAATTTCAAACTAATTCATAGGTTAGTTTGGATTGGAAGTCACTTCAGTACGTCGTTTGTGTTTTTGCAAAAATGGGAAAAGTGAAGTATCCAGTAATCTGCTTTTTATTTTTTGATGAGAAAATTTGCAAAAACTGGATGCTGTTTATGGGGACATTTCGCCATTTATGACAACAGTTAGATATTGGTTCGACGAGATCAAACCTGGTGGAAGATCCGTTTTTGATATGGATCGCCCAGGACTCTGGTAGATGTGGTTAGCAAGGAAATCATTGAAAAAGTCCACGATCATCGTCGAACGAAAATTTCGAGAAGTGACGAGGTCATTATTGTGTCGACGGGAACGGCAATTCATATTTTCCCTGTTGAGCTGGAGACGAAAAAGTTGTCGGCCCGATGAGTGCCGCGATTTTTCAGTTGACGAGCGCGTACCGAGTTTGGAGCTATTACGCGAAATACGAAGCACTGTTTCGTCGAGTTGTTACCATCAATGGGACCTGGATTTATCCTCATACTCCGGAAACTAAACAATGCGCTGCTTCCGATGAATCAGCTCCAAAGGCAAGGACGGATCCATTGGCCGGAAAAGTGACGGTAACTATTTTCTTTCTTCGTTTTTTTTTTTTTTTTTTTTTTAAGAGAAATTGTTACATTCTTTGAATTCTTAGAAAAAAGGAGACACAATACTGTAGTGATTTACTGGTCCGATTCGACTATAAGCTGAAGGAGCCACGGCCCAAATTTGCGGGTTTAACACAACGCACTAGCACATTTATCCGGATTTGTCACCGACAAACTGCATTTGCCTGTCTCTTACGGTTTACCATTATGCAAAAATAGGTCTTCAAAGGCTATACCCAGAAAATTCAAGATACATTTCATTTTACATGACAATATCCTAAAAATCTGATATTTTAATCAAAATGATCACAACCCTTTTTTTAAAAAATAAACATTTCTAAAAATGTTCCATGTGAGGGATTTACTTACATGTCGCATCCTTGAAAAATGCTGAACTTACAGAGTTTGGTTTAAACGCACTTCTTTTTGTTTTAGCTATGCTGTTCTTACATTTTATATATATATATATATATATATATATATATATATATATATATGTGTGTGTGTGTGTGTGTGTGTGCCAAATATATATATATATATATATATATATTTGGCACACACACACACACACACACACACACATGCTCACGGGGCCTTTTAAAAAAACAAATACTCCATGCAAAATAGTTTAGGTTAAGGTGATTTTCTTGAATAGCTTGTATACTTTTAATGTAATTGTAAATACGTGTTTCGAGGACCCTGAATAAAAACGTTCTTGGAAAAATGTGTGTGTGTATGCAGTATAACTCAAAATCGGCTACATATCAAACTTAATATTTAAGTTGAGTATCTTCCAAGGTTGCGACAGAAAGATTTTCAGGGAAATCCCAACCCAAACGCTCCTTGATATAAAAATGTTTCGAAAATATAATACATTTTATTCAATTACTATAAGTTTAAGGTATATATCTGGAGTTTTTCTTGAATTAACCGTTTCCGAGATATTCCTTGCTACTAGTTTTAATTTTGAACGAATTAATTTTTTTTCAAACAGGAACGTATATTTTCTTTCACGTGTCTTGTTTTATTCATGGTCATGCAAGGGAACCTAATTTCAAATGCTCTAAAAAGCAATTTTTTTTTTTAATGGATTTTGGCCATCGCTTTAGCCTACGGTACTCCCTTATTTCCCTTCTGCTTACAATGAAGCAAGTAATAAGACTATTTCTGCTATTTTTTTTTCTCGATTAGCTGATGCTAGTTTGTAAGAATAGTGTGCGGAACACGTAGAGAAAGTCATGTGAATGGAACATATCAGATTTTTATGGAGTTGAAGGTAATACTTGGTAAGCGGTAGGGCTATCACATTTCTGTGCCACAGAATGTGATAAAACCTTTGATCACATGCTGTGAACACATTTAAAGCTGTTTGGTATATTACACTATGTTAAAGTAATTGATGACATCTTTTATCCACTTTTGAAAAGGATACCCAACATTTGACACCATTCACTGTAATAATGGTTCTCATCCTGCTATTTAGAACATGTGTTGTCATATTAGGTACTTATAAATAATTTTACTATAATAAGTGTTTTATTAAACTCACATGCAACAATTTCACATAACCTAACGTCAAAAAGGCAAGTTCTTTAAGAGTATTAATAACAGAGCAGCAATTAAATAGTTATTGATAGTTGTAGTATTAACATTCTTTTCTTCTTTTTTATATCAATTGATCAGAATGTCATCGCGCTATACAAATTGCACATATATAGAAAATTAAAAAAAAAAAAAAAGAAAAAAAAAAGACACTAAAGAATAAAAAGAAAAGGGCATGCCCACATGGGAGTCCCCTAAAGAAGAACATGAATACATCATGGGAAGAGAAATAAGGAAAAGAATATATTCATCTCAGTGTAGGATTTTCTTCTTCTAAATATTGGCTTCTCAATCCATTTAATTTATTCCTCACACCATTTGCAATATATCCTTCATATACTTCACTAATGGCCTTTTCAATGTTTTAATACATTTGCAATGTCTTTTTTTATGTTTTAAGGTTAACATTTCATGTGATTAATAAAAGGAAATGAGCAAGCAGTTTTGTAGCCATTGACCAAGTGTGCTTGTCGGCCATCACAGATGTAATCAAAGGTGGGTATAACTTTTATCGCAGAAGTATGTCACAAGTTTGTCATACACTCAGTGGTGTGAGGAGGAACACACTCTGATCGCAATGCGAGAACAGTTAAGTTCTGCCTTCCAATTCTGACTATAGCTCAATAGTCCTCAAATTTCTGACACTTCAGTCCTCCCAATTATCCATTTCAATGTATTGGAAAAATCAAGATCCTTGTGGAATAAACGTCACACTTATTGTATGTGTTCCATTTCTCTAAATAGCTTATTCTATGTGCTTTATGATTATCAAGGTAAACATTAGCCTTACTTACTTGCTTCCTTATAAGTAGAAGGTAAATACTAGGCTAAAACGACAGTCAAATCTTTTAAAAGCTGGTTGCCATGTGGATGAAATCCGTTTCTATGTATGGCCAGCAGCTAACAAATTTCCGCTGAGAAAAGTTTATGCATTTTAAATCTGAACCAAATAACGAATATCTCAGAAATGGCAACTCCATTAACGCATATCACATAAATTGTGTGTTTTATCGAGATCTACATTTTCTGTGTGGTAGGTTTTTGTCTATCTCTTATGGTTTACCAGTTTCGCAAAATCCATCCAGAATAAAGAGAACTATAGAGACTATGCCAGGAATTCAAGATATACATTTTATTTGGCATCCAAATATCTTTAATAAACGGTATTTTAATCAAAATCGTTAAGTCATTTTTTAGAAAATCAACATTTTCGAATTTTTTTCCATGTAAAGGGTGGTTTGGGTGGGTAGGATTTTGTTCAAAAACTTCGTATCGCATCCTTGAAAGATACTAAGCTTAAATACAAAGTATAATATTTTAGCGACTTTTCGTTTTTGTCATCGTGTTTACAGACATAAAGACCGTTTTCTAAAAATGCTTTCTTTTATACACGGGACCCTAAAACGTATATTTTCGGTGAAATCTCGGTATGAAACTTTTGAGCGCAATACAATAGCTTCTCTATACACTATGTACATAGTACGTGTAGAGAGTAAAAACATATTGGATGTGTTCCATTCACATGACCACCCGTTCCAAAAACAACTATTCTTACAAAACACAATTCTTTTATACTTTTGTCATTATTCTTTTATCTTCATCACGGTAATCCAGATGAACATTAATAGAAATGTTCTTACTGCTTATTTCCTTCTAAGCAGAAGGGAATACACCAGGCTAATGCGACAGTCAAATCTTAAAAGCCGTCGCTACGAGACTATCATTGAAATTCGGTTCTCCTTCCAAATGCCAAGAGTAAACACAAGAGATATGAAACGGATGAGGGCTTCCCCTTTGAGAAAATCTAACTATTTTAAAATTGAAACCAATAACAGGAAATATCTCTGAAACGGTAGCTCTTAAAAAAAAGTATTTGTATATCTCTTACATATAATCAGTTATGCAAGTCATTTAAATGAAAAGGACTTAGGGGCTAATCCCAAGAAATTCAGGATATACATTTTATTTGCCATGTAAACATCTTTAATATACCCAATTTTTGTCAACATCGTTAGCCATTTTAGAAAGTCGAACATTTCTAAAAATCCTCCTGTAAAGGGTAGTTTGAAGCGGGGTATTTTCCCGTTGCATTCTTTGAAAATACTAAACTTGAAGTTTTTGGAATTTTACCTAATTTTCGTTTCTGGGTTATGCTGCACACATACAATTTGTCTAAACATGCTTTCTTTAACTCAGGGGCACCCAAAGCATTTACTTCCGATGAAATCGCGGTATGGAATACAATACTTCTCTACCTATTACATACATTGTACATACGTGCCAGAGGAAGTAGTGTACAAATGAAATGCAGAAACGGCATCCTGATAACTGCATGTGCGCTCAAAATAATATCATAATAGAAAGAACATGAAATCTAACTCCTTGATACTCGTCCCTGATGGTCTCCTAGGTTCTTAAATGAACTACCTTATAATTCTGTGCTTTAGTGACATTTAAATCAATGCGCAGTATTATGTTAGCAACATTATCGAGAGTAAATCTGATATGCTAACGCACATGACTTTCTCTAGCTATTCTACAAACTTATGTAGTATTATTCTTTCTACATCACAGCAGAATGCTATTACTTGATTCTTTATAAATAGAAGGGAACTAAGGGAATACACTTGGCTAAAGCAATAGTCAAATGTTTTAAAAACTATCGTTATGCGATTGTCATTGAAATTCGCTTCTGGCCAGGAGTAGAGCAAAAGAAAAACGAAAACTCGCTGTCTGAGAAAAGTATAAGAAGTACTTTAGAATTGAAACCAATAACAAGGAATATCTCGGAAACGGTTACCTTCACACAAAAAACGTAAACGGCATAAATTGTGTACTTTATCAGGATAAAGTCTATCTCTGCGGTTCACCAGTAATGGAAAATTATAGATTAAAAAAAAATCATCCAGAGTAAAGAGTTTTTCAGATGATATTCCCAGAAAATTTAAGATATAATTTCGTTTGTTATAAAACTATCTTAAACATAGGCTATTTTTAATCAGAATCATTAGAGCCATTTTTTAGGAAATCAAAATTTTCGAAAAAGGTTTCATGTAAAAGGGTAGTTGGGGTGGGAGGGATTTTCTTGAAAATCTTCGTGTTGTACTGAACTTAAATATCAAGTTTGGTATTTAACGGACTTTTTGTTTTTGAGCTATGCTGCCCATAGGCACACACTCGGATATTTTTCTAAAAATACTTTTTTTTTTTTGGATTCAGGGTGTCCCAAAATATGTATTTCCTCTGAAAGCTCGGTATCTAGTTTTTGGGTGCAATACAATTCCTTCTCTATACACACTGTACACAGCACGTGTAGAGAAAGCTAAAGGTAAATAATAAAAAAAAAAAAAAAAAAAAAAAAAAAAATGTTTAACGGAAGCTAATCGAACAAACAAATATTCATTTTATCCAATAAAATGCGTTATACTAACGTTTATGGTTTGTCGCTGTTAAACTTGCATTTTTTGCGTTACATTTCTCCGTGGCATCTCATTTCCATTTGTGTGGTCGTTATTCTGAAAAAGATGCTAGCTCCTACATAATACTCTGGTAAAAATGTCTAAATTACTCTATAGACAGATTGCCTCCGAATTCCAGATTAGACGGAATAAGATGAATTCATCTACAAAATGTTTATATAATTCAATAAAAATGTGAGTAAACGGGGAATAGAAACGTTAATGCCTTAAAAAGAGAACTAAATGTTGAATATGGCCAATAAACAATAACAGTTGTGAATCAAAATGAGAACATTTCCTGTATGAACGTAATTTTAAAAACGTAGAGATGGGAAAATGCAAGATAACGCAACTTGACCCCGCAAGCTCGCCGTGTTTTCTTTGTTTCCGCGCGAGGGAGGTCGAGAATCGAAGTATCATTTTTCCGATTGCAGAGGGTCGGTCGTTAGAGACGCTGGCATAACGTTCCGTATTTACATAGCCATTAGGGTCCCGGTTCCCTTGCATTATCTAAACATCTAGATTAGGGAAGGGGGAGGACCTAACCTAAAATTCATTTCCTCCGACCGCCGCCCCTCCTAGCGGCTCAAAAAAGAAGCAACCCTTCTTCCTCGCTTGTCTCTAGACTTCCATCAACTCTAATTCTCGCTAAGGAAAAAGAGAAGAGGCGGAGGCAGTTTTTCTTTACGAGGGCTGGTCTCCATGGCAACCAAGGCTAGCCAACGTAGCGTACAGAGGTTGGCAACAGCGAGGCCAGCCCTGGCAGGGTAGCGCGCTATTGATCGCTCGCCGGCTTCATCCCCTCGCCCCGCTCCACTTCAGCGTTTTCCCTAGAGCAGGCAGGCAGGCAGATCCCCGGCTCACCCTGTAATAAATGATTCTCCCCTTCTCTTCAGAATGCCGGGGGGATTTATTGCATGCAGGGGAGTGGTGGCCACGCATGCGCAGTTGTGCGGGTCGCCATGGCAACCCACCCTGCGTGACGTCACCACCGATGCCAGCGCCACTCAGCCCTTTCAATATCCCTTAAAAAAAAAAAAAAAAAAAAAAATAATGCTTGGCTGTGCGATATACACTACAACCGAGCGAGGCAGCCGTGTGTACAAAGCAGACGATCATAATGCCACCCAGCTAGGAGAAATGTTTTCTTTCTCTCCCAGGGTCAAGAACCCTTTGTTCCAACCTATCGTCCAGAATGTCCCATACTCGTGTAACAGAATGCGAGAAGTCAAAAAAGCACCTATATATATACAATGTGTGTGGGCTGCTACCAAATGAATGGAACGCTAGAAGATATAAGGTAATGTCGCTCGCTTCTTAACTTGCAAATTTCAAAACGTTATGTAGCGAACTTTTGCTCACGCTTGCTGTGAAAAACAATTCACTGCGGAGGAACAAAACCTAACATGACTGCAGTCGAGTGGTCAGCGTTATGTCCCGGGTTCGAGTCATCTCCAATCCCCCCATAGTGTGTAAGTATGAATGTGGGAGTGGCGTGTGTGTTTAATAGTATATAACTGAAAACCCCAACGTTAAAAAACCCTACAGTTCAGCGAGAAAACATCAGCAGCCATTTCTAAAAGCAAAGGCTTCCGTTATGACGTTAATAATTCAAGGAAGCTGTAAAAATGAAACAAATACACACATTTTTACTTTCTCTACACAGTGTATAGAGAAGGTATTGTACTGCACACAAAAATTCGATACCAGGATTTCGCCGAAAATAGATATATTGGGTTTCCCTGAATCAGACAAAAGCATTTTTAGAAAAAGATCAGTGTGTGTGTGTGTGTGTCAAACAGTTCATAAACGGAAATACCGTTAAATACTGGTATTTAAGATTGCTATGTTCTAAGGATGCGACACGGAGATTTTCAAAATAATCCCCCTACCCCAAACTACGCTTTACATGGGGAAAAAAAATCGAAAATGTTGTTTTTCTCAAAAATAGCTCTAACGGTGTTGGTTTAAACACCGCACTTTAAAGCTATTACCATCATAAAATGTGCACCTTGAGTTTTCTGGGAACAGCTTCTGAAGACCAGTTCATTCTGATGAATTTTGAACAACTGGTAAACAGTAAGAGATAGGCAAAAACTTACTGCACAAAAAATGTTGATCTCATTAAAACATATAATTTGTCATATACATTTTTTCACTGGAGTTGACCGTTTTCGAGATATTCCTGGTTATTAGTTTCAGTTTTAAAATACTTAAACATTTCTCATACAGGAACATGTCAACTCCTGGCCACGCAAAGAAACGAATTTCAATCCCATAGCAACCACACTTTAAAACATTTGACTATCGGTTTCGCCTAGTGCATTTCCTTATTTTACTTCGACTTTCAAGAAAGCAAGTAATAAGACCGTTTCTGCTAATGCTGATCTCGATTAGCATGAAGCAAATAGAACAATAAGCTTATTAAAACTTATTTGTCACAAAGATGTAGAGAAAGGCACGTCAGATTTTTTTTTTTTTTTTAAACAGTAACATAACCACCATCCCTGACGCATTTTGGTGCTTACTTCAGAGAAATGCAAGCAGGTAAATGTTTAATATGTTATGTTTTAGCGATCGAAAACTCAAGGCTTCTCCAAAATGAATGAAGTTGGCCGCTGCAGCAGCAGCAGCTTTACTATGTGATTTATTTGCATACTTCACACAATCTCCCGTTGATTATCTGGCACGCTTCCAGAGGCGCTGTATGCAGGTCACTGTACGCTAAGTGAAGGAGGGACATCCCTGGCCGTGACAGCCGGACAGGAAAGGGGAGGGGGAAACGCCGCTACAAATTCACCACCCTCGGCACCGCTATACAAAACAAAAAAACGCAACAGCCAAACATTTTATTGACCTGTCATTCTCGATTAAAGCACACACGAGGCTCATATCTTCGTAAAGGGGTAGCGAGCCAAAACCTTCCTTCCTCGCTTTATCATACACCTTCACGCACCATGAATCATCACCCATCCAACTTGCTTTCCATGGTGTTCTCATTAGCAAAACGTTAATACTACACTAATTGTTTCTTTTTGCTTCCTCTACGCACACTATGTGCATGGTGTACCTATAGAGAACGTATTGTATTGCACCCAAAAATTCCATACCGAAATTTCACCATAATTACGGTTTTGAGACCCCCCGAACCAGGTCCGCGCGTGTCTGTGGACAGCATAGCTCAAACACGAAAAATCCGTTAATTACTAAACTGATATTTAAGCTCAGTATCTCCGAAGGACGCGACACGAAGATCGTCATGAAAATCCCCCACCTTTTGTATGGGAAAACTTTCGAACATTTTGATTTTCTCAAAAATGGCTGTAGATTTTGATTAAAACCTTGTATTTTCTGGGAATAGTCTCAAAAACCTATTTTGGATGCTTTTTTTCTTTGAATTTTGCATAACTGGTAAACCGTGAGAGATACACAAAAGCTTACTACACAAAAATGTAGATCTTATTTAAAAATGCATAACTAATGTCATATACCTTTTTTTCCTGGAGTTGACCGTTTTCGATATATTCCTTCTTATTGGTTTCAGTTTTAAAATACTTAAAACATTTCTTATACGGGAACTTTACAACTCTTGGCTATGCAAACAAACTGATTTCAATCCCATAGCAACCAAACTTTAAAACACGTGACTGTCGGTTTAGCCAAGTATATTCCCTTAATCCCCTTCTTCTTTTAAGAAGCTAGGTAATAAGAATATTCTGCGAATGTTTATCTCGATTAGTAAGAAGTGGATGAAAGAATAAGCTTATTAACAATAATTTGTTACAGAAATGTAGAGAAAGGCATATGAATTTCTACACTTGGGATTTTTCTTTCTGACTTTCCTTTTGGGAAGATAGGGATGTTGGAAGTTCTACAGCTGTTCTCAAAATGCTCAAAGAAAGCTGTTCAATTGCAAGACTATCTGGGTGCAACATATACTTTTAATTTCTCTACCAGTAAAATGTGCACAGGCAGAGGAAGGTGCATATTGCATTCCACCTAAATTTTAGTTACCGAGATTTCAACAGAAATACCAAACAACACACATTTAGAAAAATGTGTGCGTGTCTGTGGTAGCATATCTCAAAAACGGATCACTGGGTAAGTACCAAACTCTGTATTTAATTTCAGTATCTTCCAAGGATGCGACAGACATTTTCAAGAAATTCCCTCCTCTCATTGCATGTAAGATTTTTGATAGTTTTGATTTTCTCAGAAAGTAGTTTTAATGATTTTGATTGAAGTACTACATTTAAGATGTTTACATGACAAGTGAAATGTGTATTTTTAAATTTATGAAAGCATCTAAAGTGTTATTTAAACTGAATTACTTTTACACAGTTAAGCCCTAAGAAATAGGCAAAACAAAAAATGTAGAATGTATGCCAAATATAGTTTTTGTGGAACCAACCACGTCCAAGATATCTTCTTCTGTTTTTGGTTTAAATTTCCCAATACTTATACTTTTCTCTCAAATGAGCAGTCGTCATCTTTTTATCTTAATTAGTATGAAAAAAAAAGAATAAGTTTTTGTTTGTTGCAGAACGGTAGAGAAAGTCATGTGCATGTGATACATAACAATTTTTTAAACTGTTACTATGCAAAATAATAAACGTGGAAGTCGTCGCCGGGATCGAAAACTGCGCATTAACCATGAGGGTACCCGATGAACTTGTCAGCTCAATTTCGCTCAGTTGCCGCGTGATTCATGTTGTTGGGTGTTGAAAACACAATTTCACTGCCACCAAATTCTGTCCGGTTGTATTTCAGATTCTTGTCGATTTTTCAAAACTACTCACGATTCTAAGATATATTAGCTGTATTTTTATTTTCTCTACAGGTACTATGTACATAGTGTAAGGTATTGTATTCCACCCGAAAATTCGCTTTCGAGATTTCACTCAAAATACATGTTTTAGGGTCCCCTGTATTAAAAAAAATATTTTTAGAAAAAGGACCGTGTGTGTTCGTGAACACGGTAACTCAAAATCGAAAAGTCAGTAAAATACTAAACTTATTTAGCTTAAGTATCTTCCAGGGATGACACGAAGATTTTTAGAAAACTTCCCCCACCCCAAACTACACTTTACATGGTGAAAATGTCATTTTTTTTTTATTTTCTCAAAAATGGCCCTTAACAGTTTTAATTAAAATACTGTATATTAAAGATATTTACATGGCACATCAAATTTATATCTGTATTTTCTGGGAATAACCTCTAAAGACCTCTTTATTCTGGATCAATTTTGCATAACTGGTTAACCGTAAGAGATAGAGAAAAAAAAAAAAAAAAAAAAAAAAAAAAAACTACATAAAACATATTTATGTCCTATATCTTTTTTTTTCTTCTTCTTCTTTCCCCCCCCCCCTAGTGGAGTTCACCATTTAAGGGATATTCCTTGTTATTTGTTTTAGATTTAAAATACTTACTTTTCTCACGCGGAAATTTGTAAACCCTTGGGCATATATTTCATCAACCACGTAGCAACCGCTTTTGAAAGATTTGACTCTTAGCCTTTTTCCTTCTGGTTACAAGGAAGCCAGTGATTAAGGCAGTTTCTGCTAATGTTTATCTCGAATATCGTAAAGTTAAAGCGATGTAAAAAAAGGATGTGAATGAAACACATCAGATTTTTCGTCACTGACTTAGAATCACGGATTCTTTTGACAAAGACCCCAAAGGACGCTGAACAGTTGCTTAATTTGGAGATAAGCGCCAGAAACACATAAATCACGCGTGGCCTTATACAGATCACAATGTTGAATTTTGATTCCAATTGAGATTACCACAATGTCAGACAAAGGAAGTAGTCGTATTTACCTGCATATGTGATTTATTGATACGCCCTTCATTTGTGTTTGCATTACTTTTTCGGGTAAATGAGGGGGAGGGGAGGAAGCAATCGATTTGGGCGGCCCAACTCGCTGCATAAACATAGATGCATGATTACATTTCAAATTGCTTGTTGAAAGCCATTAAAACTGGAAATAATAAAGGCAACATGTTTGATGGTTCCCAACAAATATTTGAAACAGAATTTCGCAATGATCAATGATGTGACGCGGCAGATGGGAAAGGTTAAGTTTAATTGGCCGCTCTCGATCTAATGGACCAGCCTCAAATTAAATCATAATCATGTGCTATTTTATTTTTCTGGTATTTCGTGTTATGGGGATTATTCAGTACAGTCCTCCCAACAGCTAAGTCGCTCATGAGGAATGTTCCCTACTGGTGTAGTGTTAGGGGTATAATCTTCCATTAAAATGGGGCTCTAAGGATTTTGATTAAAATGCCGTATCGCAAATAAAATCTGTATCTTGAATTTTCTGGGAATAGTCTCTGAAGAGTTCTTTATTCTGGATGAATTTTGTCGAATTTTGCTTAACTGCTAAACTGTAAGACACAAAAACTTACTGCACAAAAAATGTAGATCACGTTAAAACACACAATTTATGTCAAATACATATTTTTCTTGGAGTTGACTGTTTTAGAGATATTCCCTGTTATTGGTTTCAGTTTTAAAATACTTAAAACTTTTCTCATACAGGAACTTGTCAACTCCGGGTACTTAAATGGATTTCAAACACATAGGAACCACATTTCAGAACATTTTGACTTCCGTTTATCCTAGTGTATTCCCATATCTCCCTTATACTTACAAGGAAACAAGTAATAATACCGTTTCTGCTAATGTTTATCTCGAATATCATGAAATGGATAGAAGAGTAAGCTTATTAACAATAATATTTGTTACAGAGATGTACAGAAAGTCATGTGAATGTAACACATCTTGGTGTACTTGTCCGTTTTGTATGAAAAACAATAAACTTACAGGTCGTGTGAGGTACTCAGTTAAAACCTGACAGGGACGCACTTTCACATTGCAATTTATAGTGAAAATACTGTCTGGGTAGCGTGTCTGCTTCGAATCTCACTTGGGTGAGTTACCCGGATAAGGTTTTTCGAGTCGAATGTCGAGTAAATTTAAGCCCCATGGATCAGAGATCATTTGAGCATCATTTCACCAAATTCATTCATCGTCCGATATGACCAACCAGGTTAAAGGACGTTAAGCGCGCGCGCGCACACACACACGCACACACACACACACACACACACACACACACACACACAAAACGTGTACAGGATCTCAATGAACATTTTTAAGCTATAACGCCTGACTTTAGGTTTGACTTCGCTCATAGATTGGCTGTCTGGTAGTATGCAAGGCGCTGAAAAGGAACTTGCCAGCACTGAGGCTTAAGGGGAGTCGAATTGGAATTCTCATACATATACAGTCATGGAAAAAAGTATTCATACACCAGTGTTTATGTAGAAAAACTTAATTTATTATAACTAAAGTTAACATCCAGAGAGATTATATGGTAAACTAACAGTATGATATTTCCTCCTGAATCTATACATATAAACGCACGGCCTAAATTACTCCTCTTCAAAAAGTAAACAAAACATTTGTACCAGCTGGCTTCTCATAACAAGGAAAAAAGTATTCACTCAAAGAAAATGGTAGTTCAAATACAATACAATAACAAAAGTAATACTTTGTAGGCATTCCCGTTCTACGTATTACTTCTGTTAACCTCTTTGGCATGGAATGAACCAGGTTCTTTGTAGTCTCTAGGTAATATTTTGCCATTCTTGCTGAAGACATTGTTTCAGAGCTGCCTTACTTCGTATGTCATGCTTTCGGACCATTCCTTCAAGGGTATTCCAAGATGCTCAATTGGATTAAGGTCTGCACTCTGTGCTGGAAACTTGAGAACGTGGGGAGTATGGTACAACAACAACCACAAACGAACAATTTCCGCCGTATGCTTAGGATCATTGTCTTGTTGAAAGTAGTAATCTGTGCCTAAACTCAATTTATCAACACTTGTTGCAGATTATTCTTTAGGAAAATAAATGTTATTTGTGGACGCTCTTTAACTGCTGTGGTTCTCAGCGTCCCAATCTAAATTGGGCGTGAAATTAATTTTGCTCAGAGGCCTCTCTATCAGGCTTGAGGTTCTTTTACGTGCCGTAAATCTACGACACGGGACCAACGGCTTTACTTCCCTTCCGAAGGAAGCCACGCTAAGGATTTTTACGCCCGAAAAACTCCATCGTCCTCCGCCGGGTTTGAACCCCCGACCTTGGGTATATGAAGTCAGCATGGTAACCATTACACCACGGAGGGCGACATTCTTTAGAATATTTAAATATTGAAATCTATCCATGTTACCTTCAATAATAACAAGTTCCCCAACACCAGATGTAGCCATACATCACCATACCATAATTCCTCCTCCACCATGCTTCACTGTGGCTTGACGGTGCTTGGGTTCAAGCTCAGTATTTGGTCTTCTCCACACCAAAATTCTGCCATCATTTACAAATACATTCAATTTACCTTCATATGTGAACAGTATCCTGTCCCAGAAACTCGTGTTCTTGCTTAGATGCTCTCGAGCAAATTCAATTCTGACTTTCTTGTTCTTCTTGCTGATGTATGGTTTCTTTCTAGGTACCCTAGCTCCATAGCCTGCACTACTTAGAACATAGCGAACAACCCTTGGTGTTATTTCCTTTCCGAACTGATCGTTAACATAGGCAGACAATGCAGAGGCTGTCAATTTAGGATTTTTTTTATCATTCTTATTAACATATTCTTTCCCCTTTGCGTTAGCTTCTATGATCATCCTCTTTTTTCGCTATTAATGATAGCATTTCTCTCTCTATATCGTGCTATTATGGACTGCACAGTTGCCCGGCTTCTTCCAATAACATCAGCAATGTTTGAAAATGATTTTCCCTTTTGATATTGAGAGATAACTGTCTTTCCTCTACAGTTGTTTCTTTACCTTAGCGCCCATATTTCTGTCGCACGGCATTCACTGCGTAACAGAACCAATAAGCAGGAGGTGTAGCTTGCCACTGAAGGACGGCGTTACGGCGCCTATGCTCCAGCACCTACCCAGAAAGGCCGTAATCCACCTGACGCGGATTTACAATGCATGCCTGCACCTACGTCACTTTCCAACGTGTTGGAAGGAGGCGCGGGTGGTATGCATTTTGAAACCCGGCAAGGACCCGGTCTTCCCGTCAAGCTACAGATCTATTAGCTTACTTCCGATCGTCTCGAAAGTATTCGAGCGGTTACTCCTACCTCGCCTCACCCCTCTCTTCGAAGAGAGACTCCTACTCCCGGATCATCAGTTTGGTTTCCGTACTGGACATTCCACAACCCTGCAGTTGCTGCGACTGGCTGAGAAGGCTGCCCTGGGCTTCCAGGACAACTTCAAAACAGTCGCGGTGCTCTTGGACGTGGAAAAGGCCTTCGCCACCACGTGGCATCAGGGACTCTTGTACAAGCTCAAGAACGCAGAAATTCCTCCCCCCTACCTTCACCTGCTTAGTAGCTTCCTTCGGGACCGCACTTTCAGGGTGAGGGTGGAGGGGAGGCATTCCACAGTCAGACCAATAGCGGCGGGAGTGCCGGAAGGCAGCGTGCTGTCGCCGTTACTCTTTGCTGCCTACATGTCCGACTTCCCCACAGAACCCAGTACAGTTACGTGCCAGTATGCCGACGATGTCCTCATAATGGCGCGTAACAAGAACGCCCGATATTGCTTCCCCCCGCTACAGAGACAGCTCCAGGCCATAGGCAGATGGAGTGAACAGTGGCGGATGGCCATCAGCCCGCAGAAGAGCTCAGCTCTACTGCTGGCTAAAGTCCGTGGCTGGCGACCGGAGAGGTCGCTGAGGCTGCGGCGGCGGCGGCGGCGGATCCCCTGGGTCCGCTCCGCCAAATACCTCGGAGTCCTCCTCGACCGCGGCCTTACTTTCACTCCACATGTCAGGGAGAAGGTCGGCTTGGGACACGCTGCCCTGCGGCAGTTGTTTCCCATCTTCCGCTCCACCATGCCTACACACCTAAAACTACGGCTGTACCGCGCAGTCATCCCGCCCCTGATGCTGTACGGCTGTGAGGTCTGGGGTTCGGTGGCTCGTTCCACCATCCGCAGGCTGCAGGCCGTGCAGAACAGGGCATTGAGGATGATATACGGCACAGACCGCAGATTCCCGTCCCACATTCTCCATTCCCACTCCGGAATCCCTTACATAGTGGACGTTGTGCGAGAAAGAGCTCGCACAATATACACTAAACTTGCTCCCCACCCAAATCCCCAGGTGAACACTCTCGGTCTTTACGACCACACGCTACCAAGGAGACGCGTAAGCTACCGCCTTCCCAAGGACGCCTTGGGATGGTAGTTTTCCGGCCGCCTCTCCCTTTATTGTTCTACCCGCCAAGTTAAGCAGCATCGGGCATGGTCACGACTCGGGAGGGTGACCATCCAGTTGTACTCTGACCAGATCTGCAACACTGGCTTCCCCCACCCCGTACCTATATCCCTTCAGGTCCCCCGCTAGCCGGCACTGCTTTCCTTGACAGCCCGCAAGCGGCTGGCCAAGGTAAGCAGCATCGTGCCTGGTCCCTCTCTGGGTGGGTGGCCACTCAGATAGGTAAACCAGCCCGCGCCGGCTGCACAGAGGGAACACCCTGCCCAATTACTTTGACATTGACAAAAGCGCTTGCATAAGACTACATCTTTTATATCACACGGGTAAATCCGCAAGAAAAGCGGATAGGTACCGTGGTGATTTGCCCCCGCCCGAGTACACTCGGGCGACTAGTTCCTGCTCCTGGCTCCTCCTGGCTCCTGGCCACTGAAGGCCTTGCTTGCTGTAAACGGTTCGTTGGTGGTTTGTGTGTTTACATTTCTAGTGGTGTATGAATACTTTTTTCACTGTCAAATACAGCCAGCATTGGGGTATCGTTTATTTCCTTAAGGTACGTTTGTTTAATACTCAAATCTTTGTTATCATGACACTGTTTATTTAATGGTGTAGCTTCCTACACAGAATCGTAGCGCAATCATTTAATTTAATATGGAAATATCAGTGGTCAATTTCAATTGCAGTACTGTATGAATACTTATTTCCATGACTGTGTGTGTATACACACACACATATATATATATATATATATATATATATATATATTTATTTATTTATTTATTTATTTATTCCATTTTCATTTTTAATTGCATATGAATATATCGAATCTCCCGCTTATTTTGATATAACTTTCTAAGAGGTATGCTAATTGCAAATAGTTTAAAACTATTGCTGAAAATAATCCTGCGCAATACATTTTAGAACATTTTGGTACACTCACTTGGTAAAACATTAACTTTGTTGGGTTTCGAATGTTAGGTTACAATTTCAGAACAAGTAAAATATTCTATACAACTACCTCATTATCTTAGAAACTAATTGACACTAGGGCTAAAAATTTAACCACACAGTTGCATCTAAATAGACTTTACTTGAGTGAAAAATTGTTTATGTACATGGATTAGTTATTTTTTTTTAATTTAAAAATCATCATTTCTCAATAACATTTTAGGAGTATTTAAGAAAAGCATATCTTGCCATCTGATGAACAGAAGAATTTTATTTTACTCAACCGTAAAGATATTGCTGAATATGTCTTGAAAAATGCAGCTCAATCTGTTAAATAGTTGTTAAGAGAGTGGGTCAAACCTTAACATTGGCAAGATAGGCCATTTTGACTCCCCTTGAAGTATCTGCGCGTCTGATTTAAGATAGTTTCTTATTTTCCCTTGATGAATGGCTCCAATGAAAAGGAAGGGGGGCCAAAAAACTTGAGATAAAAATTGCAATTTTGTAAGTTCTCTTTTTTTAATATTTTTAAAGATCGATATATGCAAGGAATTAAATATTATCTGTGGATGATTCTAATACACAAATAATGTTTTTGTCTTTCAAACTCGGACCTACGGGAGAGAAAACCGATCAAGGTTCACTATAATTTTTTTAAAAATAGCTCGATCTATAATATAAATGTGACAATGACCCACTGTGAGGGTGATTAAAAAAATCTAATGTGTCCCAATCACTTGACCTCTAACTGTTCTGCAAGCTAACCTTTTATTCAGAAGATTATCTTTTATCCACATCATGTTAAATCAAGATAAACATAAGCAGAGGCATAGTCTCATTACTAGCTTTCTTGTAAGTAAAAGCGCAACAAGAAAAGCACAGGCTAAGGTGATAGTCTCGTGCTTTAAAAGCCGGTCGCTAAGCGAAACAATTGAAACTCCACTCTTTTTTCTTGCCACGAGTAAACAAATGAGAAACGAGAAATAAGATGCTTTCCCGTTCGAGAAAAGTTTAAGTGCCTTAAAACTGATACCATAATCCGGAATATCTCCTAAACGGTTAACTTAAAAAAATAAAAATATGCATATAAGGTTAACTGTGTGTATTAATAAAATATATATACACATCTTTTTTTTTTTTTTTTTTTTTTTTTTTTTTTTTTTTTTTTTTTTTTTTTTGTATAGTAGCTTTTGTATATCTCTTACGGTTTGCCAGTTGTATAAAAATCATTCAGAATGAAGAGGTCTTTAGAAACTATTTCTAGAAAATTAGAGATAAGATTTCATTTGTCATAAAAATATCTTAAACATAAAGTATTTTAATCAAAATGTTTTGAGCCATTTTTAAGAAAATCAAACTTTTCGAAAAATGTTCCACCTAAGGGGTAGTAAGGGGGAGGGGGATTTTCTTGAAAATCTTTGTGTCGCATCCTTGGAAGATATTGTACTTAAATACCAAGCTTTGTATTTAACCGACTTTTCGTTTTTGAGCTATGCTGCCCACAGTCTCACACACACACACACACACACACACACACACACACACACACACGGACATGCTTCTAAATATATATACACACATATTACGTAATGCCAGATTACCCAATAATGAGTTTATGATATATCTAATGTTAACATTTCATGAGTGATGTATTTTCTAAAACACACTCCCTGCACAAAATAGCATTGACCTCCAAAAGAAGGCACAAATGACATTTCCGCCAAACAACGATTTTCTTTCAACCAAATTACTTTCTCAGTCGCCTCCGTTCATTCGTTTTCCTTTTGTTCCCATTTCCTGTCTGAAAGTTTCTACTCTCCACCTCCCCTTTATTTTGTAACACGTTCCCCTAACAACACAAATTCCTGACTCATAGTTTTGTCATAATTCATACATTTGCTTCAATCCTCTGTTCCGTTGACTAGGATGAGCACCCTGTAGAAAAACCTGATGTGTTTCATTCATATGAATTTCTCTACCTATTCTGCAATAGACTATTCTTCTATCTACTCCATGCTAATCGAGTATTAAGAATAAACATTAACAGAAATAGTCTAATTACTTATTTCCTTGTAGGTACAATCTGGTGTTACACTCACATGACTTTATAGCTGCTCTGCAAATTTGTTCAAAAGATTATTCTTCTTCCCACACAATGTTAATCGAGATAATCATTAGCAATAGGTTCTTATTACTTAGTTCTTTATAAGTAGAAGGGAACTAAAGGAATGCGCTATGCTAAAGTGATAGTCAAATGTTTTAAGCAATCGTTATGCGATTGTCAATTCAGATCACTTCTTTGCTTGGTCAGGAGTAGAACAAAAGAAAACCGGGCACTTCATATCTGAGGAAAGTATAAGCACTTCACAATTGAAACCAATAATAAGGAATATCTCGGAAATGGTTACGTCCACAACAAAAACGTAAACGACATAAATTGTGTGTTTGGACGAGATCTACATTTTTTTGTGCTACGTTTTTGTCTATCTCTTACGGGTTAAAACTTAAGCAAAATTCATCCAGAATAAAGAGGTCTCCAGAGGCTGTTCCCAGAAAATTTAAGACATATATTTTATTTGGGGTGTAAATATCTTTAATATACAGCATTTTAATCAAAATTGTTAGAACCATTTTTTAGAAAATCAACATTTTCGAAACATTTTTCATATAAAGGATAGTTGGGGTGGGGTTTTTTCTTGAAAATCTTCGTGTCGCATCCTTGGAAGATACCAAACCTAAATACCAAGTTTGGTCTTTTTTTTTTTTTTGAGATATGTTATCCACAGGCGCGCGCGCGCACACACACTTTTTTTTTCTAAAAATGTTTTTTTTTTTCAGACTCAGGGGATCCCAAAACACATATTTCCGGTGAAATCTCGGTATCGAATTTTTGGGTGGAACACGGCATAAGCACACACACATAAAATGTATTGGCCATAAATTGTGTTTTACCGATATGTACATTTTTGTGTAGTAAGTTTTCTCTTGTAGTTCATTCAAAACGAAGAGGGCTTCAGGGACTATTCCCAGGAATTTCAAGACATACATTTTATTTTTATGTAAATATCTTATATGTATTTTACCCAAAATATTTAGCTATTTTTAGAAAATAGAACATTTCGAAAAATGTTCCATGTAAAGGGTAGTTTGGGGAGTTCGTGTTGCCGCCCTGAAAGATGCTGAATTTAACATCAATTTTGGTCTCTAACAGACTTTTCGATTTTGAATTATACTATCCAGACACATACAAGCATACATCTATTCACAGTGGCCAGGAGTTGACAAATTCCCGTATGAGGAAAGTATTATAGAACTGAAAACAATAACAAAAAATATCTTGGAAACGGTCAATTGTATATATGTATATATATAGTCTTCAGAGGGTATTCCCAGAAAATTAAAGATATACAGTTTATTTTTCATGTAAATATCAAAATTGTTAGTCATTTTTGGGAAAATCAAAATTATCGACATTTTTTCCATATAAAAGATATTTGGGGGTGGGGGGATTTTCTTGAAAAGCTTGGGTCGCATCCTTGGAAGACACTGAACTGTGGACACTGGAAGACACACACACACATATATATATATATATATATATATATATTTTTTTTTTTATTGTTTCATTTGTATAGCCCCCTTTAACACAAACGGTCATATCGGTAACTCTAGGTTCAGAACATTAGGTTAACAAACTTTATATTACTAAACAAACGTACATTCACATTCATACTTACAGACGGGAATCGAACCCGGGACCTCCAGGTGAGAAGTCAGCCCGCTGACCACTCGACCACGGAAACAGTCATTTGGAATATTGTTTCATAACGTAATGAAGTAATCACTAAAACCTAAAAAAGGTGAATTTCTATTTAATAGGTACTTACAAAAGGAACTTCATTTCCAATTATCTGTTTCTTCAAAATACACTATTGATAGTGCACCAATGATTCTTTTTGTACTATTTATAGTTGATTTCGGGAGAGTCCTTCCAGAAGAAAGCGTAACCTTCCGAATTTTCAAGAATCATACCATAACATCTTATTTTAGCTTCGACTCTCATACATTTCGTTATGAGCATTATTAAACAGTTTTTATAGTATTTTTGAAACCTATTGGGATAGGCTTTGCTTACACAGCCTGCCCTGAGGAGCCGCCTATACTTCACATGCGTGAACGGCGTACGGTAATTTCGATATTTCTTTCTACAAGGGGAATAAGGTAAATACAATTACTTACAGCGACAATCAAATCTTTTATGAGCTGATCACTAGATGATGGTATTAAAATACCGTTCCTTTGCTTGACCTGGATGGGAAAAGTTAATAACGACTTCCCCAATACGCCTATAGCCACAAGCCAATTCCAGGTTTCCGTGTTAATGTATCATGTGTATGATGCGAGATATTTAACATGCATAATCGAAGCACACAACCCCAAGGCATATTTTTGTATTTAGATAATAGCATTAAACCAGTTATTATAGATTTTTAAATTAGCTTTGTTTTCCAATATGTTTGGGAGATCGCTGCAATGTAAATGCATTAATGGCGTGTCGATACTCATCAACTCAATTGCTGGAAGGTTTCAGTACTTCAAAAAGGAAAACCTTGCAAAAGCTTTAACATTTATAACACCGACAATGCGGTAAAAGAAAATTAATAATTAGAAAAAGGAAATGTTTCACACTTTAGGCATTAAACAAACGCACATCGTAATGCAGAGGACGTCATCTTGTAGCAATTCAGAGGGCATTAATAGGAGCCAAAAAGTGCACGAACGTTTTTCATTATTTTCGAGTGGTTCTGCAAATTCAAAAGCATGAAAAGCGCGGTAAAAATAATCTCAATTAACACGGTTTGGTTGATGCGAGACCCAAGGTTGACGTAGATAGCCGACAAAACACTGTCGCCTTTTCACGCTTCACCTCATTAAATTCTGTACACACGTTCCTTGTTAAAACTCCATCAAAGCATTCCAGTGTGACACAGAAAAAAAATTACAACTGATGATTCATCAGCATTTTACACTAAGCGGATTCAACTAGCAAAATACATCAATGCACGTGTCGCCCCCCCCCATTCCTTTTTGCGATAAATAAAACCGCTATACGAGTGTTCTAACATGGGATTAAAACCTCACTTCAGTCAGTTTGAACATCTGTACACCGCAGTGTAGCGTGTGACGTAACACAGTCAACTGATTAGAACTAGCACATAGAATCCCTATAGGGCAATCCCACGCAACCAGTTCGGGAAAGATCGTCATTCTTTTGATGATGCCCCTATCAAAAGTCTACATTCTCTGCGATCCTTGGCCGTTGTCGTCCAGTTGTGTCCGAAGTGAAGGTTCAGATCGTCTGCCCATGTTTTTCTCTGCCGGCCTACGTTCCTTCGGCCGGTTCTTGGATCCTAGAATGTCGTCTTGTGTGCCTATCCTCACGACGAGGCCCGCCCACTTCCATTTGATGTTGCGTCTTTGATGCCTGTCATCTTCCTCAGTTCTTCGTTCCGGATTCTGTCACGGAGATTGACAGAATCTTTCTCTCCAATTTCCTTTGACACGTTCTCAATATTTTTCTTTCTCTGTTTGTTAGGGCCCAGGTTTGGGCTCCATACAATAAGAGAGGAAGAATGCAACTGTCCAGTTTAACTCTTTTCGCAACGGTATTATATCGCTTGGGTTGGTACGAAGTAAAACATACATTCCCGTAGACCCCTTGTCTCACCTACCTATCTAACACCAGTTTTGACGTCATGCAGTTGGCTGGCCTACCCATGCAAAGGAATTTGATACTTCTATTCCATACAACAAAGTAAACCATGGCAAGTCGTTGCCCACCATGACTTCGTAGGTGCTTTATGCAGAACACCCAAAACATTAAGATTGCTGATATGCAAAATAGCTAAAACACAAGCACGCCTAAGCGTTTTGCTGTGGTACTACGAGGGGCATTCAATAAGTCCTTAGAAAAAGATGGAAAAACAAACTATTTTTGGTGCATCCCCCCCCCCCCAACATAATCGCTTTTTAGCAAGATACACTTTTCCCAGAGTTTCTCCAACTGTCTTAAACCTTCCAAAAAGTGGGATTTCGGAAAGTCCTCAATTGACATATGTTTGGGATTTATCCTCTTCGTTAGACGTGAACTGTTCCGAATCGATTACACGATTCCGCTATTCTCCATTGAGAGCAAACGCGGCACCCATCTTGCCGAGACCTTTATCAGACCCTATTTTATATGCAAAAAGGAGAACAATGTAGCTTATGATATGCTGTGGCATATTTTGCGAACTTTGATTCGTGGATCACTCAAAACCATAACCTGGAGTTTATCAACCATTCCGGAGGAAGATGTTCGCCACTTTTAAATTCTTTTATCCAATTGCAAATTGTTGCAAACGCAGGAGCAATGTACCATGAACTTCGTCCATCTCAGCTTTCATCTCTTTCGGAGTTGAGCCTTTTAAATAAAAGTGTTTAATCGCCGCACGAATATTGTTTTTTTGTTTGTTTTTAATACTTTCTAAATAAGCACAGTGATGATTCAATCGCCTATGGCAACAAAACCACGTGATGGATATCACAGAGTGTTGATTCAATCGCCTATGGCAACGAAACCACGTGATCGATATAACCGAAACTTTAACTGTCATCTAGTAACAGACGACGTTTACTAAATACAAACATTTTTCGATGCTAGGAGTGTAATTTTTTGGAGTTTTTAAGGACTTATTGAATACTCCTCGTATTAAAATATAATGCAGGAAATTATCTAGGAAATGCATACTTTTACCAATGGTTTGAAGAACCTGTTAAAACAATTTGTTTATATGATCATCACAAACATATGACTGCACTTACGCGTCTGGAGCTTGACGACTGTTTTTGCAACCATGAGTCACACGCACAACTTTTTCAATGTACCTCATATTATTACAAACCATGAAACTTTTCAGCAGATGCAAACTAGTTTCACCTCTGAAATAAATGTAATATGGACATTATTGGGTATAAGAGAAAAAAATGAAATTGAGTTTTATTTATGGACGCACTTTAACTGCTGCGATTTTTAGTGTCCCCCATCTATGTTGGGCGGGAAAGAACATTTAATTTTGTTCAGTGGCTTCTTTGGCAGGCTTGAGATTCTTTTAGGTGCCGTAAATCTAGACACTGGTCCACTGGCTTTATTTGCCTTCCAAGGGAGGCTATGCTGGTATTTTTACGCCCTCTGCCGGGTTTGAAGCCCGAGAGGCTAGCATGTTACCCCTAGACCACGAAGGATAACAGAGCAAGATCTACCGTTAACATTTATTACAAGTTTTTATTGGCTGGCCGCGCAGCTCAGTCGATAGAGCACCTGCATGTTGTGCGAGGGGTCCCAGGTTTGATTAACGGCTGGGAATTGTTCTCTATCCAGGATTGTTTTCCATGCAGGATATGTCGCCCTCCGTGGTGTAATGATTACCATGCTAACTTCATGTACCACAGCACTTAAACAGCGTTCATTAAAAAAAAAATAATCTATTTCCACAGAGTATAGAGGCATGAATAGGAGTCGGTCCCCTAGTGCCTAGCTTTGGTGCTTTGTAGCGCAGAGGATCGTGGGTTGCAGTCCCGCCTTGGGCATGGTGTTTGTAAATACGAAGGCAAATCAAAAAGTATTTGCCCCTATTTTTTTTAGCCGAATGACGAATGTAAAACAAAAACCAACATATAAATTCGAAGTAGTGGACTTTTCATGTGACGGTCCTCATAGAGTTTTCCGGTTGCTACCGGTGGTAGCGCTGCTGTCAGTGCATTTAAAATGGCAGGTGTGCTTGACACGTCCACGGCTTACGAGCAACGAAGTATAATCCGTTTCCTATGGAGTGAGGGACGAATGTCCATCGAGATCCACAGGGAAATGCAGCCAACATATGAGGAAAGGTGTTTTGCCTTGAGAAGTGTGAGATGGTGGTGTTCTGAGTATAAAACATCTGTTCACAAAGTGATGTTGCCGTGGACCGTGGTACTGGACTTCATGCCACGACGTTTCTAGAGCATCCACTATACAGCCCGGGTCTTGCCCCTAGTGATTTCCATCTTTTCAGTCCACTGAAGAAGCTCCTGGAAGGACAGCGATTCACTTGCGACAGTGGTTCTGTAGTCAGACGGCCGACTTCTACCCCAGCAGCATCGCAAAATTAGTGCTGCGATGATACAAATGTTTGAACCGACATGGGGACTATGTGGAAAAATAGTGAAAGGTACATGTGTAGTTGCATGTATGTATCTTATTTTACCAGAAAAAATAAAAATAGGGGCAAAAACTTTTTTATTTGCTCTCGTATGTACGTATGTGTATATGTTTGTGTATTTGTAAAGAAACGGCAAAACAAATGTGTCAACAAAGCAAATGTAAGGAACCTGTATAAAAGAGGAAAAAGGAATACAGCGTCGGAGTTCCGACAGGACTCCGAAACTGTATTTTGTCAAATAGAAAAAGAAGAAAAATGAGAGTGTAAATGTGTGTATAAGCATCAATACCATTGCCCATAATTATTCCAAAGAATAAGTCGCCGGTGTAAAAGGTGGCACATAAATGGGTGGGGGGGGGGAGCTTTCATTGCATTTTGAGACATCGGAAAACAAAAGTTAGTACACTAGGTTTTAAGGAACTATGAATGGAGCGAAGACTTGCAACTACAACTTGAGCAGTTTAAGATTTACACTATGTTTACTTAGATGTGAAATTTGGCACATGTTTTGTGGAGAAAGTAGACTCACCGCTAATACTGTTTCACAAGTTTTTAACTTTTTATCATGGAAGACTTGCCCCTAAATATTTCTAACATTTTCTAGTGCGTGCCCGCATTTTAGGAGCCACAAATATGTCAAGAACTTATCACAGAAAACGGATAAAGATATTTTACTATCTTGTGTGACATACAGTGGCATTCTGCCACGAAAGGGTCGCAGGTTCGAATTCCGCTATGGGCATAGGTGTTTAGTGTTGTGTGTTTATGTGCTAAGTTAATATCTCCTCTTGATGTGCAAGTAGGCTACGCCTTAAAACAATAGCTTAATTTAGTTTTAGACAATCAACATTCTCTAGGTAGTTTGAGTTGGAACGATTATTTTTCTCGAAAATCCTCGTATCCATCCTTGGGAGATGCTGGATTTAAACATCAAGTTTGGTATTTAACCCAGTTTTCATTTTTGGGTTATGCTGTTCACAGACACAAACACACCGCGGACGCATACACAAAGATTCTAAAAACGCCTATTTTTTTATTCAGGGGTCCTCAAAACATATTTCCGGTGTAAGTTTGGCAGTATGGAGTACAATACTATCGTAGTATCGAGAAATAAGCTAACGTGTTACGTTTGTTGCTTGTAAACATTTTTGAGCCGAGATTTCTATTTGATTAGCAATATCATTCTATCGGAAATGCCCCATATTGCGGTGAAATGCATTTCGCTGGAAAAAGAGTAGTCGAAGCGCAAGCTTTATTACTGCATGGACATAACATTTTCAATTCAATTTATGTATTATGAAAGAATGGAGCCGCACATCAAAGCCCTGCTGGGCGGATGAATTACACTGCCGGGCTAATTAGATCTTATGCAGCGAAACAAAACATCAGTTTAACATCCTACAAAACAAGTTCAATTCCACAATGGAACCTGTTTCATGTCACGCTATTGTCCAAAACTGACGGAACAATTACAAACTACACAAAGGGGTACGTGCCCAACAGTCGATAACACTTTTCTTCTTTTTCTTCAGCCCAGATTCAAATTCCTTCTCTACAGCTCTACGCCTTGGGGGGGGGGGATATGGTGTGTTCCATTTATATGACTAACAAATTGTTGTTAAAAAGCTTATTCTTCTACTTCATGCTAATCGACATAAACATTAGCAGAAATGCTTATAAGTAGAAGCTAATTAACGGAATAAACTCGGCTGAAACCATACATAGTCAAATCTTTTAAAAGCTGGTTGTCAAGCGGTTGAAATTCGTTTCTTTGTATTGCAAGGAGTTGACAAATTGCCATGCGTTAAAAGTTTCAATGATACTTAAACTGAAACCAATAACAAGGAATATCTGAAAAATAGTCAACTCCATGGAAAAAATGTATATTACCTAAATTATGTGTTTTAACGAGATCTAGATACATATTTTGTGTAGCAGTTTTTTTATTATCTCCTACGGTTTACTAGTTATGCAACATTCAGATAAATTTATCCAGAATAAGATCCTCAGAGGTTATTCCCAGAAAATTCAAGATATACATTTAATTTGGCATTTAAATATATTTAGTATGCGGTTTTTAAATCAAAGTCGTTAGCCATTTTTAAGAAAATTAACATTTTCGAATTTTTTCCATGTAAACGGTAGTTTGGGTGGAGGATTTTCCTCAAAATCTTGGTGCCGCATACGTAAAATCTTAACTTAAATACCAAGTTTAATATTTTACCAACTTTTCGTTTTTGAGTTGTGTTCACACAAACGCGGACTTTTCTGATTTTTTTTAAATACAAGGGACCCTAAAACGTGTATTTCGGGTGAAAGTCCGGTATTGAATTTTTGGGTGGGATCAATAACTTCTCTATATGCTATGCACGTAGTACGTATACAGAAAGTTAAAAAAAAAGAAAAACCAACAAAATACAAATTCAGATGTGTTACCTTTATCTGACTTTTATCTAGCCTGCAACATTAATAGGAATGCTTTTATAACATATTTCCTTAGGCTGAAGGGGAATAAGAACATATACTAAAGTGAGTTAGATCTTTAAGAGCTGGTCGCTACATGATGGCCTTGTAATTTCTTGCTACTTGCATGACAAAGCTAATCGAAATAAGCATTAACATAGAACCCTAATACTTATTTCCTTGTAGGTACACGAGATATAGGGGAATGCACTAGCTAGGCTAAAGGGAGAGTAAAGTGATTTTAAAATGCGGTCACTGCTAGAATTGAAGTCCGTTCTTTTCATGGTCAGGATTTTAAAAAGGAAAAATGAATTATAACTTTCGAAATGAGAAATGTGTAAATATTGAACATTTTAAATAAAAGGCTCTGATGCACTCCATTCACAGGACTTCCTTTAGTTAACAAATGAGACGAAAATAAAGATGTTTTCACGTTTGAGAACAGTTTAAGTAGTTAAAACGGAAACAAATAACTCGGAATATCTCGAAAACAGTTAACTCTACAAAAACAAAAAAGTCATTGCCTATGTCTTACGATTTACCAGTTATGCAATAGTTATACAGAAGTCATCCAGAATAAAGAGGTATTCAGAGGCTATTCCCTGAAAATTCAAGATATACATAACGTTTGTCATGAATATGTCTTAAACACGTGCCATTTTAATAAAAATAGTTAGCCATTTTTGAGAAAATCGAAAATTTCTGAAATTGCTCCATGTAGGGTAGTTAGGGGTCGAGGGGAATCTTCTTGAAAATTTTCGTGTCTCAAACTCGGTATTTAACAGACTTTTCGTTTATAGGCTATGCAGCCCATAGACACACACATACACACACGGACTTGTTTCTAAAAATGATTTCTTTTGGATTCAGAGGATCTCAAAATATGTATTTCCGGTGACATTTCGTTATTTTTGTTGATATACAATATCTTCTCTATACACTACGTGGATAGAACATACGTGCTAGAGAAATTAACAATAGAATTCACACACATTGTTTTAACGAGATCTTGTGTGGTAATACTTTATGTATTCTTTATGCTTAACAGTCACGGATGAAGAGGGCTTGACAGGTTATTCCCAGAAAATAAACATATGCATTTTATTTGCGATGTAGGTATCTTTAATATATGGTGTTTTAGGCTGAATCAATGGAGCCATTTTTGTGAAAATCGATAATTCCGAAAAATCCTCCATTTAAAGTTGGGATGGAAAATTTCCTGAAAATCTGTTGTCGCACCGTTGGAAGATACGGGGCATAAATACCAAGTTAGGTATTTAAAATGTTTTCGTTTTTATTAGTTTCTCTAGCCCCATATGTACAATGTAGAGAAGGTATTGTAAAGCACCCAAAAATTCGATACCGAGATTTCACTGGAAATATATGTTTTGGGGTCCCCTGAGTCCGAAAAAAAGCATTTTTACTTTCTCTAGCCCAATTTGTACAATGTACATAGGGATAGAGAAGATATTGTAAAGCACCTAAAAATTCGATACCGAGATTTCACCGGAAATATATGTTTTGGGGTCCCCTGAGTCCGAAAAAAGCATTTTAAATGTGTGTGTGTGTGTGTGTGTGTGTGTGTGTGTGCGCGCGCGCCTGTGGATAGCATAGCCCCAAAACAAAAAGACCGTTAAATATCAAACTTGGTATTTAGGTTTAGTATCTTCCAAGGATGCGACAAGAAGATTTTCAAAAAAAATCCCCCCCACCACAAACTACCCTTTACATGAAAAAAAAATTTCGAAAATTTTTATTTTCTTAAAAATTGCTGTAACGATTTTGATTAAAATCCCGTATATTAAAGCTATTTATGTCCGAAATAAAATGTATATCTCGAATTTTTTGGGAATAGCCTCTGAAGACCTCTTTATTCTCGATGAATTTTGTCGAATTTTGCTTAACTGCTAAACCGTAAGAGATAGAAGAAAGAAAAGAGGGAAAAAAAAAAAAGAAAAAAAAACGTACGTACTACACAAAAAATGCACCTCATGACAAAACACACAATTTTTGTCCTTTACGTTTTTGTTGTGGAGGTAACCGTTTTCGAGACATTCCTTGTTATTGGTTTTAATGGTGAAGTACTTATACTTTTCTCACACAGGAAATGTCTGTTTTTCTTTTGTTCTACTCCTGGCCAACCAAAGAAGTGATTTAAAATGACAATCGTATAACGAAAGCTTTTAAAACATTTGACAATCACTTTAGCATAGTGCACTCCCTTATTCCCTTCTACTTATAAGGAACTAAGTAATAACATTCTGCTAACATTTATCTTGATTAGCATTGTGTACAAAGAAGAATAATCTTTTGTAGGAGTTTTGTAGAGCAGCTAGAGAAAGTCATGTGAGTGAAACACATCAGATATTTTTCTCTACATGCACTATGTGCATAGTGCATAGAGAAGATATTGTATTCGTCTAAAGTTCTTAGGCTTTCACGGCCGGTGTCAGTACTAGCTATAATCTAATCCGGGCTTTTGGGCCGTGGTCTACTGGGCTGCTCCTTTTTTTTCCTAGACGATCTTCCAAGGACGCAGCTCGAAGATTTAGGAAAATACCCCCACCCCAAACTACCCTTTACATGGAAAAAGTTTTGAAAAGTTTGCTCTTCTCAAAAATGGCTGTAACGATTTTGATTAAAAAGCCGTATACTAAAGTTGTTCAAAACCCAAATAAAATGATTATTTTGAATTCTCTGGTAATTGCCTACGTAGAGCAGTTTATTCTTGTTGATTTTTGCAGAATTTTGCATACCGGTTAAACCGTAAGAAATACACAAAACTTACTACACAAAAAATGGAGATCTCGTTAAAACACATAAATGTGACATACATTTTTATTGCACAGTTGACAATTTCCAAGATACCTATTTCTTGTTATTTGTTTAAATTTTAAAATACACTTTTATCAAACAGGATGTTTTGCAATGACAATTGTATAACGATATCTTTTAAAATTTGACTATCGTTTTAACATATCGCATGCCTTTAGTTCTCTTCTACTCATGAGGAACAAAGAAATAAGAAGATTCTACTAATACTTATCTCGATTAGCATGGTGTAGAAAGAAGAATAATATTTTTAAGAAGTCTGTTTGTAGAACAGTTAGAGTGTAAGACATTAGACTATTTAGTTTTGTCGTTCAGGTGCGGTCCTTTTTCTAAAATACCTTTTTGGTTTCAGCAGTCATCAAAACTTGTGTCTGATTGAATCTCGGTATAAAAGTTTTGGTTAAAGTGCAATTATCTGCCCTACTTGCCATGACATTTTAAGTGGTAGAGATAGTTATAAATTCTCTAAATCTAGTTTGCAGAATAAGTATAAAAAATAAATGATAGTGGCTAAGAAAGTAACGTGAATTTAACGTAAGATTTTATTTAGTTTCCTAACCGAACACCTTTATCGTGCTCTCTGGTTTACAACTGCAATTCGTAACATGGTGTATACAACAGCACGCGATGCGGAGAGGTAGAGGCCCTACAACATGAGCTGGTTAATACTTCACTTGTCAGCTGGGAATTACCCTGCTCGGGAATCGAAGCATTACGCAACAACGATGTAACGCATACTAACCGACCCAGGGTTCGATTCACGCTTCCGTCTTTGTCACCGTTAATAGAACATGACACTCTTGACTGCTGACATTACCATGGAGCACCACTAGTCTGAGTTTAAATATTTTACTGCAAGCGCAAACCGTTGTTTTATGGTTGCTGCTTAGGATCAAACTTTGAGCATTCCTCTTCCTCTAGTACTCAAACGCTGTGCTTCATATGCTCAGTTTCTCTACTGGAAATCAAACACTGCTTCATTTGTTCAGTTTCTCTACTGAAATAAAACACAGTGCTCCATATGTTCAGTTTCTGTACTGGAAAACAAATACTGTGCTCTATGTTTAGTTTCTCTATTGGAAACCAAACAATGTGCTCCACATGTTCAGTTTCTCTACTGGAAATCAAACACTGTGCTCCATATGCTCAGTTTCTCTACTGGAAATCAAACACTGTGCTCCATATGTTCAGTTTCTGTACTGGAAAACAAACACTGTGCTCTATGTTTAGTTTCTCTATTGGAAACCAAATGCTGTGCTCCACATGCTCAGTTTCTCTACTGGAAATCAAACACTGTGCTCCATATGTTCAGTTTCTGTACTAGAAATCAAACACTGTGTGCTCCACATGCTCAGTTTCTCTACTGGAAATCAAACACTGTGCTCCATATGCTCAGTTTCTGTACTGGAAATCAAACACTGTGCTCCATATGCTCAGTTTCTCTACTGGAAATCAAACACTGTGCTCCACATGTTCAGTTTCTGTACTGGAAATCAAACACTGTGCTCCACATGTTCAGTTTCTGTACTGGAAATCAAACACTGTGCTTCACATGTTCAGTTTCTGTACTGGAAATCAAACACTGTGCTCCATATGCTCAGTTTCTCTACTGGAAATCAAACACTGTGCTCCACATGTTCAGTTTCTGTACTGGAAATCAAAACACTGTGCTCTATGTTTAGTTTCTCTATTGGAAACCAAACAATGTGCTCCACATGTTCAGTTTCTCTACTGGAAATCAGACACTGTGCACCAAATGTTCAGTTTCTCTACCGGAAATAAAACCAGTGCTCCACATGTTCAGTTTCTCTACTGCAAATCAAACATTGTGCTCCCTATGTTCAGTTTTTCTACTGGAAATCAAACTATGTACTCCATATGTTCAGTTTCTCTACTGGAAATAAAACCAGTGCTCCACATGTTCAGTTTCTCTACTGCAAATCAAACATTGTGCTCCCTATGTTCAGTTTTTCTACTGGAAATCAAACTATGTACTCCATATGTTCAGTTTCTCTACTGCAAATCAAACATTGTGCTCCACATGTTCAGTTTCTCTACTGGAAATAAAACTATGTACTCCATATGTTCAGTTTCTCTACTGCAAATCAAACATTGTGCTCCACATGTTCAGTTTCTCTACTGCAAATCAAACATTGTGCTCCCTATGTTCAGTTTTTCTACTGGAAATCAAACTATGTACTCCATATGTTCAGTTTCTCTACTGGAAATCAAACATTGTGCTCCACATGTTCAGTTTCTTTACTGCAAATCAAACATTGTGCTCCCTATGTTCAGTTTTTCTACTGGAAATCAAACTATGTACTCCATATGTTCAGTTTCTCTACTGGAAATAAAACCAGTGCTCCACATGTTCAGTTTCTCTACTGCAAATCAAACATTGTGCTCCACATGTTCAGTTTCTCTACTGCAAATCAAACATTGTGCTCCACATGTTCAGTTTCTCTACTGCAAATCAAACATTGTGCTCCACATGTTCAGTTTCTCTACTGGAAATCAAGCACTGTGATCCCTTATGTTCAGATTTTCTCAGCTGGAAATCAATAATTGTGTTTCTTAAGTTCAGTTTCTCAGCAGCAAATCGACCCTCAGTTTCTTAACTGGAAATCAGTTACTGAGCTCCATTGTGTTCAGTTCCTCTGAGGAAATGCATCATACTACTTCCTATCTTCAGTTTATTGGAGATCAAATCACTGTGTTCCTTAAGCTCTTTCCACACTGGAAAAGAATAAAAGTTTCCTGGCTGGAAACCAATCACTGTGTTTTCAAATGTGCGAAATCAATAATTGTGTCAACTTCTTTCACGTGATATTTATTAGGCACTGTTTCAGCCGACTTCCTTTTTTTCTGACCGAGCAGCTCGTGTTCAAACGAAGGCTTTAAACCGACACATTTCACATAGCCTATATACTAAACAAACTTTTGCACTTTTTATATATATAAAACGACTGAAAATAGCCAAGCGCAGCGTGTTTAATTCGGACCGAACTCGTACAAATCTCAGACTATGAATAGGAACATCATAAAGAGAAAACCACCAGTAATACATTTCCTTGACACCTCTACCCATTATGGTTTATCCCAACCTATATGTATGTATTCTACAAACTATTGCTACAATAGCTTATTTTTCCATCAACTTCATCTTAATGGATAACACGATTTACAAAACATTTCGCTGTAGGTACAACAGGGATACAGGAAACTGAAGAGATAGTCAAATGTTAAAAAAGGAATCATATGTTTTGAAATTCCACACTGCATACATCTCGAGACGTGAACTATTGGTGACTTTAAAACTTAAACACACACAAAGTATGAACATTTAAACCAATAACTTTGAACATCTCAGACGACACAAGCTATGACAAATTGTTTCAACGAACTGTGCAATTTTCGGTTACAAGAGACTTTCAAATGGGATGAGATTTGACCTTGGGCGCCACCAGCCCGGCAGCCAATCGGAGTGCTGCTGTGTTGACATATTACATTACCGCTTAACTGGGGAGTAATGCGCTAATATAAAAACTACTTGTGCTACGATAAAATATTCAAATTTTGCAATAAACAAAAAATCACGTGGAAGATACGCACTAATGTTCGTAGCAGAACCATAAAAACCAAAGATTTTTGGCTCAATAGTTTTCATAATACACATAAATAAGCATTAAGTCGCCAAGCGGATTTACATGCTCAGTGTGCGAGTGAGAGGGAAATATGACAACGCAGAGCACGATAATACATCTCATTCGCTGCAGCGTAGAACTCATCCCATTTGAAAAACATTATAAACTTTTTGCTTCGTGTGCTATATAAACTGTACACGGTTCATTCGTAAGTAAACACCTTACTTGTACAGTATTTAACAAAACAATCATATCTTCGAGCTAAGGACTTCAGAAGATGTTGAACGAACTTCGTTAGTATCATTTCGCTTTCCGACAATGATGTTGGTAACCTTTATGTAGCGGACCTCAAACGTTTATTTCCGGTAAAGTTTCTATGTGTACTTACTTTCTCTATGCGTACTATGTACATGGTATATAGAAAAGGTACCGTATTGCACCCAAAGATTCGATACCAAGATTTCACCGAAAAAGTATGTTTTGGGACCCCATCCAAAAAAGTATTTTTAGAAAAAGGTCCTTGTGTGTCTGTGTAAAATACGAGGGTCGGCTGATAAGTCCCGGGCTTCTCTCTCAATAAAAACGGCATTAAAATGTTTTTTGCCTTATTTCTCAACATAATCTCCATATCGGTGTTCTAATTTAATTAAACCATCTCTGTAGTGCGATTTATCAAGGTCCTCAAAATAGCTGTTTACCGCATCAATAACCTCCTCGTTGCTGTGAAATCTTCGTCCTCCAAGAAATGTTTTGAAGTTTGGGAACAGGTGGTAGTCATTGGGTGCTAGATCAGGCGAATAGGGTGGATGTTAAAGCACTTTGAACTTTAATTCACACATGTTTCCCATCGCAATGACTAAACGATAAGTCGGAGCATTGTCGCGATGAGGCAGGCTTTTTTTTTTTTTTTGTGCCAAATGAGATATTTTTCTTTTCACCTCATTACTCAAACGTTGCAGTAGGCTTGCGTAGTCAGTGATACTTTTACCCTTTTCCAAGTAATCGATAAAAATAATTCCCTGTGCATCCAAAAAAACACTGGCCATAACCTTGTTAGCTGACAAAATTGACGTTGCCATTTTTTGGAGTTGGTTCACCTGGCGCAATCCACCGTTTTGGCTGATTTACTTTCTGGAGTGTAGTGATGTGTCCAAGTTTCATCCATGGTAATAAGCCGTCTCAAAAAATCACTGGGATTTTTACGGTAGAGCTCCACATTCTTATCAGAAAGTTTTTCTTTGCAACTTTTGATCATGTGTCAACATACGCGGCACCCATCTTGTGAAACGCCAAAAGATTACTTAAAATATTACCTGCCGTTCTTTTGATATGTTTATAGCATCTGTTATCTCAAACAACTTTACTCTATGGTCTTCCCGTACTAAACGATGATTTTTTTCAATGATCTCTGGAGTTGTCACGTCTACAGGGAATTTGCATAACTAGTAAGCCGTAAGAGATAGACATGTTTACTTTCTCTACACGTAATAGAGAAGTTATTGTATTACACCCCAAAATTTCGATACGGAGATTTCATGGGAAATATGTTTTGAGACCTCCTGAATCGAGAAAAAAGAAAAAGCATTTTTAGAAAGTTGTCAGTGTGCGTGTGTGTGTGTGTGTGAGAGAGAGAGAGAGAGAGAGAGAGAGAGAGGGGGGGGGCAGCATATCTCAACAACGAAAAGTCCGTTAAATACCAAACTTGGTATATAATTTCAGTATCTTCCAAGGATGCGACACAAAGATTTTCAAGAAAATCCCCCCAACCCAACTACCCTTTATATGGACAAGTTTGATTTTGTCAAAAATGGTTCTAACGATTTTTATTAAAATGTCGTAGATTATAGATATTTATTGAATTTTCTGGGAATAGCCTCCGAAGATCTCTTTCTTTTGGATGAATTTTGCGGAATTTTGCATAGCTGATAAACCGTAAGAGATGGATAAGAACATAAAGCGTAGTAGAGCTTGTTAAAACACACACACACACACACACACACACACACACACACACACACACACATTTTTCGTGGAGTTGACTATTTTGAGATACTTCTTGTTATTGGTTTCAACTTTCTCGTACGGGAATTTGTCATCTCCTAGCTATACAAACAAAGGAACTTCAACCAGCTTTTAAAAGATTTGACTGTCGCCCTTCTACTTACAAGGAAGCAAGTGTTTCTGCTAATGTTTGTCTCGGCAGTCATGTGACACGACGACAATAAGCAGGTGATTGCACCGCCTTCAATGGCCTCTTTATCTAATCCTTTGCTGTAATGAGTAGTGTAGGATCGATAGCAAGGCCTAAGACGCGGGTGGCCGCATTGCGTCGTAAGGCCCACCTGCTTACTAACACAAACTGTAATACAAATGTATGCCCTTGGTTTTTTCAGCATCCGCCATTAAACAGTGTCTACGCGACATTGTTGCACATTTATACACAAAATGTTGCGTTCACTTCGTTTCTCTACTTACACGAGCGTATAACGACAATGTCTTCCATTCACATGACTTCCTCTAGCTGTTACACAACTTTCGTTACAAAATATTATTAGCCCGCCTGTGCAGGGTAGTGGTAGCGTGTCTGCTTCACATTCAAAAGGTCGTGAGTTCGAATCTCGCTTAGGGTGAGTTGCCCGAATAAGGTTTTTTTCTCGGGGTTTTCCCTTTTCCTGAGAACACGAATGTCCAGTAACTTTAAGCTCCGTGGACCCCGAGATCATTTGAGCATCATTTCACCAATGTCATTCATCGTCCGATATGACCAACTAGGTTAAAGGACATTCAGCCACTTAAAAAAAAATCTACGACGTGCTATCAAGGTAAACGTTAGAAGAAATTGTCTTATTACATTCTTCCTTATAAGTAGACGGAAATACACTAGCCTAATGCGATAGTCAAATGTTTAACAAGCCCAATGCTCGCTTTGCATGGCCTCCAGTATAACAAGAGAGAGATGAGAGGAAACATCACTTCCTGTTCGAGAAAAGTTAAAAGTGGTTTAAAATTAAAACCAATCACAACGGATAACTCAGAAACGGTCAGCTCTACATAAAAATGTACATAGCATTGTGTGATTTAACGACATCTACATTTCTTTGTGTTTTAAGTTTTTGTCTATCTCTTAAGTAATACAAAATTCTGCCAAACTCGACCAGAATAAAGAGCTCTTCAGAGGCTATTCCCAGAAAATTCAAAATGTAAATCTTATTTGTGATGTGAATATCTTTAATATACGTTATTTTAATGAAAAGCGTCAGAACCATTTTTAAGTAAATCAAAATTTTCGAAAAAAGTTCCAAGTAAAGGATAGTTTGGGGTGTCGCATGCTTGGAAGATACTGAACTTAAATACCAAGCTTGGTGTTTAGCAGGCTTTTCGTTTTTGAGCTATGAAGTCTACTAACACACATGGAACCTATTCTAAAAATGGTATTTTCGGTCTCAGGGGAACTCAAAACATTTCCGGTGAAATCTCGGTATAGAATATCATTGGGTGGAATATCATCATACCTTCTCTGTCCACTATATATGTACATTAGTAAATATGCATTTAATGTTCCGCTACTTCATGAACATTTTCTTCCAATCTTCTGCTCTCTTTCGTGATTTTTAATTTCTTTACCACTAGACTAGAGGAATTGATGTATTCTATCAAAACTACGATATCTACATTCTTGACACTACTTTCAGAGCCCCTAAATTATTACTAAAAATTTTAAAACATTTTTAGAAAATTATGAATATATAGGTAATTTCACAAAATTCCCCATTAACCGAACCTCTCAATACGAAAAACGTTATTAATACAAAAATTACTTTTAACGATTTTAATTAAAACTACGTGTTTATAAAAATGCTCATGACACGACGAATAGGCTACACTACACATATGTAACTTTCTGTGAATGTGAAAACCTCTTTCAACAATTAGGAAAACAATTAAGGGATAAACAAAAGCTCAGTACTGCAAAACAGTAGAACTGACTTCCTTCGAAGCATCAGCAATTTCCGAAATATTAAAGCAACGTGCGATTCTTCCCTAATAAAATGACACATTTGTTTCTGCCTTTAGCAAACAAGTGCGTATGTCAATGTTGAAACAATTTTATCAAACAGACAACGCCAAGCTGCAATTATATGTTTGTGATGGAACTTCCAGATAGAGGCATTGCACACAGCATGCATACCAGTACTTGATAATTAACAAAAGACATATTTATTCTTACTTTCTCTGCACTTAGTATGTATATAGTTTATAGAGAAGGTGTTGTATTCCACCAAAAAGTACATACCGAGATTTCACCAAACACACGTTTTGAGGCACCTGAATAAAAAAAATTAGAAAAAGGTACGTATAGCTCAAAAAGTAAAAGACTGTTACATACCAAAATTGGTATTCAGGTTTATTATCTTCCAAGGATGCGACAACAAGATTTTAAAAAAAAAATTCCCCCCACCCCAAACCACCCTTTAAATGGGAGAACTTTTTTACAAATGTTTCTCAAAAATGGCTAAAGATTTTGATTAAAATGCCATATAATAAAGTTATTTACAACACAAATAAAAAATATATTTTTTAATATTCTGGGAGTATATTTTGAAGAGCATTTTATTCCGGTTGATTTTGCAGAATTTTGCATAACAGTGAAACCGTAAGAGATAGACATACTCTTACTACACAAAAAGTGTAGATCTCGTTAAACACACAATTTATTTAATATACATTTTTACTTTCTCTATACGTACTATGTACATAGTGTATAGAGAAGGTAATGCACTCCAACCAAAAATTCGATACCGAGATTTCATCCGAAATATATGTTTTAGGCTCCCCTGTATCCAAAAAAAAGCATTTTCAGAAAAAGTTGCGCGCGCGCGTGTATGTGCGTGTGTGTGTCCGCGTCTGTGAACACGATAGCTCAAAAACGAAAAGTCCGTAAAACACCAAAGTTGGTATTTAAGTTTAGTATCTTCCAGGGATGCGACACGAAGATTTTGAGAAAAATCCCCCCACCCCAAACTATCCTTTACATGGAACATTTTTCGAAAAGTTTGATTTTCTCAAAAATGGCTCTAATGATTTTGATTAAAATTTCGTATATTAAAGATATTTTCCTGGCATAAAATGTATATCTTGAATTTTCAGGGAATAGCCTCTGAAGATTACTTTATTCTGGACGAATTTTACGGAATTTTGAATAACTGCTAAACCGTAAAAGATGGACAATAACTTACAACATAAAAAAAAATGTAGAGCACCTTAAAACACACACTTTATCTTATATATATTTTTCTCGTGGAGTTAATCGTTTTTGAGATACTTCTTGTTTTTTTGTTTCAGCTTTAAAAAACATACATTTCTCATACAGGAAGTTAACAATTCCTGCCCATACAAACAAAGGAACTTCAGTCACATAGCAACCAACTTTTGACTATTACTTTAACCAATAGTACTCCCTTATTTCGCTTCTACTTACAAGGAAGCAAGTAATAAGACTTTTTCTCCTGATTTTTTCTCGGTTAGTATGAAGTAAATAGAAGCATAAGATTTTTAACAATAATTTGTTGCAGAGATATAGAAAAAGTCATGTGAATGGAACACATCAGATTTTTTGTTTCATCTTTTCTCATACAGGAATTTGTCAAGTCACGTCCATACAAAGTAACTTCAGTCACATAGCAACCAGCTTTTGACTATCACCTTAACATATGGCACTCCCTTATTTCGCTTCTACTTCCAAGGAAATAAGTAGTAAGACTATTCCTACTAATTTTTTCTCGATTAGCATGAAGTAAATAAAAGTATAAACCTTTTAACAATAATTTGTTACAGAGATGTAGAGAAAGTTGTGTGAATGGATCATATCCGATTTTTCTTGTAGAGTTGACCGTTTTCAAGATATTCCTTGTTTTTAGTTTCAATTTTAAATGCTTAAAACTTTTCTCATACAGGAACTTGTCAACACCTAGCCATGCAATGAAACGGATTTCAATCACATTGCAACCACATTTTAATATAAGTGGCAGTCGGGTATCCTAGTGTATTCCTTTATTTTCCTTCTACTTACAAGGAACTAAGTAATACGACCGTTTCTGCTAGTGTTCATCTCGATCAGCATGAAGTAAATAGAAGCATAAACTTTTTAACAATAATTTGTTACAGAGATGTAGAGAAAGTCATGTGAATGGAATACATCAAGTTTTTTCTTATCCTCGTAGAAGAAAAGACATCATTTTTTCTACCGCGGACTCAAATATTCAATATTTGGCAATTTGTATTACTCGGTCGGACTTCGTCTTGACCTTTGAGGAACGTTTCTTCCCGCGTCCAGGAGTCGTCTGGTTTCCGTTATCGCCTGACTGTGACGTAAGACAGGAAACACAAGTGCCCGTGGCGCACTCCCAAGGACTCCTCCTGAATATCTGGTCCTGTGTCGTTATTTCCGTTTCCATTTTTCATCAACTCACCGCATCTCCCTTTTAACGGTTTTTGTTTCTTTCATTACTTGAAAGTTGTCGGTCGGGATGACCCACAGATACCGGCAGCATTTCCAACTAAGCAACTGATGGAAACGTTTGTGCAACAATAATAGTAGACGGCGCAGACGCTCTGTACTTGATGCATGCCAATATGACCACACTCTTTTCAACCACTTGCAAGTGGACCATGGAGATTAGGTAAGGCCGTGACAGCTTGGAAGAGGACGTACGCACGACATTCACAATCTAGTTCTCAACAATCGCCGAACGAAATTCACTGAAACTCCTGAGTATTTCAGGGAAGCGAAATTCTCATATTTTGAGAGACGAGTTGGACCCCAAGTAAACATGCAAACCAAATATGTGAGGAAAGTTTATGGAAATTAAAAATGAAGAACAAGTATTATAAAGTAAAGTGAAGCACCACAATGGAACATCAAAGAGCGTGCTATCATTTACTATTCTACATTCACAGATTCACACACACTCGTATATGAGGTATATATAGGTGTATATATGTATCACAGATTCACATCTGAATTTTCTAAAGAAAGCCAATATAGCATTAATCATTTCAAATAATATCCGTCAACTGTCAAAAACAAATTTTGCCCTTCATACAACTTCAAAATTCTTGACTATAAGAAGTGTCTCAGGTTATACAAACCATACGCATTGTATGTTCACGGAAATCGCCGATGTTTCACGTTGCATCATAGAGCGTGTGCTTCAGCCAATGAAATCGAAGAAATCATAAACTACACAGCTGAAGTCCATGTGGAGTGAAAACACGCCATTGTAACATTTCCCCTGTTTTCTCTCTAAGAGTAAACATCTACTTGAAGAGAGTGACAACATTGCTTTTCGCGACACTCAAAACCTTCATCTTCCCATCGGACTTTGATTGGTCAATTGTTGATCATTAGCGTAGAACAAAAATAACGTTCTGCCTCACACTCAACAAGTAGCGAGTTCGAATCTCGCTTAGGGCAAGTTACCCGGACAAGGTTTTTTTCGGGAGTTTTCCTTATCCTGAGAAGTCGAATGCCGAGTAACTTTAAGCTCCATGGACACTGAGATCATTTGAGCATCGTTTCGCCGATTTCATTATTCGTCCGATATGACCATCCTGGTTACACACACAAAAAAACATACAAAATTAAATAATAATAATAATAATAATAATGTTTATAACTTTCGGGGTAGCGTTTGGCGCTTTAGATGCCCTAGCTCGTACGCGAATTCAATTCGATATGACATGCCCAGAGTCAACATTTCGTTTCATTTCGGCTATCTGGCACGTCCTTTAAGCTTTCAAGTATTTACGACTCATTGTCTTGTTGCCATTGTTTAAATGACATAATCCGCACATTCAATATATCATAAAAGGAGTGCATACGCTGCGATATTGATCTAGTATCTTACACGAAACCAGCTGAAGCCATGGGAAACTCAGTTCTGCAGCATTGGACTAACAAATCTCACATGCGGTCGCTTGGGATCGAACCCGAGCGGTCTAGTTATGATGCGAGTAGTCTAACCGCCTAATGTGCGGATATTAGTGAAGCTATTTGTCGTCTTTCAGAACGTTATTCTTCAATACCTTCTGGCGGTAGTGCTGTGATGACAATGCTACAACAGCGTCGTTTACAATAAAAATTAAGGCAACCGGTCTTTGAAAAATGATTATAAACCGTCAAACTAAAATTCTTTTTATAACATATCGTTCCTTAGGACATTTTGATATATTGATATTTTTACTTTCTGTGCACGCACTAGAGAAGGAATTGCATTGCACCCAAAAATTCGGTACCGAGATTTCACCGAAAAAATATATTTTGACCCCCTAAATCCAAAAAGCTTTTAGAAAAAGATCCGCGCGAGCGCGCGCGTGTGTGGGGGGGGGGGGGGGGCAGTGTATCTCAAAAACGAAAAGTCCGTTAAAATCAAACATGATAATTAAGTTCAATATCTCCCAAGGATGCGACACGAAGATTTCCAAGAAAATCCCCCCACCCAAAACTATCCTTTACGTGAAAAAAGAATTATTATTCTGTTTTTGTTTTGTTTTTTTAATTAAAGTATTGTATATTAAAGATATTTACATAAAAATAAACTGTATACTTTGAATGTTCTGGGAATAACTTCTGAGGAGCTCTTTATTCTGGACGAGTTTTGCAGAATTTTGCATAACGGTGAACCCGTGATAGACAAAAACTCCCTACACAAAAATTGTAGACCTCGTTAAAAAAGATGATTCATGTCATCTACATTTGTTATGTAGAGCTGGCCGTTTCTGAGATACCCCGTGTCATTGGTTTCAATTTTAAACCATTTAACTTTTCTCAAACAGGAAGTAACGCTTTCTCTTGCTTTACTGCTGGCCATGCAAAGCGAGCCGAACTTCAGTTGTTTCAATGGATCCAGCCTTTAAAAGATTTTGGCTATCGAAGTGTATTTCCATATTTCCTTCTCTTACAAGCAAGCAAATAATACGATGATTTCTGCTGATATTACTTTAATTAGCATGTCGTAGATAAAAGAATAATCTTTATTTAGGAAAGTTTTTTGAATAATAGCTAGAGAAAGTCATTGAATGGAATACATCAGATTTTTTTTTTTTCCCGCGAAATGATGTAATCCATTTCTTTTCCAAACACAAAACTCTGCACATAGGTAGTTAAGAAACTCAAAACAGTATGTCCAAACGCGTAACCAAATGTCGATCAGACAAGTGCCGGTGCATTTCCTTCACTTGTTCGGCAGCTTCCATTGCGCTACTTTTCCTTCTCCGCCGATAACACCCTCGGTCCACCTGCAGTGATTCAGCCGATCACATCTAAGAGATACTAATTGCAAATGGAGTGTTATTTATGGACGCTCTTTAACTACTGTGGTTCTCAGCGTCCCATTCTATATTGAATGTGAAAAACCGCTTAATTTTGCTCAGTTCTCTCAGGCTTGAGGTTCTTTTGCGTGCCGTAAGTCTACCACACGAGACCAAAAGTTTTACTTCCTTTCCGTAGGAAGCCAACCTAAGGATTTTTACACCCGAAAAAAAGGCATCGCTCTCGCCAGGTTTGAACCCGCGACCACGGGTATATGAAGAGATACTGTTTTTACTTTCTCTATACTCACTATGTACACAGTGTATAGAGAATGTTCCACCAAAAAATTCGATACCGAGATTTCACCGGAAATATATGTTTTAGGGTCCCCTGTATCCAACAAAAGCATTTTCAGAAAAAGGTCCGTGTGTGTGTGAACACCATAACTCAAAAACGAAAAGTCGGTTAAATACCAACCTTGGAATTTAAGTTTAGTATCTTCTAAGGATGCGACACGAAGATTTTGAGAAAAATCCCCCCACCCCAAACTACCCTTTACATGGAACTTTTTTTCGAAAATTTTGATTTTCTAAAAAATGGCTCTAACGATTTTGATTAAAATATCGTATATTAAAGTTATTTACCTGACAAATACAATTTATATTTTGAATTTTCTGGGAATAGCCTCTGAAGACTACTTTATTCTGGATGAATTTTTCATTACTAAACCGTAAGAGAGACAAAAACTTAAACCAACAAAAAATGTAGAGCACGTTAAAACACACAATTTATGTTGTATACATTTTTTTTTTTTTTTTTTTTTTTTTTGTGGAGTTGGTCGTTTTTGAGATATTCCTTTTTCTTGGTTTCAGCTTTGAAAAACTTATACTTTTCTCATACAGGAGTTTGTCAACTCCTGTCCATACAAAAGAACATCAATCACATAGCAACCAGCTTTTGGCTTTCAATTTAACCTATGGTACTCCCTTATTTCGCTTCTACTTACAATAAAGCAAGAAATAAGACTATTTCTGCTAATTTTTCTCAATTAGCATGAAATAAATAAGAGATCAGCTTATTAACAATTATAATTTATAGAGATATAGACAGTCATGTGAATGGAACACATCAGACTTTTTATTTTAATGGCACAAATCAATTGTTTCTGACATTCGCACTCTGCAGCCATACTGGGGAATGCGACATGCATGTTTGTATATTCAAATTTGGGGAACATTATATACTTAACGGAACTGCGTTCTATGCAAGATATCTTCATGAAGACTGTCGCCTCCGTGGTGTAATGGTTACATGCTAGCTTCATATACCCAAGGTCGCGGGTATTTTTTCGGGCGTAAAAATCCTTAGCATGACTTCCTTCGGAAGGGAAGTACAGCTGTTGGTCCCGTGTTGTTGATTTACGGCACGTAAAAGAACCTCAAGCCTGATGAAGAGGCCTCTGAGCAAAATTAGCGGTCTTTCACGCCCAGTATAGAATGCGACACTGAGCACAGCAGTTAAAGAGCGTCCATAATTCCATTTCATTTCATGAAGACTGCTCCTACATTCCGATCATACCAAATTAACTTCTTCCTCCCACTGTAAACGCCAGTTCCTTTGCGAATGTATTAAAGCTAATGCTTACTAAAGCGCAGCGAACCAATGTTATTCAGACCTTCATACAACGGCTGAAGGTTTTCCTGTCACGTGCATTTATTTACCTCGGACAGTTTTTTTTACGTTGCGCCCAATAAACAGGTCAATTAAAAGTACTGGCACACAAACACGCAAACTTGACCTTCATTACTATTGCATTATAATGCATCACTGTCGACTAATGCACTTTCTAATGAATAGCGGAAATCAATGTACTACACAATTCCCCACTGCGGATGACACTAGTAAGTAGCCAGTTAAGGTTAGTGCAGTGGATGTATTTAGAAGACTTAATCGAACCAACATTTGTATTAGATAAGTAGAGTCAGACTGAAAAATTCAACCACGGATCTCCCGGTATCTGCTCTAACACTGAGCTACCACGACAACATACAGGCATAGCATTCAATTCCTTAACTGATTTATCCAACTCCTGTCCTACACATGGCTTGTGTGAAAAAACAAACTAACAATAATTGACCACAATAGTTGGCTATACTATGAATTTCACGACTTAAAGTATTTACAACATTGTAAGTCACCATTGGGGTTGTCATCTCAAAATAATTTGAGGTCACCTTGTGGTTTACCGGGAAACATGCAAATCAGTTGAGAAATGTAATGCTATGCGGTATATTACCATGCTAACGCAGTGGTAGAGCAACCGGGAGATCCGTGGTTCAAATACCGGCCATAGCATTGAATTCTTTAGTCTGACTACTTATCCAACTCCTCTCCTAAACACGACGTGTGAAAAAAACAATTAAATAAATGTTTGTATTGATATTCCACGTGTAGAACATTTTAGGCAATGATACGAGGGGACTCGGACGATTTTTAGAAAATCTAACGAGAATTAGTTTTTGATTTTTTCGAAACAACCTCCTTTAATATCGATGCATTTTTTGTAATCGAAGAAACAGTGCTTAAAGCATCATGCCCACTTGCTGAGGCATTTCAGAAACAGCTTTGATAATGTTCCACTGCTTCATTTAATGAGGAAAACGAGATTCCATACATTTAGTCTTTAATTTTTGGAAACAAAAAGGAATAACAAGATGCTAGGTCACGGCTGTATGGTGCTCCAAATACTAAATTGGTGATTCTGCTGTATGATGCGAAATTATTCTTCCTTGTGGGCATTTTTTCACGGACTTTCGGCAGTAACGGTGCGCCTATCTTCCAATGATATAGTAACACTAGGACATGTTTTAGGGAGGACAGTCATTCACATCTCTGTAACAAATTATTGTTAATAAGCTCATTCTTCTATCTACTTCATGCTAATCGAAATAAACATCAGCAAAAGTTGCTTAGTAGAAGAGAAATAACCCGAATACATTAGGCTAAAGCGGAAACCAAATGTTTTAAAATGTGGTCGCTATTGGATTGAAGTCCGTTTCTTTGCGTGGCCAGGAGTTGATAAGTTTCCGTATGGAAAAAGGTTAAGTATTTTAAAACTGAAACCAATAATATAAGGAATATCTCGAAAACGGTCAACTCCAAGAAAAAATGTAGATATATATCGTAAATTGTGTGTTTTAACGAGATCTACATTTTTATGTACCAGGTGTTTGTCTATCTCTTACGGTGGCAAAAAAAAAAAAAGTGTAAAAAACTCAAGGTATAGATTTTATTTATCGTGTAAATATCTTAAATATATGAGATTTTAATCCTACTCGTTAGAGCAACTTTTGAGAAAATCAACAGTTTCATCGATTTTTTCCATGTAAAGGGTAGTTGAAGGTGGGAGATTTTCTTGAAAATCTTCGTGTCGCATCCTTGGGAGATACTGAACTTAAATATGTTTGGCATTTAACGCACTTTTCGTTTTTGAGCTATCTGCCCAGACACACACGGACCTTTTTCTAAAAATCTTTATTTCCGGTGAAATCTCGGTATTTATTTTTTGGGTGCAATACAATACTTTCTCTACACACTATGTACATAGTACGTGTAGCGAATGTAAAAACCGCCGCAAAGCGACTTCGTCGAACTTTTGCAGGCTTAGGTTTTGTTAGAAAAGACCCATTGAGCCAATTGACTTTCTTTTCAGGATCATAACAATAAATCCAAGATTCATCACCAATAACAATAACTGCCGCGTTGGAATTGTTCCACATTTTTTCTGCACCAGAAAATGAGTTGTTATTTTGATTGAAAGTTAACTTTGTGGAATCAATCGACATGTTATCATGTCTAACTGTTGATTAACATGTTTTGGATTTGACTCGTGCCAATGCCCAATGTCATAACATGAACGTCGATCTTCAATCATTGCTATCAGTATCTGCAACTCTTGGGCGCCCTTCATCCTATAGAAAAAACAGGTCTATTTTGAATTCCTGTACTTATATGTCTTAGGTGGGGCTTCTTCACCAAATGCATTTCTACGCAATGCTTAGGCGTTTATGTCGATTTAAAATCTAATTAATAATGGCCCGGAAACGTTTTCTACTCAAATTAATATTTGGGTAAATACAAAATCTTATAAAGATTAGAGCAAATTACAGGGTAATAAACTCGCAAAACATCAAAAGGTTTAGTGTCGCTCTCATAGAATTGCATTTTATCCTCCGTTTGGGGCAGGCTGTTCGTTACATCAATCTCTAGATGTGCTACCAGAAACGCTCCTTGCCTAGACTGAAATAGCCGGTTGCTCTCCACTCAGCTACCATGGCAATATGCCGGCACGGTATTAAATTCCTCAACTGAACTCGCATGTTTCCCAGTAAACCACAAGGTGGTCTCAAATCATTTTAAGATGACAACCCCAATTGCGACTTACAATGTTGTAAGTACTGTAAGTCCCGAGCTTCAAAGTACAATCAACTATTATCGTCAATTGTTTCTTTCTTTCAATTTATTTTTACTTTCTCTATACTCACTACGTACATACACTACCACAAAATTCGATACCGAGATTTCACCGGAAATATATGTTTTAGGGTCCCCTGTATCCAAAAAAAGTATTTTCAGAAAAAGGTCCGTGTGTGTGTGTGCGTGTGTGTGTGTGTGTGTGTGTGTGTGTCCGTGTCCGTGTGTCTGTGAACACGATAACTCAAAAACGAAAAGTCGGTAAAATACCAAACTTGGTATTTAAGTTTAGTATCTTCCAGGGATGCGACACGAAGATTTTGAGAAAAATCCCCCCTTCCAAAACTACCCTTTACATGGAACTTTTTTCGAAAATTTTTATTTTCTCAAAAATGGCTCAAACGATTTTGATTAAAATATCGTATATTAAAGTCATTTACCTGACAAATAAAATGGATATTTTGAATTTTCTGGGAATAGCCTCTGAAGACTACTTTATTCTGGATGAACTGTTCATAACTACTAAACCGTAAGAGATGGACAAAAACTTAACCCACAAAAAATGTAGAGCACGTTAAAACACACAATTTATGTTATATACATTTTTTTCGTGGAGTTGATCGTTTTTTAGGTATACCTTGTTTTTGGTTTCAGCTTTGAAAAAGTTATACTTTTCTCATACAGGAATTTGTCAACTCCAGTCCATACAAACAAAGGAACATCAGTCACACAGCAACCAGGTTTTGGCTTTCACTTTAACCTATGGTACTCCCTTATTTCGCTTCTACTTACAATAAAGCAAGAAATAAGACTATTTCTTCTAATTTTTCTCGATTAGCATGAAATAAATAAAAGATAAGTTTATTAACAATAATAATTTACAGAAATATAGAGAAAGTCATGTGAATGGTACACATCAGATATTTTCTTAAACGACGTCGGACAGTTTTACGAAATGGCTTGCCTATTAATGTGATATTTTAAGCTAAACACTGTCTAGCCAATGACTGGCCGTGTTACGAACTACCACTTGATCCGCTCTCGTTGATGCAAGCAGGACATGTGACTAAAGGTACTCCGGTTTCACCTGACAAAAAACGAGGGTAGATGACCTGGTACGGCTAAATGCTGCCTTGAGGCTCCCTCCGTAGTTTCCTCTCATTCCTTTTTTAAAAGTGTAATTATACCTCCTCGGGACGTAGCCATTATTTATGGTCATTTAATAGCTCTACTCCAAAAGCGTTACATGTGGCTCAAGACATCTCTGCGTACCGCTCAACAGGGTGCGTTTCCAAGTTCCCAGAGATTAATAGCGTGCGGGTATTTCTCGGAGATTTTCAACATTTACCAGCATTTGTTCAATTGTTGCGCAAACTTCATTTATAGAAAAATATTAGATATTTTTACTTTCTGTACACGTACAATGTACATAGTGTATAGAGAAGGTATTGCATTCCACCCAAAAATTCGATACCGAGATTTCACCGGAAATACACATTTTAGGATCCCTCTATAAAACATTTCTAGAAAAAGGTCCGCATGTGTCTGTGAACACGATTACTCAAAAACGAAAAGTGGCTAAAATACCACACTTGGTATATAAGTTTAGTATTTTCCAACGATGCGACACGAAGATTTTGAAGAAGGAAAAATCGATTTTTTTTTTATTTTCTCAAAACTGGCCCTATTTTGATTAAAATACCGTATATTAAAGATATTTACACGATAAATAAAACGTATATACTGCATTTTCTGGGAACAGCCTCTCAAGGCCTCTTTATTCTGGATCAATTTTGCTGGATGTTGCATAACTAGCAAACCGTAAAAGAGAAACAAAAACTTGTTACACAAAATGTGTCCCTATATTTCTGCAGCAAAGTATTATTATGCTACGTCATGCTACTCAAGATAAACATTAGCAGAAATGGCCTTATTATTTAGTTCCTTATTAAGTAGAAGGGAAATAAGGAAATACACTAGGCTAAACCGACTAAAATGTGGTTGCTATGGGATTGAGATCCGTTTCTTTGTGTGGCCAAGAGCTGACGAGTTCCTGTATGAGAAAAGTTTTAAGTATTTTAAAACTGAAACCACCAACAAGGAATATCACGAAAACGGTCAACTCCACGAAAAAAACATGCATATGACACAAATTGTGTGATTTAAGGAGTTCTACATTTGTTGTGTAGTAAATTTTGTCAATGGCTTATTATTATGCAAAATTCAAAAATATTCATTCAGAGAAAAGAGGTATTTTAGAGGTTACTGCCAGAAAATTCAAGATATACTATTTATTTGTCACGTAAATATATTAAATATAAGAGATTTTAATGAAAATCTACAGTCATTTTTGGGAAAATCAAAATGTTATAGTCCCTCTCCCCACGTGTAAAGGATAGTGGACGGGGGGAGAGGAATTTTTCCTCGACAATCTTCGTGTCGCATCCTTACATATCAAGTTTGGTATTTAACGGACTTTTCGTTTTTAAGCTATGCTGCTCAGACACACACAGAGAGGAACATGCTTTTAAAATGTTTTATATTCAGGGGGTGCCAAAGCGTGTATATCCGGTGAAATCTCGTTATAGAATTTGGGTGGAATACAATACCTTCTCTATGCACAGCGTGTAAAGAAAGAAAAAGGGCACATGGTGGTATGTCTCCCCGGTTGGACTTGTGGCTTTGAGAAGTCGATTCAGCGCTAGAAGCAAATGTTTGTTTAAATGAGTCTTATTGCAGCGAATAAGCGTCATCAATAAATTATGCACAAGATTTTATCTCGTAGCCACCAGGTAAACTATCAAGTCAATATTGGGCATTACAGTCGCTGTTATTGCCCAAGTTTTCTCTAATATTTAAACATGTTAGTGCCACAAGCCTCCGGTATTCGACCTTGATTTTATCTTTTAATACGAGTGTTGCGGCTATTTTTACTTTACGTACCACGTACCTGTGGAAAGAGGAGGCATTGTTTATTTTCTGAAAAGTGATTCTTAACAATTTTGATTAAAATATCATATATGTGCATACAGAATAAATAAAATGTTAACTCTTATATTATTAGACGTCGGATTAGGCCAGTAAAAACAGTTTTACACTCTAAAATTATAATGGGCACTAAGACACAATTTTAGACATCTAAAATACTGTAACAATGGATTTTACGTATCTAAAATGTGTTCACACTTTTAACAGCGAGCACTCAAAATCACACAGTAACAAAAATAGCTTCGTTTCGTAGTCGGCTTACACTCCCCTTATTTAGAACTGACAACACTCTATGACTTTCAAGCGGATGCCTATGGGTTAGAAGCTTGTGGGGGAGCCAACAGCACGCAACTACAGGATGGAGAACCTGGAACGAGTGGTCGGCCCGTAGCCAGGCATGAGCGTGACGAAGAGGATGATATGAAATGCAATCGAAATGGAGGATAGGAAAGGTGACTATCGAGCAATTGGTGGAACGAGTGGCGGGGGAAACCGGAGGGCCTGGAGTACACCAACATCCTCTAAATATGGAAGGCCTAACAATTGCATTTACCGTTTCCTGTGACATCATTACCTGGAGGCGAACTACCATTTTGCGAAATTCGTTTGAAGGATTGTTAAGAGAATTGTTTTAGCATTATTGCTAATTCTATGTGATTATTGCAGTGCATTATTTGGTGTAATAATGGTGTGTCAAAATGCAAGGGAAATTATGATGTAGACAGTAAAATTTAGTGTTCAAGTTTCCGAAACTAGAGGTTATGCGACAGAAATGATTGCATGGCATTCCAAGGGAAAGCTATAAAGTTATGAATCGTTCTGTGGTTAAGATTAATTACAACATATTTAATTGTTAGATTGTTAGAAATGCAAGAATTCTGCAAATAGTTGTAAGTGAATACGAATGCATATTAAAGCATGAAAATCATTGCAGATTAATGCTGCTATTCACATGTCTGCTGCTATAAATAACAATAAAATGTGATGATTATTATTATTATTATCATTATCATTATCATGTTTAGAGCAACACAATTACCGGAAGGTAGTTAACCTAACCTCTTCTGTATTTAGTTCAGGAAGTTATTGGAAGTGTAATGCTAAAAAACCTTAGATGCAGCTGCAATTGATATTCAATATCAGTGTAGAATTCTAGATTAAAAGCAAACTATAACAATGCCGATCAACAATTATGCCTAAACTGTTTTGCTCCACCTATATAACCTTAAACATTTAGTAAGCCGTATGGAAAGTAATTATACCTTAATCTCTTAATCTTACTGCAGTGTAAGCAATGATAAAATCTAACCTGCTAGATTTAGTAAGCCATTAGGAAAGTAATAATAATAAATAAATAAAAACAAAACAAAAAACCCACTAACATGTTACATGTATCCAATCACTGAGGATATTAAGCTACCATAACCTTAGAAAAACCTGTAGGTGATGATATAACCTAACCTGTTAGTTTTAGCAAGCCATAAGGGAAATCATTTTATAAAAAAAATTAACATATTGAATGTAGCAAATCACAAAGATCTTTAAGCTACCATAACCTTAGAAAACCTGTATATGATGATAAAACCTAACCTGTTAGATTTAGCAACCATTAGGGAATTAATTTTGCAAAATAAAAAGACAATATGTTGAATTTAACAAATCACTGAGGTTATTAAGCTAACTCACAATCTTAGAAAAACCTGTAGGTGATAAAGCTTAACTGTTAAATTTAGTAAGTCATAAGGGAATTTATTTTACTTTAAGGGGACTGAGTAGATGATCAAATCTAGCAGTTTTTGTTTTTGGCATAAATAAATTCTCTATTATTTCCTAATTTATAAAATATATAACTTTAATGTGTTTTGCTGCATTTAAGTAGTTAGAATATTTCATCTACCCAGCTATCTTTCTAATCCAGCAGAGGCATGTCCATGTCACTGAAAATCATCTCTCTTGTGTGCGCTAATATTTCACTGCTGTAAATGTTTTCTGTGCCTAGCCATAAAGATATTGACTGTCGTTAAGAGCAGCATTCTTTTTCCTTTGTTTCTCCACATAGGTTTACATTGAAGAAAGTTTCCTTGTTAACCAGATTAGAATTTTTGAGCATAAAAGAATACATACATTCGTACTAAAAATCCCCCAAATCCAACCATTTTTTTCTGCCCGTTCCTCCACAGGAGGTATTTTTATGTTGGTATAGTGTTTTATGTTTTTCTAAGCGATATGAATGACGGATTTGTTATAAATACATAGTTGTAAGTATGCAGGAACATGCAGATATGCATTAAGCTTAATGGACATAGATTAATGATAAAACAATCGGAAACAAAAAAATATATAAAAGTAAATAAATTCATTTTTAAAAAGTTTTTTTACAGTAAGCATAATGTTTTTAAAGGCCATTTAGTATAGGCTTTCGCTTATTAAATTTTATAGTAATTTTAAGTATAAGATAAATGCAACCATTATAAGCTTACATGGGATCCTGTTTATCTGCTTTCTTGTTTCTTTCTTTTTCCTTTTTAATTATTTCAATTTAACTCGCCAAAATCACCAGTGTTGTTCGTGGTTTGGCGATTTATACCTACAGCGTAGTTTTAAGTTGCACTTGCCCAAAAGTAGGTATACATTTTTGTACAACTATTCCCTCTTTTAACTTATAATCACAAATCTTAAGGAAATTCGCAAGTCTATTTTGGTCAATAAAATACGCTATTTATATTAAAATAGCACACGGTGTTGGAGAAGTGTGGAGAAATCCCTGTGAATGTAACATCGAACGAATATCTAATTCTAAGCTGGACAGCAATTAAGGGCCAATTCTGTTGAACGATACCTCGATTGACGGGAAGAATAAGTTCTTGCTTTTAGTGTGTTGGAAAAAGTGTAGAGAAAGTCTTGTATGTAATATCGAACGGAATGTCAAATTGTAAGCTACACGGTAACTAAGGTTTAACTCTGTTGGAATTTTGTAAATGGATATCTCAATTAGTATGAAGAATAATCCTTATGATCATAGTCGTTAGAGAATATGTAGAGAAAGCTTTGTGAATGTAACATCAAAGGGAATATGGAGTTTTAAAAATCTGTTCAATTGTGTGAATAGATATCTGGATTAACATGAAAAATAAACCCCTGTTATCATAGTATTCTGGAGAATGCGCAGAGAACGTCATGTGAGTGATATATAGAACGGAATGTGAATTATAAGCTAGACAGCATTTTTCGTCTTGTGTCAAAAATCATCTGTGGCAAGTTTGGTCGAAATCGGAACAACCGTGTACGAGAATTCGTAGAATTCTATTACGAATACGTGCATACGCTGACTTCTATATATTAAGATGAGTAAAATATTATTTGTTCATGTGTTTTGCGCACACAAAGCAGTATTTATCATTGACGAAGTGCATGTCAATGCTAAGCAAGCGATCGCCTCTTATACGTGACGTCACAGTGGTGTTGTGAGGCCTTATCTATCTAGAAGGTATTGAGTAAACCCGCCCAGACGCCGCTTCGTCCACCACAAATCCCACATGCCAGCGATTGGAATGCCTAGGTGGGAGACGAGCGGTTTAACCACTCGGCCACGACGCCGCCAACAAAAATAGCAATCAATTGTATTACCATGGTAAAACTGTCATGTATTAATTTGTGAATGTATCACAGCTTAAAATATGTCAGAGAAAACACTGTCTAGCCAATTACTATGAACATACTACTCTTAAAACTTACTGAAAATACCATGGTGGAAATGTACCATGCACTATACACCACAGAGTTAAAAAGTGATCTAAATGAAAAGAGTTGACTCATTGATCCATCCCCAAAATGTTATTTTTAAACAACAGTATCTCGTTAACAGTAGCAATAACTACAAAAATATAAATTAAAATAAAGAAAAGAAAAAGCGTGCCGAAATCTTCGGAACGTGTATATGCCAACAATTAGAGAATAGGTACGCGAGTCGAGAAACGATGAGAAACACGCCAATGATCCTTCATAATCGTGCTCATTGGAAGGGATTTCAACCGTACTGCAGTCACCCACCAATCACCAATGCTGCCAAAGAGACCTAACGAAACAGGGGAGTTTATCTGCTAAAATGTTAAAAAAAAAAAAAAAAAAAAAAAAAAAAAAAAAAAAAAGTCTTATTCCTTAAACCGAACTTCTGTAATGTCTTTGAATCCAACCAACCCCAGGATATCATTAATTTTGCAAAATAAAGCAATAAAAATATTAAAAAGGCCATTTTTAGGTTCTAAAGTCATAAAATAGGTCTCAATGGTCCAACTAGATATTTTAAGCCCCATAAAAATCCCTTTCATATATTTGATATATAACACACGAAGATATTAATTTATTTGTACTCATAAAATCCGATGTGCTTAATTCACATGGCTCTATATTCTGCAACAAACTATTCCTACAAAAGCTTATTTTTCTAACTACATAATGAAAATCGAGATAAACGTTAACTGTATTACTTGGTTGCTTGTAAGAAGGGAAACACGGGAATAGCCCAAGGTAAAACCATAGTCAAGTCTTTTAAGCTGGTCATTACGTAAATACTTTGAAATTCGGTCTTCCTTGTAAGATCGGAGTAAAACAAAAGAAAAACGGATGCCCACTTCCAATTTGAGAAAATATTTACACCAATAACCAGCAATATTTCGTAAATGATTAACTCCACAATAAATTTAATCGAAATAGTTTGTGTTTTAACGAGAATTGAGATATTTATGTAGTAAACTTTTGTTTGTCTTAAGGTTTACAAGTTATGCAAGTCATCTTGAATGAAGAGAACTTTAGAGGGTATTCCAAGAAAAGTCAAGGTATACATTTGTGTTGTGAAAATATGTTAAAATATATATGTTAATCAAATCCATTAGGATCATTTTTAAGGAATCAAAATAATCCGTATAAACGGTAGTTTGGGGTGGAATATTTTATTGAAAATCTTCCGTGTCGCAATCCTGGAAGACGTTGAATTTAAATATAAAAGTTGGTACTTATGGATATGACTGAAATTTCATGAAAAATCACAAAAATCAACTTTTATATTTTGATTCCATATAATAATTTAAATATTCCTGAATAAAACACGTATTAGCAAAGAGGTGGCATGTTTAATTTCTTTAAGTGGTGCTACAGCAAATAATTAAGAGATGAAACTTTAAAAGACTCGGCAAGAAAAACTTCAGTTCGACGAGATCATACAAAGTAACAAACCAAGTTGTGCAGAAGAAAACGGCAGAAAAGGCAGCAACACAGAATAGGAAAAGGAAAGCTGAGGGTCCAACCTACCAATCTGGTGGATTTTAATGTGAGCCAAGCATTCTAATCTTTACTTGTTTTGTAGCTATTGATATTTTCAGCATTTTTCTTCCTGTAAAATGCTGTTTGCGGAGCAGTATTTCTGTTACGCAAATAAAATGTGTTGTACATGTTCTCATGTGGTACAATATTAGTGTTAGATATAAGCATATGTTTTCAAGTTTCAAACATAACAATTATATTTTGACATAAGAAGCACATTCATGACTATACAAAAATTTGGAGCCCAAACCAAAAGAGACAGAGAAAAGTAGTTTCATTGTGAACCTAAGGTTAAAATATTAAACCGAAATTGTAATTTTTTGTGACATAACAAAAACATAAACAAAGTTGACCAAAACCTACAAACCATTATAGCAAAATGGATAAAATGTGTACTATAATGTATTTATATTATATTACATCTTTGGTATCCATTTCAAAAAGTTAGCATTATTAGTTTGGAATTTCAAACTTTCAGTACTTCCCGACTTTTTTGTTGCTGTTCAAACGCGCGCACGGACTGTTTCCTAAAACGTGTTTACTCAGGGATAACGCGAGTGAAATCTCGCATTCACCTTCTCTATGTCTAAAACACTGCATTAAAACTGACCCATACGTTTTACAGCTCTAATGTTCGAGGCAGATGCTGTGGCCCAGGTGGGTACAAACTTAAAGTGACGTCACGACAGTGAACACCTGCAAGGACGGAATTACAATTGTTTTCTGCCTAAAACTTCGATCCAACTGAGAGAAAGTAATAAGCATTTACTTGAAACGCTTTAAAATGCTAGTTCAACTCCATTCCTTCTTTTACAGGGGGAGAGGGGCTTAAAAGAGCACGAGTTACTTGCAACAAATTCAGAAAAAAAAAAAAAAAAGTTACACGGCAATATGGTTTAATCATCAAGACACCTTAATGGGAGTCGAAACTGGATTTTCGTAATTTGTTTCCATTTTTATGTTTTAATTGTATGTGAATCTTTCGAGCCTCCCACTCATTTTGGTATAACTTTGATAGAGGTACAATAAAGGTATATAGTTTAAAACTATTGTTGAAAATAATCCTGTGAAGTAGTTTTTAAGAAATTTTGGTACACTCACTTGGCAAAACATCAATAACTTTGCAAATATTAGTGTTAAAGAAGAGATCTATTTTTTATTTTGATCGGAAAGTTTTACATCAGCTTTTGGCAGCATTGGCATCCCATTGATATTTTCTTCATGTGAGAGTTTCGAAGTACTGTAAAGTTGTGTTTGGAAGCAATTTCTGAAGAAGTCAAATTGTCTGTACAAGTGTCCCATTATCTCAGAAACTAATTGACACTAAGGGATGACATTTTTGTCACACATTTGCACCTAAATATAACTTATTTTAACGATGTTTTAAGAACTTTAAAACAAACATACCTTTCATTCTAATGAACAGAAGTATTCTATTTTTCATCAATCAACAGTAAAGGTATTGCTGAATATACCTTGAAAAATATAGCTCATCTTAAGCAGTTGCTGAGATAGGACTCCCAATAAGAAAAATAATTATCTCAGCAACTATTTAACATAATGAGCTAATTTCAGTAATACCTTGTGTGTACTTCTGTTGATTATAAGGAAAGGTATCATATTTTTAATTAAGCTCGTATATTTAGGTGCAAATGTGTAGTAAAAATGTCAGCCCTTAGTGTCAATTAGTTTCTGAGATAACGGTGCATTTGTATAGACAATTTCACTTCTTCAGAAATTGCTTTCAAACACAGCTTTGGAGTACTTCAAAACTCGCACATGAAGGCAATATGAGCGGGATGACAATGCTGTCAATCTAAAGTAAAACTTTCCGATCAAAAGAAAGTCGTGTTAGTTACACTATTTATAACTCAAGAACGGCTGAACAGATTTGGCTGAAAATCGGTGGGGAGTAGCTGAGAACTTGGAGACGGACACTATTCAATTAAATTTTTAAACTCCTTGGATGTGCCTGGCTTACCACCGCACAATTTACGACTAACGGTTGGCTCCGTAATAATCATGCTTCGAAACGTAAACCAACCAAAACTGTGCAACAGAAGGCGTTTGGTGGTAAGTAAATTAATGAACACTGTGATCTACGCGACGATACTCAAAGGGAAATTCGAAGGTGAGGAAGTTCTCATTCCGAGGATCCCGATGATCCCAACCGATTTGCCGTTAGAGTTTAAATGACTTCAATCGACGATCCGTCTTGCATTCGCCATTAACAAATCACAAATCACAAGGCCAATCCTTGAAAATGTGTGGTCTGAATCTAGAAAATCCATGTTTTTCCCATGGTCAATTATATGTGGCATGTTCACGGGTCGGAAGACCATCTGGGTTATTTGTTCTTGCGCCTGATAATAAAACAAGAAATGTCGTCTATCACAAGGTGCTTCAAAGAAGAGTGCAACCAATGTACCAAAATACACGGTCAATAAATAATCAATAAAATACTTGATTTTTTGTATTTATATTTACTATCCTGATAAAAAATTGAACTTAATAAAAATCCAAAATCTGCTCATTTATTGCTTCTAAGGCGGAAGAAAGTTCGCCGGGTCAGCTAGTAAATAAAAAAAAAAAAAAAAAAAAAAAAGAAAGTCTCTTCCCCAACACTAATATTTAGAAACTTATTAATGTTTTACCAAGTGAGTGTACCAGAATGTTCTAAACAACTACTACGCAGATTATTTTCAATAACATTTTTAAATTATTTACAACTGGCGTACCTCTGTGAGTAATGCCAAAATGAGCGGGAGGTTTGAAATATTCAAATGCAATTAAAACATTATGCAAATCCTATTTCGACTCCACTTAGCCCTTTTGTGAACTTAAATAGAAAAGAAGAAATGTACCAAGTATGTATGTATATTGCTAGTGTACAAGCACGTGTTGTAGAGGGAGTGTTTCATTTCCCCTAAGACACGTTTGCGATATCAACAGACTAAGGCGAAAGCTGGACCCAAAACATTCTCCAAATATAACATTAAACATGTCTGAGAAAACAATTGTTATCTGTAAACTGAATTGTGGTTCTGTAGGTGTATGACACTAAACAAATGTTTTACGGCCATATCATATTTTATATCTAAGGTTGCACCTTTTCTGGGGGTTGGACAAGAGCTTGCATTTCGTAGCCACACTGGAAGTGCTGAATCATCTAAACGAGGGAATATGGCTCTCTAAGACCAGAACGACTTAATTTCCAAACAAAAGAGATTTCTAAAATCAATTTTGTTTCTTTGATACGAGGGCAGACATCGCAATCGTCCACTACCTAGAGAACTGTTGCTTTTACGGATGTATCGCCCTCCGTGGTGTAATGGTTACCATGCTGACTTCATATACCCAAGGTCGCGGGTTCAAACCCGGCGGAGGACGATGGATTTTTTCGGGCGTAAAAATCCTTAGCTTAGCCGTGGGTCCCGTGTCGTAGATTTATGGCACGTAAAAGAACCTCAAGCCTGTTCTGAGCAAAATTAAGCGATCTTTCAGGCCCAATATAGAATGGGACGCTGAGAACCAACGCAGTTAAAGAGCGTCCATAAATAACACGCTATTTCCATTTTTACGGATGTAATGCAGGATGCAGATAGAAAAGCTATAGTTATTTCACTTTTGCAATATGCTTTGTTTAAATTAATGTACATAGTAGATATACAAGATATTCATATTCCACCAAAAATTCGAGAGCGATATTTCATTGGAAATGCACGTTTAGAGATCCCTGAATCACAAAAAAAAAAGCCGATAAATTCCATTCACATAACTTTTTTCTAACTATTCCATCTACAAACTATTCTTACAAAAGATTTTTATTTTGTCTACATCATTATAGTTGATATAAACATTAGTAGAATGGGTCTTAAACATGAACATATTTTGGAAATGTATTACAATATATTTCTTTCCTTAAAACTTCAAAAAGTATTATTAAAGAAATATAACTCCTTACCAAAGTTTCCACAAAACATCATGTAGCGGAAATATAACACGAACTCTAAATGTATTTACAAAGTAAGCATTGTTTTATTAAGTACTGCAGCGTATCACAGCAATTAGCAACTGATTGTACTAGGCAATGTGTCACATCACCTTCTACCAATATTCTTAGAAATCATTATTCTATTTGTTGGTCCGGATAAAGCGTCGTCACACGATGGTCACGTGCGACTTAACCCCCCCTCTCCCTCTCTCTCTGCCGGATACTATGTGTGCACTTACATACTAGGTAGAAAAGGTATTTCACCCAAAAATTCGATACTGAGATTTCACTGCAAATATATGTTTCGAGGCCTCCTGAATAAAAAGCAAAGCTCGTGTGCATCTGTGGGCAGCATAACTCACAAACCAAAAGTCCGTTAAATACCAAAACTTGGTATTTAAGTTTGGTGTCTTCCAAGGATGCGACTAAACATTTTGAAGAACACCCCCAACCCCAATTACCCTTTACATCCAACATTTTTCGAAATTTCGATTTTGATTAAAAAACCGTATATTTAAGATATTTACATGACAATATGTAGGTATATATTGAATTTCCTGGGAATGGCCCCTGAAGTCCTCTTCATTTTGGATGATGTTTATATAAGTGGTAGACGGAAAGAGACACAAAAACTACATATGAATGTAGATATCGTCAAAACAACAATTTATGTCCTGTACATTTTTGTTGTAGAGCTAACCATTTCTTTGTTATTGGCTTCAATTTTAAAATACGTAAACTGTCCTCAAACAGGAAGTTGTTATCCGTGTCTTATTGTTTTACTCCTGGCCATTGTAAAACAACTGCAATACCAATCCTGTGACGGCACCTTTTAAAAGGTTCGACTATCACTTTAGCCTATTGTATTCCTTTGGTTCCAACCGAGTATGCAACTAATATAACAATTTTTGCTAATGTTTATCTCGATTAGCATGAAGTAGATAAAAAAATAATCTTTTGTAAGAAGTTTGTTTACAGAATGCGTAGATAAAGTTGTGTGAATAGAACACATTAGATTTTTATTTTAATGTTTTCAAAATGTTGTCACGTACTGCTGCTCCAGTTCAGTTACAAACGTGTTTTAAATTACATGCAGATATCTTCAATAGTTCAGAAAATAAAAATACTACCATATTATATAAATTCTATGCAGCACTGGCATACAAAAACTGTATTCATCATTCTGGTTGTCCCAGAACTAAAATTTAAATTTTAAATACAATTTTTTGAATAATTTTCCTCAGTGGGTGAACTAATTGTGCAATTTAAAAGTACAGCAAAACTCAATGTCATTCTATCAGAGTTTCTACTAAAAATATGAACAATGGTTACCAACTAAATCACGGAAACATTTTTGAAGTGCAAAAATCAAAAGAAGAGTAAAAGATTGGAAGTAAATAAGGTTATTAGTTCGCGTGTTCTTGATGAGATGAAGTTTCAAGTGCCGAGAGTAAATCCCATGACATCAAATTGAGGCTGAAAGTTTCAAGTATTGTTTGGACACAAAACAAAAACAAAAAATTTTTAAAACAAAATTTCAGCTACCCTTAAGAAATGTAAAACCTATGAAAATTCAAAGCAATACCAAAGAATGAGATCTACAATGGAATCCATCTCTTAATGGTGTATCAGTTATGCTAAAGTCTTTCCAATGGAGATCCCTTCGGAGACTATTCAACACATACCTTTCATTGGTCAGGCAAATGTCTTAAACGTTTGGTATTTCAATAAAAATCGCCAGGAACCAAATTTCAGGAAATGGAATCAACAAAAGAATTTCCAAAAGAGCTGATGTGTTCCATTCACATAACTTTCTCTATATCTCTGCAACAAATGTTCGTTAAAAGCTTATGCTTCTATTTACTTCATGCTAAGAGAGGAAAAATAGCAGAAATAGTCTTATAACTTGCTTCCCTATAGTAGAAGCATTATAAGGGAGTACCATAGGTTAAAGTGATAGCAAAAGATGGTTGCTATGTGACTGATATTCCTTTGTTTGTATGGACAGGAGTTGACAAATTCCTGTATGTGAAAATTTAAGTTTTTTAAGGCTGAAACAAAAAACAAGGAATATCTAGAAAACGATCAACTCCACGAAAAAAATGTATATAACATAAATTGTGTGTTAAGTTTTTGTCTATCTCTTACTGTTTACCAGTTACACAAAATTCCGTAAAATTCATCCGGAATAAAGTAGTCTTCAGAGGCTATTCCCAGAAAATTCAAGATATACATATTATTTGTCAAGTATATATCTTTAATATATGATATTTTAATCAAAATCGTTAACCATTTTTTAGAAAACCAAAATTTTCGAACAATTTTACATGTGAAGGGTAGTTGGGGGTGAGAGGATTTTCTTGAAAATCTTCGTGTCGCATCCACAGACTCGCACACATACACATACACACACACGGACATTTTTCTAAAAATGTTTTTTGATTCAGTGGTCTCAAAACATTTCCGGTGAGATCTCGTAACTCAAAGGAAGTCCGTTAAATAATAAGCTTAATACTTTTAAGTTCAATATATTCCGAGGATTGGGCACGAATTTCATTCAAATACCATGTGTTTCAGATACTTCCATGATACATGAATACGTATACATCCTAAATTTTCTGGAAATATAGGCTCTGACGTCGCTTAAAAATTCTGGATGCCTTTTGCATAAGTGGTAAATTATTATAGGAGATTGACAAAATGTTACTACACAAAAATTGTGCATATCGTCAAAACACACAGTTTTCTCAAATCGTAAGATATAGAGTAATAACAAACACTACTTGTGCTAATGTGGAGGAGAGCGGTCGGTCGATATTGCAGCCACACGCTGGCTTAGCTCGTCGACATCCGACAAAAAGCAGTTGGGCAAGTTTTGGGCGGATGGAAGGAGGGAGTTTCACTTTCCCGGCCGAGCTGCCTGCCTGGGCTGGTCCTTCTCATACGCCACAACCGCCCGCTTTCTTTTTGTTGCTCCGGCTCTGTATCGGAATTGCTAATTATTACCTTTTATGTAATGATAAAGCCCCGCAACATAGCAGCGCCAAAAATAACAATGTGAGTCAATCAATCTCAACACCAAACGCCTTACTCTCATATCACTTTCTCTAGTTTATTACTCTATTCCTCTATTTCAATTTTCGTTCTAGCTCACTTTAATCGATGTAAACCTTTGCAGAAATACCTAAAACACAAAGTCTCGAGGATTACAATATTATCCAATTTGTATTTTCATCTATAGCCGCCAAAACCCCTCTACAAAACGGTCAGAATTTGCTCAAAATAGAAGGGAATGAGAAAGCTGGCGAAGAAAGAAACAAATATTTCTGTTTTTACAAAATACAGAATCAAATCCAAGTTCGATGCCGAGAGACTTAAATATCTATAGAAAATAAAGGCATTACTTCTACAAAATAAAGATTTACTGACATCAGGAAAAGAAACATTGCCAGCATTCCTTGCAGAACACCTACACATGGTGTGCAACAACAAACATTACCTCACAAAATGTAGTGCACTTCAAACACTTTGCAGCGGGACAAACGGACACATATACTGAGAAGTAAGAAGACAAATGTCAACTCTTCCACAAGTCTGAGCATTGACTTAAATAAATAAAAAATTGTCATTTTTCAAGATTTCGCCGGAAGCATGTTTTGAGGTCTTCTGAATCCAAAAAATCATTTTTAGAAAAAGGTCTGTGTGTGTCTGTGGAGAGCATAGCTCAAAAACGAAAACACCATTAAATACCAAACTTGATATTTAAGTTTGTTATCTTCCAAGAATGTCACACGAAGCTTTTCAAGAAAATCCCCTCACCCCGAACTACCGTTTAATGGAACATTTTTTTTTATAGAAAATGTCTCTTAACAATTTTGATTAAAATACCGTATGTTTAAGATATTTGTATGACTAACGAAATATATATCTTGAATTTTCTGGGAATAACCTCTGAAGACTTCTTCATTCTGAATGATTGTTGTTTAAATGGCAACCGAACAGATATGTACAAATACTTACTGCATAAAAATGTAGATCTCATTAAAACACGCAATTTATGTCATATACATTTTATTTTCGAGATATTCCGGATTATTGGTTTCAATTTTAAACCAGTTTTTCCTCAAACGGGAACACATTGTTTTTTCTCGTTTGTTTACTCCTGGCAAGCAAAGAGATTGGAATTTCAATTGTTTCACACAGCGACCGCCTTTTTCAAGACCAGTCTAGCGCTTTAGCCTGTGCATTTTCTCATTTTACCTTCTACTAATAAGGAAGGTAGTAATAGGACTAACTGCTTATGTTTATCTTGATTAACCATGTAGATAACAGATTAATGTTTTGAATAAAAGGTTTGTTCGCCGAACAGCTAGATGGCATGTGAATGGAACATATTAGATGTTTTCTCTTCTACTTATAAGGCACCAAGTAATAAGGACAATTTCTGTTAATGTTTATCTCGATTATCATGAAGTAGAAAGAAGAATAAGTTTATTAACAATAATTACAGAGATGTCTAGAGTCATTTGAATGGAGCAAATCAGAGGTTTTATTAGTGGGTATACCAACCACTCCTACGGAAGTATTTTCCTATCTAGCTCATTTTAATCGACGTAAACCTTTGCAGAAACCTTTGCACAAATTCTCGAGGACTATAATATTATTTATTATATTAATTAACCAATTTACATTTTGATCTATAGTAACTGTCATTTTTCGAGATTTTACCGGAAGTACATGTTTTGAGGTCTCCTGAATATAAGATCCGTGTGTGTCTGCGAACAGCAAAATTCACAAATGAGAAGTCTGTTAAATAGCAAACTTAAGTTTAGTCTTCTAAGGCTGCAACACGAAGGTTTTCTAGAAAACCATCACCCCAAATTGCCCTATACGTGGAACATTTTTCGAAAATGTTTATTTTCTCAAAAACGTCTCTACGTGTTGCCTAAAATAACATATGTTTAAGATATTTTCATGAGAAATAAAATGTATATCTTGAATTTTCTCGGAATAGCAGGTGAAGACCTCTTCATTCTGGATGAATTTTGTATAACTGGTAAACCGTAAGAGTTAGACAAAAACTTACTACACAAAACATATAAAGCTCGCTAAAAAAAGAATGTATTTCATACACATAGAACAGGTAGAGAAAGTCGTGTTTAATGTAAGATTGTACAAAATCTGTAATATACTTTATGAATACAAAAGCAAGGGATAGGTCAAATGTTTAACTACTGGACTCGATACATAGGCCTTAAAATAGCACAGGACTTCCTCTTGTATCCATGGTCACGGGTTCAAACCCGGCGGAGGACGTGGATTTTTTCCGGTGTAAAAATCCTTGCAGTCAAGTCGTTTGTCCCGTGTCGTAGATTCAAGGCACTTAAAAGAACCTCAAGCCTGGTAAAGAGGCCTCTGAGCAAAATTAAGCGGTCTTTCACGCCCAACATGCCGGTCCCCATGGCCGCGCTCGCCAAGGCGTCCCACTTTGGTGCTTCGTAGCGCTGGGGATCGTGGGTTCGAGTCCCGCCTTGGGCATGGGTGTTATATGTTTGTGTATATGTGTGTGTTGTAAAAGTAAGAAAACAGTAATAAACAGTAATAATACGGCAAAACAAAGTAAAAAGAAAAAGGTAAATAAAAGTAGGGTATACAGTGCCGGAGTCCTGATCAGACTCCGGTACTGTATTTAAAAAAAAAAAAAAAAAAATGGGACGCTGAGAACCAGAGCAGTTAAAGAACCTCAAGCCTGGTAAAGAGGCCTCTTAGCATAGCAAAATTAAGCGGTCCTTCACGCCCAACATAGAATCGACGCTGAGAACCATAGCAGTTAAACAGCGCCGATATCTATTTCATTTTTCTCACGTTATTCTCAGAAAATTCAAATATGTAATCGTCATGTAAATACTTCTATTATATGATACTTTAATCAAAATCGTTATTGCCATTTTTTAGGAAATCAAACACTTGGAAAGATGTTCGATGTAACGGGCGGTTGAGAATAGGAAAATCTTGATAATCTTCATGTCGCAACTTTGGAAGAAAATGGTACTTACCCGACTTTTTGTTTTGAGTTACGACACACACATACACACACATACACACACACACACACACACAGATCCTTCTTTCTAAGCATTTTTCCTTTATTTATTCTAGGGTCACAGAATATGTATTTCCGGTGAAATCACTGTATCTAATTTTTTTGGTGAAATACAATACATTCTCTATCTACTAGATAGGTATGTGGTAAAGAAATAAATAAAAATATATCTCACATTCGTATGACTTTTCCACCCAGTCTTCTACAAATAACTTAATTTTCCTTTCTACTTGTCAATCGAAACAAACGTTTACAGAAAAGAGACGTTTTAAAAGCTAGCTTTGAAAATATTAAGTTTTGCACGATTACGAAAAACAAAAGAATGACGCCAGAAAATGTAGTTGTAAATTAAAATGAATATCTCATAAATGGTTTTGAGAGAAAACATTTGACAAGTGGCTGGTACATGTTTTAGCATCATTTATTAGACTTAGCTCACACGTACTATAAAGCAACTAATTTGCTGGATGGATGGGTAGGTCTAAAACGAAAGCAACATTGCCCCACACTTACGGTTGCTATATAAGAACAAACCCAATCGGAAATCTAATCGTCGGGAGATCTGTGCTGATAGCCGTATAAATGTTCAATAGCTAAGCAACAACCTAATCTGTAGCTAGATCCACAAAACGCTAACCTGGGTGGACAACGCACGATTACATAAAACAAGCATACGAACATTTTCCACTAAGTTTGCTGTAATCTTGATAAATGGTGTTAAGCTTCCAGCATACAGGACATTGCCTTCACGTTACATACAAGAGAAACGGAAACATCGATATAGAAACAGCGAATCTTTTCAAGAAAAAATCTGATGTGTTCCATTCACATGACTTTCTCTACATCTCTGCAACAAATTATTGTTAAAAAGTTTATGCATCTATTTACTTTATGCTAATCGAGAAAAAATTAGCAAAAATAGTCTTATTACTTGCTCCCTTGTAAGAAGAAGCGAAATAGGGGAGTACCTTAGGTTAAAGTGATAGTCTAAAGCTGGTTGCTCTGTGACTGAAGTTCCTTTGTTTGTATGGACAGGAGTTGACAAATTTCTGTATGAGAAAAGTATGTTTTTCAAAGTTGAAACCAAAAACAAGGAATATCTAAAAAAAACTATAAACTCCACGAAAAAAAAATGTATATAACATAAATTGTGTGTTTTAACGTGCTCTACATTTTTTGTCCATCTCTTACGGTTTAACAGTTATGCAAAATTATGTAAAATTCATCCTCCAGAATAAAGTAGTCTTCAAAGGCTATTCCCAGAAAATTCAAGATATACGTTTTATTTGGAAAGTAAATATCTTAAATATAACGGATTTTAATCAAAATCGTTAGAGCCATTTTTAAGAAAATCAATATTTTCTGTTTTTTCCATGTAAAAGGTAGTTGGGGTGCGGGGATTTTCTTGAAAATCTTCCTTGGAAGATACTGAACTTAAATACCAAGTTTGGTTTTTAACGGTCCTTTCGTTTTTGAGCTATGATGCCCACAGACACAAACACGGACATTTTTCTAAAAATGTTTTTTTTTTTTTTTTTTGGATTTAGGGGGTCTCAAAACATATATTTCCGGTGAAATCTTGGTATCGAATTTTTTGGTGCAATGCAATACCTTCTCTATACACTACGCACATAGTCCGTATAGAGAAAGTAAAAAATCTAAGCAATACAAATACGTATTACAAGATATAATCTCAAATGTTTATTATTTGAATCAAGATTATAGCAAGCTTATATGTAAAGTCATTTTGGATGGGAGTATTTTCCTGAAAATCTTCGTCTGTCTGACATACTTAAAGAGTACTGATTTCACTGTTGTTTTTTTTTTTTTTTTTTTTTTTTTTTTTTTTTTTTTTTTTTTTTTTCCCTCACACAAACTGTGTATAGGACTGGAGTTGGATAGGTAGAGTTAGACTGAAAAATTCAATGACATATCCGGGATTTTAACCATGGATCTCCCGTTCCCTAGCTACCATGGCAATATGCCGGCACGACACTAAATTTCTCAACTGACTCACATGCTTCGCTATACTGTGCACTCTGATACTTATAGTACTGCAGCATCGTAAGCCGCCATTGAGGTATGTCACCTCCAAATAATTTGAGGTCACCTGAAACATGCGAGTCAGTTCAGAAATTACATTACAGATAAGCAAGAGGAAATTAACTATTACTACATTAGTTCTGAGGTGCCTTCAATCTACAATAACACTCATACACTCAATGAGCAGACTTCATAAATGTTTACGACCACTCGCTACATACCTACATTGGGAAAGTAGGTCTTTCACTAGCTTAAATTTAGTAGAATTCAAATATCTGTAGCCCAGAGCTGCCAGTTCTATACGATATTCCGCCATACTAATTTGTACATTATGTAACACCGTTAAGTCTAAATATTTGCATCTAAATAAAGTGTCCAGCGCATTGATAAAATAAGACTACCCTGCAAGTTTCAAACAAAAACATTTTCCTTTACTGAAAACTGTATCGAACAGTTAGATATAAATTAAACCTGACGATTCAGCTCAACTATTAAAGTGCCAATGTAGTAGCCGAGTTTGGACAATTTCAACCAATCGCGGTCGCCTACCTGGAGCGATTATGTCGAATGTTCATCTGTTCAATCTCCTGTCTTGATTACTGGTAGCAAGGTGATAACCCAGGCAGCTAACCTTCACTTTCAATATCTGTCAGTTCCACAATTGTACTTTCAATTAATTCAGTTGCAATGTTTATCCAGTTTATAATGCATTTAGTTAAAAAAAGGATTGAAAATAATCATTATTCGCACGTATGTATGAAATGCGTGCAATAACCTCAAATAAAATAATGTTTGTTTTCATTTCATGTATTAGTTATTCAAAGTTGAATTGTTGCTATCGACATTCATACAGTGGGTATAGGCACGGTCGTCTACATCATAATTCAGGAAGCAGTGAATAATAAAAAAAAAAATAAATAAATAAATAATAATAAAAAAAAATAATAAAAAAAGGTAAATAAACATGGTGAAATGCGTCATCTACCATTTGAGAACTAATGCAAGTATTACAATGAAATGAAAATAAAATGGCCTGTTATTTATGGACGCTCTTTAACTGCTTTGGTTCTCAGCGTCCCATTCCATACTGGGCGTGAAAGATCGCTTAATTTTGCTCAGAGGCCTCTCTTATCAGGCTTGAGGTTCTTTTACGTGCCGTAAATCTACGACACGGGACCCACAGCTTTACTTCCCTTCCGAAGGAAGCCATGCTAAGGATTTTTACGCCCGAAAAAATCCATCGTCCTCCCGCGACCTTGGGTATATGAAGTTAGCATGGTAACCATTACACCACGGAGGGCGACAAAAGTATTACAATGATATCTCCCTTCCTATATATTATAAATGATCAATTGTCTATTTCGCTGAATCATGAAAACACTTGCGGTATTGTTTACTATATCTTTTGAGGTGACGGAGGAAAGTGGCCTAGCATGGAGTGATGGACCCGGCCTGAGCTGCAGCGACAAAAAGCCATTGCATTAGCAAGTCTTTGCGTTCTTAATGGACGCGCACAATGAGTTTTCATTAAGAGCATAAGAAGAAAAGACTTGGCTCCTTTTGCGATTCAGTAACAAAGCAAAACACCAACATTGTGTGAATAATTACATACATTTTTCAGTTTCAATCCAAAAAAGAAGGAAAATTGCAAGCAAGCGCAGACACACACAGCATTTTGATGATTTTTTAAAAACGTTTTGGCGTAAAATGAGACTCCTTTGTTTTGATTAATGAAGCAGCTTTCACAACGGCCGCATGGAGCGCTAGTAAGGGAGGGGGAAATGCAGCTGCTAACGTCCCCCTCCTCGAACGCTAGGGCAAGCGAATCTCGCCCTTATCGCTTCACCTGGCTTGTCGACAAGCACGCAATTACGTGTGTACCTTGGGCTCGTCTGTAATTACAGCGTCTCAGATGCGAACCCAGGACCGGTGCATGTGGCAACAACGCCCTGCCTGACCGTTGCCACATCTCCGCACCGCCCGCCCACTCCAGAAGGTCAAAAGTTTCTCTCAGCTCGCAGTTCCCACAGAATTTATCTGCAACGCAAGTTCGGCGAGCGACCGCAGCGGGCGGTTCCTCCGGGGAGGCCCGGAAACCGAACCCGGGAGCCCCGGCTGGGGGTCAACTTTCCGCCCCCGCCCCCCGCACATGCTGCAAATGCTGCTGCGGTTGCCTACACCGAGGGGACTATTGTGGTCCAGGCGAAAGAAACCGCGGGATTCAAACCCCTGACCACTCCCGCAGCAGCAACCCCATAGAAAATCTGATGGTAACGTCAAGTAACAACCAGCTAGGTACATTCCCCACGCAATTCTCAAAGCATGGGTCAACATTTTTAATTAGGATTTTTATCTTGTTTGTCATCTTCAGGTTGATATTACTTTAACTGTTTCATTAGTATAGCCCACTTAACTTCAATGGTGGCATCAGTGACTTTGACTTGTGAAACAACTCGCATTACTGTAGGTTTACAAAATTAGGCTAATCAAGTTTTATATCACTAAGCACACGCACATAAGCACTTCCAGACTCTGTGGGGAATAGGGAATGATACCGATTAAAGAAATCTCAGTTCCAGCCGGGAATCGAACCCGGGACATCCGAGTGAAAAGTCAGCTCGCTGACCGCTCAAACATGAATTGATATTATTGGGGTTAACTCCAGCATGACAAATCTTATGTGTTCCATTCACATGACTTTCTCTACATCTGTCACAAATTATGGTTAAAAAGCTTACTCTTCTATCTACATCATGCTAACCAAGATAAACATAAGCATACTTAATCTTATTACCAGTAAGGAAATAAGAAAATGCACACGCTAAAGCGGTCATTATGTGAAACAACTGAAATTTTAATCTCTTTGCTTGCCAGGAGTAAACAAACGAGAAGAAAGATGCCTTCCGTTTGAGAAAAGTATAAGTGGCTTAAAATTGAAACCAATAACCCGGAATATCATAAAACAGATTAAACCTACAAACAAAAAATGTATATGCCAAATTCTGTGTCTTAATGAGATCTACATTTCTTGTGTAATAAGTTTTTGTATATCTCTTACGGTTTGCCAGTTATACTAAAGTCATCCAAAATGAAGAGGTCTTCAGAGGCTATTCCCAGTAAATTCAAGATATACATTGCGTTTGTCATAAAAAAATTTCGATATTTTTTCCATACGGGGTTGGGAGATTTTCTTGAAAATCTTGGAAGGTGCTCAACTTAAATATCAAGTTTGGTAATTAACGTACTTTTCGTTTTTGAGTTATGCTCCCACAGACACACAAACATACACAGGGACCTTGTTTAAAATGTTTTTGTTTGGATTCAGGAGGTCCCAAAACATGTATTTCCGGTGAAATATGGGAATCGGATGTTTGGGCGCAGTACAATACCTTCTCTATACACATGTACATAGTACGTGTAGAGAAAGCATTAATAATGTTGATAAATCCCGCCTCTATAATGTAGGAGTAGCGTGTCTGCCTTAAATTAAAGAGGTCCCGAGTTCGAGTCTCAATCAGGGCGAGTTGCCGGGTAAAGCCCCCAGGGGTTTTCCTCATCCTATTTTAAGTTTATGAATCAAGAGTTCATTTGAGCATCCAGCGTCCCTTATGGCCTACCAGTTGTGAGGATGTTACAGCCTCGAGTACAAGTGTCTTTTGTTTCACAATACATGTACACGTTGGTAAAAATCTATTTAAATAGCATGCGAATTTCAATTATACTATATTACAATGTCAATTATGTCCGAAATTTCAGCCAGTAATGAAATTGATATATCGCAGCCCCCCCTCTCTCTCTCTCTCGACATATATAGCTAAATTTTACCAGTTTCATGAAGATATCAGCACAAGACTTATCATAAATATCATGAAATGCGAACAAGGAAGGTTTGTTTTCACAATATACAGGATGTCAAAATATTACTGCCAACATCAAAGCGGTACAAAAAATGAATATGCATATCGTAGGAGTTGCCCCTTCGGTGACAGCGATGCTAACTACTTCAATTAAAGTATGATCGGTTGGTTTTTATGCCTGTTTATTCTAAAGCACAAAAGGCAGAAGAAAATATATTCTGCGAGTGAACAGACTGACATTACAGGCATGGCCTTTCACGGAAGTACCCTGAGTCAGCTATAAACATTCTCACGAATTCACCAACGCTCGAGAGTGCCTGGCTCATTTTAGAGCAGCATTGCGGATGTCGAAGAGACCAAGAGAGGTATAGTTTTCTCCAAAGCATGATGGCCCTCAAACGGGACCACTCCTGCCTTCCTCTGGGCAATAACCATTAGCGAACAAAAGACTACCCTGCACTAAAGGAGAGAGGCAACGTCGTAAAATGTCCTGGAGACTGCTTACAAATAGAGAGTCGCGCCTCAGTTAAGGCTTGGCAACAGCGAGGGTTTGTATCCTACCGCACACAACCTAATCGCAAACTTTAAAGCCGATTTTGGAAGTAGAGTGGGGTAGGGTCATCGTGTACGAAACACCGACCGTGAAGAATTAGTTGCTCGTGATATGGACGCAAACCCGTGGCTGTCTGGACTTGCATGTTAATCTTCTGTACCTGCCATCGCATGTTACAGAATGTGGCGTGCTCATCAATTTCTTAGCATTCCCTTTGTTCAATGATGAGATTAAGTTTATTCGCGACGCTATCTTCAATTGTCATAATACTCATAACAGGGTCTATGAAAATCCAACGAACATCAACAACGTTTGGGGTTGGACTCAGTCACGATCACCTTATTGGTTGCTATTTCCTGCGCAACTAAATGCAGAAACGTCACTAGTTTCTCAGAAATGAGTTACACAGTTTATTTGATGACGTGCCTCTGGACGCCATCAAAGTGTTTCATATACGATGGTGCTCCGATTCATTTCTGGAATGACAAATTTCCAAATAGATGGATTGGTCGAGAAGCATTCACTGTATGCTCTGATTTGAATCCAATGGGCACATTTGAAGTCCTGGTTTATTCGACCCCTGTACCGCATATTGACTCAAAAAGCACACCCAAACTGGATTTGACCAAATATAAAACACTCCAGCAATTTCCTGAAACGTAGACTTAGGAGATGCATCGAAGAAGAGAATGTCACTTCGAGCAGTTTCTGTAACCTTGAATTCTGTCTTGTAACTCAGCAATAAATTATTTAGACTAATTCATATGACACCAATAAATATACATCATGCAATTTGGTGTTGTGGAATAAACAGCTGTCACTCATGTCTGTTGACTTTGCATGAGCCGATGTTAATTTTACGGATGGCATTTGTATGCGTGAGAGGTAAGTTAGCCTCTGTTCATCTTCTAGTCCAACGGTTCCCAACCGGTGTGCCCCGGCACCCTAGGGTGCCGTGTGATTGGCTAAGGGGTGCCGCGAGATAATGAGATAAACAAAACAAAAATACCTTCTACTGAAGCCTTTAGTCTTGTAAGGTCTTGAAATAAAATAAGTCAAATCAATTACTCTCATGTACGGCAGATGGTGATAGTGTCGATTCATTTCAATAATTCAGTTATACTAGTATCCCACAGATGGCATTACAGCTATACCCTGCCGAATATTCCCGAGACTTCGACAGATAAATGTATAAAAGTTTACGCCGCTTGGCGCTTTCAGTTGCCTTCCTCGCGTTGATTCACAGTGTTTAGCTATGGATAAGTTCATTGTTAAACGTAAACGCCAGGACAGTGAACGTGAACAGTCGGCTCCTACTGTTTGCTTTAAGAAGCCAAATCTTACAGTTTCTCCCGGACCGTCGAATTCACCACATAAAGAAGACAAACGAAAGAAAAGAACATACCAGGACAGTTACTTAGCGTATGGATTTAAGTGGAATAACAACGAGGAAAATCCTATCCCTGTGTGTTTAGTTTGTGGCGAAACACTTAACGAGGCCATGGTACCTAGCAAACTGAAGCGGCATCTTACAACAAAGCATCCTAGTGTGTCACAGAAAAGTGTAATGTATTTTTCACTTATATTAGAAGGGGAGAAGAAAACAGCTGTGCGAATGGTAAAGAGAATGACCATAGGTGATACTGCTCCTGAAGCCTCATTTAAAGTAGCAGAACTGATAGCTAAAAAAAAACGAAACCTCATACTCTTGGAGAGGAAATCATTGGCCCTGCATGTCAAGTTATAGTTTCAACAATACTTGGCGAAGGAGCAGCTAATCAAATTTCGAAAGTTCCTCTGTCAAACAACACAATCAGCCGCAGGATATCTGAAATGTCATGCAATATCAACGAACAAGTCATGGAGAAAATAAAAACTTATAGAACATTTACTTTGCAAGTAGACGAGAGTCTCGATATTGGTAACAAACCGCAACTCCTTGGTTTTATCAGATATATTGATGAAAAAGATATTAGTGAACAGTTTCTGTTCTGTAGACCGCTGGAGACTACAACCACAGGCCATGATATTTTCGTTTCTATTAATTCCTTTCTCAATGACCATGATCTTTCATGGAAAGACTGTTGTGGTATATGTACAGATGGTGCACCATCTATGTCTGGGAAAATTAAAGGTTTTACTGGCAGAGCTCTCAATGAAAATCCATCCATTATTATACCTCACTGTTTTTGCATAGAGAGGCATTAGTCGTGAAAGCGTGTAATGAAGATTTTGCTGAAGTGTTTAACCAAGTTGTGAAAATGGTGTACTATATGAAGTCTCGACCTTTAAAGTGCAGAATTTTTGAACAGTTATGTCGCGCAACGGATGCAGCTCATACCTCTTTGTTACTTCACACAGAAGTAAGGTGGTTGTCGTGGGGTCGTGTATGGAACCGGTTTCTCGAACTTAAAAAACAGCTAAAATTTTTTTTTTAAGGATGAAAATCAAGACACCTTTCATGAGCTCTTACTAAGTGATTCTTGGTGTTTTGAACTGTCGTATCTGGCAGATATTTTTCATAAGCTGAATGAACTGAATGTTTCGATGCAGGGTCGACATGAAACAATAATCTCAACCAATAAAATGAAAGGTTTTAAAAGAAAACTTAGTTCTTGGAAGTCTGCAGTTCAAAAAGGAGATTTGTCGAACTTTCCATCTCTTCTTAACGTGGCAGGAGATAAAGATCTGGGTAAGCTGAAAGACCGCATTTGTGATCACTTATCAAGATTGCAAGATGCAATAGATGCGTACTTTCCAACTATTTCCACTACGAATCTCGACTGGGTTGTCTCACCATTTGATTTCGTAGATAGTGCAGAGGAAATAGATTTCATTGCTTGCGAACGAGATGAATTTATTGAGCTTTGCGCTGATTCCACACTCAAAGGTAAGTTCACCAAGAGTGAGGCATCGGTGGCTAGTTTTTGGCTTCAACGGAGAGAGGAGTACCCTAACCTAATGAAGAAAGCAATTAACGCACTTTTGCCCTTTTCAACATCCTATCTATGCGAGCAAGCCTTCTCTGCTATGGTGACAATAAAATGCAAAGCAAGAAATAGACTGAATAACCTTGAGGATGATTTGCGTGTTTCACTGTCAACTGTAAGACCCGACATCACATATCTGTGCTCTAAGCATCAATCACAAGTTTCACATTAATCACTAATCGAGCAAAATTTATTGATGTATTTTTACTCAGTGATTGTAGTAAAGTTTACTGTATTATGTTATGGTGTACGTTATTACTATATAATATTTTAATAAATTAACATACTAAGCTTAATTTTCTTTTAATTCAAGGAAGGGTGCCCCTGGTGTTTAATGTTATTCCCAAGGGTGCCGTGAACTTCAAAAGGTTGGGAAACACTGTTCTAGTCTGTCTAATGATATAGGGTGCTTGTGAATCATTTATATTACAAATACAAATTTCTAACGTTACATTTCCCAAAAATGTGATCTTCGTCCTTGAAGTTTTAAACTGGACAGAGAACGGTACTCTGAAACACAAATGTGCTGCTAACCCCGAGGTCACGAGTTCATGCCTGTTATTATGCAAAGTGCTGACCACAACGCCACTGAGTCAGCGAACCAAGTGCTGGAGGTTATAATGGAACCAGTCTTAACGGTGCTCGTCAATGTGTTTCCCGTCCTAAAACAATCTTACTATTATTCGTTCTATCCACTTTACATTAATCACAATAAACTTTTGCCAGGAAATTATTTCAAATTATGCAATACGAGTTTGGTTTCCGCATTCAGAAACAGTATTTACATATTTATTCCAGATAAGAATTTGCGATTGAAACCAATTAAAATAACCGTTTCTGTAGTGTGGGGGTAGGGAGCGCGTCAGCCTCATTCAAGAGGTTCCGAGTTCGAATCTCGGTTAAGTTAACAAGTTGTTTTTTCGGGGATTTCCCTTAATCTGAGTAAACGAATGTCAAGTAATTTTAGGCTTCATCGTCCGATATGACCTACCGGGCTACGGTCTGAGCCAGGTTTGAACAGCGAACTTGAGATCAGAAGTCAACGTCTAAACACTCAACCACACAGTGCGAAGATAAGGGTAAAAACCTGCAACATTGAATAACAAAAAAGTAAGTAGTATATTTTAATGGACTTCAAATTTTCCCTGTATATTTTATGCTACCTTTTATGGTTAATACACACTTACACAATACATGGAATCATAAGTTATTCAAGAAAGATGTCTATTTTATATCTCCTGCAATATGCATACCAAATAACTGCTGAAATAGGTCAGCGTTCCAGAGATTCCGGGTTCGAATCCCGGGAATATTTCCTACTCCGAATGGGAGAGTGAACGAGTTTCATGATAAAACTTACTCACTCTGCTAAATTACGTCCTGTGAGTATTACCATAACAAAGCATTGAACTGATGCGAATCTGATAAGTTCTAAGCTATGTCGTCATTGATAAATCCTATTCAAAGCTACGGTAAAAACACATGTAATATGTTTACATCAAATTATGAGAGAAACCTGAAAGAGATACCTTTTACTGCCCAAGGAATGCAAATTGTCGAAAAGCCTAGCTAAGGAATTTCCCATAGGTTTCTTCTCAGAAAAATTAATTCTATGATTAGATATCGGTTTTTACTCTAAGACTACGGGGTAGCCGCTCTCTCTCTCTCTCTCTCTCTCTCTCTCTCTCTCTCTCTCTCTCTCTCTCTCTCTCTCGTCCGGTTTAATTACCGGAAACCGTTACTCCCAAAACACTTACACACTATAGATGCAAACACTTACCCCAGCATCCGGCGCATGGGCGTTAGGAGTGGAGGCCTGTTGCGGCCTACTTGGAAACGTTGCTTGCTGCAACAGAAAAACAAACACCAGTCAATGCATTTCAGGCATATCCAATTTAGACCAAACATTTCATGCAAAATCTCAAAAAATCGACTTTTTTATATTAATTCCATAAAATAATGTTAACATTCCTGAATATAAAAATCTGATGTATTCCATTCACTTTCTCTACATTTCTACAACAAATTATTGTTAAAAGCTTATACTTCTATTTACTTCATGCTAATCGATAAAAAAATTAGCAGAAATAGTCTTATTACTTGCTTCCTTGTAAGGAGAAGCGAAATAAGCGAGTGCCATAGGTTAAAGTGATAGCAAAAGATGGTTGCTATGTGGCTGAAGTTCCTTTGTATGGGCAGGAGCGGACAAATTCCTGTCTGAGATAGTATAAGTTTTCTAAAGCTGAAACCAATAACAAGGAATATCTCTAAACAATCAACTCCACGAAAACATGTATATAACATAAATTGTGTGTTTTAACGTGCTCTACATTTTTTGTATGGAAAGTTTTTGTCCATCTCTTACAGTTTAGCAGTTATCCAAAATTCCGTAAAATTCATCCACAATAAAGTAAACTTCAGAGACTATTTCCAGGAAATTCAAGATATACATTTCATTTGACAGGTAAATATCTTTAATATATGATATTTTAATTACAATCACCAGAGTATTTTGAAAAAAATCAACATTTCCGAAAAAAGTTCCATGAAAAGGGTAGTTAGGGGTTGGGAGATTTTTCTCAAAATATTCGTGTCGCATCCCTGGAAGATACTAAACTTAAATACCAAGTTTGGTATTTTACCGACTTTTCGTTATTGAGTTATCGTGTTCACAGACACACGGACCTTTTTTCTGAAAATGCTATTTTTTGTTACAGGGGACCTAAAACATATATTTCTGTTTAAATCTCGGTATCGAATTTTTGGGTGGAGTACAATACTTTCTCTATACACTATGTACATAGTACGTGTAGAGAAAGTAAAAAGGTGTAATTGGCCTCCAGCCGTCATTTTTAAATGTCTTAACTGGGGCTACAACAAAGCATTAGAGGTGAAATTGTACTGGGCAACAAGAAAAACATCAGTTCCTACGATATCTCAATGGCATCATGCAAAGTAAGAAACGAAGTTGTAGAGAAGAAAAGGACATAAAAGGCGGCAGCAGCAGAGCAGAGGAAAAAGAAAGCTGAGGGTCCAGCCTATCAACCTTTAATGTGAGCCATGCATTCAAATCTTTCCTTGTTTTCTCGTTATTGATATCTTCAGCATTTGCTTCCTGTAAAATGCCCTTGCGGAGCAGTATTTCTGTTACACAAATAAACTTTGATGTGTACGTCATGAGGCACAATGAATAGGAATTGTCCTAGGTTTTACTAACAGATGTATTTAAGCACACATTTTTTTAATTTTCAAACAAAAAAAGCAAATACAAATCTTTAAACAAAAACTGTGGAGCCTAAACCAAAGGAGACACAGAGAAACCGAGAGCAATTTCAAAAAGCAAATTATTTGGAACGCAAGGTTAAAATATTGCACCTTATTTATAATTTTTTTTTTTTTTTGCAAGGGATATTTTAGTGAGGAGACAAAACAAATACATTTGGCCATCACCATCAAACCAATAGAGCAAAATGGATATTTGCAGTGCAATTTATTTGCATTATATTACGTCTGTGGTATAAATTTCAAAAGGTTAGTATTATTAGTTTGCAATTTCAAACTTTCAGTCATACATGTGCATAAGTGCAGAAACTATGCAGTGTATAGTTGCATTACAATAACTAGTGTCATTAGTGAATGAAGGCCACATCCTCTCTTTACCTTTATGTATCTTAAGGTTCTTATGAAACAATATAACCAGCTAGAATTTCAGTGAATAGTGAGAAGGCACGACTATTTGAGAATTTTTTCCAAAACATTGTTCTACGCAACTTTTTCGACCTCTTGAATATCCCCATCAGACCAAGAAGGAGGAGTGACATTCGTGACAATATGACCTAGATGTTGCACCCACTTTTTAAGGTGATGAATCAGTGAAATTTGATTACAAAACATTTTGAAAAATTAATTATAATAACGGCAATTCAAAATTTTAAGCAAATATATTGTTTTGTCTCTTGGCACAATTTAACCACGAATTACGTGCATCTATAACTGATCAGGTGCATGCACGACTGACACACCCAACTTTAAACAGTAATTCCCTGGAGACTTTTTTCAAATACTTCTCCATCAACAAAATGCTCCACACGATTTAATGTTTCACTATTGGTTTCAAACATTTTGGAATGCCTCTTAAAAGTACATTTAAGAAAATAGTCAAATAGGTTTTCGAAATAATGCTCCAATTTTGAGAAATAAATTCTTAAATTTTGGAAAATCAAGAACAAAACTAAGGGAATACACTACGCTAAAACAAATCTTTAAAAACGGGTTGCTATATGATTAAAATTCGTTTCTCTACAGGAGTTAAAACGTTTCTCATATGGGAATGTGTTAAATATTTTAAAACCGAGATTTCACCGGAAATACATGTTGAGTCCCCCTGAAAATTTTTAGAAAAATGTCCGTGTGTATGTGTGTGTGTGTGTGTGTGTGTGTGTGTGTGTGTGTGTGTGTGTGTGTGTGTGTGTGTGTGTGTGTTGGCAGCATAGCTCAAAAACGAAAAGACTGTTAAATACCAAACTTGGTATTTAAGTTGGTATTTTGCAAGGATGAGACACGAAGATTTTCAAGAAAATCCCCAGCACCAAACTGCCCGTTAACTTTTTTCGAAAATTTTGATTTTTTCAAAAGTGGCTCTAACGATTTTGATTAAAATATCGTATATTAAACATATTTACCTGGCAAATAAAATGTATATCTTGAATTTTCTGGGAATAGCCTCTCAAAATTACTTTTTTTCTGAATGAATTTTAAGGAATTTTGCATAACTGCTTAACTGTAAGAGATGGACAAAAACTTACCACACAAAAAATGTAGGGCACGTTAAAACACACAATTTATGTTATATACATGTTTACTTTCTCTACATGTAATGTGCATAGTGTATAGAGGAAGTATTGTATTCCACCCAAAAATTCGATACCGAGATTTGACCGGAAATACATGTTTTAGGACCCCCTGAATACAAAAAAGCATTTTTACAAAAAGGTCCGTGTGTGTGTGTGTGTGTGTGTGTGTGTGTGTGTGTGTGTGTCTGTGTATGTGTGTGTGGGGGCAGCATAGCTCAAAAACGAAAAGTCCGTTAAAAACCAATCTTGGTATTTACTTTTTTGTATCTTCCAAGGATGCGACACGAAGATTTTCAAGAAAATCTCCCCACCCCCAACTACCCTTTACATGGAAAAAATTGTCGAAAAGTTTTATTTTCCAAAAAACTGCTAACGATTTTGATTAAAATATCGTGTATTAAATATATATACCTGGCAAATAATATGTATATCTTGAATTTTCTGGGAATAGGCTCTGAAGACTACTTTATTCTGGATTAATTTTACGAAAATTTGTGTAACTGGTAAACCGTAAGAGATAGACAAAAACGTACCAAACAAGAAATGTAGAGCACATTAAATCATACAATTTATGTTATATACATTTTTTCCGTGGAGTTGATCGTTTTTTTAGATATTCCTTGTTTTTTGTTTCAGATTTGAAAAAATTGTACTTTACTGATACAGGAATTTGTCAACTCGTGTCCATACAAACAAAGGAACTTCTGTCACATAGCAACCAGCTTTTGACTATCATTTTAAAATATGGCACTCCCTTATTTCGTTTCTACTTAAAAGGAAGCAAGTAATAAGACTATTTCTGCTATTTTATTCTCGATTAGCATGAAGTAAATAGAAGCATAAGCTTTTTAACAATACTTTGTGCAGACATGTTGAGAAAGTCTTGTGAAAGGTACACATCCGACTTTTTTTGTGCAGTAAGGTTTTCTCCATCTCTTACAATTTACCAGTTTTGCAGTGGTCTTTATAGGCTATTGCCAGAAAAATCATGGTATAAATTTCAATAATATATCTTGCATGTGTATAAAGAAAGGCTTCAGCACGCGGTTGTGGAATTCGCTATGGCTTCCCAAACCTGTTGAACGCTTACTTAGGGATCGAATTCCCTTTGTGTCACCTCACACGAGTAGCACATTCTCGCCTTTTACTAATAAGCATAGGCAACAGTTTTTGACATAAATGATCCATTTCATGAATTAATATACTAAATATTGTGTATGCATTTGACACACTTTTTATCTATACAGACTTTTTTTTTTCCCATAAACTTCTGACAATTTTTCATATTTTCTAAAATAATGTTTTACCGATAAATAAGAAATATCTATTTTCACTTTCGCTGTCACCTATATCCAATGTACACAATAAAAAGAGAAGGTATTGTATTTCACCATAAAATTAGATGGCGAGATTTCACCGGAAATACATGTTTTGAGAACCAATGCGTCAAATAAAAGCGTTTTCAGAAAAAGATCCGAGTGTGAGTGTACGTATGTATAATTTGTGTACGATCATTATAACTCAAAACGAAAAGTCTTGGCATTTAAGTTCAGTTATCTTCCAAGGATATGACAGGAATATTTTCAGGAAAATCCCTCAACACTTTACATGGAATATTTTTCAAAAATGTTGATTTTCTCCAAAATGGCTAACGATTTTGATTAAAATAAAAGTAAAACAAAAGAAGGTATATATCTCATAAATTGTGTATTTTAAAGAGATCTATATTTTTTGTATAGTAAGGTTTTGTACATCTCTTACGGTCTACCAGTTACACAAAAGTCATCCAGAATGAAGAGGACTTCAGAAGCTATTCCCAGGAAATTCAAGGTATGCATGTGTATATCTTAATAAAATACCTATCTTAATTCATGTAAAGGGTAGTTGGAAGTGGGGGATTTTTCACGAAAATATACGTGTCGCATCTTTGGAAGAAACTAAACTTAAATACAAAGACGTGCGCACGCGGATGTTTTTCTAAAAATGCATTTTTTCGGATTCGAGGAACAAAAAAAATCTCGGTATGGAATCTTTGGGTGGAATACAATATCTTCTATAGCTACTATGTACACGTGCAAGAGAAAGTAAAACAGTTAGCGAAGGAAAAAGTTTAATGTTGGACACACCTATTAATGAGCATGCGCCTGCCCACTTATAACCTATCTGCCTCATGCTGATCAAGATAAACACTAGCAGACATTACTTGCTTCCTTGTTGGTAGAGGGGGGGGGGGGAACAAGTAGGCTAAAGCGATAGTTGGTAGCTATGTGAATTAATTGAAGTTCAGTTCGTATCGGTGGTCCCGTTTGAGAAAGGTTAGGTAATTTAAAATTGAAAACAATAACAAGAAATATCTCGAAAACGGCCAACTCTACAAAAGAAAAACTTATGTGATGTGTTTTTTCGAGATCTAAATTTATTGTAGTAAATTTCTGTCTATCTGTGACGGTTTATATGTTCTGCAAAATTCTGCAAAACTCGTCCAGTATAATGAGGCCTGCAGAGGCCATTTTCAGAAAATTCAAACTTTACATTTTATTTGTGATGTAAATGTCCAAGATATACTATCTTGATCAAAACCATTAGAACCATTTTTGAGAAACACAAAATTTTCAACAACAAAAAAATCCGTTTAAAGGGTAGTTTGAAATGGAGGGATATTTTTGAAAATCTTCGTGTCGCATCCGCGGAAGACAAGTTTGGTATGGAACGGTCTTTTCGTTTTTGAACTATGTTGTCCACAAACATAGTCCCACACACACACGCGCACGCGCCTTTTTCTTAAAATGCTTTTTAGGAAATCCAAACGTACATTACTGGTGAAATCTTTACATCGAATTTTTAGGTGGAATACAATGCCTTCTCTAGCTACTATGTACATGTTATGTACATAGTTCTATTTCAGAGGAACGCGCATTAAAATGCCCAAGGATTTAGATTACCTACTTAAGGCACTATATGTCTATACCTGTTAGGTTGGAACACGCAAAAGAAAACTTCTGTTTCTGCGCAGATCAAAGGAGGTTTTACTGCTCCATTTGCAGAGGGAATGAATCAATGAACACGACGGCGGCGGCGGCGGCGGCGGCAGCAGCAGCAGCACTAAAGTTAAATGTTTCATGACAAGGAAACGCTCCGTGTTTAGTGTTAGTGCTACACGTAAACAATAAGATTATTCCGTAGCAGGCTCATAAAAGTTTATAGCGCCTCGCCGTGCAGTATATGCAGGCAGCACTCACATTAACGCCGGGCGTAAAGCCAAGCAGCTGACACACTGCACGGCTAGATGCCATAACCTCGCATCTTTCTTATACTCATAAACAAGCGTCGAAAATTAATATACCTTTCGTTTCTCAATAACAATTAAACGGTTGGTCCCCTCAGTCGGTAGGGCGAGCTTGATGTGCGAGTTTTTATTTTCTCTAGCCCATATGTACAACGTACATGGTGGTTAGAGAATATATTGTAATCCATCCAAAACTTAGATGTCGAGATTTCACCGGAAATATGTTTTGAGATCCCCCCGAGTCCGAAAATAGCATTTTTGAAAAAGGTTCAGGCGTTTGTCTGTGAACAGCATAGCTCAAAAACGAAAAGACCAACTTGGTATTTATGTTAAGTATCTTCCAAAGGTGCGACACGAATTTTCACTAAGATCCTCCTACCAAAACTACCCTTTACATGCAATATTTTTCGAAAATTTTGATTTTGTCAAAAAAGGCTCCAACGATTTTGATTAAAACACCGCATATTAAAACTGTTTACATCACAAATAAAATGTATATCTTTAATTTTATGGGAATGGCCTCTCAGAACCTCTTCATTCTGGATGAATTTTGCATAACTACTAAACCGCAACAGATAAACAAACATTTACTGCGCAAAAAATGTAGGTCTCGTCAAAACACACAATGTATGTTCTTTATATATATATATATATATATATATATATTTTTTTTTTTTTTTGTGGAGGTAACCGTTATTCCATGTTATTGGTTTCAATTGTAAACACTTATACTTTTCTCAGACAAGAAGTGTCCATTTTTTTTTTTTTTTTTTTTGTTATATTCCTGGCCAAGCAAAGAAGCAATTTGCATGCACGGATTTCCCGTGGTTCAAATCCCGCCTATGGCATTGCATTTTTCAGTCTGACTCAACCTATCCAACTTGTCCTACACACGGCTTGAGTGAAAAAAAAAAATAATACAAATTTCTGCTAATTTATATTTTATCATGAAGTAGATAAAAGAATAGCTTTTAGTACAGAGTAGGCCATGACTCTGGTAAAAGTTAAGGTTATAAAAGCTGTTCAGTTTTAAGTAATTATAACTAAATAAGCTTACCAGCAGCTTTCAAAATATCTTCAGGTGTTCGTAAACCATATATTTAGTTCATCTGGTATTTATTCATATACTATTTCGTGCTAAACAGTGTAAATAACTTTAAATTTAATTAGCCTGTGAGTAGAGGTTAGAAGCCTACATTGTTGGGTCAAATAACCAACACAAGAAACGAAGATGGAAAACTACAGAAGAATTAACACCATTAAAATTCAGTTTCTACAAACTGCACCAAGACCATCGGCACAGGAAATGGATCGTAAAGGAAATGGAAATCAACGCAGATCAAGAACACACATTGCGGCTTCATACTAGGGAACGAGCCATATATTTGAAGGTAAACATACCAGTATTATACAGGGTTACTACAAAAGAAATAGACAACTTCAACTGCCTGTAAAACAAAAACTATTAGAGATAGCAACCTAATTATTTTGGAGGTATGTTGAGAAACTCTCAAAGTTTCGTTTGTTACTATTGGTAACGCTGTAGTGTTTAGTTTGTTGTTGCAGAAGCTGAAATGGCGGAAAATCCTGTGGAAAAGGCATATTGCGTGTTGGAATTTGTTAGAACGCAATCAGCAACTGTTGTCCAACGACATTTTAGAACACGTTACCACAAAAATGAAATGATGCGCTCACAAAAACCAGCATCGTCTTCATCATGTCGCATCATGTCGATGCAAAAGTCACGCCGTATGCCCTTATCTTCTTCACTCAGAAACTGTAACATCTGTAATCTGTAAGGCATTATGTGCAGTCGCTTCCGCAAGATTTTCCATACAATTTGCTGTGGAATTTGTAATTGCATGCTTGCCCTAGATGTCGATTTCTGTGGGCTTCTTATGTAGGCAGAACGAACACGTTCAACGTTTTCTTCCGAAACTCTTGGTCTTCCCGAGCTCTTCCCTTTGCACAAACATCCCGTTGTCTCGAATTTTCTATACCAGTCGTAGATTGACTGTCTAGTCGGTGGCGTTTTGTGGTAACGTGTTCTAAAATGTCGTTGGACAACAGTTGCTGATTGCGTTCTAGCAAATTCCAACACGTAATATACCTTTTCCACAGGATTTTCCGCTATGTCAGCTTCTGCAACAAACAAAACACTACAGCGTTACCAATAGTAACAAACGAAACTTTGAGAGTTTCTCAACACACCTCCAAAATAATTAGGTTGCTATCTCTAATAGATTTTGTTTTACAGGCAGTTGAAGTTGTCTATTTCTTTTGTAGTAACCCTGTATAATACATTACTAGCTAAGCATCGGGGGGAATCCGAATTTTTATATGATTCAGGGGAAATAACTAAAGTGGGAATAGAAGCAGCAGATGCACGAATAGTAACAGTTCGTGTATTCGATGCTCCTCCTGAAATCCGTAGTTCAGTTGTAAGAGCAGCTCTTAGTAAATACGCAACTATACAGGATGTGAGAAATGAAACTTGGAGCACACACCATGCTTCCAGGTGTAAACAATGGCATTAAAGCAGTACGCATGGACCTGAAAACTGATATCCCTGTTGAAATTCAAATAGCTTATAGTACAGCAGTAGTAACATACCCTGGTCAGCGGCAGAGCTGTTTCGTGTGTGGAGATACAAGTCACATGAAACAGAACTGCCCAAGGCGAGCTTCAACACTAAAATTGCAGCCCCACCATACCTCTAGATTGCTAAGTGATGTAGTAAAAGGCAACGAAGACAACCAAATAAACGCCCCCCTAGGACATGCAATACAGGAAAACATTAATGAACAAAATGAAAACGAAGTTGAAACCAATTCACAGGTCACCATGGAAACAAACACACAAAATCCATCTAAAAGCAAACCAACAGGGAATAAAAGACCAATTCCAAGTGAATCCTCAAGCAGTACTTGTGCTGTGTCTGAGGATAATCACTCTGAAACTGAGGATGAAGCTCCTGTAATCTCTAATGATTGCAAAAAGAAAAATCCTCCAGTAAAGAAGTCCAAAAAAGAGCCATCTTACACCTTAGACGAGCAAATGGAGCCAGTTAAGCATCTGCTAGAGGAATCTCCATCCGACTTTCCACTGAACTACATACAACTTAAAAACTTGTATGAAAATTCAGTAGGCACATCTGATATACTGGAAGTAGAGTATACACATACAGACAACATTCAGGTCCTTGCTGAAATGCTTAGAAAGCTCCAGCCCCACTACAAGAATAAATCAATTAAGAACAGAACCACCGGAATTGAAAACGCTTTAGTCCATAAGTCTAATATAGAACATAGCACTACACCAACATGAATCAATAGGCAACGCTCAAATTCAAATTGTTTTCTAAATTTATGGGATATATTTTACTTCAGTGGAATCTAAATGGATTTAAAACCCAGTATGAATTTCTAGAGAAGTTAATTTCTATACACCACCCTAAAATAATCTGCTTGCAGGAAAAAATTTTTAAAAATAATTCTGCAATAAATATAAGACAATATTCCGTATACAATAAGAACCGAAACACTCCTCTCCGTGCTAGTGGAGGGGTAGCTACCTACGTTTGGAATAATATAGTTAGCAAACAGGTACCAATTACAACAAACTTCGAAGCAGTAGCAGTTACCAACTTACTATGTATTACAATATGTATTTGTAATATCTACTTACCAAACAGCCAACCCATTGACCGCCAACATTTGAAGGAATTAACTGATGAGTTACCTAAGCCTTATATTTTGTTAGGCGACTTTAACGCCCACAGTAGCTTATGGGGATGCCGGAATACCGACTCAAGGGGGAAAATTATTGAATCTTTCTTAGAAATAGAAGATGTAGTACTTCTAAATTCGAAGAAGCCTACACATTACAGTATATCCCATAACACCTTCAGCAGCATTGATCTGTATATGCTCTCCAGATATAGCTCCAATAATTAATTGGTCAGTTAGTGACGCTCCTTCTGGAAGCGATCACTTCGCAATTCTAATTGAAATTGCAACAGGAAGCCTAAACAATTCACATAAAAACACTGGACAGCTTTCAGAGAAACTATCGATGATCATATAACTACACTTATACCTGCAAACCAATTTCATACCACTTCTATTAACAGTATCATTAATGATTTTACTTCATTAATAATCAACTCTACAGAAAATAATGTCACCAGAACCGCAATACAACATGATAAGAAATCTGTTACTTGGTGGAATAACACCTGCAAACTAGCAATTAAAAACAAAAATAAGGCTTTCTACCAATATAAAAGACGACCCACCTTAGAAAATATATTAGTATTTCAGCGACTTAGGGCAACACCTAGGAAGATTATTAACATACCTGTCGTACATGACTCACCAAACACCACAACAGATTATATGGGATCGCATAAGAAAGATTAGAGGCGTTTATAAGAATAACGAAATAACAGCGTTATGTCAAGGTACCACCATTTTAACCGAGTCCCGAGCCATTGCAGATTCACTAGCTTACACTTTTTCACAAATATCAAGTGAGAGCAACTACGAACAGGAATTCATAACATTCAGAAACAACGTTCCTAGCTTAGATTTTAACAAAATGGATTACCATACAAAACATAGATATAACGACAAAATTACTCTAAAAGAAGTACAAGAAGCATTAAAATACTGCAAAAACAATAGCCCTGGGCCAGATAATATTCCATACGAATTCTTAAAACAACTTTCATCTGATGGAATTTTATATCTATGCGAAATATACAATTATATCTGGTGTGAACAAGTATTCCCAGACCAGTGGCGAAATTCTATAGTAATACCAATCCACAAAACCGATACTGACAGAAGTAAACCAGAAAACTACCGACCGATTGCTTTAATCTGTACAATGTGTAAACTGCTTGAAAGAATAATAAACAAACGCCTAAGGTGGACCCTTGAACAACAAAAATTCTTCAGTGCTGAGCAAAGTGGTTTCAGGCAAGTTCACTCGACAAATGACACCTTGATCACACTAGAAACGGAAATATCAGACGCATTCCACAACGGGCAGCATCTACTGGCTGTTAGCTTAGATATTCATAAAGCATATGGCATGATATGGCGAATGGGCGTTACAAAAACACTAGCATAACATGTCATCACAGGAAACATGATTCATTTTATCCACAACCTTTTAAAGACGCGAACAATACAACAGTAAATAATATAATATCAAAAATACTAAAAACAGAGAATGGAGTCCCCCAAGGTTCTGCTATCAGCGTTACTCTCTTCCTGATAGCAATTAATAGCATTACCTGCCATGTAAAAGCACCAGTTAAATGTTGTCTCTTCGCAGATGATCTCACTCTATTTTGCAAAGGTAAAAATATATTAACTACACAAGCTATTATTCAGTCCAGTATAAAAGAACTACAGTATTGGACCAAGGAAACCGGATTTAAATTCTCAACTTCTAAAAGTAAATGCATATTATTTTCAAAGCAAAGGAAACTCAATTTTCAGCCAAACATTTACTTAAGTGGTAACATTTTAACAGTAGTAAAAACAATGAAGGTTTTAGGCGTTATATTCGACCAGAAGTTAACATGGGCTCCTCAAATAACTACCCTCAAACAAAATTGCATAAGACGAATAGCGATCTTGAAAACACTTGCAGCAAAGAACTGGGGAGCAGATTTTAAAATCTTACTAAATACTTACAGAGCATTATTCGATCTAAACTGGATTACGGCAGTATAACATTTAATTCGGCAAAGCCATCTGTATTAAATAAACTCAACACAATTCAGACAACAGCACTTCGAATTATTTTAGGAGCATATCGAACTAGCCCGAGTGCTAGTTTACAAATAGAGGCAAATGAACCGCCCCTTAGTATACGAAGAAAACAGCTGAGTACGTCTTATGCACTTAGTATAGCAGCCTCGCCTAGTTCAAAAATGAAAACCTGTGTATTTCCGAAAGAACATTTACAGAAGAAAAATCCAATGTCTTTTGCACTAAGACAGAAACAGTACTTTCAAGAAATACATTTACCATTTTCTAACATTGCTACAATTAATCAAACCACAGACATCCCTCCTTGGAGAATTACACTTCCTGAAATTAATATGGAAATATCCTACCTTGTTAAAAGCCAAACAAACTGATATACCAGCAACTACTGAAAGAACAATGGCAGCAATACCCAAATTATATTCACATATATACCGATGGATCGCAGACTGGAAACGGGTGTGGTTGTGCTGTGGTTTATCCTGATCACACTATACTGTACACATTACCACATTTTTACTCTATATTTAGTTGTGAGTTATATGCCGTCAAGAAAGCATTACTGCACTTATTCGAGACAAACAAAACAGAAGCCTACCTAATACACACTGATTCTAAATCCAGCATACAGGCGCTACAAGATCTGTTCTCTACAAATACATTAGTCCTAGAAATTCAAAAATTATCTACACTTCTAATGAAACAAGGAAGGAAAATAGCTCTAATATGGATACCCTCGCATCAGAGCATTTTAGGTAATGAGCAGGCAGACTCTGCAGCAAAGGAAGCCACAAGGCTCCCAATACATGAAGAGACACCTTTACCCCACAAAGATGTTGCAAAATATGCATCTAGAAAATTTTACAACCCCTGGCAAACAACATGGGCACAATCACCTCCTAGTAAACTACATGAAATTAAACAGAACTCCAGAACATTATATCCACTGCAGAAACTGAGACGGAAAGACCAGGCTACGTATCGGACACACCAAGTTAACCCATTCCCATCTACTGAATAAAACAGACCAACCTAAATGCAACATTTGTCACACTACCATCACTGTACGCCACTTACTCTCAGAGTGTCCTCAGTATCAACAGCAGCGAGCAGAATGCAAACTACCAGACATCCAAGAAGGACTCAACAATTCATCACACAGCAAAATACTGCTTAAATACTTAAAACTAACAAATATGTATAATGAAATATAATATTACTCATGAAATGTTATTAACCAATGTCAATTTTTTGTAAATGGTACCATTAAAACATGTTGTCGCGATATGACTACCTTGTAAGTTAAAGCGACATAAAATAAATAAATTAAAAAAAAAAAAAAAAAAAAGAATAGCTTTTGTAACACAGTTTTTTTGTCCAACAGGAGGGTGAGTCTTATGAAGTGGTATACTAGATGTTTACTTTCTCTACACGTGGGGGAAAGTCTGGTAAGTTGACCAGGAGTCTAAGAACACGAATTGTTAATTTTTCAAAAATTCTATAGACTGAGTGATGTGCTCTATGGTACTCACTCCTTGGAACGCCTCTGCAGAAATGATTCACTTAGACATTTTGAGTTGAGAATGGAGGTTTGAAGTTGGACGCCGTTTTTGTTACAATTTTTCCTACAGTAAGAATAAGCTTCATGTAAGTAATGTTTCTATATTAATGGAGATTAGCTGATTGCTCTTAAACCTTATACATTTAATGATGCTTTGAAACACGCTTAATGAAATTGTTTTCCAAGATTTCGTGTGAGTTGAAGTTTGTAACCAAAATGTCAACCGAGATTAAGATGAATTTTGTGGAGGCTAAGATGGCAAATTCGTCATCCACTGTCTTTTGATATTCTTTTAATTACTTTGTTATTGTATTGTATCATTTTAATTGCGGGCTACATAATAAACATGGAGAAAGTGAATATAAGGAAGACAAATAGACAAAAATGGAGCAAGAAATCAATGAAAGGCAGTGTAGAACTCCCTGAAGATTTACGTCGCTATATAAAAAATCTGATGTGTACCATTCACATGACTTTCTCTATATCCCTGCAACAAATTATTTTTAAAAAGCTTATACTTCTATTTACTTTATGCTAATCAGAAAAAATTAGCAGAAATAAGTTTATTACCTGCTTCCTTGTAAGTAGGAGCGAAATAAGGGACTACCATAGGTTAAAGTGACAGTCAAAAGCTGGTTGCTATGTCAATGAAGTTCCTTTGTTTATATGGATAGGAGTTAACAAGTTCCTGTATGAGAAAAGTATAAGTTTTTCATAGCAAAAACAAGAAACAAGGAATGTCTCAAAAACGACGAACTCCACGAAAAAAATGTATATAACATAAATTGTGTGTTTTAACGTGCTCTACATTTTTTGTGCAGTAAGTTTTTGTCCATCTCTTACGGTTTAGCAGTTATGCAAAATTCCGTAAAATTCATCCAGAATAAACAACTCCTCAGAGGCTATTCCCAGAAATTTCAAGATATACATTTTATTTGTCAGGTAAATATCTTTAATATACGATATTTTAATCAAAATCGTTAAGAGCCATTTTTTAGAAAATCAAAATTTTTGGAAAAAGTTCCATGTAAAGGGTAGTTTGGAGTGGGGGGAGTTTTCTCAAAATCTTCGTGTCGCATCCTCGGAAGATACTAAACTTAAATACTAAGTTTGGTATTTTACCGACTTTTCGTTTTTGAGTTATCGTGTTCACAGACACACTAACACACACACACACACACACACACACACACACACACACACACACACACACACGGACCTTTTTCTGAACATACTTTTTTTGGATACAGGGGACCCTAAAACATATATTTCCGATGAAATCTCGGTATCGAATTTTTTGGTGGAGTGCAATACCTCCTCTATACACTATATACATAGCACGTATAGAGAAAGTAAAAAGCGATAGTCAAATCCTTTAAAATCGGGCCGCTATGCGAAACAAATGAGGACTTACCGATTGAGAAACGTTTTAATTATTTTAAAACTGAAACTAGCACCAAGGAATATTCGGAAATTGTGTAAATATATATGTATAGTAAGTTATTGCCTCTTACAGTTTAACAGTTATGCCAAAGTCATCCAGGTTGAAGAGGTCTTCAGAGGCTATTCTCAAAAAATTCAAGATGTGCATTTCATTTGTCATAAACATATATTAAACTTGTCCATTCACGCACCAATTTCGTTAATTTCTCCCTCGGATAGAACATTTATTTTTCTCTTCTTAGTTTTAGCGTAAATTTTGTTCGAGCGCGAGTTTTTCGGTAGGCTTTTCATTGGACTAATAATATAAGAGGAGCAAAAATAATAAAGTATTCCACGGCGCCTTCAATTCTGAGATGCCCAATGAAGAAACTAGTGTTTACAGTTTGAGTTTGTTGAGCACACCGCCATCGCTGTGGTGAAAGCGCATCATGCATCACTGACCTCAGTGCTGATCTCGAAGAACTACTTCACCGACAATATCCTTATTTCTTGAAACCTCCACGCAAGGAAACCGATTTGCTCCAAAGCTGCTCTCGACGAATGCGCTTCACTAACATTTACCCTTGCTTCTTGGAGCCTCCATGCATGAAGATCGGTTATGATCCATAACTGCTCTCAGGGAACTACTTCGACATCAATCCTTGCTTCTTGGAGCCTCCATGCAAGAAAATCAGTTTGCTCCAAAGCTGCTCTCGACGAATGTACTTCACTAACATGTACCCTTGCTTCTTGGAACCTCCATGCATGAAGATTGGTATGATCCATAACTGCTCTGAGCGAACTACTTCACCTACATTTTGTCGCCCTCCGTGATCTAATGGTAACCTGCTAACTTCATTACCCAAGGTCGAGGATTCAAACCCTGGGGAGGACGATGGATTTTTTCGGGCGTAAAAATCCATAGCATTGCTTCCTTCAGAAGGGAGGTAAAGCCGTTGGTCCGGTGTCGTAGATTTACGGCACGTAAAAGAACCTCAAGCTTGATAGAGAGGCCTCGAGCAAAATTAAGCGGTCTTTCACGCCCAATATAGAATGGAACGCCAAGAACCACAATAGCTAAAGAGCGTCCGTAAATAAAACTATTTCATTTCACCTACATTTATCCTGGCTTCTTGGAGCCCCCATGCAAGACAATCAGTTTGCTCCAAAGTTGCTCTCGAAAATATACTTTACTAATATCTATCCTTGCTTCTTGGAGCCTCCATGCAAAAAAATCAGTTTGCTCCAAAGTTGCTCTCGAAAATATACTTTACCAACATTTATGCATGTTGCTAGGAGCCTTCATGCATAAAGATCAGTTTGTTCCATAACTGCTCTGGACGAACTACTTCACTGATGTCTACTTTTGCTTTTTGGAGCCTCCACGCAAGAAAATCAATTTTCTCCAAAGCTGCTCTCGACGAATGTGCTGCTTGGAGCCACCATACGGAGATATCACTCAGCTCTACAGCTGCTCTCGGTGAAACTACTTCAATAAATCTACCCTGTTTTGGGGGGTCACCATATCGAGAATTCTCTTTGTTCCAAAGCTGTTCAGGATGAAACGCTTCGCTAAATCTATCCTGTTTTGGGGGGCCACAATACCGAGAATTCTCTTTATTCCAAAGCTGCTCTGGATGAAACGCTTCGCTAAATCTATCCTGTTTTGGGGGGCCACAATACCGAGAATTCTCTTTTTTCCAAAGCTGTTCTGGATGAAACGTTTCGCTAAATCTATCCTGTTTTGGGGGGCCACCATACCGAGAATTCTCTTTGTTCCAAAGCAGCTCTGGATGAAACGCTTCGCTAAATCTATCCTGTTTTGGGGGGTTACCATACCCAGAATTCCCTTTGTTCCAAAGCTGTTCTGGATGAAACGCTTCGCTAAATCTATCCTGTTTTGGGGGGGCCACAATACCGAGAATTCTCTTTGTTCCAAAGCAGCTCTGGATGAAACGCTTCGCTAAATCTATCCGGTTTTTTGGGGCCACCATACCGAAAATTCTCTTTCGTCCAAAGCTGCTCTCGAAGAAACTGCTTCACTAAATCTATCCTCTTTCTTGGAGTCACCATACCGAGAGATTACTGTGGTCCAAAGCTGCTCTCGACGTCTGCATATGGCGCAAGATGCCTCCACGTGTGCTCTCATACAATAGGCACTAACCACAAACATATGTGCAAATTACAGGGGTCCCGTGTTCCAGAAAGCCACAGGAGAGCAACGCAACAATCAATACTGTACATACCAAGGTAATTAATTGTGATGATTGCCAATTCCGTACGTGCATTAAGTGAATCCTCCGCTGGCGGATTAGCTTCTGGTCGCATCCATCTGAATAATACATTTTATATTTTAATATGTTCGCCCCCCCCCGTCCCTTTTATTTCTAACAATGCTGTGCTCATACAATTGCAGAACCTGATAAACAGTCGCCTATTTCAACGTTAGTCATGTACACGGCAAGGCACAGTATCATGGGTACAATAAATAAAAAAAAAAATCGATATGTTGCATTTGTACGATCTTCTCTACTCATTCTTCAACACACTATTCTTTAAAAAAATTATTGTTTTACCTAATTTAAAACCATAGAGATGAACGTTTGCAGAAATGATTTCGTTACAAATGCCCTTGCACGTCCAATTGGAATAGCAGAATGCAGAAAACTTAAGACCAATAATCAAATCTATTATTAGCTGGTCTTGTACTTGACCTGAAAAAAGAAAACTGAATGACTTCCCATTTGAGAACAGTAAAGTACTTTGAAGTTGAAATCAATAACAAGGATTGTCCTAGAATTTATTAATTCCACGCCCCTCTAAAAAAAAAAAAGGGGGGGGGGTTTAACGAGGCCTGCATTTTCTTGCGTAGTAAATTTCTTTCTGTATCTCATGGATTATACACAAACACTATTTCCAGGAAATTCAAGACATACATTTTGTCTCTCATGCATTGCATTTTAATCAAAATTGTTAGCTATTTTTTTGAGAAAATCTAAACATTTTGATAGTGTAAACCATTTCCGCGATAATTTTCGTTTTGATTTAAATTTCTCAAAACTTTATATAGAAGAATAAGGTTTAGTAAGATTTGTTTGTTGCAGAATAGGTAGAGAAAGTCGTGTGAATGTAACACGTCAGCTTTCCAATGAAAATTTATATTCTTAAACTATTGATATTAATCACTGTAGATAATCCTTTCCATGAGTCATTACAACATTTCGTTCGGGAGATAGAGAAAACCGAATCCATAGTCGCTATATACAGGCCTTGAAATTTCATATGCTGTCCAAGATATCGCCAGAATGTATGTTTTAAAGTATTGCAAAAATTGAAACCAATAATAACGGATATCTAGTAAATGCTACTCAAATGACGTTTGAAATAAATTGTGTAATTTAAAGTAATGTACATTTTTATTTCTCTACCACGCTCTTGAGTATTTCTTATGGTTTGCCAACCAAAAATAATCCCAGTGTCCGATTCACACGACCTTTTCTACATCTGTGTAACATATTATTTTCAATAAGCTTACTCTTCTATACACTTCATGCTAATCGAGATAAACATTAGCAGAAATGGTCTTATTACTTATTCCTTATAAGTAGAAGGGAAATGAGGGAATACACTAGACTAAACCGCAGTCAAATATTTTAAAATGTGGTTGCTATGGAATTAAAATCCGTTTCTTTAAGTAGCCAGGAATTGACAAGTTCCCGTATGCGAAAATTTAAAGTATTTTAAAACTGAAACAATAACAAGGAATATCTCGAAAACGGCCAATCCCCCCCCCCCAAATGTTTATGACATAAATAATGTGTTTAAATGAGATCTACATTTTTGTGTAATAATTTTTTGTCTATCTCTTACAGTTTACTAGTTATGCAAGATTCAAGTAAAATCATCCAGAATAAAGAAGTATTTAGAGGCTATTCCCATAAAATTCAAGATTTACATCTTACTTACCGTGTAAATATCTTTAGTACAAGATAATTTAATCATTTCAGCCATATTTTAGAAAAACAAAATTGTCGAAAATTTCTCCATACAAAGGATAGTTGAGGGTGGAGGAATTTTCTTGAAAGTCTTCGTATCGCATTCCTGGAAGATGCTGAACTTGAATTTCAGTATTTTGGTATTTAACGGACTCTTCGTTTTTGAGATATGCCGCTTATAGACACAAGTTTTCCTATTTTTTTTTATTCAAGGGATCTCAAAACATGTATTTCTGGTGAAATCAATGTATCGAATGTTGGGTGCAATACCTTCTATATACACTATCCGCATAGTGCGTGTAGAGAAAGTATATATGCAGAGGAAATTGATGAACAATTTTGTTGGATTTGCGTGGAAAAGTAAATAATGGATTCAATACATCCAATGTAAATGTGGGCCCATTTAAAATGCACACGTATTTAAAATGTGCCTTTATTTGTCTGAACTTTAATTCTCGATAATCCAGATGAAGATTTTCAAGTGATGTTTTTGACAACTTTTGCTATAGGGTTTGTTTAATGAACGCGAATGTGATTCTCTTCTTCGTATGTTTGCATTGTTGATTCACTGAATTCAGAAGTTGTATTTTCAAAAAATTTAATTTTCTCAAAAACGGTTTCAAATATAATATCTAAGGAGATTTATATTCTAGCACGGATGCTTGGGCTCGGCTGCGGTGTGCAATTCCAATAATGGGATGGCCGTTAAGAGACTTCCGCACGTCACTGTGGCCTGTAGTCTCCTGGGGGATTGAAGCCACAAGCTGGTCAAACACAGAGGAGTGCGTGTCCAACTTTATTTCAGCCTAAGTGCGCTAGCAATAAACAGAGTCGTGTCAAATTGAATATAACCCCAGTTTTTTGTGCGTCCAGAAAATTAACAACCGCTGTCATGCTGTTTTACTTCACATTAATGCCTTCGGGCCATTGACAGCACACTGTTTTATTTATACTTCCAAAACAAAGCGTTTCCCCAGACTTTGACGTTCTCTTTTTATTTTTAATTAGCTGACACGCACTGCTTATCAACCTATCCGTTTGATTCGTTTTATTTTGTTGTCATTTCTTCCTTTTTAGCACTTTTTGTTTCCATGACGTGACGTTCTCTCTTTATTAGCTAAATGCTTCGTTTGCTTTTGTTTACCAAAAGAGAGAAAAACCTAAAAACCCATTGGCTCTGAAACTAAACCAGCTCGAATACAATACCATCATTTTCCAGTATGTTTTAAATCATTTTGTATTTTCAGAAGCCCTTAAAGGACTACGATACAGTGCCTCAAAATGATAATCTAGTTTACAACTTAGGCAACAATGTCCCATAAGGATACATCAAGTACTTCTTTATGCTATCTGCAAAATATTTGATAAATGGCAAATTGACATGTATGGAACAATGAAAATTCTTATTACAAAATAAAAACTAACAAAAACAAAAAAATCTTATGTGTTCCACTCACATTACTTTCTCTACATTTTTTCTACAAATTAAAAGCTTATTTTTCTATTCACTTCAAGCTAATCGAAAAAATTAGCACAAATGGTCTTATCACTTGCTTCCTTGTAGTAAAAGGGAAATAAGGGAATACATAAGGTTACAAGGATAATCAAATCTTTTAGAACCTGGTTGCTATGTGATTGAAGTTCTTTTGTTTGTACGGTCATGAGTTGACAAATTCCCGTAAGAGAGAAGTTCAAGTATTTTAATACAGAAACCAATAACAAGAAATATGCCAAAAACTCTCAACTCCACGGAAAAAAATGTATACGACATAAATTGTGTGTTTTAAGAAGATCTACATTTTTGTACAGTACGTGTTTGTCCATCTCTTACGTTTTACTAGTTATGTAAAATTCAGAAAAATCATCAAGAATAAATAGGTCTTCAGAGACTATTCATAGAAAATTCAAGATATACATTTTATTTGTCCTGTAAATAGCTTAAACATGAGAAATTTCAATCAAAATCGTTAGAGCCATTTTTTGAAAAAATAAAAATTGTCGATTTTATGGAGGGGGGGGGGTCCTGAAAATCTGGGTGTCGCATCCCCTGAAGATACTGAACCTAAATATGAAGTCTGGTATTTAACGGACTTTTCGTTTTTAAGCTATATTGCGCGCGCACGCACGCACACACGCGCGCGCGCACGCACGCACGCACACACACATCCACCCACACACACATCCACCCACACACCCACCCACCCACCCACCCACCCACACACACACACACACACACACACGGCATTTTTAAAAGAATGTTTTTTTGTGTTGCGGGGGGTCCCTGTGAACTCTCAGGATTGATTTTTTGGGTGTTATATAATACATTTTCAATACACTATATACATAGTCTACTTACAAAAGCTTTTTCTCCTATATGCTTCAAACTAATCAATATAAGCATTAACAAGAGAGTACAAGAGAGATAAGGGAATACACTTGGCTAAAGCGAGTCAAAGCTTTTAAAAGCTGGTCGCTACGCAATGACTTTGACATTCCGTTCTCTTTGGATGGTCAGGAGTAAAAAGACTTCATTTGAGAAAAGTTAAACGTATTGAAAACATGTATGCCAATAACAAGGTATAATTCCGAAATGGTAAAAATAATAAAACGCGTTTGATATAAATGCTGTGTTTTAACGAGATCTTTCTTCGTTTTTATGATAAGATATCATTCAGCCTGCCTGTATAGCGTGGTGAGTTACCCGGATAATCCTGAAAATACGAATGTCGCACATTTTATTATCCAATAAGACCAACCAGGTTAAAGGACGTTAAGCTAAAAAAAAAAAAAAAAAAAAAAAAAAATCTCTTACGAGTTAGCATATGTGCAAACGCCATCGAGGTGAAGACGCAAAATCAAAATACACATTTTTTTCGCCATGTAAATATATATTCCATGTGCCATTTTAATCAATATCATTACATCCATTTTTGAGAATGTAGAAAATTTCTGAAAATGTTCCATGTAATGTCGCCCTCCGTGGTGTAATCGTTACCATGCTAACTTCATAAGCCTAAGGTCGCGGCTTCAAACCCGGCGGAGGACGATGGATTTTTTCGGGTGTAAAAATCCTTAGCATGGCTTCCTTCGGAAGGGAAGTAAATCCGCTGGTCCCGTGTCGCAGATTTACGGCACGTAAAAGAACCTCAAGCCTGATCGAGGACTGAGCAAAATTAAGCGGTCTTTCACCCCCAATTTAAAATGGGATGCTGAGAACCACAGTAGTTAACGAGCGTCCATAAATAACACGCCATTTACATTTTTGTTCCATGTAATGGACAGTTTGTGGTGGGAGGATTTTCTTGAACGCCGTGTAGCATCTTTGGAAGATAATAATAAACTTGGTACTTAACCGACTTTGTTTTTGATTTGTGCTGTTCATACGCTCGCGCGCGGATCTTTTCTGAAACTGATTTTTTAATTTTATTTTCGGTGAAATGTCAGTATAGAATTTTCGGATGGTATGCAGTACGTTCTCTATGTACATGTTCAGGTAAACATGCAGTTGAAACTAACAAGGCTTCCAGAAAGCATGTGCGCGTTTATGTAGTTAACAGTCTCCGCTAGATAGGTTAGTTTGTCAGCAATATCAAATTACTTTGATATCAGCTATCAGGTAGCTTATCTAGACACTCCAGCTTGAATGATTATCTTTCCAGTAACTAACCACTGATCTGCTACTAATAAAGCTATGTCTGGAATAGACAAAATCTCTAGAAACTATTACACAATTAACCAACCATTCACCTGCTATACTGCCAAAGGTATTGTGGTGTAGCCAAGTTCTTAGAACCTATACTCCGTTAAACACTCAAATACTACTGTACCCATGAGAGGAGTAGCCAAACTATCTAGAAGTAAACTTTACCGGGTAAGTGTATGTAGGAGTGGCCAAGTTCTACAGAAATATGTTCCTTTAACCACCCAATTACTACTGTAAATATATATCTGTAGGAACAATACTCTGCTAACCACTCTGTTTCAGGTAACGTTATAACTGGATTAGCCAAATTCTCGATATGTAACTACTGCATACCGTTACCCACTCATCGCTGAGGCTGAGTGACAAACAATATAATTGGTTTTAGAATAACCAGACCACTTCCCTGTCGCAAAGGAGTGACAAGTTATAACTGCACCAGATATCCTACACACTTCCTTACTGCTGCAATAGAAACAAACTACACTTGATACCAGATATCCTATCCACTCGCCTAAAACAATGGTGGCAAAATACACTTCATCCCAGATATCCTAACCACAATCTTGCTGCAATGGAGTGGCAAACTATGTGATCCCAAATATCTTGCTGCAATGGAGTGACAAGGTACACTTGATCCCAGTTATCGTAGCCACGGTCCTGCTGCAATGGAGTGACAAGGTACACTTGATCCCAGTTATCGTAGCCACGGTCCTGCTGCAATGGAGTGGCAAGGTACACTTGATCCCAGATATCCTAGCCACAGTCCTGCTGCAATGGAGTTACAAGATACACTTGATCCCAGATATTCTAGCCACTATCCTACTGCAATGGAGTGACAAGGTACATTATATCCCGGATATGCTAGTCACAGTCCTGCTGCAATGGAGTGACAAGGTACACTTGATCCCAGATATCCTAGCCACAGTCCTGCTGCAATGGAGTGACAAGATACACTTGATCCCAGATATCCTAGCCACAGTCCTGCTGCAATGGAGTGACAAGGTACACTATATCCCAGATATGCTAGTCACAGTCCTACTGTAATGGAGTGACAAGGTACACTATATCCCAGATATGCTAGTTACAGTCCTGCTGCAATGGAGTGACAAGATACACTTGATCCCAGATATCCTAGCCACAGTCCTGCTGCAATGGAGTGACAAGATACACTTGATCCTAGATATCCTAGCCACAGTCCTGCTGCAATGGAGTGACAAGGTACACTTGATCCCAGATATCCTAGCCACAGTCCTGCTGCAATGGAGTGACAAGATACACTTGATCCCAGTTATCGTAGCCACGGTCCTGCTGCAATGGAGTGACAAGGTACACTTGATCCCAGATATCCTAGCCACAGTCCTGCTGCAATGGAGTGGCAAGATACACTTGATCCCAGATATCCTAGCCAAAGTCCTGCTGCAATGGAGTGGCAAGATACACTTGATCCCAGATATCCTAGCCACAGTCCTGCTGCAATGGAGTGACAAGATACACTTGATCCCAGTTATCGTAGCCACGGTCCTGCTGCAATGGAGTGACAAGGTACACTATATCCCACATATCCTAGCCACCGTCCTGCTGCAATGGAGTGACAAGATACTCTTGATCCCAGATATCCTTGCCACATCCTGCTGCAATGGAGTGACAAGATACACTTGATCCCAGATATCCTAGCCACCGTCCTGCTGCAATGGAGTGACAAGATACACTTGATCCCAGATATCCTAGCCACAGTCTTGCTGCAATGGAGTGACAAGATACACTTGATCCCAGATATCCTAGCCACTATCCTACTGCAATAGAATGACAAACTGCACTTGGTGCAATGTAATACCAAACTACATCTGATCCCAGATATCGTAGCCACTCACCTGCTGCTGTGTAGTGTGTGTCTGAGATTGCTGCGACGGAGCCGGATGCGGCGACTGTTGCGGGGGCGGGTGTTGCCCAGGGGAAGGGGGAGGGTGTGGGGAGGGTTGTTGCGGCGACGGTTGCTGAGGTTGCTGTTGTGGAGACGGCTGTGGTGCTTGTGGTGGAGGTTGTTGCTGCTGCTGTGTTTGTGATTGCTGTTGTTGGGATGCTGCCGGGGGCGGTGGGGGCGGCTGTCCGGACTGTTGCTGCTGTTGCTGGGTTTGTGGTTGCTGTGGCTGCTGAGGGTGTGGCCCCTGGGCCCCCCATGTGCCCCTCTGGTCTCCATACAACTGTTGTTGGCCATACGGAGATCCGAGCTGTGAAAGTAAGCACCAAGATTATGTTACACGTTCAGCATTTTCTTTTAGAACGCCCAGTATTCCAAGGCACGGCAGTAAAGGTTTGTATTTTGTAGAGACCTGTCTAGTCCGAGTCAAATTTTGACGTTCCCTTTCAAATTTGAGGCAAAGTAACAACTGTAAAAGTGACAATAGGACTCAACCATTTCTTATTTTAAACTTGTTATAAGTATGAAACTAAGCTTATCAGCGTGCCTCACAATACTGAACATTTCCCATCTAGCCACATATAATTACAATATTGAGCTGAAGAAATAAAACAATCGAATGCTATAAAATTATTATCTCCCAAAATATCTATATAAGCAGAAACTGGAAACCTCCCTGTCATCAAGGATTACACAAGACGATGTACATGCAACAAAACCTGTCAATTTGTGTGTCTATCCAGGAAAACATTTAGAATGACATGCACAATTCCAAGTATAGTATATTGGATAATTTTGCAATGTTGAGTTTAGAAACAAGAAAACAAAACAACGCGTGTAAACTTCGCAGACATGAAACATTATTTTCCGTAATAAAAATAGGTAAGTGTAGTTACTACAGGGATGCCCGGTCTGGTTGGTACTTTTATCTGTATGGGCTTAACATTAATTTGCAACTTTATATGTAAGTATAATTTCTTAAGTTTTGAAGATAAAATATAATAGTCCATAAAGGTAATTAAGAAACTGTCATATATTTTTACCTCGCCAGGTGTGCCAATTTACCCGTGTCAGAGCATGTTAGCGGAGCCTGAACAGCATCTTGTAACGAAAATTACAATTTAAATTGAATGAATCATAAATACTAACATGAAGACATCATTTGTATTCATTCAAAATGCGAGTCGCAAAATATCACTTAAATCTTCATTTGATGTGTCAGAATTACAGTCCAGACATATAAATGTCCTAAAATGAAACCCAAAATAACTGAATCTTAATTTTATATTTCAATCTAGTCTCCCTGAACTCATGCACTTGATTCATCAATGTTTCAATGTCTTTATCGCATCTTCAAAAAGAGATTCTTTCACGGCTGCACTCTACTCGTCAATTCCGACTAAGAAAGTCTGTTCCATCTAAGTTTGCCTTGTATCTCTTAACTGTCACTTGACTATAATTGCTGTGAAATAACCTTGTGGTTGACATTCCTGCTGACACGTGGTTATCTCGGTACGCTGTTGCTATATTTCTCATTGTCCGCCTGCAGCGCCGTATGTTCCACTGCTTCCTCTAAAATGCCTTCTTTCCATGCATTTTCTATCACACTTCTCGAATGTTGAACTACTTTTACCCATTTCTCACCAGTCCTTTCAACATTGGGTCCTGTACTTCACTAAGCCTAAAAGTTTTATTATTTCATCTAACGTAACCTCAACTCGTTTATCACAGCTGTAAGACATTTTCAAATCACACTGCCACTCGTAGCTCTAGGATGAGAATAAGAGCAATGTCCGCGATATATAAAAGGTAGAAACGATTATAAATGTAAATAACAGAATACCTCTGTATAACAACCGAACTTTTCACATAATGAAATCAATCAGAACAGTCATAAATAAGAACGCGCGCGTAAATTTTCACTGAACCCGTAGATGTTGCAACGCCGATGACATCTCTCTGACGGTAATGCATTCTTAAACTACAGATGGTCAGCTACCTGACGAGCCCCTGCCAGCAGGCGACACACCCCACTAGTGTCAATCACAAGGAAATTTCTCACTGACCCTAGTCACCTTTCATTGACGTGGTGGAATAGGCGAGTATTTAATCCTGCCTTTAGGATGCCGGAAGCGCGTACGTGCTATCACGCCAGAGCGTTTCTCGCTTTCATAGCCTGACCCCAGACCAGAGCAGTTGGCAGGCTGAAGGCAGCTCGAGGAGTGCTAGACGTGTGCCTGTTCTCAGAGATAACTTAACCACGTACTGACGGCATTGTGGGGTTTGCAGGATGGCGGGTGAGAGTTGGGGTTGTGGAGTGACAGGAGGCAAGTATTGCTCCTCGACGGTTGCTAATTATGGTGCAACGCCCCTTGTGCACCGCTGGTGTGATGTTTATTCAAAAATGTTTATTTTGAGGTTTTAATTTTGATATCCAAGCAACTCTTGAAGGATTGTAAGGAGCTTAGCCGTAGCAGCTGTTGAAGGTGCTCCTTCGTTACCGAGAATGCCCGCAAGCCATGCGGGGAAGCCGGTATCGCCTGAAGCGGCGGTTTGTGGGATTGTAATCCCCAAGAGACCTAACGAGGGCGCTCCGATAGAATGGTAACCCTATATCCTGATATGGCTCTGTATAAGATTTTATATAGCATTCAAAATATGCTTAGCCAATCAGGGGACACGGGAAGGGATTTGAGAGCGACAGATTATATATCAACGGACGCAGCTTATAAGAAACCAGGATTGGTGCACGTGACCGTTAAGCGATACCGGGCAAACGTATGTGGAACAGACATCAATTCTTCATTTGAAAAAGAATCTCTGTCCACCCAGGAAACGTTTCAGCTTAGGAAGAGATGGAAATCTGATGGAGCCGCATCAGGTAAATAAGGGGTAGGGCAACAAATCGCACCACAGCTCGCGTGTTTTTGGCATGACCAGGACAGATGTATGCGGGCGCATAATGGAAGATAACTTTGTTTCTTGCTAAACCTAGCATTTTTGGCGTACTTTTTGTTAGTTGGTCCAAGACTTTAGTGTAGTACTCTCCCAATATTATTTGACCATTAGGAAGGTCTATCAGCAGGATTCGCATCCCAGAAAACGAATAGCATGCCCTTTCCGGCCGACTGTATTGTCTTTGCTTTCTTTGGAGGTGGAGAATCAGTATGCTTCCACTGTTTCGATTTTTGTTTTGTTTCCGGTGTGGACCCAAACTGCCATATAGTCACGAACCGGAGCAAAAAAAAAAAAAAATCTGGGTTTCTCCGAGAGCGAATCAAACATTTTTCAACAATTTGCACTCTGATGAGTTTTTGATCGTGGGTTAACAGTCGCGACACCCATCTGACAGATCATTTTTCATACTCGATTCCTCAGTTAAAATGTGATATACCTTTCAGATGATATCGCTACAGCTTCAGCAATTTCTCCCACTTTTAGTCGGCGATCCTCCAAAACCATTTCGTGTTTTTTGTAACCTTTTCTGGGGTGGAGATACAACCACAAAGCAATCGTTTCCTATGTTCTCCCGACCAAACTTAATACGTTGGTCCACTTAGCAACAATTGAGAAAGGACAGGTCTTCCAATATGTTCAGCAAGTCGGCATGAATTTCATTTGCTTTGACACTTATCTTTACAAAATACTTCATCACTGCTCGAATCTTGGGTTTTTAACACCTTCAAAATTTCTTACACGGGAACAACAATAATAGGTCGTCCGCAACACAGTTTTCGGCCACTGAAACACCATCTGTACACTCAGAAAGGATGGCTAATAAATGCATCAGAACAGCATTGCGCTAGCGATGACATTGTTGGCGATTCCGAGAAGTTATCAAACGACCCTCGTATTTTGATTGCAATTTCTTCTGTAACGCTCTTAATTAGTTTTTGTTTGTGGTTTTTTTCACCTCTCAAAAAGCTATCTTCTGGTTCTCGTTTTATTTCTAAGTACTTATATTCTTGGGTTTCTGTTACAGATTTTACAGTTGATATATCTTGGGCTGCGGGATATTATTTGAACATGGTTTTTTTGCTACGAAGGAGCCATGCCTGTCACAACTAATAGGTTAAGCATATGCGACACAAGATTAATAAATTCTTGGCATATTTACTGCTCCAAAAATATAATAACACAAAATTAAGTAGGTAAAACTCTTTTGGAAAAGTAGAAGTAATGACGGTCAGGTTGGCTCAGTGAGCTAGCTTACCCCGATGTTGTAAATGTGGTTCTGTTTGCCATAAAACACCAATATAGACTTTCAACAGCTCAGAATATATTTACAAGTCTTCACTACGTACTACATCACAAAAGTAACGGCTGTTGTAATTTTTTATTCTCTTTGACATTTTTATTTTCTCTATACGCACTATGTACATTATGTATAGAGAAGGTATTGCACTCCACCCAAAATTCGATACCGAGATTTCACCGGAAATATATGTTTTAGGGTCCCCTGTATCCAAAAAAAGCATTTTCAGAAAAAGGTCCGTGTGTGTCCGTGTGTCTGTGAACACGATAACTCAAAAACGAAAAGTCGGTAAAATTCCAAACTTAGTATTTAAGTTTAGTATCTTCCAGGGGTGCGACACGAAGCTTTGGAGAAAAATCCCCCTACCCCAAACTACCCTTTACATGGAACTTATTTCGAAAATTTTTATTTTCTAAAAAATGGCTCTAACAATTTTGATTAAAACGTCGTATATTAAAGATATTTACCTGACAAATAAAACGTATATCTTGAATTTTCTGGGAATAGCCTCTGAAGACTACTTTATTCTGGATGAATTTTACGGAATTTTGCCGAACTGCTAAACCGTAAGATATAGACAAAAGCTTACCACACAAAAAATGTAGAGCACGTTAAAACACACAATTTATGTTACATACATTTTTCTCGTGGAGTTGATCGTTTTTAAGTTATTCCTTGTTTTTGATTTCATCTTTAAAAAACCTGTTTTTCTCACACAGAAATTTGTCAACTCCTCCATACAAACAAAGGAGCTTCAGTCACATAGCAACCAGCTTTTGAATATCACTTTAACCTATGATACTCCCTTATTTCGCTTCTACTTACAAGGAAGCACGTAATAAGAGTATTTCTACCGTTTTTTTTTTGTGTGTTTTTTTTTTATCTCGATTAGCATGAAGTAAATAGAAACATAAGTTTTTTTAACAATATTTTGTTGCAGAGCTATAGAGAAAGTCATGTAAATGGAACACATCAGATGTTTACTTTTAGGAACTCAAGAACATGAAACCATATTGCAGAAAAAGGACAGCTCCAATATCTTGTAACAAAGTCTAACGTTAGATACTAACCTCCTAAGTGTCGTTGCATAAAAACGCAGGGTTGTAAAGTAATTTATATAGTCCGAACTAGGCCTCGTAGCCAAATAGGTCCGGGCTCTCTCATTGCAGAGTTGTCTTCAACAGTGTAAATGGAGTACAGATTTCACTCCGCGTTTACATTCTTTACAACATGAACATGCATCTCCAAACTTGACATGCCTCAGAATGTGTTCTGCAATTGTATTACATCAATTTCTGCATCAATCTCAGAATTTGAATTAGCTTTCATTGATGCACAACGACTTTTCAATCATTCGGAAACCCATGCATATAACTGGCTTCTACACAGTGAATCTACGCATATTGGATAATAGTCGATTTCTGTGGAGGTTAGAAGTAATCAAAAATTATTTTGAGCCAAAATGCTCAACTAAAATGTTTATCATAAAAGCAGGTGTAAACTGCAAGCTACCGAGTCATCGTCCGATGGTTCCAGTTATTACAGCTGAGTCATACACTATGAGTACCTTCTAGTTTAACAAACTAGTAAGTCATTCTTCCATTCACAACTGACAATGTGGTAACTGTTTCACGTAGGAAGAGAAATACCTTGTTTAATTACTTCATTGATGTCTAGCTACACAAGCATTCACACAACAGGATATGCATTTAATGTTCGCTTATACTTTTATCATTTATGAAGACAAGTGGCCAAATTTAACACAAACTATTCTGTGGTAATGGAGGGACATTAGCATTCCCTATGTTGTACTGTTCTATGTCAGCATACTTCTAGTAGTGTACATGCATCTTTTTTCTTATAACATCCTTCAGTCCGTTCTACATTACCTTTACAAGCTTCCTTGCTGCTTCTTCAATATTCTCCCATTCTTGAGCAAACACTTCCTTGAAATATGATTTCTGATTATCTGTTTCAACTCGTCTCACACATGCTCAATGGGGTTGAAAGTCTGGGGACTGAGGTGGCGTTTTTAAGGGACGTGAAGAGCATTATACAGAATTCAAGCACGTACATTGTATGATGTATGTTTTGGATCATTGTCCGGTTGGAAATAATAGTCAGTATTCAAACCTTTTTCGCACTAACTTTCAAATTTCCCTTTAAAATATCCAGATCCATAGTACCAAAAAACGCCAGTTGATCGATAAAGAATCCTTCTAAAGTCGTCGGATGAACTTGTTTCACATAAAACTCTCGTGTTTCTGCAGCAATCTCTGATGAATGTATTTTAGACGTTTTCTAGACCTCCTGTCTTTTTCTGTGAGTTTACGCGCTCTTCCAACACAATGCATATTTATCGATGTTTTTGCATTTTTAACATTTTAATAACACGGCACACAGTATAAAAGGCAACAATGTTTCCAATTTTAGCGTATGATTCACTCTCAACATATAAGGTTACCATTATCTTTCTCTCTTCGGAAGTTCTCGCCTTCCTTTTTACTTTCGCTATACGTACTGTGCACGTAGTGTATAGAGAAGGCATTGTATTCCATCCAATAATTCGATAGCGAGATTTTACAGAAAATATATGTCATAAGGTCCCCTGTATCCAAAAACAGCATGTTTACAAAAAGGTCCGTGTATGTGTGCGCCCGTGTGTCTGTAAACACTAAATTCAAAAACTAAGAACCCGTAAAATACTAAACTTGGTATTTAAGTTTAGTAGCTTCCAAGGATTATGAGATGAAGATCTCTCCACCTCAAATTACCCTTTGCCTGGATAATGTTTCAAAAATTTTGATTTTCTCAAAAAAAAAAAAAAAAGTCCTAACGATTTGGCTTAAAATGCCATATATTAATGATATTTACATCACAAATAAAGTGTGTATCTTGAATTTTCTGAGAGTAGCCTCTGAAGACCACTTTATTCCGGCTGGATGTTGCATTACTAGTAAACCGAAAGAGATAGACAAAAACGTTCTACACATAGAAAGCACACAATTTATGCCATAAACATACTTAAAACTTTTCACATACGGGAATTTATCAACTCCTGGCAATGCAAAGAAACTGACTGCAACCAATTGGTCTCTGGATTTTAACAAACGCTTTGGCTTTTAATAAGTTTATGTATATGCAGATATTAGTGAGTACATCCAACAAATAACGTACCTAATAAAGGCATCAGTTCTGCAGTAACACGTCCACCTCTGTATTATTTCAAGCGATAACTAGAAGCAAGAAAGCTCGTAACTAATAATTGGTATCACATACTATTTTTTTTTAAATATTTTAGTAAGTTAACACCAGACCTCATATCGTTCAATAAATGAATGAAAAAGTGAAACAGTAAGCAAATAGGGCTTAGATATTCGTTAACCTTATTGCTACATGTCTTGCATATGGTGTAAAAAGCGCTGTATAGTCTAGGACTTCTACTGTTTCTCATTGGAGCGCTTTAAGTACAGGAATGATGGTAATCGAAAACTCTCCGTTTCTCTGCCATTAATAACATACGGTCCTTTCTAAGTGGACTTAAGATGATATATACGGCTGCCGTTGCGTGAAAAAAAATCACAGGTATATTGGAGGAAAAATAATTTCAGCACTTTATAAAATATTGTTGCGGTCTTACGGAAATACACGAAATTATTATTTCGGAAATTATAATTTTTATTTTATACTGCATATAATATGAAAAATAATGAATTATTGCTCTCATATAATATGGCGGGATCAAATAGGGAAATGTATTACTTTCTCTACACACACTATGTACATAGTGTATAAGGAAGATATTGTATTTCACCCAAAAATTCCATACCGAGATTTCACCGGAAATAAACAAAGTATTTATAGAAAAATGTACGTGCGTGCACGTGTTTGTGCCTGTGGGCAGCATAGCTCAAAAACGAAAAGACCGTTAAATGCCATACTTGGTATTTAAGTTCTGTATCTTCCAAGGATGCGACACGAAGATTTTCGAAAATTCCCCCACCCACCACCACCACCACCATTTTTTTCTCGATTAGCATGAAGTAAAAAGAAGCATAAGCTTTTTAACAATAATTTGTAACAGAGATGTAGAGAAAGTCATGTGAATGGAACACTCAGCTTTTTTATTTATTTTATTACTTTTTTTTTTATGATTATGGTGTGCATGGTCCTGACTTAAAATCCCAAAAATACATTTCTCGAAATACTGAGCCCCTCTATTATAATATGACAACAATAATTGCAATTTTCACATAAATGAAAAAAAGCAATAAAGAGTCCACATTCGTTTTCACTTTTCTATTTATAAAATAAAAAAAATGTGGTGTCTTCCGTCCATATAACTATCTCTACATCTCTGTAACAAAGTATCGTTAAAAATGTTACTCGTCTATGTACTTCATGTTAATCGAGATAACCATTTGCAGCAATTGCTTTTATTACATGCTTCTTTGTAAGTAGAAGGGAAACAACGGAATGTATTAGGCTAAAGCGATAGTTAAATCTTTTTAAAAAGCTGGTTAGCATATGATTGAAATTCATTTCCTTGCGTGGCCAGAGCTGACAAATTCCCGTACGAGAAAAGTTTAGTATTTTAAAACTGAAAGCAATAACATGGAACATCTCGGAAATGGTCAACTACAGAAAACAATGCATATGGCATAAATTGTGTTTTAACGAGATTTACCACACAGACACCCGGACCTTATTTTAAAAAGTTGATGTGTTCCATTCACTGAACTTTCTCTAGCTGTACCACAAACTTTCCTACGTAATGCTAATCCAGACATTAGCAGAAATGGTGTCAGTTAAAATTATTTTAAGTTACTTAAAACTTTCGATTCGCATCTCTCTTGTTTTACTCCTGGCCTTGGAAAAAGAACCGAATTTCAAAGACAAGCAAGGCGTATTGACAGAGTTTAAGCTAACTTTAGCCTAGGGTTCCCTTCTACTTATAATGAACTAATGTTTATTTTGATTGGCACTGTGTGAATAAAAGAACAATCTTTTGTAAGAAGAGCAGATAGACTTGTGGGACTTGGGCCAGACTGATCGGTACAGGGGATTTGAACTCCTACTCTCAGGATGTATTGAGACAAAGTGAGCCGTTTTACCTGCAAATACAATTTGACATTACAGCAATTGTGTCATTATATAAATGCCAATAACATGAAATTATCTTTAAAACAGCCTGAGGCACGTACAAACAAAACAAGCTATTTCCTCTGCCATTAATTACGCTTAATTAAAAAATCGAACGATCACGTTACAACACAATATAATCCGTAATGCTGATCGCTATCTCCCTTTTTTGCTTTAATAAAAACAATAGCCATCCAGAAATTAAACTACATCGGCAACACGGCAGTAAAACAGTGTAGGTGACCCGTTTAACGGAAATCCATGTTAGTAAATTAATTAACTTGGACACTGCGGTTGCGCCATGTTTGCCAATTAGCCAATAAGTGGACAATCTGCTTTCCAACATAAAGGCGTTATTTCAAACAACACATGTTCATGTACTCTAAAACTTTCAATAAGGGTCATGTGTAAATACAAAAATAACTGCCAAGTTGTCCTTTGTTTCGCGTATTTCCCAAAATGTAATCATGCTTGATATATCACTAACTAGGGATTCGGGGACACCTTCATATGATTTTCTCCATCCACACTTCTACTACTATTGTAGTATGTATGTATGTATGTATGTATGTATGTATGTATGTATGTATGTATGTATGTATGTATGTATGTATGTATGTATGTATGTATGTATGTATGTATGTATGTATGTATGTATGTATGTATGTATGTATGTATGTATGTATGTATGTATGTATGTATGTATGTATGTATGTATGTATGTATGTATGTATGTATGTATGTATGTATGTATGTATGTATGTATGTGTGTGTGTCTGTATGTATGTATTCTCTGCAATTGGGTGCTGCCCATGGTATAGTTAAATGTACAAAATTAATTTACAATAATATTCCTATAATTAGTAATAGTACATACAAATTAATGATTAATAGACCTAGCATACTATATAAACATCTTTTTTGAAATACCTAACTACTTATTGTTCAGTATAGCAATACTTATTTCAATTATCAGCATGCTTATAATCAGTTACTATGATGCCACAACATCAATAGCTACATATCCTTAATTACTTCACAATATTTACTTTAATTATCTTACATTTATCCTCTTTAAATTGCCCCTAAACTTCTTTAAAGTCAGAGGGCAGCCCTGAAAGGCTGCTACAGGCAATTATTCCATTCTTCAATAGTCATTTTAACAAATGAAAATGTTCCTACGTCGGTTCTGTACCTTCTACAAATGATCGTTTCATCCATAGTATGCCGCGTTTTCTAACCTCTGTTCTAATGTCCACCCAAGCACTTATACCAGCATAAGCTTTAAATAGTGCAACTAACCTCTCACTTATCGTTAAGATACAAAGGAGGTTGCATTCTTGGAAGATACTGAACTTAAATATCAAGTTTGGCATTTAAAGGACCTTTCGTTTTTGAGTTATGCTGCCCACAGACACACACGAAAATTCCTTTTTTTATTCAGGGTGTCCTAAAACATACATTTCCGGTGAAATCTAGGTATCTAATTTTTGGGTGCGATACAACACCTTCTCTATACACTACGTACATAGTACATGTAAAGTAAAAATAGCTTTCAGGGGGTTTCTATGTTATTATCGGTTAAATGTCTCATACTCTTAACCTATTTGTAATACACAAAATATTTAACGTAGCTAGTGTGAATCAATATATATACACACATCTTATTTTTTTTAAAAAAAATGTGTTACACTCACATGACTTTCTCTGGCTGTTCTACAAACTTCTTATAAAAATATTCTTCTTCTTTCTACATAATGCTAATCGAGATAAACGTCAGCAGAATGTTCTTGTTACTTAGTTCCTTATAAATAGAAGGGAACTAAGGAAATGCACTAAAGTGATAGCTGTTTTAAAATCTGTCGTTATGCGATTGTCATTGCAAATCGCTTCTTTGCTTGGCCAAAAGTAGAACAAAAGAAAAACGGACACTTTCTGACTCAGAAAAGTATAAGTACTTTACAATTGAAACCAATAACATGGAATATCTCAGAAGCGGTTACCGCCACAACAAAAACGTAAAGGATATAAATTATGTGTTACGACGTGATCTACATTTTTGTGTAGTAAGTTTTTGTCTATCTCTTACTGTTTAGTAGGTAAGCAAAATTCGGCAAAATTCATATAGAATAAAGAGGTTTTCAGAGGCTATTCCCAAAAAATTCAAGATATATATTTTATTTGGGACGTAAATATCTTTAATATACGATATTTTAATCGAAATCGTTAGAGCCATTTTTGAGAAAATCAAAATTTTCGAAAAGCTTTTCGTGTAAAGGGTAGTTTGTGGTGGTGGTGGGGGGTTCTTAAAATCTTCGTGTCGCATCCTTGGAGGATACTAAACAAGTTTGGTATTTAATGGTCTCTTCGTTTTTGAGCTATGTTGTCCACATACACACACACACAAACACGGACATGTTTTTTTTTTTTTTTCTTTTTTTTTTTCCCCGGGACTCAGGGGACCACAAAACATATATTTGCGGTGAAATCTCGGTATCGAATTTTTTGGTGGAATATAATATCGTCTCTATCCACTATGCCCATTGTACATGCGGGCTAGAGAAAGTAAAAAGCTAATGCAACGGTTTGGATGGATCTTCGGCTCTCAGTTCGAGTATTCTCTTCCGTCAACCTCTAACTCCTCGTACAAGCCGAGATGGCAAAACACGTGCCCATTTTCGTATATTAATAATGCTTTCAGAAACTTACAACACATTTGATTGTATTTTTCAAAAATTTCACATGTTACAGAAAATAAACTGTATTTGCTGAGCTTTCATTTTTTTCCCACATTAACTTTCTGGCTCTCATTATGTCAGTTTCTTAAATCCCTTATAAATTCGGCGGGCTCTTTAAAGAAAATGCAGGCTGTCCCCCTTAGTTTGTAAACATTTAATATTTAAATCAAACTGGTTTTGAGCTCAATGTCGCGTAACTTTAAGCTCTAAGGACCCCGGGCTCATTTGAGCACCATTTAATTCAATGATTTCGTTCTTCATTGTCTTATACGACCTAACCGATATGGGGACGCTATAAGAAAGACGTATGGACTAATGTGAAGAAAATCAAACAATTATAAAAAAAAAGAAATGCAATTTGACCTACATAACAGTTTGTGTTGGGGGAATTGCATGAAAATCTTGTTTTGTTTTCGCTTGCATCTATTGAAGGTATGTATGGAGGGTGACGCCCGCAGGTCATGATGCTTGAGTGAACACTTGCAGAACGAAAATTGCTAGTTAATATTTCATAGATCCCAGCTGCCATCGGCTGTGATTGTGGTCGAGTACACGAATTGGTGTTCGCACTACTTGTTCTTTCAACCTAGACGCGAGTACATTAATACGGAAGGTTGAATCTGGGCCAGAAGCCTTACACACGCTTGGCAAAATTAAACTTCCACGTATTTTTCGAATACTGCAGCTACACAAAATTAATATATGAAAAATAAAAAAAAAAAAAATAAAAAAAAAAAAAAGCTGATGTGTTCCATTCACATACGAGAGCTTTCTCTTTCACAAATTGTTTTTAATAAGCTTATTCGTCTACTCACTTCTTGCAAATCGAGAAAAACACTATCAGAAACAGTCTCATTACTTGGTTCCTTATAACTAGAAGGGAAATAAAGAAATACTCTAGACTAAACCGACAGTCAAATGTTTTAAAATGTGGTTGCTATGGGATTGAAATCCGTTTCTTTGCGTGGCCAGGAGTTGACAAGTTTAAGTATTTTAAAACTAAACATCTGGAAAAAAGTCAACTCCACGAAAAAAATGTATGACATAAACAGCGTGTTTTAAGGAGATTACATTTTTTGTTTAGTAAGGTTTTGTCTATCTCTTACAGTTTAACAGTAATACAAATGTCAGAAAAAATTATGCAGATTACAGAGGTGTTCGGAGGCTATCCCCAAGTATCTGTAAAATTCAAGATATGCATTTTAATTGGGATGTAAGTATCTTAAGTATAAGATATTTTAAACAAAACCGTTAGAGCCGATTTTGAGAAATTCAAACTTTTCGATTTTTTTTCTCATGTAAACGGTAGTTGGGCGAGGTGGGAATTTCTTGAAAATCGTCGTGTCGCAACCTTGAAAGATACTGAACCAAGATACTATGTTTGCATTTACTGGACTTTTCGTTTCTGAGCTATGCTGCTCAAAGCCACAGGTGCACACTCACGCACGTGCGTGCGTCTGGATTTTTTTTCTTAAAATTATAAGTATATTTCAGGTAAAATCTCGGTATCGATACAATTCCTACTATGTACCTAGCACGTGTAGAGAAAGTAATGATCGAGTAACTAGTAAACATGGTGTTAAGTTCAGCATCTTCCAAACAAGAGACATACTTTCAACAAAACCACTCCACCCCAAACCATCCCTTATATGAAATGTCCAACATTTTCGATTTACTCAAAAATGTCTGTAAAGAATGTGATATTCATCACAAATGAATACGTCATGAATATTCTGGGAAAAGTCATGACTTACATAAGTAACTTGTAAACCACAAAATATACAGAAAACTTACCACAGAAAAATAATAATAAATAAATACATATTAAAATTTAAATTTTTGGAGTAATTTCCCGAGACATTCCTTGTTATTGGCTGACAATTTTTTTTTTTTAAATACTATATTTGTTTCATTTCTCTCCTAGTCATTTTAAGAGAACAGAATTTAAATGTCAATATATAGCGATCAGCTCTTAAATGATTAACTATCGTTTTAGCCCACTGAGTCCCGTTATTTTTCTTCTGGCTACACGGAGCACGTAATAAGAACATTTACGTTGACGTTTATCTTAATTATCATGAAGTGGATAGAAGAATAACCTTCCATAAGAATAGTTAGTTGCGCAAAAGACACGCGAATGTAATACGGCCGCGCCGTGGCTGAGTGGTTAGATCACTCCCCTCTCACCTAGACGGGAGGGGTTCGATCCCAAGCGACCACATGTGAGATACGCGGCGCTGGAGCGGGTTTTCTCCGGTAATCCATGTTTCCCCGCCATCGCATTCCACCGGTGCTCCATCATCATTCATGTATCATCTGTCACCGCCTGCGGTGCCATAAGTAGTTATAGCAGGCGTTAAACACTACAAAAAAAAAAATGTAACACATCAGGCTTTTTACTTCCATACATGTACAATGTTTTTTACTTCCATACACGTACAATGTACATAATGTATAGAGAAGGTATTGCACTCCGCCCAAAAATTCGATACCGAGGTTTCAACGGATAAATGTTTTAAGGTAGCCAGTATAAAAAAAATTTTAAAAAAAAATAAAAAAAAGGGTCCGCAGGTGTGTATCTCTCTCCGTGTGTCTGTGTACACGATAATTCAAAAAGGAAAAGTCGGTAAAATACCAAACTTGGTATTTAAGTTTAGTATCTTCCAGGGATGCGACACGAAGATTTTGGGGAAAATCCCTCCACCCAAAACTACCTTTACGTGGAACTTTTATCGAAAATGTTTATTTTCTAAAAGATGAATTAGACGATTTTGATTAAAATATCCTATATTGAAGACATTTACCTGAAAAATAAAATGTATATCTTAAATTTTCTGGGAACAGCCTCTAAAGACCTCTATCCTGGATGAATTTTGCTGGATTTTGCATAATTAGTAAACCGTAAGAGATAAGACAAAAACTTACCAGGCAAAAAATGTAGAGCAAGCTAAAACATACAACTTATGTCATACACATTTTGTTCGTGGAATTGGTCGTTTTTGAGATATTGCTCGTTATTGGTTTCAGCTTTAAAAAACATACTTTTCTCATACAGGAATTTGTCAACTCGTGTCCATACAAACAAAGGAACTTCAGACACCTAGCAACCAGCTTTTGGCTATCACTTTAACCTATGGTACTCCCTTATTTCGCTTCTACTTACAAGGAAGCAAGTAATAAGACTATTTCTGTTAATTTTTTCTCGATTAGCATGAAGTAAATAGAAGCAAAGCTTTTTAGCAATAATTTTAACCAGAGATGAAGAGAAGGCCATGAGAATGGAACACATCAGATTTTTTTATCTTACTGAAACTTGTAAAGTAGGCTCATAAAACAGGTTATCAATTGTCTCGTTTTCATCTCTTTACGACGCACAATTTACATAGTAATGCAAATGTATTGCACCCAAAAATGGGATGCCTATTCACCACAAAAATCAGGTACACTGAATAAAAAAAAAATGCATTTTTAAAAAAAGAATTAATAACCAAGTGGCTTTTAGTTTTTACTTTCTCTAGACGTACTATGTATCGATACTGTTTTTCACCGGAAATATATGATATAGGACTCCTTGAATCCAAACAAAAAAAATTATGTAATCTATTCACATGACTTTCGCTATATCTCTACAACAAATTGTTGTTAAAAAGTTTATGCTTCTATTTATGTCATGCTAAGTGAGAAAAAAATTAGCAGAAATAGTTTTATTACTTGCTTCCCTGTAAGTAGAAGCGAAATAAGGGAGTAACATAGGTAAAAGTGATAGCAAAAGATGGTTGCTATGAGACTGAAGTTCCTTTGTTTGTACGTATGGAAAGGAGTTGACAAATTCCTGTATGAGAAAAGTATAACTTTTTTAAGGTTGAAACAAAAAACAAGGAATATAAATAAATAAATAAAAAAAACAAAAAAAACGATCAGCTGCATGAAAAAAAAAAATGTATATAACATAAATTGTGTGTTTTAATGTGCTCTACATTTTTTGTGCGGTAAGTTTTTGTCCATCTCTTACGGTTTACCAGTTACCAAAAAATTCCGTAAAATTCATCCAGAATAAAGTAGTTTTCAGAGGCCATTCCCAGAAAATTCAAGATATACATATTATTTGGAAAGAATATATCTTTAATATAGGATATTTTAATCAAAATCGTTAGCCATTTTTTAGAAAATCAAAATTTTCGAAAAATTTTCCATGTGAAGGGTTGTTGGGGAAAGGGGGATTTTCTTGAATATCTTCCTTGGAAGATACTGAACTTAAATACCAAGTTTGGTATTTAACGGTCTTTTCGTTTTTGACCTATGCTGCCCACACACACAGACATACACACACATGGGCATTTTTCTAAAAATGCTTTTTTTGGATTAAGGTGGTCTCAAAACATGCATTTCCGGTGAAATCTCGGTATCGAATTTTTGGGTACAATGCAATACCTTCTCTATACACCACGTACATAGTACGTATAGATATAGAAAGTAAAAAAAATATTTTCTCTACATGTACTATGTACATAGTAAATAGAGAAGGTATTGTATTCCACCCAAAAATTCGATACCGAGATTTCACCAGAAATATACGTTTTAGGGTCCTCCCCTGTATCCAAAAAAAAGTATTTTCAGAAAAATGAATATGTGTGTGTGTGTGTGTGTGTGTGTGTGTGTGTGTGTGTGTGTGTGTGTGTGTGTGTGTGTGTGTGTGTACTTTAATATACTTCTAGTGAAATCTCGGTATAATTTTTTGGGTGGAGTGCAATACGTTCTCTACCTACCTATTATGTAGAGACTTTCTCTACGTATTCTGTAACAAACATTTATCTTTCTACCTACTTCATGCTAATCAAAAAATTGTCTTATCACTTAGTTGCTTATAAGCTGAAGGCAAATAAGAGAATATACCATAATAAAACAATGGTCGGATGGTATCTATATGATTGAAAGTAGATTCTCTTTGCAGGGTCTGGAGTAAAACAAACCAAAAAGAATGACAACCTTTGGGAACCGTTTTAAGTATTTTAAAATTGAAAACAAAAATCAGGACAATCTCAAATATGGCTAATTTCACACAAAAAAAAGTATATGACATAAATTGTGTATTTTAAGGAGATTTGCATTTTTTGTGTAGTAATTTTTGTCTATCACTTACGGTCTACCAGTTAGGTAAACGCTTTCCATGAAGAGGACTTCAGGGCCTATTCCCAGAAGAAAAATGAACAGACATATGCATTATATTGGTCATGTATCTTGAATACACGTATTTTAATCAAAATCGTTAGAACAATTTTTTTCTATTTTTTTTTTTTTTTTCTGTTTCTTTCATTATTTTTTCGATGTAAAGGGTAGCTTGTGCTGGGAAATTTTCTTGAAAATCTTCCTGCCGTATCCTTGGAAGATACTGAACTTAATTATCTAGTTTGATATTTAACCGCCTTTTAGTTTTTGAGTAATGTTCAGACAAACGCAACAACCTTTTTATAGATTAAACAAAAAAGATTGTTTTTTTTTAATTCAGGGGACCTTAAAACGTGAAATCTCGATAAAGACCTTTTGGATGGAATTCATTACCAACCTTCTCTACCTAGGTGCTACGTATTAAGGAGAGAAGCTAAAAAAAAATGTGTTTTAAATTTTTATTTTATTTATTCATGGTTCCTCAAAACATATTTTGTGAGAAATCTCGTGGAATGTAATAAATTCTCCACTTACTACGGTAGGATGTTGGGTGTCGCAAAATGCAGAGCTTTCTGGTGGAATGCAACACCTTGTCTACACACTATGGCGGGATGCTGGTGGGGGTTTCTGGTGGAATGCAACACCTTGTCTACACACTATGGCGGGATGCTGGTGGAGGTTTCTGGTGGAATGCAACACCTTGTCTACACACTATGGCGGGATGCTGGTGGGGGTTTCTGGTGGAATGCAACACCTTGTCTACACACTATGACAGGATGCTGGTGGGGGTTTCTGATGGAATGCAACACCTTGTCTACACACTATGGGGGATGCTGGTGGGGGTTTCTGGTGGAATGCATCACCTTGTCTACACACTATGACAGGATGCTGGTGGGGGTTTCTGGTGGAATGCAACACCTTGTCTACACACTATGGCGGGATGCTGGTGGGGGTTTCTGATGGAATGCAACACCTTGTCTACACACTATGACAGGATGCTGGTGGGGGTTTCTGGTGGAATGCAACACCTTGTCTACACACTATGACAGGATGCTGGTGGGGGTTTCTGATGGAATGCAACACCTTGTCTACACACTATGGGGGATGCTGGTGGGGGTTTCTGGTGGAATGCATCACCTTGTCTACACACTATGACAGGATGCTGGTGGGGGTTTCTGGTGGAATGCAACACCTTGTCTACACACTATGACAGGATGCTGGTGGGGGTTTCTGATGGAATGCAACACCTTGTCTACACACTATGACAGGATGCTGGTGGGGGTTTCTGGTGTAATGCAACACCTTGTCTACACACTATGACAGGATGCTGGTGGGGGGTTTCTGGTGGAATGCAACACCTTGTCTACACACTATAGCGGGATGCTGGTGGGGGTTTCTGATGGAATGCAACACCTTGTCTACACACTATGACAGGATGCTGGTGGGGGTTTCTGGTGGAATGCAACACCTTGTCTACACACTATGACAGGATGCTGGTGGGGGTTTCTGATGTAATGCAACACCTTGTCTACACACTATGACAGGATGCTGGTGGGGGTTTCTGGTGTAATGCAACACCTTGTCTACACACTATGGCGGGATGCTGGTGGGGGTTTCTGGTGGAATGCAACACCTTGTCTACACACTATGGGGGGGTGCTGGTGGGGGTTTCTGGTGTAATGCAACACCTTGTCTACACACTATGGGGGGATGCTGGTGGGGGTTTCTGGTGTAATGCAACACCTTGTCTACACACTATGGGGGATGCTGGTGGGGGTTTCTGGTGTAATGCAACACCTTGTCTACACTCTATGACAGGATGCTGGAGGGGGCTTCTGGTGGAATGCAACACCTTGTCTACACACTATGAGGGGATGCTGGTGGGGGTTTCTGGTGTAATGCAACACCTTGTCTACACACTATGGGGGATGCTGGTGGGGGTTTCTGATGGAATGCAACACCTTGTCTACACACTATGACAGGATGCTGGTGGGGGTTTCTGGTGTAATGCAACACCTTGTCTACACACTATGGGGGGGTGCTGGTGGGGGTTTCTGGTGTAATGCAACACCTTGTCTACACACTATGGGGGGATGCTGGTGGGGGTTTCTGATGGAATGCATCACCTTGTCTACACACTATGACAGGATGCTGGTGGAGGTTTCTGGTGTAATGCAACACCTTGTCTACACACTATGGGGGGGTGCTGGTGGAGGTTTCTGGTGTAATGCAACACCTTGTCTACACACTATGGGGGATGCTGGTGGGGGTTTCTGATGGAATGCATCACCTTGTCTACACACTATGGCGGGATGCAGATGGGGGTTTCTGGTGTAATGCAACACCTTGTCTACACACTATGGGGGATGCTGGTGGGGGTTTCTGGTGTAATGCAACACCTTGTCTACACACTATGGCGGGATGCTGGTGGGGGTTTCTGATGGAATGCATCACCTTGTCTACACACTATGACAGGATGCTGGTGGTGGTTTCTGGTGGAATGCAACACCTTGTCTACACTCTATGACAGGATGCTGGTGGGGGGTTTCTGGTGGAATGCAACACCTTGTCTACACACTATGACAGGATGCTGGTGGGGGTTTCTGGTGTAATGCAACACCTTGTCTACACACTATGGGGGATGCTGGTGGGGGTTTCTGATGGAATGCATCACCTTGTCTACACACTATGGGGGGATTCTGGTGGGGGTTTCTGGTGGAATGCAACACCTTGTCTACACACTATGGGGGATGCTGGTGTGGGTTTCTGGTGTAATGCAACACCTTGTCTACACTCTATGACAGGATGCTGGTGGGGGGTTTCTGATGGAATGCATCACCTTGTCTACACTCTATGACAGGATGCTGGTGTGGGTTTCTGGTGTAATGCAACACCTTGTCTACACACTATGGTGGGATGCTGGTGGGGGTTTCTGATGGAATGCATCACCTTGTCTGCACACTATGGGGGGAAGATGGTGGGGGTTTCTGATGGAATGCATCACCTTGTCTACACACTATGGGGGATGCTGGTGGGGGTTTCTGATGGAATGCATCACCTTGTCTACACACTATGGGGGGATGCTGGTGGGGGTTTCTGGTGTAATGCAACACCTTGTCTACACACTATGGGGGATGCTGGTGGGGGTTTCTGGTGGAATGCAACACCTTGTCTACACTCTATGACTGGATGCTGGTGGGGGTTTCTGGTGTAATGCACCACCTTGTCTACACACTATGACAGGATGCTGGTGGGGGTTTCTGATGGAATGCAACACCTTGTCTACACACTATGGGGGATGCTGGTAGGGGTTTCTGGTGTAATGCAACACCTTGTCTACACACTATGGGGGATGCTGGTGGGGGTTTCTGGTGGAATGCAACACCTTGTCTACACACTATGGGGGGATGCTGGTGGGGGTTTCTGGTGTAATGCAACACCTTGTCTACACACTATGGGGGATGCTGGTGGGGGTTTCTGGTGTAATGCAACACCTTGTCTACACACTATGACAGGATGCTGGTGGGGGTTTCTGGTGGAATGCAACACCTTGTCTACACACTATGGCGGGATGCTGGTGGGGGTTTCTGGTGTAATGCAACACCTTGTCTACACACTATGACAGGATGCTGGTGGGGGTTTCTGGTGGAATGCAACACCTTGTCTACACACTATGGCGGGATGCTGGTGGGGGTTTCTGGTGTAATGCAACTGCTTGTCTACACACTATGACAGGATGCTGGTGGGGGTTTCTGATGGAATGCAACACCTTGTCTACACACTATGGGGGATGCTGGTGGAGGTTTCTGGTGGAATGCAACACCTTGTCTACACACTATGGGGGATGCTGGTGGGGGTTTCTGGTGGAATGCAACACCTTGTCTACACACTATGACAGGATGCTGGTGGGGGTTTCTGGTGGAATGCAACACCTTGTCTACACACTATGGGGGATGCTGGTGGGGGTTTCTGGTGGAATGCAACACCTTGTCTACACACTATGGGGAATGCTGGTGGGGGTTTCTGGTGGAATGCAACACCTTGTCTACACACTATGACAGGATGCTGGTGGGGGTTTCTGATGGAATGCATCACCTTGTCTACACACTATGGCGGGATGCTGGTGGGGGTTTCTGGTGGAATGCAACACCTTGTCTACACACTATGGCGGGATGCTGGTGGGGGTTTCTGGTGGAATGCAACACCTTGTCTACACACTATGACAGGATGCTGGTGGGGGTTTCTGATGGAATGCAACACCTTGTCTACACACTATGGGGGGATGCTGGTGGGGGTTTCTGGTGTAATGCAACACCTTGTCTACACACTATGGGGGGATGCTGGTGGGGGTTTCTGGTGGAATGCATCACCTTGTCTACACACTATGGGGGGATGCTGGTGGGGGTTTCTGGTGTAATGCAACACCTTGTCTGCACACTATGGGGGGAAGATGGTGGGGGGTTTCTGGTGTAATGCAACACCTTGTCTACACACTATGACAGGATGCTGGTGGGGGTTTCTGGTGTAATGCAACACCTTGTCTACACTCTATGACAGGATGCTGGTGGGGGGTTTCTGGTGGAATGCAACACCTTGTCTACACTCTATGATAGGATGCTGGTGGGGGTTTCTGGTGGAATGCAACACCTTGTCTACACACTATGTAGGGATGCTGGTGGGGGTTTCTGGTGGAATGCAACACCTTGTCTACACACTATGGCGGGATGCTGGTGGGGGTTTCTGTTGAAATGCAACACCTTGTCTACACACTATGACAGGATGCTGGTGGGGGTTTCTGGTGGAATGCAACACCTTGTCTACACACTATGACAGGATGCTGGTGGGGGTTTCTGGTGGAATGCAACACCTTGTCTACACACTATGGGGGTTTCTGGTGGAATGCAACACCTTGTCTACACACTATGGGGGGTGCTGGTGGGGGTTTCTGGTGTAATGCAACACCTTGTCTACACACTATGGGGGATGCTGGTGGGGGTTTCTGATGGAATGCAACACCTTGTCTACACACTATGGGGGATGCTGGTGGGGGTTTCTGATGGAATGCAACACCTTGTCTACACACTATGACAGGATGCTGGTGGGGGTTTCTGGTGTAATGCAACACCTTGTCTACACACTATGACAGGATGCTGGTGGGGGTTTCTGATGGAATGCAACACCTTGTCTACACACTATGACAGGATGCTGGTGGGGGTTTCTGGTGTAATGCAACACCTTGTCTACACACTATGACAGGATGCTGGTGGGGGTTTCTGGTGTAATGCAACACCTTGTCTACACACTATGACAGGATGCTGGTGGGGGTTTCTGGTGTAATGCAACACCTTGTCTACACACTATGACAGGATGCTGGTGGGGGTTTCTGGTGTAATGCAACACCTTGTCTACACACTATGACAGGATGCTGGTGGGGGTTTCTGGTGTAATGCAACACCTTGTCTACACACTATGGCGGGATGCTGGTGGGGGTTTCTGATGGAATGCAACACCTTGTCTACACACTATGACAGGATGCTGGTGGGGGTTTCTGATGGAATGCAACACCTTGTCTACACACTATGGGGGATGCTGGTGGGGGTTTCTGATGGAATGCAACACCTTGTCTACACACTATGGGAGGATGCTGGTGGGGGTTTCTGGTGGAATGCAACACCTTGTCTACACACTATGGGGGGGTGCTGGTGGGGGTTTCTGATGGAATGCAACACCTTGTCTACACACTATGACAGGATGCTGGTGGGGGTTTCTGGTGGAATGCAACACCTTGTCTACACACTATGGGGGATGCTGGTGGGGGTTTCTGGTGGAATGCAACACCTTGTCTACACACTATGGGGGATGCTGGTGGGGGTTTCTGGTGTAATGCAACACCTTGTCTACACACTATGGGGGGAAGATGGTGGAGGTTTCTGGTGTAATGCAACACCTTGTCTACACACTATGGGGGGATGCTGGTGGGGGTTTCTGGTGGAATGCAACACCTTGTCTACACACTATGACAGGATGCTGGTGGGGGTTTCTGGTGGAATGCAACACCTTGTCTACACACTATGGGGGATGCTGGTGGGGGTTTCTGGTGTAATGCAACACCTTGTCTACACACTATGGGGGGAAGATGGTGGGGGTTTCTGGTGGAATGCAACACCTTGTCTACACACTATGGGGGGAAGATGGTGGGGGTTTCTGGTGGAATGCAACACCTTGTCTACACACTATGACAGGATGCTGGTGGGGGTTTCTGGTGTAATGCAACACCTTGTCTACACACTATGGGGGGATGCTGGTGGGGGTTTCTGGTGGAATGCAACACCTTGTCTACACACTATGGGGGGGAATTGGTGGGGGTTTCTGGATGGAATGCAACACCTTCTCTACGGGATCTTGGTCGTATGCAGAGGGTGCAGTGTGGACAGCACCTTAATTAAGTTAGTAGCGGCTGTGTGCGGGGCGGGAGTGAAAATCGTGCAGCCGGCGGAATAATTATGGCGTAGTGTGTGTGTGTGCCCTTGCCTGCCAAACAGAAACTCGGTCAAGAGCAGGCAAAATACACGCTGGATGCAAAAACCGCTCAAGAGACGAGGTCCCAGCCGGACTTGGGCGCTTCTTCTTCCCCGACCACGCTTTGTATAGTCTATCTATATATATACATGTACTGTATGTGATTGGAGAGGGAGAGGTCAACGTTCTCTGCATTACGTGACCTGCCTCCTGTCTGTCTAGTCGAACCCATGGACTTCTTCATCCAGCTTCGTCTACGTGTTTTCTCAAAGCGTGTTCCCCAGAACCGTTGAGTTCCGTGAGATCTCAAGTCGCAACGTTTTTACTTTCTCTACACTTATTATGTGGGTACATGTATAGAGCTGTTGCATTCCACCCAAAAATTCCTTACCGGGATTTCGCCGGAAATATATGTTTTGAAACTACCTGAATAAAAAAAAAACAACACATTTTTAGAAAAAGGTTCGCGCGCGCGCGTGTGTGTGTGTGTGAGAGAGAGAGAGAGAGAGAGAGAGAGAGAGAGAGAGAGTCTGTGTCTAGGTGTGTGTCTGTGGGATACATAACTCAAAAACGAAAAGCCCATTAATACCAAACTGGATATTTAAATCCAGTACCCCAAGGATACGACACGAAGGTTTTCAAGAAAATCCCCCCACTCCAATTACTCTTTACATGGAAGAAAAGTCTAACATTTTGATTTTCTCAAAAATGGCTCTAACTATTTGATTAAAATCTGTTTTGTTTCCTTTTTTATTTCGTAATTTTGCATTAAATGCTAAACAGTAAAATAAAGACCAAAAGCTTTTACACAAAACTGTAGATCACCTTAAAACACACATTTAAATCATACATTTTTTTTTTTTTCTAGTGGATTTGGCCGTTTTCGTGATATTCCTTGTTATTGGTTTCACTTTTAAAACACTTAACATTTTCTCATACAGGAAGTTGTCAACTCCTGGCCATGCAAAGACACGGAGTGCAATCCCATAGCAACCACATTTTAAAACATTTGACTGTCGGATTAGCCTAGTGTATTCCCCTATTTCACTTCTACTTATAAGGAACTGAGTAATACAACCGTTTCTATTAATGTTTATCTCGATTAGCATGAAGCAGTTGGAAGTATAAGCTTTTAACAATGATTTGTTAAGAGAGGTGCAGGAAAGTCATGTGAATGGAACACATCAGATTTTTTATTCAGGAGTCCTCAAAACCTACATATATTTCGAAATGGAATTTTGGATGAAATCAATAGCTCCTCTGCCTACTATATGAAAATAGTACACAATTTTGATCAATGTTGACTGTGTAAACAAGATTGAATGTTAATGGGTCACATGTTAAGACATAGTCTCTCGACAGCCATATTAAAATTCACAAATTCCTGATATACGTGTTATTCATCATTCCAATGCCTCAAACATTTATTACAGCCATGTTTGATAAAATAAAAGGTAATGGAACGCTTTGCTATGTAAAGAATGTATACGGTTGGGAGAATTTCCTGAAAAATGTTCGCTTTGCACTGATATGAAATTTGAGGTTTTCGTTTTTGGGTTAGGCCGCGCTCTCTGATTCTCTCTCTCTCGGTGCAAACAATGAAAAAGTTGAATAGATATAGGGGAGAGGGACCAAAATATATGAAATATTTTTTCATTTTAATTATTTTTGAAGACCTATAAATAGACAGAAGCATAGAAAATCGCAGTTTTAAAAGTTCTGCATTCGCTTGAATAGGTATAACTTATTAAAATCCTTAACTTAATTTTCAAATAAAATAATGGGCCCTTTTTAATTGTTGACAGTTCGCAAAAATTATCAAATGGTCTATCAATATGAAAGAATCTCATATTAGATTACATACTACAGTAAAACACATTCCTTAAAGAAAAACACAAATTACCGATTGAAGGTATTTTATTTTTTTATACTTCTGTCTGTGGGTGCCGAAATGTAGAAGTCGTTCATATAAAGATCAAGTGCTGATTACTCAAGTTATACATGATAGTTGTTATGCGGTTAAATAGTTAGTAGAATTTGTTCATTTCTGCAGCAGGAACAACCAAGCTTGTCACCAGTCTTCACGAGACCACTTGTTGCCCACTTTTCACCTCAAGTGTCCTCGGCATATCCTGCACAGCAAACGATGCACTTTAAGATTAACCATTACCGGAATCACAATCTTCTAGAATTGTTCAACTTTTCATTTCGCTTTTCTCTGGCTTTTTTCTTTGAACAAACTTTTTTTTTTTTCGTTTATTGTTTCATATCGGGGGCTTCGAATTAGAAACAACTCGTTGTCTATAGGTTTCCGTTGGGTTTAAACCATTTTATTTCCTAAAACACGCACATATTCACTCTCTCTCTCTCTCTCTCTCACACACTCACACACACACACACACACACACACACACACACACTTCCAGACTCTGTGGGGGATAGGGAATCATTTTGGCTATAGAAAAATTTCCCGCTCCAGCCGGGACCTCAGGGTGAGAAGTCAGCTCGCTGACCACTCGACCACGGAGGCAGTCTTGGCACTGGTTGACTTCGCTAGTTTCTAATAACAACCCGGTACATAGTATTTGTGCTGTTTCCACAATATGAGATACTACGAAGCCCCTATTATGAGATCTCATATTAGGAGCAGCCAAGCTAGTTGCTTGAAAAACTATAAATAAAGAGATAGGACATATTGCATAGTTCTAGGTGTGCAGTAATGAGAAGTTTCTGCTAAACTTATTTGCAAAATACGCTCTGGAGTCTGAGACTGCAAAACTATTCTATTACGACACCAGCACACGATTGGACGCTCATTGCGTACTGAAATGGCGAGGATGCCATCACTTGCAACGCTTGGCTAGTTAGCATGGTATCTGATAGTTGGTGATTTTCCCATAGATTTAACAGTGGCACTACTCTAGTCACTACAGCACTAGTCAAGTGGTCAACATTCTACTTCTATATCCACGAATAACAAATGTTCCCGACTTCTATTTTGCCAATTAGTAATTCAATGTCTGATCAAAATACACTATTGTATTAACGTGAATGAATTATTCACACTAATAAATAATTTGCCCAGCTAATTACTTTCTCTACACGTTTTATGTATATAAAGTATAGAAGCATTGTATTCCACCCAAAAATTCGATACCGAGATTTCACCGGAAATGTGATATGTGTCTGTGGACAAACACGAAAAAACGAAAAGTTGGTTAAATACTACACTTGGTATTCAAGTTCAGTATCTTCCAAGGATGCAACACGAGATCTTCAACAGAATCCCCCCACCCCCAACAACCTTTACATGAAACATTTTTCGAAAATTTCTATTTTCTCAAAAATGCGTCTAACGAGGTTAATGAAAATACTGTATATTAAAGCCATTTATATCACAAACAAAATGTAATTCTTGAATTTTCTGGGAACAGCTTCTGAAGACCTGTTCATTCCGGAGGAATTTTACTGAATTTTGCATAACTGGTAAATCATGAGATAGACTAAAACTTACTATACAAGAAATGTAAGTCTCGTATACATGTTTTGTGGAGTTCGCCATTTTTTTTTTTTTTTAGATATTCCTTGTTATTCGTCTCAGTTTTAAAATACTTAAAACTTTTCCATGCAGGATCTACTCAACTCCTGCAACATAAACGATTTCGAACCCATAGCAACCACATTTTAAAACATTTGACTGTCTGTTAAACCTAGTGTATTCCCTTATTTCCCCTCCACTTACAAGGAACCAAGTAATAAGACCGTTTCTGCTAATGTTCATCTTGATTAGAGTAGATAGAAGAATATCATGTTAAACCATGTGTAACAGAGATGTGAATGGAACACATCAGATTTTTTTTTTTTTTTATTTCAAACAACACGCCAGGTGCACGTGTTCTCGCTACGTAACAACAGCACATGACTTAGACAACTTCCCTGAGAGGCCATATAAAGTTGGCAAACACAAGAAGCCGGATTCCCTCCTCAACCTTACGTAAAGCGAAATCACAACAATTTCACTAGTGGATATAAGACAAACAAACACTGTTTGTTTGGACAACATAACATAACCTGTCCACAGAAATTGACGAGAAATAGCAAGCGTTCGTTGTACACAGCTTTGTAATGTTCAATTTAAAACTATTTCAAGACTCCTTAATTTGAAGCATAACAGACACACACGCAATAAAAATAATGTAGGTATAACTTTAATTTTCAAATTCCCCATCATCCCTTTTACTTTCTCTACATGTACTATGTACATAGATGCTGAATAGAGAAGGTATTGTAATGCACCCAAAAATTCCATACCGAGATTTCACCGGAAATACATGTTTCGAGAACTCCTGAATCCAAAAAACGCATTTTTAGAAAAATGCCGTGTGTGTATGTGTGTGTGGCATAACTCAAAAACGAAAAGACCGCTGACTACCAAACTTGATATTTAAGTTTGGTATCTTCCAAGGATGCGACACGAAAATTTTAAATAATATATCCCCACCCCCAACTACCCTTTGCATGGAATTTTTTTTGAAAAGTTTGATTTTCTCAAAAATGGCTCTAACGATTTTTATTAATATATCATATATTAAAGATATTTACCTGACAAATAAAATGCATATCTTGAATTTTCTGGGAATAGCCTCTAAAGACCACTTTATTCTGGATGAATTTTAGAGAATTTTGCATAACTGCTAAACCGTAAGAGATGGACAAAAACTTGCCACACAAAAATGTAGAGCACATTAAAACACACAATTTATGTTAAATACATTTTTTTCGTGGAGTTAATTGTTTTTGAGATATCCCTTATTATTGGTTTCAGCTTTGAAAAACTTATACTGTTCTCATACAGGAATTTGCCAACTCGTTCCATACAAAGGAATTTCAGTCACATAGCAACCAGGTTTTGACTATCACTTTAACCTATGCTTATCCCTTATTTCGCTTCTACTTACAAGGAAGCAAGTAATAGGACTGCTAATTTTTTCTCGATTAGCATGAAGTAAATAGAGCAATAAGCTTTTTAACAATAATTTGTTGCAGAGATGTAGAGAAAGTCAAGTGAATGGAACACGTCAGATTTTTTCAAATTATTTATAATTTATAACTTGTGACCATCTTTTCATCTTGGAACGGGGGGATTTTTCTCAAAATCTTCGCGTCGCATCCCTGGAAGACACTAAACTTAAATACTAATTTTCATATTTTTCCGACTTTTCGTTTTTGAGTTATCACGTTTACACACGGACCATTTCCCCCCCAAAAATTTTTCTTTTGATACAGTGGATCCTAAAAGGCGTATTTGCGTGGAAATCTCTGAATTTTTGGGTGCATTACAATACCTTCTCTATACACTATGTACATAGTACATGTAGAGAAAGTAAAAATTAATGTTAAATAGAAACCTAATGACACACATATATAAACATGTGTTCCATTCACATGACTTTCTCTAAATAGCTGTAACAAATTATTGTTGAAAAGCTTATTCTTCTATCTACTTCATGCTAATGGACATAAACATTCGCAGAAATGCTTTCTTGTAAGTAAAAGGGAAATAATGGGATACACTACGATAAAATAATATTCATATATTTTAAAAGCTGGTTGCCATGAGGATGAAATCCGTTGCTTTGCTTTGCCTGGAGTTGGCAAATTACCGTATGTGAAAAGTTTTAGTATTTTAAAACTGAAACAAAATCAAGTAATGTCTTAGAAATGCACGAAAAAAATGTATGACAAACTGTGTGTTTTAACGAGATCTACATTTTTTGTGTCGTAAGTTTTTGTCTATCTCTTATGGTTTACTAGTTATGCAAAATTCATCCAGAATGAAGTTTTCAGAGGCTGTTCCAGAAAAATCAAGATATGCCCTTTATTTGTTATGTAAATGTCTTTAATACGTGGTATTGTAATCAAAACAGCTAGAGCTATTTTTGAGAAAATCACAATGTTTCCATGTATGCCGGTAGTTTGGGGTGGGAGGGATTTTCCTCAAAATCTTGTGTCGCATCCTTGGATGACACTAACCTTGAATACCAAGTTTGGTATTTTACAGACTCTTCGTTTTTGAGTTATTGTGTTCACACACACACGGACACACATGCACCTTTTTCTTCTTCTGAAAATGAGTTGGTTTTTTGTTTGTTTGTTTTTTTTTTTTTTTTTTTTTTTAAGGAGACCCTAAAACGTCTATTTCAGGTGAAATCTCGGTATCGAACTTTTGGGTGCAATACAATGCCTTCTCTATACACCTCATAGTACGTGTAGGGAAAGTAAAAAGATCACAACTTGTCAAGGCTGCGTGCATAGACCGCTCGCCTCTCACCTAGGAGACCCGGGTTCGCTCCCAAGGGACCACGAGTAACTTGGGGTGGACGAAGTGGCATCTATATGGGCTTTCATTTCCAATTGCTCCAAAGGCATCTTTGCTCACTTTCATACCAGCCATCGTGCTGATATCACCCATCCTGGTTTCTCTCTGTTCTGAATTAACAAAACAGTTGCCGAATATCCTTCTCGTACACAGGACTTACATGTGGCTGTCAAAATGTTACCAACATTTAATCACAGAACGCAAGGTTTGAGAATGAGGACTGTGAAATGCATCATAAGAAACGTAATGATGGAACTGGCTATCAGGAGAGAGAGAGAATTACTTATACAGAAACACTAAAATTTCATGGTGGTTCGAACCTGCGGCTCTTTCGAGGTAGAGCGTCAGCGCCAACGACCACGACTGCTGGGGCCTGCAAGAGGCCGCCTAGGTGAGAGGAAAGAGGTCTAACCTCTCCATCAAGTTGAGAATAACTTGAACAATGTTAGCCCGATGGACTTACTGCAACCCAATTGCAATTATAAATTTAAGCACGCTCTTCCTTTGATATTTCCTTATGCAGATTCATTTGTATTTGAACCTTTGATAAACTTATACAATTAATCAATTGATAGCTGCACTTTTTCTGATACGTTTAAATATAAGTGATTCCAATTTTGAAAAATTAATGTGTTCCATTCATATAATTTTCTCTAAATCTCTAACTAATTGTGTGTAAAAGGTTATTCTTCTGTCATACTAAAATCGAGATAAGCAGAAATGGTCTTATTGCTTTCTTCCTTATAAGTAGAAGGAAAATAAGGGAATGCATTAGGATAAAGCAAAGTCAAATCTTTTACAAGCTGGTAGCTATGTAAAACAATTGAGATTCCGTTCGCCTTGCATGGTCCTGTTTGAGAAAAGTTAAGTAATTTAAAATTAAAACCAACAAAAGAGTATCTCGAAAACGGTCCACTCTACAAGAAAAACTTCTGTGGCATAAATTATGTGTTTTAACAAGATCTACTTTTCTTCAGTAAGTTCTTTATCTCTTACAGTTTAATGGTTATGCAAATTCAGCAAAACTCATCCAGAAAAGAAGTCTTCAGAGGCTATTCACAAAAATTAATAAATACATTTTATTTGTGAAATATGTATTTAATATATGCTACTTTAATAAAAATCACCGAGCCATTTTTGAGAAAAAATTGTCAAAAAATGTTCCATGGAAAAGGCAATTTCTGATGGAAGGATTTTCTTGAAAATCTTCGTGTCGCATCCTTGGAAGATATAAAACATTTCTGGCGAAAACTCAACAACGAATTTTTGGGTGGAATGCCTTACCTTCTCTAACTACTATATACTTTATATGTACATACGGGGTAGAGAAAGTGAAAACGTATCATTGTGTGAAGTATGAGACTGTGTCAGTGAACCAATTATATGAAGTCGGTAAAATTCCACACTTGGTATTCAAGTTCAATATATTCTTAAGTTGGGAAATGAAAATCTTAAAGAATATCCCCCGACCCAAATCACATTATATACGGAACGTTTTCGAAAGTTTTGGTTCTCTCAAAAATGGCTCAGGATTTTGTCTAAAATACATGTTTAAGATATGTTCTTGACAAAATAAAATGCATATCTGAATTTTCTGAGAATAGCCTCTGAAGTCCTCTATTCTGGTACACTTTTACACAACTGATACACCGTAAGGTGTTACTACCAATAAAAAGAAATGATCTCGTCCAAACACACATTTTTTGTGGAGTTAACCATTTCAGAGATATTCTTTGCTATTGGTATAGATTTTCCTATACTAAAACTTTTCTCGAATGGGAAGTTGTTAGTTTTCTTTCTGCAACTAGCTCTTTGAAGATTTGACTATCACTTAACTGTATTAACATAAACACTTAAATCTACAGTTAAATATGTAATAAATGTATTTCTGCAGGTATTTATCTTGATTAACCGTAAGCAGAAAAAAGAATAATCGTTTTAAAGAATGGATAGAAAACTTATGTGAATGTACCAAATGGTATTTTTACTTTCTCTATACATAGTGTATAGAGAAGGGATTGCATTCCACCGAAAAATTCGAGAACCAGATTTCACAGGAAATACACATTTTAGAAAAAGGTGCGCGCACCTGTGTGTGTGTGTGTGTGTGTGTGTGTGTGTGTGTGTGTGTGTGTGTGTGAATACCATAACTCAAAAACGAAAAGTCCATTAAATAACAAACACGGTATATAAGTTTAGTATCTTCCAAGCACGCAAACGAAGGTTTTAAGGAAAATCTCCCGACCCCAAACTAACCTTTACATGGAAAAGATTTCGAAAGTTTTGTTTTTCTCAAAAATGGCTCTAACGATTTTGATTAAAATACCGTATATTCAAGATATTTACATCAAAAGTAAAATGTATATCTTGAATTTTCTGGGAATAACCTCAGAAGACCTCTTCATTCTGGATGAATTTTGCTGGATTTTTCGTAAACTGGTGAACCGTAAGAGAGACAAAAACTTATTACACAAAAAATGTAGATCTCGTTAAAACACACCTAATTTAGTTCATGTATATTTTTTTCGTGCAGATGACCATTATTTTTTTCAGTTTTAAAATACTTAGAACTTTTGACATACGGGAATGTGTCAACTGCTGGCAATGCAAAAAAAACTGATTGCATCCACATGACAAACAGCTTTTTAAGGATGTGAGTATCATTCCCTTATTTCCCTTCTTGTTATAATGCAGCATTTCCGCTATGTATCTCGATTAGCATGACGGAGATACAAGAATAAGCTTTTAAACAATAATTTGTTGCAGAGATATAGAGAAAGCCATGTGAATGTCACACCGTATTCTATTATTCTCTGTATAAAGGGAAAATAAGACTATTTGCTTCAAAGCTCGACACGTCACAACACAAATGTTGTTCTTGCTATTATAGTTCGCTAGTAACCAGCTGTTCCTACTGTGCAAGGATCTGATTACGTCACATGCAACGCGCTACGTGTTCTGGCTAAATAAATGTTTCCTTGAACTTGGCACGTTTTATCGGAGATTGAAATGATGACATTTTCTATTTCCCTGATTTTCCAGAATGTGGTCACCCTCTAAACTCTACGCACTTGTCACAAAAGTTTACTGCTTATCTATATTAGGTTGTACTTACTTACACTCCCCCAAAAATTCGATAAAGAGATTTCCTGTAAATGTTTTAAGGCACCTGAATAAAAGATTTCTGTGCATGCGGAGAGAGAGAGAGATTAAATCAAACCCGAAAAGTCTGCCGTATACCTAGCTTCAAATTTAAGGATAATATTTTCAAGAAAATCCTCACCTCAATTACAACACAGAATATTTTTTTCGAAAATGTTGAATTTCTTAAAATGGCTCTATCAATTTTTATTGAAATACTATATGAGTAAGATATTTTAATAATATACAAAGTGTATATATATAGCATTTTGGGGGAAATAGCATCTGAAGACCTCTTTATTCTGGATGTCCTCCCACATCCACAACCCGTCCTTCTTTCTTAAGGAGTGGCGGAGCTACTCATTTCCGAGATATTCCTTGCTATTGGCTTACTTTTGCACTCTCTCTCTCTCTCTCTCTCTCTCTCTCTCTATATATATATATATATATATATATACATATATATCTCTCTCTTATTTATCTATCTCTCTTATATATATATATATATATATATATATATATATATATATATATATATATATATATATATTCTTGACCATGCAAAGGGAAAGGAATTTTATGTTCTGACTTTTATCACCCAGCTCTTGAAAGATTTGGCTATCACTTTACTCTTGGTATTCCAGTATTTCCCTTCTACCTACAAGTAAGACCTTTTCTGGTAACGTTTATCAGATTAGCGTGGATGTTTGTAAGAGCATTTGTTGAAGAATAGGTAGAGAAAGTCATATGAATAAAATATACTGGACTTTTCACGTCATAGTCTACCCATCAAAATTACCATTATATTTGATGCCTTATTTCCCTCTCGTTTCCATCATCAAATTGTACTAAGGTTACATGCAATGAGTCTAACTGTCGATGGTCGCCCTGATCTTTCGACTTTAAACAAAAAGTTATGCTGTAATTGTGTAACATCTCGACAGTAAATAGTTTATTGGAACACAGTTCTTCCACTGTGGGAGCTCATTCATAATATACATCCTGGGTTTACTCTTAGAAACGTCAAGCTGTGTTGTTCTGGCTACTTTGTTTAACACACATAAATGAAACATTTTTCCCCTAAAATAACTTGAGATCTAGAAGGATTCAGAAACATTCCTTTAGGAAGTGTAAATATGGACTTTGAGATATTGATCCGACCTGGCCCGTTAACGAGCTCGGATGGCCGCGCGTGCTGAGATGTTTAAATTGGGGTATTGTACAAGCCATCTGGAAAGAGCTGTGCCTATATGCCGGGAAGATAATTCGTACCGTGAGCCTCAACCTGAGAGCAAACATCGACAAGTGGCTCCTTCCAAGGTTAAATTACCGCCCTCGCTGAATCTGCTACTAGGTTGTATGCAAAGTGATCAGCCTGGGAGTAAATATCAGCAAATGCCTCCTGCCAAGGTTAACTTACCGCCCGCGTTGACCTTGCTTCTAGGCTGTATGCGCAGGAGATAGGCAAGTTGACCTTCAACTAATGCACCAGGCCTTGGGATGAACATCAGCGAATGAAGCTTGCGGTTAGCTTACCGCCCTCATTGACCCTGCTTCTAGGCTGTATGCGCAGAGGAGATAGGCAAGTTGACCTTCAACTAATCTTGTATCTTATACGTTTGCCTCGTAGAGTTGCTTTGATCCGCGCTGCGATACCTTCCCCTGATTGGCTAATATACACCTTTGAATAGCGAAAATAAAGTCGTGTGGCACCCAAGGATAGGCGATAGACAATATAAACATTGTCATGGGAGGTAGGTCTAAAGCAAAGAATCCTCCCATCTATTCCATGATAACAATGTGCATGCATTTTATATGCATTAATTCTTCTCAAACGCGTATGAAACTGTGCATTTGGTATGTTTCTTATTATTATGATAAAAAATCACGTTAAGTAAGGAACTACTTTCTCTACACGAACTATGTATATAGTGAATAGAGAAGGTATTGTAATCCACCCAAAAATTCCATACCGAGATTTCACCAAAATATAGTTTTGAGATCCCCTAAATAAAAAAAATTAGAAAAAATCTTGTGTTCCATTCATATGACTTTGTCAACATCTCTGCTACAAATTATTGTTTAAAAGCTTATGCTTCTATTTACTTCATACTAATCGAGAAAAAATTAGCAGAAATAATCTTATCACTTGCTTCCTCGTAAGTAGAAGCGAAATAAGGGAGTAGCATAGGTTAAAGTGATAGTCAAAAGCTGGTTGCTAAGTGACTGAAGTTCCTTTGTTTGTATGTATGGACAGGAGTTGGCAAATTCCTGTATGAGAAAAGTGTAAGTTTTTCAAAGCTGAAACCAATAACAAGGAATATCTCAAAAAACGAACCACTCCACGAAAAAACTGTATACAATTGTGTGTTTTAACATGCTTTACATTTTTTGTGTGGTAAGTTTTTATCCATGTTTTACGGTTTATCAGTTATGCAAAATTCCGAAAAATTCATCCAGAATAAAATAATCTTCCGAGGCTATTCCCAGAAGATCCAAGATATACATTTTATTTGTGAGGTAAATATCTTTAATATACGATATTTTAATCAAAACTGTTAGAGCCATTTTTGTGAAATTCAAAAATTTCGAAAAAAGTTCCATGTAAAGGGTAGTTCAGGCGAGGAGTTTTTTTTTTTTTTTTTTTTGAAATCTTCGCGTCACATCCTTGGAAGATACCAAACCTAAATACCAAGTTTGGTTTTTAACGGACTTTCGTTTTTGAGTTACGCTGCCCAGACACACGCGGACATTTTTCTAAAAATGCTATTTTTGGATTCAGGGCTTCTCAAAACATGTATTTCTGGTGAAATCTCGGTATGGAATTTAAGGTGCATTACAATAGCTTCTCTATACACCATGTACATAGTACGTATAAAGTAAAAAGTCCGCGCGCGCGCGCGCGCGTGTGTGTGTGTGTGTAGCCTAGCTCAAAAAGGAAACATCTAGTAAGGGCAATTTTGGTAATGTTTATCTCGATTAACATGAAGTGGATAAAAGAATAATCTTTTATACGAATTAATTGTATATGGAACAGCTAGAGAAAGTTATGACTGGAACACATCTGATTTTTATCATTTATGCATTCCCATTTTTCCCTTCACTTCAGAGTGCTAAAAGCAAGACAGACTCGCTCTAAACGAAATGCATTGCACGAGACTGGGTAGCAAGCTTGGTAATAGTAACAGCGAGCACAGTCTTCATTATCAAATGTGCTGCAGCAAACAACAGACGAAACTACATATTTTGTTACGGAAGTAACACTGCTGCATTTTTACTTTCTCTACACGTACTATGTACATAGTGTATAGAGAAGGTGTTGTATTGCACACATAAATTCCATACCGAGATTTCACCGGAAACATATGTTTTGGAATCCCCTGAATATAATTTTGTTTAGAAAAAGATCTGTGGGCAGCATAGCTCAAAAACGATGCAGTTCACCTTAAAACACACAGTTTGTCATAGACATTTTTTCCCTGGAATTACGGTTTTCGAGATATTCCTTGTTATTGGTTTCAGACTTGACACACCTAAAACGTTTCTCATACAGAGCTTACCAACTTTTGGCCACGCAAAGAAACGGATTTATATCCCATAGCAACCACATTTTAAAACAATTGACTGTCGGTTTAGCTAGTGTATTTCCTTATTTCCCTTCTACATAAAAGGAACTAAGTAATAAGAACTGTTTCTGCTAGTGTTTGGAACACACCAGATTTTTAGCCTGGTATGTTTAGGTCGGAAGTCTCGACTATGCACACGCAACCTCACACAAAATCACAAACCGCTCATCTTTAGTGATGAGATAACAGAGGAGCTTTAAGCAGCTTTCTATCACACCATTTTTTTTTTTAACTGTTTGCAACTGATCGTTATCGGAAACGCCAAACACAATCGCGATGCGTGATAATTAATTTGGAAAGAGACTGCTAAGGGGTCCGAGGTCGGTGCCGCGATGTGAATTATTCCGGTGCGCGCCAGTCGTCTGTTCTGCGAGGTCATCACATGACGTCATCGGTAGCTATAGCAACCCAGCTAGCATCCAGCCGCGCGACCCCATTACGTTTTTCTTCTTGGTCACTGCGCGGTCAGCTTCGTGTAAAACTCCACTTTTACCTTCTTCCTTAATAACAAAGTCAATGCCATCATTCCGATGCCACGTGATCAATGGAGTTACATGCTAATGGAATATTCAAGTTTATCAACATCTTTGGTCAAAGGTAAATCTATGAACCACATTTATTCATTTTACTTTCTCTAACCCGCATGTACAAGTACATTGTGGATAGAGAAGGTATTGCATTCCACCCAAATATTCGATATCGAAAGGTCCGCGCGCGCGTGTGAATAAGATAACTCAAAAACGAATAGTCGGTATAACACCAAATTTGGTATTTAAGTTTAGTATCTTCCAGGCATGCGACAAGAATCCCCCCCCCAAACTACCCTTTACGTGGAAAATGTTCGAAAAAGTTTCTTTTCTCAAAAGCTGCTCTAATGATTTTGATTAAAATGCGTATATTAAAGATACTCACATGGCAAATAAAATGTATATCTTGAATTTTCTGGGAATAGCCTCTGAAGACCTCTTCATTCGGGAAGAAATTTGCTGAATTTTGTGTTAACTAGAAGACCGTAAAAGAAACGTACTACACAAAAAATCTAATGTGTTAACACTCACATGACTTTCTCTAGCTGCTCTACAAAACTCCTACAAAAGATTTTTCTTCTTTGTACACAATGCTAATTGAGATAAATGTTAGCAGAATGTTATTACTTAGTTCCTAATAAGTAGAAGGGAATAAGGGAATGCACTATGCTCAAGTGATTGTCAAATGTTTTAAAAGCTATCGTTATGTGACTGTCATTGCAAATCACTTCTTTGCTTGGCCAGGAGTAGAACAAAAGAAAAACAGACACTTCCTGAGTGAGAAAAGTTTAAATACTTCACAATTGAAACCAATAACAAGGAATATCTCGAAAACGGTTACCTCCACAAGAAAAACGTAAAGGAAAAAAATTGTGTGTTTTGTCATGTGGTACATTTTTGACAGCAGAGATCAAAACGGGAAGACATCTTTTTTGTGTTTGTCATTTGTTTACTCCTGGGAAGCAATGAGATCTAATCTAAATTGTTTCACAGAGCGACCGGCTTTTAAAGGACTTGACTATCGCTTTAGCCTATACCCCGTCTGCTACAAGGAAGCAAGAAATACGAGTAATTCTGCTTCTGTTTATCTTGATTAGCATTATGCAGATAAATATTAATCTATAAAACAGTTGTAACACGTGTGTCATACACTATTACTTTCTCTACGCGTACTATGTACATAGGTATCTATAGAGAACGTCTAGTATTGCACCCAAAAATTCCGATACCAAGATCTCACCGGAAATACATGTTTTGGGACCTCCTGAATCCAAAAACGGGATTTTTAGAAAAATGTTCTTGTGTATGTCTCTGTCTGTCTGTGTGTCAGTCAGTGTGTGTCTGTGGGCAGCATAGCGCAAAAACAAAAGGTCCGATAGTCGAGTAACTTAAGCTCCACGGACCCCGAGATCATTTGAGCATCCTTTAATCAGTTTCTTCATCGTCCGATGACTAACTAGATTAGAGGACGTTAAGCTAAAAAGTCCGATAAATGTCAAACTTGGTATTTAAGTTTAGTATCTTCTAGGATGCGACACGAAGATTTTCAAGAAAATCCTCCTACCCCAACTACGCTCTACAGGGAAAACTTACACATTTTGATTTTCTCAAAAATGCTCTAAAGGTTTTGATTAAAATATCGTATATTAAAGATATTTACACACAAATAAAATGTATATCTTAAATTTTCTGAGAATAGCCTCTGAAGACATGTTTATTCTGGGTGAATTTTGCGGAATTTTCCATAACAAGTAAACCATAAGAGATAGACAAAAAACTTCTTAATAGAAAATGTAGAGCACGTTAAAACACACAATTTACGTTGTACAATTTGACCGTTTGGAGTTGACCGTTTCTGAGATACTCCTTGTTATTGGTTTCAGCTATAAAATACTTACACTTTTCTCATACGGGAATTTGTCAACTCCTGTCCATACATACCAAGCAACTTCAGTCACATTACAACCACTCTCACTTTAACCTCTGGTACTCCCTTATTTCCCTTCCGCTTACATGAAAGAAAGTAATAAGACTATTTCTGCAATTTTTTTCTTTACTAGCATGAAAAAAATAAAAGAATAAGCTTTTAACAATAATTTGTTACATAGATGTAGAGAAAGACATGTGAATGTATTACATCAGATTTTTTTTTTACAAATCTCAATATTTATAGATATAATTAAAAATCTGATGTGTTACACTCACATGACTTCCTCTAGCCGTTCTACAAACTTCTTACATGAGATTATTCTTCTTTCTGCACCTTGTTAATCGAGGTATTCAGCACAATGTTATCATTACTTAGTTCCTTATAAGTAGGAAGAAAATAATGGAATACACTAGGCTAAATCGATAGACAAATGTTTTAAAAGCTGTCGTTATGCGATTGTCATTACAAATGGCTTCTTTTCTTGGCCAGGAGTAGAACAAAAGTAAAACGGACACTCCCGTCTGAGAAAAGTATAAGTACTTCACAACTGAAACTAATAACAATGAATACCTCGAAAACGGTAAAATGTATATGACGTAAATTGTGTATTTTAACAAGGCCAACATTTTTTGTATAGTAAGTTTTTTTCTATCTCTTACGGTTTATTAGTTATGCCAAATTAAGCAAAATCCATCCAGAATAAACAGGTTTTTAGAAGCTATTCCCAGAAAATTCAAGATATACATTTTATTTGTCAGGTAAATATCTTTAATATACGATATTTTCATCAAAATCGTTAGAGCCATTTTTAAGAAAACCAAAATTTTCGAAAAAAGTTCCATGTAAAGGGTAGTTTGGGGTGGGGGGATTTTTCTCAAAACCTTCGTGTCGCATCCCTGGAAGATACTGAACTTAAATACCAAGTTTGGTATTTTAGCTACTTTTCGTTTTTGAGTTATCGTGGTCACAGACACACGGACACACACACACACGGACCTTTTTCTGGAAATGCTTTTTTTTGGATTCAGGGGGTCCTAAAACATGTATTTCCGGTGAAATCTCGACATCGAATTTTTGGGTGGAATGCAATACTTCTCTATCCCTATGAACATTGTACGTACGGGACGAGAAGAAATAAAAAAAATCTGATGTGTACCATTCACATGACTTTCTCCATATCCCTGCAACAAGTAATTCTTAAAAAGCGTATACTTCTATTTACTTTATGCTAATCATAAAAAAATTAGCAGAAATAGTCTTATTACTCGCATCCTTGTAAGTAGAAGCGAAATAAGGGACAACCGTAGGTTAAAGTGATAGTCAAAAGCTCGTTGCTATGTCAATGAAGTTCCTTTGTTTATATGGATAGGAGTTGTCAAGTTCCAGTATGAGAAAAGTATGCGTTTTTCATAGCAGAAACCAAAAATAAGGAATGTCACAAAAACGACGAACTCCACGAAAAAAATGTATGTAACATAAATTGTGTATAAAATAAGAACTGAAGCTTTCCTGGCGACGTGTTAATTCAAAATCTTCTCGGTGAACTGAAGACGAGGAAGATGCACTTCTTCGAAACGTTGGTGTTAAGCCAAGTTTTTACCTGGCTAGAAGCCCGAGAAGATTTTGAAATAAATTGTGTGTTTTAATGTGCTCTACATTTTTTGTGTAGTAAGTTTTTGTCCATCTCTTACGTTTAGCAGTTATTCAAAATTTAGTAAAATTCATCCAGAATAAACTACTCTTTAGAGGCTATTCCCAGAAAATTCAAGATATACATTTCATTTGTCAGGTAAATATGTTTAATATACGAAATTTTAATCAAAATCGTTAGAGCCATTTTTGAGAAAATCAAAATTTTCGAAAAAAGTTCCATGTAAAGGGTAGTTGGGGGTGGGGGGATTTTTCTCAAAATCTTCGTGTCGCATCCCTGAAAGATACTAAACTTAAATACCAAGTTTGGTATTTTACCGAATTTTTGTTTTTGAGTTATCGTGTTCACAGACACACGGACACACACACACACATACACACACGGACCTTTTTTGTGAAAATGCTTTTTTTTGGATATTGGGGACCCTAAAACATATTTCCGGTGAAATCTCGGTATCGAATTTTTGATGGAGTGCAATACTTTCTCTATACACTATGTACATAGTGCGTATGGAGAAAGTAATAAATTGTTTTACCCATTTCACAGAGTTCATATTTAATGGTCTGCGATATTCAGTTGTTGCCTTGCTTAGCATCAGTGCTGACATGATGGCTTACTCGTACACAGCGAAACCATTTCTATATAACGGAGGCAGTGTAATTTTGCTCTCTCCGCTGCTTGCATAATTTCGTCTGGTTCAGCAGATTCCATGTTGATGACATTCAAATCATCTCCCATTTTATGGATCGATATGACCTTTCTGAACGAGGCTGTGGTTGGCTACATTTAAGTGTTATAATCTTAGAACTCTGAGTGAGAGTTTTCTACTTTTAACATTACTGACATCTGGTATAAGACCTGCTTTTAGAATCAAGGGTCTAACAAAGTTGTTTAGGAGCCATAGTATACAGCTGATGTGTTCCATTCACATGATTTTCTCCATAAACTATTGTTACAAAAGATTATCTCTTTATGTAAATTATGGTAATTGAGAAACTTCGCAGATACGGTTATATTGGTTCCCTGTAAATAGAAGAAATATAAGGTAATACGAGAGCCGTTTCTTTTTATCAACCTCCGATAGGCTATAAATCAAAGACAAGTTCATAGAAAACAATGATTTTATTACTAAAACTTTTGTACACTTACGGTTACTTTTCAACATAAGCACCGAAAAGATTACGTCATTTACCGTTCCTGTGCACAAAATTTGCATTACCCGCTTCAAAAAATGTTGCCGCCAATGATTTCAAATGAGCATTGACGTTGTTTGGAAGATCTTCGTACTTTACGACGTTTGCGGAGAGCCATTCAAAACAAACGAAGAGGAATGCTGACTTGAGGAATTGTGTTGATCCATGACAATTCTCGTCCACACACTGCTGGCACAACCCATCGGCTCCTTGAACAATTTCAATGGCACATTTTCGATCATCTGCCGTACAGTCCTGATCTGGCACCCAGCGACTTTCACCTTTCCCTGAACTGGCTAGGAGGACAGCACTTTCAAACCAACCAAGATCTTGAAAACAACGTCAATACTCATTTGAAATCATTGGCGGCAACATTCTTTGAAGCGGGTATTGCAAAGCTTGTGCACAGGTTCGATAAATGTCTCAATCTTTTCGGTGATTATGTTGAAAAGTAACCACAAGTGTACAAAACTTTTAGTAATAAAATAATTGTTTTCTGTGAACTTGTATTTTATTTATAGCCTATCGGAGGTAAAAAAAACTGTCATTGTACTTACCACGTTTCCCTAGTTTCACGTGTCAAATTCGATACGAACTGAGGTCATTCTGAAAACGCAATCCTCGATACTAAATTGATTCATCTTTTAATGTAGGTCAACTTGGAGTTGCGTGCACGAATCTGTTAAACGTATATTTGTTATCTGTGTATTATAAGCAGGTTTTGAAGTAAGCTATTGAAAACATAAAAGTGGTTCCGTTGTCAAGCATTAGATTACGACTATAGTGTGCAACGTAGTCTAGCGTATTCAAAACCATTTGAAAACAGAGATGTTCCCATGCAACATATTTTGATACCATCTCACTTCCTAAAAGGATCGGATGCAGTTTTCAATAAGGCAAGTGTGTTCATCTAGATTTCAATTCAACGTGAGTAACCAGGCTAATGCGATGGACAAATCTTTATGTGAAACAATTGCAATTCGGCCAGGAGTCAAAACAAGAGAGAGATGGCCTTCGTTTGAGAAACTTAAGTACATTAAAACTGAAACCAATAACAAGGAATATACCAGAAATGCATATGACATTAACTGTGTGTTTTAACGAGACCTACATTTTTGTGTAGCTTCCATTCTTTTCATTTCTCTTTTTTATTCCTAATCACACAAACAGAACCGAATTTCAAAACATCACATAGTCACCAGGGTTTAACATTCCATTATCGCGTTAGTATAGTGTATTCTCTTATTTTCCCTCTATTTACAAGTAATCATACCATTTTTATTAATATTTATATTGGTTAGTACGAAGTAAATTGAGGAATATTCTTTTGTATGCATAAGAGTTAGAGAAAGCTATGTGAATGGAACAAACGTCAGATTTTATGTCATATTTTGTAACTAACATTTTATAGTTCAAAATGGAAATGGAGTTTTATTTGTGAACGGTGTTTACTGCTGTGGTTCTCAGCGTTCCATTCTATGTTGGGCGTGAAAGACCGCTTAATTTTGCTCAGAGAACTCTTTTATCAGGCTTAAGGTTCTTTTACGAACCGTAAATCTACGACACGTGACCAACGGCTTTATTTCCCTTCCGAAGGAAGCCATCTTTCGCCGGGTTTGAATCCGCGACCTTTGGCTATATGAAGTTCGCATGGTAACCATTACACCACGGAGGACATTTTATAGCTCATTTTTCAATAATTTTATGTCGAACTTTTAAAATTCAAGGTCATTATACATTTCAATTTTTCAGTAATTTTTAGATCATCAACGTCCGAGCGTTAATAATAAGATGGAGGGGAAAACAAAAAGGCTCTATCTACACTGACACCACAGTATTTTAAGTATATCGCCCTATACGATACAACAGGGCGTCACATTGCCAAAAAGATCTCCTCAATCAGTGTGAGCAGTAGCACAGTCCTGCTGAAACAATATTTGCTGGCATTCCATGCCCGTTTATTGTTAGAAAGAAATCTGATGTGTGACACTCATATAGCTTTCTCTAGCCGCTCTACAAACTTCTCACAAAAGATTATTCTTCTTTTTACACAATGCTAAACGAGATAAACATTAGCAGTGATCTTATTACTTAGTTCCTTATACGTAAAAGGAAACTAAACAAATGCACTATGCTAAATCGAGTCAAATGCTTTAAAAGCTGTAGTTATGCGATTGTCATTGCAAATCGCTTCTTTGCTTGACCAGAAGTAGAACAAAAGAAAAACGGACACTTCCTGTCTAGAAAAGTATAGGAACTTACAATTGAAACGAATAACAAGAAATATCTCGGAAATGGTTCCTCCATAACAAAAACGTGAAGGACATAAATTGCGTGTTTTGACGAGATATACATGTTTTGTGCGGTAAGGCTTTGTCTATCTTTTACGATTTAGCAGTTAAGCAAAATTCGGAAAAATTGATCCAGAATAAAGGTCTTCGGAGGTTATAAGGGTTTAAGATGATGAGAGAAAACAATAATGACCTACCGCTTAAATATTCAAACCAATAACAAATATCTGGGAAATGATTGACGTCACAAAAATGATATAAAGTGGGTTTTAACATATTATTTTGCATGGTAAGAGTTTGCCCATGTCTTACGGTTTATCAATTATACAAAGTAATTCAAAATGAAGAGGAACTTCAGAGGCTATAGCCAGAAAATTTAAGATATATTTTTATTTATTGAGAAAATTTCTTAAAAATATGTGTTTCAACATAAATGTTAAAAACCATTGCTAAGCTTATTAAAGCGAAATATTTTTCCATAAAAATGCCAAGTGTGGCGTTAATTTACTTTTCCTTTTCGTTTCTGAGTTATAGTGTTAACACAGACACCCACAGATATATATATAATATGCCTTTTTAATTCCAATTGTCTCTAGAGGCTTATATACGGCGAAATCTCAGTATCAATGGAATATAGTATTTCCTTAGAGAAATTAAGTACTCTGGGCATGTTCATAGCACTCACCTGATGGGGTGAGAAAGGCTGGCCGGGCAGAGGTCGTCCCGCAGGTCCTGGACCTGGACCTGGAGGTGTGGGATACCTTTGAGGATACGGAGGATATTGGTGCTGTTGAGGTTGCTGTTGTGGCTGTGGTTGCTGTTGGGAAGGAGGACCCTGGGTCCCGGACTGTTGGGAACTTCCCGTTTGTTGTCCCTGCCCCTGTTGCTGTGTTCCCGGCTGTTGCTGTTGTTGAGGGAAACCCCCGGCTAGGTAAGGCGGCTGACTTCCTCTCGGAACACCGCCCTGCTGAAACAACAAAAAAGGTGTATTGTCACACTGATGTCCAAATCATGTTACAGGGACACCATCAAATAGTCATTTATAGTTTTCTTCAAAACATGATGAGCTTCAAATGGGACCGCTCCCTTCAGCCACTAAGCAATAACCTTTAGCAAACAGAAAACGAGACTGTACTAGGAGTGAGAGGCAACGTAGTAAAATCTGTTTCCTGGATACTCGAAATACAATGCCTTCTCTAACTACTATGCACATTGTATCTACATGTTACAGAAAGTAGAATTCATATTTGTACATATAAACACCTCCTCGCATAGTTATGAATCAACATATGACAAGTTTCATCTAATACACAATGTCTGTATTATTTTACTGTCAAGAATTTTTTTTCACCAAAAAGCTCAATAGCTCGAATTTTTCGGTGAAGTGCAATACATTCTCTACCTACGTACCGTATGCCATGTAAAGAAAGTAAAAATAGTCGTTCAAATCTAACCAGGGCTAAAGTTTTATTCATTTACATTTTTCCCTGGTTTCCTTCGGTCCATTATGCTGCTTAAATATAGACCTGGTACATTTACTTACCAAAATTTGCTTTCTTAATTTATATTTCATTTCATGTATGTGTTTACCGACCGTGGACACGCATGCAGTAAAAATCGTCCTTAAAAAACGTTACAAAGTTAATGCCCAGTTTCAACACGTGGCCTTTACAGTGGTAACGTCTTTGGCACGCATTTGGGAGTTCGTAGGTTCAAATTCCACCGGCCGAACAATCTGGTTGGGAGTTTTTCGTGGTTTCCTCAGTCGTCAAGGTAAATACAGGATTGCACATTTGATACCACGACCAAAATCCCACCTTCAGTCTAAAACAATAGCAAATCTGAAAATATAAGGTAATTGTGATTACTTGTCATTTATCCTCAAATAGTGCAAAAAGTTGACTGGACTCTGCCAGTCGAGGAGATGAACAGCATCCGCTTGTGGCGCTAAGCGAAGGTCTCATGGAACGGGGGCTACTGTTCACCACATACCGTAAACGAGATACCTTATTCAACAATTCCGTCGCGATCAACGAGTTGTTAAAGCGACGTAAAATAAAATAGAATATTTAAAATGTGGCTTTTAATCAAATGGTTGCAGTTTTTCAGAAAATAATAGTAAATGTCTACATATTAAAAGTAATAATGTACTAAGAAGCATAATCATGTGTAAAATTTCAAAGACATCATTGCCTTTAATTCTAAAAAGATATCTGCTTGTTTGACTACCCATTATTATTATAACATTTAGGCGCATACGAAGCAAGCAGGTGAAAAGAAGCCTTATTTTACTTTCTAGATCTACCTACCTATAAGTAGAAGAAGAACTGTTCCGCCCAAAAGGTCGATGTCAAGATTTTTCCTAATATAGGAATTTCCAAAATATTCCTTGTTATTTCAAATTTCAAAGTCACACTCGTACACCAGTTTAACATGAGTGCTGCCTAAGACGAAAACATGTTTTGACTAAAACTCTCCAACCATGTGGTCTGTACAAGTGTTTTAGATACGCTATATAACACGGGAAAAAGAATGTATGCTCAGCATTATCTTCAAGAATTCTCCCCCCCCCCCCAAAAAAAAACACAAAAAAATGTTACATTCACATAACTATCTCTACATCTCTGTAACAAATTATTGGTAATAAGCTTATTCTATCTACTTCATGCTAATCGAGATAAACACTAGCAGAAATTATCTTATTACTTGCTTCCTTAAAAGTAGAAGGGAAATAAGGGAATACACTAGGCTAAACCAACAGTCACACGTTTTAAAATGTGGTTGCTCTGGGATTGAAATGCGTTTCTTTGCGTGGCTAGGATTTGATAAGTTCCTGTATGAGAAAAGTATTTTAATACAAACTAATAACAAGGAACACCTCCAAAAAGGTCGACTCCACGAAAAAAATGCATAGGATATACGTGTGTGTGTTATAACGAGATCTACATTTTTGTGTAGTAAGTTTCTGTCTATCTCTTACGATTTACCAGTTATGCAAAATTCAGTAAAATTCATTCTGAATGAACAGATCTTCAGAATATTTTCCCAGAAAATTCAAGATATACATTTTATTTGTGATGAAAATGGCTTTAATATACGGTATTTTAATCAAAATCGTTAAGAGCCATTTTTGAGAAAGTCAAATGTTTCGTGCAAAGGGTAGTTGGGATTGGAGGACTTTTCTTGAAAATCTTCCTGTTGCATCCTTGGGATATACTGTACTTCAATTTAACTGACGTTTAATTTTTGAGCTATGCTGTCCAAAGGCACACGCACACACAAGGACTTTTTTTCAAAAAAGTCTGATGTGTTCCATTCACATGACTTTCTCTACATCTCAGCAACAAATCATTGTTAAAAAGCTTATGTTTCTATTTACTTCATGCTAATCGAAAAAAAAAATAATAGAAATATTCTTATTACTTCCCTCCTTGTAAGTAGAAGCGAAATAAGGGAGTACCATAGGTTAAAGTGATAGTCAAAAGCTGGTTGCTATGTGACAAGTTCCTCTGTATGGACAGGGGTTGACAAATTCCTTTATGAGAAAAGTATACGTTTTTTAAAACTAAAACCAAAAACAAAGAATATCTCAAAAACGACCAGCTCCACGAAAAAATGTATATAAACATAAATGGTGTGTTTTAACGTGTCCTACATTTTTGTGTGTTAAGTTTTGTCCATCTCTTACGGTTTAGCAGTTATGCTAAATTCCGTAAAATTCATCCAGAATAAAGAAGTCTTCAGAGGTTATTCCCAAAAAATTCAAGATATACATTTTATATGTCAGGTAGATATGTTTAATATACGATATTTTAATCAAAATCGTTTGAGCCATTTTTGAGAAAATAAAAATTTTCGAAAGTTAAAAGGAAAGGGTAGTTGGGGGCGGGAAATTTTTCTCAAAATCTTCGTGTCGCATCCCTGGAAGATACTAAACTTAAATACCAAGTTTGGTGTTACACTGACTTTCCGTTTTTGAGTTATCGTGTTCAGACACACCGACACACACGGACCTTTTTCTGAAAATGCTTTCCTTTTGTATACAGGGGAACCTAAAACATGTATTTCCGGTGAAATCTCGGTATGGAATTTTTGGGTGTAATACAATACCCTCTCAGTACGTGTCGAGAAAGTAAAAACACGCCAAGGTGGGAAGCACATTTGTAAGACGGCCTGTACATTTTACGAATTAAGTGTCACACTTTGTCACGTCACGGACTCTCCTCGACTACAAACAGTTCATTCACATTTTTATCTGTATAATAGTAAGCTGAGGTGGGATGTCAAGGGAGGGAAAAGACCTTGAAAATTACGTCATCTAATCCGTATTCCTTCCCCTCATTCCATCGAGTTCGACCCAGTTATAACACCTCTCCCTTTTCTCCTTCAGGCAGTCGTTCTGCAGGTCGCAGGTTTGAGCTCCGCTAAGGGCAATATGATACGTTCCCACGCCGTTCTAACGTTACTTCCTGCACATCAAAGGGCAACTCTGAACTTCCTCGCATATTCGGTCTTCAGCGCGAGCTAATGTTCAAATATTGCATTCCGAAAGTATTTCCGATAAACATTTTAGAATAGACTGGAAGTTGCTTTAGCCTAACATCCTAACAATTGTCAATTTGCCCGCCTGGGTAGTGTGGTGGTAGCGTGTCTGCCTCACATTCAAAAGATCGCGAGTTCGAATCTCGCTTAGGGCGAGTTACTCGGATAAGGTTTTTTTCGGGGTTTTCCCTTATTCTGGGAAGTCAAATGTCGAGTACTTTTAAGCTCCATGGACCCCAAAATCATTTGAACATCATTTCACCAATTTCAATCATCGTCCGATATGACCAACCAGGTTAAAGGACGTTAAAAAAAATGTTTCGTTCACACTTGCCGTGTTGTAGGAAAGCTAGCAAAAGTCTGTCGGGATGCGGTTACTCTAACCATTGAGCTACCATGACAAACAAGCCGACACATTAAACAGTCCAAATGACAATGCTATTCAAATGGAGGTGTGCAAGACGGAATCTGGTTTTCACCTGTTAGCCCTATTGATCTTTCATACCTATTCTTTCAATGAAACAACAAGGTTGCGCACGCTACAGTTTGTTGCCGAAATGCTGAACTGTGAAAACGCCATTTCGTCTGTGTTAAAGAGACCTGTGTAATAGACGGCTCATCTTGATCACCGGAATAAATGTATAATCGCAAAATTATGGAAATACCAGCTGAAATGAACATTAATTGTAAACGCAATTAAATACAATCTAAGGCTATGCATTTCATGAACATTGTTTGTTTTGAATTTAAATAAACATGAGAATAATCTGTTGTAGGATAGGGCACCTAGTTGCACCATTACATAACTACATTTTATTTAATGGAATTTTACCTTTTCTACTTAGTACACAGTACCTAGGTAGAGAGGGTATTGCATGACACCCAAAATTTCGAAACCGTGATTACACTGGAACTGAAGTTTTGTGGTCTCCTGTATTTAAAAAAAATGGACCCTCCTCTCTCCCCCAGTGTGTGTGTGTGTGTGTGTGTGTGTGTGTGTGTGTGTGTGTGTGTGTGTGTGTGTGTGTGAACAGATTACTCAAAAACGAAAAGTCGATTAAATACCAATCTTGATTTTAAGTTCAGCATCTTCCCTGGATGCGACCGAAGAATTTCAGGAAGTATATTAAAGTTATTTACATGACATATCAAAAGTTTTATCTTGAATTTACTGGTTAATAGCCTCGGAAGTCCTCTTAATTCTGAATGACTTTTGTACATTACAGATGACTTCAGGGAAAAGCTTCAAAGCTTTAATTAATGACTTTATATAACCGGTAAACCGTGAGATGGACAAAGTCACTACACAAAAAGGGTAGAGCACGTAAGACCCACGCTTTGTTACATACGATTTTTTTTTTTTTTTTAAATACTTTTCTCATACGGGAACTATCAACTACTGGAAGAGAAGGAATTTCAGTTACATAGCAACCACATTTTAAAAAACCTGATGTGTTCCATTAACATGACTTTCTCTACATCTCTGCAATAAATTATTGTTGAAAAGCTTAAGCTTCTATTTATTTTATGCTGATTGGCCAAAAATAAGCAAAATAGTCTTATTACTTGCTTACTTGTAAGTAGAAGACAAATAAGGGAGTACCATAGGTTAAAGTGATAGTCAAAAGCTGGTTGCTATGTCACTTAAGTTCCTTGTTTGTATGGAAAGCAGTTGACAAATTCCTATATGAGTAAAGTATAAGCTTTCAAAACTGAATCCAAAAACAAGGAATATCTCAAAAACGATCAACTCCACGAAAAAAAATGCATACAACACAAATTGTGTCTTTTAACGTGCTCTATATTTTTTGTGTGATAAATTTTTTGATCATCTCTTACGGTTCAACAGTTATGCAAAATTCGCTAAAATTCATCCAGAATAAAGTAGTCTTCAGAGGCTATTCCCAGAAAATTCAAAATATACATTTTGTTTGTCAGGTTAATGTACGGTATTTTAATCAAAATCGTTAGAGCAACTTTTGAGAAATTCAAAATTTTCGAAAAAAAGTTCTACGTAAAGAGCAGTTTGGGGTGGGGGATGTTTCTCGAAATCTTCGTGTCGCATCCCTGGAAGATACTAAACTTAAATATCAAGTTTGGTATTTTACCGACTTTCCGTTTTTGAGTTATCCTTTTCAAGACATACGGACACATACACACACGGACCTTTTTCTGAAAATACATTTTTTGGATACAGGGGATTCTAAAACATATATTTCCGGTGAAATCTCGGTATCGAATTTTTTGGTGGAATGCAATACCTTCTTTGTACACTATGTGCATACTACGTGTAGAGAAAGTAAAAATAAGTTTTGTTACAGAGTTGTAGAGAAAGCCATGCCAATGGAAAAACATCAGATTTTTACTTTCTATATACATACTATGTACATAGTGTATAGAGAAGGTATTGCGCTCCACCCAAAAATTAGATACCGAAATTTCACCGGAAATATATGTTTTAGGGTCCCTTGTATAAAAAGAAAAAAAAAAAGAAAAAAAAAAACATTTTCAGAAAAAGTTCCCGAGTGTGTGTGTGTCGGTCCGCGTGTCAGTGAACATGATAACTCAAAAACGTAAAGTCGGTAATGTACCAAATGTGGTATTAGTTTAGTGTCTTCCAGGGATGCGACACAAAGATTTTGGGAAAAATCCCCCCACCCCTAACTACTCCTTACATGGAACTTTTTTCTAAAATTTAGATTTTCTCAAAAATGGCTCTAACAATTTTGATTAAAATTTCGTATATTAAAGATATTTACCTGACAAATAAAATGTACATCTTTAATTATCTGGGAAGAGCCTCTGAAAACTACTTTTTCTGGATGAATTTTACGGAATTTTGCATAACTGCTAAACCTTAAAAGATGGATAAAAACTTGTTGCACAAAATATGTAGATGACGTTAAAACACATAATTTGTGTAATATACATTTTGTTCGTGGAGTTGATTGTTTTTGAGTTATTCCTTGTTTTTGATTTCACGCTTAAAAAAACATACTTTTCTCATGCAGGAATTTGTCTACAATGGAACTTCAGTCACATAGAAACCAGCTTTTGACTATCACTTTAACCTATGGTACTCCCTTATTTCACTTCTACTTACAAAGAAGCAAGTAATAAAACTATTTCTTCTAATGTTTTCTCGATTAGCATTCAGTAAATGTAAGCATAAGCTTTTTAACAAAAAGTTGTTGGAGAGGTGTAGAGAAAGTCATGGAAACAATCAGATTTTTCCTTTTTGAGTTATGCTTTGCGTGCTGTTTGGGCAGGGGGTTTTAGGGCTCCTCAAAATGTAAATTCTAGAAATATCACATAAAAGTTTTGTGCAGAATACAAATATTTCCCTACTTACTATTACGTAATAGAGAAAATAAAGTAAACATTTCGTAAAACAGCGGTTAATCAAATCTGTATTGTTGTATATCCACATAAAACAGCTGAGCAGGAAGAAGCAGAAAGTGCACATTTTAACAAAACAAAGACAGATCCACGTGCGAGATGATTCATAGGCGCTGACTGATGAATATTAATAGCAGTTTTCGCTTTTAAGAAAACAGGTTTAGCAAACAATTCCCCCTCCCCCATCTGAATGTCTGTCTCGGTCTCAATGAAAAGGTTACGGTTATTAGCGTAGGTCATGCGTGTTTACATTCTGTTGCTTGCATAATCACAATACAACTGACGTACTTTTGTTTCCAATCGGTCGGATAAGGAGCCTCTACCAGTTATACAAAGGTCGTACAGAATGCACAAGTTAATCGCAGAAAATTAAGAAAATGCATTTTAAATGTTCGGATGCGGAGGATTTTCCTAAAAATCTTCGTGTCGCACCCTGATGATACTGTATTGAACCGACTTTTCATCGCAGAGTTATACTGTTCTGATATTACATACGCGAGCGCGAATCTTTCAGCGGGGCCTTAAACATATTTTCAGTGAAATCTCGGAATAAAATTTTGGGTTGAATACAATACCTTCTCTATCTACTATGTACGTGATACAGAATAAAAAAAAAAAACTTAACCGGAAAAATCCACACCGAGATTCTAATTCTGGACCTCTTGACTGTGCGATGACACGCTACAACCACAATACAGATGGGGTTCGGAATTGCTTAATCAAAGTACAGTCCTTCAACCTTAACTTCCGTGAAAATTCAGATTTCTGTCACATAATCAATACGATCACAAATCAGTGTTAATACATCGATTTCATTATCCTCTTTAAGACTTCAATGGAAATGCAAGTGAAGATGCACAATGACTAACATGATCTAGAACCTTTAAATTGTCATGTTTACAGTAACGTTATTTCACGCTATTATACCTATTCAAAGTTATTTAACACTGAAGAGACGCACTAATAATGGCCATTCATCAGGTGTTCGACGTCCTTTTATAATTATATCTACATTCCCGGATATTTTTGGGAGCATAACCAAATTTCCATTTTCGCCAAACTCTTATTATTTTCACCCCCCCCCAAAGAATTTGGCACCGAAATAAGGTGCATACTTTGGGCTGATCACTAGCAGTGGGATCATTTTACTTTCTCTACACGTACTATGTACGTATACAGAAGGTATTGTATTGCACCCAAACATTCTATACCGAGATTTCACAGCAAATACCTTTTTGGGACCCCCTGAACATAAATACAAACAAAACAAACAAAAAAGGCATTCTAGAAACATGTCCATGTGTGTGGGCGGCATAGCTCAAAAACGAGAACTCCGTTAAATACCAAACTTGATATTTTAGTTCAGTATCTTCCAAGGAGGCGATGCCGTGGGTGAGTGGTTAGACCATTCGCCTCCCATCTAGGCGGCGCGGATTCGATCCCAAGCGCCCGCATATGAGATTCATGCTCATGCCCGGCTACAGGCCGACCGCTCGTAATACGGGTCTCGTGCCGTTGGCTCCCCGTCAGGGGGTGTCATTCCTGCAAATACGGGGAGGGTAAGCCGATTACGAAACGAAGCGAATCTTTCAACCATGCGACACGAAGATGATCAAGAAAATCCCTCCACCCCCAACTAACCATTACATTTTGTTTTCCTCAAAAATGTTCAAACGATTTTGATTGATATACCGCACATTAAAGCTATTTTCGTCACAAATAAAATGCATATCTCGAATTTCTGGCAATAGTTTCTGAAGACCTGTTCATTCTGGATGAATTTTGCATAACTGGTAAACCGTAAGAATGCACAAAAACTTACTACACAAAAAATCTGATGTGTTCCGTTCACATGACTTTCTCCACATCTCTGCAATAAATTATTTTTAAAAAAGCTTAGGCTTCTATTTACTTCATGCTAATCGAGAAAAAATTAGCAGAAATCGTCTTACCTGCTTCCTTGTAAGTAGAAGCGAAATAAGGAAGTACCATAGGTTAAAGTGATAGTCAAAAGCTGGTTGCTATGTGATTAAAGTGCCTTTTTTGTATGGACACGAGTTCACAAAGTCCTGTATGAGAAAAAAAAGTTTTTTATAGCTGATACCAAAAACAATATCGAAAAAACTATCAACTCCACGAAAAAAAAAAAACAACATATATATATATATATCTATAACATATCTTGGTCCAGAGTTTCCGGTGTAGACCGCGTCTTAAGGCTAAAATCTGCCGACGTTTCGCCCATCTTATGATAAGGCTTCCTCAGGGCTAACTCAGACACCGGAAACTCTGGACCAAGATAATTTTAATATTGGCCGTGGAAGTTTACGAAAAGAAAAAAAAAAAATCTATAACATAAATTGTGTGTTTTAAAGTGCTCCACATTTGCTGTGTGGTAAGTTTTTGTCCATCTCTTACGGTTTAGCAGTTAATGGAAAATTCCGTAAAATTGACCCAGAATAAAGTAGTCTTCAGAGGCTATTCCCAGAAAATTCAAAATATAAATTTTATTTGTAAGCTAAATATCTTTAATATACGATGTTTTAATAAAAATCGTTACAGCCACTTTTTAGAAAATCAAAATTTTCGAAAAAAGTTCCATTTAAGGGTAGTTTGAAGTGGAGGGATTTTTCTCAAAATCTTGGTGTTGCATCCCTGGAAGAAACTAAACTTAAATACCAAGTTTGGTATTTTACCGACTTTTCGTTTTTGAGTTATCGTGTTCACAGACACACGAACACACACACACACACACACACACACACACACACACACATACAAGGACCTTTTTCTGAAAATACTTTTTTTGGATACAGGGGAACCTAAAACATATATTTACGGTGAAATCTCGGTATCGAATTTTTTGGAGTGCAATACCTTCTCCATACACTATATACATAGTACGTATAGAGAAAGTAAAAATGAATGTCTCGTTAATATACACAATTTATGTCATGTACCGTTTCCAAACATTCCTTGTTATTGGATTCAATCTGTGCATCTTCTCAAACAGGGTCACCTTACGCTTCAAACCCGGCGGAGGACGTAAAAATCCTTACATGGCTTACTTCGGAAGGGAAGTAAAGCCGTTGGTCCCGTGTCATAGATTTACGGCATGTAAAAGAACCTCAAGCCCTATGGCGACGCCTCTGAGCAAAGTTAAGCGGTCTATTACGCCCAATTTGGAGTGGGACGCTGAGAACCACAGCAGTTAAAGAGCGTCCATAAATAAAACGCCATTTACATTTTCTTTTATTTTTCTGGAAATGCAAAGCTGACCTACCTTCAATAGTTCACATATCGATCGGCTTTTAACAGAATTGGCTATCGCTTTAGCCTGTACATTCCCGGATTTCCCTTCTGCTTATAAGGAACTAAGTACATAGTAAGACTAATTGTGTTAATGCTTATCTCGTTTAGCATTATGTAAATATAAGAATAATCGTTTGTAAGAATATTTTGTATAGAACAGCTGTTTAGAATAGTTTGCAAAAAAAAAAAAAAAAAAAAAAAAAAAAAAAAAAAAAAAAAAAAAAAAAAAACCACAAACGTAGAGAAAGCCATGTGAATGCAACATGTCAGATTTTTCCTATACACAGTTCAATGTAGGCATGTGAAATTCGTGTTCTCACAGTGGTTAATTAGTTATTTAGGCTTTTAATCCAAAAATGCATATTTTATTCGTTCTTACACATTAAATTACTCTATCGTATTCTTGCCCACAAAATCTCGGCAATCGATTGGACATACATAATAAAAATACACTCTGACATGGAGAAAAAACACACAAACGCTTGAGTTGTTCATGTACATAAAAGAAAAACATTTGTAGAAATTAGTTTTTGCATATTTACTTGAAGGTACAGGGAATTAGGCAGGCATAGCAGCCTTTAAATGATAGTCAAATCTTTTAAGAATATAGCGACCCGCTATACAATTTATGACTTTCAAATCCAAAAAACTTCTGGTGTTACACCCACACGGCTTTCTCTATCTATTTTGCAGTAAACTGTTCTTACAAAACCATGTTTTTCTATTTATTTCATGATAATTTAGATAAACATAGAGATTGTTTTATTTTACATTTCCCTGTAGGTACAATGGGAAAAGGGGAATACGTAGATTTCAGCGCCAAATCATTTAAGAGCTGGCCGCTATTGAGGGTTTTGCATAACCGTAGAAGAAAGAAAGAGTGAGACAAACAGAAAGGAAAAATAAAGACTTATCATTCGAAAAAAGAATTTCACCTATTAGAAAATTCACACCAGCAACAAGGAATATATAGGAAATGGTTAATTAAAAAAAGCATCTGGCGTAACCTATGTGCTTTGATAAAATCTACATTTCTGTGTAGTAAGACAGTCTGCCACGGTTAACCAATTATGCAAGTTATTGAGAACGCAGAAGATTTCAGAGGCTATTTCTATAAAATTCAAGATATGCATTTTATGTTCACGAAAATAGAACCTAAGACATTTTAATCATAATCGTCAAGTCATTTTAGGAAAATCAATATTTTCAAAATATGTACAATGCAAAAGGTAGTTTGGTGTGGGGGATTGTTTTAAAATTCTTCGTGTCGCATGCTTGAAAGAAAGTGAAAATAAATACGTAATAGCACCCTCTCCCTCTCTCTTTCTCTGGCAGACACTCCAACTGGACCCCCCCCTAAATATGTTTTTCTGGGTTCAGGCGGCCTTAAAACGCATCGAATTTTTGGGTGGAATACAATAATTCTACTTATTATACTAGAAGAGAAGTGAAACAAAGAAGAGTTTATGGGGGTTCTCGTGCATCTGTGGCATCTTCACAGCTCATTTTGGAGTTTGTCTCAAGAGCATTTCAAGGCAACTTCCCTTAAGTGGAAATGCACTCCTTGAGATAGCAAATGCTAATTAGAGCTACAAAAATGTTTACCATGTTACCATCTTTTAAATTCTCCAATTAGAAGTTGCAAGCTCGCATGCTGAAAAAGTCAATATTGCGAACTGCAGTTCCATTCTTTCATTCACAAGGATTTGCTAAGAACACTCACTTCCATCAATCTGATGATTCCTTACAGCTCTCCTGGACTACCGATAAAGCAACAGTCCATGTCCATTTGTTTCGCGTTCGTTATTCTCCGCAAAGTACTGCACTTTATAAGCTCCGGTTTCTACTTTCTCTACACGTGCTATGTACAGTGTATAGAGAAGGAATTGCATTCCACCCAAATATTTGATACCGAGATTTCACCGGAAATGCATGTTTTGGGTCCCCCTGAATCCCAAAAAAGCATTTTTGGAAAAAGGACCGTGTGTCTGTGGACAGCATAGCTCAAAAACGAAAAGACCGTTGAATACCAAACTTGGTATTTAAGTTTGGTATCTACCAAGGATGCGACACGAAGATTTTCCACAAAATACCCCACCCTCAATTACCCTTTACATGGAACTTTATTCGAAAATGTTGATTTTCTCAAAAATGCCTCTTAACGATTTTGATTAAAATAGCATATATTAAACATATCTACCTGACAAATAAAATGTATATCTTGAAATTTCTGAGAATAGCCTCTGAAGACTACTTTATTCTGGATGAATTTGCCCAATTTTGCATAACTGGTAAGCCGTAAGAGATGGACAAAAAACTTACTGCACAAAAAATGTAGAGCACGTTAAAACACACAATTTAAGTTATGCATTTTTTCGTGGAGTCGATCGTTTTTGAGATATCCCTTGTTTTGGTTTCAGCTTTGAAAAACTCATACTTTGTACAAACAAAGTAACTTCAGTCACATAGCAACCAGCTTTTGACTATCACTTTAACCTATGGTACTCCCATATTTTCCTTTATTTACATGGAAGCAAGTAACAATACTATTTCTGCTAGTTTTTTTTTTTTCCCTCGATTTACATTAAGTAAATAAAAGAATAAATCTTTTAATAATAATTTGTTGCAGAGATGAAGAGAAAGGCATGTGAATGGAACACATTTTTTTTTTTCAACATAAACAGAAATATATGAATGAATTATTACCATGAGAAGCCGCTTCTTTGCGTGGCCATGCAAGTACCTGTATGAGAAAAGTTAAATATTTTAAAACTGAAACCGATAACAAGGAATATCTCCGAAACGGTTACCGGCACAATAAAAACTTAAGGACACAAATTGTGTGTATTTTGAGTAGTAAGTTTTGATTTATTTCTTACGGTTTATCAAGTATGCAAAATATATCCAGAATGAAGAGGAATTTCAGAGGCTATTACCAGGATATTCAAGATATACATTTTGCCATGTAAATATCTTGAACATCCGGTATTTTATTCAAAATCGTTAACCATTTTTGAAAAAATTAGAATTTTCGAAAATGTTTCCATGTAAAGGGTAGAATAGAGTGGGAGGGGTATTCATTAACATCTTTTGTGTCGCATCCTTGGGATATACTGAACTTAAATATAACAAGTGTGGTACATTTCATTTTTGAGTTATGCTGTTCACAATCTTAAACATAGCATACACTGGCCGTTTTCTACAATTTCTTTTTATTCAGGGGATCTAAAACATATTTCCAGTTAAATCTCCGTAGCCATTTTGGATGGAATACAATATCTTCTGTATCTTCTATGTATGTTGTACATATGCGCTAGAGAAAGTAAAAAATGGAATAACTATTCTCTAACCTTACAAGTACGATGTCCACAAATTGCTTCAGATTTTTAGAAGCTCATTGGCCAGAATATCGCTACCTAAGCCTAATGTTACCAGATTGAATGGATTGGATTAGCTTGTGAACATTCTCCGATTTACTCTGCAGATGATATGTAGAGCTTTTATTTGAAAATGCCGTTTCTCATTCTCATCTCCACAACACTTCTACATGTTACAGATAGAATGAACTACTTTATAACCTATTTAATTTAGCGGCAATAGCATTCTCCAAAGCAGCGGGGATGCTCTGTTATAACAGTTTGTTAAAGCCGGACTCCCTGTACAACAGAGGCCACATGCTAAAACTATATTGCTATATAAACTGGCGTGACCCTCGCTCGGATCCATACCGGGACACATGCTCCGCCTACACGCCCAAATCAATGTGAGAAATAACCAATGGGGAAGCGGCACCGGGTGGGCGTGGCTTGTCGCGCCAAGGGGGGCCGGGGGTTCAATACCGGGCGTGGTACAACCTATTCCGCCACTCAATAGTTTGATTGATCGGTAGCCACTTCACAATTCAATGGCAGATAAACTGGGCCAGCATTCATTATTCTCCGGAAAGTACTGCACTTTATGAGCGCTCTTTCATCGATTATTGTTACAATCTACATCACGGATAACACACCAATTACTTTACTCCCAGTAAAAAGACATCTCCATAGTAGCGTTACGGCTAACGCACTCCAACATGCGAGACACAAACCCGTGAACATTTGAGCTACCTATCACATTTCAACAAGAAAGAAATGAAAACAAGATCATTTGACCAACATTACATCCTAACATACTATAACAACCATTAAATAACTCTAGACCTTTGCGAAACACTCATGTGATGCTTTTACAAACGACACTCACATCGCAGATCATTTGGGCAAGGCTTGCTCTGCCAGACTTCAACAATCGAAAGTGATACCCCAGATCATTTGGTAGCACTTGCTCTGTCAGACTTCAACAAGCGAGAATAATACCCCAAATCATTTCGTCAACATCTGCTGTCAGACCTAAAATAATAATAAAAAAAAAAAATAAATAAATAAAAAAAAAAAAAAAACAGGACTGATACCTGAGATCATTTGACAAAACAACTGATGCCAGACCTCAACAAGCAAGACTGATTTCCGAGGTCATTTCGTCAACACTTGCTCTGTCAGACCTCAAGTGAAACTGATACTCGAGAGCATTTCGTCAACACCTGGTGTCAGACCTCAACAAGCGAGACTGATACCCGAGATCATTCCGTCAAACCTTGCTCTGTCAGACCTTAACAAGCGAGACTGATACCTGGGATCATTTGGTCAACGTCCGCTGTCAGATCTCAAAAAGTGAGACTGATACCCGAGATCATTTCGTCAACATTTGCTGTCAGACCTCTCGATGATATCAGAAATCATTTGGTCAACATCTGCATCAGACCTCAAAAAGCGAGAGTGACACCCGAGATCACTTGCTGTCAGACCTCAAAAAGCGAGACTGATGCCCAAGATCATTTCGTCAACACCTGCTGTCAGACCTAACAAGCGAGACTGAGACCAGAGATCATTTGGTCAACATCTGCTGTCAGCCTCAACAAGATAGACTGATACCAGAGATCATTTCGTCAACACCTGCTGTTAGACCTCAATAAGCGAGTCTGATACCACAGGTCATTTGGTCAACATTGCTGTCAAGACCTCAAAAAGCGAGAGTGGCACCGGAGATCACTTGGTTAACATTTGCTCTGTCAGACCTCAACAAGCGAAATTGATACCCGAGATCATTTGGTCAACATCTGCTGTCAGCCTCAACAAGATAGACTGATACCAGAGATCATTTCGTCAACACCTGCTGTTAGACCTCAATAAGCGAGAGTGGCACCGGAGATCACTTGGTTAACATTTGTTCTGTCAGACCTCAACAAGCGAAACTGATACCCGAGATCATTTGGTCAACACTTGCTCTGTCAGACCTCAACAAGTGAGACTGATACCTGTGATCATTTGGTCAACACTTGCTCTTAGACTTCAATAAGCGAGATTGATACCCATTTTGTCAAAACATGCTTGCTGCCAAGACTTCCGCGTTTCATCGACACAGACTGGTGATTTCTAATGTAACAATGTTGGTCGCTAGAAGCTTTTACATCCGTCATAAGCAAAATGAGGCGAAATAGGAAACGGTTATCCTTGCAAACTGAAGCCAACAGCCAATGTTACTTGCTACTTGCAAGATATTTTGACCTCCACTTAGCCAATAAATTTGTGCTTCGGTTTTATTCATATGGCCGTAATTCGTTTCAACATTCCTAAAAATGTTTAACATTTAAAAAGTAATTCAATATATTTTCTGCTACATTTCTTCTGGTACTATTCGGCTTGCCATAAAATCACAATATATATGAACTGTAATGCTGAAATCCCAACAGTTTATAACATTCAAAAATATAAGCTCCGTAGGCAAGAGTAATATAAACTTAGAGCACATTGTAATTTTCTGTAATGGTTTGGATACCGGTACCATATTAACAGAAAAATACTCGCTTAACAGGTGTTTGTCATCCTGATAATTGAAGATATACAGGGTTACTACAAAAGAAATAGACAATTTCAACTGCCTGTAAAACAAAAACTATTAGAGATAGCAACCTAATTATTTTGGAGGTATGTTGAGAAACTCTCAAAGTTTCGTTTGTTACTATTGGTAACGCTGTAGTGTTTTGTTTGTTGTTGCAGAAGCTGAAATGGCGGAAAAGCCTGTGGAAAAGTCATATTGCGTGTTGCAATTTGCTAGAACGCAATCAGCAACTGTTGTCCAACGACATTTTAGAACACGTTACCACAAAACGCCACCGACTAGACAGTCAATCTACGACTGGTATAGAAAATTTGAGACAGCGGGATGTTTGTGCAAAGGGAAGAGCTCGGGAAGACCAAGAGTTTCGGAAGAAAACGTTGAACGTGTTCGTTCTGCCTACATAAGAAGCCCACAGAAATCGACATCTAGGGCAAGCATGCAATTACAAATTCCACAACAAATTGTATGGAAAATCTTGCGGAAGCGACTGCACATAATGCCTTACAGATTACAGATGTTGCAGTTTCTGAGTGAAGAAGATAAGGTCATACGGCGTGACTTTTGCATCGACATGTTGCGACATGATGAAGACGATGCTGGTTTTTGTGAGCGCATCATTTCATTTTTGTGGTAACGTGTTCTAAAATGTCGTTGGACAACAGTTGCTGATTGCGTTCTAGCAAATTCCAACACGCAATATGCCTTTTCCACAGGATTTTCCGCCATTTCAGCTTCTGCAACAAACAAAACGCTACAGCGTTACCAATAGTAACAAACGAAACTTTGAGAGTTTCTCAACATACCTCCAAAATAATTAAGTTGCTATCTCTAATAGTTTTTGTTTTACAGGCAGTTGAAGTTGTCTATTTCTTTTGTAGTAACCCTGTATATTTGGCACAGAATATTGATGACAGCCGTATCTTCAATAAATAACCTACATATTACTCCCAAGAATATTTAAGACTAATCTCAGTGCATAAACATGCCCTTTTGTGGCATATTACTCCCAAGAATATTTAAGATAATCTCAGTGCATAAACATGCCCTTTTGTGGCATATTACTCCCAAGAATATTTAAGACTAATCTCAGTGCATAAACATGCCCTTTTGTGGCCCCTACAATAACGCCTATATGAGAAATTACAGCAGCATTTAAGAGGTGGTATTTTCAGTAACTTTATTCCCTTAAAATTTTAAGCGTTATTTAATTTACATATCCAGATTCTAATAAAATGATTCATTTAGAGTTGATCAAAGCACCTTAATGCGTCACCGTCTTTCAAGTCGTAAATATCGGAATTTGAAAAATATGCATATACTTTTACAAGCACAGAGAAAGCTAAGACACGTTCAATTCCATTTTATTGAAACATAATGCATCAAATCTATTTGAATAAAGTGAATTTACTAAGGCATGTGACAGAAAAGCTCCTAATAATTAAAACAAAAGTCAAATTACATGGTTCACTGAAATATTCCCAAATATGAGTACATCGGTTGGTAATTTTTAATTTCTCTACATAGCACTTGGTATAGCACTCCACCCAATAATTCAATACCGAGATTTTACCGGAAATACACGTTTTAGCGTCGCCGGTATCCATTAAACAATTACTTTCTCTATAACGTAAATATATACAAAGTACATAGTGGCTAGAGAAAGTATTGTATTCCACTTAAAAACCTTATGTCGGGAATTTACCGCCAAATATGTTTTGAGGTTCCCTGAGTTCGAAAATATCATTTTTAGAAACAGGTCCATATGTGTGTGTGTGTGTGTGTGTGTGTGTGTGTGTGTGTGTGTGTGTGTGTCTGTGGATAGATTACCTCAAAAAAGAACACTGTTAATTAATTTAAAATCGAAACCAACATCAATGAGTATCTCAAAACGGCCAACTACAAGAAAAGAGTACATTTTTTTTTTAATAGTAAGTTTTTTTCTATCTCTTGCAGTTTAACCGTTATGTAAAATTCAACCATAATAAGTTTTTCGGAGGCTATTTCCAGAAGATTCAAAATATACATTTTATTTATAATATAAATGTCTTTAATATACGGTATTTTAATAAAAATAGTTTGAGCCATTTTTGAGAAAATCAAAATTTTCGAAAAATGTTCCATGTAAAAGGTAGTTGGGGTAGGGTTGTTTTCTTGAAAATCTTCGTGTCGCATCTTGGAAGATAATGAACCAAATTTGGTACTTAAAGGACTTTTTCGTTTTTGAGCTAAACTACCTTTTTTCTTTCTAAAAATGCAATTTTTTCCTTTTAGTGAAATTTCGGTATCGATATTTTGGGTGCAATACAATACCTTCTCTATACATAGCACGTGTAGAGAAGTAAAAAGGCTTTATAATATACAGGGGTCCTGGATACAGTATTTCAGGACAAATCTTGGTATCTAATTTTGGGGAGAATCGATACCTACTAGTATGTTTTACGTGGTACAGAATTTTAAAAATGTAGCAGAATATTAAAAGTCTAGTCATAAGAACCAATGATGCTGCTGCTTCTCTTAAAAGACATGGTACAGACAAAAGTAAAGCTTAAAAACGTTTTATACACTATTTTGGGTTCAATTGCAAGAAAAATGCTTGGGAAGAATTAGCGCAAGAAATAAAATGCCTCTGTTTCCAATTTAACAATAAATTAAAGCAATTCCACATTTCATCATACTCCGCAATTTCTTACCAAGAACATGAAAAAACTGTATCAGCGATATTTCCTTGCACAACACAACTGTCAGATCTTACATATTTGCTGCAGGTACAAAAAATAATCTAATGTGTTACACTCACATGACTTTCTCTAGCTGTTCTACAAACTTCTTTCTACACAATGCTAATCGAGATAAGCATCAGCAGAATGTTCTTATTACTTGGTTCCTTAAAGACAACTAAAGGAATGCGCTATGACTATTTTAAAACCTCTCGTTATGCGATTGTAATTGCAAATAGCTTATTTGCTCGGAGAGGAGTAGAACAAAAGAAAAACAACACTTGCTTTCTGAGAAAAGTATAAGTACTTTATAATTTAAACCAATAACAAGGAATATATCGGAAACGGTTACCTCTAAAACAAAAACGTAATTTGACGAGATCTACATTTTTTTATGTGGTAAGTTTATGTCTATCTCTTACGGTTTACCAGTTAAGCAAAACTCATCCAGAAAAGAAGTTCTTCAGAGGCTATACCCAGAAAATTCAAGATATTCATTTTATTTGGAATGTAAATATCTTTAATATACAAAATTTTAATCAAAATCATTAGAGCCATGTTTAAAAAATCAAAATGTTTTCCATGTAAAGGGTAGTTTGTGGTGAGGGGATTTTCTTGAAAATCTTCGTGTCGCTTCATTGGAAGGTACCAAACCTAAATACCAAGTTTGGTATTTAACGGACTTTTAGTTTTTGAGCTATGCTGTCCACAGACACACACGGACTTTTTTCTTAAAATGCTTTTTTCGTAATTAGGGGATCCAAAACGTATATTTCCGGTTAAATCTCGACATCGAATTTTGGATGGAATGCAATACTTCTCTATCTACTATGTACATAGTACATGCGGGCTAGAGAAAGTAATATGAGCCAGTAACTTAGAGTTTGTGTAAAGGGTTTATTTGTAGCAACTCCGCCAGTTTCACAATTTCTAATAGCACTTAATCTCAAGTGAAACTTTATGTGTGGCTCCAACTCCTGAACACCAATACGAAACAATTATAAAAACTCTGATACTGCATGCTAATTGGCATAAACATTAGCAGAAATGTCTTATTATGATTTAGTACGGGAAAACTCTTGGCTCAAATCTTCAAAAGCTGCTGCTGTTATGCGACTGACATTGAAATTCGGTTCGCCTTCCATGCCAAGAAATAAAACAAACGAGATATGAAACGGGTGAGGAATTCCAGTTTGAGGAAAGTTTAGGTATTTTAAAATTGAAAGCCAATAACAGGACATATCTCTGAATTGGCAAACTCTACAAAAACCTGTATATGACATAAATTGTGTGTTTTAACGAGATCTACAGTTTTTGTGCAGAAAGTTTTTCTCTATCTTTTTAGGTTTACCACTATGCAAAACTCATTTAAGAATGAAGTGAACTTTAGAGGTTATTCCCAAGGAATTCAGGATATACATTCTAATCAAAATCGTTAGCCATATTTGGGAAAATATTTGGAAAATGTTCCATATTAAGGGTAGTTGGGGGAGGGGAGGGCTCCTTGAACATTTCATCACATTCTTGGAAGACACACACACGCGCGCACACGCGCACACACACACACACACACACAAAACAGAGCCCTGTTTCCAAAATTGAATGTGTTCAATTGTCCTGAAACTGAGTATTTCCAGTTAAATTTCGGTATAGAAATTCGGTACCTTCTGTACTTACTATGTACATTGTTAAATACGTGCTACAGAGAGTAAAATTGTTTCAATTTCATAAAATAACAGAACTAAAAACCTGAAAAAAATGCCACAACACAGCAACAATAATATATTTCTTTCTTTCTGCACAACCTTAATGTGTCTGCTAGAAGTGTTCGAGGTGTAAATTCACATTTTATGGGGTCACTTTGCATACACACGTGCATACTGTTCTGTTCTGTAACTATTAATGTTGAGGCTTAATAGTAACTGTTTATAAACATGCTAGTAATTGACATAAATATTACTATACACAATAGTAAGTAATTAGGTATTTCAAAAAACCATGTATATACAGTATGTTAGTTGTAGTACTATTATCAACTGTAAGATCATTATTGTAAATGAATGTCACCGGGCAGTGTCCAATTGCAAAGATACGAAGGTAGTTCAATAAATCCCCCTGTTTCAAATTATGTGGTGTTACCATCGTATGCTGCCATTTATTTCATGTCGTCTAAAACAAATTTTGTATTGATTCAAAGATTAATTTTGGTTTGACAGGCATTTCAGTTATTCCTTCCAAGTGTTTCAGCTAAAATGAAAAAAAGTGGCGGAGCATTATTCAGAGATTTGCTCTTTACTTTCTCTAATGCGTATGCACAATGTACAGAGTAGGTAGAAGGTATTGTATTCCACCCAAAATCCGATAACGAAGTTTCATTTGAGATACATCTTTTAAGCTCCCCTTAATAAACCACATTTTAGAAAAAGGCGTGTGTCTGTGTGTGTATGCAGCATCTCAAAAATCAAAAGTCTGAATAATACCAAAATTGGTATTTAAGTTTATCTTTCAAGGATGCGACACGAAGATTTTCAGCAAAAATCTCCGATCCCCAACTAACCTTTGTGTGGAACATTTTTCGAATATTTTAATTTTCTCACAAACCAACCATGTTGATTCAAATGCTGTACTTTAAAGATGTTTACAAGATAAATTGTATACACTGAGTTTCTTGGGAATGGCCCCGAAAACCTCTTTCCTCCGAATGACTTTTGCTTAACTGGTTAACCGTAAGAGACAACGCATGCAGACACTTTATGTCATATAGGTACTTATTTTGTTTTTCGTGTTAAACCATTTACGAGATCCCTGTTATTCTTCTAACTACAACAGGACAGTTGTAGATAAATTAAAATTCCCATCTATAAATTTCTGCACCTAGCATGACAATAACAGCATTTAGTGGTCAACGAGCTGACTTCCCACCTGAGGTCCCGGGTTCCATTCCCGGCTGGGGCGGGTATTTTTCTTTAACCAGAAGTTTCCCTATTCCGCACAGTCTGGTAGTATGATTACGAGTGTGTGTGCGAGCCAAAATTCTGATGTGTTCCATTCACATGACTTTCTCTATATCTCGGCAACAAATTATTGCTAAAAAGCTTATGCTTCTATTTACTTCATACAAATCCAGAAAAAAATCAGCAGGAACAGTCCTGTTACTTGCTTCCTTGTAAGTAAAAGCGAAATAAGGGAGTACTATTGGTTAAAGCGATAGTCAAAAGTCGGTTGCTCTGTGACTGAAGTTCCTTTGTTTGTATGGACTGGAATTGATAAATTCCTGTATGTGAAAAATATGTTTTTATAGCTGAAACAAAAAAACAAGGAGTATCTCAAAAACGATTAACTCCGCGAAAAAAATTTATATAAGATAAAGTGTGTGTTTTAATGTGCTCTGCATGTTTTGTGTAGTAAGTTTTTGTTCATCTCTTACGGTTTAGCAGTTATGCAAAATTCCGTAAAATTCATCCAGAATAGTCTTCAGAGGATATTCCCAGAAAATTCAAGATATACATTTTATTTGTCGTATAAATATCTTTAGTATACACCATTTTAATCAAAATCGTTAGAGCCATTTTTGAAAAAATCAAAATGTTCGAAAAAAGTCCATGTAGTTTGGGGTGGGGGGATTTTTCTCAAAATCTTCATGTCGCATCCTTGGAAGATACTAAACTTAAATACCAAGTTTGGTAGTTTACCAACTTTTCGTTTTTGAGCTATCGTGTTCACACTCACACATACACACACACACACACACAGAGACACGGACCTTCTTCTGAAAATGCTTTATATATATATATATATATATATATATATATATATATACAAATTTCCGGTGAAATCTCGGTATCGAATTTTTGGGGGGAGTGCAATATCTTCTCTATGCACTATGTACATATTACTTATAGAGAAAGTAAAAACCGATTTAAACCCAACGTAAAGAACCCACATTTTCTAATGCAATGCCCCCGATATGACCTTAGATGTTAAAGGGGGCTATATAAACGAAACAATACAAATAATAAACGAATAATAACAGCAACTGAATTATCAAATTTGTGCAGTCATTATCCTATCGAAAATCAAACATTTTGATGTCATTCTAAACCTAACATAATAATAAAATGTATGCTAAACAATCTGATGTGATTCATTCTGTATCTGTGACAAATTATTGTTAAAAAGCTTATTGTTCTATTTCATGTTAATCAGTAGCAGACATGATCTTTATATTTGCTTCCCTGTAAGTAGAAGGGAAATAGAGGAATACACTAAGGCTAAAGTGATAGTCAAGTGTTTTAAAAGCTGATTGCCATATGGATGAAATCCGTTTCTGTGCATGACCAGGAGTTTACAAATGCCCGTATGAGAAAAGTTATAAGTATTTTAAAACTGAACCCAATAACAAGAAATATCTATATAAAAAAAAAAAAAAAAAAAAAAAAAAAAAATAAATGGTCAACTATACGGAAAAAATCTGATGTGCTGCATTCACAAGACCTTCTCTACATCTTTGTAACAAATGATTGTTAACAAGCTTCTTCTATCTACTTCATGCTAATCGAGATAAACATTAACAGAAACGGTTTTAGTACTCAGTTTCTTATAGGTAAAATGGATATAAGGGCATACACTAGGCTAAACCAAGACCCAAATGCTTTACAATGCGGTTGCTATATTATAGAAATGGTACACAAATCCGACTCTTCGTGTGGTCAGTTGTCAAGTTCCCTTATGAGAAAAGTACCAAGTATTTTAAAGTTGAAAGCAATAACAAGGAATATCTTAAAAACGGTCAACTTCAGGGAAAATATGTATATAGCATAAATTGTGTGTTTTAACGACCTCTACATTTCTTATGCAGTAAATTTTGTCTATCTCTTACGGTTAACCAGTTATGCAAAATTGCGTAAAATTCATTCAGAATAAAGATATCTTCAGAGGCTATTCCTAGAAAATTCAAGTTATAAATGTTTGTAAACATATTTAATATACGAAATTTTAATCAAAATCGTTAGCCATTTTTTGAGAAAATCAAAATTTTCGAATATTTGTCCATGTAAAGGGCAGTTGGTGGTTGTGGAAGGATTTACTTGAAAAGCTTGTGTCGCATCCTTGCAAGATACCAAACTTAAATACCAAGTATGGTATTTAACGGACTTTTCGTTTTTGAGCTATGCTGTCCACAAGTACACACATGCAGACACACGAACCTTTTTCTAGATATGCTTTTTTTTTTTATTCAGGGGGTACCACAACATGTTTTCAGTGAAATCTCAGTATCGAATTTTTGGGTGCACAACAATACATCCTCTATACACTATTTACATAGTGTAGAAAAAATAAAAATGTAAGACATGAATTTGTTTTAACGAGATCTATATCTTTTACATTCTCTACACGTACTATGTACATAGTGTATAGAGGAAGTATTGTATTCCACTCAAAAATTCGATACCGAAATTTCACCGGAAATACATGTTTTAGGACCGCCTGAATTTAAAAGAAAAAAAAAAGAAAAAAAAAAAAAAAAAGAAAAAGGGTCCGTGTGTGTGTGTCGACTGTCTCTGTCTGTGAGTGTGCCTGTGGACAGCATAGCTCAAAAACGAAAAGATCGTTGAATACCAAACTTGGTATTCAAGTTTCGTATCTTCCAAGGATGCGACGAAGATTTTCAAAAAAATTTCCCCACCCCCAAACTACCCTTTACGTGGAACTTTTTTTCGAAATTTTTTATTTTCTTAAAAATGGCTCAAACGATTTTGATTAAAATATCGTATATTAAAGATATTTGCCTAACAAATAAAATGTACATCTTGAATATTCTAGGCATAGCCTCCGAGGACTACTTTATTCTGGATGAATTTTACGGAATTTTGTATAACTGCTAAACCATAAGAGATGGACAAATACTTACCACACAAAAAATGTAGAGCACGTTAAAACACACACTTTATGTTTATATATATTATTCGTGGAGTTGATCGCTTTTTAGATATTCCTTGTTTTAGCTTTCAGCTTTGAAAAACTTACTTTCCTCGTACAGGACTCATGTCCATAGAAACAAAAGAACTTCAGTCACATAGCAACCAGCTTTTGACTATCACTTTAACCTATGGTACTCCCTTACTTCGCTTCTACTTACAAGGAAGCAAGTAATAAGACTATTTCTGCTAATTGTTTTTCGATTAGCATGAAGCAAATAGAAGTATAAGCTGTTGAGAATAATTCGTTGCAGAGATGTAGAGAAAGTCATGTGAATGTTACACATTAGATTTTTAGAAACGCGTGTGTGTGTGTCTTTGGGCATCATAGCTCAAAAGCCAAAAGTCCATTAAATACCAAACTTGGTATCTAAGTTTGGTATCTTCCAAGGATGCGACACGAAGATTTTCAAGAACATCCCCCCACATCCAACTACCCTTTACATGGAACTTTTTTCGAAAAATTTTATTTTCTCAAAAATGGCTAACGATTTCAATTAAAATATCGTATATTAAATATATTTACCTGACAAATAAAATGTATATCTTGAATTTTCTGGGAATAGCCACCGAGGACTACTTTATTCTGGATGAATTTTACGGAATTTTGCATAACTGCTAAACCGTAAGAGATGGACATAAACTTACCGCACAAAAAATGTAGAGCATGTTAAAACACACAATTTATGTCATATTCATTTTTTTCCTGGAGTTGATCGTTTTAAAGATATTCCTTTTTGGTTTCAGCTTACAAAAACTTACACTTTTCTCATATAGGAAATGTTTAACTCCTGTCCATACAAACAAAGGAACTTCAGTCACATAATAACCAGCTTTTGACTATCATTTAACCTATGGTACTCCCTTAATTCCTTTATACTTAGAAGGAAGAAAGTAATAAGACTATTTCTGCTAATTTTTCTAGATTAGCATGCAGTAAATAGAAGCATAAGCTTTTTAGGAATAATTTGTTGCAGGGATATAGAGAAAGTCATGTGAATGGTACACATCAGATTTTTCCTAGTAAGTTTCTGAAGTTTATGGATATGTCTTACGGTTTACTAGTTATGCAAAATTCATCCTGAGTAAAGAGTTCTTCAGAGGCTTATCCCAGAAAATTCAAGATATACATTTTATTTTCCATGTAAATATATTTAACATACGCGTTTTAATCAAAATCGTTAAGAGCCATTTTTGAGAAATTTTAATTTTTTTTCCATGTAAAGGGTAGTTTGGGGTGGGGATTTTTCTCAAAATCTTCGTGTTGCATTCCTTGAAGAAAATGCCAAGTTGTGTACTTCACCGTGTTTTCGTTTCTGAGTTATTGTGTTCACAGACACACGGACCTCTCTCTAAAAATGTTTTTTTTTTTTTTTTTTTGGATCAAAGGACCCTAAAACCTGTATTTCCGGTGAAATCTCGGTATCAAAATTTGTGATGGAGTGCAATACTTTCTCTACCTGCGTACCATTTAGTATGTAGAAAAAGTAAAGAGCGATATTACGTTAAAATATTTCGGAATATTCTCTTGGCGTACTGCATTTCGTATTAAATACTCATGCTAATTACTTGTAAAACACTGGTGCAAGGTCTTAAGTTTGCATTAGTGAAACCGTTGATCCGCTTCTGGCACGCGGCCAATGTAGTACAGCATCTTCAGGAAGGATGCAAGGATGACGTGGTACTATTTCCGGCACGAGTGGAATTCTCAATCAGCTGATGTTACGCTCAACTATTTTAACGTGGCGATAAACGCTTCACATCATGCGAAAACAAGATTTCTCTGTCAGCACGGCAATGAATCTGCTAACCGCATAAACACTGCCTTCACTTCTAACGTGCGTGCTCATTTATTTCAGACGTTTTATAGCCTGTCATAACAAGCTGGCAAAATGTGTGTTTGGTGTTTTAGCAGAAAACAGTTCCACTACATTAACAAGGAGCCATTGTCACATTATTACAATCGAAAGCCCGGGTCTCGGCTTTCTCTCCAATAGGTCAACTTTGGCAATAAAACAAGTATTTACATATTAGAATGATGCCCCAATATTGTTTAATTCCTTGCATTTATCCATGTTTCAAAAGTAATGATTGAAAGAACGTTTAACATGAGTTATTTTATCTCCAGTTTTTTCCCCCTTTCTCGAAGGCAACCTTTACTGAAAAAGGGGCGATATTCTCTTCGCTAAATGAACTCTTGACAGTCTTTGGTGCACATACTTGAAGCCTCTCTGCGGGCAAAGTTCATTATCAAGAGCTTGGCACAGTGCAAGACAGCTGATCGTTGAGCGGAAAACATACCTAGTCAGCCGTTATAATAGACCCTACAGGAAAGAAATCAGAGACAGGGATATTTTTATTTTCGATGTATTTGAACAGTAACAATCTCGATTCACTGTGACATAGTGAAGTAAGTACGCCGGGGAGTCGAACAGAAAAGCATCGCATATATAGCAGGTGATGTCTCACACAGCCTGGACGGCTTTACCTGTGCGATAGTGCTGCTTACAGATTGCCTTAATTCGCCAGGCGGTGTTACAATTCCTGCGTATCCTTAGGCTTGAGCACGGTTGGCGGTTACCTGTCCTAGTGATGACTGAGCTCAATGCTGCTTAACTTGGCTTGCCGCTTGTGAGGCCGCCGAGTTAAGCAGACCAGGTGGCAGGATGTAGGAGGAACATAGGAGAGGGGAACGTTTCCAAGTTGAACATGGGGGCGGGGCGGACACCCATCCAGCTGTGACCATGCCCAATGTTGCTTAACTTCGGAGGTTACTGGTTGCAGGGGGTAGGATCGTAGTCGCCCAAAGTTTGCACCAATTGGTTGGGATGGAAAGGTAACTTCGTTCTCTAAGAAAATTCCGGAGTAGGTGTGTAGGATATGTGATGGTCTATGACTGCTAGAGGAGCAAGTAAGATGGCATTCCGGCGACACAAGACACTACCAAAGAAGACACACCAGTTTCACGAGAGCATCAAAGAAATCCAGACCAACATTAAAAACATGACAGCCATCAGTGTTAGAGCACGTACAGAACACCACAACTTCAAACGAAATCAGGAGAAACCTCCAACTGATTCAGTCAATCAATGAAAAAGACGTCCAGCGATTAATGAAACATCACAACACAATCTTAAAAAAAACGCTGTGTTCCATTCACACGACTTTCTCTACATCGCTGCTACAAATTATTTTTAAAAAGCATATTCTTTTATCTACTTTATGATAATCGAGATAAACGTTAGTACAAATTCTCTTAATTATCTGCTTCCTTGTAACCAGAAAGGAAATAAGGGAATACACTAGGCTAAAACTATACTTAAATCTTTTACAGCCGGTTGCCATGTGGATCAAATCCCGTTTCTATGCAGGACCAGGAGTTCACAGCTTGCCGTGTGAGAAAAGTTTTAGTATTTTTAATATATAACAAATAACAAGGAATATCTCAGAAATGGTCAATTCAACGAAAAAAAAAAAACGCATATTACATAATTTGTGTGCTTTGACGTGATCTAAATTTTTTGTGTAGCAGGCTTTTTGTCTCTTCTGGTTCACCAGTTATACGCAAAATTCAGCCAAATTCATTCAGAATAGAGAGGTCTTTAGAGGCTATTCCCAGAAAATTCAAGATATACATTTTATTTGTCATATACATATCATTAATATACGCTAATTTAATCAAAATCGTTAGCCATTTTTGAGAAAATCAAGATGTTGGAAATTTTTTCCATGTAAAGGCTAGTTAGGGGTGGGGCGATTTTTCTCAAAATCTTCGCATCGATCCCTGAAGATACTAATTAATACTAATACTAAATTTGGTATTTTACTGACTTTTCGTTTTTGAGTCATAGTTTTCAGACACGAACACACACGGACCTTTTTCTAAAATATATATTTTTTTTTGCTACAGGTGACCGTAAAACGCCTTATTTCCGGTGAAATCTCTGTATTGTATTTTTGGGTGGAATGCAATACCTTCTCTATACACTATGTAGATGGTAGATGTGTAGAGAAAGTGAAAATGAAGGAGATTCGAGGATGGAGCTGGAATTAAACAAAAAAACAGCAAATGTAAACTTTTAATAAATAAAGGAGAAAAGAAAAAAGGTGCCTGCCAGTCCGAGCACATTAGACGCCCACGAAATCAAAAAACTAACAAAATAACTATCAGAATAACTAACACGGCTGATGAGGGAAATTTCCCTTAAACAGCCTTGGGTGAAAACCCTAAATCCCAATCCCATTCTACAGTTCTAGAACGTTCTAAAGGCGGAGAGAAGGGAAACATCCAGAAGATTCTGTTTACCGGTCACTAGCGCTCCTAGTGTTGATGTTGGCTTGGTAAGAACGTCTAGATGTAGGTACTCACTGTGCCCACTAGTTATATAGCTTCCACAGTACATGCCTCCAGTTTCGGGGTTGCTGAGGTCCTTGTCTCACCATTAATTGTAGAAGCTATTTGTTTCGCAGCGAAACCGAACAATTATATTAAGTCTTATTGGTTTATGTTAGCCCGAGGTTTGGTGTTGCAGCTTCGAAACTCTTTTGACAACTTTGTTTTATGCAACATAGAAAACTGCATCATTTTAAGATTAGGCCGCGCACTTATGGTTTCAACATACACTTCAGAGGGCGTACTTGACAAGCACCTGTAATGAAAATAAATGGGTTTCTCCTTGTTTACTAACAAAAAGTGTGTCCTAGCTTTGAAGTAAAGGGGCAAAAGACTGCTTATGACTCGGACACTTTCGAGGTTATTCTTGAAAGCGAAAGACACATGCATATTTTGTCTAAGCCATGAGTATCTTATACTTATTATCCAAATGGTAAACACTCAACTTACTGTAAACGCTAACAAGAAATGCTGTCGAATGTATTGTTTCTTTTAGTATTAGGATCTACTCCCACTTGTGGAATCGAACAGTTTTAAATGGGAACAAACACACTTTAACCGAAAAGAATTCGCTGCCAAGAATACTTGTGCTACAACCGGAGTGGAGCTTTTTGTTTCTCTTATAATCGCTAGTTGTCGCGAGTGTAAGTACAAAACAAAAGAATGCGCAGTGTTAAAACATCAAAATCGTTTGTGGGGCTGACCCCTTAGCACAGTCGGTAGATTGCCTGCCTGCTGTGCAGGGGTCTGGGTTCGATTCCTGACTGGGATAAGTATTTTTCTCTAGCCCAGATTATTCCCTGTCCTCAGAGTCTAGAAGTATGAATACGAGTGTGAATGTGTATGACCTAATGATTAAAATGAATGGTAGATAATCTAACGAAACCGGGACACGAGTTAACACGGGAAAATGGCGCCGATAGGACCATGAAGTTAAGGCGAGGTATAAATGGAACAATAAAAAAAGCGATTGTTTATTTGAGGTTAGACGGAATATTGTATTATATTACGTTTGCAGTTCTACATAACCAAAGAAGAAAAACTAACACAACTGGTTGAAACTTATCTTCAGTTCTATGACAAAACATAGAAAGTTGTGATGCAAAGGTGTAAAACCGTATTTTAATCGAGTTTCATAACCCCTTGAGGATCGAAAAAAGAATTTGGACAGTGTTTTTGCATTAGAAAGGAGTTAATCATTTTCATGGTCATATATAACAGCGATTACTGACATAATTCAATAAAGATGGCCTTGACAACTCTACGACCTGATTGCGAGAACAATTGTTTTGCTTAGTAACTTACTTCAATAAACATTGAATACGGCTCATTTTGAATATTTTGCAACTTGGAGCTACAGTTCAGCGGAAATAGATGATATAGTGAAACTTGCTACTGGAAATGTTGCCTAAATATGTTAAACAAGTACTGTATGTTTCATTTATTTTCACGCCAGTGAGTGAAGTTACAACTTGCTATTTTTAACTTACGTATTACATACTTAACTTTATGCAACGATATCGGTATTTACGCACCAACGTGCAAAACATACCAATAATTCTAAAACTAATGCACGCGATAATACTTTTAGTGAAATTAATTGGTAAATTAATTAGAACTATGAGAGTTCCATGTTAAAAATCTAAGTATCATGAATCTAGTGTTTTTGTTTCTTCTTTCTCCACCTGTTCACATGTGATGATGGTAGTATACGATCGCTCACGTTTTGATTCCACTGGATTCCAGCAGCTGGAGTTTCGGTTCGGTTCCACTAAGTGGGAACTGAACTTTAGAGTTAAGGCCATGAATGACAAAGTTTGAAGTACCAAATTAATAATCCCAACATTTTGAAATCTATACCACAGATGTATAAGATACAAATAAGCTGCAGTGAAAATTTAATCCATTTTGCTTTAATGGTTTGGAGGTTATGGTCAAATTTCTTTTTATTTTTGTCACGTCACTAAAAAGCCCCCAGCGACAAAAAAATTAAAATTTTGGTCGAGTATTTTAACCTTAGGTTAGCAATACATCCATTTTTATGAAATTGCCCTAGGTTTCTTTGTGTGTTCCTTTTGTTTAGGCTCCAAAAATATTTAAAGTTATGAATATGCTTTTTTTGTCATAAAAATAATAATTGAAGACATATGCTTAAATACATCTGACAATAAAACCAAGAGCAATTATTCATTGTACTTCTGTGAACATGTATAGCAATTGTTATTTGTGTAACAGAAAAACTTCTCCGCAATGAGCATTTTGAAGGAAGAAAAATGCTGAAAATATCAAAGACGAGAAAACAAGGAAAGATTGGACTGCATCGTTCACATTAAAATCCACCAGTTTGATAGGTTGACTCTCAGAATTCCCTCTCCTCTCCTGCAGCCTTTTCTTCTTACGCTGCTGCTTTCTCCTGCACAACTCTTGTTTTTTTACTTTGCATGATGCAAATCAGATCTCGTCAAGAAAAAATTCAGTTCGACGAGTCTAGTAGTTTAACTTCTAATGCTTTGTTGTAGCTCCAGTGGCTTAGGCATTGAAAAATGGCGCCTGGTGGCCAATTATATCTTTTTTGTATTCAGGGATGTTTAAATTATTTAATGGAATTAAAACAAAAGTTAATTTTTGTTGCGATTTTTCCTGAAATTTCAGTCATGCATACCTATAAATACAGAAAAATAGACGGATTGTCTCATGGCAAAAAGGATTTATTTTTAGCTTTACTACAGTCCTTTGGTAGTACTCTGGCAGTATTCATGTTTCTGTTGTCTTTATCAGTATGAGCTCAGGAGCACTAACGTTAAATTGCCTCTTGAAGTTAGTGATAGTGATGTATGAATCCCAGCTTATTTTCCCAGTTATTTCCTTTCATTCATTGGTATGATGAAATTGTATATTACAAAAATCTGATGTGTTCCATTCACATGCCTTTCTCTACATCTCTGCAACAAATTATTATTAAAAAGCTTAGGCTTCTATTTATTTCATGCTAATCGAGAAAAAATTAGCAGAAATAGTCTTATTACTTGCTTCCTTGTAAGTAGAAGCGAAATAAGGGAGTACCATAGGTTAAAGTGAAAGTCAAAAGCTGGTTGCTCTGTGACTGAAGTTCCTTTGTTTGTATGGACACGAGTTGACAAATTCCTGTATGAGAAAACTTAAGTTTTTCAGAGCAGAAACCATAAATAAGGGATATCTCAAAAATGACCAACTCCACGAAAAAAATGTATAAGACATAAATGTGTGTTCTAATGTGCTCTACATTTTTTGTGTGGTAAGGTTTTGTCCATTTCTTACGGTTTAGCAGTTATGCACAATTCCGTAAAATTCACTCAGAATAAAGTACTCTTCAGAGGCTATTCCCAGAAAATTCAAAATATACATTTTATTTGTTAGGTAAATATCTTTAATTTATGATATTTTAATCAAAATCGTTAGAGCCATTTTTAAGAAAATCAAAATTTTCGAAAAAAGTTCCATGTAAAGGGTAGTTTGGGGTGCAAAGATTTTTTTGAAAATCTTCGTGTCGCATCCTTGGACAATACCAAACTTAAATACCAAGTTTGGTATTTAACAGTATTTTCGTTTTTGAGCTATGCTGCCCACAGACACACACATACACACAGACAGGCAGACAGGCGGACGGACAGACAGACAAACAGACACACACACGGACATTTTTCTAAAAATGTTTTTTTATTCAAAAGGCCTCAAAACATGTATTTCCGGTGAAATCTCGGTATCGAATTTTTGGGTGCATTACAATACCTTCTCTATACACTATGTACACAGTACGTATAGAGAAAGTAATAAACAAATAACTAAAAGTATAGGTTCTTAAGGGAAATCGAAATGCCCTATCTTACCAATGTTAAAGTTTGATCATTATCTCAGCAACTGTTTAAGATAACGAGATACATTTTTCAAGGTATATTCAGCAATATCTTTACGATTAACGAAAAATAAAATACTTCTGTTTATTAGAAAGAAAGGTACGAGTTTTTAAATAAAGTTCTAAAATGTAATTGGAAAATGACGATTATTAAATTTTAAAAAACATCCATTTACATAAACACTTTTTCGTTAAAATAAAGCCTATTTATATACAAATGATTGGTAAAAATGTCAGCCCTTTGTGTCAATTGGTATGTGAGGTAATGTATAAACAATTTTACTCCAGAAATTGCTTTAAAACATTGATAAAACATGTAGCCTAACTTTCCAAACACAGCTTTGGAGTACTTCGAAACTCTCACATGCTGACAATAGCTAAAGTAAAACTTCCCGATCAAAATAAGAGAGATCTCTTCGCTAGCACTAATATTTACAAAGTTATTTGTTTTACCAAGTGAGTGTACCAGAATGTTCTAAACAGCTACCAAGCAGGATCGTTTTCAACAATATTTTTAAACTATTTACAATTAGTGTACCTCCATGAAAGATATAACAAAATGAGCGGAAGGCTCGAAATATTCACATACAATTAAAACATAAAAATGGGGAAAAATTACGAAAATCCCATTTCGACTCCCATTAAAGCACTCGACTCGGCGCTTCCCAATCTCCGATAACGTGGGTTTTTTTCCTGGGCAACTGCTAATCCTCGGTGGCCATGTGGAGTTTTGATGTTCTTTAGAGGAGATTAAACTATATTTTCGTATCTCACACGATCTGAGCAACAACGTCCATCTTGAAACACCTTGCACACCCTAATTAATATGTGGATAAACTAGAAATAAAGCGCACACAAGTTAACTGCCGAGGCTTATCAAAGTGCACCAACATCCTGATAATTGTTGCTCATCAGTCAATTTTAACTCTGGAGGAACATGCTGTAATCAGATGGAGACTGCTCCTCACAAGTAATTCGTCTGTCCAGTGCAACCCTTGGATGATCTTTTACTCGGGACCGACGGTAACCTTCCCTGCACTCCAACAGCAAACTCGTAAAACGTTGCCTCGTTTAGAACACCCACAAATGGTGCTGAGATCAACTGAAGATCTCAAGACCTCTACAAAAAATTCATAAATTACTCTAAGTAAATATCCATGTTGAAATTCAAATTAATTAAACTTGGTCACCCTCCAAGGTGTAACGGTTGCCGTGCTAATTTCATATACCCAAGGTCGCGGGTTCAAACCCGGTGGAGGATGGATTTTTTTTTCGGGCGCAAAAAGGTCTTAGAATGGCTTCTTTCGGAAGGGAAGTAAAGCCGATGGTCCTGTGTCATACAGTTACGGCACGTAAAACTTCAAGCCTGATAAAGAAGCCTCAGAGCAAAATTAAGCGGTCTTTCTCGCCCAGTATAGAATGGGACGCCGAGAACCACAGCAGTTAAAGAGCGTCCAAAATAAAATTCCATTTCCAACATATGATCTTTCACTATTCCTTTCAATAACTTATACCTACACAAATGTGTTAATCCTGCAGACTTTCTAAAACACACAGGAACATGGAATGGGAGCGCACGCGCAAGGAGAGCAGGATGATCAAATGAGATTTTTTTTCTCGGTTATTTAACTTTGATTATTCCGGAGGAAGTTGGCATGGTATCGCAACACATTTATCAGGAAACTGTCAAAACCGTAGCTTTGGCAGGAGGCCGTAACGCCACTGGCTCGGCCCCGGAGTAATGAAACTGAACAATTCATTACGCACAGCCACAAAGCTAATGAAATTGCTGCAACGGAGAACTGATAACCGCTATGTCATGGCATACTAATGAAATATAGATGGCTACACGCGACACCCAACTGCACAATAAAAACCCATTCCTCTGCGATAAGCCAACGTTTAAAAATCAATCCGAAAACATCCCCCTGCTTTCGTCCGCCGGATCAGCTTGCTTTATACCTGTCCGCCAACTGCGGCATCAGAAAAACCTCCAGTTTGTGTTACCTGCAGCAGTATTTCTTTTAGAAACTTATAGGTCGAAAATAATTAGTAAAAGGCACATAAACATCTTATGTGTTCCATTCACATCACTCTCTAGTGGAGAACCTGCTCCGCCATAACTGTTCTTACAAAAGAATAGCTATATCTTACTAAACATAAACTGTAGATATGGTTAAAATACACGATTTAAGCCAAGTACTTTTTTTGTGGAGTTTACCATTTCCGAGATATTCCTTGTTATTGGTTCCAATTTTAAAATACTTATTCTTTCATAAAATGGAATGTTATTAGTTTTCCTTGCTTTTAGTCAAGCAAACGGAACGGAATTTCAATGCCATCGCATAACTACCAGGTTTTAAAAGATTTGGCTTAACACTTCACACTGTGTATTCCGTTATTCCTTTGAATCTACAAGAAAATTTTAACAAACGCCAATCTTCATCTGAATTTACATGATATGCAAGAGTAGGCTTTTTCAATAATTTGCTGAATGGGCAGAGAAAGCCACGTGAATGTAACGCGTCTGCTTTGCGAGGATGTAGGATTTACCTGGGATCTACTTTTGAAATAACATCACACATACACAGATCGGATAGTGGATCCCTGTGTATATAAGGAAATGGTTTGATTTTCCTCTCACTCTTAATTTTCTGCAGTCGCCCTCCGTGGTGTAATGGTTACCATGCTAACTTCATATATCCAAGGTGGCGGGTTCAAACCCGGCGTTAAAATCCTTAGTATGGTTTCCTTTGGAAGGGAAGTAAAGCCGTTGGTTCCGTGTCGTAGATTTACGGCACGTAAAAGAACAAGCTTGATAGAGAGGCCTTTGAGCAAAATTAAGCGGTCTTTCACGCCCAATATAGAATGGGACGCATAAAGAGCGTCCATAAATAACACGCCATTTACATTTAATCGTCTGCACATCAAGAACCTAGAGTTGCTGGAAAATGAAAACCTCCTCACTTGCACTTTATTTTTGTTGACGTTTCTGAATTCTTGTCATCGTTGTCCCCTATGCTGTATTGGGTGCAGTCATACAGCTATCTTAAGTGTCATAATCTGGTCATTTGAAGATTTGTAACACAATAGTAACAAAAACCAAATTTTTCTTCGTGTTTTTAAAAATTATGTCGGATATATCCAAGGGAATATATAAAATATTCAATGAATTTAAACTGTTAATGTCACGAAGCTTTACTGAGTGACATAACATGAAAGCTCACTCCAAAGACTTTTAAAATGAAGCCAAATTAACTTTTTAGCACTTATCGGAACAGGGAAAATACTTTTTTTTTTTATAGTTACCCGTAATTTGCCTTTTGTATATTTTTATGGACTTCTTTCTAATCAAGATAAAGATCAGCAGAAATGGAATAACAGTTAGACAAGTAAAGTAAGTATTGTGAAGTAATTAAGGATCTCAAAAACATTTCTGTAACTATTAATGTAGAGCTTCAATGTAACTGTTTATAAACATGCTTTTGACAAATGTATTGCTATACTGAATAATAAGTAATTAGGTATTTCAAAAACCATGTTTATATAATATGTTGTATTACGATCATTAATTAGTATTTACTATTATCTGTAAGATTATTATTGTAAATGGATTTTGAACATTTAACTCTGCCACCGGGCAGCACCCAATTACAGAGAATAAATAGATGCATATTTTCATATAGGTTCAAGAGGAATAAGGGGATACATGTACAGCGACAGCCATAAATTTTAAAAGCTGGTCGCTATGTGAGGGCTTTGAAATTCGTCCTATTTGCATGAAAAAGACAAAATAACATTAAAAAATGAAATTAAAAAGTATTGGGAAATTTAACCTGTAACAAGCAATATCTCACAAATGGTAAGTTCCACAGCAAACATATAGTTAACATTACTGGCGTTTTGATAAGATCTGTGTACATGTTTTGTGTAGTAAGTTTTTGTCTATCTCTTACGGTTTACCAGTTGTGCGAAAGTCATCCAGAATGAAGAGGTCTTCAGAGGCTACTCCCAGTAAATTCAAGATATACACTTTGTCATGTAAACAGCTTAAATCGAAATCGTTACAGCCATTTTAGAGAAAATCGTCCATGCAAAGCATAGTTTAGCAAGATATTTCGTTTGTTCGACGGGCCTTTTTCTGAAAGCATGTATTTGTGGTGAAATGTCGGTATCGAATGCGAATGCAGTTTTATGAATGGGAGACAGACACGTGTCTACTACAATCAATTCCTTGGGTCGCCTGGTATGCCACGTGCCCCGACTGCCAAACGCTACCCTCCCCACTTCATCAGCACCCCTTTCACGATTCACCGCCATAACAAACACTCTGACGTCACGACTCTCAAGACGTTATTACTCCCACTCTCGTAAACATGCTACAGTGCCTCCCTTCTTCTGGAAATAAACGTGACTGGCACTAATCCCGGCTCCGACACATTTCTAATTCACCACTCGCCGCACACGAGATGGTCACTGCCTCGCTCCACAATTATTAATATAAAGCACGTTTCCCACCATTAACGTTTTCTTCAATTAGTGTCAACCTCAACCGTAACATACTGTTATTGCTATAAAGATACGTTGCCAAAGCGTCTCTATTGCGTTCATTCAAACCACATGTTAATGCTTTAGAGTGAAGATAGCAAAGAAGTAGGTCTTAAAATGCTAAATATTCTTCACACTCTTCATGGAAGCGAACACGCCACCTTCTGCGCCCAACAATCAACATTCAACTGGGTTTACTTGTTTTTTCACACAAGCCGTGTGTAGGACAGGAGTTGGATAGGTAGAGTCAGACTGAAAAATTCAATACCATAGCCAAGATTTGAACCAGGGATCTCCCGGTCTCTAGCCGGTTGCTCTACCACTGCGCTACCATGGCATCATGCCGGCATAGCATTGAATTTCTCAACAGACTCGCATGTTTCCCGGTAAACCACAAGGTGATCTCAAACTATTTTGAGATGACAATCCCAATGACGACTTACAATGTTGTAAGTATTTTTAAGTCCCAGGATTCATGGTATAGCCAACTATTATGGTCAATGGGTATTGGTTTAATTGTTTTTTCACAATTTTCAATGCTATGCCGGCATGTTGCCATGGTAGCTTAGTGGAATAGCAACCAGCTAGAGATCGGGATATCCGTGGTTCAAATCCCGGCTATGGCTTTGCATTTGTTCAGTCCGACTCTACCTATCCAATACACGGCTTGTGTGAAAAAATAATTAAACCAATACCCATTGACCATAATAGTTGGCTATACTATGAATCCTGGGACTTAAAAGAACTCACAGCATTGTAAGTCGCCATTGGGATTGCCATCTCAAAATAGTTTTGAGATCATCTTGTGGTTTACCGGGAAACATGCGAGTCATTTGAGAAATGCAATGCTATGCTGGCATGTTGCCATGGTACCTCAGTGGAAGAGCATCCGGCTAGAGATTGGGATATCCGTGGTTCAAATCCCGGCTATGGCATTGAATTTTTCAGTCTGACTCTACCTATTCAACTTCATTGTTACACAACGTCTAGAACACCGCATTTCATCTGCAAACAAATGCACGACGCTCTACGAGACAGTCATGGAGATGTTATGGATATTCACGGATGGATCAGCAACAAACGCAGTGATATATTCCACCATGCTCTACACACTGCCGAAATATTTTTCCATTTTCTCCTGTGAAGTTTTTGCAGTTAAGGAAGGAAGCACTGCAGTACATCATTCAGAATCTTAGTCCTAGCCATGCTTTAACAAGTGACCTACTTAATCTATATTCTATCATTCAGCACTCTGGAAAACAAGAAACCCTAACATGCAAATTTAGATGGAAATTAAAATGCCGACAAAGCTGCAAAGGAAGGCATGCGACCACGGAATAACTTCTAGACATCAAGACGTCATTAGCTACACCAAATAACTATTTATAGAAAAATCTGATGTATTCCATTCGCACGACTTTCTCAACATCTCTGTAACAAATTACTGTTAATAAGCTTATTCTTCTATCTCATGCTAAAAGATTATCAGAAACGGTCTTATTACTTAGTTCTTTATAAGTGGAAGGGGAATAAGGGAATACACTAGGCTAAACCGACAGTCACATGTTTTATAAATGTGGTGGCTATGGGATTGAAATCAGTTTCTTTGCATGGCCAAGCGTTGACTAGTTCCGTATGAGAAAAGTATTTTGAAACTGAAATAAATAACAAGGAATATCTCGAAAACGGCAAATTTCACGAAAAAAAATATCTGATGTGTTACACTCACATGACTTTCTCTAGCTACTCAACAAAAGCTAACTCTTCTTCCAACATCATGCTAATCGAGATAAACGTTATCAGAATGTTATTACTTAGTTCCTAATAAGTAGACTGGAACTAAGGGAATGCACAAGGCCAAAGTGGTAGTCAAATGTTTTAAGAGCTGTCTGTCTATATGCGATTGTCATTGCAAATCGCTTCTTTGCTTGACCAGGAGTAGAACAAAAGAAGAACAAAAGAAAAACAAAAGAAAAACAAAAAAAACAACAAACAAAAAAACACACACACACACCCGCGCGCGCGCTTCCGTCTGAGAAAAGTAGAAGTACCCCACCATTGAAACTAATAATAAGGAATACATCGAAAACGGTAAGCTCCACGAAAAACATGTATATGACATAACTTGTGTATTTTAACAAGATCTACATTTTCTGTATAGTAAGTTTTTGTCTATCTCTTACGGTTTACTAGTTATGCCAAATTAAGCAAAATTCATTCAGAATAAACAGGTCTTTAGAAGCTATTCCCAGAAAATGCAATATATACATATTATTTGTAATAGAAATGACTTTAATATGTGGTATTTTAATCAAAATCGTTAGCCATTTTTAAGAGAAAAAAATTCGAAAATTGTTCCATGTAAAGGGTAGTTAGGGGTGGGGGGATTTTCTTGAAAATCTTCGTGTCGCATCCTTGCAAGACACCAAGTTTGTATTTAACCGCCTTTTCGTTTTTGGGATATACTGTCCACAGACACACACATAGACAGACACACACACACACACACACACACACACACACACACACAAGGACCTGTTTCTAAAAATGATAATTTTTTTTGGATTCAAGGGGTCCTAAAACAGGTATTTCCGGTGAAATCACATCGAATTTTTAGGTGGAATACAATACTTCTCTATTCCTATGTACATTGTACATACGGGGCTAGAGAAAGTAAAAATCTGATGTGTTACACTCACATGACTTTCTCTAGCTCTTCTACAAACTTCTCACATAAGAATATTCTTCTTTCTGTACGTTGCTAATGATACAATCACTAGCAGAATGTTCTTATTACTTAGTTCCTTATAAGTAGAAAGAAAATAAGGGAATACATTATGTTCAACCGATAGTCAAATGTTATAAAAGCTGTCGTTATGCGATTGGCATTGCAAATCGCTTCTTTGCTTGTCTAGGAGTAGATCAAAAGAACAACGGACACTTTCTGTCCAAGAAAAGTGTAAGTACTCACAAGTGAAACCAAAAACTAAGTTTTTGTATATCTCGTACCGTTTAGCAGTTAAGCAAAATTTAGCAAAATTCATCCAGAATAAAGGGATCTTCGGAGGCAATTCCCAGAAAAGTCAATATATACAGTTTATTTGGTATGTATCTTTAATGTGCGGGATTTTAAACAAAATCGTTAGCCATTTTTTAGAAAATCAAAATTTTCGAATTTTTTTCCATGTAAAGGGTAGTTGGGGGTGGGGGATTGTCTTGAAAATCTTCGAGTCACATCCTTGGAAGATACCAAACCTAAATGCCAAGTTTATTTTTAACGGTCTTTTCGTTTTTGAGCTATGCTGTCCACAGACACACATACACACGGACCTTTTTCTGAAAATGCTTTTTATGGATTCAGGGGGTCCTAAAACATGTATTTCCCATGAAATCTCGGTATCGGATTTTTGGGTGGAATACAATACTCCCTCTATACACTATGTACATAGTACGTATAGAGAAAGTAAAAATGTATACGAGACAAATTGTGTGTTTTATCGAGATTTAAGTTTTCTCTCTTACAGTTTACCAGTTAGATAAGCAAAATTCAATAAAAACCATCCAAAACAAAGAGGTCTTCAGAGGCTATTCCCAAAAAATTTAATATATAAATTTTGTCATGTAAATATCTTGAATATAAAAGATTTTAATCAAAATCGATAGTGCCATTTTTGAGAAAATCAAATTTTCGAATTTTTTCCATGCGCGCTGACATGTTTCTAAAAATGCTTTTTAGTATTCAGGGGATTCCAAAACATGTATTTGCGGTGAAATCTCGATATCGAATTTTTGTTGCAATACAATACCTTCTACACACACTACGTAGAGTCTTCCGTCTTTCATGTAATTGATATTAAATCAGCTATTTTATTAAATAAAAGTGATTGATGATTAAATTAAAACTGTGGCTTATAAAAATAAGTAACTTTGAAATTGCATGCTATTTCTTTATATTTCGAGGGATTGTTATGGTTTCACATTATTAATTCTCACATGAAAACACATGAATTTGAATTGAAGTCGGCAAGCGTATTATTACAGAATAGAAGAATAATTTGAAAAGCCGAGACAGTCCTGAAATTTTGTTGTGCATTTCACACCCATGTAATAGACACAATTTTTCCCGTTTTATTAGTCTGAATGAATTACTCATAAAAAATAATTGTTATGAATATCCATCGTCATCTAAGATTTCCTGCAACCCAATGCTGCAATTCAATAGATATAATAAAATGTCTCAGCAAGATACTGCAATTCAGGAGGTTGTTTCAAAACAATGTGAACATAATAGAGATTCAGCGTTTCCAGAGGAATTTGAAGTCGGAGACGGGAATTACAAAGAATATAAAATGCTGATTCTCTTAATGACAGCCAATTAGTTTTCAGTAGTGTTCACAACAATGTAGGCGGCCGTGTGAGTGGTTAGACCGCTTGCGTCTCACCTCCGTGGTGCAATAATTACCATGCTAACTTCATATATCCAAGGTCGCGGGTTCAAACCCGGCGGAGGACGATGGCTTTTTTCGGGCGTTAAAATCCTTAGCATGGCTTCCTTCGGAAGGGAAGTTAAGCCGTTGGTCCCGTGTCGTAGATTTACGGCACGTAAAAGAACCTCAAGCCTGATAGAGAGGCCTCTGAGCAAAATTAAGCGGTCTTTCACGCCCAGTATAGAATGGGACGCTGAGAACCACAGTAGTTAAATAACACGCCATTTACACTTATTTTTTCACCAAGGTGGCCCGCGTTATATCCCTGGTGTCCACATGTGGGATTTATGGTGAACATAAGAGGTTTGGTTTTCCCTCAAGATTCATTCCACCATATATTCTGCTTCTCAATAGGTCCTGGGGAGTCCTTCACACGAGGAGGATAATATTCACCTTAGTTGTGTTCCTCCTTGGAATCGAATTCAGGTATTGGAATTCTAACTTTTCTGCAGAATAAATATAATCGAGAAGACGTAGAAAACACATTCTTGTACAAAAATGTATCTAGCTTCTTTTGTGCTTGAGCGCACGTGCTAGAAAACAGGGAGGTATACGGAATCACGGATCAATTTTACAAAGAGGTGAAAGAAAGTCTTGACAAAATTGTAGCAGAGGCAGTAAATGGGTTTGAACGGTTGTTGCAATTAGATGTGTAGTCGTTATGCAGTACCCAAGTACCAGAGAAGAAAAATAAACGCTCTTGTGCAGTTTACGTTTTTCGTGGAAAATAAAATTGCTCTCCAGAAGCCCTCACTGGAAAATCTCATTCAAAGTACATAATGGAAAGTATTCACTGCTGAAATACACAACAAAATGTTCGCTGGTGCATTCAAATTAGAAACAGGCATAAAATGTATTCCTGAGATGTTTTAACCATAGTCACTATGTCATGATAACCTGCATCTTACACCAGACGTTGCTTCTTGTACAGAAAACCTAATCGTGGCTTCCTTTAAACATCTATCTTCTTGCATTAGTTTTGTCAAATGTTTTACTCGTTTGGTTTTCAATTTAAGATTAGCCTATGCTTGGTATGTCTAACGTTTTTAATTCCAATTATCCTTTAACACCTTAATGCCTGGTGTAGCACATTTAATACAAAGATGTTTTTTAAGGCTTTAACTTGTTTTACTTTGTCTAAACGTAATATATACAGTGTATAGAGAAGGTATTGTATTTCAACATGTTTTCAGACCCAATAACAAAAGAATTTTTAGAAAATGTCCGTGTGTGTGCGTCTGTCTGTCTGTGAGCAGCGTAGCTCAAAAATGAAAACTCCGTTAAAAACCAAACTTTAAGTCAATATCTGCCAAAGATTCGACACGAAGATTTTCAAGGAAATTCCCCACCCCAAATACCCTTTAAATGAAAAAAAAAAAAAATCGAAATTTTTTATTTTCTCAAAGATGGCTCTAACGAATTTGATTAAAATCTCTTATATTTAAAGATATTTACATGACAAATAAAATGTGTATCTAATTTTCTGGGAATAGCCTCTGAAGACCTCTTAATCTGGATGAATTTTTCTGAATTTTGGTTAACTAGTAAACCGTAAGAGATTGACAAAAATAAAACACAATTTATGTCTCAAACATTTTTACTGGAGTTAACGGTTTTCGAGATATTCCTTGTTATTGGTTTCAGTTTTAAAATACTTATACTTTTCTCACAGGGGAACTTGTCAACTCCCATATGAGAACATTTGACTGTTGGTTTAGCCTAGTGTATTATAAGGAACTAAGTAATAAGATCATTGCTGCTAAGGTTTATCTCGATTAGCATGAAGTATATAGAATAAACTTATTAACAATAATTTCTTACAGAGATGTAGAGAAAGTTATGTGAATGGGACACATCAGTTTTTTGTTGTAACCCCGTCATCCAAGTGTGCTGTCACGCCGATTAATTTACTTGAGCCCTCCCCATTCTGTAGCACAGGCACATTTTACTGCAGTTGTTGGTTTTCGATCTCACAAAGTTTGACTTTGAATGGCTGGCCAGTTCATTGTCTCGCGCCTTAACGTTCACGGCCATTCGATATAGCACCTGTTGTGGCGCCCGTGAAAAGGATATGAAGCCAGTTTAGGAAGCAGCGGCATATGTAGCAAAATAATTCCGGCATTAAGAGCTTAATTCTAACTACCTCTAAATGTTGTATTTTATTCATAATCTTTAATTCTAAGAAGTTACAGATATGGCCGGGATATGGCATGGCAGGGGGAGTTCTAACAATGGGCAAATGTCTAATTTTATAACTGAAATTATGTAATAACACATGACAAAGGTGACTGTGTGCTGTGCTCCAATATGAGAACCTTTTTAAGAGAAATCTGTGGTCTGCAACTTCAGCAATAAAAGAGACTGAGCAAGTCTAAGCCTCATTCATCTCTTAAAAAATACTTTCTTCTGTACAACACACTGCAGTGTGAGCAACATTTGAACAACGGCAAATTTTAGCGGAAGTTTTGCATATATATCCTACGTGAATGGATGTTTGATATATAATTTGAAATATTCGTTCTTATTGTTGAATGATAAAAATCAATAGAATTACAATTAGAATGTCTATCATTAAGATTAAACCGATGCCGCACTTTGATATTATTATAAGTCATAATCAAAACTGACCATTGCCGTTATTTTTTATTTAACTAATTCTAGACTACTTTGATTCCTTTGATCAGTCAATTTATTGTCTATCATTGAGAAAAAAAATGCGTGAACATTTGTGCCCGAAAGCGCAGGCTATGTCCAAAATTGTCACAACAGCTTCAATATAAGTATGGATTATTGGCTACATCAATGAGTAAGGTATTTGACTAAAGGTTATAAGTTCAACATAACCATATATCTCTGGCGCTGAATATTCCTAAATTAATCAATCAACATTTACAACACATATCGAGGTTAGTGCCAATTTGAACTGAGCGATTATAAACACGCAGTGCTGAAAGATACAGGAGTATTTGTAGATCTAAAAGGGAGAGTTGGTCACCCTCACAGTGAGCCAGTGTTGGAACGATTCTGGACATCAATAGGCGATCTGTCTCACGGGAAAAAATGCTAAACAGCTGTTAATTGCCAGGATCGTATTAGCGCCACCGCTATGCCGGAATTTCGTCCCGAAGGAGTTTACACGTCTGTAAGTCTAGCATATGGCTGTCGCTTTTAAGCACACTTAAATTATTTTCAATTAAATTGTTTTTGAAACCTAACGTCACAGGATGCATATATGTCTTAAAAGGCCTGTCTTACCTGATCTCTTATTGGTACAGTTAATTTAACGTTAAGCTTTACCCATCCCGAACAATCTCTATTGGCACCATTGGACTGAAAAGGGTTCTGGGATGGCTTGAACCGCGTCCTTCAGATCAGAAGGCCAGCGCCCAACCAACTGAGCCATCCAGACCGACAGGCCTGTCTCTGTGTACAAATAGTACCATTATATTTTTCCCGTATTACTTCATTACATGTCCTGTGAATTTCCGAATACCTATTATAAATAGCTTGCCTATACCATGTTTTAAATTCCAATATTTTCTTATGTGTACCCAATTTACTCGAATTGCCCTTATTTGACTTCTGGAAGCATTCCGTTCGCCTCCCGACATCTGCACGCAAGTATTTAGCTTCACCCTGTATCATATCAAGTTCCTAATGTCAAATGAGTGCTGATAAACAGGTATTTAGCGGTAAGCTATATTTACTAACGCGAGGTTCGAAAACCACCCGTTTATTTCATTCAGATAAAGGCAATGTTGGTTTTACACACCTGATGATATTTCTAATGCGAAGACCTATATGGTGTCATTATCCATAACCAAACTGGTAACTTTTTTAGTTTTCAAGGTATTTATGAAATTAGCACATACTCTAAAACAAAAATCCAAATAAAATCTACTTTCATTTTTTGGTGATTTATTTTGGTAACGATGATTACTAAAGCTTTTGCGCTTAAGCACGAATACCTTATAATAGATGTCCATTAAAATATAACACATGCACGCATGTTTTTAATGGGCATTGATCCTCTAAGTTGACCAGAAAGACCGTTTGATTTTGCCAGATTTGAACCCGCATACTTGGGAGTCAGAGGCTAGCGTGTTACCCCAACACTACAGAGGACTACTACACTGACTTGCTTGGAAAAATATACGTCCAGAAAATAAGTTCCGTTTCGTAATAAAATTAAATTGTGTACAGATACAGAATAATTATTTATTGCACAAAATTCTACAACTCTTAAACTACTTTTCCACATAATTGCGGAAATTTTGCAGGCATTTGTCATAGCGTGGCACAAGTTTTTGTATACCTTCTTCATAGAAGTTTGCCGCCTGTGTCTTCCAAAAGTTGGAAACATTTTCTTTCAGCTCTTCGTCAATGTTGAAGTGTTGACCGCCAAGGAAAGACTTGAGATGTAAGAGCAGATGAAAGTCGCTAGGAGCGAGGTCAGGGCTGTACGGAGGATGGTCAAACACGTCCCAGCCAAATCCCTGTAGGAAGTTTTTCGTCATATTTGCAGTGTGTGGTCGTGCGTTGTCATGAAGAAAAACAACACATTTTGACAGCAATCCTCGGCGCTTATTCTGTATTGCGCGGCGCAATTTGCCGAGTGTCTCGCAATAAACAACTGCTTTGATTGTTTGACCACGCGGTAAGAAATCAATGAGCAAGATGCCTTTCCAGTCCCAGAACACTGTGCACATCATTTTTCGAGGTGTCAAGATTTGTTTCGGCTTAACCTTTGCTAGGGATGAAGTGTGCCTCCATTCCATTATTTTCAGGGGTGTCGTAAGAAACCCAAGTCTCATCTCCTGTGACTATCTGTGTCAGAAATTCTTCGCCGTCTTCATCAAAACGGGTTAAAAACTGAAGTGCACTTACCCATCCGTTTTGTTTTGTGTTGCTCAGTAAGAATCTTTGGTACCCAACGTGAGCAAAGTTTACGAAATTTCAGTTTTTCGGTAACAATTTCATGAATTAGTGATCGTGAGCTTTGGGGAAATTCCATAGCGAGAGCACTAACTGTAAACTGCTGCTTTCCTGGATCTTGTCATCAATCGCCAGTTCTTCTGTAACCAAAGATGGACGCCCACTTCGTTCTTCATCGTGCACTTCACTACGTCCTTCATTGAACTGTCGGACCCATCTTCTCACCATTGAATCACTCATCACATTTTGTCCGTAAACTTCGCAAATTTGCCGATTAATTGCAATTGGTTTCACTTTCCTAGCATTCAGAAAACGAACCACAGATCTGATTTCATTCAGCGGGATTTTCATTCAACACCGACATTGTAAACAAGCACAACAAAGCGTATGTGGCTGACAGCGATCTCAAAATGACGCACGTTTCTTCTCCTTGATACAGAGCGTCTACCGCGCATGTGAGGAACTGCGATCGCAGCGCTGCAGCGGAGATAAATTGAAACGGAACTAACTTTCTGGACGTACCTCATATACGGTATTTTAACCAAAATTTTCGAAAAGTTTTCCATGTAAAGGGTAGTTGGGGTGTGGAGATTTTCTTGAAAATCTTCGTGTCGCATCCTTGGACTCATCGTTTTTTAACCGTGCTGCCCCCCACCCCTGAAATACTCGCAATGACACGGACATGTTTCTAAATATGCTCTTGTTGGATTCTGGCGGTCTCAAAATAGATATTTGCGGTGAAATCTCGATATGGAATTTTTGGTTGGAATACAATACCTTTTCTATACATTATGTACACGGTACGTGTAGAGAAAGGAAAAATCAGTTTTATGTGAATATTTTATAGAAGCTATATAATATAATGTTATTACATTCACATTACTCTCTTTGCACCTATCTAATTATTGCTACGAAATGTTATTCTCTCCACTTCATTTTAGTCCGAATAAACTCTGTACTATAGAAATAACTACATTACACATTTCATTAGATACAAACAGAACAGCGAGTCTACAGCTGGACATTAAAATTCCATTGCTTCCAGCATTCGTCAGAAACTGGAAATCGGCAGGACTTTAAAACAATCACAACGATTTTCTCCCCCTTCGTATTTTCGTCTCAGTTAATGTTTACTACTGAAAGAATTTAAAATACAAATATGATTTCTTATGTAAATATATTCAAACATGCGGTATTTTAATACAAATCGTTAGAGCCATTTTTGAAAAAATAAAAAATGTCAAAACATGTACCATGTAAATGGTAGTTGCGGGGTAGGGGATTTTCTTGAAAATCTTGGTTTCGTATCTTTGGAAACTATTCATCGGGCTTCGTGTTTTGAGTAACGTTCTCAAACGCGTGCGCACACCTTTTTATTTTTATTATTACAATTATTCGGGAGTCTTCATAACCTGTATTTCCGTCGAAATCTCGATATGCAATTGCTTCTCTATCACGCATAAAATAAAAATCCATTCACATAACTTTCTCTACGTCTTTGTAACAAATTATAGTTAAACTTATTATTTATCTACTTCATGCTGATCAAGATAAACACATTAGCAGAAACGGTCTTAATACTTACTTTCTTACAAGTAGAAGGGAAATAAGGGACTACACTAGGTTAAACCGACAGTCACATGTTTTACATTGTGGTTGCTATGGGGTTGAAATCCGTTTTTTGCATGGCCAGGAGTTGACAACTTCCTGCATGAGAAACGTATTTTAAATCGATACTAATAACAAGAAATATCTCGAAAACGGTCAAATTCACGAAAAAAAAGTACATGACATAAATTTTGAGTTTTAATGAGATCTACATTTTTGTAAAAGTTTTTTTCTACCTCTAACGCTTTACAACTTATGCAAAATTCAGAAAAATTCACCCAGAATGAACATCTTCAGAAGCTATTCCCAGAAAATGCAAGATATGCTATTTTATTTGTGATGTAAATAGCGTTAATATGCGGTATTTTAATCAAATTCGTACAACCATTTTTTAGAAAATCAAAATTTTTAAAAACATTTTCCATGCTAAGGTTAGTTTGAGCAGGGGGGATTTTCTTGAAAACCTTCCGTGTGCATCTTTGGAAGATACCAAACTAAATACCAAGTTTGTATTTAAATGCCTTTAGTTTTTGAGCTATGTTGTCCGTAGACACAAACGAGCTTTGTTCTAAAAAGGGTTTTACTCAGTGAACCTCAAAACAAGTATGACCGGTGAGATCTCTGTATTGAATTTTTGGGTGCAATACGATACCTAAGTACATACTATGTGCATAGTAAAAACGTAGTACATGAAGAACGGGTTATGGAATATTTGGGTGCTTGAGGCGACGTTAAAAACAAATTTTGCTGCACACTGTATCGAGAAACCACGGCAGTTTTGAGGTCACCACGAAAGGTTATCATGTTAACTGCATATCAAAATAGCCATTAACTAAAATATGAATCAGCATTAGAAATAACAATGTCCTCGCTCCCCCAACGGCGACCGTATGTCTAGATAAGCAGCGTGTTGATCTGTCAGATTAAACACAAATATTTGTGTTAGTGAATGCATCTATATACACCAGGTCACCACCAGCTGGTGAATGTTAACTCTATTCATCCCGGGTTCGATTCTGTCCTGCATCGCGAGAACGCTTCCAAACTGCCAGCTGATCTCGATACATACCCATATCAAAACAAACACAAACATCAGCAGATGTGGTTTATATTCATAAAACATTGGTTCGATACCATAACATATATTAATATAGACTAACAATACTCTTAACTCACTTTATTTATCCTTTCTTCATTAATGCCGGACCAAAACATCTATTATTTTTTTTTTTTTTTTTTCCTCTAGCCCCATATGTACAATATACAAAGGGATAGAAAAGGTATTGTAATGCAACCAAAAATTCTATGTCGAGATTTCACCGGAAATATATGTTAGGAACCCCTGAGTCCGAAAAAAGCATTTAAAAAAAAGTTCCGTGTGTATGTAGACAGCATAGCTCATAAATGAAAAGACCGTTAAATACCAAACTTGGTATTTAGGTTTAGTATCTTCCAAGGATGCGACACGAAGATTTAAAAAAAAAAAAAAAAAAGAAAATCCCCCATCACAAACTGCCCTTTACATGGAACATTTTTCGAAAAATTTAATTTTCTTAAAGATAGCTCCAAAGATTTTGATTAATTAACTGCTAAACCTTAAGAGATAGAGAAAAACTCACTACAAAAAAAATAAATACAATGTAGATCTCGTCAAAACACGCAATTTGTGTCCTTTACGTTTTTGTTGTGAGGTAACCGTTTCCGAGATATTTCTTGTTACTAGCTTCAATTGTAAAGTACTTAAACTTTTCTCAAGACAGAAGTGTCCGTTTTGCTTTTGTGCTACTCCTGGCCCAGCAAAGAAGCGATTTGCAATGACAATAGAAAACGATAGGTTTGAAAACATCTGACTGTTTTAGCTTAATGTATTCCTTTAGTTCCCTTCTAATTATAAGTAATAACGCTTTGCTAATGTTTATCTCGATTAGCATGGTGTAGAAAGAAGAAGAGTCTTTTGTAGGAAGTTTGTAGAACAGCTAGTGTAAGTGTAACACATCAGCATTTTTTTTTTCTTTCTTTGTTTCCCTCAACGGATAGGATATTTTTAATACCATGACCCAAAGCTCCATCTGGCCATAAACAATGAAAGCAGTACACGGACGGCAGTTAAACATCATCCGTTTGTCGCGGAGCTAAGTGATATGCCATAGGGTACTTTAAGGGGATGAGACCTTGGAAAGCTAGCTGTGCTTAGTCATCTGACTACGGATGATACAACAGCTGGACTGGACGGTCTAATAGTTGTTCTGTGATAGAGCCCGGATTTTTATATAATATGTATATTGAGAAATGTGTATACAATAATGTAATGGCATGTGTAATATCAACTAATATGTAATTCTAAAAACACAGCACATCATTTAAAATTACTTTAGAGTATCGTACCAAGACTCTTCTAAATAAATTATATGAAACAAATAGTTTAGTCTACTCAAGTACCGATTTCTGCATGCCACAATCCTTGAAGATTCCATAATCACGCGCTTCTTATTTAACGTGCGAAACTGTCTAACCGAATTCCTTTTGGAAGGAAAACTAGCTGGATTATTGATATTACTATTATTTCTAGCATCAAGGCCTCCACATATTTAAGAATACACAGTAAACACCGCTTGCACTTATGAAGTTCATAAGAAAATTACACGAAAGAGAGAAAACAGTGAAGACGTTGCAACGCTGTTTTTACTCCATGTGTAGTTAACGTCTGTCATTTGAGATTTCTACGCATTCATTGGCTCAAGTGACGTGCTCATTGGTGCACTGCAAAACATCTGCGACTTCCCAGAATAATCAATGCGCTATCAAGGTGCATGTTAACTTTTTCAGTAGCACGATAATAAATATATCTGATGTCTTGAATAAAAGACACGATGTCTTCCAGTGACAGCTGCTCTGTTTGCAAGGCACCGGCATGAGAGAATTGTAGCAATTATGTTTGTCACGACTGCCTGAGATTTAGTCTAAAAATCTGACACACTTTTTAAATCAATTGGGTTCCTGTCTATCATAGTAGTCTTTATCATTTTAGATTGTAATATTGTTTTGATCTGACATCCCCACCCCCTATGTTGCGTTTCTTTAGGCTAAGCCAACTTGTACTGAAGAACTTGTCAAAGTAACGATATGCTTATGTTCACTAACAATTATTAATAATGTAACCCTAGTGTTCAGTATTGTCATAATTTACTTTTAAGTTCATTAAGTTGTCAAATGTTTTTACTTTCTCTAAACGTACTATGTACAAGTGTATGGAAAAGGTGTCGCATTGCACCCAAAATCTGATACCGAGATTTCACCGGAAATACACGTTTTAGGGTGCCCTGTATAAAAACATCTTTAGAAAAAGCTCCGTGTGTGTACGTGTCTGAACACGATAACTCAAAAACGAAAAGTCGGTAAAATACCAAACATGATATTTAAGTTTAATATCTTCCAGGGATGCGAAACGAATATTTTGAAAATATCCCACCACCAAAATATACCCTTCACGTGGAAAAAAATTAGAAAATAAGAAAAACTAAGATTTTGATTAAAATATCGTATATTAAGGTTATTTACAGACAAATGTAATGCATATGTTGAATTTTCTGGGAATAGCCTATAAAGACCTCTTTAATCTGAATTACTTTTGCTGAATTTTGCGTAACTGGTAAACCGCAAGAGATAGAAAACAACTCACTTAACAAAAATTTAGAACTGTTAGAACACACAATTTATATTATATACTTTTTTTCGTGGAGTTGGCCGTTTTTTAAGATATTCCTTGTTATTGGTTTCAGTTTTAAAATGTTTATATTTACCGGAATTTGTTAACTCCTGGCCACACAAACAAAGGAACTTCAATCACATAGCAACCAATTTTTTTAAAGACTTGACTATCACTTTAGCCTTTGGTACTCCCTTATCTCCCTTCTTCTTACAAGGAAGCAGTTTCTGATGTGTATATCGATTAGCATGAAGTGGATAGAAGAATAAGCTTTTTAACAATAATCAGGGTTATGTATCGCAGGTTACCTGTTTGATGTTGTTGCTCAGCTATGAGTCTAATGTTATACTGATCAAATATTTGACTTGAGCACAACTTGGATGATGGCGGCGAAACTCGGAGCGTGTAGCTTATTGATCAACATGCTACATTTCCTCTCTTCAACAATGTAGCTGTTATCAGTTGCGTGTACAAGCCCCGCATGCCAAATTACAACTTTTAAATACTGTCACACAATGTAGCCTTGTATTTTCAACGGGAAGCCAACAAGCAAAACACAATCAATCCATGTTAACGTCATACAACTGAAAAAGTAATATTCACTAACAATTTTGTTATCTCAATTTACTCTTGTATAGAGAGTGCCCTGGTAACAATCACACCTTCCTTTCCGAGGCTCCTTGATCCAAAGCCCACATTTTTAAGAAAAGGTACACATACTCAAAAAGGAAAAGTCCGTCAAATAATTGTTATTTAAGTCAACGTCTTCCTATATGTGATATATAAGTGTATATTTACTTGAACTCTTTGAGAATATCCTGAGAAGTCCTTCATTTTGAACTTTTATATTTCCAGCAGACACTTTGTAATTCGAGTCCCAGTATTTAGAGGTATCGTATGAAGGTGGTATTGAGAAAATTAAAATGTTACATAAAACTAGAGTAAAATCATGTATTTATACATTGTCCGCACTTACGTTTTATGCACTTCCGAATGTGTCACATTTTGAAGCTTCTTCAATACAGGTAAAACTGTTCCACTTAGGGTTTTCGTTAATAATGTACAGAAATAAGCTTGACCTGCTATTACATATTTGCAGGTCCCGTTAGGCGACCCTTCGCTAATTGGGACCGCTTGTCAATCAATTGTACTTCAGAAAAAAGACTATTGATACTGCAATCCATACTAAGCTACAGTACATACACATTTTACATCAGTAACAGATTGACCGTTGTTGTAGATGGTATGTACTATCTGTTTCTCGTAATCAGGCAAAGAGCATGGGAATTTGAAAGTCATCAAGCGAGCCACTTTCTAAATGTGTCATGGGAATTCTTCCTGCTGGGGATGTCCTTGGGACCAATAGAAGAGCACTTTACAGAAACAGAAGCGGCACGTTTGGCCTTAATGAGCATATGCCGCCCCTATTGCTATACACAGCCAACATGTCTTGGATGTGACTGGACGTAGGGAGACTGAGTTTATAGTATTTTTCAGAACATAATAAAGTTTGGAATTAGAAGGGGTGCGGCTGGAAACCAAACCTCGCAGTTGCGAATCCTTCCACTTATTGGTCCCTTACTGAGGCGGGAATCTCGACTTGCAAGCAGTCTCCAGGAAACAGAGATTTTACTACGTTGCCTATCACTCCTTAGTACAGGGTTATCTTTTGTTTGCTAATGGTTATTGCCCAGTGGCAGCAGGAAGTGGTCCCGTCTGAAAACCATGTTTTGGAGAAAATTTTACAGATGCCGTGCTGATATGTTATTCGCAATTGGCTGAAGCGAGCATTTATTTGTAATTATCTACTATTGTCTATCCATCCTTACTTCACCGGCGATGTAAACAAACCAGAATGTATTCATCCGCGAACGCACGTGCACACACCTCGTGGTGCTAAGCTGTGTTCATCTGCCGTATAATTAAGAAACCGCGTACCCACATTTTACTAATTTGACAGGAAAACAAATATCTATCTACTTTCACTGTTCACAAATAGGGATTAAAACATGAACTTAATAATAAATAAAACAAGTAGGCAAATTGTTATACAGTACGAAATATGAAATTTTACCGTAAAATTACAAAATGCACACATGGTGTTTTGAAAGTTTGCTGAAGTATTGCATGCATACTTCACACCAAACCCCTTCCCTTTTATTTTTGTGAGTTGTAACATTACATATGGAGACAGCCATTTACTGCACATGTCTTTAACATGTTGCAGTGGCTTACCCACAAGAGCTAACTGAAAGAGTTGTCTCAATCCTTCAAGATTCGAGTCAATTGTTGCAGTTACCTTTCAAGCTGAGTTCACCTGAACAGATAATTTAGTCGGTCAACGAAAATGTCCACCATTCCCTCAAAACCCCACTTCGCTTGCTCTTCCCGAACAACGAACAATGTGTGCTTGTCGAAACTCTATTGCACACTTTATGCTGGTTTTGAAAACACCAGTAAATTCTGCCGTTATGCTCAGAATGTTGCCTCATGCAAGAGTAGAACACTTTTCATAAAACTTATTACATACATGAAGAATAATTATTTTCTCACCACATTTTAGGAGATTCCTTGCTTATGCTCCACTACATCATTTTGGGGTCGACGCTTGCAGACTGACGGGTTTCGAGGTGTCAGGGTTGTGGTAATACACTCTCTTTTCATCACATGTAACAATTCTCCATTCCAGGGATTAGCGATAAGCTGACAACAGGTTCCACTCTTCGTTGAGCTTGATCACGTGTCAACTCATGTGTTACAAATTTACAGCTTCTGAATTATTTTTAGGTGTTCTTAATTTGCCAAGGTATGGTATGTTTTGAAACACCAAGTTCTTCTGACAACCTCCGTATGCTTGTCTGAGTATTTTCTTCCAAAATTCTGCAATAAAATATTCCATTACTTGGGTATTCTAGAATGTTGCAAACCTTTGATGTTTTCACCTACATTATCTTGTTTCCAGTAGTACTTCAGAAGGACTCTTAAATCTTCAAATTTGTGGTCTCCATTTTAAAATCGTGTATCACCAACTGTTGGCTGACAACAATTTAATGCGGAATAATCACAACACCCATTAAACAGCATTTACAAAGACGAAAACATGTACGTGCTATATTAACCCAATTAAAAACGGACATTACTTATCAGATAAACTAATAAAATGTATAGATACCTCGAGTTTTCTGGGAATTTCCTCTTCAAGTCCTCTCATTATGGATAAATTTTGCACAACTGGCAAATCGTAAGACAATATCGCGTTACACTAAAAATATAGATCACATTCGATGTACGTAAAATAATTTTGTGGCCTCTCCATTTCCGAGATATTCTTTGTTATTGGTTTTAAATCTTTCAATACATACGCTTTCGTTATTACTTTATATCCTGGTCTTACAAAGAGAAGAGAGCTTCAATGCATCACTTAGCAACCAGCTTTTTAAAATTAAGCCCGAGCCTGTGTAGCATTGCGCGGTAATACCTGTATAAAATATGAAGAAACCTGGGAACTTTCTGTGCGTTGGCATCCAGGTCATAAACCCATAAGACAGGCAACACGAGAAGAACCGCAGAACACGTCCAGGACTCCAATCCATATGCAAGTCATTAGCAGTGGTTGATTACTGTCCGAAATGTCAAAATAATACCTACGTTCTTCTTCTTGGGGTCAGATGCCTGTTGAGAAGCCTGGTATGACATTTAGCAAGATATGAAATGCAGCGCTGCGAGGGAAACCGGAGAAACCCCACAACGACGCTGATTTGTCCACCACAAATCCTACCTGCGGTTTCCTGGGATCGAAACTGGGCCGCCTTGGAGAGAGGGAGGTCTAATAAAATATATTTTAAGCAAAATTGGTACAATTTCCCGGTAAAGCAGACATCGAAAACTGTACCACGCATTTCGAAAAGTCGACCCCGCAAATGTTTGCCATGATCAACACTCGGGAAACAGCACACCAGCACAGAGTGGAGCAAAATCTCAGATGGAGAATTATCTCACAGTAAATTACCAAACGAGCCACACACCTCACCTAACGATATGCTGCTGACATAGAAACATGTTCTCTTTGCTCTTTGATTGGCAGGCTGATCTCACTTTCAAGCTTGGGAAAACGTGTTTCTTCATCGAGTCACAGAACACGCAGTGTTTCGCCACTACTTAGAACGCGGAGTAGCACAGCTCCCAGCTTCACAGAGGGAAATCAAAGCATCAAATTGTAGCAACTGTTAAAGTATTTTCTTTTACTTTATTAAACTGAAAATAGACCCTCATCGCCTTTGCTCTAAGAGAAATACCGAAGCCATTTGATATTTTAAAAAGTTAATATACTAAATCGAATGGAAAAGCTATCTAGCTGGAAACTAATGGAAGCATGGCTCATAGTTTTCAATACATGAATACAAATCCTAAAGGAAAGAACCAAGTATTGAAAAATGCAGGTTTTGGATTTTGTTACCGGACTTTATTTGCGTTTATATGAATAACCTTCTCCTTGATTATTTACAAGAATGGTTATCTTATAAGCTAATCATCTGTATCATTCATTAAACGGACAGAGCAGAATGCTTCTTTTTACTTTCTTTACACTTACTATGTACATAGTACATAGAGAAGGTATTGCATCCATCCAAAAATTCGATAGCAAGATTTCTCTGAAAATACACGTTTTAGGGTTGCCCGTATCACAAAAATGTGTTCCATTCACATGACTTTCTCTAGCTGCTCCTCAAACATATATGTTATTCTAAAGTTTAATCTGTTATCTACACCAAGATAATCTATCTGCTAATCAAGATAAACACTAGCAGAAATCGTCTTATTGCTGGGTTCCTTGTAATAGAAGCAAAATAAGCAAATACACATGCTAAAAGTGATAATCAAGTCTGTCGCTATGTCAAACAATTCAAATTCCATTCTTTTTTATTGCCAGAAGTAAACAAACGAGAAGCGATAAGAAAGATGTCCTTCCGTTCGAGAAAAGTTCAAGTGCCTTAAAATTGACACCAATAATCCGGAATATCTCGAAAACGTTTAACTCTACAAAAAACAAAATGTATATAACATAAAGTGTGTGTTTTAATGAGATCTACATTTTTGTGTAGTAAGTCTTTGTACATTTCAGTTATACAAAAGTCATCCATAATGAAGAGAACTTCAGAGGTTATTCCCAGAAAATTCAAGATATACATTTCGTTTTTCATAAAAATATCTTAAACATAGGGTATTTTAATCAAAATCGTTAGAGCCATTTTTGAGAAAATCAACATTATCAAAAAAGTTCCATGTAAAGGGGTAGTTGGAGGTAGAGGAATTTTCTTGAAAATCTTCGTGCATTCTTGGAAGATACCAAACTTAAATACTTAAATACCGGTCTTTTCGTTTTTGAGCTATGCTGCCCACAAAGAAGCACGCACACGCACACACACGGAATTTTTTCTAAAAATGTTTTTATTTATTCAGGGGGTCTCAAAACATATTATTTCCGGTGAAATTTCAGTATCGAATTTTGGGTGCATTACAATACCTTCTCTATACATTATGTACATAGCACGCAAGGAGAAAGTGAAAAAAATTAGAAAAAGGTCTGTGTCTGTGAACAATAACTAAAAAACGAAAAGTCGGTAAAATACCAAACTTGGTATTTAAGTTTATCTTCAAGGGATGCGATACGAAGAATCAGAAAAATTCCCCCATCCAAACTACCCTTACGTGGAAAAAATTTCGACTTTGTTTATTTTCTTAAAAATGGCTCTTAACGAATTTGATTAAAATGCTGCTGTATATTTAAGATATTTACATGACAAAATGTATAGCTTGAATTTTCTGGAAATAGACAGATTCTGGAAATAGATCTCTTTATTCTGAATGAATTTTGTATAACAGGTAAACCGTAATAGACAAAAGCTTATTACACAAAATATGTAGGCCTCGTTAAAACATACACTTTATATAATTCTACATTTTTTTCTTGGAGATGACCATTTTTAGATATTTCTTGTTATTGGTTTAAGTTTTACAATACTTGAACTTGACATCTTGTCAACTCTTGGCAATGCAAAGAAATGAATTTCAGCCACATGACAACTAGCTTTAGAAGATTTGACTAACGCTTTAGCCTAGTACATCCCCTAATTTTCCCTTCTACTTACAAGAAGGCATGTAAAATAAAACCATGTCTGCTTATGTTTATCTCAATTAATATGGAATAAATGAATGACTTTTAACAATAATTTGTTACAGATATGCAGAGAAAGTCATGTGAATGGAACACATCAGATTTTGTCCCACTAACTTGCATCACTCTTAACTGCAAAATCATCCGTCCTCTGAGAATAAGGTAATGAATGCACTATAAACCCGTCCAAATAGAAGAGACCGTATATAAAAACTCACAGACTCCGCCCACTTATGAGCTATTGCGCATCCATGCCACGAAGATTTACAAACAACCACAGGCACGTCCTTTCCAACAACATTCACAATCACAATCAGCTATGTGTAGCAAAATTTCCTTTATTATTGATGGATTTATAAGCAACTGAGCTTCTGCAGTCCATGGAGAATTAATTCAAGTTGCCTCTTTATATATGTACACATTTAGCATAACCGTAACAATGATGATGATGATGATGATAATAACAGTTACACTGTGGTCATATCAGCATCGTGTATGCTGGATTTTCGTTCTACATAACATTGAGATTGCTCAGGCCCCAATCTTCTCCACAGAAAGTTAACGCTATATCAACTAGGCCGACCCAAATTAATAGGCTCTGAAGTGCAATATCAGTTTTGTAGTTCATAAGTATTTTTTCTGCTTTAGATTCTATGCAAAACAACACTTTCGTCAACTCCACCTCTAATGGAGAGCTGCCTGCCAGTTTCGTTCTATACTAAGTGCAAGGAAAAGGTCAGGATTATTCAGCAGGAGAAAAAAAATATCGAGTATCGATGTACTCCAAATCCAATGGAGGCGCGCAGTTATAACGGAAAGGCAGTCCACAATCTATTAACCTGATAGTCTATTTTCTAAACCACATCCCTTGATGAAGGCTTTATTTGTTGACTCTCTGCAAGTGCTCGAGACCACCTCCTAACACCAGCACTGTATCGGGCGGCATGTCGTATCACCTAAAAATTGAGCATGTTTCCAACGTAGCGGCAAATTTGGTCTTTAAATTTCATAAATAAAAAATGTTAAATAAAATATTTTAAGCAAAAATATGTATTCCAGTCATGTCATTCAGAGTTGCCGCCGCAAAACTGCATGCACTGAGCCATGAATTGCTGCCGCATCTCATCCCCCCCCCCCAATATTCGTCCGAAATAGCTCCCTGCGATTTCTTCTTGTTCACAAACATGAAAAAAGTGCTCGAAATTAGATCAAATGAGATTCTCGTCGAGACAGAGGTCTATTTTGCACAGCATGACAATTCCTAAAAGTAGACTATGTTGCCGTTTTAAAAAAGTGCATCTTCATTCCTAACACGAGTGCTTACTGTTAGTGAACCGCCCCCATACACGATTTAAAATCGTAATTACATTTTAATCGCACACACAGCAAGAAGAGTTGCTGGCGAGAATTTTTCTAAAAATGTTGGGTCACCAGCGAGAAAATGTAATCCCTAACCAATGTATATTCCTAGCTAAGATACGGAACACAATCAGCAAAGGAAAACAGCATGCTAGGAAATAATACCAGTCAAAACGTCCCGTGGCAGAGAAGGTAGACCTCTCGCCTACACTTAGGCGGCCCAGGTTTAATCCCAGGTGACCTCGTGGTGGATGAAGCGGTATCTGGGCGAAATATTTTTCTTTTCTCTCTTTTTCTTCAGGGTCCTTCGTTTCCCCCGCCAATCATTCCACCACCTTTCCATGATCTACTCCTCGCTTTCATACAAAGCATAGGGATGATGCCACATTCCTGGATATTCTCATCAAATCAGGCATCTGTCCTCAGGCATTAGCTTGAGCTCCTCAAGCAGATGAAGATAAGCAATAGCGGAATCTCCATAATTAACTTACCAACCCTAAATTTGATTTCTAACAACAGCACTGTGACCAAATACATCCTTTGAAGAAGATTAACCCATTTGTGATTGTGATCGTAATTGCCGTGTGGTTTTCATAAAGACGTTAGAGTGGGCGACATCAAAGGATCAATGAATGACAAACACGTTTCTGCCGTAACCTTCCTTGTGTGTGTGGGATCAGCTGTTTATTACTGCGACCCGCCCATAAATCAGGCAGCCGGCCGGCAGGCACCCTTAAACACTTTGGTACTCGTCCAATTTGTACTGATGCATTGCCCCTTTCTCAATGACCTACATAACACTACCGTTATGTCGCACATTCCTGGAAACTCTGCCAAATTAGTCGCCAGCGCTAAAAATACAGACGTCTACCTTTCAACTAATTAGATAACTCACTTTCATGTAGACACAGACGTGTCTGCTTCTTCACATTCTTCAACATTCTGCCAAGTGTCATCACACTTCTACCATTTCCTCATTACTCTGCCTCAAGAACACAATAAAGCGGTAAGGAAATAGAACACAATATCTTAAGTGTTCAATTCACATAACTTTCTCTACATCTCTGGAACCCATACTAATCTAGACAGACATTAACAGAAATGGTCTTATTATCTACTTAGCACCTTATAACTAAAAGAGGAATAAGGTTATACGCTAGGATAAACCGACAGTCAACGTGGTTGCTGTGGGATTGAAATCCGTTTCTTTACTTGGTCAGAGTTGACAAGTTCCCGTATGAGAAAAGTTTAAAAAATTTAAATCTGAACCCAATAACAAGGTATATCTCGAAAACGGTCAACTCCAGGGGAAAAATGTATATGACAAAATGTATGCTTTAAGGAGCCCTACATTTTCTGTGTAGTAAGCTATAGTCTAATTTTTCGAGTAAAGAGCAATTCCAGTATTAAAAGAACGGAAGGACCCCTTATGACAGTGAAACCAAGCGACATTAGAATACGGTTAGCTAAATTAGAAAAACATAAATCAGTCGGGCCAGATGGCATTTCGGGCGACTTTCTTAAGATTGGGGGGGGAGGCAATCGTGCCATACATACTGAAGCTATTCGAAGTAACAATAAATAACGGAAGTATACCGCAAGATTGGAAGCAGGCTATAGTTGTGCCTATTTATAAAGCAGGGGATCGAACAAATGCGGCCAACTATAGGCCAGTTAGTTTGACATCAGTAGTAAGCAAACAAGTTGAGCATCTTATAGCACAATATTTAAGACGCGAGTGGGATAAAACGCATTGGATCTTCGAAGGCCAACATGGTTTCCGGAACGGACATTCTTGTGAGTCAACTAGTAGCTGTTTGTCAGGATGTAGCCGATACACTTGACGCGGGTGGAAAAGTACATGCAATAGTAATTCTTTTTCTAAAGCGTTTGACCTTGTACCTCATGGACGACTAATAGAAAAACTTTGTAATCTACAAATAGACAACAGAGTGATAACTTGGATTCGAGAATTCTTGAGCGAACGAACCCAAAGAGCGCGGGTGGGAAATAGATTATCGTCTCCTACAAATGTAACTTTTGGTGTGCCGCAGGGAAGCGTGGTCGGGCCGTTGCTTTTCTTAGCATATATAAATGATTTACGGGAAGGGATAACATCTCAGATTCGCCTATTTGCAGACGATTGTACAATCTATAGAAATATTTGCGGTAAATGTGACACAATAGATCTACAAGAAGATTTAAACAAAATTCAACTCTGGGCAAAATATAAAATTGGAGATAAATCCAAACAAATGTAAAACAATTATATTTTCAAGGGCAAGAATAGTAGAACACGTAATATATAAATTAGACACTAAGAAAATACTCAGAGTAAATAGCACCAGATATTTAGGGGTAATACTAAATCAAAGATTGGAGTAGGGGGAACATGTAAACTCGATCACTGGGAAGGCATGGAAAGCGTTGCAATTTGTAATGAGGATTTTAAAACGCAGCAATGGAAAGTCGCGAAATTTGGCACACACTTCTTTAGTTCGACCAATATTAGAATATAGTGATGCATGCTGCGATCCGTATCGGGTGGGGCAAAAACTGGCACTAGAGAGAGAGTTCAAAAAAGAGCAGCTAAATTTGTAGACGGAAGTAAACGATTCGAAAATCATACCAGCACTGCTACTTCCTGGGAAACACTAGAAAAACGTAGGAGACGAGCAAGGCTATGTGCAATTTTTAAAGCCTATAAAAGGGAACCTGCATGTAAAGACATATCCAAACGATTATTAAAGCCATTATACTGTGGGAGGAATGATCACTCGGAAAAAATAAGGAATAGGGAACAGAAAACAGGCATAGATACATTTTCCTTCGCATATAGAACAATAAACGAACGGAACCAAATGCCTGCAGATTTACTGGAGACTTTGCCTGAAAGAATAAATAGTTTCAAAAAGAGACTAAAGAACAGTGATTTAGAGTCAGGATAATAAATAAAAATACGGCGCTATTATTACTGTTGTTACAATTATGTATATATTAGTATACTATGATGCCATTGGCATTTTAACAGGGTATTACTCACATTATTGTTTATTTAACTCAATTGTATTGTACATTGTATTATTACATTGACAGCGCTGCCACTGGGCCACGCCCTAAGCAGTGAAATAAAGTATCTATCTCTTACGGTTTACTAGTTATGCAAAATACAAAAATCATCCAGAATAAAAATGTCTTCAGAGGCTACTCCGTGAAATTCAAGATATACATTTTGTCATGTATCTTTAATATACAAAATTTTCCTCAAAACCGTAGGCCATTTTTGAAAAGATAAAAATTTTCGAAATGTTTTCCATGTAAAGGGTTGTTGGGGGTAGGGAGATTTTCTTGAAAATCTTCGTGTCGCATCGTAAACTTGAATATCAAGTTTGGTATTTAACGGTATTTTTGTTTTTGAGCTATGCTGTCCACAGACATAAACACCTTTTTTTAAAAGTGTTTTTTTTTTTTTTTTTTTTTGTTCAAGGTATCCTAAAACATATATTTCCGGTGAAATCTTGGTATCGAATTTTCGGGTGCAGTGTAATACCTTCTCTATACATATGTCTGTACCTACATATTACGTGCAGAGAAAATAAAAATCGTCCCGTTGTTCTTGAGTACCTGAGCGTGCCTAATAACGTGCAAATTATGCAATGCGACCCTCCGTTAGTGGAGTACACACACATTTGACTCAAAATGGCGATCTTTTGATTCGCGATGGCAATAAACAAAACGTAGGTTATTTATAAAAAAAAAAAAAACTTGATGTGTTCCATTCACATGACTTTCTCTACATATATGCAACATATTATTGTTAAAAAGCTAATGCTTCTATTTATCTCATGCTATTCGAGAAAAAAATAGCAGAAACAGTCGTATGACTTGCTTCCTCGCAAGTAGAAGCGAAATAAGGGAGTACCATAGGTTAAAGTGATAGTCAAAAGCTGGTTGCTATGTGACTGAAGTACCTTTGTTTGTATGGAAAGGAGTTCACAAATTCCTGTGTGAGAAAGGTATTACGTTTTTTAAGGCTGAAACCAAAAACAACGAGTTTCTCAAAAACGATCAACCCCACGAAAAAAATGTATGTAACGTAAATTGTGTGTTTTAACATGCTCTACATTTTTTGTGTGGTAAGTTTGTATCCATCTCTTACGGTTTAGCAGTTAAGCAAAATTCCGCAAAATTCATCCAGAATGAAGTAGTTTTCAGAGGCTATTCCCAGAAAATTCAAGATATACATTTTACTTGTCAGGTAAATATCTTTAATATCGACATTTTAATCAAAATCGTTAGATCCATTTTTGAGAAAATCTAAATTTTCGAAAAAAGTTCCATATAAAGGGTAGTTGGGTTGAAAATCTTCGTGTAGCATCCTTGGAAGATATCAAACTTAAATACCAAAGTTTGGCATTTAACGGTCTTTTCGTGGGAGCGATCAAGGAATAAAAACGGAATCTCGCATGAAGACAATATTTCATTCGTGGCTAACAGGTTGCGAAGTTGAGGTAGTCTTAAACATGGTTAACATTGAATAGCTTGTGGATATCATTCAACGAATTTAACTAAAGAGAAATGTATTTGTTGTGTAAAATGTGAATATATTTCGCGAATAAAATGTTACTTCATCGGGCCATGACTGACTGCACTGGAAGAATCAGTTGATGCGGTCTATCTCGTAATCACCTAATTTTATTCACATGGCGTTATTTATTTTTCGTCCAACGAATTGTAATGTTGAGTTTCATTTTGCACGAAGTTCTTTTGATTTAAGACATTACAGCTTCCTTTTGCTTTCTTTAGTGTCTCTTAAGAACATCACATGCAAGCCTACTAAATAAATTGCATCTCTCTGCATCTTCTAATTATGACAGGCCGGTTTATCAAAACGGACATTCTTGGCTTTAGTTCCACTTTTAGTAATTGTATAGCAACTCTAATGAATGCGTATTCTAACGAGAAAAATTAAAATAACAAAATCTGAATTCTGGTTGCCAAAATGTAACCAGCACTTCGCCTTTTCTATTGGTATAACTTAATTACACTCATCTATGTAGCTTTAAGATTATTAGGCACATAAAATACTCAATTATTAACATTCACATTCTGAATTTATCGTCAATCTTAATTGATTTTGAACATTCATGCAAACATTTCTTAACCACCGGGTTTGAACCGCGACCTCGGGAACCAGACGCTGGCATGGCAATTAATATGAAGGTGATTGCTCGTTTCTTAGCTGCCTGTAAGAAGCAAACCATTTGGCAATAATAACGCCAGTTTTATCACTAGCAGATAATGATGACCTTTGATGCTGGAAGTTCACAGAGGTTATGGTGTCGGCTAGGAATAGAATATCTGCGTCGTACAAACAAGCACATGGTAGGGTCGTGATTCTGCATCAGACTATAGAAAGAAGCGCGCTCAACTCTATGACTGATCACAAGACAGAACCGAACAGCATCTCAATGGTGCTCTGCACAGTTTGTTCCAGTGTGACCAGTCACCTCTCAGTGGAACAGGCTTAGTTACGAAGAATTTAATACATCCAAAAAAAAAAAAAAAAAAAAATTGTCAAATTTACATTTTCATGACCATATGAATCAAATATACTATGTAGCAGGAATTATTCATCTAAAACACACATACTGGAGGCACAGAATAGAGATTATACAGAAAGGAAACTCCGCTGTAATCCGTGCGCCAAAATTCAGTGCGCATGCGCGAATTCCACCATACTTGGACCGAGTAAACAGCTATGTACACACTTGTAATAAGCGTTTTATGAATGTTATTGTGTATTTTAGCTACTGGGATTATAATCTACTCGATGGTTATACTGTACAAGTTAGAATATTTGTTGACTCTTAAAGCTTTACTGCTCTTATGAGCAATAGTAAGAGAAAAGGCGGTCAATGGTGCTCAGACTCTTAACGCAAAAATAATTAAAATACAATTAATATGGCAAAGAAATATGGATTGTCTCCTGTAACGTTAGTAATGTGGTTTATTATGTGTTTGCATTAAGCTTCAGTTTTGGTTTTTTTTTTTTTTTGTTGGGTTTTTGTTTTCTTTCTATGATAGGACTGATTTATTCTGCCCAATCATTCTGAGTCAACGTATTAAGCCTTTTTATTATTTTATTAAATAATGCTTGGTAGCCCATTGAATCACTTGCTTATTTACTCCTATCCACAAATTTTCCTAACCATAATTTCATGTTGCTAGGGGTTGTTTTATAGATATGCACAGCAAACAAAGCAGTCTCAAAAATCTGATGTATCCCATACGTATGACTTTTTCTAGCTGTTCTACAAACAAAATGTTCTTACAAAAGATTATTCTTTTATCTACATCAGCTAATCAAGATAAGCATTGTCAGAATTTGCCTTAACACTTGAAGTAGAAGAGAAATAAGAGACTGCACAGGCTAAAGGTTAGTCAAATCTTATAAAAGCCGGTGACTATGATATTTAAGCTTAGTATCTTCCAAGGATGCGTAGGAAGATTTTCAAGAAAATCCCCACACCCCCAACTAATCTTTACATAGATCATGTTTCGAACATTTTGATTTTCACAAAAATGGCTCTTACAATTTTGATTAAAATCCGCATGTTATTTTATACAAATAAAACGTATATTTTGAATTCTATAGAAATAAACTCTGAAGAGCTCTTTATTCGGTTGGGGTTTGCAGAATTTTGCATAACGGTTAACGTAAGGGATAGACAAAAACTTACTACATAAAATGTAGGTCTTGTTAAAACAAGAGCTGACGGTTTCTAGGACATTCCTAGTTATTGGTTTCAATTTTAAACTAATTAACTTTTCTCCAACGGGACCATAAAAGCGAACCGAACATTAATTGGTTCACATACCGACCAGCTTTTAAAAGATTTGACCATCACTTTAGCCTAATGCATTCAATCATTTCCCTTCTACTTACACGGAAGCAAGTAATATATCATTTCTGCTAATGTTTATCTTCATTCGCATGGCGTAGATAAAAATTATCTGATGTGTACCATTCACATGACTTTCCCTATATCCCAGCAACAAATTATTCTTAAAAAAACTTATTCTTCTATTAACTTCATGCTAATCAGTAAAACATTAGCAGAAATAGCCATATTACTTGCTTTCTTGTAAGTAGAAGTGAAATAAGGGAGTACCATAGGTTAAAGTGATAATCAAAAGCTGGTTGCTATGTCACTGAAGTTCCTTTGTATGGACAGCAGTTGACAAATTCCTGTATGAGAAATGTGTAAGTTCTTCATAGCAGAAACCAAAAATAAGGAATGTCACAAAAACGACAAACTCCACGAAAAAAAATGTATATAACATAAATTGTGTATTTTAACGTGCTCTACATTTTTTGTGTAGTAAGTTTTTGTCCATCTCTTACGGTTTAGCAGTTAATTCAAAATTTAGTAAAATTCATCCAGAATAAACTACTCTTCAAAGGCTATTCCCAGAAAATTCAAGATATACATTTTATTTGTCAGGTAAATATCTTTAATATACGAATTTTAATCAAAATCGTAAGAGCCATTTTTGAGAAAATCAAAATTTTCGAAAAAAGTTCCATGTAAAGGGTAGTTAGGGGTGGGGGGATTTTTTTCAAAATCTTCGTGTCGCATCCCTGGAAGGTACTCCTTAAATACCAAGTTTAGTATTTTACCTACTTTTCGTTTTCGAGTTATCGTGTTCACAGACACACGGACACACACACACGCACACGGACCTTTTTCCGAAAATGCTTTTTTTAGATAAAGGGGACCCTAAAACATATATTTCCGGTGAAATCTCGGTATCTAATTTTTTGGTAGAGTGCAATACATTCTCTATACACTATGTACATAGTGCCTATAGAGAAAGTAAAAAGTAATCTTTTATAAGAAAAATTTGTTGTGGAACAGTTAGAATGGCACACATCAGATGTTAATGCACTTCGTTTTTGTCTATCTCTTACGGTTTGCCAGTTATACAAAAGTTATATAAAAGTACTCTAGAATAAAGAGGTCTCCAGAGGCTCTTCGCAGAAAATTCAAGTTACACATTTCGTTTGGCATAAAAATATCTTAAACCTGCGACATTTTAATCAAAACCGTAAGAGATAGATAAAAGTTTGCTTCATAGAGAATGTAGATCCTTTTAAAGCCCACAATTTGTCATGTAGATTTTTTATGGTGTTAACCATTTTCGAAATTTTCAACTACATTTTCTTTCCTGGAAATTACCCTTCAGGTTTTTCTTTTCTTTTTTCAAGTTCTTGCAAATAGAATGGGATTTCAAAGCATCACATAGCTGCTGGCATCGAAAAGATTTGACTATTGTTTATACGTATAACGACATGCACAATTAAAATGTATCTCTATTAACAAGAAACAGAAGAATAAGCAACCGTACAAATAGTTTGTAGGAGAGCAAGCAGAAAACGTCATGTGTATGCCACACATGAGATTGTTATTACATATGTTCGTGCTTTTTTATTTTACACGTTTTAATCTGCTTAAAATGGCATGTAATAAACAGCGTTTGCTTTGCGTTTACTAGGTCCCAATATGGCCTCTAGCGCAGAGTTTGGCTTCAAGCACATCAAAGGAGCCGCCCTCGAGTATCCTTTCTGTATACTTTCTATTCCCTCGCTTTGAACCTGTCTCTCGGGATGAGGAAAGCATATACGTACAATGAAAATGATTGCTTTTCTTACCTCATCGATCGATCAATCAATCGAGATATTTAGGCACCTTGGTGCCAGGGATGCTTAGGGAGATTCCCTCTTCAGCAAAGCTTGTGTTTTGTTTGTTGTTTTTTTGTTTCATTTGTATAACCCCCTTTAACTTCAATGGCAATTGACTTGTGAAACTTATATTACGTAGCTTTAGAACATTAGGTTAATTTTTATATAATTAAAAAACGCACATTCACACTTCAACACTCTGTGGGGATAGGGAATATTGGTTAAAGAAAAATTCCCCGCCCCAGCCTGGAATCAAACCCGGGACCCTCGGTGCTGACCAGTCGACTACGGAGGCAGTCTGTTTGAGTTCTGTTGGGTGCTTATGGAGAGAACTAGATTTTATTTATGTAGCAGCATCATGTCATTCGTCGGTGTTCCATATATAATCAGTCCGAGACCGGTGGTTTTTCCTGCACCTAGCGACGGGATATCTATCAGGCAAGAAACAAGGATAAGTTTTAAAATACACATGATGATGTTTCTTAAGTTTAATTATTACATCTCGCAAAAAGTGCGTCTTATTTTTCTGACAGTGGGATGAAAAACTCACATCTTCAGTTCAAGCTGTCTACAAGATTTGAAAACCCGAGCACTACATGCCACATGTGAAGGGTACATATATGGAAATACGAAATTCGACATATTTTAAACACCCCGGCATATACCGATGGAGGAGTTTATTACTGGAATAGAGGCTTCACTTACTGGCTTACCAGAGGAGACATCCAATGATATCAGAATGGACACTTACAAGGTACTCAAACATGCAAAAGTTCCCAAAGCAAACATCACTCATGCTGAACGTCAAGCCCTCAAAAGCATTGCTACCAACCCAGACATCGTAATCTTACCAGCAGATAAAGGCAACGCTGCTGTCGTGATGGACACTGAGGATTATGGAGAAAAAATGACACACCTACTGCAGGATACAGCGTATAAGAAAGTAGAGAAGAATCCAATAAACAAACTAGAACGAACCACAATTTCGGTAATAAAAAATTCTTCAATACCAACAGAACAACAAAAACGTCTCCTCCCTCATGACTCTCGTACACCGACGTTCTATGGGCTGCCTAAAGTTCACAAACAAAACATCCCATTGAGACCAATCGTCAGTGCCATAGGCTCACCCACTCATGAACTCGCCAGATTTCTAGCCAAGGGTCTCCAACCACTAGTGGGCAAGACAGACTCTTTTGTCAGGGACTCCGGCCATTTTGTACAAATACTCCGGAATTTTACCTTTGAAGAGCACCACATCTTAGTCAGCTTTGACATAAAATCTCTGTTTACTCGCATCCCAGTTGAAGAAGCTCTTAGATCCGTACAACGAAGAATCAGCATTAACCATCTCCCAGAAGACTGGACCGACCTTGTTGCCCACTGTATAACCAATACGTATTTCTCATACCAAGAAGACATCTACCAACAACAAGAAGGTGCAGCCATGGGATCTCCTATCTCGCCGATTGTGGCTAATATCTTCCTTGAAGATTTTGAAAACACGGCCTTGGACACTTGCCGACTCAAACCGGATATGTGGTTAAGATATGTGGATGACACTTTCGTGGTATGGCCACATGGATTGAACAACATCCCAGAGTTCCTTGAACATCTAAACAGTCTTCATCAAAATATACAATTTACTATGGAACTAGAACATAACCAAAAATTACCATTTTTAGACGTTCTAGTAGAGCGAACTTCAGCAAGTAAAACAGTGCATTGTTCAGTTTACCGAAAGGCTACACATACAGACAGATACATAGATGCCACATCCCACCACCCCATTTCAGTAAAACGAAGCATGGTCAAAACTCTGTTCCAACGAGCTACGCGTATTTGTGACCCAAATCTTTTAACTGAAGAGAGACACCACTTACAGGAAGTGTTAAAAGCCAACGGATACTCAAAAACCGACATAAAATACTGGGGAAAGAATGCCAAAAAACCACAAAAAGAAAAAGAAAAACAAAAGACAAGATGGGCTCGCCTTCCTTTTGTTCAGGGCACCACTGAAAGGATTGGCAAAATTTTACTCAAACACGGGATTAATACTCGGTACAGCACGGTTCGGAAGCTACAATCCACCCTCAGACCAGTAAAAGACAAATCCAACCCACTACTTAAGCCAGGAATTTATAAAATAACCTGCGATTGCGGCAAAGCATATATAGGTCAGACCGGAAGATCGGCAATCACACGTCGAAAAGAGCACATCAGAAGCCTCAAACTTAATCAGCCTGAAAAGTCCGCTCTCTCCGAACATGCTATTGAAACTGGCCATCACATTGATTTTGATAACATGAAATTATTGGTACCATGTGAAGACTACAAACATCGCATTATACGCGAAAGCATAGAAATAATTAAAGAAGAACATAAAGTTAACAGAGACAATGGAAAAAGTTTGAACACCATCTGGAGACCTCTGCTAAGAAAAGCATCCCACCTTGCGGCCAGCGAGCCAATAGGAATACAGAAAGCAGCGACCCCAGCCATTGGCCAAACGATAACCAATGGCAACACAGGAGGGCGGTACTTGGCATGTCCCAACTACAGTATAAAAGAAGGTACGCCAGCCGGACCAGACGCAGTTAGCCCTGAGGAAGCCTTATCATAAGATGGGCGAAACGTCGGCAGATTTTAGCCTTAAGACGCGGTCTACACCGGAAACTCTGGACCAAAATAAATACATTTAATTCAGGCAAAATAACTTTTGGTCTACTTCCAAATAACTGCACACATAAAGCAAAATTCCAGTAAAATCGTTCTTAAAATAATTGCCAGTTCCACAAGTGCAAGGGATTTTCCAAACTGAGCAAAAGGTATTCTTAAGATCACGTCTGTCTTCCATCAACTGTGGCGTGCTCACGTTCAGTCAAAAAAACATTTTTGACAGTTGTGTCCCGAAATTAAATTGGTTCAATGGGTTCCAACCCAGCAAGCATTGTAGGCTAATTATAACATTCACAATTTCACTATTAGCCAGATAGTTAAAATGTGTTAACGAATGATTACTTTTTCAAACTCACAACCACAATTTGTTCACTGAGACTCACAGAATTTTCCATTTACTTAAATGCCCCCAAGGTCATATCGGCGGCTTTGCATGTGGAACAAAGGCAGACACAATTTATTTTCCTCTAAAGTAAGACGTTGCATATTTGGCCATTTTATATTTCCAGTTCCCCTTAAGCTGAGCAAAAACGTATTCTCTCTCTCTCTCTCTCTCTCTCTCTCTCTCTTTCTCTCTCTCATTAGTGTTCAATTTTGAAAATTACAAAACTCTACATCGGATAATGAAAACAGACAACACTCTGTTAATGGGATCTGTAGGCAAATAAAGAAATTATTACACTCAGCCCCATGACAATTCTTCAAACAAGCACGAAATAATTTGCTGACCACATTTTAATTAAATAGATCACGTGGGAATGCAACTTTTAATCGCGTCGCTTAATAATGCTCGGTTTTTTTTTCTCTCTCTTTCCTTCTTTACCAAGCGTGCACGTAAATCATGTGAAAAGCTATATTTAATTACTCTATGTCCGATAAACACAGAACAAAATGGCATTATTCGTACCTGTCACGTAACAACCGAGGGAGGTTATTTCATTATGCTGCATTCTACACGGTACAATGTGCACCTCCAGGCAAATTTTCTAACAAGCCTACAAGTCAAGAAGCTATATCATTTGAAATTCGTTTTCGCAGACAATTTCAGTGTTCATGAATAGTTAGATGTGTTATAAGCACACAAATTACACCAAGATAGGATTCAGGAGGTTCCGAATTAGAATCCCTCCTCCCACAACAAAATACTTGGAGTCGAGGTAAGCATGTAAAACTGGATAAAGTAATGCTTTAACACACACTTGGATCAACTTTCAACCTTAATATTTTTCTCTAACCTCTACATACAATGTACATAGGCAAAAATCGTATTTATATTCCGCCCAAGATTCGATATACAGATTTCACTGAAAATAAATGTTTTGAGGTTCCCTGAATACAATATTGTTAGATAAAGGTTGTGTGTCTGAACAGCATAGCTCTAGGGGAAAATATCTGTTAAATATTAAAATTGATATTTAAGTTATTTATTTTCCAAGGATGCGACAAAGATTTCAAGAAAATCTCTCCAGCCCAAACTACCCATTACACGGAAAAAGTTTCGAAACTACATTTTCTTAAAAATGGCACTAACGATTTTCATTAAAATATCATATGAAGATGTTTTATACCACTTGAAATGTACATTTTGAATTTTCTGGGAATAACCTCTGAAGCCCTGTTCATTCCGGATGACTTTTGCATAACTGGTAACTTATAAGAGATAGAGAAAATCTTACTACAAAAATAAATACAAATAATAATAATAATAATATAAATCTCGTTAAAACATTTATTTTTTGTTTTTATTTTGTAGCTTAATGTCCTTTAACCCAGTTGTTCATATCCGATGATGAATGAAATTGGTGAAATGATACTCAAAGGATATCAGTGTATGGGGCTTAAAGTTACTCGACATTCGCTTTCTCAGGATAAGGGAAAACCTCAAGGGGGGGGGGGGGGACCCGTATCCATGTAACTCACCCTAAGCGAGATTCGAGGTCGCGATCTGTTGAATGTGAGGCAGACACACTACCCAGGTGGGCTATTCTTTTATCTTGTTCATTTTTGAGGAGTAAACCGTTTCTGAGATATTCCTAGTTTTTTGTTTCAATTTTAAGATACGCATTTATGAAATGGAAAATTATAATTTGTTCTCTCTCTCCTGGTGAGCAAAGAGAATTGAATGTCACTGCACCACATAAGGATCAGCTCTCTAAGGATTTGATCACCTTAGCCTATTATTTTCGCGTATCTAACAGGAGTATTTAGTATTTCTGCGAATGTTAACTTCAAGTGTTGGTATACATCTTATATCCTATAAATAGTTTGTTTCAATGAACTTGATGACTGGCTAAACAGAGCTTTCGCGTAATTATCACATTAATCATAATTTATTGAAAATCAGATATATTGGTCATATATTTCTTCTTCTGGAATTAGAGAGTGCAGTACATGTAAAGCCGAACACCACCCTTAGAGAGTGCAGACATTATGCACGTCACGCAGAAAACTACCCAATTTGGAAATTGAATAATGAAACGGTTTCCATATTTCAGGTGGGAGGGTGCGCAGAAACTGACAGCAGCGTACATATAAAATGTTAATTGACTCGGAGGGCCGAGGGATTAATAGATTAAACGATAAATGTTTTCGTTTGATAAATTTCTTTTGGATGCAACGCGCATATGAATTAAACTGTGTCGAGAATTGTTAAAACGCTTCAAAAAAAAAAAAAGAGAGGAAATTGGTTTCGTAGATGTGTAGCAATCCGTTTTTAATTCTTCCGATTACATTTTCACATACACTCACGTCGATTGGCACCGCATAACCTTGACCCGGCTGCAAATGAATTCATTTAGCTAAAAAAGCGGAAAATAAAACAAATGACACTATGAGGCTTTCATTTTGTTATTTTTAATCCCATTGCTACCAAACGAAAACTGATGAAGACTGCAGCCTGTCACCGAGAATTAAAAACAAGAGCTACTAATCACATTGGCCACGCCCTACGATCCACAGTGAGCGGTTCGATTCTCGTCCTCAACTTTTCTCTTGCCTTTCTAAATACAAATAACAATTATCCAGTACTAAGCTTAGAAAAGTTTGGGGTATTCTCAATCAGTATGTATTATAATTATTATCATTATTTTTACATGGCGGCCCGTGGCCGAGTGGTTAGACCGCTCGCCTTCCATCTGGGCGATACGGGTTCGTTCCCAAGCTCACGCATATGAGATTTGTGAACGAAGCGGCGTGTGGGCGGGTCTTATCCGGGTCCTTCGGTTTCCCCCGCCACTCATTTTACCAATTGCACCATCATCACCTTTCCTAAATAGAAATGGGAGTTTTATTTATGGATACTCTTTAACAGCTGAGGTTCTCAGCGTCCCATACTACATTGGAGGTGAAGATCGCTTAATTTTACTCAAGAGGCCTCTTTATCACGCTTGAGGTTCTTTACGTGCAGTAAATCTACGACACCGGAACAACGGCTTTACTTTCCTTCTGAAGGAAGCATTGCCAAAGATGTTTACGCCCAAAAAAGGCCATCCTCCCTCGCGGATCTGAACTGGGTATATGAAGTTAGCATGATCCACTGTGAGATATTTGTGAAACCATCTGCTAAGCTGTTACTCGACGTTTTAACGTGGACTGCTTAAAAACAGTCAGGAAAGACAAACTAGCAATACCACAAACTTCATACTTTCAATGAGGAGAGTAAGATTTTAACAACAATTTCCATAAGATTCCTAAAGCAGTTTGCCGTAGCAATAGATCGAGCATGTAGGGGATTATTGGGATGTGGCGAGGAAATTCCTTCTGTGTCCTTAAGGGGAGTCGAAATGCCCTGTCTTGCCTATCTTAAAATGTGACCCATTATCTCAGCAACTATTTAACATAATGAGCCACATTTTTAAAGGTATGTTCAGCAAGACCTCTATAGTTGATTGATGAAAAATAGAATACTTCTGGTTCCTTGAAAGGAAAAGTAAAGCTCTTAAAATGTTATTGAAAGATTATGATTTTTAAATTAAAAAAATATAACTAATCCATATACCTACATAAAAACTAGTTCATTAAAATAAAGCCTATTTAGGTGTAAATGCGTGGTACAAATGTCAGCCCTTAGTGTCAATTAGTTTTTGAGATGAGGCATTTCTAAAGACAATTTTACTTCTTCAAAAATTGCTTTCAAAAATAGAATTAAAAAAAAAAAAGGTAGCCTAATTTTTCAAAACACAACTTCGCAGCACTTCGAAACACTCACAGAAGGAAATATGAGCGCGATGCCAATGCAGTGAATAGCTAAAGTAAAACTTTCTGATCAAAATATATACAAAGATATCTTCTCTAACATTAAACATTTACAAAGTCATTGATGCTTTACTAGGTGCGTGAACCAAAATGTTCTAAAAAACTACTAAGCAGAAGTATTTTCACAGTAGTTCTAAACTGTTTACAATTATCGTACCTCTATGAACGTGATACCGGAATAAGCAAGAGATTCGAAATTTTCATATGTAATTTAAACATGAGAATGGATCCCCTTAAGTCGAGACGTGGATTTTCACACCAAGACATTACAAGTTGGGTGTCTTTAACCTGGTTGGCAGGGAGCCAAGTAAACCAGCAGATGTGCAATAACCCTCCATCACCCACTGGTGACCCACAATGGGAACAGAAAAGGAATGGAGGGGTGAGATGTTTCGCCTTCCCTCTCACTAATGTTTACATCACACACTTCCTCGCTTTCCGCCAAAACCACATTAAAGCTCAGTCTCCGCATATTTAAGTGTCCCTGCAGCATATTCGGAAGCAAACTCAAGTCAACTCTTACCGACTTAAGGATATGTATGACAAATGTCATGAAAAATCACTAAAAAGTACATGCTTATTTTCTCTACAAGTACTATGTACAGAGTGTATAGAGACGGTATTGTACTCCGCCCAAAAATTTGATACCGAGATTTCACCGGAAAAATGTGTTTTAGGGTCCTCTGTAACCAAAATAGCATTTTCGGAAAAAGGTCCGCGCGCGCGCGTGTGTGTGTGTGTGTGTGTGTGTGTGTGTCTGTGAACACGATAACTCAAAAACGAAAAGTCGGTAAAATACCAAACTTGGTATTTATGTTCAGTATCTTCCAGGGATGCGACACGAAGATTTTGAAAAAAATCTCCCACCCCAAACTACCCTTTACATGGAACTTTTTTAGAAAATTTTGATTTTCTCAAAAATGGCTCCAACCATTTTGATAAAAATATCGTTTATTAAAGACATTTAGCTGACAAATAAATTGTATACCTTGAATTTTCTTGGAATAGCCTCTGAAGACTACTTTATTCTGGATGAATTTTACCGAATTTTGCATAACTGCAAAATGTAAGAGATGGACAAAAGCTTACAACACAAAAAATGTAGAGCACATTAAAACACAATTTATGTTACATACATTTTTTTCGTGGAGTTGATTATTTTTTTTAGACATTCCTTGTTTTTAGTTTCAGCTTTGAAAAACCTACTTTTATCATACAGGAATTTGTTAACTCGTGTCCACAAACAAAGGAACTTCAGTCACATAACCAGCTTTTGACTGTCACTTTAACCTATGGTCCTCCCTTATTTCGCTTCTACTTACAAGGAAGCAAGTAATATGACTATTTCTGCTAATTTTTTCTCCATTAGAATGAAGTAAATAGAAGTATAAGCTTTTTAACAATAATTTGTTGCAGAGATGTAGAGAAACTCATGTTAATGGAACACATCAAATTTTTAAATGTTAGATCCATAAAATCATTTAAACATTCCTAAATACAAAAAAGATATAATTGGGCACCGGGTGTTGTTATTAAATGCCTTAAGTTAAAGCATTAGAGGTGAAACTGTACTGGACTTGGCAAGAGAAACTTCAGTTGGAGACGAGGTCTCATTTGCGCCAGGCAAAATAAAAAAACGAAGTTGTGCAAAAGAAAAGACGCAATGCAGGAAGAAGAGGTCAGAAAAGGCAGCTGCAGAGGAGAGGAAAAGGAAAGCTGAGAGTCCATTCTACCAACTTGGTGGATTTTTTTTGTGAACTATGCATTCAAATCCATCCTTGTTTTCTGCCTATCAGTATTGCTAGAAACATTTCTCAAAATTTCGCCCGAATCATTAAAAAAATCGCAAAGTCTCAGTTGAAGTCGCACAATATTTTTATTAAAATATACAATTTATTTTACTATTTTATATACACACATACACTCTTGAAATATTTTCAAAAGATTCTTATAACCGGTATCTCTGTAAGTATAACACAATCATAAGACTAACTAGTGTGAGCTGCGCTGACACAGATACAGGAAAGAGTATGAAAATACGAGGCGTTTGCGCCGATAATTATATTGAAATATTACCTGAAGTATTTATTTTATTAATTACTTCCCTCAGTTGAGGGTTGCCTTATAGACATATTATCTTATTAACAGAACCATAAATGTTACATTTTATGAGCCAATTCTCCGATGTGTTGCTATGGGGATATACTTTTTATTCGTATGGTCTTACTTCCCGCACTAATGCTTTTGATCATGATTAAATTTAATTGTTAAAATATCGATAAAACCAAACCAACAAGAATATAATATAAGAAGTATAACAAAACATTAACTACCAGCACTGAAATTTCTTTTGCTTTTATTTAAACCACATTGCAAGTGAGAATGCCAACTTATGATCCATCCATAGCAACGATATTAATAAGTACTGCAAATTAACTATATCGCGCGCGCGAAAAAAAAAAAGAAAAAAAGAAGTAATTATTGGTAGGCTTAAAATAACATTGTATAAATAAGTTTTGCTCACGTCAGAGAGGATTTAGTATTTGTCTTTCGTCAATTTAGATTTAGAGCTCTCTTCCTTACCAAACGGCGCATAAAGTTAAAAACAGACATTAATATAAGTTATATTTTACAAAAAGATTTTAGTAGCCCAAAATTTCGCAAATAGTCTTCATCAAAATTTGGCCGTAAAAAACGGATTTTAGTAGCCCAATCGGCGACTTTTCGCCCAATCTGGCAACACTGCTCGCTATTGATATTTTGGGCATTTCTTTTCCTTGCGGAGCAATTTTTCTGTCACACATAAAATGTATACTACATGTTCACAAAGGGTCAATTAATAAGAATTGTCTTAGCTTTTGCTGTCAGATGTATTTAAGAATATGTTTTCAATTTTCAAACACAAAAATTGTATTCATGACAAAAACAGCAGATTCATAACTTTAAAAAGTTTTGGAGCCTAAACCATAGAAGACACAGAGAAACTTTCGCAATTTCAAAAAGTAGATATATTATGAACCTAGGGTTATAATTACCTAACCAAAATTTTACTTTTTTAGTGACGTGTAAAAAAAAAGTCAATAAATTTCACCATAACTTCCTAATCATTAGAGTAAAATTGATGAAATTTGCACTGAAACTTATTTGTACAAATAAATATGATATACATTTCAAAAAGCTAAAATTATTAGTTTGGAATTTCAAAGTTTCAGAGATACATGTCCTTAAACAAGGAAGAGACAAACACACATTAATTTCTACAGTAATCTGTACGACATGAATAACATAAAGCATATTATATAGCTCGCCTCTATAGTGTGGTGATAGCCTGTCTACCTCATATTCAAGAGGTTCAGGGTGTGTTACCCATATAAGAATTGGGAGAAGAATATCGAGTAACTTTAAGCTCCATGGACCCCGAGCTCATTTCACAGATTTCGTCCATCACCCGAAATGACCTACCAGCTTACTTTCTCTATATCTCTGTAAGTATTGTTGATAAACTTATTCTTCTATACACTTCATAATAATCAAGATAATTGTCTTATTACTTAGTTCCTTATAAGTAGAAGGGAAATAAGGGAATACACTAGGCTAAACTGACAATCAAATGTTTTAAAACGTGGTTCTTAAGGGATTGAAATCATCTTTGCGTGGCTAGGAGTAGACAAGCTCCTGTATGAAAAAAGCTCAAGTATATTAAAACTGAGACAAATAACAAGGAATACTTCCAAAATGGTCAACTCCAGGAAAAAATGTATATGGCATAATTTGTGTGTTTTAAGGAGCTCTACATTTTGTGTAGTAAGTTTTTGTCTATCATGGTTCACTAGTTACGCAAAATTCAAAAAAAATCACCCAGAATAAAGAGGCCGTTAGAGGCTATTCCCAAAAAATTCAGGATGTTTTATTTGTCACGTAAATATCTTAAATATAAGAGATTTTATCAAAATGGTTACAGCCATTTTTTAGAAAATCAACATTTTGGTAACTTTTTCCATGAAAAGGGTAGTTGGGGGTGTCGCAACCTTGGAAGATGCTGAACTTAAATACCAAGTTTGGTATTTAACGAACTTTTCCTTTTTGAGCTATGCTGTCCACAGACACACACCCATATACAGGAACATTTTTCTAAAAAAATTCAGAGGGTTCCAAAACATGTATTTCCGGTGCAATCACTATATCGAATTTTTGGTGGAATACATACCTTGTCTATACACTATGTACATGGTACGTGTAGAAAAGTAAAAAAAGGGCCTTTAACATGGCCGAATAGTCAACATTGACTTGAACAATATATTAACAAATCTGTCCGCCACCCCGCACTCAACTGGATGCAGTAAACAATTTCGCATAGGCACTAATATAATGGGGTGGGAGGGATTGTCTCAGTATTCGCCTATAATGAAATCTTCACACGACTTTCTCCATCTATTCATCTACAGACTATTCTTACTACTGTCTGTCAAATGTTAAGACAAATAGTCTCATTACACATTTCGTTGTAGGCACAAGAAAACAGGAGATGAAGACAGGGTCGGCTGATATGGCGCCACTAGGCCAGTTACACGCTAGTTTAACTCTAGACTAGCTTGTATCCATAGTTACAGGTCAACAGCTTGTAGTTTTCCAATGATAGCATTTAAACAAGACAACTTAGAGTTTTCACGAAAATGGAGCATTTGGAAAAACGAGCAGGATTACATACTTCCATTTGAAAGGCTTAACGCCTAAGAAATCAAGGAGGAAATGGACAGTACATTACATTGGAAGACTCCCCCTTCATATTTTGATTAAAATCTCTTATATTTAAGATATTTACATGACAAATAAAACGTATACCTTGATTGTTCATAAAATAAAATATGTCATGCGTTGATTATTTGATTTTTGGAATAAATGTGTTTATGTTAGTGGTTTAGAAGTATTAAAGGATTCAAAGAATCCACTTTTGAGGAAAACGAAAATGCTACTGTCAATTTTAATCAAGATCGTTGCCAAATTTTGATAAAATTAAAATGTTCGAAAAGTGTTCCATGTAAAGGGTAGGCACATGATAGAGATGGTAAAAATAGACTACTGAAAAACGACTACGCAACTTAGATCACCTGCGCTCTTAGAACAACAAACACGTTCACGACATAAGTGAAGTTTCTGACAAAACAAGGAAAATAGGCTGATACTCGCAACTGATATCGTGATAGCAAGAGTACGCCAACATACCCAACCACAGAACTAAGAGCTTTGTTGGAGGGGGAGCGTGGTAGCCGATACGACTGCTGCCAATGGACAGAGATCTGGAACAGGACCACAGATGATTTAATTGTAGGACAGGAGTTGGATAATTAAGAGTCAGACTGAAAAATTCAATGTCATAGCCAGGATTTGAACCATGGATCTCCCGGTCTCCAGCTGGTTGTTCTACCACTGAGCTACCATGGCAACCTGCGGCGGTTAACATGCGAGTCAATTGAGAAATGTAATGGCATGCCGGCATGTTGCCATGGTAGCTCAGTGGTAGAGCGACCGGGAGATCCGTGGTTCATACCCGGCTATGGCATTGAATTTTTAAGTCTGACTATCCAGTTTCAGAGATGATCTGCGCGTACTTTGTCTAGAGGAACAGCAGCAGTAAAACAGCTGATCCATATGGGTAACACACCGCGCCGTGACCGAGTTCTTAGACCATTCGCCTCTCACCTAGACGGCCCGGGTTCAATCCCAAGCGACCGCATGTGAGATTTGTGGTGGACAAAGCGGCGCTGGGGCGGGTTTTCTCTGGGTTATCCGGTTTCCCCCGCCATCGCATTCCACCGGAGCTCCATCTTCATTCATGTATAATCAGTGTCACCACCTGCGGTGCCATAAGTAGTTAAAGCGGCTGTTAAACATTACGAAAAAAAAAAAAAAAAACACCAACAACTTCACTGAGTGGGTTCGTTTCAGGCACGTTGCATTGGTTTATCATAATACGACAATTTAGCGAAATAGACTATTAATAATATATAATATATAGGAAGGGAGATTTTATCATTGTGACACATTAGTTCTCAAATGGTAGATGACGTATTCAACCATCTTTATTATCCTTTCTTTCTTCACTACCTCCTGAATTATATGCCCTCTACCCAATGTAAGAATATCAATAGCAACAATAGAGATAGGGAATACTTTTATTTCAGCTTTTAATAAGTAATACATGAGATAGAAACAAACGTTATTTTAATTTAAGCTTATTGCACTCATCTCATGCATAAGAAATAAAAATAATGAATATTTTCACTCCTTTTTTTAAATGAATACATTATAAACTGGATAAAACTTTAAATAAACATTGTAACAGCATTAATTGAAAGAAAAATAATTTGTGGAACTGGCAGTTATTAAAAGTGAAGGTCGCCTTGTTACAAATAACCAAGACAGGAGATTAAACAAAGAAATGAACATCAGCTGCGACAATATCGCTCCGGTCAGATGACCGCGACTCGTTGAAATTGCCTAATCTCGGCCATTGCATTGGCGCTTTAATAGTGGAGCTGAGTTGTCAAAGCAAGACTGGGAGCGGAAGTGTCTGAAGCAGCAACGTAGGAAGCATGTACGGAAGAAAATGACAAGGCAGTTGGAACCATGCCTGTTTAAATTGGAACGAATAAGAAAGAGTTCTAATGAAGGGAAGGGGAAAATGCCATTGTTGCATTTGATTGGTAGCTAAAATTCATGTTATGATCTGTTTTTTGTAAAACAAATTTTAAAGAAATTCTGCTGTTAACAGACATGCAGTTTACATCAACTGTACATTTCTACTTCAATTTTAAAACATCTAACATGTTTCTCACATTCTTTACAAACTATTGTAACAAAAGATTACTCCTGGTAATCGAGATGGTTGTATTAAAGGTATAATTGAGTTTATTGTCCTAGGGTAAAAAGAAGGGAAATACAGAAAAAAACAAATTCAGAATAAAACTTTTATTTCTGAAATACACATTAATTAAATTAACTTAAATATCTTTAAAGAAACAGCATATCGCAATTTTTCTTGAACTTCTGAAACAGGGCTATTCCATATATTTTCGCCACCTACTTCGAAATTCGCGAGAACTGTGTAATATTCTAATTGAGTGGCTTCTTTGTAATCATCTGCTGCTTCACCAATGAATGCCCAGAACAGCATTGGGGTACTGAAGTGGGGTTGTCCAGCTTGACAACGTATTGAATATCCGTGTCCTCTAGAAGCTTGGTTGTAGATCTGCCTTGTCGGACCAGAATAAAATAGGCTGAGTTATATTCAGACTTCGTATCCATGGCAGAACTTTCCAAAGGCACTCATTCATGTAGGTATACATCGCTGTTCATTTTGCAATAGTCACAAACGCTGGTGAAAGTCTCACTTTTTGTGACAATGTCTGCCATCCATCATGCTTTTCGAAAATTTTGTTTGCGGCCTTACCATAGCTTCAATAGAATCTTTAAATTAGGCAGTAGAGAAATATACTCAGACATTCATCTTTGAGGCATCCCATTCCACTTTAGTCTTATCAATGATGTAAAAAAATTCCTCCTGAAAGTACTGCTTTTTACTTCCTCTATAAGCACTATGTACATAGTGTATAGAGAATGTATTGCACTCCACCAAAAAATTCGATACCGAGATTTCACCGGAAATATATGTTTTAGGGTACCCTTTATCTAAAAAAAAAAAAGCATTTTCGGAAAAAGGTACGTGTGTGTGTGTGTGTGTGTGTGTGTGTGTGTGTGTGTGTGTGTGTGTGTGTGAACACGATAACTTAAAAACGAAAAGTAGGTAAAATACCAAACTTGGTACTTATTTGGTACTTGGTATTTATTTCCAGGGATGCGACACGAAGATTTTGAGAAAAATCCCCCACCCCCAACTACCCTTTACATGGAACTTTTTTCGAAAATTTTGATTTTCTCAAAAATGGCTCTAACGATTTTGATTAAAATTTCGTATATTAAAGATATTTACCTGACAAATAAAATGTATATCTTGAATTTTCTGGGAAGAGCCTCTGAAGACTACTTTATCTGGATGAATTTTACTAAATTTTGAATAACTGCTAAACCGTAAGAGATGGACAAAAACTTACTACACAAAAAATGTAGAGCACGATAAAACACACAATTTATGTTATATACATTTTTTGTGGAGATCATCGTTTTTGTGATATTCCTTATTTTTGGTTTCTGCTATAAAAAACTTATACGTTTCTCATACAGGAATTTGTCAACTGGTGTCCATACAAACAAAGGAACTTCAGTGACATAGTAACCAGCTTTTGATTATCACTTTAACCTATGGTACTCCCTTATTTTACCTCTACTTACAAGGAAGCAAGTAATATGGCTATTTCTGCTAATGTTTTACTGGCGTTAATAGAAGTATAAGCTTTTTAAGAATAATTTGTTGCAGGGATATAGAGAAAGTCATGTGAATGGTACACATCAACTTTTTTACATTGCTTTCTACAATTCTTTTTAGCATTTTCCTGATCTTCTTATCTCATTCATGCCACTTTTTTTTTCTTGTTTGGTAGCTTAAAGTCGTTTAACCTGGTTGGTCATATCGGACGATGAATAAAATTGGTGAAATGATGCTCAAGTAATCTCGGGGTCCATGGAGCTTAAAGTTACTCGATTTTCGTCTTCTCAGGGTAAGGGAAACCCCTAAAAAACCCTCTTTTTGGGTAACTCACCCTAAGCGACATTCGAACTCGCGAATGTAATGCAGACACGCTACCCAGGCGGGCTTGCCACCTTTTGTCTTTTTACTGAGCGAATACCAGCTTTTTTCCTGTTATTCAAGACAGGCCCATTTGATATTTTGGGCTTTAAAGCAACTTGGCATGTGGACAGATTTGGGTCTTTTAAAAACACTTTCCTTGTTTCCTCTACCATTTTCTGAAATCTAGAGTGATTCCTGACAGTTGCCTTATCCCGTGGCTGCTCCGTCACACTGTTGCCACTTTGTCCCGTCCACGGCTGCAGCGGGACAATAAACCATTTTCAAACTAGCATACATATTACAACAGGTAGAAAACGTCTGTATTAGTGAATCAAAATAGCCCAGTACAAGCGGATACTCGCACCAACAAACTGCATTGAGGAAAGTTGGCTACACCATTGCTTACGTAGCATGAATCTATTGACAGACACACCTCTTATCAACTGAGCCAGTACGCTTGGTTGTCAGGGATCACTAAGGATCTCCACGACTTTAGTTGATGTAGGCTGGGGTCCAGATCTTGCATTGCCTTTTACGTCACCGGTTTCAAGATAAGTTTAATAACGCCATTGATGCGTTTGAAATGATGTAATGGCAACGCACGACAAGAGTGTGCCTCTGGTAAAACGTGCCATCTGAATGTTTTCTTCCTGAGTTGATTTTGCTTTCGGCATGACACAGCATACACCCATGCAAGTAGCCTGTGTACTCAACTGCCTGCTTGACTTTGACCTTCAACGCAATCTTTGCTGTGTGCGACACCTAACGAGTGAGACAGTAAACTATGTTCAACTCTTAATTCCTAACTAGAAGGGAAATAATCCACAGCGTAAACCACGTCTATCAAAAGCCGGTCGCTATGTGAAACAATTGAAATGTGGTTCGACTTGCATGGCCAGGAGTAAAATAAAAGATGACCTCCCGTTTGAGAAAAGCTTAGGCAAGTAGCTTAAATTTTAATCCAATAACAAGGAATGTTTACCAAACAAAACCAAATTTAATTTTTTTAAAAAAAAAGTACATAAAAATTGAGTGTTGTAAAGAGATCTACATTTTTTTGTACAAACAATTTTTATCTAATACTTACGAGTTACCAGCTGATGGAAAATTCATCCCTATATTATCGAATTTAAAACAAGACGAAGTGCTGATATCAAGACTTCGCATTGGACACACAAAACTCACCCACACCGCCATTTTACTGAATGCCAACAATACCAAAAGACCTCTACCATCAAGCACATCTTCACAGAATGCCCAGTTTGAGGAAAAAAAGGAGAGAGTACAATATGGCCACTCAACTTTCAACAGTATTCAATGACCAAAAAACGATTCAGAGTGTCTTAAAAGTTCTTCATTCAACAGCACTATACAACAAACTGTAACTGTAAACATCCCTACAGAATTCCTTTGTTAAAGGTTGTTCATGTTTTGTATCTTAACGATTTGATTGTAATTCGTTGTAATGTTTTCCATACATTGTAATGACTATGTATGTAACGTGTTCTAATGACTTGTATTGTAATTAACTGTTGTACAGTTCTGTTTTTTGTGTCGCAAAAAAAAAACATTTGCAGTTAAGCGACAATAAATAAACAAATTAAAAAAAGCATCCATAATGAAGGATCTTCAAGAATATTCAAGGAGAGATTTCTAATGAAAATAAAAAAAAAAAAAATGACAAATGTTCCATGTAAAGGGTAGTTTGGACCAGGGGGGGGGGGGTCCTTGAAAATATTCGTGTGGCATTCTTGGAAGATACTGAACTTGAATGCCAAGTTTATTTTTCAGTTATGCTGTCACGGACTCACGCGCGCGCGAGGCCTTTTTTCTAAACATGTTATTTATTTATTTTTTTTTTTTTTTGACTCAGGGGGCCAAAACAAATTCATAGTACGTGTAGAGAAAGTAAAATAAATAAATATATACACATACACACACGTCACTCAGCAACTGCACTTCGTTTCCAAGACTTTATTCAGCCATGACGATAGCTTGCCCTCAAAGCCGAGCATTATTGCATGTTGCAGGTACACTCCTGTGACTCGCGGCTCTTTAGGCGCGCCCTGCCGTAACCATCACGATACGACCAAGAAGTTAAATAAGATTCAAAGGTATGCCCTAAAACGTCAATCAGGCTCACCGATAACACACATACACCTTATTACCGGTAACTAAAGTTCAGGCTGATGTTTTTATTTCAGACTTGATGGACTGCAAGCGTTAAAATGTAAAACAAGACCGATATCGATAGCAGCAGGAATGCCTTTTTTTTTTCGTGCGCAAACTGAAACCATTTTATAACGTAAACAGATCAATGAGTACTCAATGGCATCCAAATATTGACGTGTAATGTATCTAATGGCATTCCATTTAAAGCTCTAAAATAATACATTACATATTTTGTGTAACTACAATAACGTAATGAAGAGTCAAACGACTAATTTGCAATCGCCAATTCATTAAACATGCTGCGTGCATTATTTTAAAAATACAAAAACTGAAGTTTATTTTACATACTCGCGTTCAACTAAGCATAATTTGGCATTCGCGAATTAGCTATGACAAAAAGTCTATGCGTTTTCTATCTTGAATAAAATTCAGAGTACGCTAAAATTAACATTTGTTACGTTCACATAACTTTCTCCAATTATTCTTACAAGAGCTTAATCTTCAACTTCATGCTAATCGAGATAAACATTAGTAGATTGATTTTATAATACATTGCGTCATAGGTACACCTGGGGATACAACAGACTAACGCGATAGTCAAATCTTTTAAGCGCTGATAATTAATTATATGACGGCTTTAAACTTAGTTCTCCTTTGCATGAATGCGAGATTAAAATAAAATAAAAAAACTGATTTTACAATTGAAAAAGTATAAAGTATTTGACAATTCAAATCAATAATAAAGAACATCGGTACAATGTAACGTTTGAAGACATTTACATATTTTGTAAAAATTTTGTGTTCCTTACGCAGTATAAGGTACAAAAAATCTTGTGTGTTACATTTGCACGATTCTCACTGCCTCAATCGTTTATAACTGGTTATATTATTTGTTTTTCCTATTTATTTTTAATCGATATAAACCTTTTGGGAAATAGTTGCCTTACATTTTGTTATAGATTTGAAGGGAATAGCGGTTATAAAACTGGACGCTATATGCTGGCTTTAAATTCCACATTTTTTCCATGGTATAGCTAAAACAGAACTTCAAAAAAAGTCTATATCTACTTTCCATAACCATTCTTTAACAAAATAATATAAAAAAGTTCTATCTACTTTCCGTTGAGCAAGATAAATGTGCTTATAAAGGCTTTTATTGCACAGTTGTTGTTTTTTTCTGTAGATATAATGGAATTACAGGAATGCAATAGGCTTAAACGTTAGTAAAACTATGTGTAGTACAGCTGATGATCTTCATTTTATGTTCTTAGTACAGCCAGGAGAGAAAAAACAAAAACGAATGACTTTAGGTTTGAAAAAAAAGTATTGTAAAATGTAAATCAATAACGTGAAATATCCCGAAAATGGTTAACAAACAAAATATATAACGCCCGCCTGGGTAGTGTGGTGATAGCGTGTCTGCCTCACATTCAAACGGTCGTGAGTTCGAATCTCGCTTAGGGTGAGCTACCCGGATAAGCTTTTTTTCGGGGTTTTCCCTTATCCTGAGAAGACGAATGTCGAGTAACTTTAAGCTCCATGGACCCCGAGATCATTTGAGCACCATTTCACCAATTTCATTCATCGTCCGATATAACCAACCAGGTTAAAGGACGTTAAACCTCAAAAGAAAAAAAAAGTATATATATAGTATGCTTTAACAATATCTGTGTATTTTGTGTATACTAACATTTTGTATATGTGTTACGATTTACCGTTATGTAAAAGTCATCCAGAATGAACAGGACTTCAAATGTCATTCCCAGAAAATTCAAGATACAAAACTTCACATGCCATAAAAATATCTTTAACATGTAGCATTTTAATAAAAATACCAGTGCTGGAAATAAATATTTTCGAAAGATGTTTCGTGTAAAGTAGTTTGGGGTGGGTTTTTTTTTTTTTTCTTGAAAATCTTCGTGTCGCATCCTTGAACTAAATATCAAGCTTGGAATTTAAGGGATTTTGCTTTTTGAGCTATATTGTTCATAGACAGACCGAGACTACACACACACCTTTTTTTTTTTTTTTTTTTCCAAATTCAGGGGATGGAATACAATATCTTCTTCTCTACCTACTGTGCATATGGAGAGAATGTAATAAATATCTGATAAAGAAAGCATGTGAATGCAAGGCAGTATGTTTTCCTCAGCTTGCAAGGCGATAAATTAGCCAATTCTGAAGCTATTAATTAACAAGTGTTATTTCTCTAATTATAATTAAGATGAAATGCACCAACGCAGATGTTCTCCAAAGGCTATTGTGCGTGATTTTTTCATAAGCACCATTCGACCGCAGAATTAACAAGTCTTCATAGCGACTTGGCTATCACATATTTTAGTTGGCTGTTCCAGAAAATCTTATTTATTGTTTCGATATTTGCTGGTGTCTAGTGGGTATCGAACTCCAGTAGAAGAACAGCTGAAGCACGCTCTACACCGAATATTGACTGTCGTGTAATGGGTTTTCACTCCAGGGAGTCCACACACATATATATTCCCCCACCCCCTCTTCCGAAGTTGTTCCGTTACGTCATTCTATCAGCTGATTGCACAACACAGAAGTAGGCGGTAGATGCAGATGGACTTCATTACACCAGGTCAGGTTCAAGGTCATGTAGGAAAGTTAAACCGGAGTCCTTGCGACTTCCCGAGATGTGACTCGTTTCCGCACTTGTGCAATATTCCCGTCTTTAGTTTCCAGGTGCATTTCCTGTGAGATCACAATTAGCTGACAAACGCAAACTGATATTTCACAGCTTAAGGGGAGTCGACATGCCCCATCTTGCCAATGTTAAAGTTTAACCCATTTATCTCAGCAAGGATTTAAGACAATTGGCTAAATTTTCCAAGATATATCAGCAATGATTTTACTGTTGATTGATCAAAAATAGAATACTACTTTTCATTAAAAGGAGCAGTATAATATTTTAAATGCAGCTCTTATAATGTTATTGAAAAAGTATGTTCAAATTAAAAACAAAAAACTAACCCATACACACAAAAACTTTTTCATTAAAATGAAGCCTATTTAGGTGTAAATAAGTGGTAAAAATTTCAGCCCTTAATATCAATTAGTTTCTGAGATAATGGGGCATTTGTATACAGAAATCTACTGCTTCAGAAACTGCTTTCAAACACAGAATTAAAAACAAAATGTAGCCTAACATTGCAAACACAATTTCGCAGCACTTCAAAACTCTCACATGAAGGATATATGACGGAGATGTAAATGCTGTGAATAGCTAAAGCAAAACTTTCCGATCAAAATAAAAACCAATCTCTCTTCTCTAACATGATATTTACAAAGTTGTTGAGGTTTTACCAAGTGAGTGGTTTTTAACAAAATGCTCTAAAAAACTATTACGCAGGATTATTTTCAACATCTTTAAATTATTTACAATTAGTGTATCTCTAAGAAAGTTATACCAAAATTAGCGGGAGATTTGAAATGTTCATATGCAATTAAAACATAAAAATATCTGATGTGTACCATTCACATGACTTTCTCCATATCCCTGCAACAAATTATTCTTAAAAAGCTTATACTTTTATTTACTTCATGCTAATCAGAAAAAAATTGCAGAAATAGTCTAATTACTCGCTTCCTTGTAAGTAGAAGCGAAATAAGGGACAACTGTAGGTTAAAGTGATAGTCAAAAGCTGGTTGCTATGTCAATGAAGTTCCTTTGTCTATATGGATAGGAGTTGACAAGTTCCTGTATGAGAAAAGTATACGTTTTTCAGAGCAGAAACCAAAAATAAGGAATGTCACAAAAACGACGAACTTCACGAAAAAAATGCATATAACATAAATTGTGTGTTTTAATGTGCTCTACATTTTTTGTGTAGTAAGTTTTTGTCCATCTCTTACGTTTAGCAGTTATTCAAAATGTAGTAAAATCCATTCAGAATAAACTACTCTTCAGAGGCTATTCCCAGAAAATTCAAGATATACATTTTATTTGTCAGGTAAATATGTTTAATATACGACATTTTAATCAAAATCGTTAGAGCCATTTTTGAGAAAATAAAAATTTTCGAAAAAAGTTCCATGTAAAGGGTAGTTGGGGGTGGGGGGATTTTTCTCAAAATCTTCGTATCGCATCCCAGGAAGATACTAAACTTAAATACCAAGTTTGGTATTTTACCGACTTTTCGTTTTTGAGTTATCGTGTTCACGGACACACACACACACACACACACACACACACACACACACACACACACACACACACACGGACCTTTTTTTGAAAATGCTTTTTTCGGATATTGGGGACCCTAAAACATATATTTCCGGTGAAATCTCGGTATCGAATTTTTTGGTGGAGTGCAATACTTTCTCTATACACTATGTACATAGTGCGTATGGAGAAAGTAAAAATGGAAAGAAAGAAAAATTATCAAAATCCCATTTCGACACCCCATAAAACACTTTCTGAAATATAATAATTTCGCAACTTTATTGTCATTTCCGTATTATACACTTCAATTTCTCCTATAAACTTTCTCCGCTGTTCTTGGGGAACCTACTCTATTATCAGCAAGTGCATTTTGAGCGTTTCTGGATGTTGACTTACTGCTTCATAATTACCGCTTTCTTGAAAATGACTCAAGGAACAGGTGAATATTTTATTTATTTATTGGGGGTTTGAGAGTTAGACGTCCTTTGATCTCGTAGGTCATTTCGAAGATAAATGGATGGAATGATACTCAAATGAGTTTTAAGTTACTTGACATTCGTCTTATCAGTTAAGGGAAGGGAAAAAATGTAGACAAAAACTTAGCAACTAACGTAGAGCATACACACTTTATGTTACATACATTTTGTCGTGGAAATATTCCTTGTTATTGGTTTGTTATAAAATACTTAGACTTTTTTCGTACGGTCATACAAACAAACTTCAATCACCTAGTAATCAGCTTTTAAAAGATTTGACTATCGCTGTATTTCCCTTCTACTTACAAGGAAGCAAATAATAAGACCATTTCAGCTACTTTTTTCTCGATTGGCATGAAGTACATAGAAAAATAAGATTTTTAACAATAATTCTTGCAAAGATGTAGAGAAAGTCGTGTGAATGGAACCTGCCGATTAATTCGAGTTCTAAACTGCACATTTACGATAACGTTATTGCTGCTCCCAGACCTAGAAAAGTAAATTAACAACCGGCGTAATCCTGCATGATTTCCCACTGTAGCAGAAGGCCTGTAACAATTTGCTACGATATCACCGACGAGGAAATTATTTACGACACTGGGCTCGCAGCATCCCACGAGGGACCTGTCCTCCGTTGCAAAATTAATTAATAGGCCGGGGATATCAATAATTCCACGTGACAGCAGTTATCGCATTAATTCAAATGTTGTTTCCGATGACACGGCGGCGTTTAGCTATAAATACACCTCAAACAGTTCAAATATTGATGCCACGCATTACAGCAAAACCTGTCCTCATCTATCGAGTTTATTGACATTCTACTATTCCATCAACTTTATGCACCAAAAATCCTCAAACACCTACCGCTGTTGCGTCGAAAACATAACACCGAACAATAAAATATTGGATTGTCCCTAGTTTTCGTTTTTATTCATTTCCAAAATAACTTCTGAGTTAGTGAACTCAAAGACTATCCCCGATATACTTGCTTCCCTTTCTAAGAACCTACAGCACGAGGTAGGATTCAATTCGCAACAAGCTCGCTTGAGGAGAATCAACTGCGTAAAGGTAGTTTTTGGAGACATGAAAATTAATAATAGGTTCTTCACCAAAAGGATGAGAAACAAGTGATACATTTCAAAGACTTAGCAATCTTTGAGTCAGAGAATGTCGCCTAATCAAGGGTAAGTGGGTATACCACCACCACCAAAACACTATGTGACATGAGCACCCAGTGGAGAATGTCGCCTAATGAAGGGCTAGGACACAGCAGACCACTACCACCACCTATATACCATGAGACATGAGCACCCAGTGGAGAACGTCGCCAATGATGGGCTAGGATACAGCAGACCACTACCACCACTTATATACCATGAGACATGAGCATACAGTGGAGAATGTCGCCTAATGACGGGCTAGGATATAGCAGACCACTACCACCACCTATATACTATGAGACATGAGCACCCAGTGGAGAATGTCGCCTAATGAAGGGCTAGGAAACAGCAGACCACTACCACCACCTATATACCATGAGACATGAGCACCCAGTGGAGAATGTCGCCTAATGAAGGGCTAGGATATAGCAGACCACTACCACCACCTATATATAATGAGACATGAGCAGCCAGTGGAGAATGTCGCCTAATGAAGGGCTAGGAAACAGCAGACCACTACCACCACCTATATACCATGAGAGATGAGCACCCAGTGGAAAACGTCGCCTAATGAAGAGCTAAGACACAGCAGACCACTACCACCACCTATATACCATGGGACATAAGCACCCAGTGGAGAATGTCGCCTAATGAAGGGCTTGGATGTAGCGGACCACCGCCACCACCTATATACCATGAGACATGAGCACCCAGTGGAGAATGTCGCCTAATGAAGGGCTAGGACACAGCAGACCACTACCACCCCCTATATGCCATGAGACATGAGCACCCAGTGGAGAACGTCGCCTAATGAAGGGCTAGGACACAGCAGACCACTACCACCCCCTATATACCATGAGACATGAGCACCCAGTGGAACACGTCGCCTACTGAAGGGCTAGGACACAGCAGACCACTACCACCACCTATATACCATGAGACATGAGCACCCAGTGGAGAATGTCGCCTAATGAATGGCTAGGACACAGCAGACCACTACCACCCCCTATATGCCATGAGACATGAGCACCCAGTGGAGAACGTCGCCTAACGAAGGGCTAGGACACAGCAGACCACTACCACCCCCTATATACCATGGGACATAAGCACCCAGTGGAGAATGTCGCCTAATGAAGGGCTTGGACACAGCAGACCACTACCACCACCTATATGCCATGAGACATGAGCACCCAGTGGAGAACGTCGCCTAATGAAGGGCTAGGACACAGCAGACCACTAACACCACCTATATACCATGAGACATGAGCACCCAGTGGAAAACGTCACCTACTGAAGGGCTAGGACACAGCAGACCACTACCACCACCTATATACCATGAGACATGAGCACCCAGTGGAGAATGTCGCCTAATGAAGGGCTAGGATATAGCAGACCACTACCACCACCTATATATCATGAGACATGAGCACCCAGTGGAGAATGTCGCCTAATGAAGGGCTAGGATATAGCAGACCACTACCACCACCTATATACCATGAGACATGAGCACCCAGTGGAAAACGTCGCCTACTGAAGGGCTAGGACACAGCAGACCACTACCACCACCTATATACCATGAGACATGAGCACCCAGTGGAGAATGTCGCCTAATGAAGGGCTAGGATATAGCAGACCACTGCCACCACCTATATACCATGAGACATGAGCACCCAGTGGATAACGTCGCCTAATGAAGGGCTAGGACACAGCAGACCACTACCACCACCTATATACCATGGGACATAAGCACCCAGTGGAGCATGTCGCCTAATAAAGGGCTTGGATGTAGCGGACCACTGCCACCACCTATATACCATGAGACATGAGCACCCAGTGGAGAATGTCGCCTAATGAAGGGCTAGGACACAGCAGACCACTACCACCCCCTATATGCCATGAGACATGAGCACCCAGTGGAGAACGTCGCCTAATGAAGGGCTAGGACACAGCAGACCACTACCACCCCCTATATGCCATGAGACATGAGCACCCAGTGGAAAACGTCGCCTAATGAAGGGCTAGGACACAGCAGACCACTACCACCACCTATATACCATGAGACATGAGCACCCAGTGGAAAACGTCGCCTACTGAAGGGCTAGGACACAGCAGACCACTACCACCACCTATATACCATGAGACATGAGCACCCAGTGGAGAATATCGCCTAATGAAGGGCTAGGACACAGCAGACCACTACCACCACCTATATACCATGAGAGATGAGCACCCAGTGGAAAACGTCGCCTAATGAAGGGCTAGGACACAGAAGACCACTACCACCACCTATATACCATGGGACATGAGCACCCAGCACCCAGTGGAGAATATCGCCTAAAGAAGGGCTAGGACACAGCAGACCACTACCACCACCTATATACCATGAGACATGAGCACCCAGTGGAAAACGTCGCCTAATGAAGGGCTAGGACACAGAAGACCACTACCACCACCTATATACCATGGGACATGAGCACCCAGCACCCAGTGGAGAATATCGCCTAAAGAAGGGCTAGGACACAGCAGACCACTACCACCACCTATATACCATGAGACATGAGCACCCAGTGGAGAATATCGCCTAATGAAGGGCTAGGACACAGCAGACCACTACCACCACCTATATACCATGAGAGATGAGCATCCAGTGGAAAACGTCGCCTAATGAAGGGCTAGGACACAGCAGACCACTACCACCACCTATATACCATGGGACATGAGCACCCAGTGGAGAACGTCGCCTAATGAAGGGCTAGGATGTAGCAGACCACTACCACCACCAATAAACCATGAGACATGAGCACCCAGTGGAGAATGTCGCCTAATGAAGGGCTAGGATGTAGCAGACCACTACCACCACCAATAAACCATGAGACATGAGCACCCAGTGGAGAATGTCGCCTAATGAAGGGCTAAGACACAGCAGACCACTACCACCACCTATATACCATGTGACATGAGCACCCAGTGGAGAATGTCGCCTAATGAAGGGCTAGGACAGCAGACCACTACCACCACCTATATACCATGAAACATGAGCACCCAGTGGAGAATGTCACCTAATGAAGGGCTAGGACACAGCAGACCACTACCACCACCTATATACCATGAGACATGAGCACCCAGTGGAGAACGTCGCCTAATGAAGGTCTAGGATATAGCAGACCACTACCACCACCTATATATCATGAGACATGAGCAGCCAGTGGAGAATGTCGCCTAATGAAGGGCTAGGAAACAGCAGACCACTACCACCACCTATATACCATGAGACATGAGCACCCAGTGGAGAACGTCGCCTAATGAAGGTCTAGGATACAGCAGACCACTACCACCATCTATATACCATGTGACATGAGCACCCAGTGGAGAATGTCGCCTAATGAAGGGCTAGGACACAGCAGACCACTACCACCACCTATATACCATGAGACATGAGCACCCAGTGGATAACGTCGCCTAATGAAGGGCTAGGACACAGCAGACCACTACCACCACCTATATACCATGAGACATGAGCACCCAGTGGAGCATGTCGCCTAATAAAGGGCTTGGATGTAGCGGACCACTGCCACCACCTATATACCATGAGACATGAGCACCCAGTGGAGAATGTCGCCTAATGAAGGGCTAGGAAACAGCAGACCACTACCACCACCTATATACCATGAGACATGAGCACCCAGTGGAGAACGTCGCCTAATGAAGGTCTAGGATACAGCAGACCACTGCTACCATCTATATACCATGAGACGTGAGCACCCAGGACTACATCTACTATATCACACGGGTAAATCCGCAAGAAAAGCGGATAGGTACCGTGGTGATTTGCCCCCGCCCGAGTACACTCAGGCGACTAGTTCCTGCTCCTGGCTCCTGGCTCCTCCAGTGGAGAACGTCGCCCCAAGGTCTGTTGGCATCGCTGTGATGAATCATTTAAAAGCCCCTTCCTGATGACTAGCAGTGCAATAAAAACATAACAAGAGGGAAACGGCGATAAAATCCATTAAAGGCCGCTGAAACCTTCGTTCAGTAAGAGGGAATGTAAACACAGGGCAGGTCAATAATCGCTCACAACCGGGTGCTAAATATAAAACAGAAAATTCTACTGTTCATTTGTGTAGGGTTTATGACACTGCGGAACAAAGCTAAGAAACTGTTCCTTCGTTTATCTCTTCTGGTTTCTTGAGAACAGCAGCAATAAACTCTGAGGTTTCCGAGTTCTTGTGACTTTGGACGGTTAATATCGTAGCTTTGCGCCTGTTTCCGTGTCTCAATGCTAACAGATATTTGTGGAACATACCTGATCGCAATGAGCATTCAGCTGGCAAGCTTTGTTTCAATTATACAGATGGTGGAGCACGCATAAACTTAAAGTTGCAGAGATTCATAGTGATTCCTGACAGTTGCCGCTCCGTCACACCGTTGCCACTTCGTCCCGTCTACAGCTGCAGCAGTACAATAAACCATTTTCAAACAAACAAATAAAAAGCCAGCAAACTATCACACAGCAAATATTACATTACAACACGTAAAAAAGGCTGTAGTAATTGAAAATACCCCAGTACAAGCGGACACTCGTGCCAACTGAAACTGCATTGAGGAGTGTTTGTTACATCTTGCAACAAGGATGACATTGCTTACGCAGCATGAATCTATTGGCAGAGAGGCACTAGATATCAGGGATCACTATGGATCTCCCCGACTTTATATTTACACACGAAACTCTCTTGCGTGCTCGACAAGTGGTCTTATGGTGCGTTATAGACTCAAAATGAATTAGAGCTCCTATGTTTAAATACAAACAATGCAGTCGCTGCAATGTAATAGCTGCCACTGAATTGTGAACTAAAAGGCAGTGAGCAAGATGCCGCGAAATGATACGCCTGAATGTCATTTCTTCCTCCAAAAGACGTGTGTTCCGAGGTGATCATCATCTTGTGCAGCGTCACCTGTGACAAGTTATGCGATTCTTAACATCTTGATTAATTTTACATTGATACAAATAATTAAGGGGAGTTGAAATGCTCTATTTTTCCAATACTAAAGTTTCACCCATATCTCAGCAATCATTTAATATAATGAGCCAATTTTTTCAAGGTATATTCAGCAATACCTTTATAGTTGAATGTTGAAAAATAGAATACTTCTGTTCATTGCAAGGAAAGATATGATTTTTTTTAAATAAACCTCTACATATTTTATTGAAAATTATGTTTAAATTAAAAAAAAAGACTAACTAATTTAGACAACGGTTTTTCGTTAAAATACAGTAAACTTAGGTGCAAATTGTGTGGGGGGGAAAAGTCAGCATTTTGTGTCAATTAGTTTCTGAAAAGGGGGCAATTGTATACAATACTTACTTCAGAAATTGCTTTCAAACATAACATTAAAAAAAATATAACCTAACTTTGCAGTACATCGAAACTCTCACATTAAGGAGAAATGAGCGGAATAGCTAAAGTAAAAATTTCCGATCAAAATAAAATAAAAAAATCTCTTCTCTAACACTAATATTTACAAAGTTGATGTTTTACCAAGTGTACCAAAATGTTCTAAAAACTACTACACATATTTTTGAACTATTTACAATTAATGCACCTGTATGAAAATTACACCAAAATGAGCGGAGAATCGAAATATTCATAATTAAACAATAAAAATGGAAAAAATTACGAAAATTCCATTTCGACTCCCCTTAAAGTGCGGAAACAGTAGTGCAAATTCATTTAAGAGTCGACGCACAAACAAGGCGCTGGCGAAGCTCACACGAACACATAAGCAACAGGTTACATACATGAATCCATACGCTTTTTACTTTCTCTACACGTACTATGTGCAGGTATTGTACTGCACCTAAAAATTCAATGCCGAAATTTCACTAGAAATGTCTTTTGAGGTCTCCCGAATAAAAATAAAAAAACATCTTTTAGAAAAAAAAAAGTCCGTTTGTGTGTGTGGGGGGGGGGGACAGCATAGCTCATAACCGAAAATTCTTTTAAATAACAAACTTGATATTTAAGTTTAGTATATTCCAAGGATGAGAAACGAAGATTTAGAAAAAAAATCCCCCACCCCCAACTACCCCTTACATGGGGAAAATTTCGAAAGTTTTGATTTTCTCAAAAATGGCTGTAACGATTTTGATTAAATTCTCATATTTAAGATATTTACTAAATAAAATGCATATCTTGAATTTTATGGGAATAGCCTCTAAAGACCTCTTCATTCTAGATAAATTTTGTATAACTGGTAAACCCTAACAGATAAGAGAAAAATTACTGCACAAAAAATGTAGAGCTTAAAATACATAATTCGTCATATTTATTATTTTCGTGAAGCTGGCCGTTTTCGAGATATTTCTTGTTTTTGGTTTCAGTTTTAAAATTCTTACATTTTTCTCATTCGGGAACTTGTCAACTCCTGGCCATGCAAAGAAACGGACTTCATCCACACGGAAAGCAACTTTTAAAAGGTTTTACTATCGCTTTAGACAAGTGTATTCCCTTCTACTTACAAGGAAGCAAGAAATAAGACGACTCGATTAGCACGAAGGATTTTAACAATAATTTGTTGCTGACGCACCTGAGTGGTGTGGTGTGAATGAACCCGGGAAGTTAAGTTTCCCAAGGACGAGGAAGGGAATGGCAAAGGTCGCTGTGTTGGATATAATTAACTAGGTCAACTTCCCTACATTATCCTCGCCCTGGTTTAATTACCTCCTCGGGCGCAGCCAGTCCTGGCTTCGACGCTATGCGACCTATATTAAACTTAATTCAACATGAGCTCTTTCACTGTTCCTTCACATTTCCATTTAATTATTCCACTTGGAAAAACATGCAATTTTATTTAAACTGGATATAAATGTTTTATTCCCCTTTTGGTTGCGTTCGCCATCGTGATTCACTTGTCTCACTACATTTCCGACACATCCACACAAACCTGTTTTATCTTCTCTGCCATGAATAATGAATCTACACAAATAGAGAAGATATTGCATTACATTCCATCCAAAATGTCGTTACCGAGATGTCATCGGAATGTATGCTTCGAGGTCTCCTGAATCAATTATTATTATTATTATTATTATTATTATTATTATTATTGTGTGGTGCGTCTGTGAACAGCATTATGCAAAAACGGAAAGTCGGTTAACAACCAAGATCAAGAAAATCTCGAACCCTGAACTACACTTATTTACATTTTCGAGGTTTTTGATTTTCTAAAGATTTTGATTAAAATACAAGTCTAAGATGTTTTCATTACAAATGAAATATATATCTTGAATTTTTAGGAATAGCCTTGAAGTCGTCCTCATTCTGGATGATTTTTGTACAGCTGGTACACCGTAATAGATACAAAATCTTACCATACAAAAAGTGTAGATCTCGTTAAAGCAATTTATGTCAAGATACCGACCGTTTTTGCAGCGTTTTGTTTCGGATTGAACTATTTCCGAGATATTTCTAGTTACTGCTTTAAATCGTCATTCTTTTCCCATCCCGACATTGCAAAAAGAACAAAATTTGAAAACCATCGCATAGCGACAACCTCTTGAAAGATCTGACTACATATTTACCATATTGAAATTCGCTTATTCTTAGTGTCTAAAAGGAAATATGATATGAACCCACATCTGCTGAATTTATCTAGAATAGCATGAAATACATAGAAGAATAAGCTTTTGTAAGAATAGGTAGAGAAAGTTATGTGAATGCAACATATTTTAAATGCTAATTTTTGTACGTGGAACCTCAAACCTGTATTTCCGGTGAAATCTCAATAACGAGTATACTCTTTAAGAACGCTAGCGAATCATAATAATTATTATAATCAGCCGTGCACCGAGTTGTACACCGGCTGCCTCATTTAAGCACAAGTAATGTCATCGAACTCACAACCTTGGACATGGAAAGCGAGTGCTCAAGCAACTAAGTGCTAAGATCATGATATAAACGAGATTCGAACTCAAACCCGCAGTCCGAAGTGTTAGAAGAAAACCGCTACTGAATACAACGAGGTTACCTACTTTCCGTTGGAGCTAAATCTCTCCAGAATTTTATTTTCCTTTTATTTAAGTAAAATGAAAAAGAATAAACAGTCGTGTTTGTGTTCAGTTTTATTTGTTTCTCATGTTCTGCTCCTTTCTGCCTTTTCTTTGTCCGGTTAGCTCTGTCGTCGACTCTTTTCATTACATCATCCACAACTTCATCTAAGTTTGTGATATTTCAATAACCACTTAAAAAGTATATTTCATTCAAATGGGGGTAGTATTATGTCAATACACAATCCAAATTTACTGCAGGGAAAATATATTAAAATCCAATTAAGTTTTCTTATCAAAGACCATTGAGAAAAACGTATGCATGCAAACTTCCCTTTAATTTTGATAAAAGTTATGCCAGTGGGATTATGTGAATATCCTATAACATTTATTGCAATATCTATGGAGTTTTCTACACGGCTCTATTATCTCCATCCTGAGCTAGGCGTGCCTACCACAGGGCCGCTGCACAACAACCGAGTGGTTCATCTGTCCCTTATTATTTAGTTTTATGCAACCCGCGGATTACAGTCTAGCCTGAATCAAGAATGACACCAGGCTTGAATTGACATGATAAAATCCTCCAATTCCTAAACTCTTTAAACGACTCCAAATGCTAAAAATCTGATGTGTACCATTCACATGACTTTCTCTAAATCTATGCAAAAAATTATTAAAAAGCTTATACTTCTATTTACTTCATGCTAATCAGAAAAGACAAGAAAATAGAAATAACGTTATTACTTGCTTCCTTGTAAGTAGAAGCGAAGGAAGTACCATAGGTTAAAGTGATAGACAAAAGCTGGTTGCTATGTCACTGAAGTTCCTTTGTCTGTGTGGACAGTAAGTAGTTGACAAATTCCTGTATGAGAAAAGTATGTTTTTCAAAGCAGAAACCAAACACAAGGAATGTCTCAAAAACGATGAACTCCACGAAAAAAATGTATATAACATAGATTGTATGTTTTAACGTGCTCTACATTTCTCGTGTAGTAAGTTTTTGTCCGTCTCTTACGGTTTAGCAGTTATTCAAAATTCCGTAAAACTCGTCCGGATAATGTACTCTTCAGAGGCTGTTCACAGAAAATTCAAGATATAACATTTTATTTGTCAGGTAAATAGCTTTAATATACGATATTTTGATCAAAATCGTTAGCGCCATTTAGGAGAAATCAAAATTTTCGAAAAAAGTTTCATGTAAAGGGTAGTTGGGGGTGAGGTGATTTTTCTCAAAATCTTCGTGTCGTATCCCTGGAAGATACTAAACTGAAATACCAAGTTTGGTATTTTACCAACATTTTCGTTGTTTTGAGTTATCGTGTTCACAGACACACGGACCTTCTTCGGAAAATACGCTTTTTGAATAAAAGGGACCCTAAAACATATATTTCCGGTGAAATCTCGGTATCGAATTTTTTGATGGAGTGCAATACCTTCTCTATACACTATGTACACAGTACGTATAGAGAAAGTAAACAGACATGCTTGTGCATGTCAATGCAATGTAGCATAGTGTGCTGCATAAGTGGAGGCGAATCACTCCTGGAAAACAATTTATCAAACAGCAGCAAAGTACGAGTTTATTCCATGTTTCTGTTCAGCTTAACAGTATTTTGTTCATGCTACTTAATAAGTTATATTATTTCCCTTCCAGCTAACATCCTCATTGTAAGTTGAGGTTCTGCCACGTCCGCATGTATTTAACTCCTGTTGGAGAAATATATAATTACAGGAATGTGCGCAACATATTTTATTTTAACTATATATTATGTTCAAATTCAGCTTATTAGATCAGTGGTAACTTCAGCTTGTATGCTAGACGACATTTTATACTGCAGAAAGGTAACTTACGCTTTTCTGGAGCTACTTTGAAAATCTAGTCAGGTTTGGTAGTGCAGATCCTGCAATTTGTTTAGCAATGTAACAATGGTTGTCGTTATCATTGAGTTGTAACATTCGAAAAGAAAGAATAAAAGCAAAATGTTGTCTGTGAAGTATGTTCAACGTCGGGAAGACAACAAAGGCATTATCCCATTCCTGACTATAAGAGAATGACTTGGGATGCAAAGTTAAAGCAAACAGGAAGTTTTTTTGTTAAGTAGTGGTGAGCATGTTAAGAAAAAAACTTTCTGAACAGAGCATACGAATCTGCTTTACAAGAAGGATGAAAATAACTCGTACTTAAATCATTTCTGTCTGACGAGTCAACTTTCCCATATCAGGAAAACTGCAGGATCTGGGGGAGTGAGAATCCTTCTGTTGTTTCAACATGAACGTGATGCGGCTTAATAAAAGGTCATGTTTGCTGAACTACAGTGACTGATCGAACCTATTTAGATATGCTGAAGTTGCAGCTTCCTGCAGGAACCATTTATCAGCAAGATGGCGCTTCTCCTCACTTCGTATTGAAGGTACACAAGTTTCTAAATGACAATTTTCCCAGACAGTGGACTGGCAGAAGATCCGAGACAATCGCTTGGCCGCCAAGGATCAAGTTTACAGGACATCGATGATATAGAACTCAGAATTCGCTTTGCGATTCCAGGTGTCACAATTACTATAGTGAGGGATACCTGGAGGGAGGTGGACAACTGCCTCGACGTCTACCGTTCTACAAATGGTTGACATGTTGAAATCTACTGAAAAGAAACTCGAGATTTGCCGTGTTACAAATGAGTGTCATGTTGAAATGTAATGAAATTGCAGTTGCATTTAGAAAATATTAAGTTTCATTACTTTTTTTACTGAATTATTATAACCATTTATTTTATTGGTGTATTAATTGGGACACCTGTATTACGTTTCTGTTTGAGTTATGTTCCCGAGTCTTCAGAAGTTTTCTGAATTCTGTCCCGACCTTCGTTGACAATCTCATAGCTTTGCAGTCTTTTTAATGTGTGCGCACTTTTCTTGGGCGCTTGGCTCCTGTCTTTATTCGGTAGGTTTCGCGCAATTTGGGAGCTGAGCAAGGCGACCACAGACATGGAGCACGCTATAAACCCTGGTACATAGTTGATTCAGTGCTAAGGTTCCCTTATGTTTGTAGATTCCAGAATTCAGTCACGTACACATGCGTTATATTTCGTTTAATAATTCGGGTAGTTCGCAGGAAATTCACCATAATGGGTGAGGTCCTCAAGAAAAGGAGCATTTTTGGTTGACAACACTGCGGAAAGACAGGCTGGTGTGCGCAGTCTCGGGTTATGTGACACGATTTCGCCAGACACAAGGACGGTTGCTTTTAAAGACTGACTGGTTCTCGGAAGTAGGTAACACAGGCGGCGTGGCCTGATAACTAGCATGTGCACCGAGGTGGTCAGTGTTAAAATTACGATTTAGGTAAAAGAACATATTGAGCCAGTTTTCTCCATGTCAGAACTATGCACAAACAGCTCGAGGATGTAGCTATTTTAATGTTATATGCGCTTACACATTAATTCTGAGTTTCAAATCATTGAGGTCAGGTGTTCTGTAAACTTGGTCCTTGACGAACCCCCATGGAAAAAAATTCAAGGGTGATAGATCTCGTGACCTTGGCGGCCAGGCGATTATATTAAATGTGTAACATGATAAATAAACTGCACATCTTGGATTTTCTGGCTAACCTATGAAGAACTTTTGCATAACTGGTAAACCGTAAGAGATAAACAACTCACTACACAAAAAATGTAGATATCGTAAAAACACACAATTTATGCCATATACATTTTTATTTCGTGGAGTTGCCCATCTTTGAGAATTCATTGTTATTTGTTTGTTTAAAAAAAATTAAAATTTTTCACATACGTGAATTGGTCAACAGTGAATTCCCTTATTTCCCTTCTACTTACAAGGAAGCAAGTAATACGACAATTTCTGCTAATGGTTATCTCTATTAGTATGAAGCAGTTAGAAGAATAATTTTTCTAACATTGAGTTGTTACCGAGATGTAGAAAGGCATGTGAATGGAACACATCAGATTTTTTTTTTCCCATGTGTGGTTTCCCATTATATTGGCAAAATATCTGGAATTGTATTTTAGAGCTCCTAGCACAAATAAAGTGGGTCAGTGAGGTGTCAAGTGCACATGTGGAAGTAGTTCCTAAAGCCTCTCCGTTAAAACCAGAAGAAATACTCACCCTGCTACGTGGAAGAGTCAAAAAGAAGACCTGTAACAGAAAGTATTGACAAAACAAAAAGGAAAATATACTACAATTTCTTGAGATAAGCCGAGCAGACATGACAATAGACCACGTGTACATACAAGAAGATAAGCTTATAGCACTGCAGCTTTCGTCACAAGGTAAATAAGACGAGGAAAACTTGGATATCACCTGCAGACTTATGGCCTTATTAAAGGGTTTGAAGAAACTAACGCAAATCCCGATTCCAATGCTCCTTGCCGTTTTTTGCTAATATGTCAAGCATGTTGCAATTTCTGTTGCATTTATCTATATCGTTTCTATTATCTAAATGAAAGTTATTTCACAACCAAAGATTTTCTTTAGTACAACAAAGTCTTCATGTATCCGTTGTGATTAGTGAATTCAGTCTCAACTAATAAAGACTCAACTTTCACAAGATATCAGTATTGCATTGATCAACATATTATTTGCTTCGAAATAGTTTATGTAAAGATGTTCTCCTATAACTTTAACAACAACACGGCAGCTTCCAATGAATAAATCTTTAAACCGGTCACGTTTTTAATATTTTCTGGAATGTGCAGGTTTGAAAACAATATTTCTAATATCAAAATTTAAAGATGTGTAAAAGTGACTCGCCATTTCTGCACGTAATTAAAAATGGAGCAAATCGTAAAGGTTAAAATGCAGTTTTCTACACACTGGCAATATATGGTAAGTTTACCCGGGCTGAATTACAAAGCAATAAAATCATTCCACAAGGGCAGATTTTGTGTTGAAAAGAATTTTTAAAATTTGCATTAATAATTTTAATTAGTGGTGTTTCTGTCGAATATTCCATATAATTTCGCATTAGCTTCGTGCTAGTGTTCGGGCAAAATTAATGACACGCAAAGGGAAAATTGGCAGGTAACTACAATGTTAAAACCACCTATTTTCAAATTGAAACCATTTTATTTCAGATCAATATCATGAACAGAATCAAATATCACATGTTAGAAATCACCAAACTGTAATATAGACGTTACAACTAAGTTATAGGTAGTTATATAGAGAAGAATCTCTGGCTGTCAGCATTTGATATCGATAGCCAAAGACTTTTCACGGAAAAACCTTGCTTTCAATTGCCTTCAATGCCAAGAGCGCTGTTACCGCATCTAATTTGTTACTATTAAGCAACAAATTGTATCTGTTCATGAATCGCACAAATTCTTTATAATAAAGAAGCAAATCAGAATACAACTAGTTTTAAATGCACCTATTTGGCTAAACTACCATTACATTATTTAAATCACCGATACTTGATTTAGCAGCTAGCCTTGAAGACTCAAACGAATGTAATGTTTTTATTGTTTTATCATTAGTTTAAATTGACTCTATTAGGCAAAAGAAAGTGATACGGCGGCAAACTTTTAAATTGCCTTTTACTGTATCTCTAAATTTAGGATCCTTGCGTTCTGTTAGTGCATTTACTCTGCTTCCAAAGTGAACACACTAACCCTCAGGGGATTAATTCGGGAATAAACAAGATGAGCTACAGATTTTTATTTATGTCGAAATTCTAATACTGGATGCATTAGCAACCTGCAATTTTCAGAAATAAAGCATTTTCTTGCTTGATACTTTATATTAGTATCTTGTATTGTAATTGCTAACGCCTTTTTCTTTAAATTCTAAACATTGTTTCACATATTTATAGCATCATAATATGAAGATGCAAATATTTAAGTTTTATTTTTGCAATTTGAAATAAATGTCATTTTTCTATGCAAAATAAACAATAGACATTTCTCATTTATCGCTATAAAACAGGTTTTATAAAAAATTCACACAAAAAAATAAGCCTTTGCATTCCTTTACATTATTGCAAAATTTTCAAATGTATTACAAAGCTTTTCAACAATTTTCTCATTAATCGTTAAAAACAGAAACTCTTGCCTCTGGTATGCACAGCCCGACACAAACCGGTCAGAGCCCCAGAATTGCGGAAGACCGGCTGGGGCCGATTTTATTATTTTATATTAATGATTTTATAGTTATTGATTATCATACAAGAGCAGCCACGAAGGGATCCAGTTGTATTTCCGGTTTGCCCCTGCTGGAGGCCTGGTATTGGTACATAAAGTCAGTATCTCAAAGATGTGACACGATGATTAAAAAAAATCCCCTAATCCCCAACTACCCCTTAAATGCAACATTCTTCCAGAGTTTTGATTTTCTCAAATACCTTTGTCTAATGATTTTGATTAGAATGTCATATTTTAAAGATATTTTCATGACAAATGAAAGGTATATTTTGAATTTCTTTTTGGGAATAGCTTCTGAAGACCTCTGCATTCTAGATGACTTTTGTATAACTTGTAAGCCATTAGAGATGAGCAAAAACTTACTAAGAAAAAATGTAGATATCATTAAAACACAATTTATATTATATACATTTTGTTTTATAGAGTTAACCTTTCCCGAAATACTCCTCGTAATTGGTTTCAATTTTAACTGCTTACACTTTCTCCATCGTCTTTTGTTTTACTCCCAGAAATAAAAAAACAGAACCAAATTTCAATTGTTTCACATAGATAGCGTTTTAAAAGATATGAATATCACGTTCGCCTATGTATTTCCTTATTTGTCTTATACTTGCAAGGGACTAATTAATAAGACCGTTTCTGCTAATGTTTATCTCCATTTGTATGAAATAGAAGACTAAGCTTTTTAACAAAACGTGTTACAGAGATGTAGAGAAAGTCATGCGAATGGAACACATCCTTTACAAAAGCTTTGAAATACGCCAGTGAGCGTTCGTGGATCTCATTAGTCGGACTTACAACACGCATGAAAAGAGTTCGCTAATGACATGTGCCTCGCTCGCGATTGGAACAGCCTCATTACATTAATATAAATAAATAATGTGTAATGAAGGGTGGCAAGCTTGCCAAATATGCAATTGAAACCCATTTTGAGAGAGCAGTTAATGAATGCGCCGCGGCGCGATTATACCTACATGTTTGAAAAACACTTGCGTGCGTCATGAATACCCATCCCGTGACCTTTAACATTTGCTGCCCATTGTCGCATTTCTTCTTCTATTTCAATACTAAGTACGTTATATATAAAAATAATCTTATGTGTTACATTTCACAAGACGTTCTCTACATCTCTGCACCAAATTATTGTTAAAAAGCTTATGCTTCTATTTACTTTATGGCAATCGAGGTATTAGTCAAAAGCTGGTTGCTATATTACTGAAGTTAATTTGTTTGGCGTTGACAAATTCTCGTTTGAGAAAAGTATATGTTTTTTAAAGCTGAAACCAAAAATAAGGAATTTCTCAAAACCGATCCACTCCACGAAAAAAATGTATATAACGTAAATTGTGTACTTTATCGAACTCTAAATTTTCTGATGCGTAAGTTTTTGTCTATCTCTTACGGTTTACCAGTAATACAAAATTCCGTAAAATGCATCCAGAATAGTCTTCAGAGGCTATTCCCAGAAAATTTAAGATATACATTTTATTTGTCATGTAAATATCTTTAATGTACAATACTTTAATCAAAATCGTTAGTCATTTTTGAGGAAATAAAAATCTTCGAAAATGTCTCCGTATTAAGGGTTGTTGGGGTGGGGCGATTTTCTTGAAAATCTTCATGCCGTATCCTTGGAAGAAGCTGAACTTAAATACCAACGGTATTTTCGTTTTGGAGCTAGGCTTTCCACACAGACACACACACCCACACGCGCGCACGGACCTTTTTCCAAAAATGCTTTTTCTGGATTCAGGGGGACCCAAAACATATATTTCCTGTGAAATCTCGGTATTTAATTTTTGGGTGCAAAACAATACCTTCTCTATATACTATGTATATAGTACGGGTAGAGAAAGTAATAAAAATAGCAGTAGTAAGCATAATCAACACGACTAAATCCGAAATAAAACCTCGGGTTCCGTGCTACACTGTACTATATCTATACTGATTTCATCAGCAGAAAATCTGATCTGTTCCATTCCCACCACTTCCTCAACATCTTGGCAACAAATTACTGTTAAAAAGGTTATTCTCCTATTTACTTCATGCTAATCGAGATAAAGGTCAGTAGAAATAGTCTTATTTGCTTTCTTCTAAGTAGAAGGGAAACAATTGGATATAATGGGCTAGAACAATAACCAAATCTTTTAAAAGCTGCTTGCCATGTTGTTGAAATTCGTTTCTTTGCATTGCCACGAGTAGGCAAATTTCCGTACGTGAAGTATTTTAAATCTGAAACCAATAACAAGAAATATCTATAAAAAAAAGGTCAACTGCACGAAAAAAATGTATGACATAAAGGGCGCGTTTTAAGGAGATCTGCGTTTTATGTGAAGTAAGTTTTTGACTAACGCTCACGGTTTACCAGTTACGCAAAATTAAGTCAAATTCACCCAGAATAAGCATGTCTTCAGAGGATATTCCCAGAAAATGCAATATATACATATTATTTGTAATATAAATATTTTAAAATACGGTATTTTAATCAAAATCCTTTGAGTCATTTTTGAAAAAATAAAAAAATTTCGAATTTTTTTCTATGTAAAGGGTAGTTTGGGGAGAATAGATTTTCCTCAAAATCTTCGTGTCAATTCTCTGGAAGATACTAAACTCAAATACCTCTGTAGTTTGGTATTTTACGGGCTTTTCGTTTTTGAATTATCGTGTTCACGGACTCGCGGAACTTTTTAGAATGTATATATACAGGGACCCTAAAGCGTGTATTTCCGGTGAAATATCGGTATCGAATTTTTCGGTGCTATATACTGTGTACATGGTACGTGTAGAGAAAGTAAAACATTTATTTTAGCACATAAATATTAAGTAGAGAAGTCTTAAGGAAATAGAAAATTTAGAAAAATATTCCAAATTAAGAGTAGTTTGGGGTAAGGGGATTTTCCTGAGAATCTTTGTGTCGCACCCTTGGTAGAAAATGAACTTTACCAAGTTTGGTAGTTACCGACTTTCCGTACATTTGAGTTAATGCTGCTCACACACATATATACGCACGTATCTTTTTCTAAAAATGTTTTGGGGGCCTTCAGGGTCGTCAAAACATGCATTTAGAGTATAACTCGGTAGGAAAATGTGGGTGGGGTCCAATACCTTCTCTACCTATGTATATTGTACGTGGTAGAGAAAGTAATTACCGAGAGAGACTGAGAAGTGAACCCACGCTTTAGAAAGTTTAGAAGCTAAGGTATTCACAGAGACATCAGAATAACGAACCTTCAAAGACACCTGCTATACTTTGTAACGCATGCACATTAATGAACTCCAAATATCTGGCACAGAAGAGCTATAATTTTGGTTAGAAAACAGCGTCCTCTTCCAAGAACCAGCTCGGAGTTTCGTAAAAACCTCAGCTGAAATCTTTGGGATGGAACCTGTTGGTCGACAATAATTCGTTTACAGCAAAATAAGGAAATGCAGTTGTACAGTTATCCGTTAACCCAAACCTGATTGGCCAGCGTCCCCGCACTAAATCATTTCATTTATTGCGACACACCTGCACTGGATGTGCTTTCAAACTGATCAACCACATAGTGGCCTTCAATGTTCAACATTCAAGACTTTCTTTTCACATCAAGGCATAGGATAGTAACGAAAATATAAATGAAGCAGTAACTAATTTGTCCTATCCCTGACCCACATGAAGATGCTATGCTGTATATTAAGAAAATATATGATGTGTTCCATTCACATGACTTTCTCTACTTCTGTGTAAAAAATAATTGTTAATAAGCTTATTCTTCTATTTACTTCATGCTAATCAAGAAAAAATTAGCAGAAAGTCTCATTACTTGCTTCCTTGTAAGTAGAAGCGAAATATGGGAGTATCATAGGTTAAAGTGATAATCAAAAGCTGGTTACTAGGAGACAGAAGTTCCTATGTTTGTATGGACACGAGTTGAGAAAAGACAATAAGTTTTTTTAAACCTGAAACCAAAAACAAGGATTATCTCAAAAACGATCAACTCCTCGAAAAAAATGTGTATAACATAAATAGTGTATTTTAATGTGTTCTACATTTTTGTGTTGTAAGTTTTTGACCATTTCTTACGGTTTAGCAGTTATGCAAAATTTCGTAAAATTCATTCAGAATAGTCTTCAGAGGCTATTCCCAGAAAATTCAAGAGATACATATTATTTGTCAGGTAAATATCTATAATATACGATATTTTAATCAACATCAGGGGGGTTCTTGAAAATCTTCTTGTCGCATCCTTGGAAGATTTCAAACTTAAATACCAAGTTTGGTATTTAACGGTCTTTTCGTTTTTGAGCTATGCTGTCCACAGACAGACACACACACACGGACCTTTTTCCAAAAATGCTTTTTTTGGGATTCAGGGGGACCCAAAACATATATGTCCGGTGAAATCTCGGTATCGAATTTTTGGGTGCATTAGAATACCTTCTCTATACACTATGTACATACGTGTAGAGAAAGTAAAAATCTGATACAACGATCTGAAAATAATCAAAACAGCAATCTGCTTGAAATTAAACCTCATACATAAAGTTCTGAGCCGTTACCAACAGACTAACAACTGGCCACACTAAATTAGCAGCAGGCAGAATCCTCCGTTTTGTGGACACTGCAATAAAACACTTACGGAATGTGGTCGCTACTTCAACTACAGGATCAAGAACCAAATTCCCAAACATCTCCAGGCTGCAGTAGATGAACCAACCAATTTATTATCACCATTTACAATTGAAAGGCATTATTACTTGCCAGCTCATAAAATATTAATAAAATAATTTAAAGTGATATATTTATCATATTAATGCAGAAGCAGATTATGTTTGATTATAAATGTATGACCTAATTTTCTTCTTTAACAGTATAACGTTCTGGCAGTCCCTTACATCCTCAGGTAGGGAATTCCAAAGACTAGTTAAATCCATTGTGAATGATTAGAAGGTTGTATGATGAGCAGGTAGAGCAAGAAGGAAAGAGTGTCGAGCGAGTTTCTCAATATGACACATATTTGAAGCGAACATTTAGATAGTTTGGAATGCGAGTATGAAGGATTTGATAAAAAATGCAATTTTCTTCTATCCCTAAGCTAGAGCAATTTTGAGTGATGATGTGACATGATGAAATCGACGGAGATTGCATACAAAGCAAATACACGTATTCTGAGCCCGGAAATATGCAAATGTTAAACTGGATTAACGGGAAGTAGTAAGAATAAGCATTAAAAATGGGTAGAGAAAGTCTTGTGAATGAGCACCTCACATGAACTTTCTCGTATTTCATTTTATATACAGAGCAACACATCTATAAGACCCGTAAAGTGCGGGGAAGTAGTAGCACCTGGCATTAAAACACTTCCTAACACAATGCTTTTTTTTTTACTTTCTCTACGTATACTATGTACATAGTGTATAGAGAAGGTATTGCATTCCACCCAAAAAATTCGATACGGAGATTTCACCGGAAATAAACGTTTTAGGGCCCCCTGTATCCAGAAAAAGCATTTTAAGAAAACTACCCCTGTGTGTGTATTTGTGTGTGTGGTGTGTGTCCGGTGCCTGTGAACACGGTAACTCAAAAACGAAAAGTCGGTAAAATACCAAACTTGGTATGTAAGTTTCGTTTCTTCCAAGGATGCGACACGAAGATTTTTAAGAAAATCCCCCCACCCTCAACTACCATTTACATAGAAAAGATTTCGAAAATTTTCAATTTCTCAAAAATGTAACAATTTTGTTTAAAATATCGTATATTAAACACATTTACATGAAACAAACATATATCTTGAATGTTCGGGGAATAGCCTCTGAAGACATCTTTATTCAGGATGATTTTTGCGGAATTTTACATAACAGGTAAACCGTAATAAATAAACAAAAACTTACTTAACATAAAATGAAGAGCTCGATAAAACACAACTTATGTTACATAATTTTTTTTTTCGTGGAGTTGATCGTTTTTGACATATTCCTTACTATTGATTTCAGTTTTAAAATACTTATAATTTTCTCATGGGCGGCACCGCGGTTAAGTGATTAGACAGTTCGATCCCAAGCGCGGCGTCTGGAAGGTTTTCTCCAGGACCTCTGGTTTCCCCCGCCACTCATACCTTTCCAATCATCAAATACGCTTATATTTCACATCATCCACTACCTGGCTACGGGTTGAACCCTCGTAACAGGCTCTCATTCTGTGGTTTCGCGTCGTTGGCTTGTAAGTCCTACAAATACGGGGCGGGTAAGCCGATTACGATACGAATAATTTTCTCACACGGGAATTTGTCAACTCCTGATCATACAAACAAAGCAAATTCAATCACACTGCAACCAGTTTTTAAAAGATTTCACTATCACTTTAGCCTAGTATGCTCCCTTACTTCCCTTCTACTTACGTGGAAGCAAGTAATAAGACCATTTATGTTAATTTTTAAGCTTTTTAACAATGTGTTGCAGAGCTGTAGAGAAAACCATGTGAATGGAGCACCTCAGATTTTTTTCCGATTTAATTATACAATGCGCCTGGATCTCAATAGTGCGATTCTTCAAATTTTATGGGGGAGGAGTCTAAAGCATTTGATCCTTTTTGGGAGGGGAACCTTTTTATTGTGCATTCATATTTTTTTTAAAAATAATATGGGTCCATTCACATGAATTTCTCTAACTCTTCTGCAACAAACAATACTTACAAAACCTTTTCTTCTGCTACATCTCGCTAATCGAGATAAACATTAACAGAGTTGGTCCTATTACCTATTTATTTTTAAGTACAGGTTAATAAAGGAATACACTAGGCTGAAGCGAGTCAATTTTTTTTATTACCTTGAGGCACGCCGGCAGCAAAGGAAGCGGCGTATCTTTGTAAACCCGAGAACACATGATATGATTATATTAGGGCAACATTCTGCAGCTTACTCAGCACAGACCAGTTGCTTCACAAAGGAAAGGCTAAGTATTATGCCATTAATCGCATCAGATTCTGAAGGCGTTTGCCATTACCCCCTTATAAAAATCTGATGCGTCCCATTATATATAACATATAATAACAAAGAATTATTAAGAAGTTTATTCTTCTATCTACTTTATTGCAATAGAGAAGTTGTCTTAGTTACTGGCTTCCTTGTAAGTAGAAGGGAAATGGATTAGGCTAAAGCGATAGTCATAAGCTGGTTGCCATATGGATGAGATCTGTTTCTGTACATTGTCAGAATTTGACAAATTCCCATATGTGAAAAGTTTAAAGTTTATTTCAAAACTGAAACCAATATCAAGGAATATCTCAAAAATAGACAACGCTACGAAAAAAAATTGTTTGCCATAAATTGTATCTTTCAACGAGATCTACACATTTTTTAGTTTTTGTCTATCTCTTGCGGTTTACCAGTTATGCAAATCCCAGCAAAATTCATCCAGAATAATCAGGTCTTCAGCGGCTATTTATTCCCAGAAAATTCAAGATATACATTTTATTTGCATGTAAATATCTTTAATATACGGTATTATCAAAATCGTTAGCCATTTTTGAGAAAATAGAAATGTTCTAATTTTTCCCCATATAAAGGGTAGTTTGGGGTGGGGGATTTTTCTCAAAATCTTCGTGTCGCATCCCGGGAAGAACTAAACTTAAATACCAAGTTTGGTTCGACTTTTCGTTTTTGAGTTATCGTGTTCAGACACACGGGGACACACGCGGACACATTTCTAGAAATGCTTTTTTTGGATACGTGGACCCTAAAACGTGAATTTCCGGTGAGATCTCGATGTCGAATTTTTGGATGAAATGCAATACGTTTTGTATACACTATGAATGTAGTGCACTTAGAGAAGGTAAGAATTAGCAGTGCACGCTAAAAGACTCAAGGGTGACCCAAATTTGAATTAACACATGAAGCAGATTAGTCAACATAGGGATTTCATATCGCATTACAAAAAACTCGAGAAAGGCACATGGATCACCAGAATGAAAAGCCATATGCGGTGACCCCCGCACTATGGGGAAATGCTGAAAAAATGAACTTACATTTTAAGTCGAAGGTTCACAGCAATACTATTCCTTACAAGTTACCATAAGTGTTTGATAGCACGTTTAAACACAGCAGCGTTTAAATGATCGTAGAGCAATAAGACCACGTTTCTGCATTATGTAACTCGGTACTGCAGTTAGCGATTCTGCACTGCGAAAGTCTCTAGGATATGCTATGGTGTTTTTATGAGAATACAAACACGCAGTGTCTTCTCGTTTCTGCAACAGTCATGAACCGGCTGTGGATTTCAAAATGTCGGCGTGGCAAGGAAGCATAGACCGCATATGGCCGTTATAAGATTTCATTACAAATTAATAACTGCTCAGGTACCTATCTACGTGTTTTTGGTTGTATTTCTGCAACGAACCGTCAAACCACTGGCATTCTTTCCTATGAGAAATGAAATGTGATAAAAAGAAGGTAAATATTTGTGGTGACGTCCGCTACAGCTACAGACATCTACCGACAACGGCTAGCAACTGGTCGCAGCACAAGAATCCCGAGCCGGTTCCAGGGAGGGGCACCTCAAGGGGGCAAAGGCGTCCAGGACATCGATTTAATGCACCTAATTCGCGGAACAGCGTCCCTAAAGGAAATGACGAACGACGTGCGTTCCACGGAATGGAAGTTGCACCGAGAATAAGGTTGGAACAGTTGAAGGTATACGTCGTGAAGGCCTGTCGGACTCCCCTCGGCTCGGCGAGGAATGGAACAGTCCTTGCCAGCGACCCGCCCGCCCGCCCGCCGACATAGACAGGAATAGTTTGGTTCGCTGGCTGACTCTCTCTTTGTGACTACGATAAACCACGTTTTGCCCATGCAGGCCAACTTGCCAATTTCCGCCCTGTCACATTCTTACAAACACATAAAACCTCTTCTTTTTGCGCTCTTTCGCTCGGAACAAAGGTGGGGGAGGAGAGGGATTTATACTGCAGTCGAGTGCACGTGAGTACCACCTTCCGTGCAGCAACTGTTTTCTTAATATGCGTATCGAATACTCCATAAAATGTTCACGCATCTGATATCAATAAGGAAAGTGACTGCTCCGACCTTGTTAAAGTCATAACAAGTTCATGGTTGATACAAACCATCTCTATGATGTATTATTTTAATCTTATTGATTCTAGTTTCGCTGACCTTTTTAAGGTATTTCCACAAGATTCTCATCATTGTTTAAAATACAAAAGACGAGAATTACTACTATTTCGACCCTGATTATTATATATACTTGAACTATCATTTCGGGCTACAATGTAACAAATGATTCATTCGTTTTCAAAATATTTTATTTCCTAACGCATTACACGTACAATTATGATACATAAAAAACAATCTCACCAAGTTTCTCCTCACACCGTACAAAGGTTCTATGTGTTTCTCTTGGTTAACACAACATACGTCTAAGCGGTAGCACAGCTCATTCCATACATACTGCACCATCATTTGTTACTCTTTTGTTGTTTACACTCGTGCTGCCAACTGGTGCAGGCAATGTAAACATGCCGAGTTTACAGTACTTTTGATGTATTATTATGCATAAAATACTGTGGACAATGTAGTATTTTGAAAATGAATGAATCATATGCAGTATACAATCTCTGCTGTGGAGAAGCATACTTATGGCAATTGCAAGTTTAAACCGGCGTAGGCCAATTTGTTTCTATATTTAATTTTATTAAATATCTTAGCACGAGATTTGTGGAGCTCCGCCAATCACTTCATTGCACACCCTGTTTATTGAACTTGGTATACTTCACACTTTCCTAAATGTATGTTTTAAGAGCTTTTACATCTGAAGAAACATATTCACAATAATTATATACAGTGTAACTCTGTCCTTAATTATCCCACTAAAACATCAAACATAGTATCTGAATAGATATACGTCTTTAGCAACAATAACACACCTATAATGAAATTAAGTTTATAATGATGCCATCACATGGTACACCATTTCAAATAAATAACCGTAAACTAATCACCTGCAGTTAACAACTTCACTCACCTGTGTGATCATGGTGGCATTAATGTAGGGTATGTATATATTTTCCTTTACCACACGTACTGTGTTCATGGTACAGACAATAACGAGATTTCACCGGAAATACATGTTTTGAGACCGCTGAATAACAAAATTAGAAAAATGTCAAGTGTGTCTCTTGAGCATAGCTCAAATCTAAGAGACTGTTAAATACCAAACTTGGTATTTAAATTCATTATCTACCAAGGCTGCGACACGAAGATTTTCGAGAAAATCCACCCACCCCAACTACCCTTTAGATGGAAAAAAATTTCGAACATTTTTATGGTATTAACAGTTTTGATTAAAATCTCTTATATTTAAGATATTTACATGACAAATAAAGTGTATATCTTGAATTTTCTGGGAATAGTCTCTGAAGGTCTCTTTATTCTGGATGAATTGCACCGGTAGACCGTAAGAGATAGACAAAAACTACTGCACAAAAAATGCAGAGCTCTTTAAAACATACATATTTATTTATTTATTTTTTTTTTTTTTTTTTTACAGAGTCGGTAGTTTTCGAGATATTTATTGTTATTGGTTTCAGTTTTTAAAATACTAGAATATTTTCTCATAAGAGAACTTGTCAACACCTGGCCACGCAAAGAAACGGATTTAAATCCCATAGCAACCACTGTCGGTTTAGCCTAGCGTATTCCCTTCTACTTATAAGGAACTAAGTAGTAAGGCCATTCTGCTAATTTTATCTCGATTAGCATGAAGTAAATAGAAGAATAAGCTTTTTATCAATAATTTGTTACACAGATGGAATGGAATTGTTTCTATACCGTGTATTATTTTTATTGCGACTATCGCTGGATGGTAAGACAGCTAAATGTTCTATGTCTACTCTAGCTCAACTGTGATGCGCCTAATTGTACAGAAATAAATAACCACACCACATTCCATTCCAACGTTTCTTTATAGACATAGCTTTGTGTTTAATATGTGAACTTCAGAATTTTTACTTTCTCTGCACGTACTATATGCATAGTGTATAGAGAAGGTATTGTAATGCACCCAAAAATTCCATTCTGAGATTTCACCGGAAATACATGTTTTGGGCCCTCTTGAATACACAAAAAAAAAAAAAAAAAGCTAAAATGTCCGCGTGTGTGTGGGGGGGCAGCATAGCTCAAAAACGAAAAGGTCGTTAAATACCAAACTTCAAGAAAATCCCCCTCCCCAAACTACCCCTTACATGGAACTTTTTTCGAAAATTTTGATTTTCTCAAAAATGGCACTAACGATTTTGAGTAAAATATCGAATATTAAGGATATTTACCTGACAAATAAAATGTATATCTTGAATTTTCTGGGAATAGCCTTCGAAGACTACTTTATTCTGGAGGATGGATTTTACGAAACTATGCATAACTGCTAAACCGTAAGAGATGGACAAAAACTTACCACACAGAAAATGTAGAGCACATTAAAACACACAATTTGTGTTATATACATTTTTTCGTGCAGTTGATCGTTTTTAAGATATTCCTTGTTTTTAGTTTCAGTTTTGAAAAACTTATACTTTTCTCTTACAGGAATTTGTCAACTCCTGTCCATACAAACAAAGGAACTTCAGTGTCACATAGCAACCAGCTTTTGACTATCACTTTAACCTATGGTACTCCCTTATTTGACTTCTACTTACAAGGAAGCAAGTAATAAGACTATTTCAGCTAAATTTTTCTCGATTAGCATGAAGTAAATAGAAGCATGAGCTTTTTAACAATAATTTGTTGCAGAGATGTAGAAAAAGTCATACGAATGGAACACATCAGATTTGTGCTGCCTCTTTAGTGTCAAATGACTTCAACTGTATCATCCTAAGTCATACTAATTTTTTCAGTGAATATTTATTTTGATTGACTTTCTACTTTCTAAGTAAAACTAATTTAAATAAAATATATTTTACATATATAACTAAGCAATATTCAGATTCAGTTTCGCATAATGTTCTTAGAAAAAAATTATTTTATGGCTTTCATAATGAAAGTGTATAACTTTTCTGCTCTTATCTCCAAAATAGGTATCAGTTAATATCCTTAAATGGCAAAATGTCTAGTTTTAGGCCGGCGAATTATGGTGTTCCACTTGGACCTGTTCTTTTTCTCATTTAGACCTGACAGAATCAATGATGAATGTCTAGAAACCTTACTGTTTGCAGATGATCTGGCTACTAGTCTTTCACACGATATTAAGATGTTATTTCTGTTAAGTCACAATTTATCTGCAGCAATGGTGTAATGCCAATAATCATAATAAAACTGTAGACGCCATTTTCTCTATAAATTCTTTTGGCTTGTGTTGGTATACTATTAACTGCTTATCACGTAAAATAAATAAAAGCTTATTCTTATTAAGGTCACTTAAGAGACAGTCTCCCGTTGTACTCTTGTTACCTAAGTAATGGTACTCTGTTGTGGGGCAATCATACCTCTGCCGGTCAGTTATTAACAAATCTGTACGTATCATATTTGGAGTTTCACCAAGAATTCACTGTAAACCACATTTTATGCAACTTGGTATACTGACAACTCTTAACAGTTTCTCATGTATGTCAGTTGTTTTTCAACACTCTACCTCAGAATATCAAGACTCTTCCTTTGTTTAACTTTAAGAGGATCAGAACCCTGAAGGGAAATCCTCTTTATAGTATTTCAGAAATTTATGACTTGAAATGGGATTAATCTCATCTTTTTTTATTTTTTTTTTTATTTTCTCTACACGTACTATGTACATAGTGTATAGAGAAGGTATTGTAGTGCACCAAAAAAATTCGATACCGAGATTTCACCGTAAATATATGTTTTAGGGTCCCATGTATCCAAAAAAGTATTTTAAGAAAAAGGTCCGCGTGTGTGTGTGTGTGTGTGTGTGTGTGTGTGTGTGTGTGTGTGTGTGTGTGTGTGTGTGTGTGTGTGTGTGTGTGTGTGTGAACACGATAACTCAAAAACGAAAGGTTGGTAAAATACCGAACTTGGTATTTAAGTTTAATATCTTCCAGGGATGCGACACGAAGATTTTGAGAAACATCCCCCCACCCCAAACTACCCTTTACATGGATTTTTTTCGAACATTTTTATTTTCTAAAAAATGGCTCTAACGATTTTGATTAAAATACCGTATATTAAAGATATTTACCTGACAAATAAAATGTATATCTTGAATTTTCTGAGAATAGCCTCTGAAGACTTTATTTTGGATGAATTTCCCGGAATTTTGCATAACTGCTAAACCATAACAGATGGACAAACTTAACACACAAAAAATGGAGAGCACGTTAAAACACACAGTTACTGTTATATACATTTTTTTCGTAGAGTTGATCGTTTTTTTAGATATTCCTTATTCTTAGTTTCAGCATTGAAAAGCTTGTGCTTTTCTCATACAGGAATTTGTAAACTCCTGTCCTTACAAACAAAGGAACTTCAGTCACAGAGCAACCAGCTTTTGACTATCACTTTAACCTATGGTACTCCCTTATTTCTCCTCCACTTACAAGGAAGCAAGCAATAAAGCCTTCTCTGTTAATTTTTTATCGATTAGCATGAAGTAAATAGAAGCATAAGCTTTTTAACAATAATTTGTTGGAGAGATGTAGAGAAAGTCATGTGAATGGAACACATCAGACTTTTTAAATGTATTCTTGTAATATTATTGTATGCAGTAATGTTTTAATTGATTTTATTCGCTCATGACTCAGCCTATATATGTTTATACTTAATGACTGAAAATAAACTATCTATATGAACATGTGCATGCACAAAATAACGACAAACAACTGAGAATCGAATATGACGTCTTTGCCAATCCAGCCTCGGTGAATCTATGTTCTAATTTATGTGTATTATATATTTTATAAGACTATTTTTTTCCATTTCAATTTTACAACTACGCGAAAGAATGTTTTGTAAATATAGGAAATTACAGTGCTTTATTTGCTTTTAACGACAGCATTGCCTTAATTTCAGAAATTTTCAACAGTAAACATTTACCATATGCCAGTTGTGTTAAAAGTAGAAAATTCTGTCACTCAGTGTTATAAAATTATAACACTCCATTGTAGCCAATTTTGGTTTATGCGTTCACGGCCTCATTCAAGTAGGCTGTGACTCCGAAAGCTCGTATCGATCCATAAAATGGCAGATGATGAATGTCATGAACATGGAATCTGCTGATGCAAACAGCAAAGAGTAAAATTACAACTGCTACCCCCAATAGAATGCTTTCGTTCTGTACGAATCATGTTGTCCGCACTGATGCTAAGCAAGGCAACAACTGAATATCGCAGACCATTAAGCATGAACACCGTGAAATAGGTAAAACAATCTATTTATAAGTATAATATGTCTATAAATATAGTGTATTACATACGTGTTAAATTGATATTGTTCGTGGGATCGACCTAGGGCCTCGTTTCGCAAGCTTCCTACTCACAATATAAACACTATTTTCACACAAGCCGTGTGTAGGGCAGGAGTTGCATAAGTAGTCAGGCTGAAAAATTCAACTCCTGTCCTACACAGGCTCGTGTGACAATAATTATGTACTTGCAGCATTGTAAGTCACCATTGGGGTTGTCATCTCAAAATAATTTGAGATCACCTTGTGGTTTACCGGGAAAAAACAAGTCAGTTGAGAAATTCAATGCTATGCCGGCATGGTAGCTCAGTGGAAGAGCAACCGGCTAGAGACCGGGAGATCCACGGTTCAAATCCCGGCTATTGCATTGAATTTTTCAGTCTGACCCTACCTATCCAATCATTTTTACCATCTGGTCACCCTCCGTGGTGTAATGGTTACCATGCTGACTTCATATACGTAAAGTCGCGGGTTCAAACCCGGCGGAGGATGACGGATTTTTTTCGGGTGTAAAAATCCTTAGCATGGCTTCCTTAGGAAGGGAAGTAAAGCCGTGGGTCCCCTGTCGTTGATTTAAGGCACGTAAAAGAACCTCAGGCCTGAGAGAGAGGCCTCTGAGCAAAATTAAGCGGTCTTTCACGCCCAATTTAGAATGGGGCGCTGAGAACCACAGCAGTTAAAGAGCGTCCATAAATAACACGTCATTTACATTTTTACCATCCGTATCATAAATAACTAATCTTAGATAATATAAAACAATGCTATTTGCACTTCAACTTATGGATCCGAAACACGAATGATGACTACAATACAAAAGAACAATACAGACTACCGAAATTAAATTTCTCAGACCTATAGCAGGATACAAAAACTACTTAAAAACATAACAATGAAATACAGGAGAGTGAAATGAAACAATAAAACATAGAGGTAAATGGTAACAAATCTTTGAAAGGATGACAGAAAACAGAATACCCCAAGCAACATACAATTCCAGACGCCAAGGACAAAAAAGAAAGAGGAAAGACTGGCTCAAGATTTTGGAGTAGGAACACGCCAAGGATTAGCCCGTGGAGGAGAAGATTGTCTTAGATGGTATCAGGCACTCCTAGCACATTCCTATGCCAAATGAGTAGCAATTGTGGTCCTCGATAAACCCGCTTTAATGATTAATGAGAATTAGAAAAGGCTACTAATGCTGTAACACAGAAGCCCGGTCAATCACGCGACAGATACCAAAGCACAACCACCTGGCTACGGAAAGTAATATTTGTTTCAAACTGTCTAGGTGAAATAATATATACTAAGATTATTAGTATTTGTTTTTTGTGTAAAGTAACATTATAAATCTTATCACTGAAGCTTAGTGGTTTATTTGTTTGACACACATTTCAAAATATTTTAAAATTCATATTTTATCGTAATTTATATTATACTGAATTTATTTAATGCATAATTTAGCAGATTAACCCAAATAAAGTGTGCAATTCCAGTATAACATATTTTGGAAAATTTATTTCATGTGCATAACCATTCTCTAAGAACATCGAAAAGCTCACTACTCACAGGATCCCAAGACTAACGTTCAACATTTGGTGATTGAAAGATGGAACAAACTGCCAAATAATAAAAGATGCTTTGAAATGAAGTATTTAAAATCAACGTAAAATAGAATAATTTTAAACTATACAACATGTTATATGAGAGAAAAAAATACATGTAAATGGAGTGTTATTTATGGACGCTCTTAAGTGCTGTGGTTCTATACCGGGCATGAAAGAACGCTTAATTTTGCTCAAATGCCTCTTTATGAGGCTTGAGGTTCTTTTACGTGCCGTAAATCTACGACACGGGAGGGACCCTTCCGAAGGAAGTCATGGATGGATTTTTAAGCCCGAACACTGCACGAGACAATGAATTAGCGTGATTAAAATCGATTTGTTCAAGACTATGAACTGGCTTGGGTTACTTACTTCGCTATTAAATCCATATGGTTGATTAATCGAATTGAATCAAATAGAAGTTATAGTACACATATACACGTGATATGCAAGGGTTTTACTGCACTGATATGTACTTCAGCCAGTTCTGCACATTTCAGGTTGTCTTTTCTTCATTACATATTCCAAAATAGAAAATTCATCCGGTTACAGTTTTATCATTTATACAGTTTTTAAGCTTAACATCCTTCAACCTGGTTGTCATATCAGACAATGAATGAAATCAGTGAAATGACCAAAAAAACCTATTGATATTGACAACGTAACTCAAAAACGAAAAAGCGGATAAATACTATACTTGTATTTTCCAAGGACACGCTCCAAACTCCCTTTCCATGGAACATTTTTTGTTATGTTTTATTTTCTCAAAACTGAATCCAACAATTTTACACAAATTATCTTATGCTTAAGACATAAACATAACGAATAAATGTATGTATAATAATTATTATAATTATTTGCGGAATGACCAAGTGAAGTCATCTTTGTGTATAACTGATGAACATATTAGATTGAGGGAAAACTATGTAGAAATTTTTAAAACAATTACTTTCAATGTTTATTCTATCATGCACATAGTAGGTAGCGAAGGCATTTGCATTCCACCAAACATGTAATATAAAAATTTCACTGAAAATGCATGTTTTGAGATCTTATGAATACATAACCAAAACCTTTTTCTATAAAAGCCCGTGTATGTGGCTATAAACACCAAACTCAAAAATAAATAAATCTGATGTGTTCCATTCACATGACTTTCTCTACTTCTGTGTAAAAATTTTTGTTAATAAGCTTATTCTTCTATTTACTTCATGCTAATCGAGAAAAAATTAGCAGAAATAGTCTCATTACTTGCTTCCTTGTAAGTAGAAGCGAAAAATGGGAGTTTCATAGGTTAAAGTGAAGTCAAAAGTTGGTTACTGAAGTTCCTTTGTTTGTATGGACACGAGTTGACAAATTCCTGTATGAGAAAAGTACAAGTTATTTAAACCTGAAACCAAAAACAAGCAATATCTCAAAAACGATCAACTCCTCGAAAAAAAATGTATATAACATAAATTGTGTGTTTTAATGTGCTCTACATTTTTTGTGTGGTAAACTTTTGTCCATTTCTTACGGTTTAGCAGATATGCAAACTTTCGTAAAATTCATCCTGAATAAAGTAGTCTTCAGAGGCTATTCCCAGAAAATTCAAGATATACATATAATTTGTCAAGCAAATATATTTAATATACGATATTTTAATCAAAATCGTTAGAGCCATTTTTGAGAAAATCAAAATTTTCGAAAAAAGTTCCATGTGAAGGGTAGTTGGCATGGGGGGATTTTCTTGAAAATCTTTGTGTCGCATTCTTGGAAGATACCAAACTTAAATACTAAGTTTGGTATTTAACGGTCTTTTCGTTTTTGAGATATGCTGTCCACAGACACACACACACACGCGGACCTTTTTCCAAAAATGCTTTTTTTGGATTCAGGGGGACCCAAAACATGTATTTCCGGTGAAATCTAGGTATCGAATATTTGGGTGCATTACAATACCTTCTCTACACACTATGTACATAGTACGTGTAGAGAAAGTAAAAAATCGGTTAAATACATACGATATTTAAACTCTGCATTTTCCAAGGATGCGACACGGAAATGTTCAAAATATATTTCCCCAGCCCAACTGCCCTTTACCTGGAACATTTTTCGAAAGTTTTTTTTTTCTTCGAAAATTGCTCTGAGCTATTTTGATTAAACTACCATATGTTTTAGATATTTTTATGGCAAATAAAATGTATACATTGAATATATACTTGGAAAACGACATTGTCTTCAATCTGAATGACTTTTGCGCAAATACTGAAGTCATAAGATACAGGCAACTAACAACACACAACATGCATGTTAAATGGATTTTTGTGGAACTGACCATTTCCGAGTTATTCCTTGTTATAGGTTTCGAATGGGGAGGCGTTATTCTTTCCGCTGCTCATGTAAAAAGAAGCGAATTTCGCAAAGCGACCGGCTCTTTAAAGATTTACTAACACTCAAGTCTACTTATTCCCCAATTTACGTTGTGTCTACCATGTATTACCTAATGCAAGCATTTCTGCATGGATTAACATGAAGTAGATAGAAGAATAGTCTATTAAAGAATGGCTAGAAATTATTTTTATGGACGCTCTTTATTTGCTGTGGCTCCCAGCGTGTAAGACCTCTATCAGGTTTGAGGTTCTTGTACCAATTTCCTCAATTTTTATGTTCATTTCCCTGACTTTCCCACAACTCATTTAAGACATGTTCTACAAGCAATCAAGTTATTGTGTGCGTAATTTTTCAGTTTCTTACCAGTGTTTATTGTCACCACATATTTAAAATGTGTATTTTTAGGTGACAGGAGAATGTGTCTTTTTAAGTGATAGGAGGTAGGGAAGTAGATATTGTATTCCACTCAAAAATTCGATACCGAGATTTCACCGGTAATACGTGTTTTGAGGCACCCTTAATAAATTAAATAAAAACACATCTTTAGAAAGAGAAAAAAAAAAAAAAAAAGCCGCATGTTAGGGCAGCATAGCTAAAAACGAAAATGAGGTTGAATACCAAACTTGGTACTTAAGTTCAATGTCTTCCAAGGATGCTACACGAAATTTTTCAAGAAATTCCCCCACTACCCTTTACATAAAAATTTTTAGATTTTTATTTTTATTTATTTTCTCAAAACTGGCTCTAACGATGTTTATAAAAATATGTATAATCAAGATATTCTCTGGGCAAACAAAATGTACATCTTGAATTTTCTGAGATTAGCCTCAGAAGACCTTTTCATTCTGGATAACTTTTGTATAAATGGTAAACCGCAAGAGTTTATCATTTACTTACCATATACTGTAATATATATATATATATATATACACATAGAGCGAGAGAGAGTGTGTGTGTGTGCGTGTGTGTGTTAACATACCAATAACAAGCCTATTTCTTGTTATTGGATTCAATTTCAAACTATTTATTTTTCTCAAACGGAATGTCATATTTCGTTTCATCCGTCTTTTGTTTCACTTCGGCCATGGAAAGAGAACCGAAGTTCAATTGTTTCACACAGCGACCGGCTTTTTCATAGACTTTATTATCGCTTTAGCCTAGTGTATTGCCTTATTTCCCATCTAGATATAAAGGAGTAATAAGACAACTTCTACTAATGTCTATCTCGACTTCCATGATGAAGATAAAAGAATAATCTTTTGCATGAAATGTTTGTTTGTAGAATAGCTAGAGAAGGTCATGTGAATGAAACATCCCCATAACTGAGGCCCAGAATCTTATCATTCTATACACAGGACCACCGGCTTTAATACCAGAAAGAAGCCACGCTAAGAATGTTTACACTAGGTAAAATTCATCGGCCTCCGCCAAGTGATTTTTCGTGGCACTAAACTGGTTCCGAGATATTCGGGGTTTCAGTTTTGAATTTTCCAAAATGTTACCCTATTTTGAAGAGACCATTAGTTTGTGCCTCGCGATGTCTTACAAAGAACCAGCATATATATATATATATATATATATATATATATATATATATATATATATATATAAAAAGAAAGTCTTATTAGCTACACTATTTATAACTCAAGAACGGCTGAAAATCGGTAGGGAGGTAGCTTAGAACCAGGAGACGGACATAGGATACTTTTTATCCCGTTTCCGTGGGACATGACATAAAATGTGGTATAACAAAACGCAAAGGACAGAAAAACAAAAAATTGTATCAGTCAAAATATCAGTCTAGGCGTTCATTTGTTAAAAATGGTATAACAAAACGCAACTGACAGCTAAACGTAATGTTGTCTATGGTTAAGTATGGTTGAAAATTTGACAATTAGAAATGTTGAAGTTGACAGGTTGATGTGTTTGTTTCGAGTTTCTATTAGTTTATTGTGCTGATATTATCATTAACAATGCCGCGACCAACACGATCGAATCTTTCCCGACAAAGCCGTAATACAACTAGGATTCGAAACATTGCGAATGAAAGGACTGAAGAAGAACAAGAGCAAAGCGAGGCAGCCCGTGAAACGGCTCGGTTGGCAATGCGAAGCCGCCGAGCAAACCTTAGAGATCAACAACAACTAGATACTTTTCGACGCACAAGAAGAAATTTATCAAGTACTGATTTGAATCGAACAGCGTTTCGATACGATTGCAGCACTGATTACTGCTTGCATACTAACTGTCTGGCGATTTCCGCCAACACTGTCAGTAATTCCAAGATCAACTACTGCCGTAGCAATAAACGCTTGCCTTAAATCATCGAATCTATGGAGCTATGTGAAGAAACTTCAGCTGACAACAAACATGAGAGTTGCATTTTGCTGAACGAATCATCTGCTGAAGATTTCTTTGAGCAATTGCTGACTATCGGTAATGGTTAGAGTACCTGTCGACGAATCGAGCGGATTGATTTCATTTCCTCAGAATTTCTGTAACTTTGTCTCATCGAAAGACAAACTCATCAACAAAGTATTCCCAAACATCATTACTAACCACAAAAATAATGAATGGTTGAGTGAGCGAGCAATTTTGGCGGCTAAGAATAAAGATGTAGATGATTTAAACTACATAATTCAGAATGAGATCATTGGAACACTGCATTCATTCTATTATATTGACTGTGTAACAAACGAAGATGAAGCCACAAACTATCCAATTGAATTTTTAAGCTCCTTGGATGTGCCTGGCTTACCACCGCACAATTTAGATTAAAGATTGGCTCCGTAGTAATCATAAACCAACCAAAACTGTGCAACGGAACGTGTTTGGTGGTAAGTATATCGAACAATGTGATTTACGCGACGATACTCAAAGGAAAATTCGAAGGTGAGGAAGTTCTCATTCCGAGGATCCCGATGATCCCGATGATCCCAACCGATTTGCCATTTGAGTTAAAACCACTGCAATTTCCGATCCGTCTTGCATTAACACATCACAAGGCCAATCCTTGAAAGTTTATGGTCTGAATCCAGAAAAGCCATGTTTTTCCCAAGGTCAATTTTATGTGGCATGTTCACGGGTCGGAAGACCATCTGCGTTATTTGTTCTTGCGCCTGATAATAAAACAAGAAATGTCGTCTATCACAAGGTGCTTCACTGAAGAGTGCAACCCATGCTCTAAAATACATGGCCAATAAACAATCATTAAAATACCTGATTTTTTTATTTATATTTATTATCCTAATAAAAAGTTGCACATAATAAAATCCAAAATCTGCTCATTTATTGCCTCTAAGGCGGAACAAAGTTCGCCGGGTCAGCTAATATATATATCCCTTACACTTCAACTACTTCTCCAGTATCCCTAAACGAAATTTGCAATAAAGCCATTTCTGTAAAAGTTTCTCTCAATTAACATGAAATAAACAAAAATCTTATGTTTTCCATTCACATGGCTTTCTCTACTTCTGCAATAAATTATTGTAAAAACTGTATTTTTCTATCTACTGCTAATCGAGTAAAACATTAACAGAAATAGTCTTATTACTTGCTTCATTGTAAGTAGAAGGGAAATAAGGGAATAGCATATGTTAAAGCTGGTTGCTATGTGACTGAAGTTCCTTTGTTTGTATGGACCGGAGCTGATAAATTCCTGTATGAGAAAAGTATAAGTATTTTAAAACTCAAACCAATAACATAATATATCTCATAAACACTCAACTCCACGAAAAAATGTATATAGTATAAATGGTCTGTTTTAACGGCTCTACATTTTTTGTGAAGTAAGTTTTTGTCTATCTCGTACAGTTTACCAGTTATGCTAAATTCCGCAAAATTCGTCCAGAATAAACATATCTTAGGGGCTATTCTCAGAAAATCCAAGACATATATGTATATCTTTAATATACGGTATTATAACCAAAATTTTCGAAAATTTGTCCATGTAAAGGGTAGTTGGAGTGTGGGGAGTTTCTTGAAAATCCTCGTGTCGCATCCTTGGACTCATCGTTTTTTAACCGTGCTGCCCCCCTCCCCTCAAATACACGCAATAGCACGGACATGTTTCTAAATATGCTCTTGTTGGATTCTGGCGGTCTCAAAATAGATATTTGCGGTGAAATCTCGGTATGGAATTTTTGGGTGGAATATAATACCTTTTCTATACATTATGTACACGGTACGTGTAGAGAAAGTAAAAATCAGCTTTTATGTGAATATTTTATAGAAGCTATGTAATATAAACGATAGAGGGTAGAGTGCCAAGAATTTAGAAAGTGGGAGTGTTAACAGACGACAAAACCAGAAAATGAAATACAGTTTCATTTAGTTGCAAGTGAACCGAAAATAAACTTAGTTCTGCGACCGGCTTCAAGGATCGTGGTGAAATTTGGCAGCGAGAGGGATTCGTGTCAATGGCATTGTAAACCTGTATACTTGACAAATGTTACGTAACTCAGTACAATGGCACGCATATCGCGGTACTTCCCCAGTATTCTTGCAAACTGTCAACATCTCGCTTCATAGCTCTTTATAAACACACACAAGGAGACGCAGTGAAACCTTCTCCAAGAAAACTTCGACTGAAGATGTCCACCGTAGTTGTGGACGACACGTCTGGGACTTCTAACACCAGCAGACCACGGCAAAACAGCCCGGAAACATTTCTTAGTTACACTGACTCCGGCCGTGAAAGCCTACGTTCTCTCATAATATATACGGTATTCCGTATATTAAGGCTATTTTACTGACAAATAAAATGTATATCTTTAATTTTCTGGGAATAGTCTCTGAAGACTACTTTAATCTGGGTGAATTTTACGGCATTTTGAATAACTGCTAAACAGCAAGAGATGGACAAAAATTTACCACACAAAAAATGTAGAGTACCTTAAACACACAATTTACATTATATAATTTTTTTCGTGGATTTGATCGTTTTTAAGATATTCCTTGTTTTTGGTTTCAACTTTGAAAAACTTAATACTTTTTACATACAGGAATTTGTCAACTCCTGTCAATACAAACAAAGGAACTTCAGTCAAATAGCAACCAACTTTTGACTATCACTTTAACCTATGGTACTTCCTTATTTCGCTTCTATTTACAAGGAAGCAAGGAATAAGACTAGTTCTGCTAATTGTTTCTCGATTTGCATGAAATAAATAAAAGCATAAGCTTTTTAACAATAATTTGTTGCAGAGATGTAGAGAAAATCATGTGAATGGAACACATTGGATTTTTACAAATTCAAACTGTTTTTTTTTAATCTATGTGTTTCAAACAAATGACTATCTCTACATCTCTGTTATAATGTTACTAAGATTATTCTTCTTTTCACCTCATGCTAATCGAGATAAACACTAGCAAAAATGGTCTTATTAGTTCCTCATAAGTACAAGGAAAATAAGGGCAGTCACATGTTACTACTATGTAGTTGCTATGGAATTGGAATTCGTTTCTTTGCGTGGCAGGGAGTTGACAAGTTCCCACACGAGAAAAGTTAAGCATTTAAAACTCAAACAAATATCTTGAAGACGGCCAACTCCAGAAAAAAAGTATGACATAAATTAAGCACCTCTACATTTTGGTGTAGTACGTTTTTGCCTATCTCTTAGGTTTACTGGTTAAGCAAAGTAAATGAAATAAAATAACAATCCTGAATAAAGAGGTCTTTAGAGGTTAGGTTATTCCCAGAAAATTCAATGTAAATGTCTTCAATTTAAGAGAGTTAATCAGAATCGTTTGAGCCGCTTTGAGAAAAATCAAAATTTTCGAAAAATTTTCCATGTAAAGGGTGGTTTGGGGGGGGGGATTTTTCTCAAAACTTCGTGTCACATCCCTGGAAGATACTAAACAAATATCAAGTTTGGTATTTTACACACTTTTCATTTTTGAGTTATCGTGTTCACAGACACACAGGAACTTTTTCTATAAATGCGGGGTTTTTGGGTGCAATACAATACCTTCTCTAAACACAATGCACTACGTGTAGAGATACTAAAATGTAAATGATTTTATTGTTTCTCAACATATTCTCCTTTAACATCAATACATTTTTGCATTCGATGAAACCGGTCCTTAAAACTCTTCTTTATATAGTGTGTCGTGTGTCAGTTATACCTACTATCGGGAATCCAATACGCAAGTCATCGACTCCTACGTTTATTCTTGTCGCGAAGGAATGTCTTATTTATAGAAAATGGCAGAATAAGTGTTAAGTTTGCGGCAAATTTTTCCACTCAGAAAATTCAATTTTCAGCATCATGAACTCATTCCGCAGCCTATGCAAGTGAGTATGACAGTTACCAAGGAGAAGAAATTTGTTTCGAATTATGTCGGATAGTAATTATATGTATGTTCATTTTAAGTGCTGCTATAAATGTGAAATAAGTCTTGCACTGTTGTCGCTACAAGGCGATTAAAATAGTTATTAACCAAGACAAAGAACTTGTATTTATTTTATTATATTACTACTTGAGTTGTTATTGTTTAGACCACCAATTACAACCAAACCTATGGAAATATGTTTTATGCAAGAGAAAAACGCAAAATGTATTCTAAAGGAATTATATGTTCGTGATTTCCCCGCAGTTAGTCACGTATTCACAGGAGCATTGAGTAAATTTGCTTTCTCTGCTTTACTCAAAAGACAACCAGTTGGTGACACCTGCCTTTAAGGCAATGATGCCATTCTTCGTGAGGCACTTCAGGAACCAGATTTTTATATGTTCCACTGCTTCATCTAGAATGAAAAATGTATTTCATTAACTTTTGGAAGCAAAAGAAATCACAAGGGCTATATGACGGGAGGGTCCATGGTGCTGACCTTTAGTGAATCCATAAAAGGAGTTTTATTTATAGACGCCCTTTAACTGCCGAGGTTCTCAGCGTCCCATTATATACTGGGCGTGAAAGACTGCTTAAGTTTGCTCAGAGGCACCTTTTATCAGGCTTGAGGTTCTTTTACGTGCCGTAAATCTACGAAGGAAGCCATGTTAAAGACTTTCATCATCCACCGCCGGGTTTGAACACGCGACCTTGTATATGAAATTAACATGGTAACCATTACACCACAGAGGGTGACAGAGCATATGGTTTTGCTGGACGCGACAATCCTTTGTCATAATATAAAGGTATTTTTCCTTTACGTTACAGGGCGTTTTTCATAAGTTTATAAAAATCTGATGTGTTACATGGGCATGACTTTCTCTAGCTACTCTACAAACCTCCTACAAAAGATTATTCTTCTTTATACACATTGCTAATCGAGATAAATATTAGCAGAATGTTATTACTTAGTTCCTAGTAAGTAGAAGGGAATAAGGGAATTCGCTATGCTAAAGTGATTGTCAAATGTTTTAGAAAGCTATGTTATGCGATTGTCATTGCAAATCACTTCTTTGCTTGGCCAGGAGTAGAACAAAAGAAAAACGGACACTTTCTGTCTGAGAAAAGCACTTCACAATTGAAACCAATAACAAGGAATATCTCGGAAACGGTTACCTCCACAACAAAAACCTAAAGGACATAAATTGAGTGTTTTGTCGTGGTGTACATTTCTTGTGCAGTGAGTTTTATTTCTATCTCTTACGGTTTAGCAATTAAGCAAAATTCGGCAAAATTCATCCAGAATAAAGCGGTCTTCAGAGGCTATTCCCAAAAAATTCGAGATATACATTTTATTTCGGACAAAAATAGCTTTAATGTACGGGATTTTTAATCAAAATCGTTAGAACCACTTTTAAGAAAATGAAAATTTTCGAAATTTTTTCCATGTAAAGGGTAGTTTGTGGTGGGGATTTTTTTTTTTTTTTTAAATCTTCGTGTCGCATCCTTGGAAGATACTAAACCTAAATTACCAAGTTGGGTATTTAACGGTATTTTCGTTTTGGGGCTATGCTGTCCAGACACAGATACACGGCCCTTTTTTTAAAAATGCTTTTTTTCGGACTCAGGGGACCCCAAAACATATATTTCCGGTGAAATACCGGCATCGAATTTTTGGGTGCATTACATTATCTTATCTATCCCTATGTACATTGTACATATGGGGCTAGAAAAAGTAAAAATAGCAGAAATAGTTTTATACTTACTTCCTTGTAAGTAGAAGCGAAATAAGGGAGTACCATAGGTTAAAGTGAAAGTCAAAAGCTGGTTGCTATGTCACTGAAGTTCCTTTGTTTGTATGGACAGCAGTTGACAAATTCCTGTAAATTCAGAGTAAACTACTCTTCAGAGGCTATTCCCAGAAAATTCAAGATATGCATCTTATTTGTTAGGTAAATGTCTTTAATATATGATATTTTAATCAAAATCGTTAGAGCTATTTTTGAGAAAATCGAAATTTTCGAAAAAAGTTCATGTAAAGGGTAGTACCGACTTTTCGTTTTTGAGTTATCGTGTTCACAGACACACGGACCTTTTTCTGAAAATACTTGTTTTGGATACAGGAGACCCTAAAACATATATTTCCTGTGAAATCTCGGTATAGAATTTTGTGGTGGAGTGCAATACCTTCTCTATACACTATGTACATAGTACGTGTAGAGAAAGTAAAATGTATTGCAAACGGAAGGCAGTCTGCCTTCTAATGCTACAATAGCAATAAGGCCCGTTTTAGGAAAGAAAGAAAAGCTAGCAACCATTTCTTACCAGCATTGCAGGTTCGCCGGACTTTTGTAGGCTTAGGTTCTTTTCGATAAACCCACTGAGCCGATTTACCTTTCCTTTCAGGATCATAACAATAAATCCAAGATTCACAAGTAGCGATATTCCAAACCAAATTTGAAGGCCGTCTTGCACCAACCAATGTTTATATCCGTCCGTTAGCGCACCTGCTTCTGGCGCAAGAGATCCGGGTTTGATTCCCAGTAACAGCCTGGGGATTTTCTCCTCTTGTTTCATCCTATCATCCCGCAGAAGGGATGCATTATCCTTGCCGGTCCCCATGGCCACGCTCGCTAAGGCGATGCTTTGGTGCTTCGTGGGTTGGAGTCCCGCCTTGGGCATGGGTGTTATATGTTTGTGCAATGTGTAAAGGAACGGTAAAACCAGTAATCATACAGTAAATTTAGGGGGGGGGGATGTAAGCGGGGGTACAGCGCCGGAATCCTCACCAGACTCCGGTACAGTAATAAATAAAAAAAATGGTTGGATTGTCTCTACTATAATTCCGCCCCGGCCATTTGGGTTGAATGCTCGTCAATTCGAAAACAAAGTTTTATCACATCTAGGTATTATGTAAAATGTTTTGGAAGTTTACTTATACCACTGTTAGCCGAATAAATTCATAAATTCTGTCGTCGTCCTCCGTGGTGTAATGGTTACCATGCTAACTTCATATACCCAAGGTCGCGGGTTCAAACCCGGCGGAGGACGAGAGGACGATGGATTTTTTCGGGTGTAAAAATCCTTAGCATGTCTCCCTTCGGAATGGAAGTAAATCCGTTGGTCCCGTGTCGTAGATTTACGGCACGTAAAAGAACCTCAAGCTTGTTAGAGAGGCCTCTGAGCAAAATTAAGCGGTCTTTCACGCCCAATTTAGAATGGGACGCTGAGAATCACAGTAGTTAAAGAGCGTCCATAAATAACACGCCATTTTTTTGTTTTTTCAAGCACTTATCGAATAGAGGCAGTATTTTCACGAGTTCAGCAGTTCTTGGTGTCCATCACTAAGAAAACCCCGATATGTTTTGAATTCGCTGTACCAGTTATAAAAATTCACCAAGGTTATTTCTAAGCCGATCTTCTCATTGTTAATGATTTAAATCGTAAAAAATAATAGCCGGTAATGTCTCGCCAAATTCATTATAATCTTTAAAAGATGGTAATTAATTATTAGAGCAAATCGAACAAACTATACGGTAACCAACACGCAAAACATTTATGTGGATAAACAGAGAGTTTATCCATGAGTAGAACAATTTAAAACGCGGCACCAAAGGGAAAGTTTTAAGTTCTACGAGTGGATAAGGAGGTTTGTCCACTTGTATAATACATTATTTTACAACAGATAGTAATACATTAAATAAGGAATAAGGCATTGAATTGCGGCGTTTTTATAGTTATAAAATATGGTAGGCTATGTATGAATACTTAATTTTGTTTTTATTGCTTCTAGTTTAAAATTGATTAAGTTTACGATGGACGTTGAGAACGTTAATACATCGGTTCCAAATGAAAACAGTTGAGGCTTTATTACCGTCGACTCCACAGAAATTATACGGAAAAGAGTTTCAGCAATTCAAGGATTGGCAGATACGAAGGAATGTTCAGGGCATTAATGAAGGAGTGATTCTTGCTTATTTTAATTAACTTGATCCCACTCGTTACCGGAACTCTAGCCCGCTAATAACTATCACGTTTTCTGCATAGCAACGGGCTCTATTACAAGTATATGTAGCATAAACAAATTTAATTTCATTTTAGAAACATTGGCATGCTAAAAATGTTTAGTATCGCCCCCGTCTAAATATTAGAAACATTCGGCGTTGCCTGGGGCTTTCAACGTTTTAGTACAACACAAATTTCCAAATAGATATTTAAACTTAAGTGAATTAAATCAATTACAATATTGCTGGTAATCAATTCCTTTGATTTGATCATCCCATCTTCATTGTGCCAAAGTTTCAATTGTTATTAAAAACCCTCAAAGTTGTCTCATATCCAAAACTTTTCAACTCCGTCCCCCCACTAGGGTATCTGTCACATTACCAATCCTAAAGAAGGCGGAAAGCAATTTCATTGTTGATAAAACAAGCCCCTTCATGCTGAATATCATCCCAATCTTTTCTTGCCTAATATTTTCCATCCGCTCTACCTTTATGGTATTTTTATCAGAACAGATTTATTTGGGGGGGGGGTATATCACCCCCACAGTATTTTTACTCATTCCCAAAGGTTGTGAAATAAATGCAAGGAGTAGGCTATATATGGAACACTTAGCGAGCGCGCGCTCACATTCTCTCTCTCTCTCTCTCTCTCTCTCTCTCTCTCTCTCTCTCTCTCTCTCTCACACACACACACACACACACACACACACACACAGAAAGTAAAATACAATATATAACTTCGTAGACAAACGAAGACAGTTCTAAATATTTTAATCATCTATTTGCGTGCGTTGTAAAACTTTGAAAGGTTTTTAAATCTTAACAATAATTCCCATGTTTAGAGCCCATTTTACTTATGCAGAGTCCCCTCGGGGTTTAACTGAACTTCAACTTCACTATGTGTGTGTGTGTGTGTGTGTGTGTGTGTGTGTTTTAAAACCCTTCATATACAAATAAAGAATAATAAATACAGCAATTTGCAACAATATTGCCATTATAAACGACAGGAGTATCGAAAGAATACAAAGTAACGAAAACAAACTTAATGTATACGATTTTTAAACCTACTGCTGATTTTTCAGAATGTTGTTTTTATTAATGCTATTAATTTTAATTTTCCGTCAGAAAGAACTACAGCAAAAGTCAAAACTATTTAAAGGCTTCATACCTGAAAACAAGCAAGTGTGCTTTTAAAATGATTTCGAAGCTTCATGCATAGCAACTATATAGGCAAGAAGTTGACAAAAAGTTAACATAAAGCTATAGATCTAATTTTATTTCCGTATGTCTAAAGCTAAAATCGAGGGTTTTCACTGTGGAGACCATGAAGCACATTTCAGTCGGAAATGAACTCGGGACAACAGCTGGAGCAAACTTAGCAAATGTCCTTATTATGAATACCAGCAATCTCATGAGAAATACGATGAAACCATGAACATAATGTAACAGAAAAATAAATAACGTTCTTTTACTTGCTCTATACGTACTACGTACATAGTGTATAGAGAAGATATTGTGTTGCACCCAAAACTTTCATACCAAGATTTAACCCAAATACATGTTTTGGGACACCCTGAATAAAAAAAACATTTTTAGAAAAAGGTTTGTGTGGGAGGGGCAACATAGCTCAAAAACGAAAAGTCTGTTAAATATCAAACTCGATCTTTAAGTTCACTGTATCCCAAGGATGCGACACGAAAATTTTCAAGAAAATCCCTCCACCCCCAAATACACTTTACATGGAAACAATCTCGAAAATGTTGCTTTTCTCAAAAATAACTGTTAGGATTTTGATTAAAATCTCTTATATTTAAGATATTTATGACAAATAAAATGCATATCTTGAAATGTCTGGGAATAGCTTAAGATCTCATTTGAATGAATTTTGCATAACTGGTAAACCGTAAGAGATGGACAAAACTTACTACAAAAATGTAGATCTCCTTAAAATACAATTTATGATACACCCTTTATTTATTTTTGTAGGGTTAACCGTTTCCGAATTATTCCTTGTTATTGGTTTCAATTATTTTAAGCTACTTAAACTTTTCACAAACAGAAGGTCAACTTTCATTTCATCTCTCTTTTGTCTAGTCAAATACCGCGAACCGAAGTTCAATTGTTTCACATAGCGACTGAATTTTTAAGAGCTTTTGACTATCGCTTTAACCTGATGTATAACTTTATTTCCCTTCTAGTTATGTGAATTGAACAACATATTTTTTCCCCACAACTACGCAAGTCGCATGAATCACATGACAAATGTTTGATTGATGGAATGTGGGCAATTTGCAGGTTAGAATGTTATTTCTTTCAGTTGAAGCAAGGTTAGCGTGCGCTGTGAGAACTTACATGATTGGTATCGATATTTTCGCAACACTGGCGCGGTTTCTTATCGTACTATCTATCACATTTATTGAAGGAGGGGCTGTGTGTGTGAGGTAAAATCCAAAGTTTACAATCAGCTAACTCCCCATATTTTACGAGGGCATATATTTCGCCTTCCCCTCCGTTTTTGCTGCGTCGTGTTTACCTTTTGCGTATGCTAAGTAAATTATATTGGCTTGTGACCACACATGCACGATACAGGGGTGCCACAAACTGCTTCTGTCCTTGCAACATACATGGATTTGAAGCTTAGCTAAACCAACTTCCACAGAAGAGAAGGAAATACATTCACATGGTTTTCTCAAACTATTCTTACAATCTACAGAATCCTGACCACTAACACGGTGTTGCGCGTCACAGCCAAAAACGGGTAGAAAGATATTTAAGCCATGTCGTCCAGTCATCTTTCTCTATATCTCTGTAACTTCTTCTAACTACTTTACGATAATCAAGATAAACATTAGCAGAAATTGTCTCAATTACTTGCTTCCTTGTAAGTAGCAGGGAAATAAGGCAATACACTAGGTTAAAACGACAGTCAAATCCTTTAAAAGCTGGTTGCTTTCCCTTTCTATGCAGGGCCAGGAGTTTATGAATTTCCGTGTGATAAAAGTTTTAAGTATTTTGAATCTGAAACAAATAACAAGGAATATCTCAGAAATGGTCAGTTCCACAACAAAAAACATCACAAATTGTGTGTTTTAACGTGATGTACATTTTTTGTGTAGTAAGCTTTTGTCTATCTCTTACAGTTTACCAGTTACACAAAATTCATTCAGAGTAAAGAGGTCTTCAGAGGCTATTCCCAGAAAATTAAAGATATACATTTTATTTGTCATGTAAATATCTTTAGTATACAATATTTTAATCAAAATCGTTAGAGCCATTTTTGAGAAAATCAAAATGTTCGAAAAATTTTCCATGTAAAGGGTAGTTGGGGGTGGGGGACTTTTCTCGTAATCTTCCTGTCACATCTTTGGAAGATAATAAACTTAAATGCTAAGTTTGGTGTTTTACTGACTTTTCGTTTTTGAGTTATCGTATTCAGAAACATGGACCTTTTTCAAAAAATGTCTTCCATTCACATGACTTTCTCTACGCATCTTTAAAAATTGTTGTTAAAAAGCTTAACCTTCTATCTACTTCATTCTAATCGAGATAAATATCAGCAGAAATGCTTTCTTGTAAGCAGCACGGAAATAAGGGAATACACAAGGCCAAAACCTCATTAAAAGTGGTTGCCATGTGAAATCCGTTTCTATGCATTGCATGGAGATCAATAATTTCCGTGAAAAGTTTAAAGTAGTTTAAAACTGAAACGAATAATAAGCAATATTTCAAAGATGGTCAGCTCTACGAAAATGTTTATATGACAATTTGTGTTTTAAAGAGAGCTAAATTTTTGTTGTCTATCTCTTACGGTTTACTAGTTATGAAAAATCCAGTTAAAGTCATTCAGAATAGAGAGGTTTTCAGAAGATATTTTCATAAAATTCAAGATATACGTTTTAAATGCCATGCAATTGTCTTTAATATAGGGTATTTTAATGAAAATCGTTAAGAGCCATTTTTGAGAGAATCAAAAATTTCAAAACATTTTCCATGTAAAGGGTAATTTGGAGTGGGTGGATTTTCCTCAAAATTCCGGCATGTTGTCATTGTATTTCAGTGACAGAGCAACTGGCTAGAGATCCGTGGTTCAAATCCCGACTAAAGCATTGAATGTTTCAGCCTAACTCTACCTACGGTTTGTGTGAAAAAACAATTGCTGCTCGCATTAGTGTTATCACGAGTACAAGATTGAAACAGGTGGTAGAGCATATTTGCAAGCTCTTGTTTATTTATTTGGGACCCAGGCAACAACTATGGTCAAGAGGTCAGCGAGCTCGGAGGTTCCCATCTGGGGCGGGGAATTTTTCTTTAACCAGAACTATTCCCTATCCCCCCCCCCCGGAAGTATGTATGTGAGAGTGAATGTGTTTGAGGAAAATAAAAACCTACAGTCGAGTTGTTTCCAATGCAAAGCCCACCATATGAATGAAAACAAAAACTATGTTTACTGTGTACGGCGAATAAAGACTGCTTATGATATCAGCGCCATGTCCCGAGTTACATACGTAACACATTACATAACAGGCTACTGCGGATGCAGTTTTTACTTTCTCTACGCTATGTGCATAATGTATAGGGAAGGTATTGCATTCCTAAAAAAAAATCTATGCCGAGATTTCACCGGAAATAGACGGGTTAAGGTCCCCTGTATACACCAAAAAAAAAATCAGAAAAAAGGCCCGTGTGTGTCCGTGAACACGATAACTCAACAACGAAAAGTCCCCAAGTCCGTAAAATACCAAACTTTGTATTTAAGTTTAGTATCTTCCAAGGATGCAACACGAAGATTTTGAGAAAATTCCTCCCAACCCAAGCTACCCTTTACATGGAAAAAAACAAAATCGAAAATGTTGATTTTCTGAAAAATGTCTTCAACAATTTTGATTAAAATACCGTAAATTAAAGATATTTACATGACAAATAAAATGTATATCTTGAATTTTCTGAGAATACCCTGTGAATATCTCTCTACTCTGGATGGATTTTTCTTCATTTTGCATGACTGGTGAACCGTATAAGATAGACAAAACCCTCCTACACAAAAAATATATATCTCGTTAAAACACACATTTTTTTTTTCGCAGAGTTGACCGTTTTTTAGATATTCCTTGTTATTGGAACTTTTCACATACGAGTATTTGTAAACTCCTGACAATACAAAGAAACATAGCAACCAGCATTTAGAAGAGTTGACTATCGTTTTAGCCTAGTCCATCCCATTATTTCCCTTCTACTTACAAGAAAGCATTTTTCTAGTGTTATATCGATTAGCATGAAGTAGATAGGAGCATAAACTTTTTAACAATACTTTGTTAAAGAGATGTAGAGAAAGTCATGTAAATGGAGCACATCAATGTTTTACATTTTCTACTACGTAATCCAATTTGGTGCGTAAAGATTCGATAACGAGAATGTCACCGAAAATACACGCTTTGAGGTCACTCAACACAATCACTTTAGAAAAATTATCACTATCACTTTAACCTATGATACTCCCTTATTTCGCTTCTACTTACAAGGAAGCAAGCAATAAGACTATTTCTGCTGTTTTCTCAATTTGCATTAAGTAAATAGAAGCATAAGCTTTTTAATAATAATTTGTTGCAGAGATATAGAGAATGTCATGTGAATGGAACACATCAGATTTTTTTTACTGTGAAACCCAACTATGACAATGTTTAATCTTTATCTGTACAATGTAATTGTTGGGGTCTGTACAAACTGTAAAATGAATTTGTCTTTATTGCATATATTCAGATAACAATTAAATTACTTACTTTATTTACTTTCTCTACCATATAAAAGAGGTAGAGAAAGTATTCCATTCTACCCGAAATGAGATGCCGAGATTTCACCGGAAATACATGTTTTGAGAATAAATTATAAATTAAAAAAAAAACATTTTAGAGAAACCTCTGTCGTCATTTGTGAACAGCATAACTAAAAAAGAAAAATTGCTTAAGTAACCAACCCAACTTGATATTTAAGTTCTGCATTTTCCAAGGATGCGATCAAATATTTTCAGGAAAATTCCTACACCAACATGGAGCATTTTTCGAAAATTTTCAGAAAATCGGTAATAACGATTTAGATTAAAGTACCATATGTTTAACATATTTTCATGACAAATAAGAGCGTGGAATTAACCTCTAAACTCTTCATTCTGCTATAAAGTTAACCATCAGAAAGGCAAACATACTACAGGTAGTGCAAACACAGATTTTCTTTCCTCTTTTTTTATAGTGTTTAACCCCCGCAGGCGATGACACTGAAGATACATGGAATGAAGATGGAGCACCGGTGGAATGCGATGGCGGTGGAAACCCGCCCCTGCGCCGCTTTGCCCACCACAAATCTCACATGCGGTCACTTGGGATCGAACCCAGGCCGTCTAGGTGAGAGGCGAATGGTCTAACCACTGGGCCACGGCGCGGCCCTTTCTTTCCTGTTTTCTCATTCACTGGCTCCCTGTGTAAGAAAACGTGTGACAAATAAACGAGGGTCGGCTGATAAGTCCCGGGCCTCTCAATGAAAACAGCATTAAAAATTGTTTTTGCTTTATTTCTCAACATAATCTCCAGAAAGGCTAATACATTTGTCATATCGGTGTTCTAATTTAATTAAACCATCTCTGTAGTGCGATTTATCAAGGTCCTCAAAATAGTTGTTTACCGCATCAATGCTGTGAAGTCTTCGTCCTCCAAGAAAATGCTTGAGGTTTGGTAACAGGTGGTAGATCTGGCGATTAGGGTGGAAACTCAAGGAATTCCAACTTTAATTCGCACATTTTTACTTTCTCTACACGTACTATGTACATAGTGTATAGAGAAGGTATTCCACTCCACCCAAAAATTCGATACCGAGATTTCACCGGAAATATATGTTTTAGGGTCACCTTTATCTAAAAAAGCTGATGTGTTCCATTCACATGACTTTCTCTATATCACTGCAACAAATTATTCTATTTACTTCATCTAATGGAGCAAAAATTAGCAGAATAGTCTTATTACTTGCTTCCTTGTTAGCAGAAGCGAAATAAGGGGGTACCATAGGTTAAAGTGATAGTCAAAAGCTGGTTGCTCTGCGACTGGAGTTCCTTTGTTTGTATGGACACGAGTTCACAAAGTCCTGTATGAGAAAAGTATGTCTTTATAGCTGAAAAAAAAAACAAGGAATATCTCAAAAACAATCAACTCCACGAAAAAATGTATGTAACATAAATTATGTGTTTTAACGTGCTCTACATTTGTTGTGTGGTAAGTTTCTGTCAATCTCTTACGGTTTAGTAGTTATGCAAAATTCCGTAAAATAGACCGAGTATAAAGTAGTCTTCAGAGGCTATTCCCAGAAAATTCAAAATATACATTTTATTTGTCATGTAAATATCTTTAATATACGATATATTAATCATGTGTTCACAGACACACGGACCTTTCTCTGAAAATACTTTTGGATACAGGGGACCCTAAAACATATATTTCCGGTGAAATCTCGGTGTCGAATTTTTTGGTGGAGTGCAATACCTTCTCTATACACTATATACATAGCACGTATAAAGTAAAAAAGCATTTTCGGATAAAGGTCCGTGTGTGTCCGAGTGTCTGTGAACACGATAACTCAAAAACGAAAAGTCGGTAAAATACCAAACTTGGTATTTAAGTTAAGTATCTTCCAGGGATGCGACACGAAGATTTTGAGAAAAATCCCCCACCCCCAACTACCCTTTAAATGGAACTTTTCTCGAAAATTTTTATTTTCTAAAAAATGGCTCTAACGATTTTGATTAAAATATCGTATATTAAAGCAATTTACCTGACAAACAAAATGTATATCTTGAATTTTCTGGGAATAGCCTCTGAGGAGTACTTTATTCTAGATGAATTTTACAGAATTTTGAATAACTGCTAAACCGTATGAGATGCACAAAAACTTACTACACAAAAAATGTAGAGCACGTTATAACACACATTTTATGCTACATAATTTTTTTTCGTGGAGTTCATCGTTTTTGAGACATTCCTTGATTGGTTTCTGCTGTGAAAAACTTATACTTATTCTCATACAGGAATTTGTCAACTGCTACCCATACAAAGGAACAAGCTTTTCAAGAATAATTTGTTGCAGAGATGTAGAGAAAGTGATGTTTCCTATTGCAACGAATAAATGAGATATTCCTTGTTATTGGTTTCAATTTTAAAATACATATCTACAACTATACTCATATGCCAACTCCTAATTATACAATGGGAACGAATTTCAATGATGTAGCAACCAGCTTTTAAGAGACGTAACTATCGTCTTAGTCTACGGTCTGTGAGATTTAACTTGTCAGGTCTAGAAAAGAGAGACAGAAACACTTACTCTCTTGTGGCCTCTCTCTTTACAGTGATGGATGTATTTGCAAAGCGCATGTAGCCATTTAACAGATAATAGAGGGTGGGAGTTGGTGCATGCTTTCCAAGAATTTAGGTAGTAGCAGGGTAGTATGTCCCAAAGACAAGGACAGAACCAAACCGGACAAGTTACTTCTCCCTTATTTCTCTCCTACTTACAAGTAAGCAAGTAATAAGACCGTTTCTGCTAATGTTTATTTCGAATAGCATTAAGTAGATAAAGAATAAGCTTTTTAACAATAATCTGTTACAGAGATGTAGAGGACAAACGCATCAGATATTTTTTAAATTCGATGCACCGCATGGTATTCATTACTACAGCCCAACTGCACAAAAACAAATTCCAGTGAATTGCGCCAAAAATAATTCCTCTCATTCACAAGACTCACTCCATTGTCTGTGGATGAAAGGAACGATTAACAGAATCCCTATAGCCGGAGGGCAGGCGGGCCGCCGTGTATCGATCAGCCCTCTGAGTCATGTGCTCCACCCTTCCTTACTTACGTTGCAGCGTCACAAACACAAAAGAGCCGCGTGGAACCCGATCCAACAACAGCCTGTGGTCATATCACAAGCTGCTCTCCTCATGTTGGCAACTTCCCGTAAAACATGGCATTCACATCACTTTCTCTACATCTCAGGAACAAAGTATCCTCAAATTAATAGAGATGAACATTGGCAGAAATTCTCTTTAGTACTTCCTTGAAGTAGAAGGAAAATAAGGGTATACCTAGGCTAAAGCGAGTCAAATCTTTTAAAACCTACCGCTATATGATTGAAATGTGTTTCTTTGCATGCCCAGGAGTTGACAAATACCTGCATGAGAAAAGTTAAACTGAAATCAATAACAAGGAATATCTTATAAATGGTCAACTCCACCGGGGGGGGGGGGGGCGCACGACAATTGTGTTTTAATGAGATCTACATTTTTTGTGAAGCAAGTTTTTGCCTATCACGGTTTACCAGTTATGCAAAAGTTCATCCAGAATAAAGAGTCTTCAGAGGCTTTTCCCAGAAAAGTCATATACATATTTTATTTGTATGTAAATATCTTTAATATAGGATTTTAATCAAAATCGCTAAATCCATTTTTTAGAAAACCATTATTTTCGAATTTTTTCCATGTAAAGGGAGCTTGGGGGGGGATTTTCTTGAAAATGTTCATGTCGCATTCTTGGAAGATACTAAACTTAAAAACCAAGTTTTGTATTTTACCCACTTTTCGTTTTAGAGTTACCGTATTCACCGACACGCAGAAATTTCTCTAAAAATGTTTATATATTTATATATATATATATATATATATATATATGAATATAAATGGACCCTAAATAGTATATTTCCGGTGGTCTTATCGAATTTTTGGGTGGAATGCAATACGTTTCCTATACACCATGTATAGATTACATGTAGAGAAAGTAAAAAGCAGCAATTGCTCATTGAAAGTTGCTTTATTGTTTCTCGAACTGTTCTCCTTTACGCTTTTGCAAAACACTTTGCATGGTTTAACCATTTGTCGTAAATTTTTTCCAATCTGCTTGAGACACCTCTAAAACATGTCAGAACGCATCAACGGTTTCTTCTGCCCAAGAAAGTAGTTGACCATGCATTTTATTCTTTTGATCGCGAACAAAAAGGCGTCATTGGGTGCCAAATCAGGACTAAGTGAGGCGGATGAGTCATCAATTTGATTTTTTTTAATGTTGAGGTAATCGGTTAGACGAGATGTATGAACGATCGCATGAACGCATTGTCTTGAACTATCCGACGGCACTTGTTTGTTTTCCTTATTTCACGGAAAACTCCTGGCAAACAAATGGTGTGGATCATTCAGAAATGAACGTTTTACGTTCCTCTAAGGACACTTGGCATATGAAGTTTTTTTTTTAAAAAAAAAAAAAACAAAAACAAAAAAATAACAAGGGACCATTTGTTTCGAAGCGCTTCCAATGCGAACAACTTTTGTCTGGTTTGGTTCATCTTGAAAAACCATACAGTCCGGTTCATATGCATAGATCCATGATTCGTCACCTGTTACATTCTTATATACGTCTTTTGAAGGCCCGCCATATTTGAGATTGTGCCAAACGAGCGCAAACATTGTTCACAGCTAGATGATCATGCAACATTTTATATATGCTGGTGCCCATCTCACAGTGTGTGCTCAGCATCAATGTTTTCTGGCACAACTCATTTTGTACAGCCTTCACGAGAGGTGGTCATGATTCACTCATTACAAGCGTTTCACAGGGCATAAAGATGGAGCTTCATCGTCAAATTTAGTAAGTCGAAAATAATAATACATCATCGCACATTTTCACGAGTTTATTTCAACTTTTCGCTGAGGCACAGTATTAATGTCTTTGTAAACATCGCAAATAACGCTCTATTGATAAAATATCTGAAGTTAAGGTAAACAAAGTCAAGTTTTCCAGATGACACCTACAGCAATCAGTATTGCCAATACTCGCATGTTCTCTCTCACTAGGGCAGTATCGTTACGGCAATACTTGTTGAAGTTAGCGTAAAAAGATATATAATACATAATATAAAATAAAAAAAACTGTTGTATTTCATTCACATGACTTTCTGTACCTGTTCTGCAAACAAACTATTTTTACAAAAAAAAAAGTATTTGCTTCATGCTAATCGACATAAATTTTAGCAACATTACTTGCTTCCTTGTAAGCAGAAAGCTATTGCACTTGGCTAAAACGATAGTCAAATCCTTAAAAAGCTAGCATTGTGTAAAAAACAATTGAAATTTACGGTGGCCAGGTGCAAATAAAAGTGAGAAAAATCAAAGATGACTTCCAGTTTGAGAAAAGTTTTTTTAAGTAGTTTAAAATTAAAACATGGAATATCTCGGAAACGATTAACGCTCAAATAACACGTGAAAAACGTATATGACATATTGTGTGTTTTAACGAGATCTACACTTTTGTGTAGTAGGTTTTTGTCTGTACGAAATTCCTCCAAATGAAGAGGACATCAGAGGTTATACGCAGAAAAAGCTGTAAAGAACTCTTCATTCGGAAAGAATTTTGTAAAAGCTTGTATAATAGATAAACTAAGACGTATAAGAACACGTAGGTCAGTTTATGAGGCATGGGCAATTTCCGAGTGAATGGTTTGAATCGTTCAATTCATTTGCCATTCTTTTAAGGAAAGAGTGCAGAATTTTAAGGCCAGTTCTTAAACTTCGACTCGCTATTTGCTTTGTATTTCTTTGGTAAGCCTTTAGAGACAGTGGAAGGTGATAGGGATATCCTGGCTACACGGCAGTTAGTTCAACGTGTAATCGACCACGGCACAGGCAACCGGTATCCTATCTTTGCTGTCTCAAAAGTATCTGGACGAAGGATATAACAAAATGTGTGATGTAGCGTTTCTGCAAAGGTTTGTTTCGATTAAAATGGAGTAGATAGCAAAATAAACGTTCTTAAGGGTATACATTGCCTCGTTTTATGTCCTGGATTGTTTGTCAGATCAATCACAAAGAGAGCGGACGGAGCTGGGTGAACTTACCGGGGGGCAACACTACTGCGATTGGAGGAATGAACCACTGTTTGTCAGATCAGTCACAAAGAGAGCGGACGGAGCTGGGTGACCTTACCGGGGGGCAACACTACTGCGATTGGAGGAATGAACTACTGTTTATGTCCTGGATTGTTTGTCAGATCAGTCACAAAGAGAGTGGACGGAGCTGGGTGACTTTACCGGGGGGCAACACTACTGCGATTGGAGGAATGAACCACTGTTTGTGTCCTGGATTGTTTGTCAGATCAGTCACAAAGAGAGCGGACGGAGCTGGGTGACCTTACCGAGGGGCAACACTACTGCGATTGGAGGAATGAACCACTGTTTGTCCTGGATTGTTTGTCAGATCGTCACAAAGAGAGCGGACGGAGCTGGGTGACCTTACCGAGGGGCAACACTACTGCGATTGGAGGAATGAACCACTGTTTATGTCCTGGATTGTTTGTCAGATCAGTCACAAAGAGAGCGGACGGAGCTGGGTAACCTTACCGAGGGGCAACACTACTGCGATTGGAGGAATGAACCACTGTTTGTCCTGGATTGTGTCAGATCAGTCACAAAGAGAGCGGACGGAGCTGGGTGACCTTACCGAGGGGCAACACTACTGCGATTGGAGGAATGAACCACTGTTTGTCCTGGATTGTTTGTCAGATCGTCACAAAGAGAGCGGACGGAGCTGGGTGACCTTACCGAGGGGCAACACTACTGCGATTGGAGGAATGAACCACTGTTTGTCCTGGATTGTGTCAGATCAGTCACAAAGAGAGCGGACGGAGCTGGGTGACCTTACCGAGGGGCAACACTACTGCGATTGGAGGAATGAACCACTGTTTGTCCTGGATTGTTTGTCAGATCGTCACAAAGAGAGCGGACGGAGCTGGGTGACCTTACCGAGGGGCAACACTACTGCGATTGGAGGAATGAACCACTGTTTGTCCTGGATTGTGTCAGATCAGTCACAAAGAGAGCGGACGGAGCTGGGTGACCTTACCGAGGGGCAACACTACTGCGATTGGAGGAATGAACCACTGTTTATGTCCTGGATTGTTTGTCAGATCAGTCACAAAGAGAGTGGACGGAGCTGGGTAACCTTACCGAGGGGCAACACTACTGCGATTGGAGGAATGAACCACTGTTTATGTCCTGGATTGTTTGTCAGATCAGTCACAAAGAGAGTGGACGGAGCTGGGTGACCTTACCGGGGGGCAACACTACTGCGATTGGAGGAATGAACCACTGTTTGTCCTGGATTGTTTGTCAGATCAGTCACAAAGAGAGCGGGTTTATGCACGTAAGTGCAACTACTCTTTAACAGTTGACAATCAACAATTCACTCTAAAACTGACGACAAAAAATTATAAAATGCCAAAAATTTTGTGTCCCATTCACATGATTTTCTCTACATCTCGGCAGCAAATTATTGTTAAAAAGGTTATTCTTCCCTCTACGGCATGCTAATCGAGATAAACATTGATAGAAATAGTCTTATTACTTGCTTCCTTTTAAGTAGAAGGGAAATAAGGGAATAAACTAAGCTAAAACGATTGTCAAATCTTTTAGAAGCTCGTTGCCATGTATTTGAAATCCGTTTCTTTGCGTGGTCAGTTGACAAGTTCAAGTATTTCAAAAATGAAGCCAGTAACAATAAAAATCTCAAAAACGGTCAACTTCACGAAAAAAAAATGTGACAAATTCTGGGTTTTAAGGAGCTTACATTTTTGTAGTAAGTTTTTGTCTATGTCTTACGGTTTACTAGTTATGCAAAATTTATATCAGAAAGAATAAAGAGGTCTTTAGAGACTATTCCCCGAAAATTCAAGATGTACATTTCTTAAATGTAAATATCTTAAATAGAAGAGATTTGAATCAAAATCGTTAGTCATTTTTGAGAAAATCCAAATGATCAAAAGTGTTTCCATGTAAAGGGCAGTTGGGGGGGGGGGGGAGTTTCTTTAAAATCTTCGTGTCGCGTCTTGGGAAGTACTGACATAAATATCAAGTTTAGTATTTGAACGGACTTTTTGAGCTACACTGTCCATAGATACACACACTCGAACCATTTTTAAGAATGCTTTTCTTGGATTCTGGGGGTCCCAAAAATCCCACCGTATTTCCGGTGAAATGTCGGTACAATACAACACTTTCTCCATACTCTATGTACAAAGTACGTGAAACGAAAGTAAAAATTGGCAAAGCAGTATAAAAACAATGCATTCTTGAAAAGCATGCCATGGATTTACAAGACATGTACATTTTACGCGGCGACTACCATTTGAAGGTTCCGCGCATAAATCACAACAGGATTCTCGCGACTTACAGTGCTTCTCCTTCTGGCTGCTTGTTATACTTGACTCACACACGCTTGTATTACTACTCCGCGCAGTACGTGCACGGTTTATACAACCGATATGCGACAACTGTTCAATTTCAGTAAACTGCTCAGTTTCTATTTCCAAATAACAATGAAATGTAAACCATTGCAATGTTATTATTAAACGTGACCATTAGCGCAGTATAAAAATTAAAAAGAAATCTGATATGTTCCATTTACACGAATTTCTCTACATCTCTGTAATAAAGTATAGTTAATAGCTCATTCTTCTATCTTCTTCATGCCAATCGAGATAAACATTAACAGAAATTCTTATTACTTAGTTCCTTTTAAGTAGAAGGGAATGCACTAGGTTAAAGCTCTTTTAAAATGTGGTTGCTATGGGATTGAAATCCGATTCTTTGCATGACCACGAGTTGACAAAACTTTCTCATACAGGAACTTAAGTACTTTAAAACTGAAACCAATAGCAAGCAATATCTCCAAAACAGTCAACTACAGGAAAAAAAAAATGTACAATATGACATATATAGTGTTTTTCAACGATATCTACATATTTTGTGTAGTAAGTTTAAGTCTATCTCTTATGGTTCACTAGTCATGCAAAATTCAAAAAAAAAAAAAAAAAAAAAAAAATCATCCTGAATAAAGAGGTGTTTAGAGGCTATTCCCAGAAAATTCAAAATATAGATTTTATTTTTCAGGTAAATATCTTTAATATACGATATTTCAATCAAAATCTTTAGTCATTTTTGAGAAAATAAAAATTTTCGAAATATTTTCCAGGAAAAGGGCAGTTGCGGGTGGGTGGATTTTCTTTAAAAGCCTCGTATTGCATCCTTGGAAAATAATGAACTTAAATGTCAAATTTGGTATAGTTTTTGGGTTAAGGTGTCCACAGAGACACAGACCTTTTTCTACAAATATGATGTATTCCATTCACGTGATTTTCTCTAACTTCCGCTAACAAACCCTTTATTCAAAATATTAATCTATTATCTATATCATGCTAATCAAGATAAACATTAGCACTTTTTACTTGTTTCCTTTTAAGAAAAAGGCAAATAAGCGAATGCACAGGTTAAAAGAGATAGTAAAGTTCTTTAAAAGCCGGTCGCTATAGGAAGCAATTGAAACTCCATTACTTTTTTTATTGCGAAGAGTAAACAAACGAGAAGGGAGAAGAAAGATGTCTTTCCTTTCGGGAAACATTTAAGTGCCTTAAAATTATACCAATAATCCGGAATATCTCGAAAACGGTTAACTCTACAAAAAAAAAAAAAAAAAAAAAAAAAAAAAAAAAAAAAAAAAAAAAAACTGATGTTCCATTCACATGACTTTCTCTACATCATTGCAACAAATTATTGTTAAAAAGCTTATGCTTCAATTAACTTCAGGCTAATTGAGAAACATTAACAGAAATAATGTTATTACTTGCTTCCATGTAAGTAGAAGCGAAATAAGAGAGTACCATAAGTTAAAGTGATAGTCAAAAGCTGGTTGCTATGTGACTGAAGTTCCTTTGTTTGTATGGACAGGAGTTGATAAATTCCTGTATGAGAAAAGTATGTTTTTAAACCTGAAACCAAAAATCAGGAATATCTAAGAAACAATTAACTCAACTAAAAAAATGTATATGACATAAATTGTGTTTTATCTTGATCAACATTTTTGTGCATCAAGCTTTGTCTGTCTCTTACGGTTTACCAATTATGCAAAATTTAATAAAATCATCCAGAATAAAGAGGTCTTTAGAGGCTATTTCCAGAAAAATCAAGATATACATTTCATTTAGCATGTAAATATCTTAAATATAAGAGATTTTAATCAAAATCGGTACAGCCATTTTTAAGAAAACAGCAATTTTCGAAATTTTTGCCTACTTTGGGGTGGGGGGCTTTGCTTGAAAATATTCGTGTCACATCCTTGGAAGATACTGAACTTAAATACCAAGAAGTTTGGTATTTAAGGTACTTTCGTTTTTTAGCTATGCTGTATGCATGCATACGCGCGCGCGCACACACACACACACATTTACACAATGCTTTTTTGAGATTCACGGGGTCCCAAAACATTTATTTCCGGTGAAATCTCAGTATCCAATTTTTGAGGTACAATCAATACCTTCTCTATTCATTATGCACATAGTGTGCGTTGAGAAAGTAAAAATGCTTTTGCATTTGCTACAATTTTCCGAATTTTTCGATAATTCGGTTCAGTACCCCTAGATCCTTGTTATCAGGACCTCCTTGGTGTGGAAGTAGTATGAGCGCATTCTCAACTTGTGTACGTCACCTTAGTCAGAGATTTTCACTTTCAGTTATTTTTGTAAATTGCACCATGTGATCATATTGATGCTCACGAGAGTTGTTGAACGCGGTTCGCTCCATTTCCCTTTCCAAAGTGTTGTGTATGTGCCGTATCGAAGCTTGCACCAGAGTGCGGGAAGGACGGTTTCAGGGAAACTGATATAGATTGTCTTCCCCTCCCCCTCAGCGCTTCAGCTTCCCCCTCCACTTCCCATTCAAGGTAACGTGCCATGTGATATATGTTATCTGCCACACACACACACAATTAACGCAACTCTCTCCGCCGACTTTGGAATACCCTTCCAAAAATTATCGTACATGTCAACGAACCTGCTGATTAGCATCTTCTAAACTCTGCTTACGTAATGGACTCTGCTAGGTAGAATGCACAATTTATTTTATCACTCAATGTGTGTTTCTCCGTATACACACACCTTGGCACATTTTCTTAGTCGCTGTCCAAAACCACCACGCAGTTGCAACGTTCGATCACATTGGGCAACATTGTTAGCGAATGACGTTTACATTGCACAAAGTAACACCTAACTAATTCCTTTCCATAAAGCATCGTACACAACTTTTAAATCCATGTCCTATCCTGTTAGCATTTCTTCTCTGGTAAAGTTATTTTTTTTTCAAAGTTCTAAAACCAATTCTTCGAAACAAATTGTTTGTTACAGGCTGCTCGTTCCTTCTAGACGTATGACCTTCAGCAAAGATACAGTAAGGTAGCCTCAGCAAGTAACAAAAACAGTTCTCCTTCCTTATGATTATGTATCGAGAATATACGGCGTTCAGTTGACTGCAAAGTGTTACGAGTTTATGCCATTGCCAGTGTTTTAATTAGAGAGGCTTAGTCATTAATCAAAATTACAATAATTCAGAAGAAATACAAGAAAATTAGGTGTTAAGTGTAGTGTAAGCAGTAACCGAGGTTGGCATCACTTGCTTGTACTACTGCAGCGTAAGAACATGAGAATAGCATACACAACATCTGACTGCTTCTGTGTATCAATGCTCCAGTAAAGCTGAGCAAGTGACTCGCATCTAACCTCTCATTTAAAAATGTCATTCGTCATTAAAGCTCGCAACCTTAAGGACGCCGTCAATTGACAGGATCACATCAGCGCAACTTGATCCCGCAGTTCTTTTACATGCCAGTAAATCTACATACGTGGGGCTGTCGCTTTTAAGCACACTTAAAAACCATCGGTCTGGGCCGGATTTGAATCCAGGAATCCGATTAACATGTGGCATTTCAAAGCCGAGTGAAAATATGGAGGTATTCAGTGTCGCGAAAAGCAATGTTGTCCCGTTTTCCTCACTCCACGCGTGGACATTCATTTTTAGAACGTACTTCTTACAAGAAGGCGACGTTGCAATGCTGTGTTTCACTACACATGAAGTTACCATCTATCATTTGATTTCTTTGATTTCATTGGCTGATTGGTGCATGTAAGAGAACAAACAATGCATGTGGTGTGAATTACCTGACAGACTTCTGATGAGCAAAACCAAAGCGCACGTTAACCAACAGTTAAAGTCGGGGATATCCACTGTGATCCCAGACACTCTACCAATTGTCGCGCTGCGTAAGCAGTATCATTGTTACAAAATGTAACAAACATTCCTCAATGCAATTTCAGGGCATCAGGCTTGTATCATTTGCTACAGACTTTAAGTGTTGGAATGTTGTGATGTGTGCTAGTGTTTTAGTTTAAAATTGGCAGTCGTAGACGGAACAAAGTGGCAACAGTGTGACGGAGCGGACAAGGCTGCAAGCTTCTTCTTGCAAGTTGGAACTGTTCCCTTCCGTTGTCTAGGAATCCCCAAAACGGTATTACATCCATGCAACTTCCATTGACCGTGAACGAAAAGATAAAACAAGTCGCCAGGTACTTGCACGCTGCTACTAAACTCGCTGGCGATTAACGATCAGAGTTATCGACTGCTATCCAATGCTCTTCGCGTGAGAAGTGCCGTCACCCCACTAATGTTCGTACCAAACTGGGGAAACGGGCCAAGCGCAGCTTATAGAATGTGTTACATACTTACATCAAATTAATCTCAGTCCGGGCATATCAGAGCTGGCCATTTCCTTAGGCACTATCACATTTCTGTGTCACAGAATGTGGTGAAATCTTTGATCATATCATGTGAACACATTTAGAGTTGGGGTACATCACACTGTGTCAAATAATTGATCATATATTTTATCCAAAAGGATACCCAACATTTGACACCATAAGCTGTAAATTGTAATAATGGTTCTCATCCTGCTTTTAGAATGTGTGTTGTCTCATTATATTGCATATTTATAAATAATGTTATTATGATAGCATTTTATTAAATTCACATAGCCTAACCCAATACTTAACCTCAAAAAGACAATTTCCTAAAGAGTGTTAATAACAAAGAGAGATAGTACTGCTTAATGGTTGTAATAATGACATTAATTTTCTTCTTCTAAATATTGGCTTCTCAGTGCATTTAATTTATTCCTCACACCATTCGCAGTATAACCTTCATATACTTCACTAATGGCTTCTTCTACGTTTTAATATATTTCCAGTAGTTGTGTTCTTACAATCTTTATGGTTTAAATTATGCAACATTTCATATGTTAAATAATAGGAAATGAGCAGTTTGGTTGCCGTCATTGACCAAGTGTACTTGTCGGCCATTTTATTTTCTTATCACAGTGTGATCAAAGGTATAACTTTTATCACAGAAGTGTGTCACAGCTAGAGTGATCAAATATGCTGTAAAATACAGTGATTGTATAATATAGGCATTAGTTAAATATTTTTAATGTTGTAGAAATGTCATCCATGCGGGAAAATAATCTGTGTTCCACTCATGACTTACTCTAGATGATGGCTGGTGTTTAAGGGAGCTAAACTGCAGGTCGCCAGCGCCCTATTGCAAAAGATTGTTCTTACTAATGGAGACAAGAGTCAGCACAAATGGTCTTATTACCTAGTTCCTTGTAAGTAGCAGGTTAAAGCGACAATCAACGAAATTAAAATCCAGTGCTATCCGCATGGCCAGAAGTAAATTTCACTAACAATCGCATAAAACATTTGACTATAACTTGAGCATAGTGCATTCCTTTAGTTCCCTTCTACTTATAAGGAACCAAGTAATAAGAACATACCGCTGATTAGCATGTGTAGAAAGAAGAGGAATATTTTCTAAGATTGTGAGTGCAACGCATCAGATTTGTCTTGCTATCGAATTTAATGGTGTTGCACTGGAGAGAAAGTTAAAATGTGTAAAACTGCTTGCTGGCCGAAGTTGACGGAAAAGATGATATTTAGATGTGGGGAGATGAAGCAAAGAGGTGTTTCAGAATAAATGACGTAATTGTGGGGTTTAAGTGGAGGGTGGGAACTGGGTCGACCGATGCCGAACATCGTAATAAGCTTCTTGAGATGAAAAGGAGTGTGGGATATTGGTTCAGGAGAGCGAGGGGTGAGGGAAAACCATGCCCTAGGTTAGGGTAAGTCAATGGTTCTACATGGGATTCCCCCCACCCCATCCCACTGCCCTAGGTCAAGGAATTAAAAAGCGAGGGTTGTGAATCGTTCAAGTGTGTTCCTAGCACTTAAATTTTCATCTGCCTGCTGATAACAGTTGTAAAATCCGTGAAGCGATATGGATCATTTGTTTCTTCACTACGTATCAGGCAGAAGTACTTCGTCCCACCAAAATCTCTACAGGTACTAAGTGACAATATATTGCATTTCATCCACAAATTCAATGCCGAGATTTTACCGCAATGTGTTTTGAGTTTCCCTGAATCAAAAACGTCAGTCGTGTGTGCGAACAGCATTGCTCAAAAACGAAAAGTCGGTTAAATAACAAAATTTATATTTAGGTTCAGCATTTACCAAAGATGCGACACGAAGGTTTTCGAGAAAATTCCCCAATCCTAAACTGTCCTTCACATGGAACATTTTGATTTTCTCAAAGATGGCCCTAATCATTTTATTTAAAGTATCGAAAGTTTACTTTTCATTACAATGAAATTATTGCTTGATTTTGGGGGCAAATATCCTCTGAAGACTTCTTAATTCTAGATGACTTTTGCATAGATGATAAACCGTGAGAGATAGACCAAGCCTTACTACACAAAAAAAGCTGATGTGTTCCATTCACATGACTTTCTCTACATCTCTGCAACAAATTATTGTTAAAAAGCTTATGCTTCTATTTACTTCATGTCAATCGAGAAAAAAAATGTCAGAAATAGTATTATTTGCTTCCTTTTAAGTAGAAGCGAAATAAGGGAGTACCATAGGTTAAAGTGATAGTCAAAGGCTGGTTGCTATGTGACGGAAGTTCCTTTGTTTGCATGGACAGTTCCTGTATGAGAAAATATAAGTTTTTGAAAAGTGAAACCAAAAACAATGAACTAAAAAACGATCAACTCCACGAAAAAAAATGTTATAACATAAAATTGCGTGTTTTAACGTGCTCTACATTTTTTGTGTAGTAAGCTTTTGTGTTAGCAGTTAAGCAAAATTCATTCAGAATACAGAGATCTTCAGAGGCTATTCCCAGAAAATTCAAGATTTGGTATGTACATGTCAGTGATATACGGGATTTTAATCAAAATCGTTGGAGCCATTTTTTAGAAAATCACAATTTTCGAAAAAAAGTTCCATGTAAAGGGTAGTTTGGGGTGGGGGATTTTCTTGAAAATCTTCGTGTCGCATCGTTGGAAGATACCAAACTTAAATACCAAGTTTGGTTTTTAACGGTCTTTTCGTTTTTGAGCTATGCTGCCCACAGACACACACACACACACACGGACATGTTTCTAAAAATGCTTTTTTTGGATTCAGGGGGTCTCAAAACATATTTACGGTGAAATCTCGGTATCGAATTTGTTGGTACAATGCAATTACCTTCTCTATACACTATGTACATAGTACGTATAGAGAAAGTTAAAATGTAATTTCTTTAAAGCACTCAATTTATGTCATACACATTTTTTTAGAGTTAACCATTTCTGAGGCACCCCTGGTTATTGGTTTCAATTTGAAAGCATACTTTTCTCAAATATGAAGTCCTCATTCGTTTCATACCCTTTTGTTTTACTCCTGGCTACCGAATTTTCAAGTGTATTATTATATGGTGACCAGCTTTTAAAAGATTTGACAGTCGCTTTAGCCTAGTGTACTCCCCTTATTTACCTTCTACTTATAAGGAAGCAAGTAATACGACCATTTCTGCTAATGCTTATCTGGAATACCTTGATGTAGATAAAAGAATCGTTTGTTTTCAGAACAGGTAGAGAAAGTCAGATGAATAGAACAGCAGATTCTCAGGTACAGCATCTGGTGTTAAATTTGACTATCACTTCTTTTGAGTACACATTCTTACAAAAACTTATCATTTATCGCAGCTGGCTTAACTGTCGTCACTCAAAATGCCCAATTTTTCACATGCAAACATTGATAATGTTTGTATGAACTACAAGTTTATCCTCAGGGTCTTAGGATTTGAATGATAAAATATCCAATAAATGCCCGATGGGTACTGCAGTTTTACACTAGACAACAGACACTAAACCTCAAGAACATAGGTAACACAAAAACCCCTTCTATAACAATTTCTTCTTCCACGTGTTTGGTCATCCCGATATTTCATGTTAATCCAGAAAAACATTTGAGGAGGTTTAAGGACACAAAATATGCCTAGTTGTATACGTTAACGAGATCTGTATTTGTACCCCTTACGGTCTTCACAAAAAGCATCCAGAATGAAGAAGAGGAATTCACAGAAAAGTCAAAATATACACTTCATTAATCGTGTATGTATCCTATGGAATTTAATAAAAATCGTTAACAAGCATTTCTTACTTTCTCTAGCACATATGTACAATGTGCACAGCGGATAGAAAACACATTGTATTCCACCCACACATTTAATACAAACTGACTTCTCACCTGAAGGTCCTGGGTTCGGTTCCCGGCTGGGGCGGGGGATTTTCTCTAACCAGAATCATTCCCTGTACTCCATACAGTCTGGAAGTATGTACTTATGTGAACGTGACGTTTAAAAAACCAACTGTCGGCAAGTTGTATCTAAAGCAAAGCCCCCGATATGACCTTAGAAGGTTGACGAAGTCCACTGTGGACCCCTCCGCACACTCATTACCAAGTAGACAGATATAAACTATTTGTTCAGGTGCGTTGAATAAATGCGCCCAAAGACGCACGGTTACCATGGCCAAGCTTGCTCAAGTGTCTCGCTTTGGTGCTTCGTGTCCCGCCTTGGGTATGGCTGTTTGTATGTGCGTATTAGAAGCAAAATCAAAAACGGTAATTAAATACAAAATTTAAGAAAATTGAAAAGGAGGGGAGGAAAAAGGAGTACAGCGCCGGAGTCCTGACAAGACTATAGTTAACTGTTGTAAGGTTAACTTCTCCGGTATACCGGAACGTGCGCCAGCCGCTGCGAAAGCGACCGGAGAAGAATCAAAATGCAATTCTTTCTACCTGTGCAGGCATGTAGACCTGAGCATGAGTGTGAGCTTTTGGGTTAGTTCCTTGAGTAGAGATAGTCGGTCGTGTTTAGACCGACTCTTTTAGTCATTAATTATTATTCTATATAAATAACAATAATAATGTATTAAATGATAAACAAAAACTCCTTTATTAAACTTGTATGAGTGCATCTTTGTAAACCAATCTTTATACCAGGTTTTTTTTGCTCGTCATCTCTCGACTGAGTTAAAATCTTCCGGTTTACCGTAGCATGTGTGTGCCGGGCCTAAGACTGGGTATTTCAACTAACACATAATGAAGGAACCACAAGCTTTCCCTATTCTCCGCAGACTGCAAGTATGAAGGTGTGAGAGTTTGAACACACAAACGATTAAAACGCTTCTCACGCCAAGCCCCCCGATATGGCAATAGACGTTAATGGGTTCAAGTGAAACAATACATAAAAAAATCGGATTTGTTCCATTCACATGACTTTCTCTGCATCCCTGTTATAAATTAATGTTAATAAGCGTATTCTTCTATATTTCGTTCTAATCGAGAATAGCAGAAACGGTCTTACTACTTAGTTCCTTGTAAATAGAAGGGAATACACTAGGCTAAACCGACAGTCAAATGTTTTAAAATGTGGTTGAAATCCGTTTCTTTGACGAGGCCAGGAGTTGACACTTCCCGTATGAGAAAGGTTTTTAATATTTTAAAAGTGAACTCAATAACAAGGAGTGCCTCGAAAACGGTCACTCCAAGAACAAAATGTATGACATAAATTGTGTGTTTTAAGGAAATTGCATTTTTGTGCAGTAACTTTTTGTATATATCTTACAGTTCACTAGTTGTGCAAAATTCAAAAAAATTCATCCAGAATACAGAGATCTTCAGAGGCTATTCCCAGAAAATTTAAGAGATTCCTTTTATTTGCCATGTAAATATCTTAAATATAAGGGATTTTAAATACAATCGTAAGCCATTTTTTTTTTAGAAAAATAAGTTTTCGAAAAATGTTCCAAGTAAAAATGCATCTTTTATATAGGGGTCCCAAAACATCTGGGTATCGAATCATTGGGTGGAATATAATACCTTCTCTATACACTATGTGCACAATAGGTGTCGAAGTGTTTGTAACAATGCTATGGAGAGGAATGAGGTTTGTTAACCGATTACGAAACCTGGGATACAGGTGTTTACTTTTAAGGGAAGCCAGTTCTCGGAAAAGGTTCGGTAGGCATGCTCCCCTTCCTACTGCAATAAATCTTTGGGACAATGAGTGCAATGAATTAACAAATGTACCTCTTGAGGGTGAGGGAAAACTTGCACAAGAAGTCACTTCTCTTGCTTCCTGCTCAGTATTAGACCTAGTGGCCTGGACGGTCAAAAAGTCTTCTCCCTTGTCGTCAGTAATTTAATATTTGACGTGGAATTCTTCATTCTGAGTACATGATTTCCACGACAATTTTTAACTTTTTCTATTATTGGATATTAATATCTATATGTGTGGTGGAACCATCGTATAGCTTCTTTTCCTTATCCAGTTTAGTGTATCCTGTTAAAGCTGTGATACGATGGTCCATACATTAAAACTGTCCTCGCTTGTGTCTTATAATCCTTTAGCCTCTTGTTTCTTTGGATCACAGACTGTTTCAAAATAGTATTAATAGTACTCATTGCATAATTGAAATTGCTTGATTTTATTGCTATACCTTTTTCTGTTTCGTAACACACACACACATATGTAAAGACTGTAGGATAGCCATTTGGATTCCAATACTACCAAATGTTATTTAAAAATCTAATGCGTTCCATTTACATGACTTTCTCTACATTATGATAAGAAAATGCTGTTAAAAAGCTTATTCCTGTGTACTTCGTCCTAAAATAGATAAACATTAGCAGAAATTGTTTTATAAATTGCTTCCTTGTAAATAAAATGGAAATAATGGAATGCACCAGATTAAAACGATAGTCAAATCTTTTAAAACCTGGTTGCCATGTGGATGAAATCCGTTACTTTGCATTGCCAAGAGCTGACAAATTCCAGTATGTGAAAAGTATTTTAAAACTGAAACTAAATATACAAGCAATATCTAAAAAAAAAATGTACATGACATAAATTGTGTGTTTTAGCGAGATCTACATTTTGAGCAGTGCGATTTTGTTTATCTCTTACGGTTCACCAGTTATGCAAAATGCATCCAGAATGAAGAGGTTTTCAGAGACTATTCCCAGAAAATTCAAGCTATACATTTTATTTGTCAGGTAAATATCTTTAATATAAAGTATTTTAATCAAAATCGATAAGAGCCATTTTTGAGAAAATCATTTTCGAATTTTTTTTATGTAAAGGGTAGTTAAGGGGAATTTCCTTTAAAATCTTCGTGTCGTATCCTTGGAAGATACCGAATTAAATACCAAGTTTAACGGACTTTTCGTTTTTGAGCTACGCTGCCCAGACAAACACGGACTTTTTCTATTTTTTTTATTCGGGGGCTCTCAAAACAAATATTTCCGGTGAAATTTCGATATCGAATTTTTTGGGTGCAATACAAAACCTTCTCTTTATACCATGTACAGAAACCGTGTCGAGAAAGTAAAAATGTGAATTTATTTAAAACACAATTTATTTCAAATGGCAATGAGAAAAACATACTTAAATATTTGTTATCAGTGTTGTGGGTGTGCCGGAATTTCGTCCCGCAGTTCTTTTACATGTTAGTAAATTTATAATGGATGAAATATCCATTATGATCGGTTCGAAAATATCAATAAATTGTCATTTTATGTTGGCGTATTCAGTTTCTCTCGATATCATAAAAGCGTGGCATTTAGAGGTCAGCATACAGCGACCGCTTTTAAACATTTACTATCAGTTCTGTTTTTTTTTTTTATAACCCTGGACCTACAACGAAGTCATCTCGACTAAACAGAAAAATAAACTTTCCTAAAATAGCTTATACGAGCTACATAAAAATAAGGGATAATGAGTAGAGGAAGCCTTGAATGTTTGTTAATTCATACTCTTCACGCCCCCCTCAATGTTTCTTTTCTTCTTTTTGGTGGCAACTTTCCAACAGAAATGCCTCGTTTGACAATTTCATTCAGTTTAACTTGTGAATATACACCCTTTCCGTCATATAACAATGTTCTATTCCCCGCGATTAATATTCTAGTTTAAAACATGTAAGAACATAATCCTTTGGTTTATGGCCGATTCAGCGCAAATTATCTCTTAACCTAAGTTTTGTGTAAATTTCAATCTACAGCCGCCTCGGCATAAAACAAATGCATATAATAAAAAAATCTGACGTGTTCCATTCACATGACTTTCTCTACATCTCTGTAACAAATTATTGTTAGTAAGCTTAATGCTAAACGATATAAACATTAGCAGAAACGGTCTTATTACTTAGTTCCTTTAAGCAGAAGGGAAATAAGGGAATATACAAGACTAAAACGATAGACAAATCTTTTAAAAGCTGGTTGTTATGTGGTTGAAATCGTTTCTACGTTGGCCAGGAGTTGGCAAGTTCCTATATGAGAAAAGTATTTTAACACTGAAACCAATAACAATATCTCGATAACGGTCAACTCCGTGGAAAAAAAAAAGTATATGATATAAAAAATTGAGTTTTAAAGAGATCCACATTTGTTGTGTGGTAAGTCTTTTGTCTGTAACGGTTTACCAGTAATGCAAAATTCAGAAAAATTTATCCAGAATAAAGAGAAATTCAAAAGCTATTGCCACAAAATGCAAGATATACGTTTAATTTGTCATGTAAGTACATTACATGTACGAGATTTTAATCAAAATCCTTAGCCATTTTTGAAAAAATCAATTTTTTTGACGTTTTCTATGTAAACGGTAATTGACGGTGAGGAATTTTCTTGAAAATCTTCGTGTCGCGTCCTTGGAAGATATTGAACTTAAATATCAAGTTTGGTATTTAACTGACTGTTTTTGAGATATGCGGCCAAACACACGGACATTTTTCTAAAAATGTTTTTTTTACTCAGGGATCCCAAAACATATATTCCCGGTATCGACTTTTTGGGTGCACTACAATACCTTCTCTAATCTCTATGTACATAGTACGAGTAGAGAAAGCTTATTCTTCTATTTCTTGCTATAACAAATGGTCTCACTGCTTACTTCCTTATATGAGTAAGGGAATACACTTGGCTAAAGCGATAGGTCAACTTTTAAAGCTCATCGCTGTGTCAAACAATTGCAATTCGAAATAAGAACTGAAGCTTTCCTGGTGACGTATTAATTCAAAATCTTCTCGGGCTTCTAGCCAGGTAAAAACTTGGCTTGGCACCAACGTTTCGAAGAAGTGCGTCTTCACCCTGAAGACGAGGAAGATGCACTTCTTCGAAACGTTGGTGTCAAGCCAAGTTTTTACCTGGCTAGAAGCCCGAGAAGATTTTGAATTAATTGCAATTCGGTTCACTTTTGCATTCCTGATAATAAAATTAAAGTGCATTTTCCGCATCTCTACAAAAAAATGTATGACATACATATGTGCTTTAATGAGATCTGTAATTTTTGTGTAGTACGGTTTACGAGTTACAGAAACGTTATCCAGAATAAAGAGGTCCTCAGAGGCCATTTCCCAAAAAAATTTGCTCGCCATGAAAATATCTTAAACATATGGTATATTAATCAAAACGGTTGATCAATTTTTGAGAGATTGGAAATTTTTGAAAAAGTATCCATGTAAAGGGTAATTGGGAGTGGAGAGATTTTCATGAAGATTTTCGGTGTCGCATCTTTGGAAGACACTTAACCTAAATGCCAAGCGTGGCACGAGTATTTCGTATTTACCCAACTTTTCGTTCCTTTATCTAAATAATTTTCGATTCTTTGTTTTGTTTTTTTCATTTTGATTGTATTTAAAATTTGTACTTTAATGTCACAAAATTGAATTTTATTAACAAAAAGTTAAAGTTTTTTTCCCCCAACATTCCTTGGACCACAGTTTGACTTATTTGCTTAAAACTTTGAGAGCAGTTTCAGAAATTACGAACTTAAACATTGTTGCCCAATCATTAACAGATTAATTCAATTGAAATTATTCAAAAGTCAAATTGAAAAAAGTTGAAAAATGCAACATTAGGTAAATGCAATGTTTTTAAAACTAATTTAAGATAGGTCTGCACAAGGTTTCTTTATATTTATACACTAGCCTCCAATTAAAAATCTGTGAGCGAATCAAAACATCATAGGGTCCAAGGAGCATTTTATATTACCAAATCAAAAAGTGATTAATAAAAAAAAAAAGACCATCTCTTAACGGTGGTAAAGCTTCCATAACATGTCCATATTTGAAATGTGCTAGATTGCCGAGGTTTTAATTTGCGATCACTGGGATTTTATATTCTCAGATCCCTCAGCTACAACCTGTCGTCGCTCAGCCGTGACTGCTCCACTACTTTATTTATAAAAAGCATCCCTCGGCTACGCTTTACGGCTTAGGGCACTAAAAGTTATGGCAGCTCTTGTATATGAACAGAAGACCTAGCAAATAACTATAAAGCGGCTCTAATGGCCGAATAACAAAATCAGAACCTAATAAGGAGGTGGAAAACAGCTAATGGTAGACAAACGGCAAACAGCCATATTATCCTAATCAACGTTTGTACGAATTTGTACAGCGCTCCATCCGAATGATCTTAGTACAGAACGGAGTAATACATTGGTTTGTTGTCCTTATAGCGATAACAATTAATATCCCCAATAGTGTTTTACGAAAGGTACATAGATCTAGGATTGAGAATGAACTGAAATTGGATTCTGTACTACAAAATGGTGTGTTTCAAAGGACTGTGCGACGGAATGGACACCCCTGATGATCTCACGTAATGGTCTCTTGGAGTAGTAACTCATTGAGGCCTGTAATCGCTTTAGAACTGGCAAAGAGAAGTGGAGGGGGTGAGGGAAAACCCCCTCCTCCTTGTTTACAATATCCACATGGTCTGTCTACTGTCGGTATGAGGGACTCGAAACGCTGGCCTGAGAGCAAAGGAATGTCCACACACACTTAATATTCCCCTACTTTCTTGATCTCCTCCCTAAGCTTCCCGGATAAGTACGTTGTTTTTCTGGTTTAACTATCCTTAGCAATAAAAATACGTGTAAATTTTGTTGATTAATTACCTTTATCAACTGGTTTTATTAATACTAATCTGCATGGTACTCAAAAGCCAATCATTTTCTCATTTGGGATATCCCGAAACAGCAGCGTCCTCGATTTTCTCTCAGTGCTTCTTATGCTCTATGCAGGGCCTTGGCGTCCGGAAGTTGAAGTTTTGCGATTGTTCTTATGTACGACTCTACTCAAGGCGTATTGAAAACATGGAACTAGCAACAAATGTAAACTAAAATCTTCTATTTATGCTTATAGTATATTAAAACAAAATAGTTTATACTATTTCGTACGATGTGATGTCATTATTCATTTAATATAACTGAAAAACAAATATTTAGAATAACTACAAATGCTTTAAACAAAAAATCTGATGTGTACCATTCACATGACTTTCCCCATATCCCTGCAACAAATAATTCTTAAAAAGCTTATACTTCTATTTACTTTATGCTAATGAGAAAAAAATAGCAGAAATAGTCTTATTACTCGCATCCTTGTAAGTAGAAGCGAAATAAGGGACAACCGTAGGTTAAAGTGATAGTCAAAAGCTGGTTGCTATGTCAATGAAGTTCCTTTGTTTATATGGATAGGAGTTGACAAGTTCCAGTATGAGAAAAGTATACGTTTTTCATAGCAGAAACCAAAAATAAGGAATGTCACAAAAACGATGAACTCCACGAAAAAAATGTATATAACATAAATTGTGTGTTTTAATGTGCTCTACATTTTTTGTGTAGTAAGTTTTTGTCCATCTCTTACGGTTTAGCCGTTATTCAAAATTTAGTAAAATTCATCCAGAATAAACTACTCTTCAGAGGCTATTCCCAGAAAATTCAAGATATACATTTCATTTGTCAGGTAAATATGTTTAATATCCGAAATTTTAATCAAAATCGTTAGAGCCATTTTTGAGAAAATCAAAATGTTCGAAAAAAGTTCCATGTAAAGGATAGTTGGGGTGGGGGGATTTTTCTCAAAATCTTCGTGTCGCATCCCTGGAAGATACTAAACTTAAATACCAAGTTTGGTATTTTACCGACTTTTCGTTTTTGAGTTATCGTGTTCACAAACACACGGACACGGACACACACACACACGGACCTTTTTGTGAAAATGCTTTTTTTGAATATTGGGGACCCTAAAACATATATTTCCGGTGAAATCTCGGTATCGAATTTTTGGTGGTGTGCAATACTTTCTCTATACACTACGTACATAGTGCGTATGGAGAAAGTAAAAATTGGATGTAGAATTTTTCTATAGAATAATAAAATGTAGTCAAAACATTAGATTATGAACATTTTCCACACGCTAACTGTAGACATACAGTTGAATTTCATTAATGCCAGCAGGGCAGTGGATGTTTTACCATAAACTCCACTATGCTTCGAGAAAGGAAAGAGTGACGTCACAGCAAAGGAAGAAGAACAGCTGCTAGTGCACGAGCAGAAAACTGATGTGCCACTTCTTGAATGTCGATTACCTTGCTCTAAATCTTGCTCGCGATTCCTCCGTTTGCGACTGCTGCATACCATTGTTTTTTTATTATTATTGCTATTCTTCTCGTCCAACATTCCGTGCTCCTGACTCAGTCGGCATGTCCGTAAATGGGGAAAAAACAAGCATCACAACTAAAAGGCATTCGGAAGCTTCACGCCGCAAAATCAGACATACGCCGTCACTTTTTATGATCCATGGCTAACAAAACAATGCAACTTCTTATATGCGTGAAACGAACTAGTAGCAAAAACGCGTCTTGCAGCTATAAATTTTATACTTGTGTTTTATTACTTGTTGGCACCCCGGTCAAAGACCCTGCATGATGCATCCTTTGACACACTATGCTTGCTGCTGCTGCATTCTTAGCGTATAATGAAGGGGAACAGTAAAACTGAAACCATCTGGCAACGTTGCAAACATGGCCGCTGCAGAGACATCCACACGCGTTCCCTGCCTTTCACTACAAGACGTAATGTAACTTTCATTGTGCGTGTAATGATTATTTAACATCCCGAGGATTTATGTTCAAGCAGTAATGTTGGCATTCTCTTAGAAAGTGCTTCATCATTCTACTGCTAGGTTTAAGGTCACTATAACAACCTAACACGTGTAAAATACTACTTCCGCGATGTGCATGCTGTCCTTCATCAATCATTTTACTAATCTTGTTTAGCAACAACAATTCACTATGGACGTTTCTATTGCTTTTTATCCTTTGGAAAAATCTCTTATGTTTCTGTTTTGGGTAACAAAAAATTGGAATTCACTTTTGAACAATGAAAGATAAACTTATCACTAAAATAATAAAACACGTGTAACCATACCAAAACTAGAGGTGTGAAGGAGCGCCCACTAATTACCACTTTGCAGCAATTCCAAAGATACCCTTTTATATATCGCAACACACTAACTATACGATTCTATTGGGTAATATACATGCTGAAGAATAGGAATATACCAAACCTTTGATGTCAAGAGACGAACTCAACAAAAACAATAATTGAAGTTACGTAGTGAAAAAAAAAAAATACTTCCAACATTTCTGAACAAGTCAAAAAATAGTTTTCGTAAGTAATAGCTTCAATGGAGAAAATTCCTATTCATCTTAAGGGAACAGATGCCCCGTTTTCTTTATACTTATACATACTGGCTAAAGTTGAAAATTTATGAAACCTTAATGGATATCCTTAATGGATATTATATTCTGAATTATAATGAAATATTTTAATACTGCTTGTCAAAATTTTAACACAAATTTGGCCAAATTTCAGCATTAAAATCTTTTCTAGTTAATTTATTAAAATATTCTTATGTTAAAATTTGCAGTTATATAAACAATGTATGATCCAAGTTTTGCCACTCTAGGTGCCATTGTTCCAAAGAAAATGGGGCACTTGGAGAGAAAAATGCATTTGAAGTTATACAATATAACTCCCAAATTTCTAATGCACACACAGTTCCTATAAGCAAGCATTTGCACTGCCAACTTCTAATCAAAAAAAGGGAAAGAAATTTCTCTCAAACTCAATGATCCAAGAAAACAGTTATGCAACATCAAATGACACATTCTTATATTTTTCTGAAATCAGTAGCTACTTTTAAACTATTTTTGCTATATTGTAGTAGTATTTATTGTAAGTGTAATATACCATTTTAAAATAATACACTGATGGACCAAAAAAAAAAAAAAAAAAAAATCTAACCTTAGAATTTGATAAATTGATGCATCATTTTCAGTTAGAGTAAAACATCCATTTGAGCAAATAAACAATTTGTATAAATTCCAGGTATATTTTACAGCAATATTAACTCTATTTATTCCATAATTTACATATTTAATTTCCATTTAAGGATATTTAATGTGCAAACTTTACAATTCATTTTTTAATTATAGCTCCTTTCAGAGAACAAAATCTCATCACTATAGAGAATAATGAATGTGTTGTTTGCAATCACAACAATATTCAGTTTAAGTCACAAAATGTTGCAAAAACAGGCAAGGATCTTTTAAATGCATCAAAAATATCTCTTAGGAGCCAAGTTTTCATACTATTGTTAGCCAAGTGCGCACAAAAACTAATTTTAACAATGTGCCAAATGAATAAAGTTGCAACTATAAATAATGCTTTCATGAGTGTTACAAATATTTTGTCCAGTAGTATATTTTGGAGATAACCATTTGCAAACCCCCTCCCCTCCTTAACAGGCTACCGGACTAAAATTCCAAGAGGTATAAAAGATCCTTAGATTTCTGAGCTTTTCTACTCACAGGCCCACACATTTTACTAAAAACAAATCTTGTTTGCTCCAAAGACTCCAAAACATTTGGGCACTGCCAAATTTTCTCCATGAAATGAATGAATGAATGGTCCCTGCAAGCAATCTGCTGAAAATCTTACTGCAACTTCTTATATATCATTTTAATCTAAAGCATGTCTAAACAGATAGAACAACAAGAGTTCTCAATGCTGCTTGAGGAAGAACACCAATAAATCTTTCATACATTAATAAAAAAGAAGAAAGAAAGTAGTCAAGTCTGTACTGAAAATTTAACTAGCAGGCTTAGACACAAAATGGGAGAAGAAATAAAACAACTGTTGATATCTCAAGCATATCTTAAGTTCTAAAATGAGAAGAAGAATTTGCGACTGTCACCAACTGATAATTGACCAAGAACTATTTTGCAGCCTCAGGCATATTTGCTGTACTGTAAAGACCAACTCTAACTTAAAAAAACAAAATGTAATGGCTGAGAGGCTTGTGACACTTGGAAATAAAACATGTTTGTAGTGCATTTGTTTATTGGAAAGAAAACCCAAGGTTTTTGTATAACAAAATGTATGTGCCTTAAGAGTCTGTAAAGTTGGAATGCAATGGTGGCTCTTCTTTGTCTTACTCTCATATGGCAGACTTATAAACCAACGTATGTTGAGAAGCAGACAGACTCTGCATCAGAGAAAGTCAACAGGAATGACCAGACCAAATTCTCAAATTAGTGTAATGGATGAAAGGTAAGGTGCAAGTGATTGTCTGTAGAGAAGCAGACCGATTCTGGATCAGAGAGACGGAGTCAAGACGGATTATCAGACCAAATTCTCAAATTAGTGTAATGGATGAAAGGTAAGGTGCAAGTGATTGTCTGTAGAGAAGCAGACCGATTCTGGATCAGAGAGACGGAGTCAAGACGGATTATCAGACCAAATTCTCAAATTATAGTGTAATGGATGTAAGGAAAGGTGCAGGTCATGGAATGAATGGAAGATGAAATTGGAGTAGATGCTTTGTCCACCATAAATCTCCAGGTAGTCCCCTGGGATAGACCCCAGGCCACCTTGGTGAGATGCGAGCAGTATATTGCTGGTACATCAAATACAAATTATAATTGGGTTCTTAACAAGAAAATGTTTCAAACACAGCATTTTCAGTCACAAAGAATAAGCATCAATCCACAATATGTATACATACAAACTGAGGATTGTATTTTTTTCATATACTTCCCATTCACAATAGGAGGTCCATTTTACTGCTCCCAGAGCTGCCAACCTGCATCTGTGACATGTAGAGAGTAAGAACTTTAACTTTTGGTAATACTTATTATTGCAGAAGAGTAATCCTGTTTACTAGTTAAACCAGAATTTTAATATTATGTTTATCTTTACTCAACATCCATGCATCTTCAGAATAAACTTTATTCTTATTTACTCTAATGCAAAGATAAGAAATTACTATGATGGTATTGATTTTATAGTGATTATCAGGCAAACTTACTGATCCTCCTAACAATAACATAACTCATCACCCCAGTTTGTCATTGGGAGCCTTAGTACTTCAGAAGCCACATTCTAAAAACCGAATAAACATTCTTTCTTATTGGCAATGCCCATTAATAAGCAGTATATCATTAACTGCATTACAATATCTGAAAAATAATTGGACATCCTTTGCCTTAAATTTTCAAATTCTTCTTTGATCATTTCATAATTTACTCAACTCCTGCTACAAATCTCATATTATGAACAAACTAATGCATGGCTTTTGTTGTAAATATGGATTTCACTTTCTCTTGGAGAGAATCAACAGTAAGGCTGCATTTGGGAAGAAAAATAAGCGCTAATTAAAAAATAGAGTTCATACAGAAATTGTATCAATTTCCTTGACTGGTTAACTTGGTTAACATATTACTAATTCTATTACCATTCATGCAATTGTGAGCATACCTTTTCAGTTTCATAATTGACAGCACAAACCAAAAATGTGTACAAAAGTGTACTTTTTATCAGCCTCCACCATCCCCATCTAACACCCTACTTCAACTCTTTAGAAGGTATTATAGATATGCAATTAAGCAAATCGTATAATACACATAACAAAGTTCACAGTTGAATATTACACGTCAATATCCCTGACATTTGTGTCAACCGGAATTGGCTTTCCCTGAGAACATTTCATTTCCTAACTTACCAGAACTGTGTGAACCACAAATAATCTCAGAAATATACTGCAAACATATTTCATTGTTAGTGCCCTTTGGACACTTTGCTTGAAAGAGCAGAATTCCTCCCAAAAAGAACAAATTGGAACACATTTCTCTTATCTTTTAGTTGGGAAAGGAGCAGATAGTACCTGTGCTTCATGATTTTACAAAATTATTTTCTTTAACCAAAGAAATATCATAGCTATGAGAATGCTCTAAGCTTAACTTGCTGTCTCAAAATGGGAAACAGAACATCAAGCATACATTTTGAAAAACAAGGTTTCAATTATTCAAAAAGTAAAATGAAACATTTCATACAAAGGAAAGCAGAAAAAGGAGGCGTAAGTAAAGCTGAAGTAATTTCCATAAATGCCTGATTTAGGATTCTAAATTTTTTAATGAAATAAGACATACCAATAATAATTTTAAAAATTAAATGAAAGGATACTGAAGTCAGATTTTGCAAGAGTCTCAATTTTTTTAGAACATAACAATTTCAGCAGGGCATTCAATTTGCCGTTCATGACTAATGATGAGATGACTACATTTTGAGATCAATAGTAACCAAAATATGTTGATACAGGTAGATAATTTATTTCCTTTGGGAGTCAAAAAGTATCTTTTGTGTGAGCAAGAACAACTTCTGGTTCTACTCTACAATACCTCTCCTGTTTTATACATTCAAAACTTCATTTATTTTTTTACCTTACACTCACAATATGCTGGAAAATCAAATCAAAGTGCCAATGTATGGTTGAAATGGATCAGAATATCTTCCTTTACTGTGGAATTTCATACTCAGATAATACCCATCTCTTTCTTTACACTCATGAAATGTCAGGGCCAGAGATGGAGTGGCAGTACAATAAAAATGATGTGGCCTGTGTTTCACCTGTCATATTCTTAATTCTGTCAAAAATGGCTTTAATAATGTTTAATAGCATATACAGAGAAACTAGCTTGAGTAATAAAATGTGTTTTTCTGCAAATAGCTAGTGAAGTCCGCTCCATTATGAACAAATTTTGTATAAACATTTGGATAGATATAAACCATACTGCACAAAAAATGTAGATTTGTTGAAACGTGCAATTTTTGTAAAATAACTTTTTCTGTAGCATTAGCCATTTCTGAAATATTTCTTGTTGCATGTTTTAAGTTTAGGTTGAACTGTTATGTGACATCTATAAGGCATCTAGTATTTGATTCTTATTTTCTCTTATTTGTTTCATTAGTAACAAAAAAAACCTGACTAACAATAAGCAAACATGTTTGTTTTCCATATTGCTTAATTTGAGATATTTTTACTAGGTAATGAATAGAGAAAAGAATTACTTTTAATATTTTAATACTAAAATATCATGGATGTGAATAAAAATCCTTAGCATGGCTTCCTTCAGAAGGGAAGTAAAGCAGTAGCCCCGTATCATAGATTTATGGCATGTAAAAGATCCTCAAGCCCAGTAGAGAGGCCTCTGGGCAAAATTATGCGGTCTTTCATGCCCAGTATAGAATGGGTCGGTGAGAACCTCAGCAGTTAAAGAGCATCCACAAATAAAACGCTATTTCATGGATTTGAAGTTGTAATCAGTGAAGAAGATTGTAAAAGTGTAACGCTACAATATTTTAAAAATTTATAAATAAGATCCTTCAAATTAGGAAATGTACTATCTGAAAAGTTTGCAGAACCAAGTTTATCCCAAATTTATTTACAAAGAATTTTTCAATTTTCCTAGGTATAACAGCTGAAATGTTTTTCTAAAGTACCAAGTTGTTCCATGCCATTCCAGGTACATGCACATCAAACTCTTGTCACCCCAAAAACTTTTCAACAAATCATCATTTTGACTTTTGCAACAGTTTTATAATTACAGCCTCAGAAGCTTCTTGAGGTTATGTTAAAAATTCATGTGTAATATCAATATTGACCGGCATCAACAATTAGTCATGAGACTCAGTATTTCAAGGTGAGTGACCTCTCAAAATAAGTGTTCAGTGTGTTAAATTTCAAAGATTTAAATGCTACGCCTTCTTTCAAATGCATTTAGGACATTTATTAAATTTCCAGTTTTAAAATACCTTCATTTTTGTAATGCTTTTGCACATTAGGAAGTGACAAACAAAACATTTCTAACATCATAGTATTGCAAAATAAAACAACAGCTTTGCCAGAGCAAATTTATATTGTAATAAGTGAATAATGAATATTTCAAAAAGGCACTAAGTTCTTTTAATGCTTCTTTCTTATGAAGTAGACATGAATATCTGCCAAGAATATACATGCATTCTATAAATATTCTTCAATACCTGCTTATTTAACAAAGAAGAAATTTATGTTGAATGGGCAAAAACTTTGTAGGAACATTTAACAAGTGAATAATAAGCCAATTGAAAAATATTCATATTAAAAAGCAGACAGTGTTTGTTCTGGCTTACTTTATGTACAATACATAGCAAACAGCCGTTTTATTTATAGCTGTTGTTTATCAATAAACCAACACAATTGCTAGTTAAGTTTCCTCAAGACAAACATAACCTCAAAATTCCCCAGCCAAAATCAAATCATGTTTGCATGGTTCATTCATTAAAAAAAAATCTAGAATAACTAAGTCTGTGGAATAAAAAATGTGGTTATTATTAAAACAATGTTTCAGATTCGATGAAATGAATTCTCAGATAAAGTAGAACAAGCTAGAGCATACAACATGTTTCTGGTGCAACTAATGGAAACCTACATGTGCCAAAATAAACACTTTGCAGAACCTTTAAGAAAAAAACATCTATCAAAGACCCATAATATCCTCTTGCAAATGTTACAGAATGTTTTCTTATTCCTAAAACAACAAGCACAAAGAGAAGTGGTGCACAAGAAAACATGGAGATGTACCATGTTGTTCCTTTCTTTCAGAAGCCAAACTCATTGAAAAGCTCTTCGTTTACTTCTTTGCACTAAAATTTTAAGCTCCCCTTCCATTATAAAAGTTTTCCTAACTACATTAAACTGGTTCTATTACTGTACAAGACAATCACATAAAAACGGTATTACTAGAAAGAATAGCATCAGCAATACCTGACACTGTTCGACACTAATTAATGTATTTTAACTTGTCTGTCACGTAGGACTTCTTTAGTTTGAGAAATAAACTTCAAATGTATTTAAAACAATTATTGCATTAACTTATCACTGCATATTTTCATCACTAGTTGTATAGAGCAACATGTTCTCAAAATTTGTATTAAACATTCCACAATTTGCTGTGGGGAATTCCTGAACTGAATGTTTGGTGACTATTCTAAATAACACAGCAATGAATGTCCCGCAAACACACGATAGTATGAGTTTTAGGATGTAAGAACTACTTAAGTAACCTCTTGCACTCATGAAGCTGAAGAACAGCCCATTGTATGATCTCATAAATAAAACCTACAAGTCTTATTTAAATTATTATTTAGAAGATGTAAAAGCTTATAAAAGAAGAAAACCATTTTATGACAATAAATGATAATGGAACTCCTCTATAATGCTGTTTGTTAAATCAAGTAACCATTAGTGTTTAAACAAGTACATGCAACTTTTCTCTTTTTCTGTGCAAAAATTCTCTTCTGCTAAATAACAGTGATTTATTCAGTGGAACCAATTTGGTAACTATCCCAGAATAACATTTTCACATTGTCTCTACATCTAGTTGGAGAATAATCAAAGGCATTAACACTTAACTGAAAGACTGGATAGATCTGCTAGAAAAGAACTTGAGTGTTTTAATACTTACTTGCTACTTATGCTGCATGTTATACTGACGTACATAACCTCCGACACAAGACAATTTAAATGAATGTGCAAACAACAAACTGAAATAAACTGAAAATAATTTATTCTTCAAATGAATGCATTCTACTGAATAACCCCTCCACATTGACAAATCTCCAAGCCAAAAGTGCTATTAAGGCACAAATTTGCAAACTGAACAGACAGAGGACCTGAAAACTCTAATTATATTACCCCCAACTATCATGAACTCCAATAGTTTTTCACTTTCATCATGTTATTAGCAACATAGGAGACCCCTTTATCTAATCATTTAGGAGGAAAACAAACCATACACAAATGTTTTCCATTAGTAAACAATGCACATCTGAGCTGGCTATTCTAAGGGCAAATCAAATTGCTGCACTTTTCACAAAATAGAAGATGAATACAGTCTTTGGGCAGATAATCCTATTGTTGTGAAAGTATTGCAGGATATTAGCATAAGAATGTATTTAGCAAGAATATTGCAGCACTAGCCTTATGGTTTGTATAGTACACAAGATGCTAAAGTAAACACTAAAACAAACTTACTGGAGGCTGATTTCTGTATCCTGGTGCAACCTGCTGTGGACTGTAAGATGCCAATGGCCTCTGAGGCGACCATGATTGGTTATATGGCATATTCCCTGACGTCTGTTCACCCGATTTTGGCATTCCAAACTCTCCATAGCTGTTTTGATATCGATGCACTGGATTCGAGGATTGCAACAGCTGGTTCAACGTTGGAGTGGGACCTGTAGGTTGAGAAATACTTTGTCCTGATATAAACCTTTGGGTTTGGGAATGGGATGAAAATGCACCACTTGGTGCATTCATATTGGGTCCCGTGCTGGGAGGCCTCGGTGGCACCATTGGACTTCCGGGCATGGGTTTGGACCCGGGAAATCCATGCCTCATGCCTTGGGGGCTAAACTGACTAAATGGATGATTTTGATGTAAATTGCTATTATCTGCACTATTCTGCACCGGATTTCCAGAGCCGTGCTGATCAGGGTGATAGTTCCCTCTAGCGGGGAAACTTAAACTAAATCCTTGCATGTTTTGTCCACCGTCTGACCCTTTTCCATAATTTTGTTCACTTCCCGCACCTTGTTCCGAATTCTGCACGAACGGTTTACCATCCGAATTAAGTTTACTGCTATCCACGCCACTCGTATTCGTATTTTGATCACTGTTACCCGAACTATTATGAAGTGGAGGCCCTGCACCAGACTCTTGTCGATATTGACTCATCTCTACGGCGAGGCTGTTTTGACCGGGCGATTTTGTTTTCGTATTAACTAAACTATCAGATCCAACTATTCCGCGTCCACCATTCTTCTCTGTTCCATTTTGTAAAACCGTATTACTTAAATCTGGAGGATGATCTTGCTGCACTTGTTCACGATTCACCTCATTTTGTTGGCTTTCAGCTTGAGTTGCAGCCATGTTAGGCAGAACGTTCCTCGCTGCCAACACCCCGCCGCTGCAAACACATCCAGCTCTTCTTTACGTTATCCCGAAACTCTTCGAGAGCCAGTCCACCGTAAACCATAATCTTTCCATCACTTATTTAACCACATAGATTTCTTATACCTAGCTTGAAATTGCGATAAAAGTTTAAAATAAAACGGCCACCTTCCAACACACACCATTATTTCGCATATCTACTTCAATAGCGCGAAAGGAGGTTAGGAGAAAAAAGTTATATATCCATCCGCAACAATAACAACAAAAATTGAGTCCACCACATGTTGACGTATACACTTTTCTTGTACACACATCCACGCACCTCACTATCACACGTGATACTGTAATCCAATCAGTAAGTGTAAGCGTAATAACAAAGTACACTTCGGCACGGAGGTAACGGGGAACTACTTTCCGAAATTAAAATCTCCGGGCGGAAGGCTACAGCTTTCCCGGTCGTCAAGCGTCGCTATCATTTCTTCACTTGTCCGAAAAATGTGGCTTCATTCTAGTATTATAAATGTATTCTAAACATTACTCATATTTGTACACCACGTAATCCATAGTAAAACTGTGAGATTGCCGAAGGTGTATGTATAACGCCAGTAATCCGTTAGATTGTCGACATGTACTCTTATTATATCGTTTCATTTACTGCTGAGTTCACCTCAGTAGCCTTGGGGGTCTTACATCGTCCGCTGTTTAAGACGCAATGACTCACTAAGAGTACTCAACGTGAAATCGGATTGAAAAACAAAATACTGGTGATTCTGTAAGAACCATTTTGCTGTTTACTATTTCACAACGTAGCCACAAATGTCAAACTCTTACTGCGAGCAAGTTGGCAATCTCGCAAGAATTGACGAGGCCCTAGAAAGAGGATACTGCGGAAAAGTAGCAAACATTAAATCAATAGCACCCACGAAGTCACATTAATAAATTCCTTGCCGTTACTTATCAGGGCTAAGAAGGTATTCCAGCCTAAGGATAAATAAAGAGTATTTTGCAATGTAGCTCAGTTGCGTTCATCAAAACGCAATAGCTTCCTTTAACCAAAATATTGGAGACCCAGTCTCAGAGCCTTGTGCGAGGTAATTCCTCACTTTCACTTCAGATGGAAGCACCTACAAGATTAGAAATTGCACTGCCACTTTGACTACTATTATGCTTGTTGCTAGTTGCAGAAATATCCTACGATGAGCCGAAAGAGCTGAAAAGATTGTTGGCAATCGCAGGGCCGAAGCCGAAAGTAGAAATTAGTTGGTGCCATGAGTTTATTGGAACGATAGATCCATATTTATTTTAGCTAATTTAGTACTAAATTTTCTACGACATTCGTCAAAATGGCATCGAAAGGAGGGCCTATTGCGCTTGGCACCGATGGAACAGATTTTGCACATCGGCAAAGAGTAGCCGCTCAGTATCAATTGAGGTAATGCTGTTGGTGCTTGATGTGAGGTCTTAGTGTTCCTAAAAATGTACCTGAGGACATTCTCCCAAATAGCTCTGTCAGAAATGCCTCTTGTACAGAATGGACCATCCCATAAAGACAAACAAGTCATGACAAAATCAGAGTAATTAGAATAGGATAATCCTTAATTCTTCAGCATTTGAAGTTGTTTATAACTAATGCACATATGGTTAAGTTAGTATACAGACTGCTTTGGTTTGGAAGTATAATTTTTCTCTCTGTCATGTGGTCTCTTACCTAATTTATGGAATAATTTTATTATTACCTAGAGCATTGTTGGATTAGTTTCTTTTAAAATGGATAATTTTCTGAAGTTTAAAATATTATAATTTCTGTTTCAGTGCACTCAACAAATCTCGACTGAAATACTGCATTTTCTTCCACTATTTATTATTTTTTGCAATGTTAGCAAAGCTCTCAGCAGATATACTTGATCGATTGGATATATTTATATTGGAAATAGAAGAACTCCAAATTCCAGAGGTAATCATTTCTTTCTGTTCAGGTTACTGGTAAAAGGAAATAAGAATATATGTGTAACACCTGCATGTTTGGATATTTTATGTCCTAGAGTTTACCACCCCAATAACTTCTGCTTTTGCTGCATTTTTACCTCTTTAGTGGCCAGTAACATTGGTATATTCTCTTATATGTAAATAATATTTCTTCTGTAAGTAACTCTCTTCAGCACAATGACTCAAAAAATGTTCTTCAGTGAGCTGCTCATAGTGAATGACTAGGCAAAAGTGCCACTGTTTTATTTAACATATTGCAGTTACCTTTCCAAGAGATTGTTTTTTTCCCAACTCAAAAGAGTATTTGCAAGAAACATTAGAAACACTGGAGTTTTCTTGGGGGGCGGGGGGTTGATATGGTTAAGTTAAATATTTATGTATACAAAAGTGAGAAGATATCTAGATATGTTTCACATTTGGAGGATAATACTGATTATTTCCTTGTCAATAGTAATAGAAAATAATTTACCCTTGTTTTTCCCCATAAGCTGAAAATATTTTCTTGCAAATTTGCAATTTGAAATGTAAACATTTTTTCATTATTACTATATGATGGTTACACCTTTCAGTATTACTTCAATACGTGGGTACTTTTGTTATTCTATCAAGATCAGCTTTGTAGTTACTTACTGGTCTGTTAGAAACGTTTAGGTCCCTAAGCAGCAAAGCATAGCTCAAGGTTATAAAATGCAAAGCATAGCTGAGGGATCTGTGAAGCTAAAACCCCAATGATCTCCAGAAGAAGTCAGAACTCCGGCAAGTGGTGGCTTTCACATCTGAACAACTTGATGCTTTCAACAGTTTCAAATGCGGATTGTCAGTAGAAGTTCCTTAAAATATTTATTAAAATATGTGTGTATGTCCGTCTGCCCATGTGAGCGCTGCAACCATCATATGGCTTTAAATTCTTTTCTAGAATTTAAATTGTAGAATTGTAAGTAATATTGCACTTCATAGTTTGATCTAGTCAGATTGTTGTGCTACTGTGTGATCAGGATAGAGTAGATCAGGTTTTGGGGCCCCAGTCAGCAGTGCTGTGCTATGGATGCGGAGAGCAAATAACACACCTGCAGTAAATATATTATGATTCGTCATGTAAGTTATTGCTAATAAAACAAAGAGTAAACACTTAAAAATAAAAGTACTCACATACATGATAATTACCAGTTTTCAATTAGAATAAAGCTGTACAGTGGTTGCAGCTACACACGACGGATGGACATACACACACACACACACACACACACAAAGGTCGTAAGAAATACTTTAAGTGACTTCTACTGGCGATCCAGATTTGAAAATGTGTAAAACATTAAGTTAATCAGATGTGAAAGTCTTAAGATTTGACTTCTTGGAATTATTGGGGTTTTAGTTTCACAGATCGCTCGGCTAAGCTTTGCGATTTATGGCCCTAAAAGTTTATAACAGACCAGTAATTAAAGCAGCTCCAATGGCAGAATAACAAAAATACCCTCATATTGAAGTAATGTCAAGTGGTGTGATAAGATAAATTCAGTTCAGCAGTGCTGCTTGATAAACACGATTTGCTCACTATATAGTTGGATCACATTTCTATAATGATAACAATACATTGTTAGTTGCTGTGCTATTGTTGTGTTTGCTGGTGACTCTGATATTACCTACATACAATACAAGCTTGCAGCAGTGTGTACAGAATTTCAGGCGGAACTTTTAGCCTTAAAGAAGGCAGTTGAATAGAGAGTGGATAATTGACAGAATATCAAAATTCTAAGTGATTCCCAAACGTACATGAAGCAATAAATGATAAATAACAAGCACGTCAAAAAAAGTACAAACCGGCTGGACTGGGTTTTGCCTGGCCTCGCTTTTGACACTCATTGCTGACTGCCACTGTCATAGAAAGGTATGGATGAAACCATAGAACATCTTTAAAACTACTTTTAAAGGCTTTACTTATCAATGTTATTAGAGGAGATGCTAAAACTGGCCACCACTGTTGTCCATACATATTTTGCACCTCATTTGCCATAGTTCACCTTGAAAAATGCTGGCAATTTCCTGGAGGATATTTTGTGTTAATTCTTCTAATGTCTAATGTTTCTCTGGTAAGAATCGTATGCCGTCTTAGATTTTTTAGCTTGAATACTTCCTGAGGCCTGAAAATTATTGTAAAGTCCATGGATTGTTGTACGACCTGGAACCTTTCTGCAGATCATACTTTCACTTGGCAAGCTGACATATATGAATCATAAATGAATGATAATGATATGAATCATTAATAAATACATGTGCAGTAGAAAACAGATGCTGCGCCATAATATACTTTGTGACTAAGTACAGAACAAAATAATAAATCACTTGTAATAACTACACCATATCATTGTCAACTCAATCCTGCACTTCTAGAGTAGAGCAAAACTGTGTCAGAAGTGTGACCTTGTTTACAGCAGCAGTGGGGAATCATGTGTCTACACACCCAGTGGAAAAATACTGCGCAGCTGGTTTGGAGATTCTGACCTCGTATAATCTAAATCCTATTGTAGCCAATATCAGAAATGCAGTATACTGTTACAAAAAACATTTATGTGTATGATGGGTATGTTGTCATACTGGAAATATAGACAATTAAGCCTTTAATTTAGTTACAAAATGTGAATATGTGCTCAATATCGTTGATTTTTTTAACAGTGTTTAACACCTCATTTTACTACTGTGGCACTGCAGGTGATGACACTGATGATACATGGAATGAAGATGGAGCACTGGTGGAATGCGATGGCAGGGGGAACCAGAGAACCTGGAGAAAACCCACTGCATTGTCCACCACAAATCTCAAGTGAAGTTGCTTGGGATCAAACCCAGGCCATCTGGCTAAGAGACGACAGCGCAGCCCATCGTTGGTGATTTTTTTTTTTGGTAGTGTTTAACGCCCGCTTTAACTACTAATGGCACTGCAGGCGGTGACACTGATGATACATGAATGATGATGGAGCACCAGTGGAATGTGAAGGCGGGGGAAACCAGAGTACCTGGAGAAAACTTGCCCCAGTGCCATTTTGTCCACCACAAATCTCACATGCGGTCGCTTGGGATCGAACCCCGGCCGTCTAGGTGAGAGTCGAGTGGTCTAATCACTTGGCCATGGCGTGGCCTCATTGGTGATAAAGAACACTTTAAAAATAAACATGCTTGACAGTTGGAACTGAATATCGCAAAAAAGTATTAATAGTTATTTCACAAAACACATATTCTTTCCCGAAATTCAAAATATAAATCATTTTGAGCCTACATTTACAATGGCACAATTCACAGACATGGAAAATTTGGATTGTTACCTACTTGAGTGTTTTAAATTAGTCATGGCACATGTGCCTGTTCACATCCAATATACAATGATAATCATTTACTCTTTGACTGTCCATTACACTAAAGCAACAGCTAAGCTTAATAATACACTAAGACTTGTGTAATAAACCTTTCACTCCACCAAGTTATCAGAAAACAGTGCAGATATATTTAATTCATTATAAATAATTACCTACATTTTCCCCATATATTTAAATTAATACAGTTATGTAATAGCTGTTTCACATTTCCTCTCAATATCTGCCTATTTTTATTATTTGTCTATTTATATCCTTAATTCTTTTGTTACGAATTTATACTTAATACTAAGTGTTTATGTAATTGTACACATTGTACATAACTATAGTCTTAATATACAACTATAAAATAGACTTTAAAATGTTAGAAATTCAATAAATATTTGCATATGCTAAGCCAGGAGATGTTGAAGCATTTCTGGCACCTGCTTAGGAAATTGGCCATTACATACTGCAGTTGCCTCTGAGAGATGGCAGCAATTTCTTCATGAATGTCATTTTAGGTCCCTCTAAGGTGTGTGGATTTCTTTAATAAACTTTTCTCTTTTAATTCCCCCTCCCCTGAGAAAATTAAATTGGGGGAATGTAGCAGCCACTATCAGATTCATAAATGAAACTTTTTGGGGCACATGATACCAGCTCCCAAATAGAGCCATTTCATTATTAGAACTAGCAGAAAAATTCAATGCCAGAGCCAGAATTTGAACATGGTTCTTCTGTTCTCCATGCAGTTGTCTAACGACTGAGTTACTGTGACAACAGGCTGGCATGACATGTAATATCCCAACTGATTTGTGTATGTTTTACCTGATTGACCAACCAGTATCTCTCTTTCAGAGAAGACCTTCATGGCGACTTATGATCGTAAGTACTTAGTATCTGGTAATATTGACATAAAGTAATATTGTAGAAGCTTAGAGAAGCACCATTGCAGTTGTGAGTCAAGTGTAGACACTTAATGCTTCACTTATTGTTTTATTTTTTTATTAACAGGACTTGTTTCAAAAGCCATTGCTTTTATCTTCAGCTGTTTTTCAACTGGCGTGGATGGCGTTGTCTTCTCCATATCTATGGCTTGTAGATGGCGTAATGTGCTTGTCGAATACATCTAGTGGCAGTATTTCAAAATTCATTACCCAGTGCAAGTTCTTTTGGATAATTATGTTTTCCCTAACATATAGGTCTATAGGGTGATTCACATGCATTATTAACTTTGTATTTTTGTTTATTTTGTGGTTGGAACTCCAAAAATGTGCTGCAACTGCTGACTTGTCTGTTTTTTATGTTGTACATATGTTCTTTGGTCCTGATGCTGATATTTCTTTTGGTTTTTCCAATTACTTTACTGCAGTTTATCTGATAGATTCCTGGTTTTTCTTTTTGGGGAATTGGATCCTTTGGAGGTACTCTTAATAAATTTAGGGGTTATAGCTGTTCTGGGGTGCTAGAATGATGTTAAATTTCGAGAATAATTTCTGAAATTTTTGTGGAAAGATGGGTGTTATGAAATTTGGTTGAATGTCTTTTTCTTTTCTTCTACTGGTGTGTTAGAGTGGTGGCTTCATTTATTTTCTTTCTGCTATTGTTTTTTATTAATCTTTTTGTCCACTATTTTTGGGTTCAAACCATTGTTGATTGCTGTATTTACTATATGCTTGTATTCTTGATTATATTCTTCTTTGTTTAATGGAAAATTGATAATGCAATGCACTAGAATGTTTAAGATATTAACATTTGTTGTTATAGTAGGAATAGTGATCCTGACCGACAACCAGCTGCCGAGCCTAGCTTACTCAGAGTTTTTGGTATGATATACCTTTTCTTACTGCTTACTCACATCACAGCAAGCAAAACATTGTACAGTCTGCATAAAGGTGTTCAGCATTTGTTTGTATTTTTTAAAAGAGGGCTGTAAATAATGTTTATTTTATTTTTGTGACATTAATAACCGTTGCTAATACATTTTCAAAGTTAGGCAGCAAAATATTACATAGTCAGAGCAGAGAAATAATCGCAAATGTCCTCAACTTCGTGGAACAAGAGGCAGAGATGAAGCAAGAAAATATGTGACACTTACTAGGGATTTTTGCCGGAACATGTTTTGAAGGACTAGTTTTCTTCATTTTCAACTGGACATCGATTAATCCCTTGCAGTGAAGCTGGCATTGTTGTGGGTGCTATCTCCTCTGGTGGTGGGTCAATGAACTTGCTAAACACATCCTTCTGTGGTACGTCAAAATTAAAAACCCTATTTCTATTTTTTTAGTTTAGAACTTGTTCATTTTAAAAAAATTACAACAAAAATATACTTTATACATGAAGCAAGTACGTTTTTATTTCTTTATTTAAACAATGTGATCAAGGGAGCGATAGTTAATATATAAGAAATATATTTGATTTTGACTTATCTTGCGTCATTGACTCCATAACTGGGTGCATTCCCTTAGCATTGAATGGGGAAAATAAATAGAGCAGTACTAAGGCCATCTAGCGGCAAATAAATAAGTACGTACTCTAGGTGTTCATCACCAGTAAAGCTTCCTTGCTTCTTTATTTTATATGATAGGAGTAAGGAAAGGGCAGTTAATACATGAAAATGTATTTGAATTTCACTGCTGCATTGCATCATTGTCACGATAAACTGGCACATTACCTTAAAATTGAATGAGGAGGAAAAATAGCACTACTACTGCCAATTAGCAACAAATAACCATGGTACCACTGCCATCTGGCGGTTATTAACTGATTGTGTTCCCTTGGTACTGTATGCTGATTCATATTATGAGACTTTAAAACTTTCCCATATGATTTTTAAATATTTTCTTTTACACAAACTTTGTCATGACAATAACAAACACAACAGAAAAAGAATTGTTCAATTTGATGCCATTGTTTGGAAGTGATGTGCTTACATACATTTCGGCGATTCATTTTTATTTATTTATATATATATATATATATATCCAATTGAGCCATTAACCAAATGGTTTGAATCATGCTCAAATTGACTAGAGCTTAGAATTGCTCGACATTTGTCATTTCAGAATAATGGAAAACCCTGAGAATAGCCTTATGCAGGTAAATTACTGAGGGTGAGAGTCAAACCCCGCACCAAGGAGGAGACTTATCTATTAATTATTAATAGAGATAAATTTTCATTATACATTTACAAATGGCATAGGATAGAGCAAATTAAGCGATAGTCAGATTTTTAAAGGTCCATGTGTATAGAGTGGATATGTGTGTCTCCATGAATGCAATAACTCAAAAACGAAAAGTCTGTTAAAAACCAGACTTGACATTTAAGTTAAGGATCTTCCAAAGCCAGATGAAGATTTTCAAGAAAACCACACCAACAGAAATTACCCTTACTTGGAAAATTTTTAATTTTCTCAAAAGTAGCTAAAACAGTTTTTATTAAAATACCTTATGTTGCAGATAAAATGAATGACAAATAAAATATATATCTTCAATTTCTTGGGAATAACCTCTGAACTGATCTTCATTGTGAATAACTTTTGCATAACTGGTAAACTGCAAGAGATAGACAAAAATTTACTATACAGATCTCATCAAAGCCCCAATTTATGTTACATTCTCACACATTTTTTGTAGAGTTAACAATTTCCGAGATATTCCCTGTTATTGGTTTCAATTTTGACTCCATAGCTGGGTGCATTCCCTTAGCAGTGAATGTGGAAGAAAAATAGAGCAGTACTATGGCCATCTAGCAGGCAAATAAATAAGTACGTACTATAGGTGTTCATCGTCAGGAAATCTTCTTTGCTTTATTTTAAATGATAGGAGTAAGGAAAGGATGGTTAATGCATAAAAATGTATTTGAATATCTCTGTTGCGTTGCATCATTGTCTCGATAAACTGTTGCATTACCTTAACTTTGAAAGGGGAGGAAAAGTAGAGCACTACTACAGCCATTTAACAACAAATAACAGCATTCTAGTGGCAAATAAATAAGTATGTACTCTAGGTGTTTGTCACCAGGAAAGCTTCTTTGTTTCTTTATTTTAAATGATAGGAATAAGGAATGGACAGTTAATACATAAAAATGTATTTGAATTTACAGTTGCATTGCATAATTGTCTCGATCAGCTGTTGCATTACCTTAACATTGAATGGGGAGGAAAAATAGAGTACTACACTGCTTTTAGCAACAGGTAACTGTGGTACCACTGCCATCTGGTGGCTATTAACTGATTGTGTTCCCTTGGCACTCATTGTATACTGATTCATATTATGAGACCTTAAAAACTTTCATGTACAATTTTTAAACATTTTAGTTTACACAAACCTTGTCGTGACAATAACAAACACAAAAAAAAAATATTTAATTTAGTGCCGTCGTTTGGAAGTGATATGCATACATATATTTCGGTGATTCATTTTTACTTTCTCTATACATACTATGTACATATTGTATAGAGAAGGTGTTGTATTCCACCCAAAAATTCAATACCAAGATTTCACCAGAAATACATGTTTTGGGTCCCCCTGAAACCAAAAAAAAGCATTTCTGGAAAAAGGTCTGTGTTTGTGTATGTGTGTGTGTCTGTGGACAGCATAGCTCAAAAACGAAAAGACTGTTAAATACCAAACTTGGTATTTAAGTTTAGTGTCTTCCAAGGATGCAACACAAAGACTTTCAAGAAAATTCCTCCACCCCCAACTATCGTTTACATGGAACTTTTTTCAAAAATGTTGATTTTCTCAATAATGGCTCTAACGATTTTTATTAAAATATTGTATATTAAAGATATTTACCTGACAAATAAAATGTATATCTTGAATTTTCTGGGAATAGTTTCTGAAGACTGCCATATTCTGGATAAATTTTACGGAATTTTGCATAACTGCTAAACCTTAAGAGATGTACTAAAACTTACCACACAAAAAATGTAGAGCACATTAAAACACACAATTTATGTTATATACATTTTTTTCGTGGAGTTGATCGTTTTTGAGATATTCTTTGTTTTTGGTTTCAGCTTGAAAAACTTATACTTTTCTCATGCAGGAATCTGTCAACTCCTGTCCATACAAACAAAGCTTTTGACTATCATTTTAACCTATGATACTCCCTTATTTCACTTCTACTTACAAGGAAGCAAGTAATAAGACTATTTTTGCTAATTTTCTCGATTAGCATGAATTAGCTAGAAGCATTAGCGTTTTAACAATAGTTTGTTGCAGAGATATAGAGAAAGTCATGTGAATGGAACACATAAGATTTTTTATATATATATATATATATATATATATATATATATATATATATATATAGATCCTTGTACAGTGAGTGGAGATGAGGGATGTCAGGCATGGAAGAATTAGAGGCAGACCGTTGACATTTTTTTATGCTAGACCATTTGTACAGTGGTATTTGTAGATATGAAAATATATATATACCTATAAGCTTATCCCATTGCAGAATAATAGGCAATGAAATGGCTGATTTTTTTTTTTTTTTTTTTTTTTTTTTTGGGCCAAAAAGGGAAGTAAAATTATTATGAAATCAACACCTAGTTTAATTCCTCTTTGCTTTATTACAAGAATAATGTCAAATAAGTACACAAACAAAATAAATTAAGAATGCACAAACAAAGCATCTGGAAAAGAATGGAAAATTTTACAAGATTACAATATTTCTGCATTAGCAACCTTAGGCTACTAATGGGACATGACTGTTTGCAAAATTACTCGTATAAATTTGACATAGCAGAGACTCCTACATGTCTTTTCTGTAACCTTAATGAAGAAATGGATCCTGATCATCTTCTACACTGTCCGACTTTTACAAAAGATTACAACCTCCCAGTTAATATTGGAGTGCAAGAAAACAAAAGATTTCATTATCAAGCGTTAACCATTAGATTCTAACCTATAAGTTTATGAGGTCAGCGCAATATGATGCAGTGTATAAGCGGAGACAGATAATTGACATTAACTCCTCCAGAATGCATGCAGTTGACTGGTGAACTATTTATTTTGTAACAACACCAAGTATCAGAAACTTAGTAAGGCCAGTAAAAGATAATTTAGCCGTTAGAGTACCTGGTGTACATCAGTCAAACAGGATGCACTATTGCCACATGCTTCACTGGACTGGCTGAACATTGTATTGAAAACAGTCACCAGCGAAGTGTTGGAGCTACTTAGCCATCTCATCTGAAGTAAATAATCTTAATCATGATTCAGTACAGCATGGGCAGCGATGATGAGCCTGAACACGTAATTCCCAAGACTTCCGAAAACTTCAAAGCATTCTTATACAACAGATTGTGCTATAAAATGTTTTCAAACAGGTCCGTGCTAAGTTCAAAACATTAGGCGTATAACTGCCATATATAGTTTCCTACAAGCCCATGCCCAACACAGACAGACATTAAGCCGCATCATCCCGAGCAGACACCGCAAAACACTTCTGAGCTCCTCCTGGAGCTCAATTTTATCTACGCCCTCCTCCAGGAAACATATGATGCCAACACCAGGATCATGGAGGCAATCCAGCACCTCCATGCGGAGCATCTGAACCTGCCTACATGTTTAACTGAACTGGAGGAGCTGTTCACCAACAAGCTCACGGACAACCACGCAGAAATCAACAAGTCTACTCTGCCATTCTTGACAACCAGGAGCTGGTAGTGAACAACCTCGCCGAACTTATTGCCAACAGCCAGAAGCAGATAATCCAGAAGTTTTGCACCAGAGATCTACAGCCTTCAACACACACTAGAGAAATACAGCCCTAAGCTAACTCCAGATGCCATCATAATGGTGGGCATCACCCCAATCAGTAGGTCTACGTCTGGGCTTCGGTCAAGACATCATACCTACACCTAATAGTCGGTACATCCAATCAAATGGAAGTCACTCGCGAACACCCGGATTGCTATGGCAGGACCGGGTTTCACCCCACCACAGTGCTCCCATTAAATAGAGTCACCACAGTCACAGCCTCTGAGCAAAATTAAGCAGTATTTCACGCCCAATTTAGAATGGAACGCTGAGAACCCCAGTAGTTAAAGAGTGTCCATAAATAACACGCCATTTACATTTTACCACAGTATAAGATCCTTTCTCTCCTCTTCCATTATCCTTCCCAAGCACCACATATACGTGTTATCCTTAATACCTTTATTCCTGTCCCCCCCCCCCCCCAAAAAAAAAGGCCCATGTCTCAGTCATATAAAATATCTGTTGATTCACGGCTAAAAATATCATGCATACCAATTGCTTCACTCAGGCATTATAGATATGCGAATCTGGACTTTCAAGTCATCAGTATACTCTGAACGAAGATGATGCACATCTGTGAAACATTGGAGTCAGTCCATCTAATTATCTTGACTAGAAGCTTGAGAAAACTTAGAGTTAGATTTTTGTTATGCTGTTCAAACACACCACAGAGACGATCTTTATCTAAATTTTTTTAGGGGGTCTCAAACATATATTTCCGCTGAAACCTTGATATCAAAATTTTTTGTTGAAATACAATACCTTCTCTATGTATTATGTAAATTGTACATATGTGGTCCAGAAAGTAAAAATCTGATTTGTTCCATTCACATGACTTTCTCTATATTGTAACAAATTATTGTTAGAAAGCATATTCTTCTATTTATTTTATGATTATCAAGATAAACATTAGCAGAAATTGTATTATTACTTGCTTCCTTGTAGTAGAAGGAAAATAAGGCAATACACTAGGCTAAAACGACAGTCAAATCTTTTAAAAGCTGGTTGCCATGTGGTTGAAATCCGTTTCTATGCAGAGCCCAAAGTTTACAACTTTCCTTGTGAGATAAATTATTTTAAATCTGCAACAAATATCAAGGAATGTCTCAGAAATGGTTAATTCCACGAAAAAAAAAAAAAAAAAAAATGTGTGTTTTAACGTGATCTACAGTATTTGTGTATAAGTTTTTGTCTAACTCTTAAGGTTTACCAGTTATGCAAAATTCAGCAAAATTCATTCAGAATAAAGAGGTCTTTGGAAGCTATTCCCAGAAAATTCAAGATATACATTTTATTTGCCATGTAAATACTATGTACAGTATTTTAATCAAAATCATTAGAGATTGATTCTTGAGAAAATCAAAATTTTTGAAATTTTTGCTATGTAAAGGGTAGTTCGGGGTGGGGGAATTTTTCCCTGGAAGATACTAAACTTAAATACCAAGTTTGGTATTTTACTGACTTTTCGTTTTTTGAGTTATCGTGTTCACAGACACACAGACATGCACACACACACACACACACACACACACACACACACACACACACACACACACACACACATGCATGCCTTTTTCTGAAAATGCTTTTTTGGATACAGGGGATCCTAAAACATAAATTTCCGGTGAAATCTCGGTATGGAGATACACTAAGTACATAGTATGTATAGAGAAAGTAAAAATAGGTTAAAAACAAAATCTGGGTCCTGCTGATGATACCAATTTTGGCATTTTACTGACTTTTCATTTTTGAGTTACCGTGTTCACAGACACACGCGCACCTTTTTGTGAAATTGCTTTTTTTTTATATACAGGGTACCCTTAAACATGTATTTCCGGTGAAATCTCGGTATTGAATTTGTGGGTGGAGTGCAATACCTTCTCTATACACTAAGTACATAGTATGTGTAGAGAAAGTAAAAATAGGTTAAAAACTAAAAATCTGGGTCCCTTCACCAAGCTTGGTTTTTCTTTTCTTAATTGAAAAGCAGCAATGTGGATAAATTTATTCCCATAATAGAATATGTAAGAGAAGATAAACATTTTTAAGAGTGAAGTTTTCAGTGTCCATTAATGTAGGACAGCAATGAAGAACTGCCATGAGGAAAATGTAATGTGTCACTGTGTTGGTTTTAATGTCCATAAGCACATGGTTGTTGATCAACCTACATGCTTGTCTGGTGTTTGAGCCAGTAAGACTGCATGTCTCATTTTCATGTATGTTACTTAAGCAATGTTTTCATGAATTGTGGTAATAAGAAGTGTATAAAATTGTAAAGCATTTTGTTTGCATATGAAAGTGTTATACTCTGTTACAGCCTCTGTGGTGGGAGTACACCTGGTGTATCAGTCTGTTGCTCTCGTTTCTTGGGCTCGCCGCTGTCAGAAAGAATCGCATCAAAACCATGCAGAGATACATGATGGGTATTGTAATATTTGGGTTTGGACCCCTGTTATATGCTGCGATATATTACTTCAGTGACACATGGGAATATCTCTCTGAAGAAGACCCTGAAGACATAATGATTTGGCAGGTGAGACTCTGGCTTTTGCCAAGTGATTTAATTTGTTGAATATTGTCATATGACTTATTATTGGTGAGAAATTACCATATTTATCCAAATACAAGACAACCACCATTTTTCAGAACTTAATTTTGGAATAATTTAGCATGCCATCTTCATATATAAAAGAAGACATGTTTAAAAGACATATATAAAAAGATTTTTTTAAATGAAATTTAAAGGTTTGCCATACACTTTGAACAAACTAGTAGACACATAAGCTGATTAATTCCCCCCCCCCTTCCTTTTTTTACTGAATTTGAATTTCTGCGGTTGACAGAGAGGGGAGTATGGAAATGTACAATATGACAATGGCTGTAACAATGATGGATATGATTTTCTGTTTAAACAACATACCTACTATAATATACTATAATACATTGTACATTTTTTTTTTTATCTAATTTGAATTTGCACAGAAATTTACATTGCAAGCAGGAGAGAGACAGAGAACAGAAATGTACCAGTATGTCTGTGTTTAGTGGTGATAGTGGCAGTTTAGCTGTAATATGACAATTATGAATTCACGATTTTCAATTTTTAAGACAACATACTTAACACATATTGCAAAATGTTTTACCTAATTTGAATTTGTGCATAAATTCATATTTTGAACAGGAGAGACAGAGAATATAGTATGGAAATGTACAGAATGTGTGTGATGGTACAACGTTACTACGGTGTCAGGAGCGTAGCTGTAATGGCATTATGGATGCTATTTTTTATTCAGGCATCATACTTAGAAGTCCTCTAATTTTGCTCTCGGAAAGTAATGTTTTTTTCCAATGAGAATGCTCATAAGTCCGTTAACAGCTAATTTTTTGCACGAAATGGAGTGCACAAAATGTGCAGCATACGTCATGACCTTGGTGGTAATCTATACCATTTCCCGCAGGCAATAACATTGCCGTACCTGCGAAATTTGAAACTTACTTTTCCCCATATGGTATTTGGAAAACATATATCATGAATGTAAGATGACCTCCCCATTTCTGAAGATGAATATTTTGGAAGAAAACATTGTCCTGTATTGGGATAAATATGGTACCTTGTGATTGACATTCCTGCAGACACATGGCTGTCTTGGTACACTGCCCATCTGCAATGGTGTACTCCCAGTCCCTCTTCACTGATAGTTTAACTATTTTCACTGGAATCGCTGCTGCTACTTAAGTTTATAAGCACATGTTCCACTGCTTTCTCGAAAATGTCTTCTTTCCATGCATTTTCATCACACCTCTCATGCGGCTAACTACTTTTTGCCATTTTTCACTAGTTAACTCATTTATTCCTTTCACCATTGTCTAGTAGGTAGAAAAAGTCATTTAGAACCCCATGCCAGTGACATATCAGCAATATACATGAAGAAACTGAAACTAATTACAGTGGAACCTCACTTTCTCGTTTTTCAAGGGACACTTCTAAAATACTGTATAAATGAGAAAATGTGTAACTGACTTTCTCTTCCGGTATGGACCTCATCCAGAATTTTTAATTTTTCACCAAGAGTTAAGGATTTTCTTGTTTTCTTCCTTGCTGGTTGATATTCAAACATGTTTCTTCTCCTGTTTGTAACTCAAAACTCCACATAAAATAGATAAGTGACTGTTGGAACGATATGACGACAATGAAAACAGCACACTAGCAGTAATCGACTTAAAGCAGAGAAGTAACTGTTGGAATCAAGGTTAATAGATTGTTGGAATGATATGACAACAATGAAACGATAACTGTCAATGAAAACCGTAAACCAGGCAATTCCAAGGCTGTACACAGCAAGCATACCACCATATGTTTTTTTAAAAACGTATAAATGGGTACATTTTGTGTATGGGGATCAGAAAAAGTGGCGCATTACCAAGAAAACGTATAACCGAAAACATATAATTGAGCAAAATTTTAATGGAGAACAACTGGTCCCTAAAATTTTAGCGTATATGTGCAAAAAATGTTGAAGTGAATAACGTATAAGTGAGTTTCAGCTGTATATTATTAAATTGAATGTTAATCTATCCATTAAAATACTCTATCCAACCTTCCCTCTAATTCGCTGCTCCTGATCACATCTGCGACACGTTGGCATCTCCTTTCTTTTATAATTTCTTTATTCTTAACTGCGTATATCAACTAACTTGAATGTCACATTGTTTCTTACTTACAGACTGTCCAGCATTTCCAGAATTTGGAAGGTAAAGGAAGCCGAGTGTTCTGTGGTTGTTTTACATTCTTTTGTGATAAATATATGGGAATTTTTCATCCAATATTAGTAATAGCTGAGATTGCATGAAATTACAATTAAAAGGACAGAGGAGGATTACAGTAAAAGTCTTCTAGATCATAATGAACAATAATCACTGTTTACAAGAGAGCTCCCTTTTTTCAGAAGTTAATTTTGGAATTAAGAATATATCTACTTAAAAAGAACAACACATTGCAGAATACAGGGTAATGAAACAGCTGACTTCTGGTCAAGAAAGGTAGTAAAATTACATCAAATTCATCTGATCCAATAAGTTATCACTCTATCAAAGCAATCAATATATCAACATATAATAACAAAATTAAAGAAGATAATGCACTACAAACAAAAGGAAAACCATGGGAAAATTTATGTAATAACACGACCAGAATCACTACACTACTAAGAAAATCCTGTGTAGCAACTTTTAGACTCTCCTAACAGGTCATGACTGTCTCAATAAACATTTATTCAGGATTGGTATAGTGAGATCTCCTCTGTGTCCTTTCTGTACACTTAAAGGAGATATGGATGGAAACCATCTACTGCACTGCCCAACCTTTAGTCAACATGATAACATAACATCAAAATACTGGAATGCAAGAGAGCGAATGGCTTCACTGCCAACTCTCAACATTAGATACCAACCAACCAGTTTAATTTTTAAACAAAAGTTCAGGTGTTAAACATATATTTTGAAGAATCTAAGGGACATTTAAGCTGATTAAGTCTCTTTTCTTTTAAGTAATTTGAAATTTTGCAGAAATGGGTGGGGAGGGGAGAGTGTGTGTGCAGTGGGAGGTGACAGTGGCAACAACAATGGTGGATGAAATGTTATATTTATAACACATCATTGTAAAAAGTTTTACATAATTTGAATTTGTGTAGAATTTCATATTTTGGGTAAGGGAGAGGGGAGAACAGAAATGTATTGGTGGGATCTGAGGGCAGCAGAGACAGTGATGATGGATAACATTTTCTATTTTGACAACATACCTAATATAACCCATCTTTATAAACAATTTTATCCAATTCAGTTTGTGTAGAAATTCATGTTGTGGGCAGTAGAGAAGAGAAGAAAGAATGGAATGGATGGTTTTCATAAGGCTGTATTTTCACCAATAACTTAAGAAAATTGTTATGCCAACATTTGAAGGAGGGAAGTATGAAGTTTTTGTTGTACATCTGTCATCAAGTGAGAAACGTGCACATGTATATATTGATCTTGCAACAACCGTTGACCTGACCTTGCAGTGTGTGATTTCTTCCTTGTGGGATTTACATCAGAGATAGTTTTTTTTTATTTATTTGACAATTCAATTAACTTCTCTAAACAACACTTACTTGGGATTTTTGCCAGAACATGTTTCGAAGGACTATAGTTAGTAGCATAAATTCACCAACCTACAAATTGGCAAAATGGCTAACCAACAAGTTCAATTCATTTCCAAAGTTTGACAGCCTCAGCATCAAGAACTCCTGAGCTCATAGAAAACATAAAGAATATAGAATTAAAAGAAGGGAACACATTGGTCTCATTTGATGTCAAATCACTATTTCCAAGCATACCATTAGAAAAACTGGCTCCACTAATAGAATATTGGAATATCTTAAAGTGGGCAGTAGAAATGAGAGATCGGAGCTGAGGGGTTTGAAAGAGAGGTGTGAGATAGCTACTAAGTCCAATTTTTGGGAGGAGGAGGATGAACAACACAAAATGTTTAAATGCAAAGGAATGAGTGGAGTTGATGAAACGGAAGCGGCAGGAGAGAGATAATGAGCTAGGGATAAAGGGCAATTAAGAAGTGTAGGGGAATTGTTCTGGAATGTTAGGTTGAAATGGGCAAGGTGTAAACTAATAGTATGATAGGGGTATTGTAGTGATGTTAAATGGAATAAGAGGTTGCCACCAGTGCATTGTATGCAATTTAGCACTCGAATAAATAAATAATGAAAGTTTATCTGTATTAACCCTTTGAGTGCCAGCCCGAATAGCAAAATGATGTCTGAAAAAGTTCCAAGCAATTTTAGAGGAGAATGCAGGCTTTAAATCATTAATAATAAAATGGGTACCGAGAGAGCTGAATCTTTTTTTCTTTCTAATAAATCCTTTTGTCTACTGTAGAATATGCATTATATGGATGAGAAGTCTCTTCCATATTTTAAAAAAATTAAAATCTAAAGAAAAATTTGAAAATAAAATTAAAAATCTCAAAATAATTAGTCACACAAAACCTTACTATACAGAAAGTTAAAACTAATTAAATGGAAGTACAGATATTTCTTTACTAAAACATCATCCTGTTTTGGTCTAGTGCTTTATTTTTAAAATACAAAAAATGAATTTACATAACCTGAAGGCTGAAAACTATGGGGTGGGGGGGGGATGACTAAAAAAAAAAACATGCACACAAATATTGCTATTAATGAAAATGTCATAAAGCAATAGGATATAAATGTAACATAGATTATTGTACAATTTAGCACTTAGGTTGTTGCATAGCTGAATGATTAATTCACATTCTATTAATCATCTGGTTACACCTCTGTAAATCCATTTTAATTATTTGCATGTGTACAAAATCACTGTTATCGGATGCATTTTCATCGCTGAAACTAGAATATATATCTTCCTCTCTTACATCGATGTCAGAAACTCTTTCATCAAGGTCTGAAAATTCAAAATCACTTGCTTTCTCCTAATACATTGCAAAGTGCAGCTCTTATTTCCTGTTCGGTTCGTAACCTTTAGCTAGAATATGGCATGTTTCAACTAGCATAAGCAAATTCTGACTAGCGAAATTAAATTTTGAGGTAATTTAGCGCTTTGGAGTGAAGATAAGGTCCTGAAATGCTCCAGAAAACATTTCTCAATGGCTGTGACATAGAAATTACACAGACTTTCCTGCTGGAAAGAGTTAAAATGTATGAAAATGGCATCTCAATTAAATTGTGATTGGCACTAAAAGGTTTAACAAGAAGTAGATAGAAGGGTACGGTTTTGAAGAGTTAGTAGAGAAAGTTGTGATGTTCTATAAACTTGTGATATATGAAGTTTAGTATCCATCATGTGTTGCTGCTGTAGAGTGATATTCCACGGATCTTATGTGTGTTTGTGTTGCAGGGATACCCTTATGGCATGCTGTGGTACGCCTTCATACTTCTTGCGGTACAAGTTCACTTCTTCTCTCTGTATTTTGCCTGGAACTTAATATCGGCTTGGAGAGCTCGAGGAGCGAAGAAAGTGGAGTGAAAGTTTTGCGTGAATGTCCAGTGTTGTGTTGTGTTACCATGCATGCCAACCCATATGTGTAACTTTCTGTTAGAAGTAACAGCATATCCAAGCAGCACATCTGCCTAAACATGGACCAGCGTCACGACTCTCTCATTCTTGTTTAGTATTCCCTAAGTGATCTCTGCGACACATGCAGAGAGATTCAGTTCATTATGAACCAACTTGTATATAGTGGGTTAGGGGCTGTAACTCAAATTTGTTTAAAAGAGTGAAATCACCGTATTCATGGCTCTAAAATTGTTTCTGCTCATGGCACACATCTTTTTTGATCATAAAAAGGAGACTTGACATTCCAGTCCCCAAAAATAGTTATTATTTTGTTCATGAAGTTCATCCAAGTATCAGTTCTGAACTTGATGAACAAAGTTCTACACAGTGTTCTTTGGGGGACGCCATTCTGCCTATTGAGAGTTGCTTAAATTTTTAAATTAACTTCCTTTTTCTTAGAGATGAGGGCCTCTCAGACATGCCAGTCGAGGTACAGAGGCTCTGTGCTCCATGCATCAGTCCACCTTGGCTCAGCTTAGAAATTTTGTAGTAAAGAAGAAACAATGGGGAAGGTGAGGAAGCGGGAGGCAGACAGAGTGAGAGCATGACAAGCATAAGGAAAGAGAGAGAGCAAGGTGGTCAACCTTCTTGTGCACCTTGTTCCATGCTAGAGGTGATATAATACACAAACATAAGCAACTCAGAATTTATCAGACTCTTAGGTACACAAAAGCCTAAGAATATTAGACAGTACAATTTTAAAATTTAAAAAACTGAATTTACTGAAAATGTTGTTTTGTATATAGAACATAGTGGTAATAATGTTGTTTAAGAATTTCTGCTTCATAGCTTTCTTAGTTTTTGAAAAAATGTACTATTAACAGTATTATGTCTTTCATGCCCAATATAGAATGGGACGCTGAGAACCACAGTAGTTAAAGAGCACTATAAATAAAACTACATTTCCATTTCAAGAAGAGTGCTCTCAAATTTTGTTTGAAATATTAAAGCCTCAGAAGTTAACCATATCTGTTGGCAAACTATTGCAGGGTCATATTTCAAATCCTGTGCATTAAAAAGACTTACATGATCTCTTTTACTGAAACATATGGCATAACTTTCTTTGCTTATTATGAAACCTTTTGTGCTCTAACAATCCAAAAAATAGAAAAAGTTATTGGCTTTTAAGGGAACATAAAGTGCTTTTCAGCAATTTTGTGATTTTTTGTTGGAATGTTTTATTCTCCCAGGGCTGATGTAATGTGAGTTTTGGGTGCTATTCTCAAGCATTGCACTGGTTAAATGACACTCTATATTAAATTTTAAAGTGATTTTTCTCGGTTCATCTTCCACAAAAATTCAGTTACAGGTCTGAAAATTAGCCCCAAAGCACTACAAAATGTATAATGCAATGTCTGGTTGGAATGTTGGTAGATTAGTTTTAAGCAATTAATTATTGTAATCATGTACTGATTTTTCAATCTTTTCCACTTGTGATATAACATTTTTGTCTCAAGAAGAAATATACATAGTAGCAAACTTTCCACCAGACAACTTCTTTCAAAGATATTAAGGAATGCAGTTTTAAAAAAATGGTGCATGTAGATGAATATCTGCAGGAAAACATAAATTTGATTTTAATTAATTAAATGGAAAAAATTAATATATCTAGAATGAAAAGACATATTTGAACGAAACTTAAAAGCAATCTTTTTTTGTTATGAGTAATACCTGTATACAAAAAATTGACAGCTCTAGGTTTAATACTTTAGAAAATCACTCTTATGACTTCGGTGTCCCTTAAATGATGAAAAAAACTTGAAAGGATTTACTAGGATAAGAGCATGTTGGCGTCAGAATAGAAGATGCATATTAAGATAGCTTTGACTTTCTGTTGCCGCTCCACAGAGAACACATGGGAAATTGGTCAAAGCACATTTGAGTCAGTGCTATATCAAAATGAATCCACATCATACTAAAATTTAATTTAGCTATCATTAGTTTTTGAGGAAAAGGCCCACTATAACAAACCGTCAATCACAAAAAAAAAGCTATTGACAGTAAAATGTCGGCCAATCTCCTCTCACCTAGATGGCCAGGGTTTGATCCCAAGCAACCACATGTGAGGTTGTGGTGAACAAAGCAGCACAGGGGCAGGTTTTCTCTGGGTTCTCCAGTTTCCCCCACCATCACATCCCACTAGTGCTCTATCTTCATTCCATGTATCAGTGTCATTGCCTGCGGTGCCACAAGTAGTAAAAGTGGGCATCTATCAAAACTAAAACTTCCCCCAAAAGCTGGGCCAAAGTTTACTTCTCTACTTCGAAGTGTGTAGGAGTTATTTTCAATAAAATGTTGCAGAGGTGCAGTATAGTTTTTTAAAAATATATTTTTAATATAAATATTGTGGCCTGAATGATAAAATACGAATCAAGAAAGAAGAAATTCGAATAAAAGATTATACAAAAACTCAAAAGCTATATTTGGTAATTTTTGCTATTTGGTTTCCCCTTAATTACAGGTGAAATAAAAAACAAGTGCTGAGCCATCAAATGCACAGAAACAATGAGAAACTAACCTCATGTTGTGGAAAAATAATACAGGTTGGCTCATAGTTGATTGGAACTCCCTGTATGGCCCTACTGTATGGCCCTATAGTCTAACAGGAACAAAGACAGATGCTGCTTCTCCTTCTGTGGAGCCGAGTTTATTAAATTTCACTGTTAAACTGCCTTCGTTCAACAAACACAATAATGCTGTCACTTCTAAATGTATACTATTATTTCTACTTGGTTGTAAGACTGTTTCTTATTTAATTATGAAAAACAATCGCTGTAGATTTCTTTTATTGTGTTTCAACACTTGTATGAGTGCCTTTTTGAAACCTTTGTTTTGTTATATGTTGAAATACTATGTACTTAATCACTTGTTTAATATGTTATTTCAGCAGAAAAATCACAGATTTCTGTCTGCACAGTACCAGATCAAACCTTTGTCAAAATGTTTCACAGTATAGCAGAAACATACACTGAATTTATTAAGATTAACTATGTATCTGTAGACCAATGCTTCTGCTCTCTGGATGTCAGTCTATGCTTTACTTCTCTTCGTAATAATGTTGGTGCCAGTTATGAGAAAGGAGTTGAAGGTTTGAAGTAGACACATTCTTTGCTTTACAGGTTCATTTTAAATTGTTTTCCATGGAGTATTTTAATTTAGTGAATCAGTTGCTTATTGGGGTACTGCTACTCCATATGGAGTCAATTTGCTGACTGCAAACATTAAATAGATTTCTAGTTCATATTTTATGCTTCGTAAGATGTACACACTTGTGACACTAGCCTTCACAGTTAATTCCTGGGTTTTCAAAAAATCTACAGCTGTATTCTTTCTCAACTGGATGGATTTTTGAAAAAGTTACATTAAATAGTTTTTCTGCCCTGAGCATGAATCATTTATTAATCAAAACATCACTTGTCCTAGCTTCAATTCACACAATTGAAGTGCAAACAGATGCCAATAGAGAAGTATAATAATTTCATTTATATATTACCAATAATTGAGAGTGAATATTAAACACGAATTAATGTATGCCTATTACTATTTTGGGAGAATGCTGTCTACTTAATGTATGCCTGTTCACTTTAATAGTAAAATAACCCACGAGTACTCTGAAAACGAGTTGAACATTAATTCATTCCTTTTCAAATTGCATCGTTGCTATTTTCTTATTATACTGTATGTTTATATTAGAAACAAGCATAGAGAAGAAGGAATTGTGTTTTTCATACTTTGTGTGTGTGTCTGTGTTGTTGAGGGCGTACATAACTCTCACTCTAAATATCGCAAAGACAGGATCATCTATCATGATCAGAAAATAAAATTGTGTCTAATCTTAACATTGGCAAGTTTTTTTTTTCAAGTATAATCAATGAAAATCATGTTTATACCACATTGAGCAGCTCTAAGCAGAGGCAAGGATATGAATTGCCAATCTTCAATAATGCCCACCTTCATATGACTTTAACTTTTGAACTTACCTTAATTAGATCTTTCTTCTCAAGGATTTCTAAGTTCATTGCTTGTTGGGTATTTTTCACAATGGGGAAGATTTTCTGCAACAGAAGAGGATGGTCAGTTAACTACCCTGAAAGCATGTGTCTGGTTGCATATTATAAACATGCAGTTTCATGAAGCTTGTATATTTAAATTTAACTAGTATTATATATGGTAAATATTTTAAATTTTTATTATTAAATTACAGGAGTGATTTAATTTAATGTTATGAGAAATCTGTCAAATGTGAAGAAACAAATTACCAGAAGAAAAATTACAATAAAACCTAATGCATTTTAGAACATAACTGTTATAATATCTGCAGAGAAGTTTCTGTCGGATACAAATATATAGACAAGTCCACCATGGCCTATCATTTTTGGACAGAGAATCATAATTTAGAACCAGAAATAACATAGAGAAAGATGTATTGAGATTTCAGACAGTTAAAAGTATAGCAATAGCTCCTGCTAGAACTGGAAAGGATATCAAACACTTACAACAACCTTGGGAACTAAACACATGGAAAAAAATCTTTATTCATAAGCTTGAAGGAAATCTCTTGAATTTTGAGGGAAGACACTCCCTGAAACTAATCACAAAAAAAGATCAACATATAAGTGGAGAAAGTGTTTAAAAATTCTGACTCATTGTTAAAACGATTCCTTATTCAGGTAATTCATTCTAAGTGAGATTTGAACTCTGAACCTCTTGAATGTGAGGCAGACATTGCCGTCCCCACACCACCTTGGAAAAACGCATACCTTCAGTTCTCTATGTTTGCTCTTTCACTGAGCATGTCTTATGCTCCTTTTCATATTCATATATCTTAAACAGCCCTTCAAATGAATTTCATTGAAAAGTAGACAGTGCTTGGTTAAAATGGCTATGAATGTAGTGGTTTGAACATACATAGACTACAATCCCAATTTGAACTGAGCTCGAAGAAAAAATTATATTCTTAACCAACCATTTGTAGAACTTTTTTTAATTCTTCCATTTGTATAGCCCCTTTAACTTCAATGGCCATATCGGGGCCTTTTATGAAATTACTCATATTACTGTAAATTTTAGAACATTAGGTTTATCATGTTATATGATTAAACACACACAGATTCACTTTCAGATTCACATTTCCAGACACTGTGGGGGATAGGGAATAATTCTGGTTAAAGGAAAATTCCCAACTCAGCTGGGAATCGAACCCAGGGCCCCTGGGTGTTTGTTGAATATTATCGAAACCTGCTACAGAAAATACAATAATTCTGCTATTTGTGCCCGCATCATGGACCTGTAAAGCAGAGAAATAGTGTACAGTTGTGACAAAACACTGCAATAAGTTAGCTCAGGAGATGCCATAGATTGTGGAAGAGATATAAAAATTATTTTTGTATGCAAATGTAAAATAGGAGCAGCTCATGATGTAAATATATTTTGATCTGACAAAGCAAGTTATCTCTTGCTGTTTTGTATTGGTTAAGTCACATTCATGCTGTGAAACTTCAGCGTAAAATGCTTGGACACAATAACTATATCTTATTTTGCTATGTATGTATTAAAAATATATATATAGAAGTTGATATTCTTGAATGAAAGTTTAAAAGCTCTTATACAAGCTTTTTGCTAAAAAAAAAAAAAAAATGGCAATGCTAATATTAGAATTGATATGCAAAGCTAACGAAGGGCACTCCCCGTTAATGTTAAGAGTGAACTCTATTGTGTTACCTCAGTATATGTAACGTTAAGTGAGAAGGTTCCGAGTGTTGTTAAATTTTGGGAATGGTTTTATCTTTGTAACATCATCTGAAGCAATATTGGAATTCTGTAAAATTCTTGTACATGTCAGAGCTGTGTATAGGTGATGTGGATATAGGCAGAAGAAATTTAAAACAAAAATTAGTTTATTTTTCTGTAAAACAGTTGCTCGTGAGACTATTAAAGAACAGTTGTCATGGCAGTGTTTTAACCTAATCAGCGAGATTCTCTTTGCCTTTGATAAATGAAGTCCTTTGTGTGTATTGTTGCTTGCACAAAAATCTCTATTTATATGTGGCCTATAAATATAAAGATAATTACCATTTAATGCAAAGATGACAGTTTTTAGTTGCAACTAATCAACATTGTATTTGTTAGTAACTTGTTTAAAAGGTGGAGTAACAAATTTAATGAATACTTTTTGCCTTTAAGATTTGATTTATTAAATTGAATTTAGATTAACATTATAACCTCAATTTGCTTATGTAATTCTTTTTATGAAAGTGTAAAATGATAAGTACTTGATAACAGATTGTCTTTGGAACTAAGATTTTCTAAACATAAATTTTGACTGATTGATTGGCATCTGGGAGACAAAACAAAATGGACGACCCAACTTGCCCACACCAAAACCAGAGGTTTATTATATGGTATCTCTCCCAGTTGTACTGGTTAAATCTATGTCGTTAAAGAGATTATACATTCTACTTCCAGAACTCTTGACTTTTCAAAATGTAATAATCTATTTCTAAATGTTGGAGCTTTATAGTAAAAATGTGATATGTTTGTTTTCTTTGATTTACTTTTGAGAGGCAGAAATAGAAATTTTGAAACAAATCAGTAAGAAAATTGCATCATGTGGAGCATTTTAAGTATGAAAAATATTGGAAAAAGTTTGTGAGAAAACAAAATTTAAATTTAGGCATGCCTATTAATAAGTGTATGCCTGCCTATTTCTAGCATCACTTAATTGATAGCTAAAGTTCACCAAGAGGAAAAAAAGCAGGTTTTCTTAAAGTTAGAATTCATATTATTTTATTGTGATAAATATGTATTTATTTATTTTACTTTTTCACAATTGTTTCTCAAATTTCTCATATGCTACTCCTTAAATATATTGTCATTGCATACTGCATATCTAATGAGATTTTGTCCTAGCCTATGTACAGCTCTGACACAAGTTTACCTGAATGAATTAACAATCAAAATGTGATCTGGTTTCACATGTTATTTGTCCACATGGGTGCTGCTTGGTGGACTATTCTCATTTACATTATTCCTATTTGTGGACCAGTTTCTTCACTGCCAGTATGTTTACACATTTTTCCAAACTAAGTTGTAAATTAATTTTGGATTTTTTAAATACGTTTTGTTCTTAACTGGTAAATCCCTATCAAGAAGTTTGACAACAAACCCAATAACAATACAAATCATTTAAAATAATTGTTATCTTGCTATTTTTGGAGGATTCAGATATCCCACAGTTTTTGCTTAGAATACCACACAAATTTGTATAATACTTGTTGGAAGTCTGTAACATCTTGTTTGCAGTACCTTTGATTAAAAATATTTACTAAAGTGCTTTTCCTTGTTTCTTCTTTGGCCATGTATAATTGGTAATTATAGAACCTCCATGATACAACTTTTGCATTCTTTAGGACAGATGTCAAAGATTGTATGTAATAACATGCTGTAACCTGCCTACTGTCTGTTCAGCAGTGTTTTAGCTAGTGGGTTGGGATTCCCTTCCTAGCAGGTAGAGGTTTAGCAATTGAAAGGGGGTAGTGTTGAAGCAAGCAAGGGATAAAGGCTTGTGACAGAGTGGACTCTTGGCACAAGTTCAGCATACATGTAACCCTCCCACAGGTTGAAGTGTTACTTTAGCGATAAGCCACTCCACCCCACTAGCTAGAACACCACTGAACAGACAGCAAGTTCTAGTTTTATAACTGTGATTCTTATTGATAATGTTTCACTTGTGGTATCTGTCTACAGATTAAGTGCATGATTTGATTCAGCTGCCAAGAATGTTTTTGGAAAAGAAGCTAAGTCATGGTTTTTCTTACAGTTTAATATGAGAAAGACCATGATGTAAAGAATTAGCAGTACTTGTGGAGTGTGGGTAAAATACAAAAATGCTGACAAATTTGCGGCCTAACTTAAACAGTTACATACTATCAGCCAATTAATAGTGATATTAACTTCTTAAAATATTAAAGTACCTGCATGCTTTAAACACAAGCATCTACTACAAAGAGCATGTGAAAGGTTCTTCTAAGGAACCAGTTGAGAATTCATGAATACATGGTGGTGCAGAAAATTTGTCATATTCACAATAGTTGTTTATGATGTAATAGCATAAAGTTATGTTTTTTTTATTTGAGTGGGAATATTGTGAAACTCAATTGCGTCTCATTTCACAACCATGCGAGAATCAAAAAGAAATCTTACGCTCGCATATCACAATTTCTCTGCTTTCTTCATGAAATTATAACTGACTTCTCAATTAAAGGTGCCTGTATAGGAAACATCCTGAAACCTTGGACTTGAACCTTCTCCTCTTTAAATGCAGTTCAGTAGAATTCAAAAGGAGAGGTTTTGTTTTTGGAAACAAGAATAAAAGATTCATAAACCCTTACTAATAATTTACATATTTTCCGACTGATAACAAGAATCTTTTAATTATGAGGACCATCCAGAAAGTGATAGATGATTTGCATAACTAAATGATAACAAAAGTTATCAACACAAAACGTTATTTACAAAGTTACAGTACCTTACTCTATTTGTTGATGCAATCTCCATTCTGTCGAGACATTTATTGTTACGTGGTACCAGTTTTTCACTGCCGATGCTACTTTTCTACCACCAAAGAACTTATTCATTTTTTTTAATGCACAAAATGTTTGGCCAATCAAATTTTATAGGCAAATAATGCAAGTGTTTGGTGATAATGTAATGAATAAATCTTCAGTGAGGAAATGGCGCATTTACAAGCAATCAAGGAAGAACCAGTGTGTACGATAAAGACCGGAGTGGAAGTTCTCAATCGTTATGGAGGAGTTCAAGCAAATGTTGATAAAATAATTCAGAACAAGCAGTGTTTCACTTTGGACACTATACATGACTTTTTGGATGGAAAAGATTTCCCGACCATGAAGACCTCAAATGACAGTGACATCTTGGCTCATATCTCTGCTTTGAAAAACCAGTACCACGTGACAATAAATACCTTGATAGCAATGGTTACGTTGAAAAATAAAGAGTAGGGAACTGTAACTTTGTAAATCAAGTTTCATTATTGTTCAGTCATGCCAAATCGTCTTATCACTTTCTGGATGGTCCCTCTGTATAGGATTATCAAAGTTGACCCTGGGTTGGGATAGTTTTTTGTGGCCTCCATTCCACGGTGTGATGTACAGCTTGTACTTTTGTTCTTGTACACTGACACATTTAAATAGACGGATGGGAGTCCATTACCTGCCTATGTCATTGTGATGAAGATCTGCCTATTCATAGAATTGGTACATTAAATACTGTAGTTACAGTAACAATTTCAGTTCCATACAGCAGTTAGCACTGAATAAAGCAATGATCAAGTATCATTTTTGAATCAGAAGACATAATGAAAGGATTATTATAGTTTAGAAGTGGTTGCAAATATACAATTTCATTAAATTAAATACCTTAGAACTAGTTTCAAGAAATCATTCATCATCAGTTGATTACAGCTGGTTGGCTCTCCTCTGATGATTACTATTGTTCTGGGAAGAAAATCTGACACAAAATTCATAGAACCACCACCAGAGAGACTAAGAGACAACCAGTTGCAATCAGCTTAAACTAGGATGATTTAGTATTTTATCATATTTTAATTCATCTTTGTCTGACCTATCTTTATATTCAATGGAATCACTATCAATGCCATCATCCTCATATCTGCTTTCTATTCCATTGTCCTCAATTATAATTCTTTCATCCATTAGACTTTGCATCCTTTGTCAGTTTCTGTTTACTCTTGTTAGGCATTTTGCTTTTCCCTTGGAGACCCAAAACATGCTCTTTATCTTCATGTATAGTTTTCTCCAAAATAGAGCCACTCCCTCCTGCCCCTGGGTAATAACCATTAGCAAACAAAAGACGACCCTGTACTAGGGGTGAGAGTGAACATATAAAATCTGTTTCCTGGAGACTTGAAGACTTCTTGTATGTCAAGATTTGCACCTCAGTTAAGGGACCAGTAAATGGTTGACTGGCAACTGCGAGGGTTGGTTTCCAGCTGCAAACCACCTAAACCCAAGCTTTGGCAGATGGTCATCATCCATGGTCTAGGGGTAACATGCTAGCCTCTGGTTCTCAAGATCATGGGCTCAAACCTGGCAGAAGTGATGGAGTTCTTCAGACACAAAGATCCTTAACATGGCTTCCTTCTAAAGGAAAGTAAAGCTGTTGGTTCCATGTTGTAGATTTACAGCATTTTAAAGAACCTCAAGCCAGATAAACAGGTCTATGAGCAAACTTAAGTTATGTTTCATGCCTAATACAGAATAGGACACTGAGAACCACAGCAGCTAAAGAACTAACGACTCAATTTAATTTTATCTTCATGTGTTTACGTTTCTTACACAATTCTGCAAATAGAACTGTATGAGACGCTAGTGGCTGCAGTAATTCTTTCTTTAGTTTCTGGATTTTTTTGAAAAGCTCAGGAGAGAACCTATCCTTATGCTTTGCCTCTTCCTTCATAAATGATAGCAACTGCCTCATGAGTTTAACTTTGAAATTAAAGAGGCATTATCAGAAAGTTATCTCAACATATGCACAGTGTACATCAGTGCACAATACTTGCACTCAACTGTGCTCAAGGGGAGACAATTGCATCTAGTGACACAGGCCATAAGCTCATGGAAGGATAGATACATCTAGGCTGGTTAACAGTCTGGATCAAGGTCACTGTCAAAAACAAATACATGATCTATAATTTGCTGAAAATGTCTGATGGCAGTATTTCAAAATTCATGATCTTGATGATAAATGCTTTATCCCAACATCATCTACCAACCACACAACAACAACCATGCCAGGTCAATACTCAGCTGACAATAAAACAATTAGCTTTTGAAATATTACCTGTTTTTTAAACAGTAACTGTCTGTACATCGACTCATAATTTCATTAATTCACGCTTCACTGTGACAAAGCTTCTTGGTCCTTGTGAACTCTCTTATGAACATTTTTATTGAGAACTGCTTCATGTGGTTAATTTGTGAATGAGTTATACAAAATAAACACTTCACTCAGGTGAACTAACTGGTTACTGTAATGAACTGGTAGTTCAGTCATACATTCATATAAATCAAAGTTTAGGATTGATTTCACTGTGTAAGTTCCTTTAATGATATACTTTTTTAATACCTGGAAAAAGTTTGGACTGAAGAAGGAAAAAATAAAAGAAATTGCCGTATCTGCAATACAAGGTTTAATTTCTATTCTTCAAAATCATTTGTATAATATCCAATTTTAGCATATTTACAGCCTGTATTCCTTTGCTATAGATTATTTATTATGTCAATTTTATATTACGTTTCATAGTGCTTTTGCACCTTTTAGTTTTCTTTTCGATTGCCATACTAATGAAAACTGTTCATAGTATATTATCTTTATAGAGGAGTTTCTATTTTATTACTACTTTTTTCTTCTAGATCATTTATAATTTTCTGTTTTACTCTATCCTGGTTAGCAGCCCGTAAATACGGGGATTTGTTATTGTTTCAATAAATAAATAAACATTAATATACTACATTGCATTCAAAATGTACTCTTTATGTTACTGCACAAGGTTTTCAGATTTAAATGGAATATTTTGACATTTGTTTTTAGCATGTATCTTTAGACCTAGCTTTGGGGATACAAACAGCGGAGGCTATAGAATGAAAGAATTAATAACGAATTAACAGATGAAGTCCAGAGAAGAATTAAGGCATATAGAGCGTATTCTGTGGTTTTATCCTTGTTTAAAAGCAAAATAGTAAACTGAATATAATGTATAAAAATCACATATAACAAGGAGCTGTACAACAACTTTAAAGAACTAAACATTGAATTCTTCATTAGAATTTGTAGTTTGAGATGAAAATATATATGTCTGTTAATGCTGTCAATTACCAGGATCATATCAGTGCCACTGGTATGCTGGAATTTAATCCTGTGGGAGTTCTTTTACATGCCAGTAAATCTACAGACAGAGCTGTTGCTTTTAAGCACACTCAAAAACCATCGATCTGGGCTTCATTTGAACCCATGACCTTTAGATCAGAAGATCAGCACCTAACCAACTGAGCTACCTGGATAGATTGAGATGGCTGAGAATGTTAGGCATGCAGAGAACCATTGAAAGCCTAATATGGTTACCACCCAAAAAATAGAAGGTACAAGATTAACAGGAAGATCACGACCTCCATGCATTGCATGGAAAGTGATGGTGAGGTTTGGAATCCGGAATTGGATGAAGGATAAGATTAAGAGGAAGACCACGACCTCCATGGGTTGCGTGGAAAGTGATGGTGAGGTTTGGAATCCAGAATTGGATGAAGGATAAGATTAACAGGAAGACCACGACCTCCATGCATTGCATGGAAAGTGATGGTGAGGTTTGGAATCCAGAATTGGATGAAGGATAAGATTAACAGGAAGACCACGATCTCCATGGGTTGCGTGGAAAGTGATCTGGTGAGGTTTGGAATCCAGAATTGGATGAAGGATGTAAGAGGATTGATGTCAAGGCTCTCTTAGGCTGCAGTACTATAATAATGAAGGAATATAAATATTTCTAGCACAAATTGAAATTTTAACTTCTTGGAACATGTTTGAGAGACAATAACTCCCATCATCAGCCTAGACCCATTGCCACATTTTCTCCTGTGGCTTGTGTGTAGGCGTTTCCTGGCTTACACACCAGGATGTGTGTACCATGAGATTGTTTTCATATGGACATCAAAAGTTAATAAATTGTGCCCAAAAAAAATTAAATAATTTGTCTTCTTTTGCCAGTGTATTGAAATTTGAATTAAATTGTAACAATTTAATTTGTAGTTCAGCGATTTGGAATGCCATAAGTTCTCGCAATTTAAATCCTTGAAACTATTGATGAAGTGATGTTCAATAGTTCTTCTGTTTTGGGAAATAAGAATTTAGAAAGTGAAATAAAATGTTTTAAAATTATATTAAGGCAGTGCCATGGTCAAAGTGGTTCAACTGCTTGCCTCCCATCTGGGCAGGTTTATCCCAGGTCCTCTGGTTTTCTCTGCCACTCATTCCACTTTCTCATACTCAAGCCTGGCTACATTCTGTGGTTTCGTGCTGTTGGCTCTCCGATAGGCTTCTGACCCCTAGGCAACCGCTTGTAAGTCCTGAGGGAGGTGTCAGTCCTAAATACAGGGAGGGTAAGCTGACTACAAATGAAAATGATAATAAGATAACAACAACTTAAATATGTTTAGCTCAGTTATTCAAGAAAGCTATTTCCTTATTTCTATTAATTAGAAACATAGTAAAAATTCTGTTGTTTTATTTTTACATACTTCTTTTACTTTTCAAATATTTAATACCATGAAATGTAATTATATTACACACTGATAACAAACGAAGTAAATGCTGCAAGTTTTGAGATAGAAAATACAAACATGCTCTATGCAGTTACTATGTACCTTCTCCTGTAGATGTGCTATGAATAATTGACCTAATGTTATCTAACAAAAGTTTCCCATACAAGTTTGATATGAATTGAAATAAATGAAACCTGTCACAAGTACCTGAAAGGGGTACCCCCCTCTAAATACGATCATGCACACTAGCACTATGCCCATTTCCTATGAACCTCTGAATGAAGTGGGAAAATGTTATCAATAATGTTGGAGAAACCCATTTAAATGTATCTGTCATTGATACTAAGCAAGATGACTCCATAGTGACCTATGAGGCTGACATTCAGGAGGTCTTGGTTTGATTCATGGTTTTCTCCAGACACCGAGGCAAATGTTGGAGTTGTATATTCTACCATGATTCTCCCCTTTGATTTTAATACAAAACACCTGTGATGTATTATCTATATAAGACTTTAACAATCACAAAATACAGCCTTGTAATTGCCATAGATTGCATACTTTTTAGAATTAGTTTTTAACCACACCACTTGAAGCACTGCTGTCTATTTTGTTGAAACAATTAACATAGTTTGTTATTCTATGTTAAACAAGTTCATCAGACTTCAGTGTTTCATAATTGAACTGCTTCACTTAACAATTTACTGATTGAATAGTTCATAGGCATCACTATAAATATGTCATTACTTTTCTGTGCCACCATTTTCTAATTAATAACAACTCAATTTCCTAAGTTATTGCATAAACAACAAAATAAAGTATAATATTACACAGAAAGAAAGTAAAAAGTGTTGCTTGCTTATAAAAGTAAATACTTTGATTACTACATTTCTTCCAATGAGTAATAACAAGGCCACAAGTGATGGAGGCAAAGGTGAAACTGCATATGCCCATTTCTATCTTTGTCTCTCATATATAAAAATAGCCCCAAAAGATTTTTGTAAACAAGCATTGCACACAATTTTTCTGCCATGCACCATTTTACTAGCAATATTAATATTAGCTAACAGAATTATTGTTGCAAGTTAAAGCGAAATATAAATGTTATTGATGTTTATTGGTGTCAGTTGATGTGAAACTTATTTCCCATACATTTATGTGTATATTAAATGTTCCATCCCAATGTTCCTATATATAAAGTTGTTTTCTATTGTTAATAAAGATGCAGCCACACAACCTCTGAATAAAGTTGAAATATTTTGTCAATAATGTTGGTTAATGGAAGAAACCCATTTAAATAAATGTATCTGTCCTCGATGGTGTTATGATGTTCCATTGGTGTGTGATCTCTCCTTTGGACTGTTTTGGAAAAGTTTCCAGTGTAAGCTCATGAGTCAAGGGGATGTTTACCTTTTGGAGCTCGTAGGTGAATAAATTATTTGACTGTTTTTAAAACTTGTTTTATTACCACCTTCACTTCCTTTCTGCTGTGTCTGCTACATGTAAAGAACACAGAACCTGAAAAATCTGATAAGCGTCAGTATTTATTTTCTTGAACTGTGAGGAATTCTAAGAGACAGAGCTGCCCAACTTTATCATGTGCTCGGGAATGTTTCAATGAGCTGCAGGTGCCACTACCATCATAACCACTATTTTTACTTTCTCTACACCTACTATGTACATAGTGTATAGAGAAGGTATTGTATTGCACCCAAAAATTCAATTTTGAGATTTCACTGGAAATATATGTTTTGAAACCCCTGAATCCAAAAAAAAAAAACATTTTTATAAAAAGATCCTTGTATGTGCGAGTCTATGGTAGCATAGCTCAAAAACGAAAAGACCATTAAATACAAGACTTGTGCTTAAGTTTGGTATCTTCCAAGGATATGACACAAAGATTTTCAAGGAAATTCCTCCACCTCAAACTACCCTTTACATGGAAACATTTTCGAAAATTTTGTTTTTCTCAAAAATGGTTCTAACTATTTTGATTAAAGTACTATATATTAAAGCCATTTCCATCACAAATAAAATGTATATCTTGAATTTTCTGGAAATAGCCTCTAAAGACCTCTTTATTCTGGATGAATTTTTTTGAATTTTGCGTAATTAGTAAACCTTAAGGGATAGACAAAAACTTACTACACAAAAATGTAGATCTCATTAAAACACACAATTTATGTCAAAATTTTTTCGTGGAGTTGATATATTCCTTGTTACTAGTTTCAGTTTAAAAATACTTCAACTTTTCTCATACAGGAACTTGTCAACTTCTGGCCACACAAAGAAACGGATTTCAATCCCAGAGCAACTGCATTTTAAAAGAATTGACTGTCGGTTTAGCCTAGTGTATTCCCTTATTTCTCTCTTACTTATAAGGAACTAAGTAACACAACTGTTTCTGTTAATGTTTATCTCAGTTAGCATAAAGTGGATAGAAGAATAAGCTTATTGATAATAATTTGTTACAGAGATGTAGAGAAAGCTATGTGAATGGAGCACATCAGATTTTTTTTTTTATTATGCTAATAGCCAAGAATTGTTGAACCAAACAAAGAATAAGTTTTCAAAGCAACGCTACCAATAATGGAATATTTATTCCTGTCCACCAGAGTTCACAAATTGCTTGAACTTGATAAGCATGATTTCAAAGATATATCTTCTTGAACATTTAAAATGTCCATTTCTAATTCTTTAAGATTACAATTTCCAAAGATCTCACATATTCTACCTCCAAATTTAGTCATTTCAACTGAAGCGAATTGGTTACTGATAAACATAATCACTGGCTCAAATGCTGAAAACTAGCAACACTTGTTACTAAACGTTGTGACTAGAATTTCAACAAGCTGGGCAAAACTGATTTTTACAATTTCCATAACTGGTTTCAAAGTGGTTCGTTGGTTGGTATCTAATGTTGGGCAGTTGGCAGTGAAGCCATTCCAGTATTTTGATGTCATATTATCATGTTGACTAAAGGTTGGGCAGCACAGAAGATGGTTGCTATCCATATCTTCTTTAAGTGTATAGAAAGGACACAGAGATCTCACTATACGAATCCTCAGTAAATGTTTATTTAGACAGTCATGGCCTGTTAGGAGTCTAAAAGTTGCTACAGAGGATTTTCTTGCTAGTGTAGTGATTCTGATCTTGTTATTACATAAATTTTCCCATGGTTTTCCTTTTGTTTGTAATACATTAGCTTCTTTAATTTTGATATATGTTGATATAATGATTCTTATGATAGAGTGTTAACTTATTGGATCAGATGAATTTGATGTAATTTTACTACCTTTCTTGGCTAGAAAGTCAGCTGTTTCATTACCCTGTATTCCGCAATGTGCTGGTGACCATTGAAATATTAATCTTTTATTTAAATTCATTAGTTGTTTTATGATTTTACAGCATTCGGTGTTACATTAGATGTTATGGATATAATAGTAAAGTTGGAAAGTGGGATAGGGAATTTCTTTTTAAATGTGCAATTCATAAGTTTAGTTTCCTCTGAAAAGAATTTGCAGTACTTATCATGGCTGAAATGTTGCAATTTGAGGTTAACTCATATAATTTTGTAGTGATATCTGTCAAGAAACCTAATTCTATGAGCTCTTGACAATAATGCCCAGACGGTGATTTCAGAAAATCTCTTATCTCATCCAGAAGGCTGCGGAATAGTTGCAGAGTTTTCCCCCTACTGTGCCACCTTACATCTGCATGAAGAATGCCACCATGTTATATACAAAAGATTTCTGAACAATCAGTGACGTGTAGAAGATGAGTTACAATTTTCATGAGATGGTCAAACTTCAAAACATTTGCGCATAAATCTTCCTGGTGGATAGTACAGAGATAACAAAGAAATTTTGGAAATGAATCATCAAGAAATCTATTATTGTTTCCAGTCACTGAAGTTGCCCCATCAGTTGCTATAGCAAGAAGTTTAGAGAATGGAATGTTACTACTTTTTGTAAATTTCAGGAATGCATTAAATATGTTTTCTCCACTAAAACGTTCATGAAATGGCAGCACTTTTAAAAATTCCTCTCTAACTGTAAAGTCATGAAAGGCCATTTTAATAAATAAATACAACTGTCCAATATCAGAAATATCATAATTGATCAAATTGAAGCAAAAAATATTCACACAATAGCAGGTCCTGATATAATTGAGATTCTTGATTCTTAAAAATCTATTCAACACATAGCAACAGATGAGACAATAGAAGTCTTTTTATAGAAAACATAAGTGCAGATTTATCTTTGTGTCCTCAAACAGAGATTCTGCAGCACTGATCATTGTTTTTACTTTCTCTACACATACTCTGTACATAGTGCATACAGAAGGTATTGCACTCCACCCAAACATTCAATACCGAGATTTCACCAGAAATATATGTTTTAGGGTCACCTATATACAAAAAAAGCATTTTCACAAAAAGGTCCATGTGTGTGTGTGTGTGTGTGTGTGTCCATATGTCTGTGAACATTATAACTCAAAAACGAAAAGTCTGTAAAATAGCAAACTTGGTATTTAAGTTTAGTATCTTCCGGGGATGCGACACAAAGATTTTGAGAAAAATCCCCCCACCCCAAACTACCCTTTACATGCAACTTTTTTTGAAAATGTTTATTTTCTAAAAAAATGGCTAACGATTTTGCTTAAAATATCATATATTAAAGATATTTACCTGACAAAATATATATCTTGAATTTTCTGGGAATAGCCTCTGAAAACTACTTTATTCTGGATGAATTTTACATAACTGCTAAACCATAAGAGTTGGAGAAAAACTTACCTCATAAAATATGTAGTGCACTTTAAAACACCAATTTATGTTATATGCATTTCTTTTGTGGAGTTGATCGTGCATGAGATATTCCTTGATTTTGGTTTCACCTTTAAAATCCTTACTTTTCTCATACAGAAATTTGTCATCTAGTGTCCATACAAACAAAGGAACTTCAGTCACATAGCAACCAGCTTTTGACTATCACTTTAACCTATGGTACTCCCTTATTTCACTTCTACTTACAAGGAAGCGAGTAATAATACTATTTTTGCTATTTTTTTCTTAATTAGAATGAAGTAAATAGAAGCATAAGCTTTTTAACAATAATTTGTTGCAGAGATGTAGAGAAAGTCATGTAAATGGAACACATCAGATTTTTTTTAATTACTTCCCCATCACTGAAAGGTTTTTTCCTTTCTGCCAAAACATAACAGACTTTGTAAGAGGCCATTGTAACATTACTATTTTGCTGAACTGGCTTTGTAAATACCTTTCTGTAATGTTAATTTACATTTTAAGTCTCTAGTTTTGCATTTTCGTAATTGAATTTGAATGTGATTTGTCGAAAAATGATGTTTTACATTACTTTTCTTGGGAACAGACACACTGCTATTACATAATGAGCACACAGGTTTTCCTCTGAACTCCACAAAACAATACTGCCCTTCACAATCACTGTTAAAACTGTAAGTTCTTTGTCTCTTAGTCATATTATATTAAGGCCATCCATCCAGCACAAGACACATCCTTAAGGCGTTCAATAAGTCCTGAGAAAAAGATAGAAAAACAAATTACTTTTGGTAGATTTTGTTTTATTTTTCAACATAATCTCCTTTTACATTATTGCACTTTTCCCAACATTTCTCCAGCTGTTTTAAGCCTTCCAAAATGTAGGATTTTGTAAGGTCCTCAAAATAGGCATCTGTTTAGGAGATGACCTATTCGTTAGACGTGAATTGTTTTCTGCCAAGCCACTTTTTCAAGTTTGGAAGTAAAAAAAGTCACTGGGGGCCAAATCTGGTGAATACGGTGGATGTTTTAGTAATTTGAACCTTAATTCTACAATTTTTGCCATCGAAATTGCGCAGGTGAGCACTTTTGATTTGTCTTTATGGAAGAGAATCTTTTTCTTTGTCAGAAGAGGGCATTTTTTCTTGATTTTTCCGTTCAGCTGTTACAATAACAATGCATAATACTGTGCATTTATTTGTTCTTCTTTTCTGCGTGTCTTCTGTGTATCCCAAAAAACCAAGGCCATCACCTTATCTGCAGATTTCACCACCTTTGCCTTCTTGGAGCCAATTCACCTTTAAAAACCCACTGTTTCGACTGTGCTTTTGTCTCTGGAGTGTATCCATGTTGCATCCACAGATATGTCTGCACAAACTTGTCAGGATTGCGACAGAAAAGTGCTAAACCAGCTTCTGAATCGATCACATGATTGCATTTATTCTCCATTGAGAGCAAATGCAGCACCCATCTTGCTGAAACCTTTGTCAGATCTAATTTTTGGTGCAAAATTGAGAACACTGTAACTTGTGATATGCTTGTGGCCTCTACTGTTTCGCAAACTTTGATTCATTGATCACACAGAACCATATCCTGGATTTTGTCAATCATTTCGGAGGAAGTCATTCTACCGGACATCCGGAACACTGTTTATCATTTGTGAATGTACAGCCATGTTTACATTTATTTATCCAATTGTAAATTGTTGCAAACGCAGGAGCAGATGTGCCATGAACTTCATCCAACTCGGCTTTTATCTCTTTCAGTGTTAAGCCTTTTAAATAGAAGTGTTTGATCACCGCATGAAACTTGTTTTTTTCCATCTTTCTAAATAAGTACAAGATTGTTGATGCAATCACATATGGCAAAGAAACCATGTGATGGATATAGCTGAAACTTTAACTGCCATCTAGTAAGAGACAATAGTTATTAAATACAAACTTTTTTCATGCGATGATTGTAATTTCTTCAATTTTCTAAGGAAACCTACATTCACAATCTCTCAAGTTAAACTGAATGTTTGTTTAAAAACCTGATTCCTTAGTTTGCTATCGCTACAAACAGCAATGTTTAAAGAAGTGAACTTAATGTTTGCAATAAAGCTATGTTGGGATTAAAGTGGCTCTATCTCTAATTCCCAACAATCAAAGGTCTATTATTTGTTGAGGGAAATAATGAGCACAGCTCTGATTATTCAAAAGCAAGTTTGGCTCATGAAGAACACCAGGAAATCACATTTTGGGCACCACATTGGACAGGAAGTTTGCCTTGGCAGCAATGGAAAGCACATGTGTTTAACAGAGCAGTAGAATGTGCAGTTTAGCACATGTTAATGTTTTGAAAACCCAATTGGAATTAACACTGTGAAGCAGTTATAAAATAATACAGATTGAGTTGATCAGACACTATATGACTTCACATACCTAAACTTTATTGCTGATATGTTTCACCTTCAGTTGAAGGCATCATCAAGGTGACAACTGGTGGAGGTTTTATGAGGCTTAGTAGCAAGTTAATCAGATGTCTCCAAGCAAGATCCACAGGAGCACTAGAGTTCTAGCCAGTCGACACCTTGATGGTGCCTTCAGCGGAAGTGGAATAATTTTAGGTATGTGAAGCCATAGAGTATTTGGTCGACTCAATCTGCATCATTTTATAAATTACATGTTAATGTGGTATTGGATTTAATTGTTTTTCATGCAAGCCGTGTGTAAAAACTCAAGTAATTTTAGATCACCTTGTGGTTTACCTGGAAAAATACAAGTTAGTTAAGAAATTCAACGCTATGCCAGCATATTGCCATGGTAGCTCAGTGGCAGAGCAATCAGTTAGAGATAGGTAGATCCGTGGTTCAAATCCCACCTATGGCATTGAATTTTTCAGTCTGACTCTACCTATCCAACTACATGTTAATGTACTACATTTACTCTGGGATTAATTCTCCACATCACCAGTTATCTCTCTTTGTGCAATGCACATGTAATATATTTTTTAAAACTGATACAAAAATGCTTTTTCTGGCATATTAATAAACATCAGACGTTTTACATTCACATAGCTTTTCCTACCTAGTCTGTAACAAACTATTCTTACAAAAGCTTATTCTTCTCTCTAATTCATGCTAATCAAGATAAACGTTAGCAGAAACGGTCTTATTACTTGCTTCCTTGTAAGTAGAAATAAATAAATGGCATGTTATTTTTGGATGCTCTTTAACTGCTGTGATTCTCAGCAACCCATTCTATATCGGGCGTGAAAGACCACTTAATTTTGCTTAGAGGCCTCTCTATCAGGCTTGAGGTTCTTTTATGTGCCATAAATCTACGACACGGGACCAACGGCTTTACTTCCCTTCCGAAGGAAGCCATGCTAAGGATTTTTACACCCGAAAAAATCCATCCTCCTCCACCGGGTTTGAACCCCCGACCTTGGGTATATGAAGTCAGCATGGTAACCATTACACCACGGAAGGCGACTAGTAAGTAGAAGGGAAGTAAGGGAATACACTAGGCTAAAGTGATAGTCAGATGTTTTAAAAGCCGGTTGCATGTTAGGACATTGAAATGTGGTTCTCTTTGCATGGCGAGTAGCAAAACTATTAGAGGCTTCTCATTTGATCAGAAAAGTATAAGGACAAATTTAAATCATTAACTTGTGTGTTTAAATGAAGTCTTGATTCTGTTTATAGTTCACCAATAATGCTGAAGTTATCCAGAATGAAGAAGATTTCAGAGGCTACCCCAGAAAATTAAGTTATACATTTCATTTTTACTTTCTCTACTTGGTATATAGATGTAGATAGAGAAGGTATTGCACTTCACCCAAAAATTTGAGGGGGGGGGGGTGTGTGCACAGGAGCGGGTGCATGTGCACGTGTGTGTGTGTGTACACTATGTACATAGATGTGTAGAGAAAATAATAACCTAATGTATGTATTATCGGATGGTTGTATGAAATAAAATATACTTCCAAAACTTGCAAATATGCATAGAAGCTTGTGACAGTGATGTGATTAAATAAAAAATACTTGTTTCATTGCAGGCTTTGTAACCTTCTGATCACCCCTTGTACATAACACACCAATACTGCTATTATTGGCATTGTTACTATTATTAGTATAAAATTACACAAATACTGATTCTTAAGACCCCACCCCACATTCGAACACTGAGTGTGTGTGTTTACCAGATTAACTTACATGTTATCTTTCGACTTACTTGACTTAGTTGCTGTTATTCCTTTGTGGAACAAAGGTCATCAATAAAGGTCTTGCATGTTCCTCTATGACTACCTAGCGGTTTCACTTCCCTCCAGCTCTTGCCACTCTTCTTATTCTCCATATCATTCTGGTTCCACTTCTTTTCCTTTCTCCATCACATCCTTTTCAATGGCAGCTTCTGCTTTCCTGAGTGTATGGTCTATCCAGTTCCATTTACTCTTTTTTACTTGCATCTTTATTTGTTCATTTTCAAGATTCTTCATTTGTTATAATAACCAGCCAACTATCCCCAGAATTTTCCTCAAGCAATTATTTACAAAAGTTTATAGTTTCTTGTTTATTTGTTCCTTTACTTTGCTATGTTTCAGAGTCATAAAGGAGAAGTGATTTCACATTTGTATTGAAGTAACATAGTTTTGTTATTCTTGTTATATTTGGGGTAGAGTTGCACAAAGGCTCCAATCGTCTCTTTACATCTTCATCTGCACCACCTGTCTTGGTAACGTTACCAAGATAAGCAAACGAATCCACCTCTTCTATGCCTTTATCTTAAACTTAGCTCCATGGTACAACAGTCCACAAGGGAGCAAGGCCTACCGCCTGCCTGCTGCATCCATCAGTGCCTCGAGTCCCTCCTGGCTGGTTAATGCAGTCTTCTTTATCTGGAGCTGCTACTTCTCAATTGGCTCACCAGGGACCTCACGAGGCTGAGTGCACCCCGGACCAGGTTTCCCAGCGGGGTAAAATTCCCCATGCCAGTACTGTAAATCAAACCCAGGTCTCCCGCCTGGCAAGCAGCCGTGCTACCATCACGATAAGGAGATGATCATCCACCTTAATTTTTTTTATTTTGTTGGAGACTACCATTTATTCTCATTTCTTTTCTTTTTTTTTTAATTTATTTTTAGTCCAACTTTCTTTGCTTCCTCTTGTAAGTTCATTAATTTTGTTTCCATATCCTGGAACCTTTGTGCAAACAGGCAAATATCATCTGCAAAGTCAAGATCCTCTAGGTGATTCCTAAATCCCCACTGCAAGCCTCCTCTTCTTCTTCTTCTTCTTCTTCTTCTGATAGTCTTCCTCATCCAAAACCATCACAAATACAATGCAATCCATATAAACCTGAACCTTTTAATAGGCTATAATATCCCTCTGAAATCTCATAGAAATGTGAAATTTGTTTTAATGGTCTCAGTGGCTCAGAGAGAATCAACAACAATCATGGCAACAATCGATCAATATCACCTGTTGGTGGAAATAACGAGCATTTTCATGACATTGTAGACAGTCTTTAGTTTGCAGTCATAACAGCAACATGCAGTACTCACTTAGAGAGCGTGTTGTGAACATCCTTGGTAACAACAGAACAGGAATTTCGAAGGGAATTTAATATATAGGATGTTCCTACAAAGGCAACAATTTTATTGCTAAGCAAGAAAGCTGGAGACAACTGGTATACTCGTTAGTGAGAGTGTAAAACATAGACCACCATTGAGTGCAGAGACTGTTACGAATGTGAACTCTCAAAACAAATGGTTGTTCGATTGAGCCAGGAATCAGGCTATTTATATGGCATATGTCAAAGAGCTGCAACTGTTTACAAAGCCATGAAAATTTTCATAATTTCCATCAAATCATCAATAAGATAGCATTGATCGATTATTGTATGATTGTTGTTGATTCTCCCTGAGCCACTGAGACCATTAAAACAAATTTAATATTTCTACAAGCTTTTTTTTTTAATTTAACTTCCTTTAACCTGGTTGGTCATATCAGACGATGAATGAAATTTGGTGAAATTATGCTCAAATGATCTCGGGGTACTTTGAGCTTAAAGTTACTCAACATTTGTCTTCTCAGGATAAGGGAAAACCCCGAAAAAAAAACCTTATCCAGGTAACTCACCCTAAGCGAGATTCTAACTCACAAGCTTTTGAATGTGAGGCAGACACGCTACCACCACACTACCCAGGCAGGCTAGAGATAAATTAAAATGCTTCTGGATCACACTGTATAATTGGTGAAAGAGTACACCCTTGTCTAACTCCCATGTTGGTTCTGTCAGTTTTCCTTCATGAAGCACTTGATGCTATTAAAATGTAAAGGAGTAGGAGGAGGAAGACAGATGGTTATGTATGACAGTGTCCCATATTTAACATAGAAAATCTTTTATTCACTGATAAAACCTTATACAATATCACTCAAGGAACATTAACAGTGAATTTAGAAAAGCTTCACAACTCAACAACAATAATAAACAGCTATCATCCCTGATTATCATTTGTAATTAATAACTCTTGTATGTTACTTATCAGTAAAAGGTACAGAGACAAAACTTATGTACAGTTTATAATACTCTAGTAGGCTGTTGGCAACTTTATCCCGCAAAGTGCCAACTGCCTCAATTTGTAACAGAGCAGTTATGTTGGTACCTCAACAAGATCCAAACTCTTCCATCCACGCCTCGTATTTGGCAATGTCATTGGCAGAAACACTCTTTTTACATCTTGCAAGAGCCTCTTCGAAATCCTCGCTTGTTACTGGTAGATCAACTTCTTCCTTTTTTATTTTCCTGAGTTCGGCAGGACTTCGTCCCGATATTCTGCGCCTCATTGCCATCATTGCTGCATCTCTAGAAATGTATAAAAATATTTATGAGACACATAAATCGTGTTACATTTTTAAATATCATCTTGCCAGGCTTTTAAAAATGGCAATAAGGACACTAGGTCCCTGATTTTGAGGGCCAGAGATGATAAAATAAATGCTGACTTGAAAAAAGACCTATATTTACATCTATTAAATGCATATCTGAATTTCTGTTTTAAGGTTTCAAAGGAAGCTCAGGGTGATTTTACCCTAAAGTACATCCATTAAAACAATACTTTTACACTGAGTTAAATAATTATTTGCATAAGCAAATTGCCTTAATATATAATTAGCTATCTATATACGATGATGAACTAGCACATGTGGTATTTGTATCTTTTCATTGCATTGGTCATCATTAGAGCTGGGATGTTCTGTTCTGATTAATTCATCCGGACTGTATTTAATGCTTTTGCTAAAGAAACATATTGCTCAAATAAATATATATATATATATCAGCTCTTATTAAATTCTAATAGATATAGGTAATTATTTATATTTTTTGTGTAATTGTGGTTTAACATGAAGTTACCAATGTGACTTAAGGTTGATTTTCACAGCATACAAATAGCAGGGACTCTCAAAGAAGCTAAACCATTCATTAATTGTTTCTGTATATACTAACTTACCTGCAAACATTGCTGATGTCAGAGCCTGTGTATCCCTCAAGTTTATCTGCTATCACATTGGTATCCAAACTCTCACTCACGTGAATTCCTTCAAGGCATAGTTTCAATAGAGATGATCGTGTTTCATCTGGAATGAGAAACCTTTTGTTAAAAGACTGAGATATACTAACTAGTATCTTCATCTAGTTGATGACAACAGTTATTGCTGCCAAGAAACGAAGGCATGGCAAAACTACGAGCAGCATTCAATAAAGTCCTTAGAAAAAGATAGAAAAACAAATTATTTTTGGTAGATTATTTTTCAACATAATCTCCTTTTAGCTTGATACACTTTTCCCAGCATTTCTCCAACTGTTTTAAACCTTCTAAAAGTAGGATTTCGGAAGGTCCTCAAAATAGCCATCTGTTTGGGAGATGACCTCTTCATTAGATGGGAATCATTTTCTGCAAGCCACTTTTTCAGCTTGAAATAAAAAAAAAGCTACTGGGGGCCAAATCTGGTGGATGTTGTATTAATTCAAACCTTAATTCTACAATTTTTTACATCAAAACTGCAAAGGTGTGCACTTCTACTGGACATCCAGAATGATGTTCATCATGTGTGGATGTACGGCTACATTTAAATTCATTTATCAATTGTGAATTGTTGCAAACGCAGGAGCAGATGTGCCATGAACTTCATCCAATTTGCTTTTATTTCTTTCAGTATTAAGCATTTTAAATACAAGTGTTCAATCACCATACAAAACTCGTTTTTTTCCAACTTTCTAAACAAGCACAAGATTGTTGATTCAATCGCCTATGGCAATTAAACCACATGATGGATGTAGTTGAAACTTTAACTGCTGTCTAGTAAGAGACGACAGTTACCAAATAGAAACTTTTTTCAATACTATGAGCATCATTTCTTAGATTTTCTAAGGATTTATTAAACACGCCTAGTATTTTATTATAAAATCACTCTTGTTCATTAATAAGCTTATCACACACCTATTAACCTTGTAGAATATAATTGTGAGATATTTTCATCTTTAAAACAGTTAATTGATTTGTTGAAGTAGTGCATTTTGCCCAAGAATTTGGTTTCAAGATTTCACTGGAAATACAGGCCTAAAACCAGTGTTAGAAAAAAGCCTGCAAGTATGTGTGTATGCACGTGAGAACAATTCAAAACATAAAGTTGGGACCACCAAACTTCCAAAGATGTTGTAGAAAGATTTCCAAGAAAATCCCCCCACCTCAAACTATTTTTTATGTAGGAAAGTTTTTGCTACATTTTTATATTCTTTCTGGATGAGTTTTACGAAATTTTGCATAACTGCTAAACCATAAGAGATGGACAAAAATTTGCCACACACAAAATGTAGAGCACATTAAAACACACAATTTATGTAATATACATTTTTTTTGTGAAGTCGATTGTTTTTGAGTTATTCCTTGTTTTTAGTTTGCTTTGAAAAACTTTTACTTTTCTCATACAGGACTTTGTGAACTTGTGTCCATACAAACAAAGGAACTTCAGTCACATAGCAACCAGCTTTTGACTATCACTTTAAACCTATGGTACTCCCTTATTTCATTTCTACTTAACAGGAGGCAAGTAATAAGACCATTTCTGCTAATTTTTTCTTGATTAACATTAAGTAAATAAAAGCATAATCATTTTAACAATAATTTGTTGCAGAGATGTGGAGAAAGTCATGTGAATGGAACACATCAGATTTTTACTTTTTCTACACGTACTATGTACATAGTGTATAGAGAAGGTATTGTGTTGCTCCAAAAATTTCATATGGAGATTTCACCAGAAATATATGTTTTGGGACCCCCTGAATCCAAAAAATGCATTTTTAGAAAAAAGGTCTGTGTGGCTGAGTTTGGGCAGCATAGCTCAAAAACAAAAAGACCGTTAAATACCAAACTTGATATTTAAGTTCAGTATCTCCCAAGGATGTGATAAAGATTTTCAAGAAAATCTCTCCAACTGCAACTCCCTTACATGGAAAAAATTTTGAAAATTTTGGTTTTCTCAAAAATGGTACCAACGATTTTGATTAAAAACCTCTTATATATAAGATATTTATATGACAAATAAAATGTATACCCTTTTCTGGGAATAGCCTCTGAAGACCTGTTTATTCTGAATTAATTTTTTTGAATTTTGCATAATTGGTAAACCATAAGAGATAGACAGAAACTTACTACACAAAAAATGTAAGAACTCCTTAAAACACACAATTTATGTCATACATTTTTTTTTTTCTGGAGTTGACCATTTTCTAAATATTCTTTATTATTGGTTTCAGTTTTAAAAAATTAAAATGTTTCTTATACAAGAACTTGTCAACTCCTGGCCATATAAAGAAATGGATTTCAATCCCATAGCAACCACATTTTAATACATAAAACTGCCGGTTTAGCCTAGTGTATTCCCTTATTTCCTTTCTACTTATAAGGAACTAAGTAATAGTATCGTTTCTGCTAATGTTTATCTCAATTAGCATTAAGCAGATAGAAGAATAAGCTTATTAACAATAATTTGTTACAGATGTAGAGAAAGTTATGTGATTGTGCACATCAGATGTTTAACGGATAGAAGAGCCTCATGAATTCATAAAGTGGACGGTTGTTCTGGTCTATTTTAGTATATTTCTAGCTTTAATTGGAGTTGCATGAAAAATTAAGTTACACATTTTAACTTATAAGTATTTTTAAACTTACCATTTGGCAGTGGAATGTAGATCCTTTTTTCAAATCTCCTTCGAAACGCCTCATCAATATCCCAAGGGTGATTTGTTGCAGCTAATACCATTATGATTTTATCATCATTACTGTGAAAAAATACATATTATGAAAATATACCCTCCATAAATGAGTTTAAATGAAGGTATATAGTCATTTGAATTAATTACGGAGTTATTTACATACAAAAATAACATTGCAATCTGTAGATCCTATTTTGAGATTAGACTCTATGCCCAAACTCTAGGATGTTGATCATGTCAATAATTACATTTATTGATAATTATTAATACATTTATTTACAAATAATAGCTCTGACAATGAACTTTCAGAGGTGTCATATTTGCATCATATGCAATTACAGGTCTGTTTCCAAAAACCTACTCGTATACTTGCATTCATAGAATATGCATGCTTATTATATTTACAATGTTACATTATTAACAGTATTTTTTGATTGAATGAAATCCTCTTCTGTTTAGAAGGTGTGAGTAATAAGGTATCTTTTTAATTCTGATCAAAACTTGTTTTTGTTCATTTGCAATTCTTTTATAGGAGAGGGAAGTGAATTAAACAAAATTATTTCTTTGTAGTAAACTCCTTTTTGCAAATTATTTGTTGGTCTATGTAAGTGCTGTCTATGTCTGGTCTCTTTGTTATGAATATTTGTATTTTTGTCAACTTTTATGGGTTGTTACAATCGACAATATGGCTTTTTTTGGATTCAGGGGGACCTAAAACATGTGTTTCTGGTGAAATCTTGGTATCAAATTTTTGGGTGGAATGCAATACCTTCTCTATACATTATATATATAGTACGTGTAGAGAAAGTAAAAAAGCATTTTTAGAAGAAGTCTGTGTGTCTGTGAACACAATAACTCCAAAACAAAAAGTTAGCAATTACATGGTATATAAGTTTAGTATCTTCCTAGGATTTTGAGGAAAATTCCCCCCATCCCAAACAACCCTTCACACAGAACAATTTCGATATTGATTTTCTCTACATGTTGATGGTTCTAATGATTTTGATTACAAATATTGTCACTTAGTGTTACTACTGCATGAAGCACAATGTAAGCACAAAAACCCTCTCTTAAAAAAATATAAAAAAATAATAAATAATAAAGAAAAACCTGGTGTTCCATTCACATGACTTTCTCTACATCTCTGTAACAAATTATAGTTAAACAGCTTATTTTTCTATCTACTTCATGATAATCGAGATAAACATTAGCAATTGTCCTTATTACTAGGTTCCTTGTTAAGTAGAAGGGAAAACTCTAATGTGTTCCATTTACATGATGTCCTCTAGTGTTCGGTAAACAAACTATTTATTCAAAACATTAATCTGTTATCCACATCATGCTAATCAAGATAAACATAAGCAGAATTAGCCTTATTACTAGCTTCCTTGTAAGTAGAAGGCAAATAAGAAAATGCACAGGTTAAAGTCTCATCCTTTAAAAGCCGGTTGCTGTGTGAAACAATTGAAATTCCAATCTCTTTGCTTGTCAGGAGTAAATAAATGAGAAACGAGAAGATGTCTTCCCATTTGAGAAAAGTTTAAGTGGCTAAAATTGGAACCAATAATCTGAAATATCTCGAAAATGGTTAATTTTCAAAAAAAATGTATATAATATAAATTGAGTGTTTTAATGAGATCTACATTTTTGTGTAGTAAGTTTTTGTCTATCTCTTACAGTTTGCGCGTTAAATAAAAGTCATCCAGAATGAAGAGGTCTTTAGAGGCTATTCCCAGAAAATTCAAAATATAGATTTTGTTTGACATAAAAATATCTTAAGCATAAGGTATTTTAATCAAAATCGTTTGGTATTTAATGGTCTTTTTGTTTTTAAGCTATGTTGTCCACAGACACACACGCACAGACCTTTTTAAAAAAAAAAAAAAGGTATTCAGGGGTACCCAAAACATGTATTTCTGGTGAAATCTCCATATCAAATTTTTGGGTGCATTACAATATCTTAGTATACACTATGTACATAGTATGCGTAGAGAAAGTAAAAAAGAAAAAGAAAAAAAGCTATATATGACTTTTGCAGAAACGTACATTCTATAATTTTGTATATACTGCTTGAACAGCAATGACTAATACTTTTAAGAGAAACCAACATACCTTGTGGAGTTGATGCCATCCATTTGAATTAGCAATTCCGCCTTAAACCTTCGAGAAGCTTCATGCTCAGAATCAGTGCCTCTTTGAGAACATAGCGAGTCTATTTCATCAATAAAAATTGTACTTGGAGAATAAAACCTAGCCTGAAACATTCAATTGAAAATATGTATTAAAAACCAAATAAGGTTTTGAAATTCCACAATATATGTAGGTATATAAAGTGTTATATACAGTAAAACTTTCAAATTATTGCCAAAAGTAATGAGAGTTGAAATTACTAACATTGTAGCTTCACTTAATTTTATTAGGTAATTGAAACTGTAGTTTCAATAATATTGAATCACATTACTTTTGGCATTAAGAAAATAAATATTTCAATAACCTATAGTGAAGCAGCAAAATATTGTGGTGTAATATCTTGTGAGTTATGGAGTGCAGTTTTTGTTTCCTTTATGACATACTTATTGAAAGTACAGCATGTATTTTATTCTACCCAAAAAATGTATATTGTGATTTCATAACAAGTACATATTTTGAGGTCCACTGAATTATATTAAAAAAACAAACTGTTTTTACTTTCTCTAATGCCTACTTAGAGGTATTTGATTAAAATTAAAAAAAGACCCTTCCTCACAACAAAAGAATTTTGTCCAAAATTCAATTTTTCAATAAATAAAAAAAAACATTGGTTCTAATAATTTTACAGTATATTCTTATATGCATTCAATTTTTTTTTCCTCTACAAAATGTATTGTCTCTACCTTGGTTGTATATCCAGGAATCAGCTATCTTTGTTAAATCAAACATTCATTTTTACAATGCCCATGATATTAGAGGAAAGGAGCAAATAAGTATAACCCCCACAATACAAGCTTATTCGGTAAAAGTTTATACTGGACTTTACCTTTATAATGGCCTACCAGAACACTTAAAAACCATATATGCACCACATAAATTTAAATTGGCAGTCAAAAAGTTCCTGTAAAAACATTGTTTTTACATTCTAGAGGAATTTTTTGAAAGTGTCAAATATAAATAAATGAACCTGTAAAATAAAATGCATTCTTAACAACTTTGTACATATGTGAAATTTGTAACACTTTTGCAAAATAGTTTGTATATAGTGTTTCTTGCTTCTAATCTTATTCTGTATATTCATCAATGTGAGTCCTAGGTATAAGTTTTTGACATGTCCTATGCTATGTACTATGATCAAATGATGAATACATTTCTATTCTTTTTCAACATATTTTCACTGGAAATGCATGTTGGGAACACAATACTTCCTCTGCTCTCAGTAAGTATGTAAATAGAGAAAGTAAAAATGTGGTTGATTATTCAGGATGTCTCAAATGTGTATTTCTGGTAAAATATTTGTCACACACCAGTTGAGCAGAGGCCCTGGATCAACCCGAAGCCTGGTATGAAAGTGAGGAAGTGGATGACATAAAATAGCAATGAAATGAATGACAGGCAAGGTGATTATGGAGCAATTGGTGGGAGAAACCAGATAAAATTGGTCGCCAACTGTTGTTCTGTCCAACACAAATCCCACATGCACTCTCCTGGGATCAAACCTGTGCCACCTTGGTAAGAAGCAAGGCCTCAACTTACTACAGATAATTAGATAGTTTATTTTATATTTTCAAGTTCTGGAATGTTTTTATTTAACTTTTTGTAAGCGTTTAAAATTAGGCACCATAAATGGTGGTTACATCACCTAAGTAAAGAAAGGTATGGACAGGAAAGAAAATGAAATGATCCCCTAGGCCTCGAATACTCTAATACCATCAGGGTCAAAGAAAACAAGAGTTGAGTCAAGCAAGCCTGGATAGGAAAGGTAGAAGAGGGGATCTGATATGTGGAAAGGAAGAAATATCTCTGATCCAATAAGTTATCAGTCTATCAAAAGAATCATTATATCTACATATAATGACAAAATTAAAGAAGATAATGTATTACAAACAAAAGGAAAACCATGGGAAAATTTATGTAAAAATACAACCAGAATCACTCCATTACCAAGAAAATCCTGTGTAGCAACTTTTAGACTCCTAACAGGCCATGACTGTCTCAATAAACATTTATTCAGGATTGGTATAGTGAGATCTCCTCTGTGTCCTTTCTGTACACCAAAAGAAGATATGGATGGAAACCATCTACTGTGCTGTCCAACCTTTAGTCAACATGCTAACATAACATCAAAATACTGGAATGCACGAGAGCAAATGGCTTCACTGCCAACTGCTCAACATTAGATACCAACCAACCATATTTTCAAGTTACAAACATCATACATATACAGTTACTTTCCTGTAGTTGTTAAATTTGGTATCATGCAGTTAACGCCCTGGTTATTTATTATTTCCCTCTATTTGTACATTTTTATATACTACCAACTTAATCTTTTACCTCTTCTATAAACTACAACCTCATCAATTCTATTATTAAGATCTTCTCTTTCTTTGGTGATTTTCCTCTACCCACTTCTCTCTTACTTTTCCTGTATAATTAATTACCTAGTTGTTTCAGAAATTCTTTCCAATTGTTTACAAAAAGTTTTAAGTACAATATCTCTGCCAGTGACAGTCCCTGTTTTTGTTTGACAGTTTAGTTTCCTCGCACTCAATTATACAGTGTAAATTGTTATTGACATTGTCACATAGTGGGCATCGCTCACCTTTTAATGACATTGTTCCTGTTCTTGTCCATACCAGACCCTCCCTTTTTCTTTTTTTCACAGACATCAATGTATTTTTCTCTTCCCCATACTTTAACACTCCTATATAGTAATTGAAATACTCTTGCCCTTTAAGCTACCTATAAAGATTATAGATAGAGTCAGACTGAAAGATTCAATGACATAGCCGGAATTTGAACCACGGATTTCCCAGTCTCTAGATGGTTGCTCTACCACTGAGCTACCATGGCAACATGCCAGAATAGCATTGAATTTTTCAACTGACTCTCATGTTTCCCGGTAAACCACAAGGTATCTCATATTATTTTTAGATGAGAACCCCAATGGCGACTTACAATGTTGTAAGTACTTTAAGTTCAGGATTCATAGTATAGCCAACTATTAGGTCAATTAATGTTAATTTAATTCTTCAATTTAACAGATCATGTGCAGGACAGGAGTTGGACAGAAAGAGTCTGACTGAAAAATTGAATGCCATAGCTGCGGTTTGAATTATGGATCTCCCAGTCTCTAGCCAATCACCGTAACATTAAGCTACCATGGCAGCATACCATCATGGCATTTCTATCAAATACTTGTCCTAAACTTGGCTTGTGTGAAAAAACATTTATATTAACACTAATTGACCTAATAGTTTGACTTAAAGTACTTACAACACTGTAAGTGTCACCATTGAGTTTTTTTTTTGTTTTTTTTTTTTTATTTATTTATTTATTTTTTTTTTTTTTTGTATCTTAACGTCCTTTAACCTGCTTGGTCATATCGTACGATGAATGAAATTGGCAAAATGATGCTCAAATGATCTCTAGGTCCATGTAGCTTGAAATTACTCGACATTTGTGTTCTCAGGATAAGGGAAAACCCCCAAAAAAAACTTTATCTGGGTATCTCACCATAAGCGAGATTCAAACTCATGACGTTTTGAATGTGAGGCAGACATGCTACCACCACACTACCCAAACAGGTGGGCCCATTGAAGTATTACATCTCAAAATAATTTGAGCCCACCTTGTGGTTTACCAGGAAACAGGAGTTAGTTGAGGAATTTAATTCTGTAATGATATGTTGCCATGGTAGCTCACGGTTTTAGAGTAACCGGCAAGAGACTGGAAGATCCGTGGTTCAAACCCTGGCTATGGCACTGAATTTTTCAGTCTAACTCTATTCAACTCCTGTCCTACACACAGTTTGTGTGAAAAAACAATTAAATTAACACTGTATGTGCATATATTTATAAAATAATTTACAGGGTGACCCAAAAGTAACTATACAGTGACATAACAGATTATGCCCTTTCTTCAACTCCTGTCCTACACACAGTTTGTGTGAAAAAACAATTAAATTAACACTGTATGTGCATATATTTATAAAATAATTTACAGGGTGACCCAAAAGTAACTATACAGTTACATAGATGTAACAGACTGTGCCCTTTCTTTTGTTTCTAGTGTAAACCGTGGCTGGAAATCTGAGCGAGGAGCGCCGACAGTGCATCTTTAAGACCTACTGGAAGTACGAAAATGCAGAGACCGTGCTTAGGATGTGGGAAAATGAAATTAATGTGGCCGTGCCATCACGTCTAACAATTTACCGCATCAAAGATCACAAGTTTCGTCGCCAATGCTTGAAAGTCTGGACGACCACCCTCGATGTTAACACAGGAGAATGAGATGAAAGTTGCCAAAGAAGTCCACATGATGAGCTTCTCAGTAGCTGGGTATCCCGAGGACATCATTATGTCAGCTGCACCTTAAGCCATACCCCCCCCCCCCTCCCCAGACTGTTGCATGGTCTTCTTGAGGACAACCAACTACAGTTCTGTGAGATAATGTGTAATCAACTGACTGAATAACCAGACCTGCTTTTGAAAATCATGTGAACAGATGAAGTCTGTTTTAAATTGCCTGGTCATGTCAACAAACATAACTCTGTGTACTGGGCCGATGAAAACCACATGTCATTCTGACTATGCAATTGAATCAGCCAGGCATCACAGTGTGGGGTGGTATATCCTGCGATGGTGTCGTGGGTCCTGTTTTTTCTCTCTTGAAAACGGTAAAGGCCCCAGGTATCTGAACATGTTGATCAAAGTTGTAGTGCCACAACTGCAAGTATGGCCTGACTTGTCCTTTCAACAGGATGGGGCCCTACCACATTATTCTTTGGCGGTCTGTCAATACCTGGATCAGGAATTCCCGTATCATTGGATAGAGACTTAACTCCAATGGGTTTTTTTTTTCTGGGGAGTACTAAAGGATAACGTCTATGCCAGAAAATCTGTCACAGTACAACAGTTGAAGAATTTCATCGAAGAAGCATTTCAGTTCAAGTTGGTCGGTTGGTATCTAATGTTGAGCAGTTGGCAGTGAAGCCATTTGCTCTCTTGCATTCCAGTATTTTGATGTCATATTATCATGTTGACTGAAGGTTGGACAGTGCAGTAGATGGTTTCCATCCATATCTTCTTTAAGTGTACAGAAAGGACACAGAGGAGATTTCACTATAGTCATGGCCTGTTAGGAATCTAAAAGTTGCTACAGAGGGTTTTCTTGGTAATGTAGTGATTCTGGTCGTGTTATTACATAAATTTTCCCATAGTTTTACTTTGTAAGATTTTTCCGAACTCCAAGTAGAACGCCACTGCTTATTTGTCGTCCCTTAGGAAGTAAGTACCTACTAACATTTTGAAATTGATAATATTTTAGTTGTATTTGCTATTTGAATTGTAAATGTATCAATATTATGGTCATATATAATTTTACTTAGTTCATGTTTCTTTGCTTACCACAAGTAATGCCATACTAAACAGAAGTGCATAGAGAATGTGATGTGAATTCAACCATCAATATTTTAACAGAAGAGGACAGGAAGTGTGATGCAACACAAAATAAACATTATGAAATAAAGCAGTGCAGTGCAATAGATAACTCCCCTATTTGAATGTGTAGGTCACATAGTGATACTGAAATGAGGTTAATGTCTTCAAGGCCTAACCTCACCTTCACCTGCTGGTGCCCTCATGGGAATACACCTGTTTATGAGCAATGCCAATTAACTGAGATTGTTCACAGCTATGGGTATCATTCAATTACTGTATACAGGGTTCCCTTGATTTCAAACAGGCACACACCAAGTGAATGAGTTTGTAAAACCTGTCTTTAATAACACAGGTTTTGTATATATGCCCATACATACATAACATTGCAATCTGTAGATCCTATTATGGTATTAGACTCTATGCCCAAACTCTAGGATGCAGATCATGTCAATAATTACATTTATTCATACTTATTAATGCATTTATTTACAAATAATAACATGCCTGTTTCCAAAAACCTACTTGGACACATGTATTCTTAGAATATTCATGTTCATTATATTTACAATAAATATTACATTGTTATCAGTATTTTTTTATTGAATATAATCCTCGTCTGTATAGAAGGTGTGAGTAATAGGTATCTTTTTAATTCTGATTTAAACTTGTTTTTATTTATTTACAATCCTTTAATATGAGAGGGGGAAGTGAATTACACTAAATTATTCCTTTGTAGTAAACCCCTATTTGGAAATTGTTTGTTGGTCTATTTAAGTCCTGCCTATGTCTAGTCTTTGTTATGAATACCTGCATTTTTTGTAAACTTTTCTAGGTTATTTATTACAAATGAGAATATGGCTAGAATATATTCACAGGCTAATGGTAAAATTCCAAACATTTTTAAAAACGGTTAGTAGTGAGTTGATCGTCTTGCCCCTGTCATTCTTATTACTTTTTTTTTTTTTTTTGCATAATGAATACCTTTTTAGCATTTACTGAATTTCCCCAAAATATTATTCCATAGATCATCAATGAATGAAAATATGCATAATGAGCTGTTTTTAGTATGCTCTTATTTATAAGCTGAATTAAAGATCTGATTGCAAAACATGCAGAACTCAGATTGGGTAAGATATAATCAATATGGTGTTTCCAAATTGTGTTACGATTGATCATAAGACCTAGGGATTTTGTATTGCAGGCTTCTGCAATCTGATTATTTTCATATTCTTTCCTTAGGCCTGCCATGTTTTTATGCTTTGTGCAAAACTTAATGTAGTTAGTTTTTTCACAGTTCTTGTGATTTTTGTTGCTTTCAAACCAATTATTTAGTGTGTTGAGGATTTTATTAGATGAATATCCCAAAAATTCCATCCAGGATGCACACTGGTGCTTAGCTAAAACACCTGTTTTTATAATGGGACTAATATGTTTAACAAACTACCTAATGCAGCTAAAAGTGTTTAGTCAATAGACTCTAAGGCTGTATTTATAAATGGCTGCTAATAAAAAATTAATACTAATGAATTTATGAATTGTGGTGTAAATATAATGTAAATTAATATTTGTAAAGACATCTCAATGCATCTTGCTATCTTGGAGCAGAAGAGTAGCCGTTTTTAAAGTGGACACCTACACTAAGGGGCTACCCCCTCCCCCAAGACTGCACTTGTTAGGAAAAATAATGTTATAATTCACCGACCTTCCCCAGGGGGTGCTCCTCTACACCATGACAAGCCAGCAAAACTGGAAACATTTTCAAAAATTTTTTCATGTAATGAGTAGTTTGGGGTTAGGGGATTTTCTTGAAAATCTTTGTGTCACAGTCTTGGAAGATGCTAAAGTTAAATACCAAATTTAGTATTTAACGGTCTTTTCATTTTTAAGCTACGCTGTGCACACATAGACCTGTTTCTAAAAATTCTTTTTATGGATTCAGGGACCTCAAAATACATATTTCTGATGAAATTTTGAATTGGGTGGAATATAATACCTTCTCTAACTATTATATGCATAGTAGTGTAGACAAAGTAATAAGCTTTTGTAAGAATTTATTTAAAAATATCTATTTGTGTATTTTATGGAAACAAAATTAATTAACTTACAAGAGGAAGCAAAGAAAGTTGGACTAAAAATATATTAAAAAAAAAAAGAGAGAGAGAGTCTGCAACAAAATAAAAAAATTAAGGTGGATGATAAATACATAGAAGAGGTAGATTGGTAGTGTTCTAAGACAGATGAAGATGCAAAGAGACAATTGGAGCCTTTGTGCAACTCTACCCCAAATATAACAAGGATAATAAAACTACATCTCTACAACACAAATGTGAAATCAGTTCTCCTTTATGGCTCTGAAACATAGAGAGTAATGGAACAAATAAACAAGAAATTACAGACTTTTGTAAATAATTACTTGAGGAAAATTCTGGGAATAAGTTGGCCAGATACTGTAACAAATGAAGAACTATGGGTACGAAAAGCTCAAGCAATGAAGGTGCAAATAAAAAAGAGAATATGTAACTGGATAGACCATACGCTCAGGAAAGCTGAAGGTGCTATTGAAAAGGATGTGATGGAGCAACGAAAAGTGACAGACCCAGAATGACATAGAGGAGGAGATTGAGAAGAGTGACAAGAGCTGGAGGGAGGTGAAGCCGCTAGCTAGTCATAGAGGAACATGCAAGACCTTTATTAATACCCAAGGCATAACAGTAACTAAGTCAAGTCAATTTGTGTATTTTGATAATTAGGTAACTTACCATTTCAAAGAGAAGCCTAACCAGCTTCTCAGACTCGCCACGGTATTTGGAAGTGAGGGTGGAAGAAGAGACATTGAAGAAAGTGGTACCACATTCAGTTGCCACAGCCTTTGCTAGCATTGTTTTCCCTGTACCTGGTGGTCCTACCATCAGCACTCCTTTCCAAGGCCTCCGGATGCCCTTAAAACAAAGCAGTGGAGGGCTGCATTTAGGTAATCTCTCTCATCTTTAAGGGGAGTCGAAATGCCCTATGTAGCCAATGTTCAAGTTTGACCCATTATCTCAGCAAGTTACATTTTTCAAGGCATATTCAGCAATACCTTTACTCTGATTGATGAAAAATAGAATACTAGGAAAGGTATGATTTTTCTTTTTTTACTAAAGCTCTTAACATTTTATTGAAAAATAATTATTTTCTAAATTTAAAAAAATAACTAGTCCATATACATAAAATCTTTTTCATTAAAATAAAGCCTATTTAGGTGCAAATGTGTGGTAAAAATGTCAGCCCTCATTGTCAATTAGTTTCTGAGATAATGCGTCATTTAAATAGATAATTTTACTTCTTCAGAAATTGATTTCAAAGATAACATTTAAAAAAAAATCTAACCTAGCACAGTTGCAAACACAACTTTACAGTATTTTGAAACTTTCACATGAAGAAAATAGAATATGCCAATGCTGTGAATAGCTAAAGGAAAACTTTTTGATCAAAATAAAAATTAGACTTCTTCTCTAACACTAATATTTACAAAATTATTGGTGTTTTACCAAGTGAGTGTACCAAAACAATTTAAAAAACTGCTATGCAGGATTATTTAAACAATATTTTTAAACTATTTACAATTAGTGTACCTCTATGAAAGTTATACCAAAATGAGAGGGAAATTCAAAGTATTCATGTGCAATGAAAACATGAAAACGGAAAAAAATTATAAAAATTCTATTTTGACTGCTCTTAAAATGTAAACTAGTTCGATAATGGACGTACTCACTTTGAAGAAATCTGGTAGGATCATCGGCAACACCATTGCTTCCTGAAGTATTGCTTTTGCTTCGTGGAGGCCAGCCACTTTGTTCCATTGGATATCTGGGTTCCGTTGGAGGATATCTTTCTCTAGGGTCTCCACCAGATGTGGTTCATACCCTGAGGGGTTGAACACTCTCTCCTCCCGCTCCTCGTCGCCAGCAACAGGTGGTGGGGACTGCATCTCTGGTTCTGGTGCAGGTACTTTCTTAACAACCACAGGTCGAAGTGCTCCATGGTTCAGCATCTCTTGCTGCTGCTGATGCTGAGCTTTAACTGCCCTCAAATTCGCTGTTGCTCTGGGAAGACGATCCACTGACCGAGACTTTCTACCATTGCTGATACTGCCATTCGAACTGCTGCTTGCAACAAGAAAGGCTATGTATGTTCTCATGTTGCAGACTCAGATGCAATTTGTTATCATGGAAATACATAAAAAACAAAGATACCCACGCGTCTACTTTCTCTCCATAGGGTTTCTGTTTGCCAGAAAAAATTTATGAAGTTTTAAGTTTAGGTCTGTCTTCCACTCAACAATGAGATCTCTGGTAGAATGCCAGGTGTTGATTATAAACTTTGCCCGCACCGCTAAAAGTATCTGCGCACAAGACTGCACTAAATATCATTGACAAACAAAAATGAAATGGCGTGTTATTTATGGACACTCTTTAACTGCTGCGGTTCTCAGCATCCCATTCTATATTGGGCATGAAAGACTGCTTAATTTTGCTCAGAGGCCTCTCTATCAGGCTTGAGGTTCTTTTATGTGCCATAAATCTACAACACAGGACCAACAGCTTAACTTCCCTTCTGAAGGAAGCCATACTAAGGATTTTTGTGCCCAAAAAAATCCATCGTCCTCCACCGGGTTTGAACCCATGATTTTGGGTATATGAAGTTAGCATGGTAACCATTATACCACGGAGGGTGATATTGACACTTCATTTAGCAAATATGTGCTTCATTTTTTCTCCAGTACCTCCAAGAAAGAAAAAGGATACTGAAGAGAGAAAAGTTCCTCAGTTTTGGAAGTTCTTTCATTTAAAGTTTTTTAAACACTAATATATGCAGCATTTAGACTGGGATGTTCATATACACAATTTACTTGTAAAACTGAAAAACCTCTTTTTCACACTAAAAATAAAAAGAATGAGCTAACTAGTAGCAGTATAAGAACCCTATAATTTGCTTATGCAGAAAGTCTACTGAGGTATGGCATAATATTCTGGGGAGAGAGTAGAGATAGCCACATGGTTTTCAAAACTCAAACAGAATCATAAGATGTATAATGTCTGCAAAGAAGTACGATTCTTGCAGAAACTTCTTCAAGGAACTAAAAATTTTAACCCTACCCAGTCTGTATATTTATTGTTTACTATGTCACACTAAACAAAAGCTTGGAAATTTCATTACAAATGACCAAATACATAATCACAATACCTAAAGTAAAACTAACATAAGAACAATAATGCATAGAACTACACTTTATTCTAAAGGGGTTAGATATTCAGCAGCCACCCTATATAATAAATTACCAGCTAGCTGAAAAATATAAACTTCAGTCATCACTTTAAGCTAACTTTAAAACTACTTTTACTAAGGGATAGCTTCTATAATGTGACTGAATTTATAGATACATTGTAGCTGTAAACCAGAAAATGATATAGTAATTCATTATTACTACTGTTGTTATTGTTACTTGTTATTAATTATGACTGTTATATATTATGACAATGTTCTGCTAAAGAAATGTATTTTTCTAGCATTGTAATATATCTATATACTGACGTCTCCCACATCATTGTATTGACTAGTGGATGAATAAAACTACTACTACTACTACACAAGGTATTAAATATTATTCTAATTCACAAATAGTTATTTTGTTGTCAAACTTGGGCCTATGGGAGATAAACCAAGACACATGTATCTTTACAGTAATAATTCACAGCTCGGTGTGTAATACCAGTGCGACAAGGCAAGAACTCACCGTCCCCTTGGCGTGTTGATTGCAGGTAGAGTTGGTTGTATCTCAGGATCTCGTCTTCTTAATGAGGCCACCCATCTGTCCGAGGCAGTAGGAGGAGAGTTGGTAGACTTTGTTTTGTTTGCCGAGTCACCTCCAGTTGATACTGACTTAGACTCTGCTCAATAACAAACAGAATCAGTGTAAATTATAAATCAGAGAACAAAGAACAAGGCCTGGGGGTTTGCTAAAGGGGAAGTAAAATGGAAAACCTGAGTGAAAAAACTTATTGTATTCACATGACCTTTTCTAATCAAAATTCTTTTATTCCTTTCTTTACATGTACTACGTACATAGTGTATAGAGAAGGTATTGCATTCCACCCAGAAATTCTATACAGAGATTTCACCAGAGTTACAAGTTTTAGCGTCCCCTGGAAAAAAATAGTTAAAAAAATTAGAAAAAAGTCTGCATGTGTGTGTCTGTGAACACAGTAACTCAAAAACAAAAATACCAAACTTGGTATTTAAATTTAGTATCTATCAGGGATGCAACATGGAAGATTTTGAGAAAAATCCCCCCCATTCCAAACTACCCTTTACATGGAAAAAAATTTTGAAAATGTTGATTTTCTCAAAAATGGCTCCTACAATTTTGATTAAAATACTGTATATTAAAGATATTTACATGGCAAATTAAATGTATATCTTGAATTTTCTGGGAATAGCCTCTGCAGACTACTTTATTTTGGATGAATTTTACAGAATTTTGCATAACTGCTAAACCATAACAGAAGGACAAAAACTTACCAAACACTAAATGTAGAGCACATTAAAACACACAGTTTATGTTATATGTATTTTTTTCCTGGAGTTGATCATTTTTTAGATATTCCTTGTTTTTGGTTTCAGCTTTAAAAAACTTTTACTTTTCTCATACAGTAATTTGTCAACTGTCCATACAAACAAAGGAACTTCAGGCACATAGCAACCAGCTTTTGACTATCACTTTAACCTATAGTACTTCCTTATTTCACTTCTATATACAAGGAAGCAAGTAATAAGACTATTTCTGCTAATATTTTCTTGATTAGCATGAAGAAAATAGAACCATAAACTTTTTAACAATATTTTTTTGCAGAGATGTAGAGAAATCACGTGAATGGAACACATCAGATTCCAACATAAAATCTGGGTATCAACATACAGTAGTACAGGTTTTGCAGCTCTTAGCCAGTCAATGGTGCTGCTTGCTATGTACACAGTAAATATACCATCACTTGTCACATAAATAAAACATATATCAAGGCAGGAGATATTGGAAATCCCCTCCTGCATTGCTCAAGTATTTCTGGTACCTGTATAGAAAACTGACCATTACACTCTGCAGTTCCCGTGAGATAGTGTAGCAATTTTTACAGTATGTTATATTCAATTTACTAAAGTGTGTAGATTTATTTTGCAAATTATGTCTAGAAGAATTTTCCGGGCCGAGAAGCCGTGGTCTGCTGGAGTTTTCAGGTCCAGACGTTTCGTTCACGATTGCGGTGAACATCTTCAGTGGTGTGGTCTAAGTCTTCTCGGTGAAGGTTTGGTCGCAACTTACTCGTTGGCTGAAATAGCGACAGTATTTATACTCAGTCTGCTGTCTCACGATTGGTCCGGCTGGAGCTGCATGTGGTGGAGGGAGGGGTTAGCCACTCCGGTGCTTTTGATTCCTGATTGGTTCTGATGATTTCGTTGGGTTTGTGCCTGTTTGGTGTTCTCAAGTAGTGGATTCCAGTTTTTGAGTCTCTTCTTTCCTATTAAAGTTATTAGGATATTTATAAATTTCTATTGCTTCATGTTCTCGTTTAACCACCAGGGGTTGCAGGGGGTTAAATCTGGGAAATGTGGGAGCTACTGAATCATTGTACTGGAGGTTTGTTTATGGACACTCTTTAACTACTGTGATCCATTTTGATAAGTACACTGGTTGCATGTTATGTGGTTTGGGATTTGCCCATACCCGCCATAAAACTGTAATTTATATCATGTGATATGTGAGTAGCATTGATTTCTGCAATTGAAACAGTCACTCTATTGTTTACATGGTCTTGAAGAACTGATGAATGTTCATAAAATTTTGTTAGAATATCTGTGAGATACTTAAAAAACATATCCTCTGTAAGTAAATACAAGACAGAGATACACAAGTTTTTACTATAAAAACCAATTTTACTCTTTATATGAATATGTTGAATACTGTAAGGGGAAAATTTAAACTAGGTATTATGGGAAAAGCTACAAATATACTTTTAAACAAGTGTGACTATTTAGATTTAGAAGCCTGCTGACATTATAGCACTGCACCATAGTGACTGCCTTGAATCCTTGTTCCTGTCCACCTGAGGAAGGCACCTCCACTAAAGAAAGGGGAAGTTTGATGATGGCGTTGAAGACTAGGATCACACTTTTTCAAATTTAATATTAAATTCAATGTTATTATTAAATGTAAATTTTTAAGAATGTAGTCAATGTTTAGAATTTGTTTTATATCTTTTGACGGAGCCATGAATTCTTCGTAATTTCAAAGGTGAATAAAATTATTTATTTTGTTTGTTAAAATGTGAGATATGTGGCCACAAAAGGACATAATTTCCAACATCTTCTATAACAAACATTTTCATGGCACTTGGCTCCCTAATTTTCATTCGGTAGGTTTTGTGCTAATTCAGAAGCATGGCAGAGCAACAATATTGAGGTATGAAGTATGCTATACACCCTGATATATAGTGGCTTCAATGCTAATGCTTTATTTGTCTGTTCACACACATGCATGTCCTCTGCTTTCTTTAATAAAGTAGCCAGTAAATAAAATAACCTTTTCACCATATTGGCTAAGGGCCTAAGAAAGAAACTTTCTTTGGTTGGCGACACTGTGGAAAGACAGACACGCAAGCTGTTTCTTTTTCCCCAGCCCTTGCCCAATAAAATGTGTGCACAGAGTATGAGGTTATTGTACCTATAATTTGCATGAAAAATCTATGCTGTTTTTGGCCCCATAGCTAAGTCGTTAGAGCACCTCACTGCTGTCCCAGTTGTTGGATGGGAATTTTTCTCTAACCAAGATTATTCACTATCCTTCCTAGGGGTTAGAGCATGATTAAAAAAATGTGTGAGAAAATTTGCATAGAAATGACAAGTTTTGCAAACCTCAATTGGAATGTCACTAAACTTTTAAAATTAAAACTGTAAAACAGACATGAGCATTTACTGGTTTAGGACCATTTGGTTCTTGACCTTCCTGCATATGAAGATGATAGTCATTGCAAAAGTTAGGTATATGTGAAAGGTATAAGACATAGCCTATTAACAAGCAGTGTCAGGCCACTACAGAGTTCCAATTGGAAAGTCATCAAAGGAGAATCTAAGTCTGTATATTTGGCCTCTTTGTTTACAATTACTTTCTATAATTGGGACTTCATGTCCTATTGAAAGAGAATAAACAAAATCTGATTTGTTCCATTCACATGACTTTTTCTACATCTCTGTAACAAATTATTGTTAAAAATCTTATTCTTCTATATACTTTGGGCTAATCTAGATAAACATTTAAGTAGAAGGGAAATAATGGAATATATTAGGCTAAAACAATACTCAAGTCTTTTAAAAGCTGCTTGCCATGTGATTGAAATCAGTTTCTTTGCATTGCAAGGAGGACACCTGCATTACCGGGTTAAAGCTGAAACCAGTAATAAGGAATATCTTAAAAACGGTCAACTCCACAAAAAAAACATATATAACATAAATTGTGTGTTTTAACAAGCTCTACATTTTCTGTTCAGTTAACTTTTGTCTATCTCTAACAGTTTACCAGTTATGCAAAATTCCGTAAAATTCATCCAGACTAAACATGTCTTCAGAGGCTATTACCAGAAAACTCAAGATATAGCTTTTATTTGTCAGGTAAATATCTTTAAGATACAATATTTTAATCAAAATCATTATAGTCATTTTTAAGAACATCAAAAATTTAGAAAAGTGTTCCATGTAAAGGGTAGTTGAGGGCGGGGGGATTTTCTTGAAAATTGTTTGCATCCTTGGAAGATAAGAAACTTAAATACCAAGTTTGGTATTTTACCGACTTTTCGTTTTTGAGCTATGCTGTTCACACGCGCGCGCACCCACTCAGCCGCACGCGCACACGCACACACACATGGACCTTTTTTAAAAATCTGATGTGTTCCATTCACATGACTTTCTCTACTTCTGTGTAACAAATTATTGTTAAGAAGCTTATTCTTCTATTTACTTCATGCTAATCGAGAAAAAATTAGAAGGAATAGTCTTATTACCTGCTTCCTTGTAAGTAGGAGCGAAATAAGGGAGTACCATAGGTTAAAGTGAAGTCAAAAGCTGGTTACTAGGTGACTGAAGTTCCTTTGTTTGTATGGACACAAGTTGACAAATTCCTGTATGAGAAAAGTAAAAGTTTTTTAAAGCTGAAACCAAAAACAAGGAATATCTCAAAAATGATCAACTCCTCGAAAAAAATGTATATAGCATAAATTATGTGTTTTAATGTGCTCTACATTTTTTGTGTGGTAAGTTTTTGTCCATTTCTTAAGGCTTAGCAGTTATTCAAAATTTCGTAAAATTAATCCAGAATAAAGTAGTCTTCAGAGGCCATTCCCAGAAAATGCAAGATATACATATTATTTGTCAGGTAAATATATTTAATATACGATATTTTAATCAAAATCGTTAGAGCCATTTTTGAGAAAATCAAAATTTTCGAAAAAAGTTCCATGTAAAGGATAGCTGGGGGTGGTATTTAACGGTCTTTTCGTTTTTGAGCTATGCTGTCCACAGACACACACACGGACCTTTTTCCAAAAATGCTTTTTTTGGATTCAGGGGTACCCAAAACATGTTTTTCCGGTGAAATCTCGGTATCGAATTTTTGGGTGCATTTCAATACATTCTCTATACACTATGTACATAGTACGTGTAGAGAACGTAAAAATTACTTTTTTTGGATTCAGAGAGACCCAAAACACATATTTCCGTGAAATCTCGGTATGGAGCTTTTGGGTGCCATACAATAACTTCTCTTCGTCCGATATTACCAGCCAAGTTAAAGGATATTAAGCTAAAAACAAAAAAAACAAAACAAAAACTTCTCTATACACTATGTACATAGTAAGTGTACAGAAAGTAAGCATTGGAACAAAGTTTAAAGAAATGCCTGAAAAAAACTTGCATAGGAATTATGGATTTTGCTAACCTCAACTTGGAATGCCACTAAACTTTTAAAATTAAAACTGTAAAACAGACGATTTACTGGTTCAGGACCCTGTGGTTCTTGACCTTCTTGCATATCATAAATGATGTCATTGCAAAAGTTCGGTATATGTGAAAGGCTCATGTATGACAGCCTATTAGCAAGCAGTGTTAGGCCACTACCGAGTTCCAATTGGAAAGTCATCATAGGAGAATCTAAGTCTGTATATTGGTCTTCTTTGTATATAATTACTTTCTGTAATTGGGACTTATATGGGGAGTAACAAAATAAACACAGTTGGAAGTGTGCCCACCTTGAGGATGTTGTGCACGGAGAGGTGCAGTGCGGTGAAGTCCTTGTCTGCCGACGTGAGGGTGTTGGGTTCCGGTAGAGCGACGAGCGCCTACTGCAGTCCTCTGTACCGGGCGGTGTGTCGTCGTGATCTTGGTGAAGGTGAAGGGGGAGAAGGAGTCGAGCAGCAGGGAGTCCATCATCCTGGCCACCTGGTGGAACCCGGAGTGTGGCGCTGAGGGGCTGCAACGCCAAAGTCACATTCTGCTATTGTCAATCTATCCAGCGTCCCACTATTTCTACGGTTTGCTTATCGTATATAGTAGAGGAATTATTACATTCCAACCAAAAATTCAATACCGAGATTTAATCGGAACAAAACAACAAATATTCGTATAACAAGACCCGTGTGTGCGCGTGCGTGCGTCTATGAACAGCAGAACTCGGGTGGATACCAAACGGTGAATTCCAAGGCTGTACTGGGCGATATGGCGGCCCCTGGCGACCAACCACTCTGACCTAAAGATTTTTTGCGAGGTTTCTCGGGGTCCTGCTGGAGTGGTTTCTCTCATCGCTCCTGATAAAGAGCTCTCTGAGCAAAATTAAGCGCTCTTCAGAGACTATTCCCGGAAAATTCAACATATACACATTGACATGTGACATTCATTTCTTTAATATACGATATTTTAATAAAAGTCGTTATAAGCATTTTTGAGAATATCACAATTTTCGAAAATGTTTCCATATAAAGGATTGTTGGGGGTGGGTGGATTTTCTTGAAAATCTTTATGTCGTATCCTTGGGAGATACCAAACTTAAATACCTAGTTTGGTATTTAACGCGTTTTTGAGCTATGCTGTCCAGAGATGCACACGGACCTTTTCCTACATTTTTTTTCGGATTCAGGGGACATCAAAATATATTTCCTGTGAAATTTCGGTATTGAATTTTGGGTGGAATACAATACCTTCTCTATCCAATATGTACATTGTTCATGCGGGCTAGAGAAAGCAAAAATGCTTTTTTTCAGACACAGAGGACCTGAAATCATATATTTCTGAATAAATCTCGACATAGAATTTTTGGGTGGAATACAATACCTTCTTTATCCACTATGTACATTGCACAAACGACTAGAGAAAGTAAAAATCTTATTCACCCTAATCGAGGTTCGAATTCAAGACTATTAGAATCAGGTAGACAGAGAACGGAGTTTTAACATTTCAATCTTTAATAACAAAAAACTTCCATTTTGGAACTAGTTATTGCCACGAAAAATGTTATATTGCAATATTGCGCATTTTCACGAATTTTACTTTTTTTTCAGTAATAACTTTTTGTGTGCCTTTAATGTTCGAGGTATAGAAATGCAATTCAGGGGCTATTTATGGAAATTTTAAGATTTGCACTTTAACCCTCACAACAATATTCATTACATTAGAGCAAATTTGTTAAGGACGCTGTCAATTACCAGCGCCGCCAGTGTGCCGAAAGAGTTCGATTACGTACCAGTAAATCTGCTGCCAGTCCATCTGGGCCTGTTTGAACCCCCCGATCCTGGGTTCAGAAAGCCAGCGCCTAACCCAGACTGACATCGTTAGAGCAAGTTTTAAGAAAAAAATCTGATGTGCTCCATTCACATGACTTTCTCTAGCTGTGCCGCAAACAAACTTTTTATTCAAAATATCAATCTTTTATCTACATCATGCTAATCAAGGTAAACATTAGCAGAATTAGTTTTATTACTTGCTTCCTTGTAACTAGAAGGCAAATAAGAAAATGCACGTCCTTTAAAAGCCGGTCGCTATATGAAACAAATTCCACTCTCTTTGCTTGCCAGGAGTAAACAAACGAGAAGAAAGAAAAGTTTAAGTGTCTTAAAATTGAAACCAATAATCTGGAATATCTTGAAAACGGTTAACTCTACAACTTTAAGATATACATTTAGTTTTTCATAAAAATGTCTTAAGCATAAAGTATTTTAATCAAAATCGTTAGAGCCATTTTTGAGAAAATCAAACATTTTGCATATAAAGGGTAGTTGAGGGTAGGAATTTTCTTGAAAATCTCGTGTTGCATCCTTGGAAGACACTCAACTTAAATATCAAGTTTGGTAATAAAAAGCGAAACTTTTCCAAGTAAATGACTTTTTCACTTTTAAGTAATACGTTTTGAATTTCTCCTATTTTTTAATGATTTTAAACTTTCTCGGTGTTGGTTATTAATGATAACAACCGAGTTAAATTGGAGTTGTAAAAATCCATCTTAACTCTGTGGTTTTCGGCAGGATTCTCTTACTTTTCCTTTAGCTGTGCCGATTTAAACACAATATTCCCTCTACCTCAAGCAAACCATTGGTATAATTATGAAAATATGATCGATCATTAACATGCGCACAGCGGTCATGTAAACTGGAGTGTAGCGTATCGTCAAGATGTTTCAGGGTTTTCCCTTCTTGAAAGGAAGCTTAAAAGTTACTCAACATTCATCTTCTCAGAATAAGGGACACCCCCCAAAAAAAAAACCTTATCAGGGTGACTCACCCTAGGCGTGATTCGAAATCGCGACCTCCCGAATGTGAGGCAGACTACCGAGATGGATAACATTTTATTTTACAACATAGTTTCTTAGTACTTTTTTTTTTTTTCTACAAATACTAATCAAATTTTTACTAGAATAATTTTAGAGGAATTTAAAGAACCAATAGGCATTATAATATTATAAGAAAATTACTGAAAAAAGTCCGAAATCCAAACTGAATGCGTATCTTAAAAGTAAATAGTTACCTAAATAGAAACACGGAGCGCTTAGGTAAATATTTCCTGTTGTACGGGAGTCTAAGAGGTACATATCACTTGTTATTAGATATTCTGTAGTAAGTAATGACAGTAATAATTTATTGGGTTTTCAAAACAAATAAGAACACTTATCGAAGCTAGTCCTCATAAGAACTAAATAAGAGAAACTAATTCTTATGAATGGTTAGTATATATTGGCAACACTTAATTACGTATCTATTGCTTTTGGTTGCGATCTATCAATCGATATAACGCCGCGACCACGAATTATGTCTGTTACAGCGTATCTTTATTAAATGAAAGATGTTATAATTATTAGGCTCACTGATATCAACCGAGTGATTCATACCACGTGGAACTATGTTATGAAAAAAAGTCAACACGAAGGAAGTTAGTGACAAAATAACAATGCATTTCTCCTTTAATAATTATGATTTGCTTACACATCCTTATGCACAAGAATATACATATTAGAAACCAATAAATAACATATCCTAAACTATAATTCACGAAATTGTGTCATACTAATGTGAAATTGTTTTACACATGTAAATACGAGACCAGCATATTGTCGTGATATGGCTACCATTGTAAGTTAAAGGAACAAATATAAATAGTTTAAAAAGGCTGCATACGCAAAACGGGTGTTATAGTACCTATACCTATTTAATGTTTAGGTATAACATCTTCAACACTTTCATGATATGCATTCTTCAAGTCTGGGTACCTCTGCCATTTTGTCTGGAATGTCAAGGATTTATTATTATTATTATTATTATTATTATTATTATTATAATCATCGTTTTATTGTAATTAAAACCGGAAAAACTGCAGCATTAGATGTTATTCTTACGATAATTTCGCCACCAGTTGCAAGCATGCATGGACAGAATAAAAATAAAATATTTTATTTTTCCAAACTTTCTCTCATACTTTTATCAGGACACAAGGGGCAACAACTAAGTTCGTTAAGAAGCAGCAGAAAAGTAGGCTTGTGCAAAACTTGGTAAAACACGTTACCTATTGCAATCTAACCTATACTTACCGGAAGAAAGGATCTTCCATAAAGTCTCTCATCATAGAACCGAAGAAAGCCATGCTGTAAAGTTTTCCTAACGCATAAACACCAACGCTCTACACTAAACCTTCGTCACAAGACCTGGATATCGACTGCCGATATCACCCCTGGACCACATCGCACACCCTTGACGTTTTATATGACGTCACAACCACACAATAAACATGGCGGGAACTTTCTTCCGGAGACATTCACTTTCGCGACGAATCGATACAATATGTGCATACACAAGCGCCGATAGTTTGAATATAAACATTAATGGTAGAAACGTTATGTTGCTTAGGTGTGCAGTCTTTTACATGCAATATGAAATTAGCATATAAATCATTACTGCACATAGAATAATGAATAATAATGACCACATAGTGACATAGAAGTTGTAATAACGAAAGAATTCGGCGGTATCGCGCTGCATTTCGGATCACATTTTCGGTAACAATGTATAGAGTGTTCGTTGGTTTTTTATTCTCTCTGTCTTTTTGGCAAAAAGATATACAGTAATTGCTTCAAGAACTATGTTGGGTTGGTGTTCATAGTTTCAGTCTTTTAATGTTTTAATTAAATACTATTGGTGTTCAAATCAAAGTTTTGGGGATGAATCCTAAACATTTGGTTTATCGTACTTTTTTGTGTTCAATTTATAAGCCGCCTTTAACGGCGGCTTTTCTTTTTGAACCACTGCTCATGACAGTGTTGTTCACTCGTTTACTGTTGGTGTTAATCTTTAGTAAATTATTTTTAACTTTAGACGCGCGCATTCACACATTCGTTCACACTTCCAGACCTTGGGGAAGATGGGGAATACAAAACAAAACTGATGTGTTCCATTGATCCGACTTTTACTATCTATTCTGCAATAAACTATTCTTTAAAACATCTGCAAACAGAAAAAGAGTATTCTCTTATCTACATCATTCTAATAACGATAAACTACCAGAATTGTCTTATTACTTAGTTTCAGTATAAATATACGGGAAATAAGGGAATATGCCATCCTAAAGCAACGGTCAACTGTTTTAAGAAGCTGTCGCTATGCGAGTGTCATTGAAATTCGTTCTCTTTCCATGACCAGGAATAAAACAAATTTAATATGAAATACACGCGGAATTCCTGTCTGAGAAAAGTTTAAATATTTTAAATGTTTAGTCCTTAAAAAAAAAAAAATAATAATAATAATAATAATAATAATAATAATAATAATAATAGAAGGTGTGCATGACATAATTTGTGTATTTTAACGAAATCAACATTCAGTATGAAGAGGACTTCGGAGTTATTCCCAAGAAATTCTGGATTAACATTTTTTTTATAATGTAAATATATTTCACATACGGCATTTTAATTAAAATCGTTATAGTCAATTTTTTTGAAAATCGAAAATTTCGAAAAATGTTCAATGTAAAAGGGTAGTTCGGGATTGTCGGATTTTTCTGTAAAATCTTCGTGTCGCACCCTTGGAAGATACTAAACTTAAATACCAAGATGGATGGATGGGATGGGATGGGATGGGATGGGATGGGATTGGATGGATGGATGGATGGATGGATGGATGGATGGATGGATGGACGGATGGATGGATGGATAGTGTTTATTGCCAACAACTATTAAAGTATAGGAACGTCATAAATTAAAAGTTACCAAGCTAAATTATAAAAATCAATCACAGAATACAATGGATTAGTCACCAATGTATGGCGTATGGTCGTTTTAAAAATTGAAATAGGTAGCTCTCTTAATCTTTGGGGTAAAATATTATAAAGTTTAATAGAAACTACTATAAAGCTGTTTTGAATTTTCGTATGTTTAAATGTGTTTATATATAAGTTCTGACAATTTCGTGTTGTATAGTTATGAATGTTCGAGCAAACTGTAAAACTGCTAACATTTTTTATAACATATAAGAGACATAAGAACTGAAGCTTTCCTGGCGACGTGTTAATTCAAAATCTTCTCGGGCTTCTAGCCAGGTAGAAGCCCGAGAAGATTTTGAATTAATATAAGAGACAGTTCAGCACAAACATTGATGGCAAAGTTAAGATATTTAAATCAATAAAAAGTCGTTTACAATGTTCTTTTGGATGAACTCCACAAATTAATCTAATAACCCTTTTATGTAATAAAAACTTTTCGTTGCCAAGGAGTGTTTCCCCCAAAGAAGCAAACCATAATTAACATGTGAATAAATATGAGCATAATATACCTTCATCAGCACATCCTTAGTGGCGCTATAGCTCAAGATTTTCAGCATAAAAATTCCTGTTGTAATTTTTTTAAAAATATTATTAATGTGCGTTCACCATCCCAAGTCAGAATCAATATGAATACCTAAAAATTTTAATGGGCTTCCAAAACAACCAATGTTAAATTTGTATTGAATATCAGTAATTTTTCCAGTGTGTATGCTCAAATTATTGGCATTACACCAATTGTTATCAACTGATGTTACCATATGTACTTTAGGTCTTAATATATGTTCATCTTTGTCAGAGAAAGTAATTGCTAAATCATCTGCATAAAGATAGGGAGGAAAATTTTCATCAGAGATTGAGGCAGGAAGATCGTTAATATAAATTAAAAAAAAATACAGGTCCTAAAATTGGCCCTTGAGGAACTCCATAATTTACAGATAGATAAACATCGCATCCATCCAGATAAACATCTTTTAAAACAAGTTGCCTAATTCCTATTGCTAAAATAAGACCTTAAAATTGAATGCTATTATTCTGAAAACCATAAAATTTAAGTTTCTCTAAGAGAATATTAGGTGAGACAGTGTCAAAGGCTCTGGAGAGATCCAAAAACCTGCTTGATACAATATTACCATTGTTAATCTTTTCATAACATTGTTTCACAAAGCTTGTAACGGCCTTTATTGTACTCATGCCTTGTCTAAAACCAATCTGGTTTTTAGTAAACAACAAGTTGGTTTCAAAATAAGTAACGATTTGTTTGCATAATAGTGCTTCAAATATCTTGCCTATTATTGGAATTATACTGATTGGCCTATAGTTATCATAACAAGTTTTATCCCCTTTCTTAAATACTGGTATTACTTTGGAAAATGTAAAAGCATCCGGAAAATAGCCAGCTTTAAGACAACTATTAAAAACATAAGTTAGTGGCTCCCATATATACGGAGCAGCTAATTTAAGAATGTTTTAATTGATGCCATATACATCCATGCAAGTAGTATTATTCAGATTCATAATACCTGAATAAACATCTTCAACACTTAAGTTCTAAAAAATTAAAATTACAATTAGGATTGGGCAACTTGTTTAAAAAGGACATTGATTCATTAGTAATAGGTATACTATTCACAATATCATTGACCTTATCAATAAAAAAGGAATGAAATGTTTCACAATTTAGATTAGTTTGGCAAATATCAGTCTTAGAATCAGAATTTAAGTGTTCTGAAATCACTAACCAGGATGATTTTGATATATTTTTAGAGTTTTTAATGAAAGGAGAATAGTAGTTCATTTTAGTCAACTTTAAGGTAAGTTGGCACTTCTTCAACTCAATATATCTGCTTTTATATTCATGCAAACCAAAATAAACATAAAGGTAATTATAGAGAACTTGGGCCCCTCTAGAAATTAAACAAATTGTGGTTTGACTGTAAGTTTGGTTTATACTTGTTACGTTTTCATCAATTTTTTATCGGAAAAGCTCCGTAATTAATTTAAACACTAATTTATTACGTGCGCGTAGCGATCCTTTTTTGTGAATATTTATGAAGTATGCTGCCTGGAAGGAGTAGAATATAAATGAAGAAGTCTTGTAGTACTTTTGCAATGTAAATATATAATAATACTACACACTAAAGTGTCTAAAACCTGAGTTTCATTGCCGGCGGCAGGCGAACAGTGTTGTGGAATGCAACACGGGCATATGTCGCTAGACGCTGTGCTGATGTATGACAAGTATGTTTCACGCAGATACAGCTGTTCAGTGAATTTTACTATGCAGAACTTCGGCCACTCTAAAATCGAATGAAACTAAGTGCGATTGATTGACTTTGTATTTATGATGACAATTTCAAAGCCTGTGGATTTCAAATTTAGCGCGAGGTTAGGTTCCAATCCGTTTAAGTTAGTGTGTGTATATAAACAGGTAGCAACATTAGTTTTTTAAACCATCTCCCCTCCCCTAATCCCCCTCTAACCACACCGGTCCCGTTAGAGTGCAAAATTGGTATAAGTCGCAGCGGAGAGAGTTAGCGGCCCATCTTGTAAATAATTATCCAAGGTTACTTATGTCAATTGGTTGGATTCGTGCACATTTTTTATAAATATTGCAGAGCCGCCATGCTTGACACTTGGTCTGCAGAAATAAATTGCCAAGTAAAATCCAGAAATGTTTAACAAGTTTAATTCTTTGTCACAAAGCCAATGTTCAACAATACAAATTATATCTGCATCGTAAGCATTAACAATGCCAATTAAACTGTCCTTTTTATACAACATCCTCTGTACATTCCAATACAATATTTTAAAATGTAATTTATTTTTATTCTTCGAGTTATTACATTGTATATCACCAATATTTATGTTTTCGCTTTTTCTTTGACAACCCTGTAGTTTAAGGAATCCTTTGGAAAGAAAATTTAGTAATAAAAGAACTACTAGGCCAGAGTTCCAGCGTATAAACTACCTCAAATAATACTGAAAGGACACCAATTTTAAAAGAGCCATAACTTGAATATTTAGTTTTCAATTTTTCTACAACATAGTTGCCCGGTTTACGTTCATTAAGGTATTCAAGGACCTGAGAGCATTCAGTCTCTGGGTCGAATCGCGAAACAAACAGCAAATGCAGTTTATCAGCTACGGCAAGTTTGCCCTTGGCAGAAACCTGTGAGAAATTCTTTCTTTTGTATGGGCTTGTTAGAATACGTATTGGCTTTAAATTGAGTTTTGGATTTCAACTTACTCTTATAGGATACTTGCTTCCAGTCTTCTTCAGATTAATTGCCTTGTTTAACACTATCACTAAGTTCAGTAGATTCATATTGTACTGCAGCTTTAAAATTCGTCTTAAGCTGGAAATTGTCGTTCCTGTTGTCTTCTAAGCTGTCGGAATAAACCGACGGCAACAACATCACTATAAGCTGCACCACACACAATCACTTCCCGAGGTTCTTCTAGTTGAGCCGTTAAATGTCCCATATTTACTTATGAAGAGATTGAGTCTTTCTGTTTTGTTGACGTCTCCGTATGAGGTTCCTTATGCTAAGTATCGTAACCCAAAGTGTGTAATAGTGCAACTTGAAGCTTTAGGGTGTCAATGTGATCCTTCTGCTGATTTATTATCACGTCTTTTTGTTTAATAATGTACTTTAAATAAGCCATTTCTGTTTTATAATCCTTATTATCCACAGATGGGTCGTCACTTGACAGTAAACAGTAGAGTAGCACGGAGCGGTCAGTAGACACGTCCGCACACGTCGAAGGCCAGAGACAATAGTGTAGCCTAGTGTATTCCTTTATTCTCCTTCTACTTACAAGAAAATATATATAATTTCTGCTAATGTTTATCTTCATTAGTATGATGTACCTAAGATAAAAATAATCCTTTGCAAGTATAGTTTGTTTTCCGAACAGGCATGGAATTGCATGTTTGGAATTTTACCATTAGCCTGTGAATATGTTCAAGCCATATTGTCATTTGTAATAAATATCCCAGAAAAGTTTACAAAAAATGCAGAGGCCAGATATAGGCAGGGCTTACATAGACCAACAAATAATTTGCAGTTATTCCAAAAAGGGGTTTACTACAAAGGAATAGTTTTGTTTAATTCTATTCCCTCATCTATAAAATAATTGAAAAGATCATTATTAAAGATACCTTATTACTTACACCTTCTATACAGAGGAGAATTTCAATGAATCAAAAAATACTGATAACATTGTAAATGTAATAAATATGAATATCGTAAGAGTGCATGTGTACGATTAGGTTTTTGGAAACAGACATGTAATTGTAAATTATGCTAAACTGACACCTTTGAGTTATTATTTTTAAATAAATTTAATTCTTGACATGACCTACATCCTAGAGTCTGGGATCTACAGATTACAATATTATGTATGTAAGTCGTGTGAATGGAACACATCATATTTATTATTATGTTTAGTATTACTATTATTATCATCATCATCATAACCTAACGTCTTTTAACCTGGTCATATCGGAAGGTGGGTGAAATGATGCTCAAATGAGACCGGGGTCCATAGCGTTTAGATTTACTGGACATTCGTCTTCTCAAGATATGGATAGGAAAAAATAAAAAAACTGGTAACTCACCCTAATCGAGATTCGAATTGGTGACCTCTTAAATGTGAAGCAGACACGTACCACCACACTGAGTATTGAAATTCAAAAATGTCGCCCTTTGTACGAGGGCGATGCAGAAAGTAACGAATGTTTTGGCATAACTAAATAATAACGAAACATATCAACACCAAACTTTATATTCCTTACTCTATTTCTCGACGTAATCACTATTACTATGAAGGTATTTACTGTCACGTGATGCCTGTTATACTCTAAAAATCTGAGACAAGATGTTGAGGTTTCACCGGTAGCGAAATCTTTTTCACCCAAAAAGTCATGTATCATGACCAAAGTGAAATTTCTTTTCATTATTGCTTTCAATTCCTCCATAACGATTGATGAACTTCAACTCTGGTCTTTATCGTACACACTGTTATGTTCTTCCTTGATTACTCGTAAATTATGTGACATTTCCTCACTGAAGACTCGTTCATTGCATTATCCCTATACACTTGCGTTATTTGTCAATAAAATTCGATTGGCCCAACATTTGTTCATTAAAAAAAAACAACATACGAATAAATTCTTTGGCGGTACAGCATTAACATCAGCATTAAAAAGTGGTATCACGTCTTGACAGATTGCGAGATTATGTTGAGAATTTTTTGTTGTATTTTGGTAAATAAAGTTTTGTGTTGACATGTTTCGTTATTATTTAGTTGTGCTAAATCGTTCGTTACTTTCTGGATTGGCCTCATTTCCAGTGCAAAATATAATGACATAAACACAAAGAAAACTGATGGGAGAAAGTCTGCGTGGAATTGATTGATAACTGGAGTTGAATGATAAAGAAAAACGAAGAAAGAAAATTCCAATTTTATTTATGCATTTATTTAATTAATCGTTGGCTGACAGTTGAATGGACCGTAAAATGTCGATTTTGAGTAGCTACGCAAGGGATTGTCATGTACGTACTGTCGGTCGTGGGAGCCAAGATTGTCAGCATGATGTTTTGAGTTTTAAATATGTCAGTATTGTCAGTTCTTTAGCACGTATGTGCAATGTATATAGTAGATGGAGAAAGTATTGTATTCCATCCAGAAATTAGATACCAAGATTTCACCGGAAATATGTTTTGAGATCTTCTGAACCAAAAACAAAACATTTTAGAAAAAGGTGCGTGTGAATATGTCTGTGGACAGTATAGCTCAAAAATCGGATGTGTTTAATTCACATGACTTTTTCTACATGTCTGCAACAAATTATTGTTAAAAAGCGTATTCGTTTATCTACTTCATGCTACACATTTTGTGTAGTAAGGTTTTGCCTTCTCTTACGGGTTATGTTACACAAAAGTTATTCACAATGAAGAGCATTTCAAGGGGTTTTCTCAAGAAATTCAAGATGTGCATTTTATTTGCCATGTAAACATCTTTAACATACGTTTTTTTAATAAAAATCTTTAGACCACTTTTTATAAAACCGAAAAATGTCTGATGTAAAGTGCACTTTGGGCCGGGAAAATGTTTCTAAAATCGTCCGTGACGCATCCTTGAAAGATGCTTTAGGTAGGGACTTAGACAGTCCCTATCTAGAGCAATATGCTCATTGGGACATTCTATGCAAATAAATAAAATAAAAAAATTAAATGCCAAGTATGGTATTGAATGGAACTTTTGTTTTTGAGTTATGCTGTTCACAGACAGACACACATAATACACATGGGCCTTTTTCTAAAAATACTTTTTAATCAGGGGTCATCAAAACTCGAAAAGTCTTGGTATTGAATTTTTGGGTGGAATACAGTACCTTCTATTGCTACTATGTGCATTGTAATACGTACTAGAGAAAGTAAAAATGTGTATGCAAAGATGGCACCTGTCCCCATAAAATGGCACATTATTGCACTGAATCCCATATATTCATTAATTTCAATAAATAACCTAACACAAAACATACAGATATATATATATATATATAAATAAATAAATACACGCACACGCACACGCACACACTCACTCACACACATACACACAGTGTGTCCTGTTGAATCGTTACCATTAAGAAAAGTAAATATCTCCTCACACAGTCAAGTTATAAATATGCTTTTCAGCTTGTCTTGCGTAGAAACTCTCCCAAGTTTCGTGTCAATGAAAATTATGACGCTACTGCGCATGCGCGTGGTATGACAAGACCGACAGTGTTAAAATGCTGGAATTCACCTTACAGCAGAAAGTGAAATGTTATTGGTTAGCTCAGTTGAAGTTTCCAATTGCAGTACAAAGAAGATTTAGGTAGGAATGTGGTGCAAACATACCTGGAGGACGAGATTAGGTGTCGGGCAATAAAATTCAACGAAGGTTTACCGTTCCATCGGAGCTCCCTCGTTGGATCTCTTACAGATTACAATCCCAGAAACCGCCGCTTCAGACGATACCGGCTTCCCCGCATGGCTTGCGGGCATCTCCGGTAACCAAGGAGCATCTCCAACAGTTCCTTACAATCCATCAAGAGTTGCTTGGATTTCTAAATTTAAACCCTAAAATAAACTAATATTTTGTAAACTAATCACACCAGCGGTGCACAAGGGCCGTTGCACCAAGACTGGCATCCGTTGAGGAGCACACTTGCTATCTCTCTTCACTCCTCAGCCTCATTTTCACCCGCCATCCTGCAAAACCCACATTCCCGTCAGTACGTGGGAACACGTCTAACAAACCGTCGTGCTGCCCTCAGCCTGCCAACTGCTCGTGTCGTGTCGTGTGGTGCAAATTTTCCAGATCGTCATGCCATTGTGATGGCAACAGGATCTGTGCTGAGGAAGAAGCATGCAGATTGAAGCATGAGATCCTCTTTGCCTTCGCGCTAAATTTGAAATAAAAATTTACTCGCGCTTGCGCCTAGTTTGAATTAGCAATCGACTCTTATCTCAGGGCGTTTTAATGGGCTTGTTGGGCTTCACAGATTCAGACTACCTGGCGATTTCTTAAATAATAAATCATTAGGATTTTCTTTGTAGAATTGTGGTTTATTCACAATTATTTCGTTCAATTCTTGTATGAAACTGCAATCATTAGATGCAGTTATGTGTTTTGTTGAGTGCGAATGTACCTTCTCTTGGGACTCGTAACTTCTTTTGCAAGTTCCGACGGGAAAATCTGATTCCTCGGAATTATATGTTTTTTCACTTTTCAACACGAGTGAGCGGAAACTACTCAGCGATCCTCTACGCGAACACATTAATGTACGCGTCTTCTCGTTAATGACCTTTTTCATGCTTCTGAAAAACCTCATTTTTGTAATCACTGTCTTCACAACCAAGAAAATCACCACGTAACTATGATAGATACTTATTGTTGGGAAACAATCGCATAGAGAAAATCAAAACTCTTATACGCAACGAAAGCACAAGGAATAATAAACAAATTGCTGCTGGCGAACCACCTCTTTCTTTCCGACGTAAAACCTTAAGTGTGTCCTATGCCATCAAGACTTGTATCAGACCTGGCTCTGGTTTAGACTCTCATATTTCACCACAAGACTCTAGATGGTAACCGTTACAACCCTTCTCTCAAAGAATGGCTAAGTACATCGAAGAGTTTAAATTGACAATTCCCTCACTGATTCCCCGTTCCTTCAACATAAACGTTACACCATGGAGGCTTAAAACTCCTGTAATCAACACCACTCTCACAAAATATGCTAAAAATGACACCCAAAGAACTTTCTACACCAGTTTATTCAAAGAATTACGTGAAACATACTCCAACTACGAACCAATTTACACCGATGGTCCACGATGTGACACAGTAATGGCTGCGCGGTGGTTGTCTCTAATCGCACCAGGCTCTATAGTCTGCCACAAGCTCTCACCATTTTCTCTTGCCAACTTTTCGCCATCCGCTTTGCCCTAGACTATATATCAAAGAACAAAGACTTGAACTCCTACATTATTTTCACTGATTCCCTAAGTGCCCTACAACAGCGATTTCCTCGCCATGCTCTGGTAAATGAGATTCACCTATTATACAATGACTTAATATCATCTGGCAAACAACTCATCTTTGTATGGATACCATCTCACCAGGTAACGATCTTGCTGACACTGCCGCTCAGGAAGATACAAACATCCACGTGCTTTACCAGATCTCAAGCTTCCTCATGAACACTACTTAAGACGCAGTGGAAGACAGACTGGACTACAACATCCACCAGTAAACTACATGATGCCTGCCCAGTACCTAATCTAACTACGTCTATTACGACTCTTACCCGACGAGACCAAATACTAGCAACTCGACTATGCATCGGTCACACTGCGCTAACCCATTCCTGTCTCATGAACCTGCTTCTACATGCTCTCTATGTAACTCTGCTCTCACCGTTCATCATCTGATCACAGCTTGCCCGAGATACACTGCTGAGCGACTTAATTGTGGAGTTCCTGGAAACCACAGCTGGTCTTCGGTGACCAACAATGCCGTAAGAAAGTCATCAACTTCATGAAAATGTGCAAAATTATTAATGGTGTTTAAATTGTTGCCAAGTTTGTTATTGTTAATTAACCACTGTAAGATGTAATATAACATTTTGCAATTCTACCTAATTGTACAACTCAGTGTTCAGTCGCGAAATGACGTGATTGTTGAAGCGACTATAATAAAAAAAATAATAATAAACATTTGCACCCAGCGATTTCAATTTCAGAATGCAACAGAACAAAAACATTTGAACATCATATATTACAAAAATGATATGAAATTCACAAAATGTCGGCAGATTTTGTGGTTAGGATATACATATTGCCTCAAGATGAAGATGTAAGGCAAGCATTTCAGCGTAGACCAATCGACAGGCCAGTTTAGAGCTAGGTATTCCGAAGACGACTGTTCACACGGATATCCATAAAACCTAAGATTTAGAGCATACAAAATTCAACTTATGCAAAAATTGCAGCGGAACGATAAACCCAAACGGGCCGAGTTCGGTACTACGACGCTGTTATCCCGCATTGATGATGACAATGAATTCCTCAACCACATCGCATTCTCAGACGAAGCAACCTTTCGCACATCTGGTCAAGTGCACCGCTATAACTGGGGAGACCCGCATGTCTTCTTCCAGCAAGATAGAGCCCCTCCACATCACGCCCATGAAGTTGAAAACTCTCTCAACGCACAATTTCCAAGTAAGCGGATTGGAAGAGCGGTCTCCAAGGTTACCAGACCTAACCCCCTTAGATTTATTTTTATGGGGAACGTAAAAAGCATTATCGAGCTGCAGTACAGGACCTAGCTGACCTCCGAAGGCGGATAATAGACGCTTGTGTTTCATCAAACCAGTAATGCTGCGGAACACATGGAGGGAGATAGAGTTCCGTTTTGATATTCTTCGGGACACCAACGGCACACATGTGGAGATTTATTGAAAAAATGTGAAAAAATCCTTAGCAACAAAAATGTTATACCAGAATTACCTAGAAGTGAAACTGTCGCAGCATTCCGAAAAATGACAACATGATTGTCTAGCACCTCAATTCTTAACTCACCGAACTGCATGCTGTGTCAAGAAGATGCCATTCAGAACTGGGAACATCTGCTCTTCAGCAATTTTGGGACAAGTCAAACGGACAGCTGTATTGAGAAGCCAGGAGGCTAATGACAATTGTTCAACAGCCTCAGTATTAGATTAAATAAATAAATAAATCATGTGTATTACAAAAGTGTAATAATAAATCGCCCTAAATCGACAGTCATTTATTTGACTCTCAAGACCGGATGTGATGCGAATCAGCGTTACATAGTAATGGTAGCCTTAAAATAGCTTCATGGTTTAACTATATCTTTTCTATGATTTTAACACGGAAGTTATTTCTCTTTGTAGAATATAGATGTATTAGGTGACTGTAATATTACTTCATTGGGCCGTGACTGGACTAGAAGAATCACGTGATTTCAATGTGCGCCGTAGCCTGTCTATCTCGTTAGCTACGCAGTAAAACTGCCTTTTGAATGAATGAACGATCAGTAAGTCATTTTATACGTTCGATTTTCGGTTTTGATGCGATTTCCTGGAACTTTCCTCGCTGTGATTATAACCAGAATACTTCTTAGGAAGCCCTTCAAACTGCAAGAAGTAAACAAGCCCAAACACAAGAGCCGAAACAACCAATGAAATGACGTTTTGTGCAATGCGACGATTCAAATACGAGATCAAGGTGATACTTTTAGAGGGCATGCCCTTGGTTCTATAATTAGGGGTAGCCAATGGCTATAGAGACGTGACCGACCGCCTCAAGTCGTTGAACTTTTCCCCCAACAATCGATACCTGAACGTCTTCCTTTTCCTGCATGCATTTGTTTCTCCCGAGCGAGGTATTGTTGATACACCAGCGTCTGACGACATGCGGGTTCCGCTTGTAATCTAACTAAAAAGGAGGACACGCAAAACGGATTATGTGATAAGCGGATTGTGTTTCGGCATTCCATCTTCGGAATAGCTGGCCATGTTCCTTGTAGTGCTCTGTTTTCCTAGGGTTACATTCTCTACTCAATCTTCCATACACTATTCTTGCAAAACATATTTTTCTCTCTAATTCTCGTTAACCAAGATGAACTTTAATTTGTACATTTTTTACTTTCTCTACATGTACTCTAAAATAAAAATATAATAAAAATCTGTATAAAAACCCCGGTATCTAATTTCTAAAGCCAGGGCTAATATGCCAGATTTTTTAAAAATTATTTATTATTTATTTTCATACCTACATTTATTGTTAACAGATTATTTATAAATTAAAAAAAATATATTATAGCATAAAAGAAAAATAATAAAACTAATGAATTAAATCAATATACTAATTAAAATAAATATACTAATAAAAATAATAATAAAGAACAAAATAAAACTATAAAAATATTTTAACATTTAAATAATTACACTTTCATAGTCTAATCTAAATAAATAACCAATAAAATGCAAAAATAAATTAAAAGCAAACATAAAAAACTAAACAAATCACATAATACACAAAAACATATCATAAACATAAACATTTTAATACCAAAATGTATTTTCAACTTCACATAAACCAAATTCTTCTATTACATTACAATATCCCTACACTACCACCACCTAAAAATCAACAAATAAGTTTTTTATTAATGATTAAGATTAATTAAGTTATTAATTATAACAAATAAAAAACAATGGATCACAGATGACATAAAAATGATTAATGAACGCAGAAAGCTAAATAATTCAAAGGACCCAGAAGCATCAATAAAATACAAAGCACTACGAAACAAAATAAATAGAGAAATTAGAGAAAGGAAGGAAGTATTTTTAAAAGAAAATATGGAAATAATAGATGAAGAATTTAAGAAAGGAAAATTAGAAACAGCATATAAAGAAATTAAAAACTTTTTTATTGAACGTAAAACACAAGGGAACAAACTAAGAGACAGAGAAGGAAAATTAATTGATGATGATAAGATTAAAGTAAAAAGATGGAAAGAATATATAGAGAATTTGTATAAAGGACATTAAATAGAAGAGCTAAAAGAAATCATAGATGAAGTAGAAGATGATAGAGGAGACCCAATACTAAAAGAAGAATTCGAACAGGCTCTAAACAATCTTGGAAAAGCACCTGGGGAGGATGGGATTCCTGGAGAACTATTGAAGAATGCACATGAAGAACTACACAAGACACTCTATGAACTCATATTTGATATATATGAAACTGGAATACTACCAGAAGATTTTAAAATGTGTAAAATTATACCAATCCCAAAAAAAAGCAAATGCTGAAAAATGTGAACAATACCGTACACTAAGTTTAATGTCGCATGCATCCAAAATATTAACAAAAATAATATATAATAGAATAGAAAAGAAAATAGATACATACATAACAGATGATCAATTTGGATTTAGGAAGAACACAGGCACACGAGAAGCAATATTAGCAATGAGACTAATACTGGAAAAAAGGCTAAGAAAGAATAAAAGAACATATATTGCTTTCATAGATATAGAGAAAGCATTTGATAATGTGGATTGGATCAAAATGTTTGGAGTGCTTAGAAACCTGGGAATTAAATTTAGAGATTTTAGGATTATATGGAATCTATATAAAGATGAAAAAGCAATTATAAACTGTGGGAGAAACCAAGAAATAGTCCATATAAGAAAAGGAGTGAGACAAGGATGTGCACTATCTCCAATACTGTTTAATGCATACAGATATGAAATGAAATCACGGAAGAAATAGACACTGGAATAAAGATACAGGGGATAAAAATCAATATGCTCCGCTTTGCAGATGATATTGCAATATTAATGGAGAACAAGAAAGATTTAGAAACATTCATAAACAAATTAGAAAATACATTAAGGAACAACTACAACTTAAACATTAATAAATCAAAAAAAAAAAATTATGACTTGCAGGAAGAAAGGGAATAGTAACACAAAAATTAAACTAAATGGACAACTATTAGAAGAAACCGAAATATTTCAATATCTAGGAAGCAAAATAACAGCTGATGGAAGGAGCAAAACAGAAATAACCAGTACAATACAACACGCAAAACTTGCTTTTAATAAAAAGTACCAGCTATTTACTGCAAACAATATTAGCCTTGAAACCAGGAAGAATTTATTACAAACATATGTATGGAGTATTATGTTATATGGATGTGAAACTTGGACAACTTTAAAAGCAGAAAGAAAGAGAATAGAAGCATTTGAAACATGGTGCTATAGGAAAATGCTAAAAATTAAATGGAGTGACAAAATTAAAAATGAAGAAGTATATAAAAGAGCAGAAGCGGAAAAACGAATTTGGAACCAAATTAAAAGAAGAAGAACAAAATTAATAGGCCATTTATTAAGACATCAGAGCACACTGAATATTATAATAGAAGGTATGATAGAAGGAAGAAGTGGCAAAGGAAGAGCAAGATCACAATATATAAAACAAATTACGGAAGATATGAAATGCAGTAAATATGAAGAACTCAAACGGAAAGCAGAGAGAAGATCTGAATGGAGAGTCGCTGCAAACCAATCCAAGGATTGAAGACTCCTAAAAAAGTTATTAATTATTAATAACTTTCATCTATTTATATTATCTATTTATATCTCTACACGTACTATGTACATAGTGTATAGAGAAGGTATTGCACTCCACCCAAAAATTCGATACCGAGAATCACCGGAAATACATGTTTTAGAGTTCCCTGTACCCCCAAAAAAGTTTAGAAAAATGTGTCTGTGAGCACGATAACCCCAAAACAAAAAGTCGGTAAACTTGGTATTTAAGTTTAGTATCTTCCAAGTATACGACACGAACATTTTGAGGAAAATCCCCCCACCCCAAACTATCCTGTAATTGCACAAAATTTCGAAAAATTTTATTTTTTCAAAAATGTCTCTAACGATTTTGATTTTGATTATATTAAACATATTTACATGAAAAATAAAATTAATAGATTGACTTCTGGGAACAGCATCTAAAGAGCTCTTGTTCTGGATGCATTTTGCATAACGGTTAAACCGTAAGAGATAGACAAAAACTTAATACACAGAAAATGTAGATCGCGTTTAAACACACAATTTATATCAAACACATTTTTCTTGCAGAGTTGATCGATTTCAAGATATTCCTTGTTATTGGTTTCAGTTTTAAACTACCCAGATTTTCTGAAACGGAATCGTGCAAAGCGAACCGAAACTCAATCGTTTCAAACAGTGATGAGCTTTTAAAAGGTTTGACAACGCTTTTTCCCTTCTACTTACAAGGAAGCAAGTAATAAGACTATTTCTGCTAGTGTTTATCATGAAGCAGGTAGAAGAATAAGCTTTTGTAAGACTAGTTTGTATACGCAACAGCTAGAGAAGGTTATTTGAATGGAAGACATTGGATTTTTTTTTGTCGTACAAATATTTTAAATATATGGCATCTAAAACACCGTTAGAGACATTTTGAGAAAATAAACAAAATGAAAAATGTCTAAGTAAAGCTAGGTTGAGTGAGGGGATTTTCTTGAAAATCTCTGTGTCCTATGTGTTGAATATACTGAATTTAAACACCAAATCCTATTTATTTATCTTTCGTTTTTGAGACGGATCTTTTTCTTTTTGGATTCAAGTGGTCTCAAATCTAATATTTTCAGTGAACTTTCTAAATCGAGTTTTTTTGGATGGAATGCAACACCTTCTCTACCTTCTAGGTAATACGTAGAGAAAGTCTGTGCTGAAATCGAATTTCGAACCCGTGAATAAATTAGTAGGCGCCGTTTTTTTTTTGCATTTCTCATCAGAAAGCACCCAAAGCGTCGTCTGTATTTAGCATACGGCCTTCAGTAACCCCGCCTCCAGCGTCGATATGCCGAAGGACAAAACTCGATGTTCTTTTGTTTTCCCTTCATTACTTGTGCACATTAAATAGCTGGCATTGGAGTCGATTGTTCTCCTTAGAACAAATACATAGCGATCGATCTTTTTACTCTCTCTAGCACATGCATATGCACAATGTACATAGTAGACAGAGAAGGTATTGTATTCCACCCAAAAATTCCATACTGAGATTTTCACCGGAAATCCAATTTTGGGAGCCCCTGAATAAAAAATCTTATGTATTCCATTCACGTGACTTTCTCTACATCTCTGCAACAAATTATTGTTAAAAAGCTTGTGCATCTATTTACTTTATACTAATCGAGAAAAAATTAGCAGAAATAGTCTTATTACTTGCTTCCTTGTAAATAGAAGCGAAATAAGGGAGTACCATAGTTAAAGTGATAGTCAAAAGCTGGTTGCTATGTGACTGAAGTTCCTTTGTTTGTATGGACAGGAGTTGACAAATTTCAGTAAGAGAAAAGTATAAGTTCTTCAAAGCTGAAACCAAAAACAGGGAATATCTAAAAAAAACGATCAACTCCAGGGAAAATATGCATATAACATAAATTGTATGTTTTAATGTGCTCTACATTTTGTGTGCAGTAGGTTTTTGTCCTTCTGTTACGGTTTAGCAGTTATGCAAAATTCCGTAAATTTCATCCAGAATAAAATAGTCTTCGAAAAAAGTTCCATGTTAAGGGTAGTTGGGGGTGGGGGATTTTCTTGAAAATCTTTGTGTCGCATCCTTGGAAGATAGCAAACCTAAATACCCAGTTTGGTTTTTAACGGTCTTTTCGTTTTTGAGCTATGCGGCCCACAGACACGCGCGCGCACACACACACACATGGAAATGCTTCTAAAAATGCTTTTTTGGATTCAGAGAGTCTCTAAACATGTATTTGCGGTGAAATCTCGGTATAGAATTTTTGGGTGCACTACAATACCTTCTCTATACACTATGTACATCGTACTTATAGAGAAAGTAATAATTAGAAACATGACCATAGTGTGTCTGTCTGTCTGCCTCTCTCTCTGTGTCCGTTAAAGTCCGTTAAGTATCAAACTTCATATTTAAGTGCAGTATCTTCCAAGGATGCGACACAAAGATTTTCAAGAAAATTTTCCCAACCCCAATTATCTTTTACACGAAACAGTTTTCGAAAATGTTAATTTTCTCAAAAATGGTTCTAACGATTTTGATTAAAATACCATAGGTATGTTCTAGATATTGTAACGGCGGCACGTGAGCCTGAGCGACGGCTGAATGGATCACTGCTTAGCCCGGTTTAACAATGGAGCGAACGGACACAACGTCTTTGTGTGCTTCCCTGCAAGACTTTTCGGACTTTCTTTATCCGTAGGCCCAGAACATCTTCTTCCAGAAGTAACCTTTTCTAAATGGACAAAACATAATGTTCCCGCAATATCTAAAGCCGATGTCCCACGGTCAAATATTTTGGTCCAATACTCTTTAAACTACAAATTGGATCGTGGGACATCGAGAATTTCATTGTATACAATTTCCGACCTATTTTTTGGTCCAATTCCAGTTTGCTACAACAGGATACAACGGTTTCTAATTTTTTGGTCCAAACATATGAAATCAACCAATGAGCGACCTGGTGGCAATGACGTAATAAGATGGCAGCTAGCGCTGGGTATTCCTTCCCGCCAACGGGATTGTGTGAAACTTTGCTGTATCTTGTAGACTTTGTCCTAAATAATAGGGTTATAGTAGCTGAGCAATGGTTAAAATACACATATTTTGTGCAGCACAGATTTATGAAATATTGACTCTGGTATTTATAACCCCTGCAAATGTATTTTATCGGATCCATTTGTACCTAACCTTTTCTCAACAAAATATAAAAAAGCTATCTTTGATTTTCTGGTATGGACTGCTTCATATTTGTGTCTTGGCAAGTGATTTTTGCCTCAACTAAGGACAGCAACTTTCCAAACAAATTTTCGTCCATTCTAAGGAAGTTAAAATAATTTACAGGGTCAGAAACGAGTTCATTTTGCAGCATATGTAGTTTATCTCTTCCTTGGCCTGCATTCCTACGTTACAGCCATGGTCTAGTCTTGATTTTGTCTTTCTGATATAATATGCTCTTGCAATGGATACATAAACAGTGAACGTAAATAATTGTGGATCAGCAACCTCTACCATTTTCTATCAGCTGTTCATGCGAGAAATATTTAGACCAATACACGCTCCCGTGGAAATGGAATGGACAAATTGTACACAACGTTCACGTTGTATAAACAATTTTGGACCAATTTTGACTAGAACATCGGCTTAAGACTGGAAGTTTCGAAGTTATATATAAGGGGCAGACAAGTGCCGGTGTGATGAAGTAAATTAGGGCTTGCTAAGATAGTGACGTGAACACGGTAGCTCAGATATTTGTGTACCAAAAGTGTAAGTACTGTACTACGTGTATGCTCTAGTGACCTATAAAGTGAATTTAACACAAACTCACGTTTTCACCTCTTACAATCTTTTCATGACAAATGAAATGTATTTCTTGATTTTTACTTTCTCTACACGTACTATGTACACAATGTATAGACAAGGTATTGCACTCCAACCAAAAATTCAATACCGATATTTCGCCGGAAATATACGTTTTAGAGTCTCCTGTATCCATAAAAAGCATTTTCAGAAAAAGGTCTGTGTGTGTATGTGCGTGTGTCTGTGAACACCATAACCTCAAAAACGAAAATTAGGTAAAGCACCAAACTTGGTATTTAAGTTTAGTATCTTCCAGGGCTGCAACACGAAGATTTTGAGAAACATCCCCCCACCCCAAACTATCCTTTACATAAAAAAAAATTAGAACATTTTGATTTTCCCAAATATGACTCTAACGATTTTGATTAAAATTCCGTATATCAAAGGATATTTATATGCAAAATAAAATGTATATCTTGAATTGTATGGGAATATCCTCTAAAAACCTCTTTACTCTGAATGAAATTTGCTGAATTTTGCGTAGCAGGTAAACCGTAAGAGATAGACAAAAACTTACTGCACAAAAAAATGCAGATCAAGTTAAAACACACAATTTATTTCATATAATTTTTTCGTGGAATTTACGACTTCTGAGATATTCCTTATTTGTTTCAGATTTGAAATACTTAAACTTTTGTCACACGGAACGCTGTAAATTCCTAAACCTGCCGGTCCCCATGGCCACGCTCGCTAAGGCGTTTCGCTTGGGTGCTTCGTGGGCAGGGGATCGTGGGTTCGAGTCCCGCCTTGGGCATGGGTATTATATGTTTGTGCAATGTGTATATGTTTGTGTAAAGAAGCAGTAAAACCAGTAATCATACGGTAAATTTAGGGGGAAATGTAAAAAGGGCATACAGTGCCGGAGTCCTGACCAGACTCCGGTACTGTTTTAAGGGAGAAAAAAAAACTGAATTTCAACCACATACGAATCAGCGTTTAAAAGATATGACTACCGTTTTAGCCTAGAGCATTCCCTTATTTTCCTTCTACTTACAAGGAAGTAAATAATTAAGACAATTTCAGCCAATTTTTATCTCGATTAGCATGAAGTAGAGTAGTCTTTTTAACAACAATGTGTTACAGAGATGTAGAGAAAGCCATGTGAATGGAACACATCAGGTTTTTTGGGAATATTCTCTAAAGACCTCTTCATTCTGGATGACTTTTGGTAAACCGTAAGAGACACACACAAATTTACTACACAAAATATACACACATCGCGTTAAAACACATGATTTATGTCATATGAATTTTTTGTAAGCTTAACCGTTTCAAAAATGTTCCTTCTTATTGCTTTCAATTTTAAACGACTTAAATTTTTCTCAGACGGGAGGTCATCTTTCGCTTCACCTCTCGTTTGTTTTACTCCTGGCAAGCAAATATGACCGAATTTCAATTGCTTCACATAGAGACAGCTTTTAAAAGAGTTGACTATCGTTTTAGCCAAGCACATTCCCTTATTTCCCTCCTGAAGACCATTTCTGCTATCGCTTGTCTCGAATATCAATAAGTGGATAAAAGGATAATGTTTTGTGACTGCCTCCGTGGTCGAGTGGTCAGTGAGCTGACTTCTCACCCGGAGGTCCCGGGTTCCATTTCCGGCTGAGCGGGGAATTTTTCTTTAACCGGAATTATTCCCTATCCCCCATAGAGTCTGGAAGTATAAATGTGAGAGTGAATGTGCGTGTGTTTAGTAATATAAAGTTCAACCTAATGTTCTGAACCTACAGTTTCACAAGTGAAAGCCCCGGATATGACCATTGATGTTAAAGGGGGCTATACAAATGAAGCAATTAAAAGAAAAAATAATAATAATGTTTTATAAGAAAAGTTTGTTTCTGGAACAGATAGAGAAAGTAATCTAATTCTTAAAAACGGAATGCCACTCACTCTAATATTTTAAATCAAAATACTTTAATTCCTACCCAACGATTTTATATATGCGGTAATTCTATAATCTGAGTTAGTGTTGCTCTATCCCATTTAAATTATACACAAACAATAAAAGTAAAAGGTAAGTAGACAGATAAGACGTAAGAAAATAGAAAAAACTAAAAGAAGTAGTAAGATAAAAGAAGGAAAGGAAATAAAAAGAAGGATAAAAGGGGAAGCCTTGTGTATTACATTCACATTGCTCTCTGCTCACTCAGCTATAAACATTCATAACATACAAAATCTTATTTTTCTACGTACTATTTCGTCTATATCGAGATAAGCTTTTACAGAAATCGTTTATGGAATTACACAGTTCATTATAGGTATACAAGAGGGATACAGGAGACTGAAGCAACATTCAAATGTCACATACATACATACATACATACATACATACATACATACATACATACATACATACATACATACATACATACATACATACATACATACATACATACATACATACGCACGCACGCACGCACGCACGCACGCACGCACACACACACACATACATACATACATACATACATGCATGCATACATACATATACATACACACATGCACACATACATATACATACACACATGCACACATACATACATACACGCATACATATACATACATATACATACATACATATGCATACACACATACATATACATACACACATACATATACATACATATACATACACACATACATATACATACACACATACACGCATACATATACATACATATACATACATATACACATACACACAAACATACACACATACATATACATATACACATACACGCATACATATACATACACACATGCATATACATATACACATACACACATACATATACATATACACAAACACGCATACATATACATATACATACACACATACACGCATACATATACATACATACATATACATACACACATACATATACACATACACACATACATTCACATACACACATACATATACATACACACATACACGCATATATATACATACATACATATACATACACACATACATATATACACATACACACATACATATACATACACACATACATATGCATATACACATACACACATACATATACATACACACATACACTCATACATATACATACATACATATACATACACACATACATATACATACACACATACATATACATACACACATACATACATATACATACACACATACATACATATACATACATACATACATACACACATACATACATATATACATACACGCATATATACATACATACATACACGCATACATATACATACACACATACATACATACACACATACACGCATACATATACATACACATACATACACACATACATACATATACATACACACATACATATACATACACACATACATATACATGCATACATACATATACATACATACACACATACATACATATACATGCATACATACATATACATGCATACATACATACATATACATGCATGCATACATACACACATATACATGTACACATACATACACACATGCATACATACACACACATACACACATGCATACATACACACATACATGCATACATACACACATACATGCATACATACATATACATGCATGCATACATATACATGCATGCATACATATACATGCATACATACATATACATGCATACATACATATGCATACATACATATACATGCATACATACATGCATACATACATATACATACATATATAGATACATATATACATACATACATGCATACATACATATATACACACATACATGCATACATATATACATACATATACATGCATGCATACATACATATACATGCATACATACATATACATGCATACATACATATACACGCATACATACATATACATGCATACATACATATACATGCATGCATACATACACACATACATATACATGCATACATACATAATACACACATGCATACATACACACATACATACACATGCATACATACATATACATGCATACATGCATACATACATACACACATGCATACATCCATACATACACACATACATACACATTCATGCATACATGCATGCATGCATACATACATGGATACGTGGGTGATATGTACATGATATGTAGATCATTATTCCAGCAACTCAATTTTAAAATGTTTAGTCTCCCGATTTGCTACTTCTTAATAATAATAATAATAATAATAATAATAATAATAATAATAATAATAATAATAATTTACTTATCCGTTGAAGTTGTTATGTACAATATACAATCACTATTAGACACGTCAAATACTGAATGTTGGACCAACAGTCATTAAACATGTGCAATGCTCGCAATGAAGTTAAAAGAATCCTATGATTCACTACTTACAGTCAACGAAACCGTATTGAAATTAGACCATAAAGCTTGAAAATTGTTGATAAGTTCTACCTATCCCTGCACACTTTATACCTGATGTTAGTGTAAATGGGAGTCAACATTCAATGATCCATGTCATTTCAATGAGAAGGAGTTTTTAACGTAACAAGCCACGCGATGTGTACTTCACAGTAATTACGTAAGTACCACGTGACAAAGTCTGGATATCTCATACTGCTGACGTTCTATTCCATGAATTTCAGTGCACACTTCAATTACAGTATAAACATTAAACGTTCTGCTTTGTACTGATGTGGGGTATTAGAAATTCTTTTGAGCTGACCAAGACACTAAAACAAATGTTGATCTGCGGGATCAAAGGAATATATACATACGTATGTCGGTCAGTTAAAGGCGTTAGCTTGAGCAAACACTACAAATTAATATACAATATATTACATTAATATTCCTGTAAATATGAGTTTTTCATTCAATTCAAAGATTTGGAGCTTTATGTAAATATTGGTTTCTCTACACGTACTATGTACATAGTGTATAGAGAAGGTATTTATTGCACCCAAAAATTACATACCGAGATTTCACCGGAAATACATGTTTTGATATCCCCTGAATAAAAAAAAAGCATGTTTAGAAAACTTTCCGTGTGTCTGTTTGTCTTGGTCTTTAAGTTTGGTATCTTCTAAGGACGCGACACGAAGATTTTCAAGAACATCCCCCCACTACCCTTTACTTTTTTCGAAAATTTTGATTTTCTCAAAAATGTCTCTAACGATTTTAATTAAAATATGACCGAAGTGTATATCTTGGATTTTCTGGGAATAGCCTCTGAAGACCTTTTCATTCTGCTAAACCATAAGAAATATACAAAATCTTACTACCCTAAAATAAATAAATTAAATAGAAGTAATAAATTAGATCTCGTTAAGACACAATTAATATCAGGTAAGTATATTTGTGTTATTGTGTAATGAAAGTTTATCTGTATTTGACTGAAGCAGGTAAAGTAATATTGTAGGAGAGAGAGAGAGAGAGAGAGAGAGAGAGAGAGAGAGAGAGAGAGAGAGAGAGTATATTTACAAAAGAATGAACACGTGGATACACTCACCACTGAAGGTTCCACATGGAGTGACAGGGGGTATGTCTGAGGGCCCCGATGGGGAGGGTCACCTCAAACTCCACCTCCATGTCGGGGTGACCTCCCCCTCCACCTGCCGTAGTGTCAGGTTGCCGTTGTTGAGGTTTGTCCATGTGCAACTGACCGTGCTGGTCAAGCTGACCACTCGATAATTCGGCTGCTGCACATGCGCAGTAGCGCCCCGTTGCTGGGCAACTCTAATATATACAAACACCATGATTCACCTCACTACTGTCTTCATGGAACCTGCAAGTTCTTACTCAGTCACCCACCTTTTCTGGTCTGCCAGCTGCATTACATCAGCATGCCACGCGAATACTTTATGGATGGCTTGCATTCACTCGACTTTCTGTACCCATCTTTATATAGCTTCTGCTATCTTATTCTTACGGATTCCCACTGCAAGGAACTGAACAATGAAAATATGACAAAAACGTTGACACGTTCAAACCAATACTCAGACATGACTGAAATCATTAAAAGTTTATCTGAAATAAATTGTTGCATTAAACATATGCAGGACCATATTTTGTGTAGTTTTGTTTATCTTTTTGACGTTTACTAGTTATGTATAATTATAAAAACTCCCAGAGGAATGAAGAGGATTTCACAGGTTATTCTCAGAAAATCAAAATTATACATGCAATGCATATCTTATATAGTATTAATATTTTAATTAAAATCGTTACAGCCAAATTTCAGAAATTCAAAAATTACGAACATTGTTTTTTGTACGACCGAGCGTAATTGAGTAGTTTACGAGCTCATTTCAGATCGCTAACTTGGTTATTACGGAATCCACGCGCAAAGAAGCGCAGCAAGCGTAAAGTAATTTTGCTCCAACTTTACGCTCGCCAAATAATTCACGATATCAGTGTGTATACATCACTGATCAACAGACACCACTTCATAAATTTCTCATATTGTGCCTTAGAAACTTGATTCTGCTTCTTTCGCAGCTCTAAGGATAATTATCAAAATACATCACAGAACAACAATAATATTGGTTTGTCACGGCCTGCTATAACCGTACCGGTATCGCAATGCGAAATAAAGAACCAACTATAAACCTTGGTGAATGACTCAAACTTAACCTCAAATTTATTTCATCTTTCGTTTTTTTTTTTTTTTTTTTCTTTTAATATCAGAAAATTCTTGTAAAAACAGGTAAAGCTATACGATGGTTCCACCACACATACGGACATGCGCGCGGCACGCGCACACCCGCTTGCACACACACAAATGGTCTTAAGACTGGCGATCCATACTTGAAAGTGTTGAAAACATTAAGTTGTTCAGACGTGAAAGTCTCCAGATGGCCGAAATTTTGACTTTTTTGGATCCCTCGGCTACGCGGCTTATGGCCCTAAATGTTTATAACAGACCAGTAACTACAATGCGACTCTAATGACGAAATAACAAAAATGCCCACATATAGAAGTAATGGAACCATCGTATACTAATAATGGTTGTACATTGTATGATACGTGAGTATAAGGTTTCTTTTTGATTCTCCACTGCGTCTCGTTTCACAATATTCCTGCTCAAATCAAAAACTATAACTTTACGCTCTTACATCATAAATAACTATTATGTAAAGGGTAGATTTAGATGGGAGGTTTTGTTTACAATTTAGCTCAACTGTTAAAGCGCCAATGGAATGGCCGAGATTAAGTAATTCCAAGATTTCAATCAATCGCGGTCATCTGACTGGAGCGAAACATCTTATCGCAGCTGATGTTCATTTCTTTGACGTTCGTTCGCTCGTTTAATCTGCTGTCTTGGTTACTGGTAACAAGGTGACAGCCAACCTTCACTTTTAATAACTGTCAGTTCCACAATTGTACTTTCAATTAATTCACTTACAATGTTTATTTAAAGTTTTATCCCGTTCATAATGTATTTAGTTAAAAAAAGGAGTGAAAATAATCATTATTTGTATTTATTATGTATGAGATGAGTGCAATAACCTCAAATAAAATACTTTTTACTTTCTCTATACGCACTATGTACATAGTGTATAGAGAAGGTATTACCCAAAAATTCGATACCGAGATTTCACCGGAAATATGTATTTTAGGGTCCCCAATATCCAAAAAAAAGCATTTTCACAAAAAGGTAGTGTGTGTGTGTGTGTGTGTGTGTGTGTGTGTGTGTGTGTGTGTGTCCGTGTGTCCGTGTGTCTGTGAACACGATAACTCAAAAACGAAAAGTCGGTAAAATACCAAACTTGGTATTTAAGTTTAGTATCTTACAGGGATACGACACGAAGATTTTGAGAAAAATCCCCCTACCCCCAACTACCCTTTACATGGAACTTTTTTCGAAAATTTTGATTTTCTCAAAATGGCTCTAACGATTTTGATTAAAATTTCGTATATTAAACATATTTACCTGACAAATAAAATGTATATCTTGAATTTTCTAGGAATAGCCTCTGAAGAGTAGTTTATTCTGGATGACTTTTACGGAATTTTGAATAACTGCTAAACCGTAAGAGATGGATAAAAACTTACCACACAAAAAATGTAGAGCACGTTAAAACACACAATTTATGTTATATAATTTTTTTTTTCGTGGAGTTCGTCGTTTTTGAGACATTTCTTATTTTTGGTTTCTGCTATGAAAAACATATTTTTCTCATACAGGAACTTGTCAAATCCGATCCACATAAACAAAGGAACTTCAGTCACATAGCAACCAGCTTTTGACTATCACTTTAACCTATGGTAGTGCCTTATTTCGCTTCTACTTACAAGGAAGCAAGTAATAAGACTATTTCTGCTAATCTTTATTACTTTTTTCTGATTAGCATAAAGTAAATAAAAGTATACGCTTTTTAAGAATAGTTTGTTGCAGGGATATAGAGAAAGTCATGTGAATGGTACACATCAGATTTTTTTTTTTCATTTCATTCATGTATTAGTTATTAAAAGCTGAAATAAAATAATTGTTCCCTATTTCTATTGTTATCGATATTCGTACATTGGGTAGAGGCATGGTCAGCCATATCATAATTCAGGAGGCAGTGAAGAAAGAAAAAAACACTGGGTAATAAAACATGGTTGAATATGTCATCTACCATTTGAGAACTAATGTAAGTATTACAGTGATAACCTGATAAACTCCCCCTTCTTATAAATTATTAATAGTCTATTTCGCTGAATTGTTTTATCAAATACAACTCGTCGCTTCGCTCCCGTGTGAATTATCGACAAGATGAAAACACTCGTGCTATTATGAAAATCTTCGCATTGCATATTAAACTTAAAATACAAACTTCGGTATTCATCCAAGTTTTCGTTTTTGAATGTTGTTCACAGACACACAATGAAAAGGACTACAGAGGCTGCCCCCAGAAAATTTTATTTCTCACATAAGTATCTTTAATATTGGGCATTTTAATCAAAATCATTAGAGCCATTTTTGAAAAAAAATCAAAATTAATATCAAGTTTGGTATTTAATCGACTTTTCGTTTTTGAGTTATTGTCTTCACAGACACAGGATCTTTTTCTAAAATGTTTTATATGCTTTGATTTGCCTCCCCCTGTTAAGGTCAGAATTGTGTGTACGGCTCTCTTGCTGAGAGTCCGTGATTCGATTCCCGGCTCTGGAGAACCGATTTTAAGTAGGCTCTCTCAAAGTCTTCGCCTCTGACTGATTAATATATAGAATACCCAAGGACCAACTAGTGCGGATTCCAAAGAAAAAGGTGGTAGGACCTCTCACCCGCCGCCATAACATCCCTATGTATCTTACCATCGTAGATTACATCTCAGAAGTATGTCTGCCATCACTTGGTGGAAAGAGGTAAACCCGAAGGTCAGTGACCTTATGACTTTCTTCACACATACTATGTACATAGTGTATAGAGAAGGTATTGTAGTGCACCCTAAAATTCCATACCGAGATTTCATCGCAAATACATGTTTTGGGACATCGAGAAAAAATTAGGAGAAATAGTCTTATTGCTTGCTTCCTTGTAAGTAGAAGAGAAATAAGGGAGTACCAAAGGTTAAAGTGATAGTAAAAAGCTGGTTGCTATGTGACTGAAGTTCCTTTGTTTGTATGGACAGGAATTGACAAATTCCTGTATGAGAAAAGTATAAGTTTTTAAAGCTGAAATCAAAAACAAGGAATATCTCAAAAACGATCAACTCCACGAAAAAATGTATGTAACATAAATTGTATGTTTTAATGTGCTCTACATTTTTTGTGTGGTAAGCTTTTGTCCATCTCTTACGGTTTAGCAGTTATGCAACATTCCGTAAAATTCATCCAGAATAAAGTGGTCTTCAGAGGCTATTCCCAGAAAATTAAAAAAAATAGTTTTTTTTATGTGAGGTAAATATGTTTAATACATGATATTTTAATTAAAAGAGTTAGTCATTTTTGAGAAAATCAAAATGTTCGAAGAAAAGTTCCATGTAAAGGTAGCTGGGGTTGGGGGGGATTTTCTTGAAAATCTTCTTGTCGCATCCTTTCAAGATACCAAACCTAAATACCAAGTTTGGTTATTAACGGACTTTTCGTTTTTGAGCTATGTTGCCCAAAGACACATACACGCGCACACACATACACACAGACTCCACACATAGACAGAGACACGAATGACATTTTTCAAAAAATTCTTCTCTTGGATTCAGGGGACCCTAAAACATATATTTCCGGTGAAATCTCAGTATCGACTTTTTTGGTGCAATATAATACCTTCTCTATACACTATGTACACAGTACGTGTAGAGAAAGTAAAAAGGTGTATCATAGTCTAAAGCGATAGTTATATGTTTTAAAAATCTGATTTGTATGTGACTGAAGTTCCCTTGTATGGCCAGGAGTTGGCAAGATCCGTATGAGAAAAGTGTAAGTATTTTAAAACTGAAACCAATAACAAGGAATATCTCAAAAACGTCCAAGTATTCAACAAAAATGCATATGATATAAATTGTGTGTTTAACGAGATCTACATTTTTTCTGTAGTTTGTTTTTGTGTATCTCTTACGGTTTACCAGTTATGCTAAATTCCATAAAATTCATCGTGAATAAAGACGTCTTCAAAAGCTACTCCCAGAAAATTCAAGAAATACATTTCATCTATCATATAAGTATCTTTAATATTTTTTCGTTTTTGAGCTTTGCTGACCATAGACGCACACAGACTCAAACACGGACTTTTTCTAAAAATGCATTTTTGGATTCCGGGGACCCCAAAACATATGTTTACGGTGAAATCTCGGTATGGAATTTTTAGGTGGAATACAGTAGTTCCTCTGCACACTATATGCCTAGTACGTGTAGAGAAAGTAAAAACAGCCTAGTGGATGACAAACGTTAACGCAGTGTGCATAGCGCAGTCAGTTATTTTGTGTATCACGAATACAGTGAGATTAGCAGACACTGGTGTTCTCGCTTGTTACAATATATCTGCGGAAATAGCAACATTCGGGAGGCAAATGCCTTTCTGTCCCTTCATTTCATCCAAACGGTCTCTTTAAGAGTTGTAAGTGTCGGTGGTGGGCCCTTCCGTGGTGGTGACTGCGCTTCGGAAATACAGCTCTCGACGTTGGAAGTCATCTGTAGAACCAGAAAGTTCGGTCTGACTTGTGGTGCGGGCTGCTGGCAGAATAAGAACTGCTTGCAAATGTTAGGGAACCTCTACAGTGGCTCCCTCTCCGCCGTCCGATTTCGGCCACCATTGTAATTATTCTCATCTCACCCTATCCTCCTAGGGCCTGTTGTACAGTAAACCAATGTCTACAGAACGGAACCTCACTTACTCACATACACAAACATTTCATTATAGACACAACTGGAGCAGCGATAGTCAAATGTTTAACAACTGAACTATTATACTAGCGTTAAAATTGCTTACTCTTTCCATGCAATCACGAATAACAACTGAACGTCGAAAAGACATTGAAAGAACATCCAAGTATTGACCGAGTCGACCCATTAACAACGGGTATCTCGGAAATGGCTTACGGCACAAAAGAAGGCATTTAAAATAAAACTTGATTTTTAAAGAGGTCCACCTTTTCTGAGCAATAATATTCATCAGTTATCCAAGATTATGCAAAATGTCTTATGAATGAAGAGCACTTTATAAGCTATTCCCACAAAATTCAACAAATTGTTTGTTTCTGATGTCAATATCTTTAATATACGCTATTTCAGTCAAAATCGTTTACGAAATTTCGAAAAACCTTCCATGTAAAGGGTATTTTGGAATGGGTAGATTTTGTTGAATATCTTCGTGTCACATCCTTGGACGAATACTAAACTCGAATACCAAATGTATATTTTGAATTTTCTGAAAATAGCCTCTGAAGATTCCCTTATTCTGGATGGGTTTTGCAGAATTTTGCATAACGGCAAGAGACAGAAAAAAAAAAAAAAAAAAAAAAAACACAAAAAGTGTAGATCTTGTTAAAACACATTATTTATATTACATATATTTTTCTTGTAGAGCTGACGGGTTTCGAGATATTCCTTGTTTTTGGTTTCAATTTTAAAATTACATTTCTCAAACGGGAATCTAATCTCAAATGTTTTATATAATAACCAGCTTTTAAAAGCCTAGTGTATTCCCTTATTTGCCTTCTATTTACAAGGAAGCAAGTAATAAGACCATTTCTATTAACGTTTATCTGGATTAACATGATGTAGATCAAGAATAATCTTTTATAAGAATAGTTTGCATATAGGGCAGCTAGAGAAAGTTATGTGAATGGAACAGATTAGTTTTTACTTTCTCTATGCGCACTATGTACATAGTGTATAGAGAAGGTATTGCACTCCACCAAAAAGCTCGATACCGAGATTTCACTGGAAATATATCCTTTAGGGACCCCTGTATCCAAAAAAAGTATTTTCAGAAAAAGGTCCGTGTGTGTGTCCGTGTGTTTGTGAACACGATAGCTCAAAAACGAAAAGTTGGTAAAATACCAAACTTGGTATTTAAGTTTAGTATCTTCCAGGGATGCGACGAAGATTTTGAGAAAAATCACCCCACCCCAAACTACCCTTTACATGGAACTTTTTTCGAAAATTTTGATTTTCTAAAAAATGGCTCCAACAATTTTGATTAAAACATCGTATATTAAAGATATTTACCTGACAAATAAAATGTGTATTTTGAATTTTCTGGGAATATCCTCTGAAGACTACTTTATTCTTGGTCTATTTTACGGAATTTTGCATAAGTGCTAAATCGTAAGAGATGGACAAAAACTTAATACACACAGATGTAGAGCACTTTAAAACACACAATTTATGTTATATACATTTTTTCGTGGAGTTGATTGTTTTTGAGATATTCCTTGGTTTTGGTTTCAGCTATAAAAACATACTTTTCTCATATAGGACTTTGTGAACTCGTGTCCATACAAACAAAGGAACATCAGTCACACAGAAACCAGCTTTTGACCATCACTTTAACCTATGGTACTCCCTTATTTCGCTTCTACTTACAAGGAAGCAAGTAATAAGACTATTTCTGCTAATTTTTTCTCGATTAGCAGGAAGTAAATAGAAGCATAAGCTTTTTAACAATAATTTATTGCAGAGTTGTAGAGAAAGTTATGTGAATGGAACACATAAGATTTTTTGAGTTATGCTATGAATACACCTAGACTTTATATACAAGAGTAGTTACAACCAGCTAGGAGTCACATTCTCTGAAGATGCCCAATAGAGCTATGGGCGAAACGTCAAATGGGACCGCATCGACTAAACCACGACCTACAACCCCGGAATCTATTACTTTCTCTATACGTACTATGTACATAGTGTATAGAGAAGGTATTGTATTGCACCAAAAAAGTCGGTACCGAGATTTCACCGGAAACATGTTTTAGGGTCCCCTCTATCCCAAAAAAGCATTTTCAGAAAACGTCCGTGTGTGTATGTGTCCCTGTGTCCGTGTGTCTATGAACACGATAACTCAAAAACCAAAAGTCGGCAAAACACCAAACTTGGTATTTAAGTTTAGTATCTTCCAGGGATGCACACGAAGATTTTGAGAAAAATCCCCCACCCCCAACTAACCTTTACATGGAACTTTTTTCGAAAATTTTGATTTTCTCAAAAAGGCCTCTAATGATTTTGATTAAAATATCCTATATTAAAGCTACTTACCTGACAAATAAAATGTATATCTTGAATTTTCTGGGAATATTTTCTGAAGACTATTTTATTCTGGATGAATTTTACGGAATTTTGAAAAACTGCTAAAGCGTAAGAGATGGACAAAAATTTGCCACACAAAAAATGTAGAGCACGTCAAAACACACAATTTATGTTATATGCATTTTTTCGTGGAGTTGATGTTTTTTTTTTTTTTGTTTTTTTTTTTAAGATATTCTTGTTTTTGGTTTCACCTTTAAAAAAATACTTTTCTCATACAGGAATTTGTCAACTCCTGTCCATACAAACAAAGGAACTTCAGTCACATAGCAACCAGCTTTTGACTATCACTTTAACCTATGGTACTCCCTTATTTCGCTTCTACTTACAAGGAAATAAGTAATAAGATTATTTCTGCAAATTTTTTGTAAAAGCTTCACGTTGAAAAAGTTGTATTGATTGAGTGAGCACAAGATGGATGCCTTAAGAATGAAGAGATTGTTCTACTGACCTGACGACGGGCAGGAAGAAGGCCGGCGAGCCCTGCACGATCACCTTCTCCTGTGTCCGGATCACCTCGTCTCCCTTCATGGCCTGCCCTGTAACAAACACAGACACACTACATGCGGGACTTTGTTTTGGTGCGTCGTACGCATGTCCTGGACCACTTTCACACTAATAATTAATGAGATGGGTCGATAACGAGATCTGCTCCCTCTACACAGTCACTCACCTCGAATTACTACAAGCAAAACGCCAATACGTACCTACTACACTTCTCCACGAAAACAAATCTGATATATTGTACTGCATGATCTCTCTAACAACTATTCCACCTACTTCACCGAGCCAGGTGGCTCAGCTGTTTCAGGAGGTCCGGGTTCGCTCCCCTCTGACAACACACTCAAGCCCTAGCCCTGGGATTTTCCTGGTTTTCCTGGGGCCGCTTAGGGTGCTGTATATCTGTCACGGTTCCTTTCTCTTTCATTCATTTACCTTGTTAATCTTTCAGGTCGACACAGGTGTGCTCGAGGCTTTGCAGGCAGATGGCACGGTTGCTTGCTCCGAGTGAAACTCTCTTCCATCTGGTGGTGTTGTAGAGGCCTCCTTCCGGCCTCCCGGCCTCTGTAGCCTCGGTGGCACCCTATGGCTGTCATCTAGGTAGGTACCTCCGTGCATCTCTACACTTACCCCCGACGTCTCCTTTGTGCTGGCCTGTGGTTTCACCTCCTTTCATCCCTTCCCAAGGGGGGAGTGGTAGGCTGCAATAGGTCAGTCAGTACCTGATCGCATTTTCCGAGGCATCCCCCGCCGGTAACATGCTCTAATCTCTACCCTCTCTATCTACTTCTTGCTAATCGAGATAAAATTATCAGAAACTCTTATTACTTGCTTCCTTATAAGTAGAAGAGAAATAAGCGAATACACTAGGCTAAACTGACAATCAAATATTTTAAAAGCTGTCGCTATGGGATTGAAATTCGTTTCTTTGCATAACCGAGTTGACAAGTCCCCGTATGAGAAAAGTTTTATTTTAAAACTGAAAACAACATCAAGGAATATCTCGGAAACGATTAACGCTGAAAAAGTATATGAATAAATTGTGTGTTTTAACGAGCTCCACATTTTCTGTTTAGGTATTTGCCCAACTCTTACGGTTTAACCGTTATGCAAAATTCCATAAAATTCATCCAGAATAAAGCACGTAGTCTTCAGAGGCTATTCCCAGAAAATGAAAGATATACATTTTATTTGTCAGGTAAATATCTTTAATATAGGATATTTTAATCAAAATCGTTAGAGGCATTTTTGAGAAAATCAAATTTTTTTCCATGTAAAGAGTAGTTGGGGGTGAGGAGATTTTCTTGAAAATATTCGTGTCGCATCCTTGGAAGATATCAAACTTAAATGCCAAGTTTGGTATTTAACAGTCTTTTCGGTTTTGAGTTATGCTGCCCACAGACACGCACGGACATTTTTCTAGAAATGCTTCTTTTTTTTATTCAAGGGGTCCTAAAACATGTATTTCCGGTGAAATTCCCTGGTCTCTAGCTGGCTACTCTACCACTGAGCTACCATGACAACATACTGGCATAGTACTGAATTTCTCAACTGACTCACATGATTCCCAGTAAACCACAAGGTGATCTCAAACTATTTTGAGATGACAACCCCAATGGCGACTTACAATGTTGCAAGTACTTAAGACCCAGGATTCATAGGATAGCCAACTATTATGGTCAATAGTTCAAATCCCAGCTATGGCATTGAATTTTTCAATCTGACTCTACCTATCGAACTGCTGTCCTATACACGCCTTGTGTGAAAAAACAATTAAATTAATGTTTGTATTTGTTTAATTTGGGTATCTATTGAGACTTTGAGGTCAAGGCAACTCTTGAAATGATTTAGTAAGAGCATTAGCTGCTGGTGAATGTGGATGTGACCACATGGCATGCGGGTCTCCGAGCAGATGTATGAGTGGCCTTCCTGCTGCGCTGTTGACGGCTCTCGGTAAACTAGCACCTCAAACTGCTGTGGTGCTGTATATCCCCGCCGCTGAATCCTTGCACTTTACAGTTTGACTTTCTGAACCAATCACAAAGAAGCATTCCGGTCGGTCGGTCAGACAACGGAAACGTATCTAGATGCCGCACCGTTGCAATATCTGGCTATTTCCAACCACGTGCTCAGTTTGTGAACTCCTAACACGTGCGTTGAGCAGTTCTGTGCAAGCTACGTACTATTCGTTGTTATTTATATTTGTTGATAGTGTTGGTGTTTGTACGTGAGGGAACATAACAAGACTTTCACAATTATAGAAGTGGATAGACTTTTGCTGGAAGGTGTGGCGGCTATATGGAAGAAGAAAGTGAATCGTGTTCACAAAATAATACGAAAAGCACAGGAATTAGACGGAATCATCAGTGAATGTGAACCACTGATGATGTGTCTTCGTGACGACGATGATGACAATGACGATGATTCTTTCCAGAAGGATGACGACGGAGCCTTGGATGGAATTGAGCCATTAAAATTCTAAACTGATGAAAATGATTTTGTTAAATCTTTCTCTCATTGTAACGAGCTATTTTACATTAACCTGTTCTATATTGTCATAAATACGTAATGCATGCTGCATGCGTTACAGTATCACCGTTATTTTCAGTTAACACCAATAATAACGAATTAGTTTCATTATTCATCGGCATTCATTTACTATGTACACTGTTTATATTTGTCGTTACATTTGCTGTTGTTGTTGTTTAATAATTACTCTGGCAACGCCACAATGCAGCATAGTCAACCTTACGCGAAACCATCCGAACTGTCAAGTGCGAGGATTCAGCGGCGGAGGTATAGTGGAGCTCTTATGCTTGACTGCCTCTTAGGGGGCTGCTGCCGAGGTGCAAGTACTGTTCACCAACGTAAGGATGGTGAATGTGTGCGACAGAAAGCACTTGACACAACTCGGCTTAGCAGGTCAGCAACAGCCCCTCCGCTCCTCATTCCCAGGGGACTTTCTTTGCTGTAGGAAACAGTATTGCCCTCGGTTGATAATGAACAAGATACGACCCTCTCGGGAAGCCCCAGTGGAAGCGGCGGTACTTGTTGCTAGGAAATGCAGCAAGTACGAGGTCTGTTCAAAAAGTGTCGAGAATTTTGAATTTCCACGGGCTACGTATATTCGATTTTCGATTGTTTTATGGCGTTATGTTGATACTCATGTCCCTCACTTATGTTGACAAGCTCGGACATTTTGAATGCTCAGTTAATTGTTAACGGCTATTTTGCTTGGACGTCTTTTGGCTCGTCTTCGATTTTTGCCTATTACAAAAAATGGAACAAAGAATCTGTATCAAATGTTGTGTGAAAAACAAAATTAAATGCGCGGATGCATTCCGAATGTTGATTGTGGCATATGGTGAAGCTACCTTGGACCAAAGCAAGTTTATCGGTGATACACAAATGTTCTCAGAGGGTCGAGAATATGTGAACGACGAAGAGCGTCCCGAATTGGCTCGTGCCATTTGATTTTTACCAATGATTTGGACAATAGACAGGTCGCCGCACAATTCCTACCAAAGTTGCTCAATTTAGACCAAAAACACCATCGCACTAACATTGCTAAGAAGCTGTTGAAGTCTGTCCGCGACGACCCAAATTTGCTCCAGAGAGTCATAACTGGTGACAATCATGGGTTTATGGTTATGACGTGGAAACTAATGCTCAATCATCTCAATGGATGCTGCCACCCGAGCCAAGTTCGGTCGAATGTGAAGATTTTCTTCAATTGCAGGGGCGTGGTGCATAAGTTCTTACCACAGTGTAGAACGGTCACTAAGGAATATTACCTGCAAGTTATGCGTAATTTGCGCTTAGCAATCCGCCAGAAACTCCCGGATATGTGGAAGAACAAAAATTGGCTTTTGCACCATGATAACGCCTCTGCTCACACATCGTTGCTTGTGCGCCAATTTTTGGCCAAAAACAACACATTTATGATACCGCAGCCACTGTACTCCCTAGACCTGGCCCCCTATGACCTTATTTTTGTTCCCAAAACAGCGAACTGTAACGCATGTAGCATACATTTCGTATTTACGACAATATAGAACAGATTAATGCAAAATAGCTCGTTACAATGAGAGAAAGGTATAACAAAGTGATTTTCACCAGTTTAGAATTTTAATGGCTCAATTCCATCCAACTCTCCGTCGTCATTATTCTGGAAAGGATAATCGTCATTGCCATCATCAACATCATCGTCGTCACCAAGACACATCATCAGTGGTTCACATTCACTGATGATTCCGTCTAATTCCTGTGCTTTTCCTATTATTTTGTGAACATGATTCACTTTCTTCTTCCATGTAGCCGCCACACCTTCCAGCAAAAGTCTATCCACCTCTATAATTGTGAAAGTCTTGTTATGTTCCCTCACATACAAACACCAAAACACAACGCACGTGTTAGGAGTTCACAAACTGAGCACGTGGTTGGAAATAGTCAGATACTGCAACGGTGCGGCATCTAGATGCGTTTCCGTTGTCTGGAATGCTTCTTTGTGATTGGTTCAGAAAGTCAAACGGGTAAAGCTTTTCACCTGTTTTCTGTGGATGTACCAACTTAACTCCTGTCAAGTGCAAGGATCCAGCGGCGGAGGTATAACTCCCTCACGGCACAGCGCCTTGTATACACCATCCGTGATACAGTTGCGTAGTGGCAACAAAAAGTTGTCACTAGCTCCAAATCTGAATATTACTAGTCCATATGATCAATAATCATAATCGTCAGCGAGCTGACTTCTCACCCGGAGGTCTCGGGTTCGATTCGAGGCTGGGACGGGAAAATTTCTTTAACTAGAATTATTCTCTATCCCCCAGAGAGTCTGGAAGTATGTGAGAGTGAATGAGTGTGTGTTTAAGGAAAATAAAAACTGATTTAAACCAAACGTAAAGAACTACAGACGAGTTCTTTCTAATGCAAATTCCCCGATATTACCTTACATGTTAAAGGGGTCTATATAAATGAAACAATAAAAAAAAAGAAATCTGATGTGTTCCATTCACATGACTTTCTCTACATCTCTGCAAAAAGTATTGTTAAAAAGCTTATGCTTCTATTTACTTCATGCTAATTGAGAAAACATTGGCAGAAATAGTCTTATTACTTGCTTTTGTAAGTAGAAGCGAAGTTAGGGAGTACCATAGGTTAAAGTGATAGTCAAAAGCTGGTTGCTATGTGACTGAAGTTCCTTTGTTTGTATGGACACGAGTTGACAAATTCCTGTATGAGAAAAGTAAAAGTTTTTCAAAACTGAAAATAAAAACAAGGAATATCTTAAAAACAATCAACTCCACGAAAAAAATGCATGTAACATAAACTGTTTGTTTTAATGTGTTCTACATTTTCTGTGTGGTATGTTTTTGTCCATTTCTTACGGTTTAGCAGTTATGCAAAAATCCGTAAAATTCATCCAGAATAAAGTAGTCTTCAGAGGCTATTCCCAGAAATTTTAAGATATACATTTTATTTGTGAATTAAATATCTTAAATATACGATATTTTAATCAAACTCATTAGAGCCATTTTTAAGAAAATCAAATTTTCGAAAAAAGTTCCATGTAAAGGATAGTTTGGGTTGGGGGGACTTTCTTGAAAATCTTCGTGTGATATCCTTAGAAGATACCAAACTTAAATACTAAGTTTGGTATTCAATGGCCTTTTCGTTTTTGAGCTATGTTGTTCACAGCAACACACACACAGACACGGACCTTTTTCTGAAAATGCTTTTTTTGAATTCAGAGGGACCCAAAACATGTAACATTTTTGGGTGGAATACAATACCTGCTATATATATGATTATGATTTTTACTTTCTCTACACGTACTAAGCACATAGTGTATAGTATATATAACTTAAGTTCCTTCAACAACAAACAATCAATATTAACTAAACATATCAACAAAACAAAACGTGAAACAGCTTATGTTGTTAAACTTGCCACTTCCCATGCGTGTTCACTGTAGCCTGAGGGTCGCGGGTTCGCCTCTCATATGTAGTAAACGTTTTTTCTTGAATGGACGCATAGCAGCTATTTATCTGACATGCTTATTTCATACACGACATTCAGTACAGTTAATAATATGACGGTTATGATGCTTCTTTGAGTGTTTATTCCACCGCACATCAATATGCTGCACACGAAACCATGTGGTGTGCAGAAATACTATAAAAGTATTGTTAAGAAAACCAATGTTTTAAACATCTTTAAGGTCCATTTTTTTTACTTTCTCTCAGTACTATGTACATAGTGTATAGAGAAGGTATTGCACTCCACCCAAAAATTCGATACCGAGATTTCACCGGAAATATACGTTTTAGAGTCCCTGTATTCAAAAAAAGTATTTTCAGAAAAAGGTCCGTGTGTCTGTGAACAGGATAACTCAAAAACGAAAAGTCGATAAGGTACCAAACTTGGTATTTAAGTTTAGTGGCTTCAAGGGATGCGACACGAAGATTTTGAGAAAAATCCCCCCCCCCACTCCACTGTTTACTGTCTCAAAATTGTTCTAACAATTTTCATTAAAATACCGTATATTAAAGATATTATATGAGAAATAAAATGTATATCTTGAATTTTCTAAAGACCACTTTATTCTGAATGTATTTTGCTGAATTTTGCGTAGCTGGTAAGAGATAGAAATTAACTTACTACACAAAATTTTAGATCACGTTAAAACAAACAATTTATATAATATGCGTTTATTTTCGTTGAATTGACCATTTCTGAGATATTCCTTGTTATTTGTTTCAGCAAGCAAGCAAGCAATTAAGACAATTTCTGTTAATGTTTATCTGGATTATCATGGAGCAGATAGAAGATGTAAAGAAAGTCATGTGAATGGAACACAGCGAGATTTTTATACATATTTTACTTTCTGTGCACGTACTATGCACGTATAGAGAAGATACTGCATTGCATCCAAAAATTCGAAATCGAGATTTCACCGAAAATACACATTTTAGGTTCTCTATATCTAAAAAACATTTTTAGAAAAAGGTCCCCCTGTGTTTGTCCGTGTGTCTGTGAACACGATAACTCAAAAACGAAAAATCGGTAAAAAACCAATTTTTGTATTTAAGTATCTTCCGAGGAGGCGACACGAAGATTTAGAGGAAAATCCCCCCATCCCAAACTATCCTTTACGTGAAAACATTTTCGAAAATGTGTCTTTTCTCAAAAATGGCTGGAACGATTTTGATTAAAATGCTGTATATTAAAGGTGTTTACATGGCAAATAAAATGTATTTCCTAAATTGGATATATACACACCGACCTGTTCTAAAAATGCTTTTATTTTTCGAACTCAAGGGACCTCAAAACACATTTCTGTGAAATCTCGGCATGGGTGCAGTACAATACCTTCTCTATCCACTATGTACATGGTACATCGGGCCAGAGAAAGTAAACAGATTGATGTTTTGTAGGATAAATGTGCGTGTGCTTTAGATTAAAAGTAACTAGGTTATTTTATCAATATTTAATTCTAGTTTCCAAGAACAGAGGTTCAAAGAGACCAGGAAGAAGACAGCAGTACTTGTCCAGACGATTCTCAATTATTATTGTCTGTGGTTTTAACTTCTTCCACAATTGACTTTATTATTATTTATGACTTGGGGATTTCTTTGAAACATCCCATCACAAGACAAATTAGGTGAATTTTTCTTTAAATAATCACTGAGAAATTGATCTCACGTCAATGTTCTTTTTCTTTCTCTCTATCTTGCTTTCTCTGCTACATATATTAAATAGGGCAATTATTGTATTCCAACAAAAATTTCGATGTCGCGATTTTACCAAAAATACAGGTTTTGAGGCTCCATGAACCCCCAAAAATCTGATGTGTTCCATTCACATGACTGTCTCTACATTTCTGAAATAAATTATTGTTAAAAAACTTATTCTTCCATTTACTTCATGATAATCGAGAAAAAATTAGCAGAAACATTCTTAGTACTTGCTTCCTTCTAAGTATAAGGGAAATAAGGGAATATACTAGGCTAAATTTGTATGGCCAGAAATTGACAAGTTTCTGTATGAGAAAAGTAGTATTTTAAAACTGTAACCAATAACAAGGGATATCTCAAAAACGGTCAACTCCATGAAAAAAATGTATGTAACATAAATTGTGAGTTTTAACGAGTTCTACATTTTTGCTCAATAAGTTTCTGTCTATCTCTTGCTGTTTACCAGTTATGCAAAATTCAGCAAAAGTAATTCAGAATAAAGAGGACTTCAGAGATATTCCCAGAAAATTGAAAATATACATTTCATTTGTGGTGTAGATATCTTTAATATACGGTATTTTAATCAAATTCATTAGAGCCATTTTTGAGAAAATCAAATCTTTCGAAAAATGTTCCATGTAAAAATTGTTGTACATGGGGCGATTTTCTTGAAAATCTTTGGGTCGTATCGTTGGAAGATACTAAACTTAAATATCAAGTTTGGTATTTATCCGAGCTATGCTGTCCACAGACACACGGATCTTTTCTGAAAGTACCTTTGTCGGACTCCGGTAAAACCTCGACATGGAATTTTTGAGTGGAATATAAGATCTTCTCTAGTTGCTATGTACATTATGTGTAAAAAACTGTTTTATAAATAGATCCTTATGTGTGTCTGATGAACAGCATAACTCAAAAAAGTAAAGGTTCAATAATAAACGATATTTAAGTTCAATAGCTTGCGAAGATGTGATACGAAGATTTTCAAGATAAAGTACCCTTACTGTGGACCGAAAGAGCATTCGGGAGGTCGTGGGATCGGATCCACGCGGCCGACTTCTGATCCATGGGCTTTTGGGAGGTTTTCTCAGGCCACTAGACGAATGGCGGGGAGTATTCGTCACCGATCCCCGCCCGAACTTCCTGTACCTTCATTTCATCCCAACTTTCAGGGTTGCAGGTGGCGCCATTTCGTGGAGGTGACTGCGCTCTGCAAATACAATTATCGGCGGCGGGATGGCGCTAGTAGTAGTCTGCAGACTCAGGTGGTCTATCTGGTACTGACCAACGGGTTCCTGGCGCTCCTTGTGTCGAGATGAAGCACTGCTTATGAATTGTTAGGGACCTATCCCGACGGCTCTCTCTCACTGACCGGATGTCGGCCGCCTTCCGAAATTACACTCATGTCATCCCTCCTCTAAGGATCTGGCGTACTATAAGCCCATGGCTGCAGCACACACACTTTACGTGGAACATTTTTCCAAAATGTTTATTTTCTCATAAATAGTAATATTACTTTACAAATACATACGAAAATTAGCATTTATTGCTCTCATATTACAAAGAGGAGTGCAACATTTGTAGAAACGTATTAATTTTCGGATTATGATAATTCAACACTATAATGTTAAAAATAGCACATTTCTGGACCCCCTTTTATATAAAAAGTATTATTCATTATACGAGGGCCAACTAAAATGTGACGAACGATTTGGAATAACTAAATGATAACAAACATATGAAGCAAAAACTTTATTTACAAAGTTACACTACCTTACTCTATTTCTCAACGTAATCTCCATTCTGCCAAGACATTTATTGTCACGTGGTACCAGTTTCCAATGTCGATGTTATACTTTTCTACCGCTAAAGAACTTATTCATTTTTTTAATGCACAAAATGTTGCACCTATCGAATTTTATAGTCAAATACCGCAAGTGTATAGTGATAATGCAATGAACGAGTCTTCAGTGAGGAAATGACATAATTTACGAGTAATCAAGGAAGAACATAACAGTGTGTACGATAAAGACCGGAGTGGAAGTTCATCAAATGTTATGAAGGAGTTGAAAGGAGTGTTTATGTTTGGACACTATACATGACTTTTTGGATGAAAAATATTTCCCAACCGATGAATACCTCAAAGTGACGCGACATCAAATCTTTAGCTGTGAAAGAGTATAACATCTGCATTGAAAAACTGGTACCACGTGACAATACCTTGATAGCAATGACGATTACGTTGGGAAATAGAGTAAGGTAAATAAAGTTTTGTGTTGATAACTTTCGTTATTATTTAGTTATGCCAAATCGTTTACTTTCTAGATGGTCCTCGTATTTGTATTTGGATTCAGCATAAAATAAATAATATAATTCCCAAATATAGTTTTCATTTTATTGTATATCCACTACGAAATATAACGTTATTACCCTCATAGTATATTAGGGGGACTCAAAATTGGGAAATGCAGTATTTTTAATATTATGATGTTTATTGTGTTACTCCTGCATAAAATTTTAGATTTCGAAAATTTTGAGCTTCTCTATGAGAGGAATAATTCTGATTTTCACATTAAATAAAACAAAAATAAATAATGTATTTTCCAAAGTTGGGTCAAAGTAACACATTAAGATCCAAATTAGCTCCATTTTATGGTAAAGGGTTCAATAATGTATTATGCTCAAGCTTTCTGGATATAATTATCAGGTAACAATTATTCTGAATAAGAGTTCAATAAAATATTCAAATTTGAAACTTAACTTAACAGAATTAATGTCCCTACTGTACATATTTATTTGAAGATGCAATGCTATTAGGGGAATACAGTATGTTTAGGCGATAATCAAGTATTTTAAGAGCTGGTCGCCATCTGATGTTTTTAAATTTCATTCTCCTTGTATGACCAGGCGGGGGAAAAAATACTTCCCGTTTGAGAAAAGCAATAACAAGTAATATCTTGGAAATGGCTAACTTAAAAAAAAAAAAAAATGACATATTGTGTGTTTTGATGTGATCTACATTTTTTGTGTGGTAAGTTTTTGACTATCTCTTACCGTTTACCAGTTACGCAAAAGTCATCCAGAATAAAAAGGTTTTCAGAAGCTATTCCCAGAAAATTCAAGATACACATTTACCCAGGGGGCGTAACGTGTTTTCTCACTGAAATCTGGGTATCGAATTTTTGGATGGAATGCAATACTTTCTCTAGTGTGGTGGTAACATGTCTGCTTCACATTCAAAAGACCGTGAGCTCGAATCTCGCTTAGGGTGAGTTACCCGGATAAGGCTTTTTTTTCGGGGTTTTCCCTTATCCTGAGAAGATGAATGTCGAGTAACTTTAAGCTCCATGGACCCTGATATCATTTCACCAATTTCATTTATCGTCCGCTTTGACCAGCAGGTTAAAGTATATTAAGCTAAAAAAAAAATGTAACACATCCGAATTCTTTCCCAGACTCCACTTTCTGAGCTATGCTGCTCGATAAGAAATTAAATTGTCAGTAGTTTTTCAAAAAACAAGTCTCGTATTTCTGTAAGCATGCGAAGTTTCCAAGTCAAGAAGAAGGTACGGAAAGAGGAGGTGCGTGTGTTAACGACCTGGCACGTGCTACAAGTGTCTAGGGGTAAGTAACCCCTCGGTCACGTGACTGTCCACATCACTGGCTCTTTTATTTCAGTCGGCCAAGGTTTACGTTACGGGTGTTTTGACTTTGAGTCTTTACATGAACCATTTCTGCTAACTTAGTGGATAGAGCACTTGTTCAACTCCAGTCTGGGGGTGAAAATGTTTGTTTAATCACGATTGTTCCCCAGGGTCTGGAAGTATGTCAACTTGGCCCGGAAGATTTTAGCAACCATTCTCGTGTTTGTAATGTTAGAACATATGCTTATGCAAATGTTGAGAACGCGAGTGAGATTATTTCGCGGGTTGTTGACATATTAACAAGAGCGGTGGAGGGGGTGAGAAGAAATCAAACTTCTTGTCTCAGTTGAAGCTTCTTTGGAGTACTACATGTCTCAAATGTGGTTATTATTCCTCAATATATAACACAAAAAAGTGTGGAAAACATCATTTCACAGTACACAACCACACCTCATGACTGCCACTTTTTCCCATTTATCACACAGTCCCTCCAGCATACAAGGCTGGACTATCAGAATAAGAAAAAATCTGATGTGTTCCATTCACATGGCTTTCTCTATATCCCTGCAACAAATTATTCTTAAAAAGCTTATACCTCTATTTACTTTATGCTAATCAGAAAAAATTAGCATAAATAAGTCTTATTACTCGCTTCCTTGTAAGTAGAAGCGAAATAAGGGACAACCATAGGTTAAAGTGATAGTCAAAAGCTGGTTTCTATATCAGTGAAGTTCCTTTGTTTATATGGATAGCAGTTGACAAGTTCCTGTATGAGAAAAGTATACGTTTTTCATAGCAGAAACCAAAAATAAGGAATGTCTCAAAGACGACGAACTCCACGAAAAAAAATGTATATGACATAAATTGTGTGTTTTAATGTGCTCTACATTTGTTGTGTATTAAGTTTTTGTCCATTTCTTACGGTTTAGCAGTTATTCAAAATTCATCCAGAATAAACTACTCTTCAGAGGCTATTCCCAGAAAATTCAAGATATGCATTTTATTTGTCAGGTAAATATCTTTAATATACGAAATTTTAATCAAAATCGTTAGAGCCATTTTTGAGAAAATCAAAATTTTCGAAAAAAGTTCCATGTAAAGGGTAGTTGGGGGTGGGGTGATTTTTTTCAGACTCTTCGTGTCGCATCCCTGGAAGATACTAAACTTAAATACCAAGTTTGGTATTTTACCGACTTTTCATTTTTGAGTTATCGTGTTCACAGACACACGGACACACTGACACACGGACACACGGACACACACACACACACACACACACACGGACCTTTTTGTGAAAATGCTTTTTTTGGATATTGGAGACCCTAAAACATATATCATTTCACTATACACAACCACACTTCATAACTGACACTTTTTCCCATTTATCACATAGTCCTTCCAGCATGGAAGGCTGGACTATCAGAAGAAAAAAAAAATTGATGTGTTACATTCACATGACTTTCTCTAGCTGTTCTACAAACTTCTTACATAACATTATTCTTCTTTGTGCACCTTGCTAATCGAGGTATTCATTAGCACAACGTTCTTATCTCTTATTACTTAGTTCCTTATAAGTAGGAAGAAAATAAGAGAATACACTAGGCTAAACCGATATTCAAATGTTTTAAAAGCTGTCGTTATGCGATTGTCATTACAAATCGCTTCTTTTCTTGGCCAGGAGTAGAAAAAAAGAAAAACGGACACTACTGTCTGAGAAAAGTACTTCACAACTGAAACTAATAACAATGAATACCTCGAGACGTAAGTTGTGTATTTTAACAAAATATACATTTTCTTATAGTAAGTTTTTGTCTACCTCTTACGGTTTACTAGTTCGGCCAAATTAAGCAAAATTCCTCTAGAATAAACAGGTCTTTAGAAGCTATTCCCAGAAAATTCAAGATATACATTTTATTTGTCAGGTAGATATCTTTAATATACGATATTTTAATCAAAATCGTTAGAGCCATTTTTAAGAAAGTCAAAATTTTCGAAAAAAGTTCCATGTAAAGGGTAGTTTGGGGTTGGAGGATTTTTCTCAAAATCTTCGTGTCGTATCCCTGGAAGATACTAAACTTAAATACCAAGTTTGGTATTTTAGCTACTTTTCGTTTTATCGTGTTCACAGACACACGGACACACACACACACACACACAGACACACACACGGACCTTTTTCTCAAAATGCTTTTTTTTTTGCATACAGGGGGTCCTAAAACATGTATTTCCGGTGAAATCTCGGTATCGAAATTTTGGGTGGAATACAATACTTCTCTATCCCTATGTACATTGTACATACGGGACTAGAGAAAGTAAAAAAACATTTCCAAAACACAACAGATAATTGCTTTAAGAATCATAAAGGACTAAGTGGTAGTTTGTTTGTATGGGCAGCAGTTGACAAATTCCCGTATTTTAAAGTTGAAACCAATAACAAGGAACATCTCAGAAACGGCCAACTCCACACATAAATTGTGTGTTATAACGAGCTCTACCTTTTTTTATACAGTCTATCTCTTACGGTTTACCAGTTATGTAATATTCCACAAAATTCATCCAGAATAAAGATGTCTTCAGAAGCTATTCCCAGAAAATTCAAGATATACATTTTATTGGTCATATAACCATCTTTAATATGCGAAATTTAATCAAAATCGTTAGAGCTATTTTTGAGAAAATCAAAATTTTCGAAACTTTTTCCATGTTAAAGGTAGTTGGGGTGGGGAAATTTTCTTGAAAATCTTCGAGTCGCATCCTTGGAAGACACCAAACATAAATACCAAGTTTGATATTTAATCGTCTTTTCATTTTTGAGTTATTTTGTCCACACACACAGATACAAACACGCACCTTTTTCTGAAAATGCTATTTTTGGATTCAGGGGACCAAAACATGTATTTACGGTGAAATATTGGTATTGAATTTTTGGGTGCAATACAATATCTTCTCTATACACTACGTATATTGTACATCGGGCTAGAGAAAGTAAATATCTGATGTGTTATATTGACACGACTTTCTCTAGTTATTCTACAAACAAACTTCTTATAAAAGATCATTCATTCTTCTATCTACAACATGCTAATCGAGATAAACACTAGCAGAAATTGTCTTATTATTTACTTCCTTTTAAGTAGGAGGGAAATAAGGGAATACATTAGCCTAAGAAAACAAAAGAAACACGGCTTCCTGTTTGAGAAAAATAGACGTACTTTAAAATTGAAACCAATGACAAGAGATATCTTGGAAGCTGTGAACTCTACAACAAAAACGCAAAGGACATAAATTGTGTGTTTTGACGTGGTCTACATTTTTTGTGTAGTAAGTTTTTGTATATGTCTTATGTTTAGCAGTTGTGCAAAAGTCATTCAGTCATGTAAATATCTTTAATATGGCATTTTACCAAAATCGGTAGAGCCATTTTAGAGAAAATTATAATTTTCGAACATTTACACACACACACACACAAACACACACACACACACACACACACACACACGGACCTTTTTTAAAAAAAAAAATTCGGACGCAAAATGTATTTCTCGCGAAATCTTGAATCGATTTTTTTTGGGGTGGAATAAAAATCTTCTATAGCTACTATGCACATTGTAAGTAGGTGCATCAAATATGACACCTTGGCAACTGCTACCAAGTAGCGATTTACTGCGGCCTACTGCCGGATGAGACGAGGGGGAAACCACATGCCAGCAGACAGGAAACGACGGAGCTAAGCGCAGAGACACTCGGAAGTCCCTAATAGTTGATTAGATAGCGCCCTGGCGTACCACGGATGTTATACAGGAACCGGGAGGCCGGAAGGAGGCATTTACAACGGCACCTAGCCTCAACCAGCACAACCAGGGGGGGAGCACTCGGAGCAAGCAACCGTGCCACCTTACTGCGCCGACCTGAAAGATGCAGAAGGGAAATGAAATGAAAGGAACCGTGGTAGATATACAGGACCACCGAGCATTCGCCTAAGCGGACCCAGGGTCAGAGTGCGCGGTCAACGGAGATCGAACCCGGAACTCCCAAGTGTCAGTCCCAGACGAAACGCCTGAACCATCTGGCTCGGTTTGTAAGTACACACGTGCTAGAGAAAGTAAAAAGTGTGGGTGTATGAACATAACTCAAAATCGACAAGTTGGTTAAATACCACATTTGCTATTTAAGTTGAGCATCTTGCAAGGTTACGACAAGAAAATCCCATACCTCAAACTTCACTTTCTGTATATGAAAATCACTTCGTTAATTTTGATGTTCTCAGAAATGACGATAACCATTTTGGTTAAGACATTTTTACTTTCTCTAGCCCCGTATGTACAATGTTCATAGGAACAGAGAAGTATTGCATTCCACCCAAAAATTCGATGTCGAGATTTCACCGGAAATATATGTTTTAGGACCCCCTGAGTCCAAAAAAAGCATTTTCAGAAAAAGGTCCGTGTGTGTGTCTGTGGACAGCATAGCTCAAAAATGAAAAGATGGTTGAATACCAAACTTGGTATTTAGGTTTGGTATCTTCCAAGGATGCGACACGAAGATTTTCAAGAAAATCCCCCCCCCCAACTATCCTTTACATGGAAAAATTTTCGAAAATTTTGTTTTTCTTAAAAATGGCTCTAACGATTTTGATTAAAATATCACATATTAAAGCCATTTCTATCACAAATAAAATATATATCTTGAATTTTCTGGGAATAACTTCTAAAGTTCTGTTTATTCTGAATGAATTTTGTTTAATTTAGAATAACTTGTAAACCGTAAGAGATAGAAAAAACGTACTATACAAAAAATGTAGATCTCATTAAAATACACAAGTTATGTCATAAACATTATTTTCACGGAACTTATCGTTTTTAGAGTTATTCCTTGTTATTAGTTTCAGTTGTGAAGTACTTACACTTTCACAGCCGGGAGTGTTTGTTTTTCTTTTGTTCTACTCCTGGCCAAGCAAAGAGGCGATTTGCAATGACAATCGCATAACGACAGCTTTTAAAACATTTGACTATCACTTTAGCCTAGTGCATTCCCTTAGTTCCAGTCTACTTATAAGGAACTAAGTAACAAAATTCTGCTAATGTTTATCTCGATTTGTGTTGAAAGAAGAATTATCTTCTGTTAGACGTTTGTTTGTAGAGTAGCTAGAGAAAGTCATGTGAGTATAACACATCAGCTTTTTACTTTCTCTACACGTACTATGTACATAGAGAAGGTATTGTATTCCGCCCAAAAATACCTTACGAAGATGTCGCCGGAAATTCATATTTTGTGTCCCACCGAATCCAAAAGAAAAATATCCATTTTTAGAAAGAGGTCCGCATGTGTGTCTGTGGAAAAGACCGTTAAATACCAAACTTGGTATTTAAGTTTGGTATCTTCCAAGGATGCGACACGAAGATTTTCAAGAAAATCCCCCCCACAACTTACTATCCTTTCATGGAACATTTTTGAAAATTTCGATTTTCTCAAAAATGGCTCTAACAATTTTGATTAAAATACTTATGTTAAAGATATTTTTATGACAAACGAAAAGTATATGTTGAATTTTCTGGAAATATCGTCTGAAAACTTCTTCATTCTGGATGACTTTTGTATAAATGGCAAACCAAAAAGTTACTACACAAAAAAATATAGATCTCATTAAAACACACAATACCATATCTATACATTTTTGGTTTTCTAGAGTTAACCGTTTTCGAGATATCCGTATTATTGGTTTAATTTTATCCACTTAAACTTTTCTCAAACGTGAAGACATCTTTCTTCTCGTTTCTCGTTTGTTTACTTCTGCTAAACAAAAGTTATTTGAATTTCAATTGTTTCTCAAAGCGGCCGGTTTTAAAGGACGAGACTATCCCTTTAGGCTGTATATTTTCTTATTTCCTTTCTACTTACCAGGAGCTAGTAATAAGGCTAATTCTACTTATGTTTTTCTTGATTAGCATGGTGCAGATATCAGATTAATGTTTTGAATAAAAGGTTTGTTTGCTGAACAGCTAGAGAAAATGTCTGCTAATATTTATGTCGATTAGCATGAAGTAGATAGAAGAATAAGCTTATTAGCAATATTTGTTGTAGAGATGTAAAGAAATGCATGTGATTGGAAGAAATCAGATTTTTTACAATAAATAATATTCATAACTTGAAATTTCTGAAAACAACTCCTAAGGGTATCTTCATTCGGGATAAGTAGTTAAGCGCAAGTGATAAGCAAAAGCTTACTACACAGAAAGTGTAGTTCTTGTTAAAACACAGAATTTGTGTCAAATGCAAGTAATTGCTTTTTATTGGTTCCAATTTTTACCTCCTCTACATAGTACACGGTACGCAGGTAGAGAAGGCATCGCTCCCCACCCAAAAATTCGATATCGAGATTTCATGCCAAATATTCGTTTTGACGTCCCTTGTATAAAAATATTTTTTAGAAAAAGGTCCGTGAACACAATAACTCAGAAACGAGAAATCGATAGAATACTAAACTTTAGTATTTAAGCTTGGTATCGTTTAAGGATGCGACACAAAGATTTTGAGGAAAGTCTCTCCACCCCAAACTACCCTTTACATGGAACATTTTTCGAAAATTTTGATTTTCTCAAAAATGGATCTAACAATTTTTATTAAACCTGTTTAGAACAAGGTCCGTGTGCGTGTGTCTGGGGACAGCTTAGCTCAAAAACGAAAATATTGTTATATACCAAACTTGGTATTTAAGTCTAGTATCTTCTAAGGAATCGACACGAAGATTTTTAAGAAAATCCCCCACCCCAAACTACCCATTACATGGACTTTATTTTAAAAAACATTGATTTTCTCAAAAATGGCTAACAATTTTGATTAAAATACCGTATATTAAAGATAATTGCATCACAAATAAAATGTATATTTTGAATTTTCTGGGAATAGCTTCTGAAGACTTGTTCATTCTGGATGAATTTTGCTGAAATTTGTATAACTGGTAAACCTTAAGATATAAGCATAAACTTATTACGTTACAATGTAGATCTCGTCAAAACATAATTTATGTCCTTTATGTTTTTGTTGTGGAGGTAACCATTTCCTAAATATCCCTTGTTATTGGTTTCAATTGTGAAGTACTTAAACTTTTCTCAGATAGGAAGCGATTTGCAATGATAAACGCATAACGATAGCTTAAAACATTTGACTATCACTTCTACTTATAAGTCGCCCTCCGTGGTGTAATGGTTACTTCATACACCCAAGGTCGCGGGATCAAATCCGGCGGAGGACGATGGATTTTTTCAGGTTTAGCATGATTTCCTTCGGAAGTGAAGTAAAGCCGTTGGTCCCGTGTCCTACATTTACGGCACGTAAAAGAACCTGATAGAGAGGCCTCTGAGCAAAATTAAGCGGTTTTTCACGCCCAATTTAGAATGGGACGCTGATAACCACAGTAGTTAAAGAGCGTCCATAAATAACACGCCATTTATTTCTACTTATAAGCAACTAAGTAATAAGAACATTCTCGATTAGCATGTTGTAGAAAGAAGAACAGGCTTTTGCAGAGCAGGTAGAAAAAGTCATGTGAATAATTTTTATTTAGTATGTTGTGTTGCATTTCTGATATGCTATTAATACTTTTCTTTTTTTGTCAAGTAGTAAAGTCGTTGTTTGTTCTTGTGGTTATTCAATTTTAACTTTAAAGCTATGAATAATGACCCACTTTTAAATATCTGGGTATAACTTTAGTTTTTTGTATGAATATTATTGTAATACAACGAAATGTGTAAACGTATAATGAAATAGATAAAAGAATAATCTTCTGTAAGAATAGATTGCAGAGAACGAGTATAGAAAGTAATGTGATGTAGCATTTATAATTGTAGATGATGATAATAATAATAATAATAATGTAATAATAATATTAATAATAATTGTAAAGCTATACGATGGTTGCAGCACACGCACACACATACACACACACAAAACGATCTTAAAAAGCAGTTTGACTTTTACTGGCGATCCAAATTTGAAAGTGTTGAAAACATTAAGTTGTTAGATGTGAAAGTCGCCAGATTGCCGAAGTTTTGCCTACTTCTTGGGATCATTGGGGTTTTAGCTTCACAAATCTCTTGGCTACGCCCTATCGTCGTTCCGCAGTAGCCGCCTTCGGCCGCAACTGCTACACTCCTTTACCCATAAAAATATCCCTCGGCTGCGCCTTGCGGCTTAGGGCCCTCAATGTTGGGCTACGCTTTGTGGCTTAAGGCCCTTAACGTTTATAATATACCAGTAAGTAACTTCAAAGTGGCTCTAATGACGAAATAACAAAAGTACCCACGTATTGAAGTAATGTCAAGTGGTGGAACCACCACCACCACCAATAATAATAATAATAATAATAATAATAATAATAATAATAATAGAATGTTAGTTAAAATGTTGGGTAAGGTGATGACAGCATATGTAAGAGCGAAACAGCTGATAATGTAAACTCGACATCAAGGTCAAGTTCAATGCAACAGATACCTGACAGGGAACACGTACATACATACCTATGAAATGATCAGCTCAAAGCAGGGAACACACCTCACCACAACTGCACAGTCCGACTGAGGCCACGCAAGCCTTTCACTTCCGGTACACGCAGCTCGACGGTCGCCGATCGATTCCAGACAAGTGTCACGTGCGTACTGGAGTGCAGCAGCGTCCGTCCGTCCTCTTCACAAACGTTACGTTAGAAATAGATTTTAAAACCATAACAATAAGCCTTTAAATCTGACGAATTGCGTTTTCATTCACAATGTAGTCGTAAGCCTAACGCAGGAAACTGACACGGGTTTCTAGATCTGTAAATTGCGCTCATGTGGATGTCTTCCAAACGCTCCTCATGTTTCAAATTGAATAACATAATGCTAACTTCATATATCCAAGGTCGCGGGTTCAAACCCGGCGGAGGACGATGGATTTTGTCGGGCGTAAAAATCCTTAGCATGGCTTCCTTCGAAAGGGAAGTAAAGCCGTTGGTCCCGTGTCGCGTAGATTTATGGCACGTAAAACAACCTCAAGCCTGATAGAGAGGCCTCTGAGGAAAATTAAGTGGTCTTTCATACCCAATATAGAATGGGACGCTGAGAAGCACAGTTAAAGAACCTCAAGCCTGATAAAGAGGCCTCTGAGCAAAATTAAGTTGTCTTTCACGCCCAATATAGAATGGGACGCTGAGAAGCACAGTTAAAGAACCTCAAGCCTGATAAAGAGGCCTCTGAGCAAAATTAAGTTGTCTTTCACGCCCAATATAGAATGGGACGCTGAGAAGCACAGTTAAAGAACCTCAAGCCTGATAAAGAGGCCTCTGAGCAAAATTAAGTTGCCTTTCACGCCCAATATAGAATGGGACGCCGAGAAGCACAGTTAAAGAACCTCAAGCCTGAAAAAGAGGCCTCTGAGCAAAATTAAGCGGTCTTTCACGCCCAGTATAGAATGGGACGCTGAGAAGCACAGTTAAAGAACCTCAAGCCTGATAAAGAGGCCTCTGAGCAAAATTAAGTTGTCTTTCGCGCCCAGTATAGAATGGGACGATGGGAAGCAGTTACAGAGCGTCCATAAATAAAACTACACTTACATGTTACGTTTTGAATAACATAACCAACAATACCGTACAAGAAAATTCACTCAATCTATTACAAAGAAATAGATTATAGCCTCCGTGGTCGAATGACCAGCGAGCTGACTTCTCACCCTGGGGGATCCGGGTTCGATTTACGGCTGGGGCTGGTAATTTTTCTTTAACCAGAATTATTCCCTATCCCTCACAGAGTGTGCGTGTGTTTGAGGAAAATAAAAGGATTTAAACCCAACGTAAAGAACCTGCAAACAACGAGTTGTTTCTAATGTAAAGCCCTCGATGTTACCTTAGATGTTAAAGGGGTCTATATAAATGAAACAATTTAAAAAAATGCTATAAAATGATATTAACAACTTCGCTCCCAGCAGTGACGTCACAATAATTTTTGTCGAAAATATTTAAAATGATACTGAAGAAAGTGATAAAGCTGTACATTTAATGAACTGAGAATTATCTCTTTGCCCCTTCCGATTTGCGAGAGCCAAGAAATCTAGACGCAGATGGTGGGTATATCTACTAAATCAAAGGAGGATTCGCCAAAAGCTCTTGAGGAAAACTTTCTTGCGTTGGATTGCAATGCGTAGCGTAGCATGTTGCGTGTTTCTATGTGAATGCTTCAATAACACGAGTGCAAAGCCCTGCGCTTACATCTCTTTGTGAACGTAGCTTTACTCTTCTCGCTATATTATATTCCCCCAATCACAATCAGATATAAGCGTAGCACTTTGCACCCATGTTATTAAATGTAAGCATTCATATAGACACATGCAATATAAGAGTTCGCAGAATATATTGCTATATCCTTACGTTGCGCTCATAGAGGAATAATTCTGCATTCTTTCCTCTATGCATTGCCTGCTATTCAACAATGCGAGAATTTACAGCGCTTCAGGTGATTTCATTCTGAATCCTTAGCGTTTAGTTTTTTTGGCTCTCGCAAATTGTAAGGCGTAAAGAGATATTATATATTATTGTATATTATATGTGCATCTTTGTCACTTACTATAGTTTCCATGCTTGAACTATTTTCAATGTTTTGATCAAACAATTATTGTGACATCACTGTCATCAGAGTCAGTTATTTATATATAAATTACATCAATGTACATAGTGGATAGTGAAGGTCTTTATTGCAACCCAAAAATTCGATACTAAGATTTCACCGGAAATACGTCATTTGAGGCACCATGAATCCAGAAAAGCATTTCTAGAAACATGTCCATGCGTGTTCGTGGGCAGCAAAATTCAAAAACGAAAAGTTGGTTAAATACCAAACTTGGTATTTAAGTTGAGTATCTTCCAAGGATGCAACACGAAGATTTTCATGAAAAACCCCCCATCCACAACTACCCTTTAACATGGAACAAGCCCGGTGGAGCACAATGGATTTTTTCGGATGTAAAAATCCTTAGGAAGAGAAGTAAAGCCGTTGGTTCCGTGTCGTTGATTTACGGCACGTAAAAGAAACTTAAGCCTGATAAAGAGGCCTCTGAGCAAAATTAAGCGGTATTTCACGCCCAGTGTAGAATGGGACGCTGAGAACCACAGCAGTTAAAGAGCATCCATAAATAGCACGCCATTTCCATTTCTATGAAACATTTTTCAAAAGTTTGTGCTATCGTTTTAGCCTATTGTATTCTATTATTTGTCTTCTTCTCAAAAAGAAGCAAGCAATAAGACAATTGCGGTAATGATTATCTAGATTAGCATGCCGTAAATAAAAATAATCTTTTATAAGGAAAGTTTTTATAGAACAGCTCGAGAAAGTTATGAAATTGGAATACATCAGATTTTTTAGTCAAAGCTTTAAAAAATGACCGCTTTGAAATGTCTTTGCATGGCAACACGAGAAACAAAAGAACGCCAACTATTCATTCCAAAATATGAATGAAAAAGTATTGGGAAATTTAAACCATTCGGAAATAGTTAAAGCCACAAAATATTATTTCGTCCAGTAGGTTATGATCTAACTGAGCGTAATGGCAGGGGCGGTTTCATCTGTGGACCCATTCTGGAGATCCCAGGCTCGATCCCCGTCAACCGCGCAAACTAATTTGGATGCTTTCTTGGCTTGCCCTTGTCGTCAAGTGAATGCCGTGGTGGTTTTTCTAGGGAGGAAGTTTCCGACCTCTTTAGCTGCCTTGATAAAGACGCAGAGGACCACTAACACTCGTGGTACTTCTGACGTTATTAGAAGTACACAGAGTCTAACGTCTGAGCTCTTCACGTCAGGGAGTAGTTAGGATTGGGTTGGACTCGGCAGAGTCGCGGTTGGTTCCCGAAACCCGTGAGAGATTGGTGATGGCTGGGCAGGATTGTGAGACGCCTCTACATCCTCAGACACTACCTGGATAGCTATCGACTTGGCTGAGATTTTTCGGTAGTTTCCGCTTTGGGGGTTGGCGCGCATAAGGATCCAATTTCGTCCTTAAGTAAACAAGGGGTCTGTTTATAAAAAATCTGATGTGTTCCATTCCCATGATTTTCTCTACATCTCCGCAACTATTTACTTAATGCTAATCGAAAAAAATAGCAGAAATAGACTGATTACTTGCTTCCTTGTAAGCAGAAGCGAAATAAGGGAGTACCATAAGTTAAAGTGATAGTCAAAAGCTGGTTGCTATGTGACTGAAGTTCCTTTGTTTGTATGTACAGGAGTTGACAAATTCCTGTATGAGAAAAGTATAAGTTTTTAAAAGCTGAAACCAAAAACAAGGAGTATTTCAAAAACGATCAACTCCGCGAAAAAATGTATACAGGATAAATTGTGTACTTTAAGGCGCTCTTTATTTTTTTGTGCGGTAGGTTTTTTCTCCATCTGTTACGGTTTAACAGTTATGCAAAAATCCGTAAAATTCATCCAGAATAAAGTAGTCTTCAGAGACTAATCCCAGAAAATTCAAGATATACATTTTATTTGTCAGGTAAATATCTTTAATATACAATATTTTAATCAACATCGTTAGAACCATTTTTGAGAAAATCAAAATTTTCAAAAAAAGTTCCATGTAAAGGGCAGTTTGGGGTGGGGGGATTTTTCTCAAAATCGTCCTGTTGTATCCCTGGAAGATACTAAACTTAAATACCAAGTTTGGTATTTTACCGACTTTTCGTTTTTGAGTAATCGTGTTCACAGACACACTGACACACACACACACACACACACACACACACACACACACGGATCTTTTTGTGAAAATGTTTGTTTTGGATACAGTGAACCCTAAAACATATATTTGCGGTGAAATCTCGGTATCAAATTTTGGGTGGAGTGCAATACCTTCTCTATACTCTATAGTACGTGTAGAGAAAGTAAAAAAGGTGAGGAAATAATGGACTTGTTCCCTGGACGTACGAGATCCCTCACTCCCATCATTTCATTCCGTATATTAGCTTTCGGGGTAAGGAGCTTGACTGGCTAGTTTGGTGGTGTATGGTGTATGCGCTATATAACTGTTCTCGGAACCGCACCAATTCTAGCTGTACGTCAGGAGGGGGTGCTCGCAGGAATGTCAGCAACCAGGCTTGGCAGGCAAAGCGCAAGAGGTGTGAACTTACCCTCCCTGTTGCCCCCACTACTCTCTTACAACAGTCACGTAGAGCCAAAGAAACCGGTTCATTTCGGTATTAGCCCCGTGACTAGCAGTGGTGGCTTACGACGAATGTTTAATCGTGACTAGGAGAACAAGTATTTTATTACTCTTCAAGAACAACCGCCACTCTAACCTCTTCACTATCTGTCATGTGGAAGGAAAAAAGTAGGGGTGATTGTAAGCGTAGAGCATTTCACACTGCGGGTCCTCATCTTACCGGCTCTGGTCAACACCTATGGATTTCAGAGCCACCTGCCGGTACTTGCTCAGGGCAACAACCTTCCGCATTTTCATCTCACCCCTTTCTCTCGGAGGTTGCCTAGGGCACAATAGACCTCTGGTCGTAGTGTGTATGTGTTTTAAGTCGGAGGGAATCCCACACTGCAGCCATTAGTTTATTATATGTTAGACCCCAGGGGGATAGAAAGAGATGAGAGTAATATCAACGTGCGGCCGAAACCGAACGCCGGGGTAAGAGTCACAGTGGAGGGTCCCTAACAGTTTCCAAACAGTTCTTCATCTCGACGCGGAGAACGCTATGTGCCCACACTCCAGGTCTGACCAAATTCCCTGGGTCTACAGACGACTTCCAACGCCATCCCGTCATCAGATCGTAGTCACCACCACGGAAGGGCGCCACCACCGACACTTATAACCTGTAAAACACCGGTTGGATGAAACGTAGATGACAGAAGTTCGGGGAATGAAGAAACCTCCCCAGTATTTGCCTAGTGACCAGGGAAAACTCTCGAAAAAAAACAAACATTAGTGAGAGAGTTCAGCCGCGGGAATGGATCCCACAACCTCCCGAGTACCAGTCTCAAACCAGTCACACTACTTAAATTTTCCTCCGCCCCTTGCGTGGAAAAAAAAAACTCTAATGTGTTTAACTCACTTCACTTTCTCTACTCACATGTCGTTCATTAGTGAGTATACAAACTACGAGTATTGTTTCGAAAATTTGCTTTTCTCTCTACTTTACTTTCAGATAAAACTTTCCAGAAATAGCTTATAGCACACATTTCGTAATCGATACAAAGACAATAGCGATTGTCAAATGTTTAATAGCTAGACGCTATTTACACTGTCTTAAAATACAATACCCTTCCTAAGTAATCATGAGAAACAATTGAACAACGAAAGGACTTTGAAAGAGTAACCAAGTATCGCATGAGTCAAGCCATTAATAAAGGATTTCTCTGAAATGGTTAGCATTACAACAAAATTATATAGAATATATTCTATATTTTAAAAACATCTACATGTTTAGTGTAGTACGTTTCGGGCTATTACTTAATATTTACCACAAAATTATACAAAAATCTTTTCGAATAAAAAGGACTTTTCAGGCCATTCAAGATATATACATATATATCGTATTTAATTTGTCATGCAAATATCTGTTATATAGGTATTTTAACTAAAATATTTGGAGCCAATTTGATTAGATAAAAATACAATCTTCCTGAGTATCCTTGAAAGAAATGAAATACCAAGTTTGATATTTAAGGATGTTTCTTTTTACTTTCTCTACACGTACTATGTACATACTGTATAGAGAAGGCATTGCATTGCACCCAAAATTCTATAGCGAGATTTCACTGGAAATACTAGTTTTGGGTCCCAATGAATCCAAAAAAAGCATTTTCAGAAAAAGGTCCGTGTATGTGTGTGTCTGTGTCTGTGGACAGCATACCTCAAAAACGAAAAGACCGTTAACTACCAAACTTGGTATTTTAGTTTGGTTTCTTCCAAGGATGCGACACGAAGATTTTCAATAAAATCCACCCACCCCCAACTACCCTTTACATGGAACTTTTTTTCGAAAATTTTGATTTTCTCAAAAATGGCTCTAACGATTTTGATTAAAATATCGTATATTAAAGATATTTATCTGACAAATAAAATGTATATCTTGAATTTACTGGGAATAGCCTCTGAAGACTACCTGGAACTATTCTGGATGAATATTACGGAATTTTGCATAACTGCTAAACTGTATGAGATACACAAAAACTTACCACACAAAAAATGTAGAGTACACTAAAACACACAATTTATGTTATATAATCTTTTTCGTGGAGTTGATTGTTTTTTAACTATTCCTGTTTTTGGTTTCAGCTTTAAAAAAACGTATACTATTCTCATATAGGAACTGGTCAACTCGTGTCCATACAAACAAAGGAACTTGTCACAAAGCAACCAGCTTTTGACTATTACTTTAACCTATGGTACTCCCTTATTTCGCTTCTACTTACAATGAAGCAAGTATTTAGACTATTTCTGATAATTTTTTCTGGATTAGCTGAAGTAAATAGAAGTATAAGCTTTTTAACAATAATTTGTTGCAGAGATGTAGAGAAAGTCATGTTAATGGTATACAGATTTTTGTTCAAGGGACCCCAAAACGTGTATATCAAGTGCAATCTCGGAATACAATTTTTGGGTGGAATGAAATACCTTCTGTACCTGCTACTCTAGACGTACCTGAACATTTAATTAAGAGTTTGATTATCCGTTTAAGACAGTGACCACGCGTCTAGCTTTTCTTCCAACTTTGCCTCTTCTAGCACAGAAGTGGTGTGTTTGTAGTTACGGAAGGTATTCCACACTGTAGCCGTTTGCCTATTGTACGTAAGACACCTGGTGGACAGATGAAATAAGTGTAATCTCAGAGGACGGCCGACATCCGGACAGGGAGAGAGCTGTCGTGGAGGGTCCCTAACAGTTCGCAAGCAGTTCATCCCGACGCGGGGAGCTGCAGAAGCCCGTGACTCAATACCAGATAGACCACCTGAGTCCGAAGGGAACTACCAGCGCCAGCCCTACGCCAAAATATGTATTTCCAAGCAGCAGTCACCTCCACGAAATGGTGCCTCTACCGCAGTCCTCGTTGACACTTACAACCGTGAAAGAGACCGGCTCGGATGGAATGAAGGGACAGATAGTTCGGGGGAGTGAAGAATTCCTCTTCAGCTTTCGTCTAGTGACCCGGGAAAACCGCGGAAAAACCCACGACCTAGAGAAGTCGGCCACGGGGAACCGATCCCAGGACCCCTGAATGTCAGTCCCAGACGAAACGCCTGAGATACTTGGCTCGGTGCATACAAATATTTATTTGTTTATCTATTTTATAGTGTTTAATGCCCGCTTATATAACGTAGGCACTTCTGGTGATGACACTGACGGTACCTGGGATGAAGATGGAATGCGATGGCGAGGAAAACCGGAAAAACCCCAGCCCAGTCACGAATCCCACGTGGGTCGTCTGGAAGCGAACTCGTCAAGTGGTCTAACCATTCAACCACGGTGCACAAATGGTCTCCAATGAATTGCAGTATGTTTTTAAAATGTCAGGTACTGTGAGTAGATATACATAAACCAGTATGTTTTCAGGACCGAAAACCAATTTCTCTCTTAAGTTTCGCGAGTTGCAAGTTTGAACAAAATAGCATAAAATAAAAACATGCATTTTTCACCCAAAATCTCGAAATAATTCTTTTTGGTTCGTAACTCCATCAAGAAGTGGGCATTCTTTCATTACAGCAATAATGGCTCTAACGATTTTGATTAAAATACCATATATTAATTCTATTTACAACACAGATAAAATTAATATCTTGAATTTCCTGGGAATAGCCTCTGAAGACCTCTTCATTCTGGACGAATTTTGTATAGCTGGTAAACCGTAAGAGATATACAAAAACTTGATCTCATTAAAGCACAGAATTTATGTCATGTATATTTTTACTTTCTCTACACGTACTATGTACATAGTGTATATAGAAGGTATTGTATTGTACCCAAAAATTCGATACCAAGTTTCCACCGAAAATATATGATTTGGATCCCCCTGAGTCCAAAATAATAAAAAATCAGAAAAAGGTCCGTGTGTGTCTGTGTCTGTCTGTCTGTCTGTCTGTCTGTGTGTGCGTCTGTGGACAGCATAGCTCAAAAACGAAAAGACTGTTAAATACCGAAATTGGTATTTAAGTTTGGTATCTTCCAAGAATGAGACACGAAGATTTTAAATAAAATCCCCACGTCCCCAAGTACCCTTTACACGGAATTTTTTTCGAAAATTTTGATTTTCTCAAAAATGGCTCTAACGATTTTGATTAAAATATCGTATATTAAAGATATTTACCTGGTAAATAAAATGTATATCTTGAATTTTCTGGGAATAGCCTCTGAAGACTACTTTATTCTGGATGAATTGTATGATATTTTATATAACTGCTAAACCGTAAGAGATGGACAAAAACTTACCACACAAAAAATGTAGAGCACTTTAAAACACACAATTTATGATATACACAACTTTTTCGTGGAGATGATCGCTTTTTAGATATTCCTTGTTTTTGGTTTCAGCTTTGAAAAAATTACTTTTCTCATACAGGAATTTGTTAACTCCTGTCCATACAAACAAAGGAACTTCAGTCACATAGCAACCAGCTTTTGACTATCACTTTAACCTATGGTACCCCCTTATTTCGCTTCTACTTACAAGGAAGCAAGTAATAAGACTATTTCTGCTAATGTTTTCTCGATTAGCATGAAGTAAATAGAAGCATAAGCTTTTTAACAATCATTTGTTACAGAGCTGTAGAGAAAGTCATGTGAATGGAACACATCAGATTTTTCCCCTTCTACTTACTAGGAAGTAAGAAATAAGACCATTTCTGCTAGTGTTTATCTCGATTAGCATGAAGTGGATAGAAAAATAAGCTTCGAATTTTTGGCTGGTATAAAATATTTTCTCTACGTACTATGTACATTGTGCTAGAGTCCATTGTGCGACATTGAAATTGTTCTCTCTGTTTCAATGGTTTCTTTAAAATCAGTAGATAGTTTTAACTAAATAGTAATGCTATGTAATATAAATGTATAACCACTTTAGATCTAATATTTTGGAGATAGTAGTTTGCAAAGATGTTTTTTCTTCACTTCCAGCCCCTGTAAATCTACCCTTACCTGTATTTCTAATCCTTTATACAGGAAAGTACAAGTCTTGGTCACGAATATAGTATGATAGTTGATAAGATTGTGGTAAAAAACACACCTAGGTATTGCGTCTTCACAAACACTACACTACATACCTTGGTCAGCTCCTCGCCGTGTGTTGAGGGATGCAGTCCAGTCAGGGGGAAGTCCCAGCACCAATAACAGGTGCAGTGGAGTGGGGTGCCCTGTTGCTTCTCATTCTCCCAATTTCACAGTCCACAACAAACATGGCGTGTAACCCACTTGGGCGAGAGGTCACTCTTAATTGGGTTACACGACTGCCGAGGTCTTAGTGTTGTATCGATTGGAGACCTATACAGGCCAATTCTGAACACTTCACTTTTATTAATGCATTCTGGAAATTAAAAGGTTCCAAGTCAGGTCAAGGATGTCTTTTCTTTTACTTTCTCTACACATACATCACTACAAAAGGTCTATACCGAAATTTCACTAAAATAATTAATTCAGGGGACAAAATATGTTTATGTTTAGTGAAAGTTGACTACGATATATATATATATTTAGAGGACAAAATATGTATATTTTTACTGAAAGTTGACTACGAAAAAAGTTATATATATTAATTCAGGGGACAAAATATGTTTATGTTTAGTGAAAGTTGACTACGAAAAAAAAATTTAATTCAGGGGATAAAATATGTATATTTTTCGTAGTCAACTTAAACACCCCCCTAGGACTTACGAGTGGATGCGTAGTTTCAAAAGCCTGTCAGGGAGCCAGAGAATAAAGAGCCTGGAACGAGTGGTCGACCTGCATGCATGTAAGGAAGTGATGATATGAAATGCAAGAAAAATGGATGATAAGTCAGGTGATGATGGAGCAATTGGCTGGGGAAACCGTAGGACCCAGAGAATACCCGCCCGGACGCCGCTTCATCCACCACAAATCCCACATGTGGGCGCTTGGGATCGAACCCGGGTCCCCTAGCTGGGAGGCGAGCGGCCATTATTTATACAAAGATCTGAATTCACTTTCTCTATCTCTTTTGAAAACAAACTTATTTTACAGAACATTGTTGTTGTGTCCACTTCATGCTAATCGAGATAAACATTAGCAGAAACGGTCTTATTACTGAGCTCCTAATAAGTAGAAGGGAATACACTAGGCTAAACCGACAGTCATATGTTTTAAAATGTGGTTGCTATGGAATTTAAATCCGTTTTTTACGTGGCCAGGAGTTGATTAGTTCCAAGTATTTTAAAACTGAAAGCAATAACAAGAAAACGGTCAACTCCATAAAAAAACGTATAGGTATGACATAAATTATGTGTTTTAAAGAGATCTACATTTTTATGTAGTATTCTTTTCTATCTCTTACAATTTATCAGTTGTGCAAAATTCAGAAAAATTCATCCAGAATGAAGAGGTCTACAGAGGATATTTCCAGAAAACTCAAGATATACATTTTATTTGTATTGTAAATATCTTAAATATAACAGACTTTAATCGAAATTGTAAGCACTAGTTTTGAAAAAATCAAAAGGTTCTAAAATTTTTACATGTAAAGGGTAGTTGGGTGTGGGAGGATTTTCTTGAAAATCTTCGGGGCGCATCATTGGAAGATGCTGAACTTAAATATTAAGTTTAGTATTTAACGGTGTTTTCGTTTTTGAGCTATGCTGTCCACAGACACACACACACAGACACACACACACACTTGGCAATTTTTCTAAAAATGTCTCTTTTGGATTCAGGGGGTCCCAAAACATGTATTTCCGGTGTAATCTGGTTGAGTTGACGCTTTTCAAGATATTCCTTGTTATTGGTTTTAGAATTTAAAATACTTTTCTCATACGGGAACTTGTCAACTCCCGGCCTCGGCAAAGTAACGGATTTCAATCCCATAGCAACCACATTTTAAAACATTTGACTGTCGGTTTAGCTTAGTGTATTCCCTTATTTCCCTTCTGCTTATAAAGAAATATGTAATAAGACCGTTATAGCTAATGTTTATCTCGATTAGTATGAAGTAAATAGAAGAATAAACTTATTGACAACAATTTGTTTAAGACATGTAGAGAATGTCACGTGAATAGGGCACATCAGATTTTTTTTTAATAATGATGGTTGGTGATGCTTTTAAACAGCAATGTGACCATATCGTTAACGTTTGCAAATTGTATTTCTGAATTGGTAAAGTTCCTCTAATTTACAAGTTAAGAAACTTTTATTCTGCAATAAAGTTTACAAGCATTTGTAATCTTTCCCTTGTTATTTGTAAACTGTTAATATGTCAATTAAAATGAGAAACAGGCCCCTGGTCGCTACATGCTGCATCGACAATCCGATGTCTTTGCTTAATCAGGAGAAGCAGAAAGAAAACTGAATAACGATCTTCCATTTAAAAATTGTGTAAGTAATTTTAAAATTGAAACCAATAATTAGAATAGCTTGGAAAGCATCAACTTTACAAATATTGTATTTGATATGTCTTTTAACGAAATTTACACTTTTATGTAGTAAGATTTTCTGTATCTCTTATAGTTTACCAGTTATGTAGCACTCATTCAAAATGAACAGGCCTTCAGAGGCCATTCCCTGAACAGTTAACTCAAAAAGGAAACGTCGTTAAAATACCAAACTTGGTATTTAAGTTTAGTATCATCCAGGGATGCCACACGAAGATTTTGAGAAAAATCCCCCCACCCCAAAATATGGCTCTGGATGAATTTTACGCAATTTTGCATAATTGCTAAACCGTAAGAGATGGACAAAAACTTATCACACAAAAATGTTGAGCACGTTAAAACACACAATTTATGTTATATACATTTTTCTCGTGGAGTTGATAGTTTTTTAATTTCACCTTTAAAAAACATAATTTTCTCACACAGGAATTTGTCAATTCGTGTCCATACAAACAAAGGAAGTTCAATCACATAGCAACCAGCTTTTGATTATCACTTTAACCTATAGTACTCCCTTATTTCGATTCTACTTACAAGGAAGCAAGTAATAAGACTATTTCTACTAATTTTTTCTCGATTAAAAGCATAAGCTTTTTAACAATATTTTGTTGCAGAGATATAGAGAAAGTCATGTAAATGGAACACATCAGATTTTTATTAAAATACTACTTATATACATATATATAGTATTATATGTTAAATATATGTTTAAGAAACATAAAATGTTTATTTTGCATATCCTGTGAGAAACTCTTCATTCTGAATGACGTTTGTATAACTGGTTAACCGTTAAACGTAGAGAGAAACTTAAAACACAAAAGATGTAGATTTCGTTAAAACACACAATTTATGTTATATACAGTTTTTGGTAGAATTAAGCGTTTCCTGTTATTGATTTCAATTTTAAACTATCTAAAATTTTCTCAAAAGTTTATCTGCATGTATAGGGAGACTTAATTAAGGAAAGTGTATTGTTAATGTACAGTGAGGCAATGCAGAAATATATATTCACATGAATTTCTCTATCTGTTCTGCAAACAATCTGCTTTTATAAATGTTATTCTTATATCTCCGTCATGCTAATCAAAATAAACGTTGTCTTATTACTTGCTTCGTTATAAGTAGAAGAGAATACACTAGGCAAGAGCGATAGTTAAAGTTTCTTCGTTTATGCTTGAAATTCGGGTTTCTTTGCATGACCAGGAGCAAAGCAAAAGAAAAAATCTGATGTTTTACACTCACACAACTTTCTCTAGCTACTCTACAAACACACTTCTTATAAAACATCATTCTTCTTCCAGCACCATGCTAAAAGAGATAAACATTAGCAGCATTTTATTACTTAGTTCCTTATAAGTAGAATGGAAACTAAGGGAATGCAATAGATTAGAATGATAGTTCAAATGTTTTAAAAGCTGTCTTCATTAGATTGTCATTCCAAATCGCTTCTTTGCTTGGCCAGGAGTAAAACAATAGAAAAACGGACACTTCCATCTGAGAAAAGTATAAGTACTTTACAATTGAAACTAATAAAAAGGAATACCTCGAAAACGGTAAGCTCCACGAAAAAAATGTATATGACATATCTTGTGTATTTTAACAAGATCTACATTTTTTTGTATTTTAAGTTTTTGTCTATCTCTTGCGGTTTACTAGTTAAGCCAAATTAAGCAAAATTCACCTAGAATAAACAAGTCTTCAGAAGCTATTCCCAGAAAATTCAAAATATACATTTTATTTCGGATATAAATAGCTTTAATATGCGGTATTTTAATCAAAATCGTTAGAGCCATTTATAATAAAATTAAAATGTTCCAAAGTTTTTCAATGTAAAAGGTGGAGAGGGGATTATTTTTTTTTTTAAATCTTCCTGTCGCATTCTTGGAAGATACTAAACCTAAATACAAAGTTTGGTGTTTAACGGTCTTTTCGTTTTTGGGGCTATGCTGTCTACAGACACACACACACACACACGCGGACCTTATTTTAAAAATGATTTTTTCGGACTCAGGGGACCCCAAAACATATATTTCCGGTGAAATCTCGGCTTCGAATATTTGGATGCTATTCCTATGCACATTGTACATGTGGGGCCAGAGAAATTAAAAATAATGAAAATTCCCGGGCAAGTATTTTAACATTGAGAATATCTCGGAAATGTTCAACTCCACGAAAGGATGTCTGTGACATAAGATAGTTATGCAGGTTAGACTAGTTATACAAAAGAACTTCAGAGCGTATTCCCAGAAAATTCAAAAGATGCATTTTATTTGTACTAACATATAAAGAGACACTGCTGAGGAAAGTTTTTGATTTCAAAGCGTATTTAAAAAAATCTGATGTGTTCCATTCACATGACTTTCTTTACATTGCTGTAACACATTATTCTTAAAAAGCATATTTTTCTATGTACTTTATGATAATCGAGATAAGCATTAGAAGAAATTGTCTTAATTACTTGCTTCCCTGCAAGTAGAGGGAAAATAAGGGAAATACACTAGACTAAAACGATGGTTAAATATTTTAAAAGCCGGTAGCCTTTTTTCTTGTGAAGAAAGCTTAAATATTTTATCTGAAACAAATAACAAGGAATATCTCACAGCTCGTTAATTCAACGAAAAAAATCTATATGAAATAAATTGTGTGTTTTAACGAGATCTACATTTTTTGTGCAGTAAGTTTTTGTCTATTTCTTACAGTTTACCAGTTATGTAAATTTCAGCAAAATTCATTCAGAATAAAGTAGTATTTAGAGGTTATTCCTAGAAAATTCAGGATATACATTTTATTTGTCATACAAATATCTTTAGTATACAGTATTTTAATCAAACTCTTTATAACCATTTTTGAGAAAATAAAAGTTTTCGAAAATGACCCATTTAAAGGGTTGTTTAATTTAAATTTTTTGTAGAAAGGGACTTTTTAAGTGACGTGACAAAAACATAAACAAATTTGACCAAACCATTACAGCTGAATGGTTGACATTTGCACTGTAACTTATCTGTATTATATTACATCTGTGGTATGAATTTCAAAAAGTCAGCATTATTAGTTTGGAATTTCAAGCTTTAGGTTATACATGTCCTTAAGCTATCATATTGTTCAAATATATTATATTTTATACGCCAATTTTAATATTAAACTGAAAATATGATTATTTTCCTTGGTCTTCTAGATCCTACAAATTCTCGTTGATAAGCAAATAACTAGATTCTTCCAGTTTTGATACTGTTTTGTTTTCTGTCATGACCTACTAGTTCAGTCGGCAGTAAAGAAAATAATAAAATTTGTTTGTTATCAATGCTATGGACGCATATCTCATCGACGGCACATTTTTCTTTCAAATGTAAAACAAAGAGCTTTATTTGCAGCAATAAATAAATTACGTGTTAAAATATAATAATATTAATTAATTGTGAAGTAGAGTTTCATGTTGGTGACACATTTTTACTTGCCCTACTTAGGACATAGTAATTAGGCAAGGTATTGCACTCCACCTAAATTTTCGATACCGAGATTTCACCAGAAATACAATCCCCTGTATATAAAATCATTTTTACTTTCTCTACACGTACTATACACATAGTGGATAGGGAAGGCATTGTATTACACCCAACAATTCGATAACGAGATTTCACCGGAAATAAATGTTTTGGGTCTCCCTGAACCCTAAAAAAGCATTTTTGGAAAAAGGTTCTGTGTGTGTGCGTGTGTGTGTGTGCCTGTGTGTGTGGACAGCATAGCTCAAAACCGAAAACACCGTTAAATACCAAACTTGGTATTTAAGTTTGGCAACACGAAGATGCAAGGATGCAACACGAAGATTTTAAGAAAATCCCCCCACACCAACTACCCTTTACATGAAAAAAAAAATCGAAAATTTTGATTATACTAAAATGGTTCTAATGATTTTGATTAAAATCTCTTATATTTAAGATATTTACTTGCCAAATTAGATGTATATCTTGAATTTTCTGGGTATAGCCTCAAAAGACCTCTTTATTCTAGATAATTTTTATTGAATCTAGCATAACTGGTAAACCGTAAGAGATAGACAAAAACTTACTACACAAAAAATGTAGAGCACGTTAAAGCTCACAATTTATGTCATACATTTTTTTTATGGAGTTCGTCGTTTTTGAGATATTTCTTGTTATTGGTTTCAGCTTTAAAAAACTTACACTTTTCTCATACGGGAATTTGCCAACTCATGTTCATACAAAGGAACTTCAGTCACATAGCAACCAGCTTTTGACTTCACTTTAACCTATGGTACTCCCTTGTTTCGCTTCTACTTACAAGGAAGCAAGTAATAAGACTATTTCTGCTAATTATTTCTCGAATAGCATGAAATAAATAGAAGAATAAGCCTTTTAAGAATAATTTGTTGCAGAGATGTAGAGAAAGTCATGTGAATGGAACACATCAGATTTTTTAGAACCAAGACCACTTCTTCTTATCTATAGATAAACACGAGAATGTAATTTTCTGTACATTATTGTTTTAGTTGGTAGAATTATTTTGAATGCCTTGTTAGGTCAGTATATATACATAAATATTTAAAGCAGAATACACTTCCGGAAATGTAACGGTGTAAGTATCGACCTGAGGATGTTTTGAGTTATTGAGCAGGGCGATGAACCCTTCCCTGCCTAATGGGATATTAATGTACACATTCCCAGATTACATAAACATCGCACGACACGCCCACTTTCCTCCTTAATGGCACGAAACTGTAAACGATTCGCCTCTCAATAATACTGTCTAGCTTACCTGAGAAGTCGGTTAGCTGTTCTACTTTCTCTAGCACGTATGTACAATGTACATAGTAAGAGAAGGTAGGTATTATATTCCACACAAAAATTCCATATCGAGATTTCACCGGAAATAAATGTTTAATGGAGACCTGATTTTCAAAAGTAGAATTTTTACATTCTCTACATAGTACCTATATAGTACAAAGGTAGAGAAGGTATTGTACTCCACCCAAATATTCGATATTTCACTGGTAATATATAAGTTTTAGTGTCCCCTATATCCAAAAGAGGCAGTTTTAGAAAAAGGTTCACAAGTATGTTTCCGATAAGTCAGCAAAAAACCAAATTTGATATTTAAGTTTAATATCTTCCAAGGACGTGAACGAACATATTCAGGAACCCCCCCCCCCACTTATACTTTTCTCATACAGGAATTTGTCAACTCCTGTGCATACAAAGAAAGGAACTTCTGTCACATAGCGTTCGATCCCAAGCGACCAAATGTGAGATTTTTTATGGACAAAACGGCGCTGGGGCGGGTTTTCTCCGGGTACTCCGGTTTCCCCCCCATCGCATTCCACCGGTGCTCCATCATCATTCATGTATGATCAGTGTCACCGCCTGCGGTGCCATTAGTAGTTAAAGCGGGCGTTAAACACTACCAACAAAAAAAGTCACATAGCAACCAGCTTTTGACTATCACTTTAACCTATGGTACTCCCTTATTTCGCTTCCACTTACAAGGAAGCAAGTAATAAAACTATTTCTGCTATTTTTTTTCTCGATTAGAATGAAGTAAATGGAAGCATAAACTTTTTAACAATAATTTGTTGCAGAGATGTAGAGAAAGTCAGGTGAATGGAACACAAAAGATCTGTGTGTATGTGTGTTTGTCTGTGGACAGCATAAATCAAAAACGAAAAGTTGAGTATATTACAAGGATGCGATAAGAAGATATTCCGGAAAATCTCCCGTGCACAACTACCCTTTACATGGAACATTTTTCGAAACGTGTTATTTCCTTTTATTCTGGATGACTTTTGTATAACTGGCAAACTGTAAAAGAGAGACAAAAAATGTAGATGTCATTAAACCACACAGTTTATATCATATACGTTTTTGTTACTGTTTAGTTGCCCGGATATTCTGAGTCATTGGTTCCAATTTTAAACTACTTAAAAAGCACTTGACTATCGCTTTAGCCTAGCCTATTCCCTTATTCCCCTACAAGGAAGCAAGCGAAGACAATTCTGCAAAAGTTTATCTCGATTTGCATGATGAAGACAAGAAAAGTTTGTTTGCGGAAGTCATGTGAATGGAACACATCAGATTTTTAAGAATAAAACACATATTGTGCTGGTATGTTTGAATCTAACATTTTACACAATACCCGTAACGTTATTTGTTGGTGACCCTATAAAATATTGCATCCATTCCCTCACCCGGATATAAATGTGCCTTATCTCACGCTATATATCTGCCTATCAATGACAATTTAAAATTGATAAGAGTTTCAAATTTGTTGTATAAAGCAGGCCTAGAATTTAAAGTTACTGTGAATTAGGCATGTGCGATACCAATACGATAAAACATCTGCTTATCATGAGTAATATAACGAGAGCTCCAATTAGAGAACAGTTGTATTTAGAGTTGTATTTAACAAGACTATTTCATGAATAAAATCCCTAAGCGAGATTCGAACTCACGACCTTTTGAATGCGAGGCAGACACGCTACCTCCACACTAGCAGGCGGGTTCACAGCAATTTGATGTGCATATTACAAATCATGGCCTCCTCGTTGCTTACAGAATTCGTTGAACTGCTTCCACACACTCTCTGTTGATTTTAGTATTCTGTGGCCTTGAGTTTTCAATTAATATTTATTTCCACAAAACGATTGGATACTGATACTATTATTATGAGACGAATGCACGTGACTGCGATAAATTTAGAAAAACAATTTCACGTGCGGTGATAAAAAAAAAAAAAAAAAAAGATTAAACAGTAGAGGTAATGAGTTCCGATTGGTTGGAATTTTACGCGCCAATGTACTGGATTGGCCACTTCCTACAATCACGTGACATGAACGAAATAGTCATAAGTAATAGCACGAGTGTTATCATCTTGTCGACAAATTGTCCTAAGAGATGAAAACACGAGTTGTATTTGATAAGACAATAGACTATTCTAATATAACATAGGAAGGTTATCATTGTAATACTTACATTAGTTCTCAAATGGTACATGAGACCATCTTTATTTACACAAGGGTTTTACTTTCTTCACTGCCTCCTGAATTATGATATGGCCGACCGTGTCTACACCCAATGCACGAATATCGATAGCAACAATAGAAATGGAGAACAATTATTTTATTTCAGCTTTTAATTGCTAATACATGAAATGGAAACAAGTATTGTTTTATTTGAGATGAGTTCAATAATCTCAAATAACCAAGACAATGCACAGAGAAGGTGTCATTAGAAGTACAGTCTGGGCTGAAATCGGAGTGGGGTATGGAGCAATACATCAAAACAGGTACCAAACTCATTAGAGAGGGGCTCGCGTGGATTAGACTAGGAGCATGGAGGAGCACGAAAATTTTTGACGAGAATGGTACGAGAATTTGTCCCATTTGCGAGGAGGAAGAGTCGTGGACTCACATCTTGGCAAGATGTAGGGGTACGGAGGAATGGCGGGAAAAATATTTGCCGCGATTTTTTACCACTGCGAATGTAGGGATAGAAGCATGTTGGACGCTACTGGCAGGCACGGAAAACATGGACGGGCTAGGTAAATTTATACTTAAGGCAAGACAGCTGAGATCTGAGGCTGCCAATGGAGAAGGGGGGGGGGGAATAAGATCAACTAAACAAAAGTGACTACAATGTTCTACATACATATATATTATGTCATATTTAGGTCACTGTTGTGCTAGGGTTGTATATATATTATGTGTATATATGTCTTTTAAGTGTAATTATCTATTATAAGAGGGTGCATTTATGAAGGTGTACTCTGTGCTGTAAATTTAAATTGCTATATTTGAATATCTTTGTATCTTTATTTTCGGATTCACTCTTAATTTTTATTGTTGTTTAATATTGCTTTTGACTGTGTATTTCCTTTGTCTTTTTATTTTCGTGTTTACTCTTTTAATTCTTTGTTGTGGTTGTTGTTTTAATATTGCTTGTAATGTGTATTACAAAAGCACGTACGGTCTGTGGACTGTTACAATTCTATGTATGATATTGCTATGTTAATAAATACACTTATTCAATAAATACACTTATTCATTCAAGACAGAAGATTAAACAACTGAACATCAGCTACGATAAGATGTTTCGACAATGTCGCTCCAGCGCGATTGGTTCAAATTGTCTAATCTCGGCCTTTCCACTGGCGCTTTGATAGTTGAGCTGAATTGTCGTCGTAATACTGACGATAATATGAGACAGTTTGTCCAACCGAAGGTGTGTGTGTATGCTATAGCTACTTGACAAATTAATTATTATGACACGTAACATTTTACCCCAAAGATGGAGCGGAAAATAAAAACACTGTATCATTGATGTATCACCTACATAACAAAGAAAAACTGGATTCCATTTAACATTAGATACAAGCATTACACTATAAAGACACGCTTTAAAGTCCCTGGTTATTAAAACTCAAATTTTTAGAGTATTAAAAATGAACATATAATCACTTTTAATCCACAATTTTTGCATAGTAAGGTTTTGTCTATCTCTTACGGTTTAGCAGTCATACAAAACTGAGCATAAAGTCGGTGCACGAGATGTTCTACGCAGTCGACAGCTGACTATTCTGCCTCAGTAGGACTCCCGGAAATCAGGTAGTGTGGTAGACGCAGCTCTCTGCCAAAGGCCAAACTGACCGGTGTCAACTCGGTGGTGTCGTTGGTTGAAGAGCGGTATGCCAGAAAGAAAAGTGGGACCCTGACATCCCAGTCTCTCTGGTGATTGGCCACAACCTTCCTCAAATTCCTCGTATTCTTCTAGAGTCTTGAGGTACCGCTCAACAATGCCGTATGTCTGTGGGTGAAGATATGTTGTGCGCGTCACTCCAGTGTTTCCTTCATGAGGTTGGACTCAACATTGGCGTCCTGATCTCTGTGTAGCTCCATTTGTACCCCATACCGACAAAACAGTTCCTCCACGTGATGTTCTTAGCCTCCTGGTTAGGAATGGCGTACACCTCCGGTCACTCGGTGAAGCAATTCATGGCGAACACAGGGAATGGACCAGCTACATCAATGACATTCAAAAGGCGCTCTTATGTTATACTGTTGCATTTCTGTGATCCGGGACCTGCCGCACTAACATGACATTGGCGGCACCTCCTCTCAGCATCTACACGTATCTCATCCAGTAGTACTGTTGTCGGAGCTTGTTGATGGTTCGGTTGGGCCCCAAATATCCTCCCGAAGTCCTCGCATGTACTTCCTCCAGTACCTCCACGACTTTACTTCCGAGACTCTTCCCATCAGATGACTCTCATACTCTGAACAGCACCTCGTCTTTGATCTTCAATGAGTCCCTCTGGGTCCAGTAGGGCTTACACACAGTACTCCTTGGTGCGATGTCCTCCCTGCTCGGCCTACTCCCTGCCTCAACTTCTCCCAGGAGTGGCCCCAAGCAAGTCGGCGTCCGTCACTTGCTCCCTCCTCAGTCCTGCGTTATCCCATCCTGCTGCAGGCACCGCTGAAACAACATGGACAGTTGTGGCACTGTCCTTTTCTTCAACCTTAGTGTCGAAGCCGCACTCCTCTGGAGAGGATTTTCTTGGCGAGCCAACCACTTTGGTGTTGCTCCTTCCTTTCCGATGTTCTAATGCAAAGCTGTACTCTTGAAGCCTCTGGGCCCGAGGTGTCGAACCCCCCAGGTTCTTAACAGCCAGGTGAGGACGGACTGGTCAGTACACAGGGAAGAGTTTCCTTAGAGCAGCATCCGTGCCATTCCTTTCAGAATCGCCACACACCACGAAGACTAGATCACCCTTGTAACATGGCAAGGAAACAGAATGAAACGGAAATGATGGAGAGCACATAGTTTTAGATGATAAACCATCCAGCATTTGTCTACCGACCAGGAATAACGACGAAAAACAAGGTGAGAGTGGAAAGTCACGAGAATCGAACCCGCAACTTCCCAAATGCCAGCGTCGCATGTTACCACCGACTCAGTCATAGAAATGTCACACAAAAGGTGTCTCCAGCAGTGGCAGACTACCATTTTACGCAGGTGCAGTAAACCACCCACAGAACCAGGCTTTATAAGAACTGCTCGTAATATATTGCCATGGATTGGAACGTTTACCCTAAATCCAGCTCTGAACTCCCACGTTGGCACACAGATGGCAGGCCGTTACACCTCATAATGATATTAAGAGTAAGCGCTCTATCCAGTCGCAGAAGCAAGTACACTATGGCAATGTCTGATGAGTGTACATTCACATAACTTTCTCTATCTTCACCCGCTTATCACATAATTTCTATACACTGTTCTTACAAAGGTTTATTTTTCAATTTACTTCATTTTAAGTGAAATTTGACAAAAAAAATCTGATGTGTTCCTTCACACGACTTTCTCTGTATTTCTGCAACAAATTTTTGTTAAAAAGCTTATGCTTCTGTTTACTTCCTGCTGATCGAGAAAAAATTGGCAGAAATAGTCTTATTACTTGCTTCCTTGTAAGTAGAAGCGAAACAAGGGAGTACCTTAGGTTAAAGTGATGGTCAAAAACTGGTTGCTATGTGACTGAAGTTCCTTTGTTTGTATGAACACGAGTTGACAAATTCCTGTATGAGAAAAGTATAAGTTTTTCAAAGCTGCAACCAAAAACAAGGGGTATCTTAAAAACGACCAACTTCACGAAAAAAAAAGTATATAACATGAATTGTGTGTTTTAATGTGCTCTACATTTTTTGTGTGGTAAGTTTTTGTCCATTTCTTACGGTTTAACAGTTATACAAAAATCCGTAAAATTCATCCAGAATAAAGTAGTCTTCAGAGGCTATTCCCAGAAACTTCACTATACATATATTATTTGTCAAGTAAATATCTTAAATATATGAGATTTTAATCAAAATCTTTAGAGTAATTTTTAAGAAAATCAAAACTTTCGAAAATTTTTCCATGTAAAGAGTAGTTTGGGGTGGGGGATTTTCTTGAAAATCTTTGTGTCGCATCCTTGGAAGATATTAAACTTAAATACCAAGTTTGGTTTTTAACGGTCTTATCATTTTTGAGCTATGCTACCTAAAGACACACACACGGACATTTTTCTAAAAATAGTTTTTTGGATTCAGGGGGCCTCAAAACATATATTTCCGGTGAAATCTCGGTATAGAATTTTTGGGTGCATTACGATACCTTCTGTATACACTGTGTACATAGTACGTGTAGAGAAAGTAAAAATACTGAACAGCTAACACACTAATTTTTACTTTCTTTACTTCGTACACATACAAAGAGAAGGTATTGTATTTGATCGAAAAATTCGATACAGATTTCACAGAAACTCACGCTTTAGAGTCCCCTGAATTAAAAAAATCTGATGTGATCCATTCACATAACTTTCTCTACATCTCTGCAACAAATTAAGTTTATACTTGTATTTACTTCATGCTAATCTAGAAAAAATTGGCAAGAATAGTCTTTACTCATTTCCTCGTAAGTAGAAGCGAAATAAGGGAGTACCGTAGGTTAAAGTGGTAGTCAAAAGCTGGTTGCTATGTAACTGAAGTTCCTTTGTTTGTATGGACAGGAGTTGAGAAATTCCTGTATGAGAAAAGCGTAAGTTTTTAAAGATGAAACCAAAAATAAGGAATATCTAAAAAAAAAAAAATGATCAACTCCACGAAAAAGATGTATATCATACAAATTGTGTGTTTTAACGTGTTCTACATTAGCTGTGTGGTAAGCTATTGTCCAACTCTTACGGTTTAGCAGTCGTGCAAAATTTCGTAAAATTGACCCAGAATAAAGTAGTCTTCAGAGGCTATTCCCAGAAAATTCAAGATATACATTTTATTTGACAGGTAAATATATTTAATAAACGATATATTAATCAAAATCGTTAAAGACATTTTTAAGATAATCAAAATTTTCGAAAAAACTTCCATGTAAAGGGTACTTTGGGTTGTGGGGATTTTTCTCAAAATGTTCGTGTCGCATTCCTGGAAGATACTAAACTTCAATACCAAATTTGGTTTTTTACCGACTTTTCGTTTTTGAGTTATCGTGTTCACAAACACAATGACACACACACACACACATACTAACACACTAACACCCTTTTGGATAAAAGGGACCCTAAAGCATATATTTCCGGTGAAATCTCGGTATCGAATTTCTGGGTGGAGTGCAATGCCTTCTCTATACACTATGTACATAATACGTGTAGAGAAAGTAAAAATAATTATTAGCATGAAGTAAATAGAAGAATAAGGGTAATTTGGTGTGGGGGGATTTTCTTGAAAATCTTCGTGTCGCATCCTTGGAAGATACCAAACTTAAATACTTTTCGTTTTTGAGCTATGCTGCCCACAGACACACACACACACACACACAGACAACGGACATTATTCTAAAACTGTTTTTTTGGATTCAGGGGGTCTCAAAACGTATATTTCCGGTGAAATCTCGGTATCGAATTTCTGGGTGGAATGCAATACCGTCTCTGTACACTATGTATATAGTACGTGTAGAGAAAGTAAAAAGTTTTTGGACGGTCCTCGTACATACGTGTTAGAGAAAGTAGTAATATGTTTGCTACACAGTAGAAACGCGATTCCCTGTACTCAAGGTCGTCGAATGATCTATTGTGAATGCCGCGCGGCGTATGCTAATGAGAATGTAGATTTAATTGACAAAAGAATGGACATGTAGTAGTATCGATGTAATTGAGTCCAATACCATCAATTAACGATCGTAAGCGACCTTGTCTGGTTTGAAACAGAAGTAAAATGAGTTGAAGAAATTAGTATCCCACTCGGAAGTCTGAGGTCTCACCTTCAAGAGCTCTCCTATACTCAGAAGACGAATGTCGAGCCTCACACCATTTCACTCATCATCCTACCAGTTAAACAAAACAAAATATAATAAAAAAGCTGATGTGCTCCATTCACATGACTTTCTCTGCATCTCCGCGACAAATTATTGTTAAAAAGCTTATGCTTTTATTTACTTCATGCTAATCGAGAGAAAAATTAGTAGAAATTTAGTATAAATTATTAGTCAAAAGGTGGTTGCTAAGTGACTGAAGTTTCTTTGTTTGTATGGACAGGAGTTGACAAATTCCTGTATGAGAAAAGTACAAGTTTTTCAAAGCTGAAACCAATAACAAGGAATGTCTCAAAAACGACCAACTTCACTAAAAAATGTATATAACATAAATCGTGTGTTTTAATGTGCTCTACATTTTTTGAATGGTAAGTTTTTGTCCATCTTTTACGGGTTAGAAGTTATGCAAAATTCCGTAAAAGTCATGTAGAATAAAGTAGTCTTCTGAGGCTATTCCCAGAAAATTCAACATATACATTTTATTCGTCGTGTAAATATCTTCAATATATAAAATATTTTAATCAAAATCGTTACAGCCATTTTCTGATAAATTCAAACTTTCCGAATTTTTTCCATGTAAAGGGTAATTGTAGGTAGGAGAATTTTCTTGAAAATCTTCGTGTCGCATCCTTGGAAGATACCAAACTTAAATACCAAATTTGGTATTTAAAGGTCTTTTTGTTTTTGAGATATGCTGTCCACAGACACGCCCACACACACAGACACATTGACACACACACGGACCTTTTTCCAAAATGCGTTTTTTGAATTCAGGGGGACCCAAAACATATATTTCCGGTGAAATCTCGGTATCGAATTTTTTGGTGGAGTGCAATACCTTCTCTATACACTATAATTTGTTACAGAGATGTAGAGAAAGTCATGTGAATGGAACACATCAGATTTTTTCTTGAGTAATGTATAGAGTAGCCATTCCCAAAATACTGACCTTAGTACAATTGCTGAATTAAGGAGATAGAGATGAAGCAATGTGAACAAAGACCATAATGTAAGGTATTCCATGATGTAACTTTCCTGTCAAGGGAATGTAATCCTTTACACCAACTTGCAGAACTCTCATCTGTTTCATTCACATGCCTTTCTCTACATCTCTGTTACACATTATTGTTCAAAAAGAATATTCTTCTATGTCCTTCATGCTATTCGAGATTAACATTAGCAGAAACGATCTTATTACTTAGTTCCTAATAAGTAGAAGGGAAAACACAGTCCAATCTTTTAAAATGTTTTTACTGTATGAAACAAATGAAAATCGGTTCTGTTTCCATGGGCAGGAGTAAAACAATGGACATATAAAACGAATGTCGATTTGGGGTTTTCCTGTGAATACCTCTTAGTTAATTTAATTAGATCATCTTGAAAATCTTCGTGTCGCATCCTTGGAAGGTACTGAACTTAAATACAAAGTTTTGTATTTAAGGACTTTTCGTTTTTAAAATATGTTGCCCACAGACATACACATAACACACGTATCTTTTCTAAAAATTCTTTTTTGGACACAAGGGACTTTAAAACATGTATTTGCGGTGAAATCTCAGAATAGAATTTTTGGGTGGAATACAAGACCTTACCTATCTACTACGTAGATGTGTATGTGTGCTAGGGAAAATAAAAATGCTTTTTCTGGATTCAGGGGTCACAAAACATGTCTTTCCTTTGAAATCTTGGCATCGAATTTTTGGGTAGGAAACAATACCTTCTCTATCTACTGTACATATTGTACACGCGTGCGAAAAATTAAAAATCCTTGCTTTTTTTTTTTTTTTTATTCTGGGGGTCTGAAAACGAATTTTGGGTGGAATACAATACCTTCTCTATTTACTGTACATATTGTACACGCGTGCGAGAAATTAAAAACCCTTGTTTTTTTATTCCGGGTGTCTGAAAACGAATTTTGAGTGGAATACAATACCTTCTGTATCAACTGTGCACGCGTGCGAGAAATTAAAAGTCCTTGGTTTTTTGTTTTTTGTTTTTTTTATTCTGTGGGTCTGAAAACGAATTTTGGGTGGAATACAATACCTTCTCCAGCTAATATTGTATGTACATGCTGGAGAAATTAAAAAGAATAGCGTTTTAACAGAATCAAGCACCAGGTGTGCACAAGTTCCTTCGCTAAAAGAGCTGCAGAAATCAACGGCGCTATTTCTCGCTAAAGCAGGCCAGAGGAGAACTATTATTTCAATGAGCGCGCTCCAGCTCGCGTCTCCGTGATAAGCAACTCCAATTCCTCACTTAACCGGCTTTAACTTGAAATAACCCGCTGAGTTGTGCAACTCTTTTAACGCAAGCTTTAGCAAAATACGGGGCAGAAGTGCAAATGATTAGTGCCACAAACAAATTTTGTATCATAGAGATCTACGCTTCTTTCTCTAGTGTGTTTTTATGGTTTGCCAGTATATAAAATTCCTTCCGAAAAAATCTGATGTGTTCCATTCACCTGACTTTCTCTATATCTCTGCAACAAATTATTGTTAGAAAGCTAATACTTCTATTTACTTCATGATAATCGAGAAAAAATTAGCAGAAATAGTCTTATTACTTGCTTCCTTGTAAGAAGAAGCGAAATAAGGGAGTACAGTAGGTTAAAGTGATAATCAAAAGCTGGTTGCTATATGACTGAAGTTCCTTTGTTTGTATGGACAGCAATTGACAAATTCCTTTATGAGAAAAGCAGTTTTTCAAAGCTGAAACCAATAACAGGGAATATCTCAAGAACGATCAACTCCACGAAAAATATGTATGTGACATAAATCGTGTGTTTTAACGTGCTCTACATTTTTTGTGTTTTAAATTTTTGTCCATCTCTTACGGTTTACCAGTTATGCAAAATTCCGTAAAATTCATACAGAATAAAGTAGTCTTCAGAGGCTATTCCCAGAAAATTCAAGATATGCATTTTATTTGTCCGGTAAATATCTTTAATATACGATATTTTAATCAAAATCGTTACAGCCATTTTGGAGAAATTCAAAATGTTCGATAAATGTTCCATATAAAGGGTAGTTGGGCGGGGGATTTTCTTGAAAATCTTCGTGTCACATCCTTGGAAGATACCACACCTAGTGTATTTCCTTATTGCCATTGTATCTACAAGTAAACATGTAGCAACATTATTTGTGTAAATGCATATCTCGATTCTAGGTGTTTTGTGTAAGTAGTTTGAAACAGAAGGTGGTGTGATTACAGCTATCAATTTTTACTTTCTCTACATGTACTATTTACATAGTGTATAGAGAAAGTATTGCATTCCACCCAAAAATTCGATACCAAGATTTCACTGGAAATACATGTTTTGGGTCCCCCGAATCCAAAACAAGCATTTTTGGAAAAATGTCCCTGTGTGCGTGTGTGTGTGTGTGTGTGTGTGTGTGTGTGTGTGTGTGTGTGTGTCTGTCTGTGTGTGTGCCTGTGGACAGCATAACTCAAATACGAAAAAGACCGTTAAATACCAAACTTAGTATTTAAATTTGGTATCTTCCAAGGATGCGACATGAAGATTTTCAAGAAAATCCCCCCACCCCAAACATGGAACTTTTTTTCGAAAATTTTAATTTTCTCAAAAATGGCTCTAACGATTTTGATTAAAATATCGTATATTAAATATATCGTATATATAAAACATTTACCACACAAAAAAAGTTGAGCACATTAAAACACACAATTTATGTCATATACAGTTTTTTCGTGGCGTTGATTGTTTTTGAGATGTTCCTTACTTTCGTTTTAAGCTTTGAAAAACTTATACTTTTCTCATACAGGAATTTGTCAACTCCTTTCCATACAAGCAAAGGAACTTCAGTCACATAACAACCAGCTTTTGACTATCACTTTAACGTATGGCACTTTCGCTTCTATGTACATGGAATCAAGTAATAAGACTATTTATTCTAATTTTTTCTCGGTTAGCATGAAGTAAATAGAAGCATAAGCTTTTTAACAATAATTTGTTGCAGAGATGTACAGAAAGTCATGTGAATGGAATACATAAGATTTTTACTTTCTCTAGCCCAAATGTACAATGTACAAACGTAGTGGATAGAGAAGGTTCTATATTCTATCCAAAAGTTCGATGTCGAGATTTCAACGGAAATATATGTTTTGAGGTACCCTGAGTCCGAAAAAATCATTTTTAGAAAAAGATCCGTGTGTGTCTGTGCACAGCATAACTGAAAATCGAAAAGACCGTTAAATAACAGGCTTAGAATTTATATTTAGTATCTTACAAGGATGCAACACGAAGACTTTGAGAAAACCCTCCGCACCATAAACTACTCCTTACATGGAATATATCTCGAAAGTTTGTTTTTCTTAAAAATGGCTTTAAAGATTTTGATTAAAATACCGTATATTAAAGACATTATTTTAAAAATAAAGTATACTTTTAGAATTTTCTGGCAATAGCCTCTGAAGATCATTGGATGAGTTTTGCAAGTTTTTCCATAAGGGTTAAACCGTTAGAGATAGAAAAAAAAAAAAAAAAAAAAAGTAATACACACAAAATGTAGATTTCGTCAAATAGTTTATGCCGTATACGTTTTTCTTGTAGAGTTATCAGTTTTTTACTTTCGCTACACGTACTGTGTACATAATGTATAGACAAGGTATTGCATTCCACTCAAAAATTCGATACCGAGATTTCACCGGAAATATATGTTTTAGGGTCTCTGTATATAAAAAAAAAAAAAAGCATTTTCAGAAAAAGGTCCGTGCGTGTGTTCGTGTGTCTGTGAACACGATAACTCAAAAACCAAAAGTCGGTAAAATACCAAACTAGGTGTTTAAGTTTAGAGTCTTACAGGGATGCGACACGAAGATTTTAAGAAACCTCCCCCCCAAACCACCCTTTATATGGAACTTTTTTCGAAAATTTTGATTTTCTTTAAAATGACTCTGACGATATCAATTAAAATATCTTATATTAAAGATATATAAGTAAAAAATAAACTGGAGCTCTTGAATTTTCTAGGAATAGCCTCTGAAGACTACTTTATTCTGGATGAATTTTAAGAAAGTTTTCATAACTGCTAAGCCGTAAAAGGTGGACAAAAACTTACCACACAAAAATGTAGAGCACGTTAAAACATACAATTTATGTCATATACATTTTTTGTGTGGAATTGATCGTTTTTTAGATATACATTGTTTTTGGTTTCAGCTTTAAAAAAATTATACTTTTCTCATACAGGAATTTGTCAACACCTGTCCACACAAACAAAGGAACTTCAGTCACACAGCAACCAGTTTTTGACTATCACTTTAACCTATTGTACTCCCTTATTTCGCTTCTACTTACAAGGAAGCAAGTAATAAGACTATTTCTGCTAATTTTTTCTCGATTAGCATGAAGTAAATAGAAGCATAAGCTTTTTAACAATAATTTGTTGCAGAGATGTAGAGAAACTCATGTGAGTGTAACATATCAGATTTTTTTTAGATTTTTCTTGTTATTGGTTTCAATGTTATACTACCTAGCTTTTCTCAAACGGGACCTCGCAAAGCGAACCAAACCTCAATTGTTTCACAGAGCGACTAGCTTTTAAAAGATTTGATTATCGTTTTAGCCTAGTTATTGTATTGTATGATTTCCCTTCTACTTACAAGAAAGTATTTCTGCTTATCATTATGTGGGTTAGCATGAACTGGACAGTAGAATAAGCTTTTTAATAATAATTTGTTACAGATGTAGAGAAAGTCATGTGAATTGTACACATTAGATTTTTAAGATTATGCCGTTTTTGGTGTTGTTCGTGATATTGAAATATCATAATCCTAAAATTAATAGATTTCTTCAAATGCTGTGCACTTCTATATAATATGAGAACAATAAATGCAATTTTCACATTGGATACAATATCAAATAAGATGTATACAGGCTGTTTCAAAACGACACCAAACGAAGACAGCAGTAGATTAGCTCACACTTTGACTTGTCCGAAACTTGAAGTCGCAACTTTCAAACTCTTCTATTTAAAGTTTTATGTGTGTTTAAAAATCACACACATTTAGGATTAGGCAGCGCAGGAACAACAGTTGTCACACGCCACGTAAACAACCTCAGAACCTGTTATACGAAACACAACAAAATCCACATGCTACTTTTTCCATTACTAAAATGACCTGTGCCGCGCCGGCGTGTCTATCAAATCACCCCTACACCACGCGACTGAGACCTTCGCTACCAACCGGCATCTCTCTTGGAGTGGGTCAGGCACGTTCCATTTGGTTATGTACGACTGCCTAATCCATGGTGATTTTATGGCAGTTTTTATATGTGCCGAATTTAGAGCTGAAAATTTTTATCGTTATTGTTTTATTACAGATGCCTAGTAATGCTTATAAAACGCTGTTGACATAAAGAACGGCAGAGGGTCTTTCTCCTGCTCGTTGTAATGGTCTCAACAGAAAGGATGTAGCTACTACATCAAACTACTTCAAACTCTTGGAGGAGACTTTACAGGCTTGTGCTTTATTTAATAAACCTCAACTGATATATAATGCCGACAAATCTGGTTTGTAGTTGAACAATAAACCTACAAGAAAACATTTTGCTCAGAAGGGTGCTAAGGCAGTGTACTCCCAAACTTGTGTTGAGAGAGAGGAGCTTGTCACGATATTGGCTGGAACAAAAAGTGCAAGAAAACGACTGTTGCCGCCATCTTCTGGAGACGACGATCAGTATGAGGACATGTAAGAGCAAAATAAAAGCGCATATGCATTCTGTTTTGTAAAATACAATGATCGTCGCTCAGTAAAATGAGGAGACTGGATACAGTGTCAGGGAAGTGGGAAAGAATGGTACCATGAAGACTGTGTTGGTGCCAAAGGAAAGGAATTTCATTTGTGGCAAATGCAGGTTATGTGACCAATTTTTTTCCATGTATTTTTCAAGAAGCAAATTATTTTAGACTGACCCTATTTACCTTGATGACTGACCCGATTTAGACCTAATCCTTAGGGTAAATCGGGTCGAGTACAGAACGTGCTATTAACCTCAGTGTTTCGTGTATCCTTATTGTTAATAAAGATATGTCTATCGGGTTTTGCTGCTTAAGGACTTACGTAATCAAAAATATATTGCTATATTTATTCACATGAACGTTTTAAGCGCTATTATCATTTTTATAATTTTTGACCCTTTTTAGACTAAGTTACCCTATAAATTTTTCAAAGCTGAAACAAAAAACAAGGGATATCTCAAAAACGATAAACTCTACGAATATATATATATATATATATATATATATATATATATATATATATATATATAAAACATAAATTGTGTGTTTTAATGTGCTATACCTTTTTAGTGTGGTAAGTTTTTGTCCATCTCTTACGGTTTAGCAGTTATGCAAAATTCCGTAACATTCATCCTGAATAAAATAGTCTTCAGAGGCTATTCCCAGAAAATTCAAGATATACATTTTATTTGCCAAGTAAATATGTTTAATATACGATATTTTAATCAAAATCTTTAAAGCTATTTTTGAGAAAATTAACATTTTTAAATTTTTCTCCATGTAAAGGGTAGATGGGGGTGGGGGATATTTTTTTGAAAATCTTCGTGCCGCATCCTTGGAAGATACCAAACTTAAATACCAAGTTTAGTATTTAACGATCTTTCCGTTTTTGAGCTATGCTGTCCACAGACTCACACACACACACACACGGACCTTTTTCCAGAAATCCTTTTTTTTTTTTGGATTCAGGAGGACCCAAACATGTATTTCCGGTGAAATCTCGGTATCGAATTTTTGGGTGGAATACAGTACTTTCTCTATACTAGAGAAAGTAAAATGTTAATAGCTGTATTCACTGTATTAAAATGATAAGAATAATGTAAGATGAAGTCAGATTGATGAACCTAGAGGTAACATCACGTGACCTGTTACATTACGTCACAGTTAAGGAATTACGATACCACTATGTCTGCAAAGTAAGGAAAATCCTCACTGACGGCGAAAGAGGAAAACATCAGATGTGTTCCATTCACATGATTTTCCCTATATCTCTTTAAAAGTTATTGTTAATAAGCGTATTCTTATATTTACTTCTCGCTAATCGAGGAAAAAATCAGCAGAAACGGTCTTCTTATGTAGTTCCTTGTAAGTAGAAGAGAAATACGGGGATACACTAGGTATACCTTTTAAAAGCTGCTTGCTATGTCATGCATTGATATTCCGTTCTCTTTACTTGACCAGGAAAAGGAAAAATGAATAACGATTTGCCATTTGAGAAATGCATAAATGTTTATGCATGTATAATTTTAAACCAATGACTAATGGTCAATTCTACCAAAAAAAAAAAAAAAAAATCTGATGTGTTCCATTCACATGACTTTCTCTACATCTTTGCAACAAATTATTTTTAAAAGCTTATGCTTCTATTTACTTCATGCTAATCAAGAAAAAGTTAGCAGATATAGTCTTATTACTTGCTTCCCTGTAAGATAAAGCGAAGTAACGGAGTACCATAGGTTAAAGTTATATTCAAAAGCTGGTTCCTATGTGACTGAAATTCCTTTGTTTGTTTGGACAGAAGTTAACAAACTCCGGTATGAGAAAAGTATGTTTTTAAAAGCTGAAAGCAATAACAATCAACATCTCAAAAACGACCAAATCTACGATAAAAATGTATATTACATAAATTGTGTGTTTCAATGTGCTCTAGATTTTTTTTTGTGTTTCAAGTTTTTGTTCATCTCTTACGGTTTAGCAGTTATGCAAAATTTCGTAAAATTCATCCAGAATAAAGTAGTCTTCAGAGGCTATTCCTAGGAAATTCAAGATATACATATTATTTATCAGGTAAATATCTTTAATATACGATATTTTAATCAAAATCGTTAAAAACATTTTTGAGAAAATCAAACTTTTCGAAAAAAAGCTCCATGTAAAGGGTAGCTGGGGGTGGAAGAATTTTCCTGAAAATCTTCGTGTTGCATCCTTGGATGATACCAAACCTAAATACCAAGTTAATGGACTTTTCGTTTTTCAGCTATGCTGCCCACAGACACACACACTCTAACATTTTTCTAATTTTTTTTTTTTAATTCAGGGTGTCTCAAAACATGTTTTTCCGGTGAAATCTCGGTATTGAATTTTTGGGTGCATTACAATACCTTCCCTATACATTATGTACACAGTACGTGTAGAGAAAGTAAAATGTACATGACATAAATTGTGTGTTTTAACGAGATCTATATTTTTGTCCAGAAAGATTTTGTCTATCTCTTATGGTTAAGCAGTTATGCAAAAGCCATTCAGAGGCTACTCTCAGAAAATTCAAATCATACATTTGAATTAGCTAAATTAAACATATCTTATACATATTTTATTTTAATGTCGTTAGTTATTTTTGAGAAAATGAAAATGTTCGATAAATGTTCCATGCAAGAGTAGTTTGAGTTAGGGAGATTTTTCTTTAAAATCTTCGTGTCTCTTCCTTGGAAGATGCTGAGCTTAATTATCAAGTTTGGTATTTAACCGAATTTTGGTTTTAGTGTATAAAGTTCACAGTAACAATCGAACACATACATGTGCACGTATCTTTTTCTAAAATATGATTTTACTTTCTCGTCCGTATGTACAATGCACATAGTGGATAGAAAAGGTGTTGTATACCACCCAAAAAGTCCATGCCCAGATTTCACCAGAAATATGTTTTGAGGTCCCTGAGTCCGAAAAAAGCATTTTAGAAAAAGGTCCGTGTGTGTATGTGGACAGTATAGCAAAAAGCGAAAAGCCGGTTAGATAATACCAAACTCTCAAGGATGCTACACGAAGATTTTCCAAAAATCCCGCCACTCTCAACTACCCTCTACATGGAGCATTTTTTGAACATTTTCATTTTCTCAACAACTTTTATTAAAATGTCATATGTTTAAGATATTTACATGACAAGTAAAGTGTATATTTTGAATTTTGTGGTAATAGCCTCTGAAGACCTCTTAATCCTTGGTGACTTTTGTGTAACTAGTAAATCGTAAGATATTTACAACATAAAATATATAGGTCTTGTTAAAACTCACAATTTATGTCATAAATATTTTTCTTGTTGGGTTAACCGTTTACGTTAAAATACTTACTTTTCTCATTCATCAACTTGTAATGCAAAGAAACGGATTTCAATCCCATAGCAACCACATTTTAAAACATTTGACTGTCGGTTTAGCCTAGTGTATCCCCTTATTTCTCTTCTACTATAAGGAAGCAAGCCATAGGATCCGGAGGTCCTGGGTTCGATTCCCGGGTGGAACCAGCATTATTCCCTGTCCCCCACACAGTCTGGAAGTATGAATGTGAGTGTGATTGAGGAAAATAAAATTATTTAAACCAAACGAAAACGAACCTAACGACGAGCTGTTTCAAGTGCAAAGCCCCCGTTATGACCTTAGATGTTAAAGGGTTTTATATAAATGAAAAAATAAAAGTAATAAGACCGTTTTTGTTAATGTTTATCTCGATTAGCATGCAGTAGATAGAAGAATAAGCTTATTAACAATACTTTTTTACAGAGATGTAGAGAAAGTCATATAAATGGAACACATCAGACTTTTTTGGTTCCAGGTTACCCTAAATTGCAGGGAAATCTCGGCATCGAATTTTCGGTGGAATGCATGACCTTCTCTGTCTATATTCTATGTACGAAATAGAGAAAGTAAAAATCTGACTATCGCTTTAGCCTACATCAACCGTGTAAACGCTCAATGAACGTTTATCTTTGTTATCAGGAAGTAGATATATAGGAGACAATAGTTTGTTGAAGATACAAAAGAGAAAGGCATGTGAATTAAATATTGGTTTATTGTAATTGCTTTCTGCAAGATATGTGTGTTTGTTATTAGAATCTTTGGGCAGGACATTCAAGTGTTGGTTGTCATGGTAACTGGTTATCGGAACTGACGTAAAATAGCGATTTGAGGATAGAGCAGGCGGTGCCAGTGATTAGTGCAGTGGGGCGCTCACAACTTTGTTTGGCTTCTCAGTGCGACACAGAACAGCGAACTTGGAGCGTCAGATGGCGTGTGTTCAAGATGCTCGAGGTAAGACGCGCCGGTTCGAGGCACCACTACATCTTTTAGTGTTCAGTCTTCCTATTGCATTCCAGGGGAGTCAGAATACCCCATGCTGCTAATGTTACGGTTTGACCCATTATCTCAGAAACCATTTTAAAAAATCAGACACATTTTCAAGGTATTGATGAAAAATGCAATACTTCTGTTCATTAGAAGTAAAGATATGATTTTTTAATAAAACTCTTAAAATGTTATTGAAAAACGATGATTTTTACATTAAAAAAACTAATCTGTATACATAAAAACCTTTTTCGTTAAAATAAATCCTATTTGGGTGCAAAAGTGTGGTAAAAATTTCAGCCCTTAATGTCCTTTAGTTTCTGAGATAATGGGGTGTTTGTTTAGACAATCTTATTTCTTCAGAAATTGCTTTCAGACATAAAATTAAAAAAAAAAATGGCAGAATTGGTCCTATTACCTTCTTCCTTGTAAGTAGACTGGAAATAAGGGAATACATTAGGTTAAATGGATAGTTAAATATTTTAAAATGTGGTTGCTATGGGATTGGGTAATTATAGAGAACTTGGGCCCCTCTAGAAATTAAACAAATTGTGGTTTGACTATAAGTTTGGTTTATACTTGTTACGTTTTCACCAATTTTTTATCGGAAAAGCTCCGTAATTAAGTTAGACGCCAATTTATTACGTGCGCGTAGCGATCCTTTTTTATGAATATTTATGAAGTATGCTGCCTAGAAGGAGTAGAATATAAATGAAGTAGTCTTGTAGTACTTTTACAATGTAAATATATAATAATACTACACACTAAAGTGTCTAAAACCTGAGTTTCATTGTCGGCGGCAGGCGAAGTGTTGTGAAATGCAACACCGGCATATGTCGCTAGACGCTGTGCTGATGTATGACAAGTATGTTTCACGCAGATACAGCTGTTCAGTGAATTTTATTATACAGAACTTCGGCCACTCTAAAATCGAATGAAACTAAGTGCGATTGATTGACTTTGTATGTATGACGACAATTTCAAAGCCTGTGGATTTCAAATTTAGCGCGAGGTTAGGTTCCAATCTGTTTAGGTTAGTGTGTGTATATAAATTTATGTTTCTAATTTTATATCGTGGTAGTACCTCATTATCGATATTTCCAACAACTCCTAACAGCGCAATGGATACAATATTAGTTTTTTAAACCATCTCACCACCCATAATCCCTCTCTAACCACACCGGTCCCGTTAGAATGCAAAACTGGCATAAGTCGCAGCGGAGAGAGTTAGCGGCCCAACTTGTAAATAATTACCTGGGATTGAAATCCGTTTCTTTGCTTGTCCAGGAGTTGACAGGTTCCCATATATGAAAAGTTTTAAGTATTTTAAAACCTAAACGAAGAACAAAGAATATCTCAAAAATGGTCAACTCAAAAAATAAGTAAATAAATGAATTGGACATAAATGGTGTGTTTTGATGAGATGTATGTGTAGTAACTCTTTTACTATCTCTTACGGTTTACTAGGTATGCAAAATTCATCCAAATAAGGACGACTTTAGAGGCTATTCCCAGAAAATTCAACACTTACATTTTATTTCGGATGAAATACCTTTAATACGCGGCATTTTAATCAAAATCATTAAGATCCATTTTTGAGAAAAATCAACATTTTCGAATTTTTTTCCATGATAGTTTGGGGTGGGAGGACTTTCCTCAAAATCGTTGTGTCGCATCCTTGGGAGATACTAAACTCATATACCAAGTTTGGTATTTTACGCACTCTTCGTTTTTAATTTATTGTGTTCATACACATACACACACACGGACTTTTATCTAAAAATGCACTTTTTTTATACAGGAGACTCTAGAACGTCTATTTCCGATGAAATCTCGGTACCGAATTTTGGGTGGAATACAATACCTTCTCTATATGCAATTTACACAGTACGTGTGGAGAAAGTAAAAATAGAATACTTCTGTGCAGTAGAAAGAAAGGTATGGTCTTTTAATAAAAGTCTTAAAATGTTATTAAGATAAATATTTTAAAAAAGTAACTAAACCGTATGCTGCGAATAGATAAAGATCAAAAACAACAAAAAAAGCAAAGAACAATATCTTCTCTAACACTAATATTTACAAGCTTATTGATATTTTCCCAAGTGAGTGTACTACGCAGGATTATCCTCAAATATATTTTTAAGCTATTTACAATTAGAATACTTCTATGAAAGTAATAACAAAATGAGCCTAGATTGTAAATGTTCATATGAAAAAGGAAAACATTTGTTAAAACTCTATTTCGGCTCGCCCAAACATCCCACGTGTGACTTTCACTTTGGAGTCTCAGATTATTCCCTAATAACTATCTAATGGGGCATGTTTTGTGCCTAACGCTCGTTGACAAACATCGTGAGATATTGGTGGTTACACAGCAGGGCTTAACCAAAGTGACGAGACGAAATGCGTTACATTCACATGGCTTTCTCTACCCATTAATCGAAATATTCCTACAAACGCTTTAACATTTTATACAAATCGTGGTAATATATGCAAAAACCGAACCGCTCAAAAAATGAAATGAAACTAATTGCAATCGATGAATCCTTATATTTGTGATGACGATTTCAAAGGTTTTATTTGTCGGTCTAGTTTTTTTTTTTTTTTTAATTTGTCTATATATTTATATAAGTGACTGTTATATAAATAATACATAATTTTATAATGTTCAGAAACATATTTCTCCTCCAAACAATACTGCAATAGAAAATTAGAAACCTAAATTTATATACGCAACACTAACCTTAACCGATTCGAAACTAATCTCGCTCTTGAAAACAACAGAACCCGATGGTTTCGCCTACACAAACAGATTTACAAAATCTGATGTGTTCCATTCACATAACTTTCTCTACATCTCTGTAAAAAGTATTGTTAAAAAGCTTCTGCTTCTATTTACTTCATGCTAATGGAGAACAAATTAGCAGAAATAGTCTTATTACTTGCTTCCTTGTACGTAGAAGCGAAATAAGGGAGTACCATAGATTAAAGTGATAGTCAAAAGCTGGTTGCTATGTGACTGAAGTTCCTTTGTTTGTGTGGACACGAGTTGACAAATTCCTGTATGAGAAAGTTTTTCGAATCTGAAAACAAAAACAAGGAATATCTCGAAAAAGATCAACTCCAAGAAAAAAAAGTATACAACATAAATTGTGTGCTTTAATGTGCTCTACATTTTTTGTGTGGAAGGTTTTTGTCTATCTCTTACGGTTTAGCACTTATGTCAAATTCCGTAAAATTCACTCAGAATAAAGTAGTCTTCAGAGGCTATTCCTAGAAAATTCAAAATATACATTTTAATTGTCAGGTAAATATCTTTAATATACGATGTTTTAATCAAAATCGTTAGCCATCTTTTACAAAATCAAAATTTTCGAAAAAAAATCCATTTAAGAGTAGTTTGGTGGGGGAATTTTTCTCAAAATCTTCGTGTCGCATCCCTGAAAGATACTAAACTTAAATACCAAGTTTAATATTTTACTGACTTTTCGTTTTTGAGTTATCGTGTTCACGGGCAAACGGACACACGGACCTTTTTCTGAAAAATACTTTTTTTGGATACAGGGGACCCTAAAACATATATTTCCGGTGAAATCTCGGTATCGAATTTATTGGTGGAGTGCAATAACTTCTCTATACACTATGTACATAGTGCATGTAGAGAAAGTAAAAATTAGAAGAAATAGTTTTATTACTAGCTTCCTTATAAGTAGAAGCGCAATAAGGGAGTACCCTGGGTTAAAGTGATAGTCAAAAGCTGGTTGCTATGTGACTGAAGTTTGTTTGTATGGAAAGGGGTTGACAAAGTCCTGTATGAGAAAAGTATAAGTTTTTTTTAAACTGAAACTAAAAACAAGGAATACTATATATATATATATATATATAAAACATAAATTGTGAGTTTTATCGTGCTCTACATTTTTTGTGCATCTCATACGGTTTAGCAGTTAATGCAAAATTGCTTAAAACTCGTCCAGAATAAAGTAGTCTTCAGAGGCTATTCCCATAGAATTCAAGAAATACATTTTATTCGTCAGGTAAATATCTTTAACTTCAGTCACATAGGCCCCAGCTACTCCTTTTTTACTTTCTCTACACGTACTATGTACATAGTGTATAGCGAAGGTATTGTATTGCACCCAAAAATTCGTAACCCAAATTTCACCCGAAATACATGTTTTGGGCCCCCCTGATTCCAAAAAAAGCATTTTTGGAAAAAGATACGTGTGGTTGTGTGTATGTGTGTGTGTGTGTGTGTTTGTGTCTTTGGACAGCATAGCTCAAAAACGGAAAGACCGTTGAATACCAAACTTGGTATTTAAATTTGGTATCTTCCAACGATACGACACGAAGATTTCAAGAAAATTTCCCCACCCTTATCCTTTACATGCAACTTTTTTCGAAAATTTTGATTTTCTTAAAAATTGCTCTAACGATTTTGATTAAAATATCGTATACTGAAGATATTTACCTGACAAATACAATGTATATTTTGAATTTTCTGGGAATAACCTCTGAAGACTATTTTATTCTGGATGGATTTTACGGAATTTTACATAACTGCTAAACCGCAGAAGATGGATAAAAACTTAACCACACAAAAGACGTAGAGCACATTAAAACCACAATTTATGTCATATATATTTTTTTTCGTGGAGTAGATTGTTTTTTTAGATATTCCTTGTTTTTGATTTCAGCTTTGAGAAACTTATATGTTTCTCATACAGGAATTTGTCAACTCCTGTCCATACAAACAAAGGAACTTCAGTGATATAACAACCAGCTTTTGACTATCACTTTAACCTATGGTATTCCCTTATTTCGCTCCTACTTACAAGGAAGCAAGTAATAAGACAATTTCCGCTAATTTTTTCTCGATTAGCATTAAGTAAATAGAAGCATAAGCTTTTAATAATAATTTGTTACAGAGCTGTAGAGAAAGTCATGTGAATGGAACACATCAGATGTTTTCTCTTGTACTATCAAGTAATAAAGTCAGTTGTTAATGTATATCTCGATCGGCATGATACAGATAAAAGAAGTCTTGTATTTGGAACAGCTAGAGAAAGTCATGAGAATGTTATACATCAGACGTTTTATCGGATTCTGGGAGTCTAGTAACGTGTATTTGCGATGAAATCTCGGTATCGAATTTTTGGATGGAATTCAATACAATACATGACAGACGCTAATGATGTTGCTATCGGGACGAATACGTGGCCAGACAGTGTCTTCCGCAGGATGGACTCAACATCCAGGTCTGGGAAGCAGTGGGGAAGCATAAGCCTCCACTGGGAATCACACCCAGATCTCCCATGTCAGAAGCAGGCGTGCTACCATTATAGCTAGGGAACAGTCAAACCAATATATACAGAATGTTTTTGAACTACACCGAAATAATTTGTGAGATTGTGCACGTGACTGATATAAGTAATTTGAGATCGGCGATGCCCGGATAAACATAACGTTAAGCGTGTGGGTATCAGGTGCTGATAAGTCGGTGTTAAAGCAAAGCAGGTTGAACAAATGACTTTAAAACTGCTGCCCCCTGAGTACAGAAATATCGATTTTTAGCAGCTCGCTACTAGCGTTCTCAAGATATAATGTCGCAAAACTCTGTAAAATCTGGAACTAATCACTTGACAGTGCGACACTGAGCATTCATTAACTACGTTCTTGGGTTATGTAGCCTACTCTGATAGCACTTTTTTTCAACTGCTGTTGCAGTCTAAAACGTAACAAAAGAAGCTATTATCCCAAAGGTCTTAAGTTCGATTCCTATCATAGGGAAATTTTTTTTATTATTGTTTTTTTTTTTTTCATTCCAGAGGAAGTGCCGCGAAACGTGGCGTACTGGCACTTCAGATTCTATTAGCCGTTACTTAGAAATTTCAATAAACAGGCCATAAGTCTCCTATCTCAATCTACATATTCTGTGAAAATATTTCGGTATAGTTCATTAACACCCTGTATGCACTCAGTTTACTATACGTACGGAAGTAAACATCTGACGTGTTCCATTCACATGACTTTATCTACCGAGTCTGTAACAAACTTTTCTTACAAAAATCAAGATAAACCTTAGCACAAATAGTCTTATTACTTGCTTCTTAATGAGGTAAAGCGATAGTCGGATTTTTTAAAGTTGCTCGCCAAGTGATGTAAATAAAATTCCGTTCTCTTTGCATGTTCAGATGTAAAACAAAAGAAAAACAATGACGAATTTCCATTTGAGAAAAGTGTAACTATTGGAAAATGTATGCAAATAAAAGGGATATCTCTCAAAAATAATAATAAAAAAATCAGTTGCGTTCCATTCACAAGACTTTCTCTTCATCTCTGCAACAAATTATTATTAGAAAGCTTATACAACTATTTAATTTATAGTAACTGAGAAAAATTAACAGAAATAGTCTTATTACTTGCTTCCTTGTGAGTAGAAGCGAAATAAGGGAGTACCATAGGTTAAAGTGATAGTCAAAAGCTGGTTGCTATGTGGCTGAAGTTCCTTTGTTTGTATGGACAGTAGTTGAGAAATTTCTGTATGAGAAAAGTATAAGTTGTTCAAAGCTGAAACCAATAACAAGGAATATCTAAAAAAACGATCAACTCCACGAAAACAATGTACAGAACATAAACTGTGTGTTTTATTGTGATCTACATTTTTTGTGCAATTAGTTTTTGTCTATCTCTTACAGTTTACTAGTTATACCAAAATAAGCAAAATTCATCTAAAATAAACAGGTCTTCAGAAATATTCCCAGAAAATTCAAAATATGCACTTATTTGTGATAGAAATGGCTTTAATGTGTGGCATTTTAATCAAAATCATTAGAGCAATTTTAAGAAAAATAAAGTTTTCGAAAATTTTTCCTTGTAAAGGGCAGTTACGGGTGAGAGGATTTTCTTGAAAATCTTCGTGTCGCATCCTTGGAAGATAACAAACTTAAATACCAAGTTTGGTATTTAACCATCTTTTCGTTTTTGAGCTATGCTGTCCAAACAGGGGTCCTAAAACATGTATTTCCGGTGAAATCTCGGTATCGAATTTTTGGGTGGAATACAATACTTCACTCTATGTACATAGTACGTATAGAGAAAGTAAAAAAGTGTGTGCGACATTTACATTTTCTGTGCATAATTTTCTTTCTCTTATGGTTCACACTTATGCAAAAGTTATCTATAGTGGATAGGATTTCAGAGGTTATTTATTACCTGCAAATTCAAAATAAACATTTTATTTTTCGTGAAAATATCTTAAACATTTTCTGGAAGTAGCCTATGAAGACTTCTGAATTTTGCCGAGTTTTTAATAACTGCTAAACCGTAAGAAATAGACAAAGTCTTAATAAAAAATAAAAAAATAAAAAAAAAAAACAAACATTTTGTCAAAACACACAATTTATGTCCTTTACGTTTTTGTTATGGAGGTAACCGTTTCCGAGGTATTTGTTTGTTATTGGTTTCAATTGTGAAATACTTTTCCTTTTCTCAGACAGGAAGTGTCCGTTTTTCTTTTGTACTACTCCTGGCCAAGCAAAGAAGCGATTTACAATGACAATCGCATAACGACAGCTTTTAAAAAATTGACTATCACTTTAGCATAGCGCATTCCTTTAGTTCCCTTCTACTTATAAGGAACTAAGTAATAAGAACATTCTGCTAATGTTTATCTCGATTAACATTGTGTAGAAAGAAGAAGAATATTTTACTAGAACTTTATTTGTAGAACAGCTAGAGAAAGTCATGTGAGTGCAACACATCAGATGTTTAGAAAAATGTCTGTCTGTCTGTGGGCAGCAAAGCTAAAACAGGAAAAGTCGTTAAATACCAAGCTTGATATTTAAGTTTAGTATCTTCCAAGGATGCTACACGAAGAGTTTCAAGAAAATCCTTAACAACTATTTAGGTGGAACCATTTTCGAAAATCTTTGATTTTCTCAAAAATGGCTCTCACAATTTTAATTAAAATCCCGTATATTAAAGATATTTACATCCCCAATAAAATGTATATCTTGAATTTTCTAGTAATAGCCTCTGAATATCTCTTTATTCTCGAGAATATTCGGAATTTCGAGTAACTGGTAAACCGAAAGAGATAGACAAAAACTTGCTGAACAAATTTTGTAGAACTCGTTAAAACACACTTTTTTTCGTAGAGTTCACGTTTTTGAGATATTCGTTGTTATTAAACTTTCACATACGGAAATTTGTCAACTCCTGGCAATACAAAAAAAAAAAAAAAAAAAAAACGGATTTGAACCACACGGAAACCAGCTGTTGAAAGATTTGACTATCGTTTTAGCCTAGTGTATACCATTATTTTCCTTCTGCTTACAAGAAATCATTTCTGTTAATGTTTATCTCGATTAGCAAGAAGTAAATAGAAGAATAAGCTATTAAAATATAATTTGTTATCGAGATGTAGAGAAATTCATGTGAATAGAACACAACAGATCTTTGTGCAAGTTTTTTCCATATCTCGTACGATTTATCAGTTATACAAAAGTTCTTCAGAATGAAGAGGTCTTCAGAAAATTAGATATAAATTGTATTTGTGAGGTAAACATCTTTAATAGGAGATATTTTAATCAAGATCGTTAGAGCTATTTTTAGAGAAAATCAAAATTTTGGAAACTTTTTCCATGTAAAGGCTAGTTTTATTGGAGGGATTTTTCTCAAAACCTTTGTGTCGCATTCTTGGAAGATGCTAAACTTAAATACCAAGTTAGATACGTAATCGATTATTTTTATTTTTATTAGTTATGTTTACAGACTCGCACGCGGACCTTTTTGAAGTCTCAAAATGTGTATTTCGAGAGAAATTTCGGTACCTAAGTTTTGGGTGGAATGCAACCGTAAAGTAGTCGATACTGAAAGGCATGTGAACATGGAGCATGAGATGGAATTTGAACTATTTGCAATCCTCTAGTAAAAATCTGATTATCCATTCACATGACTTTCTCTTTAACGCTGTAACAAATTATTGTTAAGAATATTCTTCTGTCCACTTTATGATAAACATTAGCACAAATAGTTTTATTACTTGCTTCCTTGTAAGTAGAAGGTAAATAAAGGAATGCTCAAGGCCAAAACGACAGTCAAGTCTAAAAGACTGGTTGCCATGTGGATGAAATCTGTTTCTATGCATTACCAGGAGTTTACAACTTCCTGTGTGAAAAAAGTTTCAGTATTTTGCAGCCGAAATAAATAACAAGGAATATCTCAGAAACGGTCAATTCAACGAGAGAGAGAGAGAGAGAGAGAGAGAGAGAGAGAGAGAGAAAAAAAAAAAAACGTACACGACATAAATTGTGTGTTGTAACGTGATCTACTTTTTTGTGTAGTAAGTTTTTGTTTATCTCTTACAGTTTACCAGTTACGCAAATTCTCCAAAATTAATTCAGAATAAAGAGGTCTTTAGAGGCTATTCCCAGAAAATTCAAGATATATATTTTATATACCATATAAATATCTTTAATATACGGTATTTTAATCAAAATCGTTTGAACCATTTTTTAGAAAATAAAACATTTTGAACTTTTTCCATGTAAAGGTAGTTTGGGGTGGGGGGATTTTCTTGAAAATCTTCGTGTCGCATCCTTGGAAGATACTTAAATACCAAGTTTGGTACTTAATGTTTCTTTTTTTATTTTTATTAGTTATGTTTACAGTCTAGCTTGAAGCCTCAAAATACGCATTTCGAGAGAAATTTCGGTATGGAATATTTGGGTGGAATGCAATAGTAAAATATCCGGTACGGAAAGACGTGAAGAACTATTGTGATAATCCAATGTGGTTGATTTGTGAGGTCAGTAGACGGTGGTGCTACCTACTGGCACGCGTGAAGGCCAGCACGTGTCTTCACCTGATACTCCACCAGCCTTCCTACTAAACTCTCTTGATTAGTCGTTTAACATTCCGTTGAAACTTATTATCATTCCCAAGAAAAGTTACGAAACCGGTGAGCCTCGAAATGACATGCGAACAAGGATGGTCACTGGTAGGTGTATACTCGGGCACAGAAGTCATAGTATACACTCCCACCCATTGCTCATTTCAAAATAATGCTATCAACAGACAGACCTTTTATTTAAAAGATTAATCTTTTATCTACATCAGTGATGTCCCAATGGTGGCCCGCGAGTATGTTTCATATGGCCCGCGAATAAATATATGATTTATTCCTGTTTACTTTCTCTACACGTACTGTGTACATAGTGTATAAAGCATTGCAATGCACCCAAAAATTCCATACCGAGATTTCACCGGAAATGCATGTTTTGGGTCCCCCTGGATCCAAAAAAGATTCCTGCGTGTGTGTGTCTGTGACAGCATAGTTCAAAAGGTCGTTAAATACCAAACTTGGTATTTAAGTTTGGCATCTTCCAAGGATGCGACAATCCCCCCACCCCCAGCTACCCTTTACATGGAACTTTTTTCGAAAATTTTGATTTTCTTAAAAATGGCTCTAACGATTTTTATAAAAAGATCTTATATTAAAGATGTTTACCTGAAAATTAATATGCATATCTTGAATTTTCTGGGAATAGGCTCTGAAGATTATTCTGGATGAATTTTACGGAATTTTGCATAACGGCTAAACAGTAAGAGATGGAGGAAAAACTTACCATACAAAAAATGTAGAGCACATTAAAAGACACAATTTATTTTATATACATTTTTTTCGTGGAGTTGATCGTTTTTGAGATATCCCTTGTTTTTGGTTTCAGCTTTGAAAAACTTACTTTTTTCATACTGGTGTCCATACAAACAAAGGAACCTCAGTCACATAGCAACCAGCTTTTGACTCACTTTAACCTATGGTACTCCCTTATTTCGCTTCTACTTACAAGGAAGCAAGTAATAAGACTATTTCTTCTAACTTTTTCTCGATAAGCATGAAGTAAATAGAAGCATAATAATAACTTGTTGCAGAGATGTAGAGAAAGTCATGTGAATGGAACACATCAGATTTTTGTAAGAATAGTTTGTTTGCAGAAAAGTTAGAGAAAGACAAATTTGTTTGGATGTTTTCAGTGTAGAGAATAGCAACTCAATCTGGGAAATCAAAGTGATACAAAATGACAGTCAACCCAAAAGTAATATCTTTGAAGGTTCCAATGACTAGAACTGTGTTAAGAGCATTTGCCTCTGAGAATGCTTTTTAACTAAAATGTTTGCAAAGTTATCACTGGTGTTGAACCAAAAAGAGAGGCCCCATGACAGAGAGCACCGTTTCAAATGTAACTTCACCAACATGTTTACTTTCTCAACACGTACGTTGTACTTAGTGTATAGAGAAGGTACTGCATTCTATACCGCGATATCACCGGAAATAGACGTTTTAGGGTCCTCTGCATCCAAAAAGCAGAACATTTTTAGAAAAAGTTCCGTGTGTGTGTGTGTGTGTGTGTGTGTCAGTATGTCCGTGTGTCTGTGAACACGATAATAACTGTAAAACGGAAATTCTGTAAAATTCCAACCTTCGTATATAAGTTTAGTATCTTCCAAGGATTTTTACGTAAATCCTCCTACACCAAACTATCCTTTACATGGAAAACTTTTCGAAAACTATGATTGTTTTCAAAAATGGTTCTAACGCTTTTGTTAAAAAAAAACTTATATTAAAGATATATGCATACACATAAAATTTATAGCTTTTATTTTCTGAAATTAGCCTTTGTAACCTCTTCATTCTTGATGAATTTTGTCCAATTTTCCATAACTGGTAAACCGTAAGAGACAGGCAAAAGTTTAATTAACAAACAAACAAACAAAAAACATCGTTGAAACACACAATTTATGGAGTTGCCATTTTTTAGATATTCCTTGTTATTGGTTTTAGTTTTAAAATACTTGAATTTGTCAATTCTTACCTATATAAACAAAGGAAGTTCAATCACATTGCAACCGGCTTTTATTAGATCTCACTATCACTTTAACCTATGCCACTCCCTTATTTTTCTTCTACTTACAAGGAAGCAAGTAGTAAGACTATTTCTACTAATCTTTCTCGATTAGCATGAACTAAAAAGAAGAATAAGCTTTTTACTTTCTCTATACATACTATGTACATAGTGTATAGAGAAGGTATTGCATTGCACCCAAAAATTCGATACCGAGATTTCACCGGAAACATGTTTTGAGACCCCCTGAATCCAAAAGAAGTATTTTTAGAAAAATGTCCGTGTGTGTATGTGTGTGTGTCTCTGTGGGCAGCATAGCTCAAAAACGAAAAGAGCGTTAAAAACCAAACTTGGTATTTAAGTTTGATATCTTCCAAGGATGCAACACGAAGATTTTCAAGAAAAGCCCCCACCCCAACTACCCTTTATATGGAAAAAAAATCGAAAATTTAGATTTTCTTAAAAATGGTTTTAACGATTTTGATTAAAATATCGTATATTAAAGATATTTACTTGCCAAATAAAATGTATATCTTGAATTTTCTAGGAATAGCCCCTGAAGACTATTCTGGATTAATTTTAAGGACTTTCTTTATAACTGCTAAACCGTAAGAGATGGACAAAAACTTAACACACACAAAATGTAGAGCACGTTAAAACATTCAATTTATAGTATATACATTTTTTTGTGGAGTTGATCCTTTTTGAGGTATTCCTTGTTTTTCGTTTCAGGTTTGAAAAACATAACTTTCTCATACAGAATTTGTCAGTTCCTGTCCATACAAACAAAGGAACTTCAGTCACATAGCAACCAGCTTTTAAAGACCAGTTTAGCCTATAGTACTTCCCTAATTCGCTTCTACTTACAAGGAAGCAAGTAATAAAACTATTTCTGCTGTTTTATTTCGATAAGCATGAAGTAAATAGAAGCATACGCTTTTTAACAAAAATTTGTTGTAGAGATATAGAGCAAGTCATGTGAATGGAACACATCAGATTTTTTTTCGATGTATTCAGAACCGAAAATTACATCTGAATCTGGGACATCAATTTGACAATAGCCTCTTGTTGATATCCGAAAATTGTTTCTACAGAACAAATGGAAACTGTCAAAATTGCAGTAACCAAAAAATCGTATCCTTGAACCTTCCAATGTTTACAAACGCTTGTGAACTTATCAAATTATTTTCACTCCTGTTGTCCAAAAAGTGAAAAGTTGGGGTCCTGCACGAGCCCGTGTATTGATAACTGATAGCACCGTTTCAAACGTGACATCTCCAAAATGTTGTGGATGCAGCACCATCTTGTCCTTGTAAATCTGATAGACCTGCTTGAAGCTTCATAGCAGGAGTCTTGTATTACAACCCAATTATTAGAAAGTGTAATCGGTCAAAGTGCGTGGAGTAGTGGGGCGTGGCCCGTTATGGCACCTAATTATATTCCAGAAGATTGTATTCGTCTCTGGAAACGCCTCTTCCAAAATTGGCTCTATTTTCCCTTGGTCATCTAATGCATTTGGCTACTTTTCCTTAGTGTGTATGTTCTTGAGTTATCAAGGACGAACCTGAGGTCTAAGAATATCTTTCATCCTGACTGCAGTCCTTACTTTCAAGTTCATCAGAACAGAAGGGACAAGATCCAGAAGAAATCTCTTCTACAGGTTGATTTAAAAAACGTTCAGAAAGTTTGGGTAAGGTTCCTTCCAAACAAGAAACTTTCTCTACATCTCTGCAACACATTATTGTTACAAACCTAACGCTTCTATTTAATTCATGCTAACTGAGAAAAAAATAGGAGAAACAGGCTTATTACTTGCTTCCTTGTAAGTAGAAGCGAAATAAGGGAGTGGCGTAGGTTAAAGTGAAAGCCAAAAGCTGGTTGCTATGTGACTGAGGTTCCTTTGTTTGTATGGACAGGAGTTGACAAAATCCCATATGAGAAAAGTATAGGTTTTTTTAAAGCTGACACCAAAAACAAGGAATATTCTCTATACGCTATGAACATAGTATGTGTAGAGAAAGTAAAAAACTAAACTTTTCTCATACAGGAACTTGTCAACTCCTGGCCACACAAAGAAACGGATTTCAATCCCATAGCAACCACATTTTATAACATTTGACTGTCGGTTTAGCCTAGTGTATTTCCTTATTTCCCTTCTACTTATAAGGAACTAAATAATAAGACCAATTCTGTTAATGTTTATCTCGATTAGAATGGTACAGATAAAAGAATAATTTTTTGTAAGAATAGTTTATATTTGGAACAGCCAGAGAAAGCTACATGAATGAACAAATCAGATTTTTACTTTCTCTATACGTGCTATGTATATAATGTATAGAGAAGGTATTGCACTCCTCCAAAAATTTGATACCGAGATTTTACCGGAAATATATGTTTTAGGGTCCCCTGTATCCAAAAAAAGTATTTTCAGAAAAAGGTCCGTGTGTCTGTGAACAAGATAACTCAAAAACGAAAAGTCGGTAAAATACCAAACTTGGTATTTAGGTTTAGTATCTTCTAGGGATGCGACACGAAGATTTTGAGAAATATCCCCCCACCCCAAACTACCCTTTAAATGGAACTTCTTTCGAAAATTTTGATTTTCTATAAAATGGCTCTAACGATTTTGATTAAAATATCGTATATTAAAGATATTTACATGACAAATAAAATGTATATTTTGAATTTTCTGGGAATAGTCTCTGAAGATTACTTTACTCTTGGTCAATTTTATGGAATTTTGCATAACTGCTAAACTGTAAGAGATGGACAAAACTTACCACACAACAAATGTAGAGCACCTTAAAACACACAATTTATGTTATATACATTTTTTTCGTGGAGTTGATTGTTTTTGAGATATTCCTTTCTTTTTTTTCAGCTATAAAGACATACTTTTTTCATACAGGACTTTGTGAACTCGTGTCCATACAAACAAAGGAACTTCAGTCACATAGCAACCAGCTTTTGACTATCACTTTAACTTACGGTACTCCCTTATTTCGCTTCTACTTACAAGGAAGCAAATAATAAGACTAGTTCTGCCAATTTTTGCTCTAGTAGATGAAGTAAATAGAATAATTTGTAGTAGTGATATAGAGAAAGTCATGTGACTGGAACACATTAGATTTTTTCTGAATACATTTTCTGTGTAGATATATTTTATTAAGTTTAGCTTGTAAAATGATGCAAAGTGAAAATGCTCCAGATAAGCGAGCTTGTTGAATCGTTAGAGATAAGTCGAGCGGAATGAAGACGATCGATGTGAGACAGTAAACGATACTGAGAAAACAATCCCTTCATTTCGATCTGGTCCCGTTTCACAACAACATTCCTGAATTGTAACATAATATGTGTACATGTGAAAAGGAGATGAACTGAGTAAACTTTGACTGTCATGTTCAATAAAATCATGAACAGTTCCTACATGTTGCCAAATAAGATTCATTTTACAAGACAGAAAAGTATTCTGTAGATAAGGTACAAAAACCCACAAAACCCGGCTCAAGTGAATTTGTGTTTATTAATGTTGTATACATTATTCATATACACAATGATTCAAAAATATTTTTACGCAGATTGGGGACTGGTTTCTTACATCGAAACAAGAAAATATGCTCATATAAATATGTGCTCCAAAAACCTTCGTTTTCAGTTTATTGAGGTCCAAAATGTTTTAAAGTGACACATTCTATTTTTTTGAGGTTGTCAGTTTTCTTATTTTAAGACACGCATGCACTCGTCGAAGTGACAGAGCACGTCAGATAAAGAAGAGTAACTTCAAGAAACGAAGGAAATATAACAAATCAAATAAATAAGAAGGAATAATAACGTAAGTAAACAGAAAATTTAATGAAATAAATAAAGTAATAAATAGAATGCAATCACGAATAAAAACAGAATCAAAACTACTTAAATAAAGCTAGCTATGTTAAAAGGGAAACGGACAGCGGAAATAGAATCGCTTAAAAGTGCGAAATCTCATGAGTCCAACGCGAGAGGCGAGGACGGTTCATTGGCGAACAATAGAGGCTGGTATTTCAAAGCCTAGAAGTTCTGAGCTGCAGACAATAAGTGGAAAATACCATGGCGAAATTCAGACTCCACCAAACATAGAATATGTAATCAGGCGTGTTAAAATGTTAATGACTGTAAGAACATAGCTTGGCGTCTAAAATTGAGAGAGTTAATGAAAACGCGACAAAATATAAAAATGCAACATATTTTCAGCAAATATAATCGGTGAAAGCAACCGAAATAGCAAACGTCTAGGAGCATTCTAGAAAATGGGTGTCGAATAGACTCTTGTCTAGCCGCCGGATTCCGAAAAATACGGAATCTGATGTTCTCTTGAACGTCAGACATCGTGTGGTGAACCCGCGTCGTGTTGTAGCTCGTGCAATAACGACAGCTTACAAGTCCGCGATGTAAGGGGATTTGATTCACGTGGGAAGGAAATTAGGAGGGATATTAGCGTGACGGGAAAGGTGAAATAATGTGAACGGTTTTGGCGAGGTTCGGCATTGAAACCAATTCTTGAAACTTGGACGACCAGGGGGCGTGTGAAGTATCAAGTGCAGGACAGTAAAGGGCACTCAGGAACAGAAACAAACAACTGCGAGGGTTTTATTAAGGTTCCTCCCCGCACCAAAATCAACCCTGAGATCTTCAAACCATTTCAAAAGCTAGCCTATAACCCAACTTCCTCCTCCTATTCCAAAGCCACCCCCAAAACCGCCACAATGGACTGTCAAATACGTATGGTTGCGCAGTCCTTAAGACTTTCTTCATCCGGGATGTTTGTTGCACATTCCAATTGTTTAATGTGCCCCCAGAGGCAAAAATCCAAAGCATTGAGATCGCGAAAACGTGCAGGCCATAGGACTGGTCCTCCTCTACCTGTCTGTAATTATAGACACCAGCCAGTGCATCTCGAACAGTTAAGACTAAAATGTTTTGGAAACCCATCATGCATAAACCACATGTTTCTTCTAACTCTTCTAGTACCCCGGGGGAGTGTTCTGAAGGAAGTCCTTTGGATAGCACCTGTAAGGCGTGCTGGGAGAATATAATATGAAGTTGTTGGGTTGCACTAGGAAAGCCATTGGACATAAAGTTTCATGTTGTAGTGGTTGCTATGATAGCCTCTAAACCCCAAGATTGCAGGTTTAAGCATAGCGGAGGGTGATAGATTTTTTTTCAGATGCACAAATCCTTAAAGAACCCGATGAAGGTTTCTGGGCAAAATTTGCTGCCACTTCGCGTCCGCAAATCGTGCTTTCGTCCTACAGTGCCATTTGTGGGCAGCGGGCTGGTACCATGGCGCATAGTGACGAGCTCACGAACTAGAGATTCAAACTCGACCACGGAAACATCATAACGACCCCCTTTGCTCTACTTAGTAGATACAGAAAATACTACTACTAATTAGTTGATAACGCGAAAAAAGGGCTTTTAGAGCACATGTTTATGTGAACCTATTTTCTTGTTTCGATGTCAGGAATCCATCCCCAAACGTTGTAAAAGTATTTTTGAATCATGATGTACAGTATGCGCACAAAGTCCGTATACCCCTGTAATAATTTTAAAATTACGTGAGTAAATATGTTTTTTTTTTGAGGTTGGTATATATTCATTTTATTCTTCTGTCAGATACCCATTGTTAAGACTTCGATTGTTCGATTGTTGTCGCTCTTATGACAACAAATCAACAAATCTTATGAATCAAATTAGTTGATGCCGAGAAAGAATGCCTGGTACAATTGAGTGTCCGCTGTGTGGGGTCATGAGCGTCAAATTAATGGCAAACCAATGAAAAATGCCATGGACGGTTTGTGAAAGCAGCACCGACAAGAAGCCATTGTTAGCGTGAGAACGGGCAGTGTTCGCGACGCGACGAGAAGTGGCAGACCATCCACCAGACTTGGACTTTGTGCTGACATGGAAAAATCTCCGGTTAAATCCTTAAGGAAACGTGCTGCAGAGTTAGGTGTACCGGAATCAACCATGAGGAAACACATTAAAGTGGATCTGAAAATGAAGTGTTGGCGTCCATTGAATGTGAATGACTTATCAGATTTGGAGACACGTGTTGTGGTCGGATGCTGCAACAATTCCAAAGAATGTGTGAGAAGACAAAAGTCATGTTCACAGATGAATGTGCGATTTTTATCGAGTTCCCGTAACCGCAATGTTTATTTCTGGGGAAAAGTAAATCCAAAATTTTTCGAAGAAATCTAGCGCAACACACCACATGTTATGGTCTGGGCCGGAATGACACAAACTCATCTAATTGGCCCATATTTTGTTGATGGTCCTGTTAATCGGAACACTTATCTCCAGATGATTGATGACTTACTCCTCCCACAGATGCAAAATCTTAAACAGTGTTTGGTTTCAACATGATGGGGCGCAGTGGCACTTCGACAACGTGTTTGGAAATTGTTGGATCGGATAATCTCACATGGCCTCCAAGGAGCCCTGATCTAACAACTCCAGATGGGGTTACATCAAAGAGAAGGCGTGGAAGCAGCGGTACGCTACAACTGGTGAACTTCGAGTAGCTTTCCAGACACTGACTCCAATCATGTTGAAGATGAACACGAGAACATGGCGGCTGTGCAGAGACAATGGGGGGACACATACCGATGTTTTGAAGCCTAACATTTAATTACATAAATATTGCAAATTTGTATTTTTATTTCACGTCAGTTTGAAATTAATATAGGGGTATACGGACTTTGTGCGCACACTGTATAATTAATTAGGAATGTAGATCCAATAAGAATATGGAAACCATGAAATACTGTTTCTACAAAGAAGGTTAAATCAAAAACTGAATCTGTTTTATGGGTCTTAGGCTCATTTACGAGCACAGGCGCAACTACAACCTTTGTTCAATGGGGGAGAGGAATTTAAACCTACTTCACAATAGCTTCTTCCTTTCTTTATATTACTTTCTCTACACGTACTATGTACTAGTGTATAGAGAAGGTATTGTATTCCGCCCAAAAATTCCATACCGAGATTTCACCGAAAATATGTTTTGACACCTGAATGCAAATATATATATATATATTTTTTTTTTTTGAAAAACGTCCGCTCGTGTGTGTCAGTATAGCTCAAAGACGAAAAGTCAGTTAAATACCAAACTTATGTACTTACCAGAGTACTAAAAAATCTGGTGTCCCATTCACAAGACTTTCTCTACATATCTGTAACATTTTTGGTCATATCGATGAATGAAATTGGTGAATTGATGCTCAAATGATCTCGAGGTCCATGGCGCTTAAAGTTACACGACATTCGTCTTCTCAGGATAAGAGAAAACCCTGAAAAAAAACAACTTTATCCGGGTAACTCACCCTGAGCGAGATACGAACTTGCGACCTTTGAATGTGAGGCAGACACGCTACCACCACACTACCCAGGCGGGCAACAAATTATTGTTAATAAGCTTATTCTTCCATCTACTTCATAATAAGCGAGGTAAAAATTAGCAGAAATTGTCTTACTACTTGCTATCTTGTAAGTAGAAGGGAAATAAGAGAGTACACTAGGATAAACAGACAGTCAAATGTTTTAAAAGCTGAATCCCATGTGATTGAAATCAATTTCTTTACGTTACCAGGAGTTAATAATTTCCTGTAAGAGAAAAGTTCTATTTTAAAACTGAAATCAATAACAATGAACGATTGCCTCCGTGGTCGAGTGGTCAGCGAGCTGACGTCTCACCCGGAAGTCCCGGGTTTGATTCCACCTGGGGCGGCGAATTTTTCTTTAACCAGAATTATTCCCTATCCACCACAGAGTCTGGAAGTATGAAAGTATGAAAGTGTGTGTGTGTGTGTTTGAGGAAAATAAAATTCTTTAAAAAATCAAACCTACAGAGAACAACTTGTTTCAAGTACAAAGCCCTGGATATGACCTTAGATGTTAAAGGGGGCTGTATAAATGAAACAATAAAAAAAAATCTGATGTATTCCATTCACATGACTTTCTCTAAATCTCTGCAACAAATTATTGTTAAAAAGCTTATGCTTCTATTTACTTCATGCTAATCGAGAAAAAATTAGCAGAAATAGTCGTATTACTTGCTTCCTTATAAGTAGAAGCGAAGTAAGGGAGTACCATAGGTTAAAGTGATAGTCAAAAGTTGGTTGCTATGTGACTGAAGTTCCTTTGTATGGACAGGAGTTGACAAATTCCCGTATGAGAAAAGTATGTTTTTCAAAGCTGAAACCAAAAACAAGGAGTATCTCAAAAACGATAAACTCCACGAAAGAAATGCATATAACATAAACTGTGTGTTTTAACGTGCTCTACGTTTTTTGTGTGGTGAGCTTTTCTCTATCTCTTACGGTTTAGCTGTTATGCAAATTCCGTAAAATTCATCCAAAATAAAGTAATCTTCAGAGGCTATTCCCAGAAAATTCAAGATATTACGTTTTATTTGTCAGGTAAATATCTTTAATATACGATATTTTAATGAAAATCGTAGGAGGCATTTTTGAGAAAATCAAAAATTTCGAAAAAAGAGTTCCATGTTAAGGGTAGCTGGGGATAGGGGGATTTTGTTGAATATCTTCGTGTCGCATCCCTGGAAGATACTAAACTTAAATACCAAGTTTGGTATTTTATTGACTTCAGTTATCGTGTTCACGGACACACACGGACATTTTTCTGAAAATGTTTTTTTTTATTTTCTCTATCTCGATGTTGAGATTTCACTGGAAATACATGTTTTAGGACCCCCTGAATCCAAAAAAAAAAAAAAAAAAGCATTTTCAGAAACAGGTCCGTGTGCGTGTGTGTGTGTGTGTGTGTGTGTGTGTGTGTGTGTGTGTGTGGACAGCATAGCTCAAAAATGAAAAGACGGTTGAATACCAAGCTTGATATTTAAGTTTGGTATCTTCCAAGGATGCGACACGAAGATTTTCAAGAAGATCTCCCCACCCCTAACTGCCCTTTACATGGAAAAATGTTCGAAAATGTTGTTTTTCTTAAAAATTGCACCGACGATTTTGATTAAAATGCCATTTCTATCACAAATAGAATGTTTATCTTGAATAGCTTCTGAAGACCTGTTTATTCTGCATGAATTTTACATAACTAGTAAACCGTAAGAGATAGATAAAAACGTACTATACAAAAAATGCAGATCTTGTTAAAATACACAAGTTATGTCATATACTTTTTTTTTTTTTTTTTCGTGGAGCTTATCGTTTTCGAGGTATTCCTTGTCATTAGTTTCAGTTGTGAAGTACTTATACTTTTCTCCGACGGGAGTGCCATTTCTCTTTTGCTCTACTCCTGGTTAAGCAATGAAGCGATTTGCAATGACAATCGCATAACGACAGCTTTTAAAACATTTGACTATCACTTAAGCCTAGTACATTCCCTTAATTCCAGTCTACTTATAAGGAATTAAGTAATAAAATTCTGCTAATGTTTATCTCGATTAGCGTGGTATTGAAAGAAGACAGTTTGTTTGTAGAGTAGCTAGAGAAAGTCATGTGAGTGTAACACATTAGTTTTTTAGAATACAGGGAACCCTGAAACATATATTTCCGGTGAAATCTCGGTATCGTATTTTTGGGTGGAGTATAATACCTTCTCTATACACTATGTACATAGTACGTGTAGAGAAAGTAAAAAACTAAGAAAAGCGTTACTTCACTAGGGGATCTACGATATTTGTTCCTACATGACAGATACGGGTTTTTTCCAGAACGTTCCGTTTACGTCTTGAATTGTCATAAAAAAATCAGCTGATGTTTTCCCAGAAACGTTGATAATTCATGCAAATATTTTGTTCTTTTTTATCTTAAATCAATAGGATATAAAGTGCATTTGTAACTTCCATAGCCTTGTGCGGTAATTTAGGGAACAAATATTTACTTTTCACTGCAAAAACACACTCCCACATTTCGCATCTTATCTAATTATTATCTTCACGTGCCTCCCGTACTTTCACAACACTTTCCCTAGCCACAGTCGTTTATTAAGAGGGCCATCCAAAAAGTGACACACGATTTGGCATAACTAAATAATACCGAAAGTTATCAACACAAAACCTTATTTGCAAAGTTACACTACCTTACTCTATTTCTCAACGTAATCTCCATTCAGTCAAGGTATTTATTGTCATGTGGTACCGGTTTTTCAATGCAAATGTCTTCCACCGCTAAAGATATGAGTCAAGATGTCAGTCACTTTGAGGTCTTCCGCGGTTGGAAAATCTTCTCCATCAAAAAAGTCATGTACTGTGCCCAAAGTGAAACGCCGGTTTTTACTTTTTCTACACGAAATATGTATATAGTGTATAGAGAAGGTATAGTATTGCACCCAAAAACTCCATACACTGGAAATAGACATTTTAAAAACATTTTTAGAAAAAGGTCCTGTTACTGGGAAAAAGATAACTCAAAAACGAAAATTCGGTAAAATTCCAAACTTGGTATATAAGTTTAGTACCTTCCAAGGATGTGACACGAATATTTTAAGGTTAATCTCCCCATAAAAAAATACCCTTTACATGGAAAAGTTTTCGAAATATCTCGGAAACGGTTATCTCCACAACAAAAATCTAAAGGACAGATAAAAAGTTGTGTGTTGACGAAATCTACATTTTTGTGCAGTAAGCCTTTGTCTATCTCTTACGATGTAACAGTTAAGTAAAATTCCGCGAAGTTCATCCAGAATAGTCTTCAGAGACTATTCCCAAAAAATTCAACATATGGATTTTATCTGGTATGTAAATATCTTTAATATACTGGATTTTAATCAAGATCGTTATAGCCATTTTTGAGAAACTAAAATTTTTCGATTTTTTTTCTAAATAAAGGGTAGTGTGTGGTGGGGGGGATTTTCTTGAAAATCTTAGTCTCATTCTTGGAAGATACTAGACCTAAATACAAAGTTTGGTATTTAGCGATCTTTTCGTTTTTAAGCTATGCTGTCCACAGACACACACGGACCTTTTTTTAAAATTACTTTTTTTCGGACTCGGAGGACCCCAAAACATATATTTCCAGTGAAATCTCAACATCGAGTTTTTGGGTGGAATACAACCCCTTCTCTATCCACTATGTACATTGTACATACGGGCTAGAGAAAGTAAACATTAACACTGTCGCTTTAGCCAACTGCATTCTTCTTTTATCTACAACGAAATGTTTAGTGGAAGTTTGACGACTAATACAAAGTAGACAAGCGTTTGTAGTAATAGTTTATAGAAGAGAGCGAGAAAATATTGTGACTATAACATATATTGTTGGTGTTAATGGGTTACTGAAAAACCCTTGTATAAGCCTTAATGCAGCCAAGAATGCATTTGCTGGTTCAATGTCCTGTTAATTAACAACATACATAGGTCATTAACAGCACACAAATGTCTGCATATTAATACGTTTGAAGAATCACGTGATGGTGCTCCGATATCAATGACCCATATACAGAAACGTTCAAGGTCGAAGCACTTTGAGGTTGGATTTTGCATTCCAAAGGTTCCGATCAAAGATCATATACTCTAAGAACGTCAGATCTCCAAGATAGATATGACAAGTAGCAGCCGTAGGGTAAATGTTCTAGTTGTGGGTCAATACAGTTTGGATCGATGCTATGAGAGAGAGAGAGAGAGAGAGAGAGAGAGGGAGAGGAGAGAAAATCCACAATGGATAGCTACCCTTATATAAGGGAGATCATAAAGATTGTCTATTTGTGAATATATTTGACAATTTTAGTAATATTAAAACATTTAATATCGATTTTAATATAGATTGATATGTAATATTAATCCTTAATATTAACTCACCAGCAATTTAAATATTTAATAATAAAAATATTAAGTTTCACTTTCTCTACACGTACTATGTATTAGTGTACGAGAAGAAAAGCTATTGCACTCCACTCAAAAAGTCGATACCGAGATTTCACCGGAAATATATGATTTAGGGTCCCCTGTATTAAAACAAAAACAAAAAAAAACAAAAAAAACAAAAAAAAAGGAGTTTTCAGAAAAAGGTCAGTGTGTTTGTGAACACGATAGCTCAAAAATGAAAAGCTGATGAAATATCAAACTTGGTATTTAAGTTAAGTACCTTCCAGGGATTCACAACGAAGATTTTGAGAAAAATCTCCCTACCCCAAACTACCCTTTACACGTAAAAAAGACTAGAAAAATTTTATTTTCTCAAAAATAGCTAACGATTTTGATTAAAATACCGTATATAAACATATTTACATGATTAATAAAATGTATATCTTAAATTTTTTGGGAATAGCCTCTAAAGACGTCTTTATTCTGAATGAATTTTGCTGAATTTTGCGTAACTGGTAAACCATAAGAGAAAATCTGATGTGCTCCATTCACATGACTTTTTCTACATCTCTGCAACAAATTATTGTTAAAAAGCTTATGCTTCTATTTACTTCATGATATGACAAAAACTTAGCAGAAATAGTCTTATTCCTTGCTTCCTTGTAAGTAGAACTGAAATAAGGGAGTAGCATAGGTTAAATGATAGTCAAAACTGGTTGCTATGTGACTGAAGTTCCTTTTTTTGTATGGACAGAGGAATTGACAAATTCCTGTATGAGAAAAGTTAAGTTTTTCAAAGCTGAAATAAAAAAACAAGGAATATCTAAATAACGATCAACTCCACGAAAAAAATTTATACAACATAAATTGTGTGTTTTAATGTGCTCTACATTTTTTGTGCGGTAAATTTTTGTCCATGTCTTACGGTTTAGCAGTTATGCAAAATTCCGTAAAATTCACCCAGAATAAAGTAGTCTTCAGAGGCTATTCCCAGAAAGTTCAAAATATACATTTTGTCAGGTTTTAATATATGATATTTTAAACAAACTCGTTAAAGCCAGTTTTGAGAAAATCACAAATTTCGATAAAAGTTCCATGTAAAGGGTAGTTTGGGGTGGGGCGATTTTTCTCAAAATCTTCATGTCACATTCCTGGAAGATACTAAATTTAAATACCAAGCTTGGTGTTTTAGCGACTTTTCGTTTTTGAGCTATCGTGTTCAGTTGAGTACAGGGGACCCTAAAACATATTTCCGGTGAAATCTCGGTATGACATTTTTTGGTGGAGTGCAATACCTTCTCTATACACTGTTTCTTGGCTCCTGCCAGGGACGCTTCGAACTCGCTAGAATTTGCTCTTAATGGCGTTGGAGCATTGTTATGATCACACAATTCTTCAAGGACATCCAATTGTTATATTTTTTTCCAGTCCGAGAACACTCGGCGTCGGCAGTTCCAAGCTTCAAAATCTTGAACTCGCAGCTTTTATTGTTGGTTCTTCCAAGTCAGGATGCTGCAAACAGTTGTGGATTGAAAATTCCTGGAGTCTTCTAAAATGGGATCTGCAAAGTATTTGAGGCGGTTGCATATGTTAATATGCTTCTTGAATTGGAAGTTATGACAAAACCTGCCGCAGATCAAACAAATAACATAACTAGTTATCAAAAAGTTTTGTTATTGTTTTTTTTTTTTTACATTATTCAATCTGCTTGTTACCTTGCAGGGTGTCTACCGGTACAGAAAGTGCCGAAAAGTAACAACTTTAATGGTTTGGAGAATATAAGGTAACGAATTCACGTTCAAACTTGACGCTCGTAATTGCACTGCTCTCGAAAAGGAGCAAACTGGCGGTCGTCAACAATCGGGATTGGCTACACTGCCAGGTGAAGAAAACATTGGAAGCGGTTGATACTTATTATGAGTTTTGGCGGTAACAGGAAGTAATCCGTGGGAAGTCGTTGAACAACATTACAATTTCAGGGTGTCTACTGAGAATGTGAAATAAAAAAAAATCTGATTTGTTCCATTCACATGGCTTTCTCTACATCTCTGTAACAAAGTATCGTTAAAAAGCTTATGCTTCTATTTACTTCATGCTAATCGAGAAAAAACTAGCAGAAATAGTCTTATTACTTGCTTCTTTGTAAGTAGAAACCAGATAAGGGAGTACATAGGTTAAAGTGAGAGTCAAAAGCTGGTTGCTATGTGGCTGTAGTTCCTTGGTTTGTATGGACAGGAGTTGACAAATTCCTGTATGAGAAAAGTATAAGTTTTTCAAGGTTGAAACCAAAAACAAGGAATATCTAAAAAACGATCAACTCCACGAATAAAATGTATAACACAAATTGTGTGTTTTAATGTGCTCTACATTTTTTGTTTGGTAAGTTTTTGTCTATCTCTTACGGTTTACCAGTTACACAAAATTCCGTAAAATTCATCCATAATAAAGTAGTCTTCAGAGGCTATTCCCAGAAAATTCAAGATGTATACATATTATTTGTCAGGTATATATCTTTAATATAGGATATTTTAATCAAAATCGTTAGCCATTTTTAGATAATCAAAATTGTTGAAACTTTTTCCATGTGAAGGGTAGTTTGGTGTGGGGGCATTTTCTTGAAAATCTCTGCGTTCCATCCTTGGAAGATACTGAACTTAAATACCAAATTTGGTATTTAACGGTCTTTTCGTTTTTGAGCTATGCTGCCCACACTCACACACATGGACATTTTTCTAAAAATGCTTTTCTTGGATTCAGGTGGTCTCAAAACATGTATTTTCGGTGAAATCTCGGTATGGAATTTGTAAAGAAGCACAAGATTGTTGATTCAATCGCCTATGGAAGCGAAACCACGTGATGGATAAAGCTGAAACTTTAACTGCCATCTAGTGAGAGACGATGGCTACTAAATAAAAACTGTTAGTAATTTCTTGAATTCTATAAGGAGTTTTTGAACGCCCCTAGTAATCTGCTCATCTGTGATCCAATTGCGTAGCTTAGTTTGAATGCTATAACCGTTGAGTTTATCTTTTTAACATTTTTGTTTTCTCTGGTGAGCGAGGAGATAAACCAACTTGGAGGAACAATTAGGTTGATAGGCCAAGGTAGCAGTACTAGTTATGGTCGACGCCGGGGATTTTATTTCCCCGATGTGAGCCATGTCTAGTGATTATTCCCATATTATCTAAGAGTCCCAACATCAAATTATGAGAACTGTATTTATACGTTTGTACTTCATGAGTTTCTATAATTCCAAATATGATATACAAAAATCTTATGTATTTCATTCACATGACTCTCTACATTCCTGCAAAAAAACTAGTATTAAAAAGCTTATGCTTCTATTTGCTTCATGCTAATCGAGAAAAAAATTAGTGCTATTACTTGCTTCCTTGTAAGTAGAAGCGAAATAAGGGAGTACCATAGGTTAAAGTGATAGTCAAAAGCTGGTTGCTATGTGACTCAAGTTCCTTTGTTTGTATGGACAGGAGTTGACAAATTCCTGTATGAGAAAAGTACAAGTTTTTCAAAGCTGAAGCCAAAACCAAGGAATATCTAAAAAACGATCAACTCCACGAAAAAATGTATATTAAATAAAAGGTGTTGAATGTGTTCTACACTTTTTGTGTAGTAAGTTTTTGTCCATCTTTTATGGTTTAACAGTAATGCAAAATTCCGTAAAATTCATCCAGAATAAAGTAGTCTTCAGAGGCTATTCCCAGGAAATTCAAAATATTAGTTTCATTTGTCAGGTAAATATCTTGAATATATTTTAATCAAGATCGTTAGCCATTTTTGAGAAAATTAAAATTTTCGAAAAAAGTTCCACGTAAAGGGTAGTTGACGGTGGGGGGACTTTCTTGAAAATCTTCGTATCGCATCCTTGGAAGATACTAAACTTAAATACCAAGTTAGGTTTTTAACGGACTTTTCGTATTTGAGCTTTACTGCTGCCCCCCCAAACACACACATTCACATACGGACATTTTTCTAAAAATGATTTTGTTTGTTTGTTTGTTTGTTTGTTTGTTGATTCATGGGGTCTCCATACATGAATTTCCGGTGAAATCTCGGTACGGAATTTTTGGGTGCAATACAATACCTTCTCTATACACTATGTACATAGTACGTGTAGAGAAAGTAAAAATCTGATATTTTCCATCTACAAGACCTCTTCTATCTGTTCTGCAATGAAAATATTCTTACAAAAATTATTCTTCTATTTACTTGAAACTAATCGAAATAAATAAAACAGAAATTGTCTTATTATTTGCTTTCTTGTAAGTAGAAGGCTAAAGTGATAGTCAAGGTTTTAAAAGCTGCCACTATGCAGCTATCATTGAAATGTTGTTTTCTTTCCTTGGCCAGCAGTTAAAAAAAAAAAAAAAGATATAAAACGGAGGGTACTTCCCATATTTTAAAATTGAAAACAACCGGGAATATATCGGAAATCATTAATAAAAAAAATGGCAAATTGTTTTATATGATCTCAACATTTTTTGTGTAGCAAGCTTGTATCTATATCTTACAATTCACTAGTTATGCAAAAGTCATTCAGAATGAAGAGGACTTCAGAGGATATTCTCAGGAAATTAGAAATGTACACAAGAACGATTATATTATCACTACAATAACGACTACCAAATTTCACTGGTATGGCTTCCATTACATAAAGGCATTACCGGAAATGAAAAGGCAGAAGTGGCAGCTACGAGACTGCAACAAATTGAAGCTGGATTAAGTGGTACACTTCAGGATGTTCAGAAAATGTTTAAAAGCTATATCGCGGAAATCCCCGCCCTCGAAACTGCAACTGGTTAGGAAATCTATTACAGAACCGGCAATATCGCACTTAAAATTCCGAAGAAAACAAAAAGTCCTTCTCACCAGGTTGCGCATCGGCCACTTCAACCTCAGCCATGTTATCTGATGAAGAAAACAACCAAAGATCGTTGCCCGAAATGTTGAGCCCGAGAAGTCGTACCAACATCTCACCTTACCTCCACGAGCGCTCTGATTTACTGAACTTAAACCTCAACAGTGATCTGTATTCCAGTTTTAACACCACCGAAGTTATCAAGTTAATGTTGTCTTGTATATAATGTGACTTAATTGCTATAACCAGAGATTGATACTATTATAGTTTACCAATTTATATGTACTATATTTTACTGTTACCAAAGTTCAAATAGTTAAGTTTATGACCACAGTTGCAACATATTTGTATTAAATTTTGTATATACATTGATCTTGATCTTGTAAGAATATTGTGGTCACTGATGACCTTTGTTGTTATAAAGTGACCTTAAATAAATTAATATATATATATATATATGAATTTTATTCGTCATGTAAATATCTGTAATATATTTGATATTAAACCGAATCGTTACAGCCACTTTTAAGAAAATAAAATTTTTGAAATGTTTTTCCTTGTAAAGATTAGTTTGTGTTGGGGATTTTCTTGTCTGATCCTTGGAAAATACTGATCTTAATATCAAGCTTGATATTTAACAGAATTGTCGTTTTTGAGCTCTGCCGTCTCCTCACACACACACACACACACACACACACACACACACACGCACACACACACAAGGTACCTCAAAACATAAATTTTGGTGAAATCTCGACATGGAAATCTTGTGTGAAATATATTACCTTCTCTACCTACTATGTACTTACATAACACGTTTAGAGAAAGTAGAAATCATTTTTAGAAAAACGTCCGTGTGCATGTGAGGGAACAACAAATCTCAAATATAAACTTAGCGTCGAACTGTTAGTTTTGAGAATGGTTAACGTTGCTCTTCTTCTTTCTCCTAGTTTTTAACAGATTTGACTATCTTTAGCCTAGTGTATTCCCTTATACTTCTTACAAGGAAGCAAGCAATAATATCAATTCTGTTAATGCTTATCCATATTAGCATGTCGTATATAAAAGAATAATTTTTTGTAAGAAAAATCTGATGTTACACCCACATGACTTTCTCAAGCTACCCTAGTAACTTCTTACAAAAGATTCTTCCTCTTTCTACACCATGTTAATCGAGACAAACATTAGCAGAATGTTCTTATTACTCAATCCCTTATAAGTAGAAGGAAACTACGCTATGCTAAAGTGATAGTCAAATGTTTTAAAAGCTGTCTGAGAAGAGTATAAGTGTGTACTTTCCAATTGAAACCAATAACAAGGAATATTTTGGAAGCGGTTACCTTCACAACAAAAACGTAAACGACATAAATTGTGTGTTTTGACGAGATCTACTTTTTTAGCTTAACGTCCTTTAACCTGGTTGGTCATATTGGACGATGAATGAAATTGGTGAAATGATGCTCAAATGATCTCGGGGTCCATGGAGCTTAAAGTTACTCGACATTCGTCTTCTCAGGATAAGGGAAAACACCGAAAAAAACCTTATTCGGGTAACTCGCCTAAACGAGATTCGAACTCACGACCTTTTGAATGTGAAGCAGACACACTACCACCACACTACCCAGGGGGACTCTACATTCTTTGTGTAGTAAGTTTTTGTCTATCTCTTACGGTTTATGGAAAATTCGGCAAAATTCATTCAGAATAAAGAGGTCTTCAGAGGCTATTCCCAGAAAATTAAAGATATACATTTATTTGGGATGTAGATATCTTTAATATATGGGATTTTAATCAAAACCTTTACGGACATTTTTGAGAAAACCAAAATGTTCGATTTTTTTTCCATGTAAAGGATAGTTGGGGTGGGGGCATTTTCTTGAAAATCTTCGTATCGCATTCTTGGTAGATACTCAGCTTAAATACCAAGTTTTTTGGATTCAGGAGGTCCCAAAACATGTACTTCTGGTGAAATTTCGGTATCGGATTTTTGGGTATAGTGCAATACGTTCTCTATACATTATGTATATAGTATGTGTAGAGAAAGTAAACATTTGTTTGTGGAACAGCTAGAGAAAGTTATGTGAATGGAAGACATGTTGTTGAAGTTGTGATTTACAGTATTTGACTTGTGAAGCTTTTGTCTGATCCGTTTAAGCCCATTAGCCTCGTCTCGCAAGGGTTACGCCGATCAATGGCGACCGACTCGACACTGTATGGGTTTTTCTTGCATTATGTTACACTGGGCTATAATCCTCATTGCTGGCGAGCAGATACCTGAGCCAGAATGATCACATGCCTTCCTCTACATCTCTGTAACAAATTATTGTTAATGTCTTAAGGTAGAATAGGTGCAATATGAAACGCGCAATTTATTTTATTTATCGTCCCGAATGTGGCTTGTTTTAGTAACGTCATAATATAATAAAATTTTAATATGACGAAACATATAATACAAAGGGTGGCCCTTGGAATGTAAATAAATATTACAATTTGTTACCATATAACCGCAGTAAATAAGTATATATAATTTTCAATTCATAATTTGACTTCGCTGTTCCGAAGTGGACCCTTATTATTTTATCGTGTATACAGGTTTTGATGTCAAGAGTATTGTTTCGAATTAAAATATCTAAATTGTAGAATATCAAAATGATTACATAATTATTATTAGAGAAGTTATATTACAAGAAGTGTCACAACAATCTACTTAGAATGTGTTTGCTGAGTTAAGTATTATAAAACGACGTAAATTATCATCCTTGTAATTGGTTTTCCGTATATCTGTACACCAAGATATTACAAGAATCTTATGCTAATTTCAAACGAGAAGCAATAGTTTTCGTTGTAAATATTTAGTTTTAATACTCACACACGGCGAACAATAGAGATCAAAGTTACTCTACTTCCTTGTTATTATTGGGCCAGGCTGCTAAACCGTCGAATGCAAATTCTCATCCATGTTCAACAACACAGAAGAATAAACGACAGGAGATCGAAATTTAAGTCGCTCGTATAAGAATTTTTATAACGTACAAAAACCCATCCTAATATCCCACAGCGTATAGAACAGTAATAAATCCGTATTCCAAATTGAGGCCCAACGTGAATCCGTAATAAACTCTATTTCAAATTGTCACTTCAACGTTCAAGCTGTAATATATTTAATTTCAAACAGGCGCTCCAACGTAAAGCTGTAACAAATATGTTTTTCACCTCTCGCAGCGTGTCTCTCTTATAATACCATAAACGTATGGTTTTATGAGGCGAGCCGAGCAGCACTATGGGAACAATAAAGGTAGCTTCAGTTTAATATCGAAGAGTCCGCCCAGAAATTTGTTTGAGAGTTCATTGCTGTGGTAACACAAAAAGGGTGTGACTGAGACAAGAAACACGCAGGAGGCGCAGTACGATGTAGCACCCACCCTCCTCCATATCACGGAGTCAGCCGTCTTAAAGTCGGAGAGATCCATGACAGTTGCCTTACCTCGTGGCCGCTTCGTTACACTGTTGCCACTTCGTCCCGTCTACGACTGCAGCAGTACAATAAGCCATGTTCAAACAAAGTAAAAAGCTAGCACCCTATCATACAGCAAACATTACATTACAACACTTAAAAAAAATCTGATGTGTTTCATTCACATGACTTTCTCTACATCTCTGTAACAAATTACTGTCAAAAAGCTTATACTTCTATTTACTTCATACTAATCAGAAAAAATCAGCAGAAATAGTCCTATTACTTGTTTCCTTGTAAGTAGAAGCGAAATAAGGGAGTACTAAGTTGGTTGCTATGTGACTGAATTTCCTTTGTTTGTATGGACCGGAATTGTTAAATTCCTGTATGAGAAAAGTATAAGTTTTTAAAAGCTGAAACCAAAAACAAGGAGTATTTCAAAAACGACCAACTCCGCGAAAAAAATGTATACAGGATAAATTGTGTACTTTAAGGTGCTCTTCATTTTTTGTGTTGTAAGTTTTTGTCCATCTCTTACGGTTTAGCAGTTATGTATAATTCCGTAAAATTCATCCAGAATAAATTAGTCTTCAGAGGCTATTCCCTGAAAATTCAAGATATACATTTTATTTGTCAGGTAAATATCTTTAATATATTGTTGCAAATGTTTGCGTCGCATCCTTGGAAGATACAAACTTAATATCAAATTTGATATTTAACGGTCTTTTCGTTTTTGAGCAATGCTGTACACACACACACACACACACACACACACACACACGGACGTTTTTCTCAGAATGCTTTTTTTTTTTTTTGGATTCGGAAGGACCTAAATCGTATATTTTCGGTGAAATCTCGGTATGGAATTTTTGGGTGCAACACAATACCTTCTCTATACACTATGATATAGAAAAAGTAAAAAAGATGACAACATTGCTTACGTAACATATTACATCAGCTTTAGTTAAGCGGCATTGGGACTGAAACTTACCGAGCCAGGTGGCGCAGGCATTTCGTCTAAAAGTGGCATTCAGGAAGGAGGTAGTGGGCCGACCGACCTGTATGATTCATAGGTGTTTTCGGGGTTTTCTTGGGACACAAGGCAAGTGCCAGTGTCGTTTCTCCATCTCATCCAAATCTTTCAGGGTTTTAAGTGTCGGTGGTGGTGACTACGCTTTGGAATTACAGCAGGTCGCAAGATGGCATGGGAGTTATCTATAGGCGCAGGTACGCGGGCTCCTAGCGCTCTTCGTGTCGACATAAAGAACTAGTCGGACTATGTTAGGGACTCTCCACGGTGACTCTTTCCCCGCCGTCCGGTTTCGGCCGCCCGTCGATAATACGCCTATCTCATCCTATCCTCCTGGGGTCTGACACAGTGGTGGCTGCAGTGTGAAATATCTCTCTCTTTCTCTCTCTCTCTCTCTCTCTCAAAAAAAATCAAAAAATATATTTGTTATTATAACAAATATGTGTTGGCACCTTTGAACATTTTTAAATAATCAACATTTATCTGTCCTCTCCTTGCTTTGGACTCTAAAGTCATTTAAGCATCATACAATACATCTGTTTCCTAGCATATTGTTTTATAAAACAGTGTTTTTCACAAAACTGCATTTTCACACTTTCAAAATGTTCCACGTGTGTCAATTTTTGTTTAAATATAACTAACATATTCCAGATTGTAAAATAATATTTTGTTTGTCAACGACGCGGTTAATTTCCATGATATCAGCGCCGCCATTGTGCCGAAATTGCGTCCCACAGGAGTTCTTTTATGTGTCAGTAGATCTACTAACATGGGGCTGTCGTTTTTAAGCACATTTAAAATTCACTAGTCTGCGCCGGGTTTGAACCCGCGACCTTGGGATCAGAAGGCCAGCGCCTAACCAACTGGAGTATCTATTGTAATATTATAAACAACCAAATTATCCTAACACCAACTGTATTTTTTTAAAAAAAATTATAAAAACTTATTCATTTTAGAGATTAAAATTTCTAACTTAAAATTATTGTGTGTTCCACTCACATGAATTTCTCTATATCTCGGTAACAATTTATTGTTAGAAAGCTTATTCATCTACCTACTTCAAGTAATCGACATAAACATTAGCGGAAGTTGTCTTATTACTTGCTTCCTTGTAAGTAGCAGGGCAATAAGCGAGTACGCTAGGATAAAACGATAGTCAAATCTTTCTGATTGCTGTGTGATTGAAATTCGCTTTCATTGAATGGACAGGAGCTGACAAATTCCCGTATGAGAAACTTTTAAGTATTTTAAAACCGAAACCAATAACACAGAATATCTCGGAAATGGTCAACTCTACGAAATAAATAAACAAACAAATAAACATATATATAGCACGCGGACATTTTTCTAAAAATGCTTCTCGGTATCGAATTGTTGGGTGCATTACAATACCTTCTCTATACACTATGTACATAGCACTGTAGAGAAAGTAAAACACTCTTCTTGGGTTTCAGTGGGTCTCAAAACGTATATTTTCAGTAGGTATAATCTCACTATTGAATTTTTGGGTCGATATTAAATGCAAGTACGTAATAGAGAAAGTATAAATTATGGTTTTTAAGAATATTTACACAAATATTTCAGCAGTATGAACTTCCGGACGCGATGCTAAGTGTTCTGTTTGTTACAGATAAGATCGCCGCCCGCACCATCCTGTGCTTTCTTTTCTTCCTGGGGTTCATGGTCACCTTCCTGCTCCGGGTGAACATCAACCTCGCCATCGTGGGGATGGTAAACATGACCCTGGTGTCTCAGGATATGGACTCGGAAACGGCAGGGGTCACTGGAGCATGTCTCCAGATTGTCGACAACTCCACTTCCCTGAATGAAACACTGGAGCAAGAGGTTCTGCAGAAACCGGTAAGATCTGGATCTATTTATTTTGGAATGGATCGACCAAATCCTGCCTGGGTTAGGTTTCTAGTTTGTAGAGGAAAGGAGTATAACATCAACTAAACCAGAGAGTAACCTCCACGAGTAGATTGAAAAGGTTTATCAGCAGTTTTCTTTTATCTTGCATACATTTGTAGCGAAGACCTTTGGAAATAGCAGAAGTTGGCTAATTGGGCAATTTGGCAATGAGGTGAGTGAGCAAACTTGGGGCGTATTGGATGTGAAGATGGCTGCCTCACGATAACTCGAAACCGGCAGCGAATGCTTGACTAGATGATATGATCATTGTGATTGAGTGATGACAATAATAGTAGCGGTGGTGACAGCGGTTGATGATGGAGGTGGTCGTTGGTGCTGATGACGATGTTGGTGATGGTGGCGGTGGTAAAGATAGTGGCGGTCTTGGTGATGGTGGTGGCGGTTGTTCATGGTGGTGATGACTGGTGATGGTGGCGGTGGTAAAGATAGTGGCGGTTTTGGTGATGGTGGTGATGATGATGGTTATGATGATAGTAGTGATGGTAGATGTAATTGTGGTGAAGATGATACTCGGTGGTTATGAATAATCTTTGCCATGACAGCCATCCTACACAATACTGATACGGTCTTTGAATGAACGGCCGTCCTAACGGGAAATTTCCTGGCACCGTACATGCATAGTCCCTTAAATTCAAGCACACACATTTCCCATACTACAGATTATAGTTACAATAACCATATCTTAGGAGGCGTTAGAAATGACATCCGTGTGCCGCCGTACATGTCAAACCTTTCAACAGAATTTGTAAAACTCAAACTGCTTCTGATATTCTAGCAGTTTCTCTTATGACCTTGGGTTCTCCAAAAGTACGCGGGTAATTCCTATGCATCTTCTTTTTTAACGCACCCAACCCAGGAATAGAAATCTCATACGATAAGATCCACAAACTGCACAGTATTTGTCTAATCTCTTTACGATTTACCGCGTATGTAAAAATCGATGAAAATGAAGAGGACTTCAGGCGTTACGCCAAAGAAACTCGGGAAATATATTTCATTTATCATATAAACGTCTTAAATATATGACATTTTAATCAAAACCGTTACAGCAATTTTTGAGAAAATCAAACGTTTCGAAAAAATTCTCCATGTAAAAAGATTAGTTTCGGATGGAGGAGGATTACTTTTCTCAAAATCTCTGTGTTGCATTCTTGGAATATACTAAACAAGTTTGGTAGTTAATTGACTACTCCTTTTTGAGTTATGCTGTACACACACACGCGCGCGCGGATCTTTTTCTAAAATGAGTTTTACTTTCTCTAAACTACATAGTGTATAGAGAAGGTATTGTATTCCTCCCAAAAATTCCATACTGAGATTTAACCGGAAATACGGAAATAAAAAAAAAAAATAAAAAAAACACTCTAACCTTTTTCTCAACTTTGTTTCATACAGGGACCCTAAAACCGGCGAAATCTCGGTACCGGATTTCTGGGCGGAGTGCAATCCTTTTGTACCTGCGTACCATGTACTATATAGAGAAAGTAAGAATATCAAACAGAGAAAAAATATATTAAAACAAACCAACGAAACAAGAAAAGGGTTGCAGGAGTTAAATTGCTTTCATATGACACTTCCATTGGTAGTTCAGAGTTCAAACTTCAGAATCTTACTTTTAAAATGTCGGTGCACAATTGTCAGCATAAACAAAAAATATTTGAAAATGTTAACCCACATCAAGATATCCGGTTCCCTTAAAAAAAAAAAAAAATAGTTCTGAAATGCTCCCTAGTTTCAGGAAATAGGGCTTAAACTTACTCGACATTCATCTTCTCAGGATAAGGGAAAACCCCGAAAAAACCGTATCCGGGTAAGTCACCCTAAGCAAGATTCGAACTCGCAACCTTCTGAATGTGAGGCAGACACGCTACCACCACGCTACTCATGCGGACTAACTGTAGCATTTGTATTACACAGTTAAAAAAGCATAACATAAAAAAACGACTTGACTTCACTTGATGTTGACGCCATCTTTAACAATGACCACAGAATATCAAACAACAGGAATTCTGTGGATGACGCCCAGGCCGCGCGGTAAAACTTAAACCCAATTCAACTTTCTTCGCACGGGTTTTGTCGCGTCAATTCTGAATTCCTATTGTTCAATCGCTTTGCCGCGCGTGCATAGTCGCCAATATCGCTCCATTCTGAACCCGGCATAAGACCGGAAACTTCGGTAGCCAGCGAAAACTATTGAAAGGAACGCCGAGTGCCGGAGAGCTGAACTAAAGTAAATGACGAAGTGAATTAAAGTGCCATAAGTGAACTGGCCGAGGCGAAGGAACGTAATGTGAACGAAGTGAAGTGAAGTGAGTTAAAGGTCCATCTAGTGAGTGACACTTGCTGAGAAAGTGACGTGAACTCGGTGATTCAATTGCCAAGTGTCTCATTACGTGAACTGATATAGTGACCAATAAAGTAAATTTAATTGAAACTGTTGTTCTCATTTGTTACAATCTGAAAAACAGAACTCCAGGCAGGTCTAAAGTGTTCATTGTTTTCCAGGTAGAGGAAGGCGAGTTCTCCTGGGACGAACTGCAACAGAGCATGATCCTGAGTTCCTTCTTCTGGGGCTACCTCATATTCCAAGCTCCTGGTGGACGAATAGCTGAGGTGGTGGGACCCAAGAAAGTGTTTGGTGGCTCGGTTCTCCTCAACGGTGTCCTGTCGTTACTGACACCTTTCGCGGCGCGGGCGCACTGGACCTTCCTGCTCGCCATTCGGGCACTCCAAGGTCTCGCACAGGTCTGTATATATACACAGCTGCATGTTTCTGGTGTCCACTGGACTGTCACTTAACATCTTCTAATCTGTCGATGTATGTTTATGAAGGTCCTTGTCCTTGATCACATTTGGCGCACATATTCTTCAGCGCAAATCTAATGCGTGAAGCATGAGATCCTTTCCGCGTTCGCGCTAAATTTGAAATAAAAATCTACTCACTCTTATGTTTGGTAGCAATTGACTCTTCTCAGAGCGTTTCAACGGGCTTGTTGGGTTTCGCAGATCCAGACTACCTGGCGACATCTTAAATAACAAATCACTAGGATTTTCTGTGTAGAATTGTAGTTTATACACAATTGTTTCGTACGCTTCTTATTTGAAACTGCAATCCCTCGATGCAATTATATGCTTTGTTGAATGCTGCATATATAATTCTACGCGAATACATTAATGCACGCGTAATCTTCAAGTGGCTTTTCCATGCTTGTGAAAAAGCCTCTTTTTTTGACAACTGGCTTCACAACCAACCAAGAAAATCAGCACATAACTATGATACTTATTGTTGGAAAAAAAATCGCATAGAAAAAATCAAAACACAGCATCAATGTTTTCTGACATAACTGATTTTGGACAACCTTCACGAATTTCGTCTGTGAACGAACGACGGCCACGATTTAACTCGTTATACCATCGTTTGACGGTAGCAAAGGATGCAACTACACCGCCAAATGTAAGCGCTCTTGACAATCCACGTCAAAAATCATAAAATCATGGCACCAACCTTTTCACGACTTAATTCCATCTTTGCGTTGAGACAATTTTAAAGTCACTGTAAACAAGAACAAAATATTGACAAAATATCTGAAGTAGGTTAAGGTCAACAATGTTAAACTTTCCAGTGAAAACACCAAATGCCACAACAGTGTTGCCAAGGCTCAAAATATAAATAGTGTCTCTCCCTTCTTTATCTGTGTATTTAACTACAACTATATATGCATCTTACAGGGTGTTGTGTTTCCCACCCTGAGTGCTGCAGTGGTCCGGTGGGTCCCGATTCCAGAGAGAGCACGGTTTCTGTCGTTCGCTGTACAAGGTAAGAAATTTTATTTACAAACCCTTCCCTTGTAGATTTTAAATTACGCTTCATTGCATATTGTAACACATTTCTTTATTGTCTCAAAAATCTGATGAGTTACATTCGCATGTCTTTCTCTTACAAAATATTATTCTTCCTTTTACAGAATGCTAAAATAAAAAAATAAAAAAATCGAAATAAGCATTAGCACTTATTTAGTTACTTAAAAGTAGAAGGGGATGTGCTATGCTAAAGCGATAGTCTAATGTTTTAAAAACAATCGTTATGCCGTTGCCATTGAAATTGGCTTCTTTGCTTGGTCAGGAGTAGAAAAAATCTGATGTGTTCTATTCAATGACTTTCTCTACATCTGTACACCAAATTATTGTTAAAAAGATTATGCTTATATTCACTTCATGCTAATTGAGAAAAAAAAAAAAAAAATAGCAGAAATAGTCTTATTACTTGCTTATTGCAAGTAGAACAGAAATAAGGGATTATCATAGGTTAAAGTGATAGTCAAAAGCTGGTTACTATGTGATTGAAGTTCCTCTGTTTGTATGGATAGGAATTGACAAATTTCTGTATGAGAAAATTATAAGTTTTTCAAAGCTGAAACTAAAAACAAGGAATATCTCAAAAACGATCAACTCCACGAAAAAAAAAAAGTATATAGCAATAATTGTGTGTTTTAACGTGCTCTACGTTTTTTTGTGTGGTTAGTATTTGTCCATCTCTTACGGTTTAGCAGTTATGCAAAATTCCGTGAAATTCACTCAAAATAAAGTAGCCTTCAGAGGCTATTCCCAGAAAATTCAAGATATATATATATATATATATATATATATTATTTGTCAGGAAAATATTTTTAATATACGACATTTTAATCAAAATCGTTAGAGCCATTTTTGTGAAAATCACAATTTTCCAAAAAAGTTCCATGTGAAGGGTAGTTGGGGGTGGGGGGATTTTCTTGAAAATCTTCGTCTCGCATCCTTAGAAGATACCAAACTTATATACCAAGTTTGGTATTTTACCGACTTTTCGTTTTTGAGTTATCGTGTTCACAGACACACAGACCTTTTTCTGAAAATGTTTTTTTGGATACAGGAGAACCTAAAACATATATTTCCGGTGAAATCTCGATATGGAATTTTTTGGTGGAGCGCAATACCTTCTCTATACACTGTGTACATAGTACGTGTAGACATTGTGTATTTTGGCAAGTTTTTGTTATGCGCCTGTTTTAGGAGCATCGCTGGGGATGGTTGTGGCCATGCCACTGTGTGGTTCTGTGTTCAGTGCCTGGGGATGGCCTGCAGTGTTCTACGTGAGCGGGTTCCTCTCGCTAGCCTGGTGTGTGGCATGGTGGTATCTCGTGTTCGACAGTCCAGACCAGCATCCCCGCATCTCCAGGTCAGAGAAGTTGTATCTGGAGCAACAGATGCCGAGAGATGATCGTCTCGAGGAGGTAACTTGCCATTAACATCACAACAGTATTTTCCTCTTTTTACTTTCTCTACCATGTACATATTAGTATTGCATTCCACCCAAAATACCTGGATTATTCCCTTTGTTCTAGTCCTCTGGAGAACCAAGAGTTGGTGAACGTACAATAGAATATGAAAATAATCAGATTGGAGAAGCATGTAATACAAAATTCCTAGATTGATTATATCTTACCCAAACTGAGCTCTGCATATTTTACAATCCGATCTTTAATTCAGCTTATAAATAAGAGCATACTAAAAACAGCTTATTATGCATATTTTCATTCATTGATGACCTATGGAATAATATTTTGGGGAAATTCAGTAAATGCCAAAAAAGTATTCATTACGCAAAAAAAGGTAATAATAACGGCAGGTGAAAGACGATCAACTCACTGCAAACTATTTTTCAAAATGTTTGGAATTTTACCATTAGCCTGTGAATATGTTGTAGCCATATTGTCAATTGTAACGAATAACCCAGAAAAGTTGACAAAACAACAGGTACTCGTAACAAAGAGACCAATCATAGACAGGACTTAAATAGACCAATTTGCAGTTATTCCAAAAAGGGGTTTACTACTTCCCTCTTCTATAAAAGAATTACAAATGAAAAAAAAAAAAAACAAGTTCAGATCAGAATTAAAAAGATACCTTATTACTCACACCTTCTATACAGAGGAGGATTTCATTCAATCAAAAAATACTGGTAATAATGTAACATTGTAAATATAATAAACATGAATATTCTAAGAATGCATGTGTACGAGTAGGTTTTAGGAAACAGACATGCAATTGTAAAAATCTGATGTGTACCATTAGCAGAAATAGCCATATTACTTGCTTCCTTGTAAGTAGAGGTGAAATAAGGGAGAACCATAGGTTAAAGTGATAATCAAAATCTGGTTGCTATGTCACTGAAGTTCCTTTGTTTGTATGGACAGCAGTTGACAAATTCCTGTATGAGAAAAGTATGTTTTTCATAGCAGAAACCAAAAATAAGGAATGTCACAAAAAACGACGAACTCCACGAAAAAAATGTATATAACATAAATTGTGTGTTTTAACGTGCTCTACATTTTTTGTTTAGTAAGTTTTTGTCCATCGTTTACGGTTTAGCAGTTATTCAAAATTTAGTAAAATTCATCCAGAATAAACTACTCTTCTGAGGCTATTCCCAGAAAATTCAAGATATACATTTTATTTGTCAGGTAAATATCTTTAATATATGAAATTTTAATCAAAATCGTTAGAGCCATTTTTGAGAAAATCAACATTTTCGAAAAAAGTTCCATGTAAAGGGTAGTTTGGGGTGGGGAGATTTTTCTCACAATCTTCGTGTCGCATCCCTGGAAGATACTAAACTTAAATACCAAGTTTGGTATTTTACCTACTTTTCGTTTTTGAGTTATCGTGTTCACAGACACACGGACACACACATGGTCCTTTTTCCGAAAATGCTTTTTTTAGATAAAGGTGGCCCTAAAACATATATTTCCGGTGAAATCTCGGTATCGAATTTTTTGGTGGAGTGCAATACATTCTCTATACACTATGTATATAGTGCCTATAGAGAAAGTAAAAAAACTGACACCTCTGAAAATTCACTGTCAGAGTTATTATTTGTAAATGAATGTATTAATAAGTATGAATAAATGTAGTTCTTGAAATGACCTACATCTACATCCTAGAGTCTAAGCTCATAATAGGATCTACAGATTGCAATGTTATGTACAATAGTTGCCCTCTGTGGTGTAATGGTTACCATGCTAACTTCATATATCCAGGGTTGCGGGTTCAAACCCAGCAGAGGATGATGGATTTTTTTGGGTGTAAAAATCCTTTCTTCGGAAGGGAAGTAAAGAAGTTGGTCCCGTGTCATAGATTTACAGCATGTAAAAGAACCTCAAGCCTGATAGAGAGGCCTCTGAGAAAAATTAAGTGGTCTTTCACGCCCAGTATAGAATAAGATGCTGAGAACCACAGCAGTTAAAGAACCTCAAGCCTGATAGAGAGGTCTCTGAACAAAATTAAGTGGTCTTTCACGCCCAGTATAGAATGGGACACTGAGAACCACAGCAGTAAAAGAATCTCGAGCCTGATAGAGAGGTCTCTGAACAAAATTAAGTGGTCTTTCACGCCCAGTATAGAATAAGATGCTGAGAACCACAGCAGTTAAAGAACCTCAAGCCTGATAGAGAGGTCTCTGAACAAAATTAAGTGGTCTTTCACGCCCAGTATAGAATGGGACGCTCAGAACCACAGCAGTTAAAGAACCTCAAGCCTGATAGAGAGGTCTCTGAACAAAATTAAGTGGTCTTTCACGCCCAGTATAGAATGGGACACTGAGAACCACAGCAGTTAAAGAACCTCAAGCCTGATAGAGAGGCCTCTGAGAAAAATTAAGTGGTCTTTCACGCCCAGTATAGAATGGGACACTGAGAACCACAGCAGTTAAAGAACCTCAAGCCTGATAGAGAGGTCTCTGAACAAAATTAAGTGGTCTTTCACGCCCAGTATAGAATGGGACACTGAGAACCACAGCAGTTAAAGAACCTCAAGCCTGATAGAGAGGTCTCTGAACAAAATTAAGTGGTCTTTCACGCCCAGTATAGAATGGGACACTGAGAACCACAGCAGTTAAAGAACCTCAAGCCTGATAGAGAGGTCTCTGAACAAAATTAAGTGGTCTTTCACGCCCAGTATAGAATGGGACACTGAGAACCACAGCAGTTAAAGAACCTCAAGCCTGATAGAGAGGCCTCTGAGAAAAATTAAGTGGTCTTTCACGCCCAGTATAGAATGGGACACTGAGAACCACAGCAGTTAAAGAACCTCAAGCCTGATAGAGAGTCCTCTGAGCAAAATTAAGTGGTCTTTCACGCCCAGTATAGAATGGGACACTGAGAACCACAGCAGTTAAAGAACCTCAAGCCTGATAGAGAGGCCTCTGAGAAAAATTAAGTGGTCTTTCACGCCCAGTATAGAATGGGACACTGAGAACCACAGCAGTTAAAGAACCTCAAGCCTGATAGAGAGTCCTCTGAGCAAAATTAAGTGGTCTTTCACGCCCAGTATAGAATGGGACACTGAGAACCACAGCAGTTAAAGAACCTCAAGCCTGATAGAGAGGCCTCTGAGAAAAATTAAGTGGTCTTTCACGCCCAGTATAGAATGGGACACTGAGAACCACAGCAGTTAAAGAACCTCAAGCCTGATAGAGAGGCCTCTGAGAAAAATTAAGTGGTCTTTCACGCCCAGTATAGAATGGGACACTGAGAACCACAGCAGTTAAAGAACCTCAAGCCTGATAGAGAGTCCTCTGAGCAAAATTAAGTGGTCTTTCACGCCCAGTATAGAATGGGACACTGAGAACCACAGCAGTTAAAGAACCTCAAGCCTGATAGAGAGGCCTCTGAGAAAAATTAAGTGGTCTTTCACGCCCAGTATAGAATGGGACACTGAGAACCACAGCAGTTAAAGAACCTCAAGCCTGATAGAGAGTCCTCTGAGCAAAATTAAGTGGTCTTTCACGCCCAGTATAGAATGAGACACTGAGAACCACAGCAGTTAAAGAACCTCAAGCCTGATAGAGAGGTCTCTGAACAAAATTAAGTGGTCTTTCACGCCCAGTATAGAATGGGACACTGAGAACCACAGCAGTTAAAGAACCTCAAGCCTGATAGAGAGGTCTCTGAACAAAATTAAGTGGTCTTTCACGCCCAGTATAGAATGGGACACTGAGAACCACAGCAGTTAAAGAACCTCAAGCCTGATAGAGAGTCCTCTGAGCAAAATTAAGTGGTCTTTCACGCCCAATTTAGAATGAGACGCTGAGAACCACTGCAGTTAAAGAGCGTCCATAAATAACATGCCATTTCCATTTACAATAAGTCAAAACAGTCTGGGATCCAAACTTGTGTATAATGCTGAATTATTTGTGAAGTTGGAGATTGAGGTGTGTTCTGAAGTGATACAACATAGGTATATTTACATTTTACAGGATCCTCCAGTTCCGTGGTGCTCTGTGCTGACATCGTGGCAGTTTCTGATTGGCTGTATAGCCTGTATCGGAAATGACTGGGGCTTTCACACTTTTCTCACCCTTGGCCCTAAATATGTAAAAGGTGCTCTGGGTTTTGACATGACGCAGGTGAGTTTCATTCTCTACAGTGAAAATTGACAAGAATTATAATTTGTTAAAATTGAAGGCTTTCACGGCCTGTGTTAGAATCACTTATAGAAAACAAAACTGGGCTTCTGCCCTTGTTTCCCAGACATTTGGCCTGCATCTGCGGCAAGTTGCTTCAATGGCATATACAGGAGCTATTGTATGTGACTGAGTCGCTATTGAGGGGCCATGGAGATTATATGCCATTGAAGATGCTAGCTGCAGACGCAGGCAAAACGTCCGGGGAACAAGGGGAGAAGCCCAGTGCACCACGACCAACAAGCCCAGTTTTGTTATCTATAAGTAACTATAATTTGGATTTCTTTTTTTTTTTAATGTAATAGAATATTAAGGTCATCCAGAAAGTGCCAAACGATCTGACATAACTAGATAATAATGAAAGTTATCAACACAAAACTTTATTTACAAAGTTATACTACCTTACTCTATTTCTCAACATAATTGTCATTGCTAGCAAGGTATTTATTGTCATGTGGTACTGGTTTTTCAATGCAAATGCTATACTCTTCCACTGCTAAAGATCTGATCCAAGATGTCACTGTCACTTTGAGGTCTTCATGGCTGGGAAATCTTTTCCATCCAAAAAGTCATGTACAGTGTCCAAAGTTTAATTCTTTAATCAACATTTGCTTTCAATTATTCCTCCATAACGATTGATGAACTGCCACTCCAGTCTTTATTGTACACTCTGGTTCTTCCTTGATTACTCGTAAATTATGTGCCATTTCCTCACTGAAGACTTTTCATTACATTATCAGCATACACTTGCGTTATTTGCCTATAACATTAGATTGGACGAACATTTTGTGCATTCAAAAAGCGAATAAGTTCTTTGGCAGTAGAAAAGTATAACATCGGCATCGAAAAACTGGTACCACGTGACAATAGGTCTTGACAGAATGGAGAGATTACATTGATAAATGGAAAAATGTAAATGGCGTGTTATTTATGGATGCTCTTTAACTGCTTTGGTTCTCAGCGTCCCATTCTATATTGGCCGTGAAAGATCGCTTAATTTTGCTCAGAGACCTCTCTTATCAGGCTTGAGGTTCTTTTACGTGCCGTAAATCTACGACACGGGACCCACGGCTTTACTTCCCTTCCAAAGGAAGCCATGCTAAGGATTTTTACGCCCGAAAAAATCCATCGTCCTCCGCCGGGTTTGAACCCGCGACCTTGGGTATATGAAGTTAGCATGGTAACCATTACACCACGGAGGGCTACTTTGATAAATGGAGTAAAGTATTGTAACTTTGTAAATAACGTTTTATGTTGATATCTTTCAATTTCATTAGTTATGCCAAATCATTTGTCGCTTTCTGGATGGCCCTCATAGACTTTGCCAGAAAACAGTATGAGGCCAGTACTGAACGTTTTTATAAATCCATGTTTATATAAATAAGTGAAATTTGGGTTGTTCTTTGCAACATGTAATGAGCGAGTCCAATGTGAGTGGAATATTATTTTGAAAGTAATTCTCTGTTTACTTTCTGCCATACTGAAGAAGAATGCAGTGTAGCCAAACTATCCATCTTGCATCACTTAATACAATTGCTTTAAGGACTGCTTTCGTTGATGTCAAAGGGGAATATTATGAAAAAGAATATTTATTTATGCATTTGATCTAAGCTTCTTACAAATAAAAACTACAAGGGATATAGTCGAGTATTGAGCCCAGGGTGTTAACTTACCATATTCATTATACAACTTCTCATTAATTTCCTGTAGAATTATACCTTGTTCACTTCTCTTTTTAATGACCAACTCCATTTCTTTTTAACTGTATATGAAAACTCTGCAATCTTCATATAGTCTGTACTAAACATTTTAGTTAAAGCAATCTTTTAAGCCATTTCTCATTCATACATTCTCCATAGCTCTGTCCCTTCACACTCCAGTATTATGTACTCTATATCTTCTTTTCTCCTGCATATTGGGCACCTTTTCTCATCCTTTTCAATTTCCATACACCTGCTCTCTCACGCTATACCCTCTCTTTGTTCTTTATTTAGTTTGTCTATATATTCTTCTCTTTCCCATTTACTTTTCATTGTAATATATGATTCAAATGAACTTTTTCCAACTATATATCAGCAAAGTGTTTGTATTTCTGTCTTCAAATCTTCTCGTAACTCCTTTCCAAAAACCCTTATCACTGTTTTCCCTCATTCTCCAAATTTCACCCAGGTCATTGCTTTTCAGACTATATTGTATACTAAAGCACCATTGCTTTTTAAATCCTTTTCTTGATATTCTAAGCATTGTCTTAGCAGATTCTTTTGATCTAAATTTAAAATTCTAAACCAAAACTTGAGCGCTTTCTCTATGATCATACCTTTCCTTCCTACTCTACCCATTGGAAAAAAAAAAATGTAACATTAGCAAAAATGGTCTTATTACTTAGTTCGTTATAAGTAGAAGGGAAATAAGGGAGTACACTAGGTTAAACTGACAGTCAAATGTTTTAAAATGTGATTACTAAGGGCTTGAAATACATTTCTTTGCATGGCCAAGCATCGACAAGTTCTTGTGTGAGAAAAGTTTAAGTATTTTAAAACCGAAACCAATAACAAGGAATATTTCAAACAACCAACTCCACGAACAAAATATATATGACATAAACTCTGTGTTTTATTGTGAACTAAATTTTTTGTATAGTAAGCTTTTGTCTATCTCTTAGTTTACCAGTTATGCAAAATTCAATAAAAATCATCCAGAATAAAGAGGTCTTCAGAGGCTATTCCCAGAAAATTCAAGATATACATTTTATTTGTCATGTAAATATCTTAAATATAAGAGATTTTAATCAAAATTGTTGGAGACATTTTTTAAAAAATCAAAATTTTTTCCATATAAAGGATTGTTGGGAGTAGGGTATTGTCTTGAAAATCTTTGTGTTGCATCCTTGATACCAAACTTAAATACCAAGTTTGGTATTTAACGGATTTTCATTTTTGAGCTACGCTGTCCACAGACCCATGCACATGCAGACCTTCTTCCAAAAATGCTTTCTTTGGTTTCAGGGGGTCCCAAAACATATATTTCCGGTAAAATCTCGGTATGGAATTTTTGAGAGCAATAAAATACCTTCTCTATACACTATATACATAATAATGTAGAGAAAGTAACAATAAAATAATTTACATTTTTTAAAAACTGAACATTATTTGATTTTCTAAAAATTTTCTTATATGCTTCCCAGTGCCAAGAATGTTTCTAATAGACTAGCCACATGTTCAACAAAGGTTATATATTACCGAAAATGTGTTGTAGCATTTGAGAAATGTTGAGGAAGAGTAAGTAGATAATTGATATATATTGTTTCAGAGTAGTTGGTTGACCAGTCTACCATTCTTATGTCAGTATATCTTTGCTAACGCATATGGTATTCTGGCTGACAAGTTACTGGAGAAGAAGATGATGTCAGTGCGCAGTGTTCGCAAAATGTCTGTTGTCTTCTGTAAGTATTTTAACAAGTCTGCTCCTTGGACAACTCTTTATTCCTTCCAGCTGATTAAAAATAAACTCTTTGTTCAATGCTTTTGCAACAATTCTGCTGCACATTTTTTGTACTTTCTCTGCTAACTATAATAAGTAAGGGAAGTATTGTAGGTATTTTACCCAAAAATTTGACACTGAGATCTCGCCAGAAATATGTTTTATAGTCCCATGAAATGAAAAAAATGTAAAAAAAGTTCTATGTTAGAGAGAGAGGGAGACTCAAAAAATGAAAAATTTGTTTAATACCAAACTTGATATTTAAGTTCAGTATTATCTTTCAGGATGCTACACAAAGATTTTCAAAAAACTTTCCCCATCACAAACTAATGTTTGCATGAAACCTTTTTCTAACATTTTGATTTTCTCAAAAACAGCTGTAATAATTTTGATTAAAATGATAATTGTTCAAGATATTTTAAGACAAATAAAGTGTAAATCTTGAATTTTCTGGGAATACCCTCTAAAGACTTCATTATTCTGGATTAATTTTATTTTTAATTTTGCATAACTAGTAATCCGTAAGAAATAAATAAAAACTTGCCACACAAAAAATGTATAGCTCTTTAAAACAAACAATTTGTCATATACATTTTTTCCTGGTGACATTTTTCAAAATATTCCCTTTTATTGGTTTCAGAGTTAAAATATTTCAACTTTTCGCATTCAGGAACTTGCAAAAATAAGAGATATAGAGAAACTCATGTAAATGGAACACATCAGATTTTTATTATTTTCTTCAGCCATTTTCTTTTAAACTTGCCCAGATAATCCCCAAACTCTTAAGATTTAGTACCTAGCTTTCATATTCACCAACTTTTCCCCTTTATCTCTATTTGTAAACTATCCCAATTCTGGTTAACTGTAATTTTGCTCTCATTTTTTTAGTTTCTTCCCATCCCAGAATTACATCTAATAGTTGTTTTGCTTTCCTCTATATTTAAACCTCCACTACCCTCAGATCCTTCCCTCATCCACTTGTCACCTTTATCTACACAATTCTCTCTATTCCATATTTCCTATAGCTTCCTGTATACCCTGTCACTTTTTGTTGCTGAGGCTACCTTATATTTCCATATCATTTCTTTAACTTCTTTCTAAAATCCATTTTCCTTGCTCTCTATGCCACCACAACATACCCTAGCCGAGTGGTCAGACCACTGGGGCTCCATCTTCATGTATCATCAGTGTCATCGCCTGCGGTGCCAGAGCAGTAAAAGTGGGCATTAAACACTACCAAAAAAAAAAAAAAAAACCTAGCAGATTTTTTTTTCCATGACCTGCAACGAAAAAGTTGGTTCCTGTGTCTTTAATTTTCTTAATTTTATCTTTTACCATGTAGACTCTACTCTCTTCTCAGATTTGTGGTATACGAGATGCATTCTGTACTTCGGTTTCAACTACCATAAATAAATATTGTTATTATTCATTAGTTATAAAACGAGTTGAATTTACACTTGAATTGCTTCAGCAAGTGATAAATTACCTGGACATGCTTCGCAGGCGTATGTTGCCTACATCAACAGATTTCGACTGGCCAGCCTGTTATTGGTATCTTCTGTGGATTCCTCTCCTTTCTCTGGTGGCTGATAAGTGAACTTGTAGAGCAGATTGTCATCGGTGGGAATTCCGAAATTCATAAGGCTAGGTTTCTGCTTTAAAATAAAGATGTTTTCCCATATGTTTAATTCTAGCAGTTGTTGTACTGATTTAACATAAATTTTAGCCATAGAATCAAAGATTCTTGTTAAAATCAGTGCAGCGAAAAAAAAAGAAAGTAAATGGTGTGTTATTTATGGACGCTCTTTAACTGCTGTGGTTCTCAGCGTCCCATTCTATATTGGGCGTGAAAGAGCACTTAATATTGCTCAGAGACCTCTCTATCAGGCTTGAAGTTCTTTTACGTGCCGTAAATCTATGACACAGGACCAACGGCTTTACTTCACTTCTGAAGGAAGCCATGCTAAGGATTTTTACACCCGAAAAAATCCATCGTCCTCCGCCAGGTTTGAACCCACGACCTTGGGTATATGAAGTCAGCATGGTAACCATTACACCACAGAGAGCAACATCAGTACAGCGACCACTAGAATTAAACATATGGGAGATGATCTTTATTTTAACTCAGAAACCTAGCCTTATGAATTTCGGAATTCCCACCGATGACAACCCGCTCTACAAGTTCATTTATCAGCCACCAGAGAAAGGAGAGGAGTCCACAGAAGATACCAACAACAGGCCAACCAGTTGAAATCTGTTGATGATGTAGGCAACATACGCCTGCGAAACATGTCCAGGTAATTTATCACTTAGTGAAGCAATTCAAGTGTAAATTCAACTCATTTTATAACCAATGTGTAATTATGCTTCACTGTGTACCACTTCCAGTATTTTAATTTTCTTGATCAATTGCTTTGTTTTGAATTTATTGTGAATCATTGCAGATACATAGACACTCACTAAATCAATTTATAGCCCTTCTTGTTTTGTTGTTAAGCCAAATCAATCTTCCTTTTTCTTTACAGAAATTATAAACAGAAATATTTGTGATGCCATGCATTTATTCCAAGGTCGTGTAATGTATGCGAGTTTTAGAAATGCACATACATATAACTCTTTCCTTCGCTTTCTGTCATTGTTGCAATTGTTGGTCATGTCTCCAGGCAACACATTACAAATTCCTTTACCTATAATAGACCTTTTTGCATTAGAATGAACACATCTTCCAAATATAATAACACAAGTAAAATAATTCAGTAATAGCAATTCACACAAATTAACAGTTAAATGCAATCTTTAAGCTATTTAGCCAAATAAATTTCAAGTTAATAATAAAATTACAAATTAAAAGCCTTATATCTTATTGTCACAGATCTCATTAATTCTCTTAACTCAAGTATTTCTTCCGCACATTTTCTCTTGTGTCACTAAACAATGTAGCTTTAATGATAAAGAAATAGCTATAAATTGTCTGATTGAAAAATTCAATGCCATAGCTGTAATTTGAAGCACGGATCTTCTGGTCTCTAGCCGGTTGCTCTACAACACAGCACTAAATTCCTCAACTGACTCTACCTACCCAACTCCTAGAGTAAGAGTTATACATACTGTTTGTTTGTTACAGCTCACATAATGCCAGCAGTTTCGCTGGTAGCACTCTCGCTGACTGGTTGTCAGGTGACTCTTGCCATCGCTGTCCTTACCTTAGCAATCACCATGCTTGGTGCATACTCCAGCGGATTCTTCCAGAACCCACTTGATATTGCTCCTAACTTTGCAGGTCAGTTCTCAACATTATTGCCACAACACAGGGCCAACAACTTTACTTCCCTTCCGAAGGAAGACACGCTAAGGAATTTTACGCCCAAAGAAATCCATCGTCTTCTGCCAGGTTTGAACCCACGACCTTGGGTATATGAAGTTAGCATGGCAACCATTACACCACGGAGAGCGACTATTGTTATTGATATTATTATTTATTTATTTTGTAACAAGTGTTTGTCTACCCAATTTGTCCATGTCAAATGCCACATGCAGTCACTGGGATTGAACCTTGGTGCAAGGCAAATGGTCTAACCATTCAGCCAGTTTGGTTATTGTGTGTGTGTGTGTGTCAGTAGCATAATTCAAAAAAGAAAATATTAAAATACCATATTTGCATTTTAAGTTCAGCATCCTCCAAAAATGCATAAGATTTCTAAGAAAATTCTTTTGCATAGAAAGATTTTTAAAAATTATGATTTTCTCAATAATGGCTCTAAGTTTTGATATTAAAGATACTTACAGCACAAATAAATTGTACGTATATCTCAAACTTTTTGGGAATAGCCTCTAAGGATCTCTTCATTCTGTATAACTTAAGCATAACTGATAAACCTAAGAGATAGAGAGAAATATACTTCACAAAAATATAGATCTTGTTAAAATACAACATTTATTTTCTATACACTTTTTGTGGAGTTAACCATTTCAGAAATATTCCTTGTTAATTGGTTTCAATTTTAAAATACTATTCTCAAACAGAAATTTCGTCATTTCTTTTTGTCTTGTTTTACTCCTGGCCATGCAAAGAGAATAAATTTCAATCACATAGCAACTAGTTTTTAAAAGAATTACCTATCGCTTTAGGCTAGAGCATTCCCTTATTTCCCTTTTACTTTCAAGGAAGCAAGTAATAAACAAGTTCTGCTAATGTTTATCTTAATTAGAACAAAGTAGATAGAAGAATAAAGCTTCTTAAGTATAGTTTGTTACAAAACAGGTAGAGAAAGTCCTGTGAATGGAGAATTTTTAATGAAGAACTTATTAAAATCAGTTTGGTGCTTTCCAAGATATTATTGCATATAGATAAAATAATGTATTTTTTGTGTTTACAGGATCATTGACAGGGTTGATGAATGCTATTGGTTCTGTAACTGGGATCATTTCCACACCAATAGCTGGAGCAGTGTTACATAAGGATGTAAGTTTCAAAACTTTGATAATAAACATATCAAAGACATTCCACACAAACATTTTGATCTGGAGACACAAATAAGTGTTTTTTATATCTGCTGAAAAAATAAATTTAAAAAAAAGGAATTTTTAGAGAGAGAGAGAGAGAGAGAGATTGAGAGAGAGGAGGAGATTTAGAGAGAGAGAGATTGAGAGAGATTTAGAGAGATTTAGAGAGAGAGATTGAGAGAGATTGAGAGAGAGAGAGATTGAGAGAGATTTAGAGAGAGAGATTGAGAGAGATTTAGAGAGAGAGATTGAGAGAGATTTAGAGAGAGAGATTGAGAGAGATTGAGAGAGATTTAGAGAGATTGAGAGAGATTGAGAGAGATTTAGAGAGAGAGATTGAGAGAGATTTAGAGAGAGAGATTGAGAGAGATTTAGAGAGAGAGATTGAGAGAGATTGAGAGAGATTTAGAGAGAGAGATTGAGAGAGATTTAGAGAGAGAGAGATTGAGAGAGATTTAGAGAGAGAGATTGAGAGAGATTTAGAGAGAGAGATTGAGAGAGATTTAGAGAGAGAGATTGAGAGAGATTTAGAGAGAGAGATTGAGAGAGAGAGAGAGAGAATTGAGAGAGATTGAGAGAGAGATTGAGAGAGAGAGAATTGAGAGAGATTGAGAGAGAGAGAGAATTGAGAGAGATTGAGAGAGATTTAGAGAGAGATTTAGAGAGATTTAGAGAGAGAATTTAGAGAGAGAGAGAGATTTAGAGAGAGAGATTTAGAGAGAGAGATTTAGAGAGAGAGAATTGAGAGAGAGAGATTGAGAGAGAGAGAGAATTGAGAGAGAGAGATTGAGAGAGAGAGAGAATTGAGAGAGATTGAGAGAGAGAGAGAATTGAGAGAGATTTAGAGAGAGAGAGAATTGAGAGAGATTGAGAGAGATTGAGAGAGAGAGAGAGATTGAGAGAGAGATTTAGAGAGAGAGATTGAGAGAGATTTAGAGAGATATTGAGAGAGACTTAGATAGCGGGAGAGTGAGATTTAAGAGAGAGAGAGTGAGAGTGAGATTTAGAGAGAGAGACCCCCCCTAATAAAAACAAAATACAGTTTAAGTTCACCTTCCAAGGATGTATCTTGAATTTTCTTGAAATAGCTTTCGAAATCCTCTTTATTCTTGATGATTTTTCTATAGTACAGGTATGGGCATTCTAGGTCCATGTCACCAAATGCCCAACGGCCTGCATCCCACCCCTTGAGATTTAATGTTTCCAATACACAAGCAAAAAACCAGCAGCATTCCAGCCAATAGCATAGCACTTGCTGTATGCAAACTTAATATATAAAAGTCATATAAAAATATGTATTACTTTCTCTACATGTACTATATACATAGTGTATAGAGAAGGTTTTGCACTCCACCCAAAAATTGGATACAGAGATTTTACCGGAAATATATGGTTTAGGGTCCCCCTGTATCCAAAAAAAAGCATTTTCAAAAAAAGGTCCATGTGAGTGAACATGATAACTCAAAAACAAAAAGTCAGTAAAATAACCAAACTTGGTATTTAAGTTAAGTATCTTCCAGATATGCAAGACAAAGATTTTGCAAAAAATCCCCCCACCCCAAACTACCCTTTACATGGATCTTTTTTAAAAAAATTCTGATTTTCTCAAAAATGGCTGTAACGATTTTGATTAAAATATTGCATATTAAACATATTTACCTGACAAATAAAATGTATGTCTTGAATTATCTGAGAATAGCCCCTGAAGACAACTTTATTCTGGATGAATTTTACGGAATTTTGCATAACTGCTAAACCGTAAGAGATGGAAAAAAACTTGCTGTACAAAAAATGTAAGGCACTTTAAAACACACAATTTATGTTACATAAAACTTTGTCATGGAGTTGATCCTTTTTGAGATATTCCTTGTTTTTAGTTTCAGCTTTAAAAACATACTTTGATCATTACGATGAATGTTAAAATGTTGCCGGAACAATTGCTGTGTTCGTACGACGCAGTCACCACATTTGAAAAATGTTTCTACAGCGAACGCACAGTGTTCATTTGACCAATGCTCCATACTGACTGGCAATTCTTTGAACTGCGCCACCCACTGGTACCAATATAAACTCTCTAAGAAGCTGGGTCCTATAATGGCGGGGAATTTAAAATGGGTGATTGTCTCTGCCGCACCCTGTACAATGTATTTAAGAAGTGAAAGTGATGCAATTGCCACACACATTTTGTTGCAGAATACAACAGCTGGCTGGCGTATCATCTTCCTGATTGCAGCAACCATGTACACAGTATGCAGTCTACCGTACTTACTCTGTGCCACAGCTGAGGTACAGAGTTGGAACAACGTAGCCACCAAAGAGAAAGAAAAGCTTGAAGTGAACGAAACCACAACAATCCACATCATTAGAAGCAATGAAGATGCGGAGGAAGAAACATCAGTTCTCAACAATGTTAAGAGCTGAAAATGCACCTGTCATTTTACCGATGTTTCAAAGTACAAATAGAGGCATCAAACATTCCTAAACATTCCAAAAAACAAGTTTTATATTTTAAATTGCCTTGTCTTTTTATATACTTGTGCCATATTTATTATATTGCAGTGTATGTTTTACAATACTTGTTAGTGTGGTTGTTATGCCAACATTCTGAAGGGTTTTCATTTTTAAGCAAGTGTTGCATTTAACTTTAAAAGGAGCTTGTGCAGTGAAACCAACGTACTGAGTTGTCTTAACGTTTCACTCACCATATTGTTTTTACTTTCTCTAGCCCACATGTACAATGTACATAGTGTATAGAGAAGGTATTGAACTCCACACAAAAATTTGATACCAAGATTTTATATGAAATGAATGTTTTGAGACCTCTTGAATAAAAAAAATTAGAAATATGTCCAAGTGTGTGTCTGTGGGCAGCATAGCTCAAAACGAAAAGTTGGTTAAATACCCAACTTGGTATTTAACTTCAGTATCTTCCAAGGATGTGACACAGATTTTCAAGAAAATCCCCCACCCCAAACTACTCTTTACGTGGAAAATTTGTTGAATATTTTATTTTTCTCAAAAATGGCTCTAACAAGTTTGGATAGGTAGAGTCAGACTGCAAACTCCAATGCCATAGACGGATCTCCTGATTTCTAGCCAGTTGCTCTGCCACTGAGCTACCATGGCAACATGCCAGCATAGCATTGAATTTCTCAACTGACTCGAATGTTTCCCGGTAAACCACAAGGTGATCTCAAATTATTTTGAGATCACAACCCCAATGGTGACTTACAATGTTGCAAGTACTTAAGTCCCAGGATTCATAGTATAGCCAACTATTATGATCAATTGGTATTGGAGATCTGTGGTTCGAATCCTGGCTATGGAATTGAGTTTTTCAGTCAGACTACCTATCCAACTCCTGTCCTACACACAGCTTGTGTGAAAAAACAATTAATCCAACAATTTTGCTTAAAATACCAAACATTAAAGATCCTTATATCATAAATAAAATGTATATTTTGAATTTTATGGAAATAGCCTCTGAAGAGCTTTTTATTCTGGCTGAGTTTTGCAGAATTTTGCATAACACTTAAACCGTAAGAGATAGACAAAGACTTACTATATAAAAAATGTAGATCTTGTTAAAACACATAATTTATCATACACATTTTTGCTGTAGAGTTGATCGTTTTCAAGATATTGCTTGTTATTTGTTTGAATTTTAAATTAATTTTTCTCAAACAGGACCATGCAAAGCGAACCGAACCTCTATTGCTTCACACAGTAACCAGTTTTTAAAAGATTTGACTATTGCTTTAGCCTAATGCATTCCATTATTTCCCTTCTAATTACAAGGAGGCAACTAATAAGATAAATTCTGCTAATGTTTATCTGGATTAGCATGACCTAGATAAAAGAATGTTTTATAAGGAAAATGATTTGTGTAATAGCTAGAGAAAGTCACATGAATGGAACACGTCAGATTTTTTTTCCTCACAGATGTACCTACAGCATGGAATTTAAAAGCATCAAATGGTGCTCCACTGTTTCAACATCTATTACATATCAACACGTTGTTTTAGAATTTTAGAAACTTTGGGAATTGTTTCATACAGACAAAAGATTTTTTACCTGAATTGATTCTTATGAACCAAATGCTCTAAATGTAATTCTACTTCCTAAAGCTTTTGTTCTTGCCAAGATTTAATGTCATAACATTTTCATAGCAACTCCTTTAAGAGTTATAAAGCAACACTGGAACAGCGTGATTCAGAGTAGTTGTTGGTTCTTACACATTTGTAATTTTCAGCAACAAGAAGGCAATCCTTAAATGTGTACATGGCTAGTTTAGCTTTTATAAGCTGTTTTTTAAGTTTTAATATTTACACTCTTATCAATGTGTTGTAAATACGTAACATCAATGAGATCGTTTTCGTTTAAAGAAAAACAATGGTAAATAAAAGCATTTGTTTAAAGTTCCATGATTTATTTCCTTCCTTCCTCTCCCCCTTAGAGACTATAACCTTACTGCAGTGGGAAATTGAAGCTTGGTCAATGTTCTCATGCTCGCCTTGGTATATACAAAGACCTTGGAATTATGTTACCTAGACTCATTGCTGCTGGCACTGGTGTGCTGTCACTAATTGAAACCTCTCGCGCATCGGTAGGCGAGTGGCAAACGTACTTTCTGCCGTATGTTCAGTATGCTTAAAAGGCTTTAAAACTGAGGTATTTTAAGGGTATTAATAATTAACGTGGTGCACTTCTGTGATCCATAACTGTACCAACCATTGGAAAAATGATTCCGAGATCACTTTCCATCGGTAAAAATAAATTGTAACATTTGTGTTCCAAATTCATTCTGATTTATTCTCGTGGGTTTCTTAGGTCACTAACAAAATTATAATTTTAGTTTAGGTTCCCAATACATAGACTAGAATTATTGAGTAAGTCAGCTGCTCCGAGACCTAACAAATTTGTGCCTTCAAAATGAAAAATTGTTTCCATGAGAATAAAGGCAAGATGATGCTAAACTCTGGTACAGTTACTTTAGTGTTTAGTTTCCCTTCTCATCTGACAAAGCTAATGAGAACGCTCATTTCATTCTTATAACTATTTTGTATATGTTTCATTAGCATTAGAAGGCAGTGCTAAAATCTGTAATTTCAGTCTGAAACACAATCCCACAGGGTGCAAAAAGGAATTTTGCAAAAGCGTTAGAACATAAAGAATATTAAGTAATAATTGATTCTAATTTTAGATTTGTTTATAAATTATTTCAGGGAGCACAGTCCATACTCTCCTTTTGTGCACATATTAATATACCTATCTTATCTATCCAACTCGAATATACCACAAATACTGATGGAAAAGGTTTACTTAACGTCTTGAATATAGTTTGTTGGAGAGAGGTATCTAATTTCACTGTAATATACCTAATTTTATACTGCACATACCATCTCTGAAAATCCAATATTGCATATGTTTTTTTTTTCTGCTAAATAATTTTTATTTGTTTGCTTTTATTTACTTACATACCACCTTAGGTAATGTGGTCATATTACACTCTGACCTTCTGTAACAACTGCCTAAATTTAAGGTGTACATTAAAACTGTATTTCTTGATTAACTTAACACACGTTCTGTATCACATTCATATTTCCAGGCTCTTGAGGGTGGGGAATAAGAATAGCTTCATCAGCCTAGAACCGAACCCAGCACATTTTTCATTTTTAATTCAGCATTTTGACTACTTTACTGCAGAGACACTCTTAACAAACTCTCTTTATAATTCTTGTTGACTTTGTGCATTAAAGTAAAAAGCAGAAAATATACCTGGAATCACTGAGAAAATGGAATTAAAGCTAAATTATGCTCTCTGTGATGCTTACATCCTGTTCGTAAAACACTTTAAATGCAGGTATGCAATATTCAAGTTCAGTGATAATATTTACTTCTGTTTTGTTCAGTTGTGGAATGAAATTTAGTCTAGTCGATGAAGTGATTTTATTAAACTTCCAACGGGACATTCAAAGTCTAATCCCTGTGCATAGATGCTGACAATCATACAGAACATGTTATCACAATTATTTCTTACTCTGGTATCCTTATGACATATTTATAGCTGTTTTAAATTTCACTGTTTTCCCATTACAACCAATGTATTGTGCACAACCTAGGGAGTCTCTTACCGTCCACCTGACTTCATATTATGACAGTTTATCTGGTCTGTGCAGCTAGGTGTGTAGGGGCTTAGGTATATGAGTCATTGCTCATACCTTGGAATGCATAAAGAAGGAAGTATGGCACAACAGAATTGGATGACTTTGGGATATGACTGGTCCTGTACACTCTAAATTGATCTAGAAGCATCCAGTATCTTCAATAAGTATGCGGAAACTTCTGTGATGTTATTTTCTGGTATATGGTGGAGAGGGAATTGCAAGCCAGTATCAGTAGTTGTCATGAGTGACTGGAGTGTTAGCGCAAGCCATGCAGCCATCTGTCTACATGTTAAAGTGTTGACCACTGAACTATTTGCAGCAGTGAATCAAAGAATGCATTTGCAAACAATTTTTGACTCCATAAAGTTATTTGTTATGTGGATGATCACATTGGAAAAGGCCACACCGTGCCTGTGCAGTTAGACCACTTACCTCTCACCTAGATGGCCCGGGTTCGATCCCAAGTGACCACGTGTGGGATTCGTGGTGGACAAAGCAGTGCAATGTGTGATGCAACAATTCCACAATTCCAGAAATCACCACCATCTTCTCAAAGCCTCACTTTTTACTTTCTCTACATGTACTACGTACATAGTGTATAGAGAAGGTATTGTAATACACCCAACAATTTGATACCAAGATTTCACCGGAAATTTATGTTTTGGGTCTCCCTGAATCCAAGAAAGCATTTTTGGAAAAAAGAGAGTGTGTGCGCATGGGGAGTGTGTGGGGGGGGGGGTGTGAACACGATAACTCAAAAATGAAAAGACCTTAAAATACCAAACTTGGTATTTAAGTTTAATATCTTCAGGGATGCGACACAAGATTTTCAAGAAAATCCCCCCCACCCCAAACTAACCTTTACATGGAACTTTTTTTATAATGTTGATTTTCTCAAAAATGGCTAACGATTTTGATTAAAATATTGTATATTAAAGATATTTACCCGACAAATAAAATGTATACCCTGAATTTTCTGGGAATAGCCTCTGAAGACTACTTTACTCTGGATCAATTTTACGGTATTTTGCATAACCGCTAAACTGTGAGAGTTGGACAAAAACTTACCTCACAAAAATGTAGAGTACATTAAAATACACAATTTATATTATATACATTTTTTTCGTGGGGTTGATCGATTTTGAATATTCCTTGTTTCAGGTTTCAACTTTATAAACTTGTACTATTCTCATACAGGAATTTGTCAACTACTATCCATACAAACAAAGGAACTTCAGTCACATAGCAACCAGCTTTTGACTTATCACTTTAACCTATGATACTCCCTTATTTCGCTTCTACTTATAAGGAAGCAACTAATAAGACCATTTCTGCCATTTTTTTCTTGATTTGCATGAAGTAATTCGAAGCATAAGCTTTTTAACAATAATTTATTGCAGAGATGTAGAGAAAGTCATGTGAATGGAACACGTCATATTTTTTTTTTGTTCTCTACCAGAGGTGCTAATTTAAAATTCCGGTTTATATTTTGATTCACCCTCGTAATTGCACAATCCTGCCCCTCTCCTAAAATGTATAACAAGTTGGCTCCTAGATTAAATTATATTAGATTGCATTCTGTAGGTTCATGATTGCCAATATAGCACGTGTCAAAGCATACAAAATTAAATACACCAAGCATACAATGTAGTTAATTGTAAACATCTTAAATTTTCAAGTGCATTAAAACTTAAGGCAGGTATTAAATATTATATATACAGTGCACATCCTTATGTACAAAGTTGTCCAAGTTTAATGTTAATATCTGCACTCTGAAAATATTCAATATGTACATACAAATTTATCAATGTCTTTTCTTAATTGTTTGTACATGTAGTTTTGAGAGAAATATTAAGTATATATTTCAAAGTACAGAACTAAAATACATGCAATAAATATAATTTTCTAACCCATTTAATGTAACAGTTACTAAACATAAAAACTTCACTTTTTTGAGTACTGTTTAGGATTTCTGAAGTACTTATATTCAAAAAAATGTTGTGAGAATGTTAACTTTTAAAAACAGCATTGCAAACCTCTATTTAAGATTGCCAAAATTCCCACAAACAAGAAATAATAACAAAATAGAAATGCCTTTTCAGAGAGACTCCAGAAAGCAGCAAAATTTTATAAAACCATTGGAATTCAATTATATAACAGCTTGCCCATTGAAATAAAAAATTACAGTCTAAATAGATTTAAAGACAGAATGTATAAATAGCTGATAGAATACCCATGCTATAGTGTACAGGAATGTCAGAATGAATTGTGTCAGGTATCTTGTACATAGTCTAGAAGTATCTAATTTCTAAGCTCTATTTCTGATATAGGACAAAGTCTATTATAATTTATGTAATTACCTAATGACGGATAATAAATTATTATTATTGTTATTGTTCTTGTTATTATTATTATTATTATTATTATTATTATTATTATTACTTGTGGCACTGCAGGCGATGACACTGATGATACATGGAATGAAGATGGAGCACCAGTGGAATGAGATGGTGGGGGAAACTGGAGAATCCCCTCCTGCACCACTTTGTCCACAAATGTTACGTTCAGTTGTTTGGGACCAAACCTGTGTCATCTAGGTGAGAGATGACTGGGCTAACCACTTGGTAACAGCGTGACAAAAAAAAACAACTTCACATGACTTAGTCTCTGTCATATCACTTAGTGTTTACACTCTTACTTATATGTATGGTACGTCAAAATTTTGTATTAATATATACATTTTTTAGATTAAAATGTGGGTACATTGACATGTTAAAGACACTTAATGTGTACATCCTTACTTGTACATCGAAAATTTTGATTTTCTTAAAAATGGCTCTAATGATTTTGACTAAAATATTGTATATTAAAGATATTTATCTGACAAATAAAATGTGTATCTTGAATTTTCTGGGAATAGCCTCTGAAGACTACTTCATTCTGGATCAATTTTACGGAATTTTGCATAACTGCTAAACCGTAAGAGATGAACAAAAGCTTACCACACAAAAAATGTAGAGCCCTTTAAAACACACAATTTATATTATATACATTTTTTTCCTGGAGTTGATTGTTTTTTAGATATTTTTTGTTTTTGGCTTCAGCTTGGAAAAACATCATTATTCATACAGGATTTTGTCAACTCGTGTCCATACAAACAAAGGAACTTCAGTCACATAGCAACCAGCTTTTGACTATTACTTTAACCTATGGTACTCCCTTATTTCGCTTCTACTTACAAGGAAGCAAGTAATAAGACTATTTCTGCTAATTTTTTCTCGATTAGCATGAAGTAAATAGAAGCATAAACTTTTTAACAATGATTTGTTGTAGAGATGTAGAGAAAGTCATGTGAACGGAACACATCAGATTTTTGTGCCTTACAGTGATAAATTTGTTTAATTTGTCATAAGCAGCTAACATTGCTTTCACAGTGTAATATTAGGAGGTATTTTAACAATTGCCTTTTTCAGCAGTATAATGACTGCATACTCTGTAATACTGCGCGTAAACGCATGTGCAATAAACTAAAAGTAGATTTCTTAAACCACCAATCAAAGCACAACGATCCAGGTTCCAATGAGGTCTTGAATGAACAGCAAAACCAGAATGATTCCGCCATCAAATTGCTATGTGCAAGTTACAAGGTGGCTAAATTAATACTGAAGCTAATAAACCCCCCACAGAAGGAGAGTTTAGTAAAAAGTGCTTTGTTAACATTGCAGAGGAAATTTGTATTGACATGGTATAGACATTTAAAAACGTGCCTTTAGGACGAACCACAGTGATATCAAGAATATCAGCCTTGAGTGCCAACATAGACTATCAGTTGAAAACTAAAATAAATGAACTTACTTCCTACTCATTGGCTAGAGTCAATATACCTCCTAAATATGAGAGGACCTTCATTCGATGTTGTAACAAGATTTGAGAAGTGTTAACAATCGAAAATGAACTTCGTATTTAAGTAATCTATTATCTGTCAGCCCAGAAGAGGTTCCTGTTCACTTCAATCAGATATTATAGAGCTGCAGAAGAACAGCAGTGTAAGAAATTGTGGAAAGGCCTGGATTAATGTTTATAAAATGTTAAATAAAGAGTCATTCCCAAATTTGCGCAACCTCTGTGAATGTATCCTGACCATGTTTGAGGCCACACACATGTGCAAGCAGATTTTTTCACTTATGAACGATGTTAAAAACAAAAACAGTCTAGAATTAGCGACTGTAATTTATGTACTACACTGAGATTGAATGTAACTACAATTGAAACAGACATGAACAAAATAATAGCTGGCTAGTTGTGATTTTTAAATTTGCATGGACAAACTGTAGCCATATATTCCAAATATAACAAATTTATATGAACAAAAACTTCTTATTTTCCAAACATAAAACTGTCGGAAATATATTGAAGTTATGAATAGTCAGATTTTATCCATATTTAATTTGATTCATACATAATTGCTTTGGAGGATGCCAGTTCCCCACTGATGCCTTAATGCTACCGTGACGTATGTAAAATACCCTGACTATCCTTTGATTCGTAGCAGCCTATGAGACAAAGTAATACTGCAGGCATAGTGGTGGGGAGAGCATCTTCCCCTCCAAATGCATGCCTGCTCTAGTATGTTGAATAAGTGAAAGGTTAAAATTAACAACATGAATGTAAAGCAAACACTGAAACATAAACCTAATGGAAAGAAATATCTGAGCAGCTCCATATTACAATGGCTGGAGTACCTTGAAAACAGAATGTTCGTCTTGGTAGCTTGGTTGGTAATGAGCTGGTCTTCTGATCCCAAGTCGCAGGATCAAAACCAGCCTACACCAACACAACAGCCTCATGTCAGTAGATTTACTGGCATTTGAAAGAACTCCTGTAGGACAAAATTCCAACACACTGATATGGTCCTGGAAATTGACAGCATCATTAACAAACAAAATAATTACTCTTCTCACCCAGAGGTCCTGGGTTTGATTCCTGGCTGGGGTGGGAAATTTTTCTTTAACCAGAATTATTCTCTATCTCCCCAGAGTCTGGAAGTATGTATGTGAGAGTAAATGTGTTTTTAGTAATATAAAGGTTAGTTACCTAATGCTCTGAACCTACAGTTTCACTAGTTAAAGCCCCCTATATGACCATTGATGTTAAAAGGGGCTATACAAATGAAGCAATAGAAGGAAAAAAAAAAAAATTTCTATACATACTATGTACATAGTGTATAGAGAAGGTATTGTATAGCACCCAAAAATTTGATACTGAGACTTCACAAAAAATATATGTTTTAAGACCCCCTGAATCCAAAGAAAGCATTTTTACAAAAAAAGTGAGTGTGCGCTTACAGGTGAGCATGCACGTATACGTGTGCGTGTGTATTTTTTTTTGTAGTGTTTAACGCCCACTTTAACTACTTATGGCACCGCAGGCAGGCGTGTGTGTGTGTATGTGGACAGCATAGCTCAAAAACTAAAAGACTGTTAAATACTAAACTCTGTATTTAAATTTATTATCTTTGAAGGATGCAACACAACAATTTTCAGGAAAATCCCCCCTCCCCCATTCCAAACTACCCTTTATATGAAAAAAAAATTTGAAAATTTTGTTTTTCTAAAAAATGGCTGTTAACAATTTTGATTAAAATACTGTATATTAAAGTTAATCACACCACAAATAAAATGTAAATTTTCACTTTTCTGGGAATAGCCTCTGAAGAGCACTTTCTTCTGGTTGATTTGTAGAATTTTGTATAATGGTTAAATTGTAAGAGATAGATAAAAACTTACTGCACAAACAATATAGATGTTGTTAAAACACACAATTTATATCATATTCATTTTTGTTGTAGAGTTGACCATTTCCTAGATATTCCTTGTTATTTGTCTCAATTTTAAAATATAGTTTTCTCAGACAGGAAGTGTCCATTTTTCTTTTTTTCTACTCCTGGTCAAGCAAAGAAGCCAATTTCAATGACAACTGCATAACGATAGCTTTTAAAACATTTGACTATCACTTTAGCATAGCGCATTCCTTTAGTTCCCTTCTACTTATAAGGAACTAAGTAATAAGAACACTCTGCTAATGTTTATCTCGATTAGCATGGTGTGAAAGAAGAATAAGTTTGCTTGTAGAACAGTTAGAGACAGTCATGTGAATGTAACAGACACATTGCCTATACCATGATACTGATGATCTTTTCAATGAATTTACTTTAACTGCATGCTTTTAAACTTGATATTTATCCTTGGTTGAACTTCTGAGAAATACACGGAAGAAACTTGGGTCATGAAGCCATTCTTTATATTTGAAACTGTGGTGTGATGGTCTACTCAGTCATTAATAAAACTGGCTTGTGGATTATTTAATTTCACCTGTTCCTGTTTAATAAACAGGAAAATATATAGCACAGTCTATTACTTGAGTCTATTCCTACCATTTCATTTATTCAATAGTTAAATCTCCAAAAGAAACATAAAAATAAGGATTCAAATATACATTAATACTGTAATTTTTTTTAAAATCAATTATGGTGTCAATAAAAATACATTAATTTGCTTCTCTTATAAAAATATTTAAATTTTCTTTACCTTTTTGGTTCCCATCAATTATTTTGTCTTCAGGATATTTTGAGGCCAAATTACTGCTTGCTGTAGAAAAAAAAAAAAAAAAGAAAGATTATATTGTGTCAGTTTGCCAATATGTAAATCATATAAGATGGCCCAGAAAGGAAAATGTAAAGAAATTGAGTTTTTTTAATGGATGCTCTTTAACTAATGTGGTTCACAGTGTTCCACTCTATTCTGGGTGTAAAAGACTGCTTAATTTTGCTCAAGGCCTCTTTAGCAAGCCTGAGGTTATTTTATGTGTGTAAATATATGACACTGGGCTAAGCCTTTATTTCCCTTCCCTTTTTACTTTCTCTACACGTACTATTTACCTAGTGTATAGAGAAGGTTTTGTAATGCACCCAAAAATTCAATATCAAGATTTCACTGGAAATACATGTTTTGACTGCCTGAAAGCATTTTTAGAAAAGTGTGTGTGTGTGTGTCTGTCTATGTATATGTGTGTGGGCAGCATAGCTCAAGAATGAAAACCAAACTTGATATTTAAGTTTGGTATCTTCCAAGGGTGCAACACAAAGATTTTTAAGAAAATCCCCCCACCCCAACTACCCTTTACGGGAACTTTTTTCAAAAATGTTGATTTTCTCAATAATGGCTCTAATGATTTTGATTAAAATATCGTATAGTAAAGTTATTTATTTACCTGACAAAAAATGTGTATATCTTGAATTTTCTGGAAATAACCTCTAAAAACCTCATTATTCTGGATGATTTTTATTGAATTTTGTATATTTTGTAAACCGTAAGAGATAGACAAAAACTCACTACACAAAAAAATATAGATCAGGATAAAACACACGCTTTATGTCATTTAATTTTTTTCGTGGAGCTGATTGTTTTTTAAATATTCCTGTTTTTTGGTTTCAGCTTTGAAAAACATACTTTTCTCAAAGAGGAATTTGTCAACTCCTGTCCACACAAACAAAGGAATTTCAGTCACATAGCTACCAGCTTTTGACTATCACTTTAACCTATGGTACTTTCAAGGAAGCAAGTAATAAGACTATTTCTGCTACTTTTCTTGATTAGCATGAAGTAAATAGAAGCTTTTTAACAATAATTTGTTGCAGAGATATAGAGAAGATCATGTGAATGGAACACATCAGATTTTTACAAGATAAAATCCATTGCCTTTTGCCAGGTTTGAACCCGCAACCTTGGGAACCAGAGGATAGCATGTTACCCTCTAGATCACAGAGGACAAAAAAGAGCGAGAGAGAGAGAGAGAGATGGACTGTTTTTTATTTTAGAAACTCGCTTATTTCCATATAACTCAGCTTTGGTTACGAAATTCAAAGGAATTACAAAACATTCAAACAAAAATTACAGGTCTTTTTTAAGCTGCTGCAAATACACAAATTTCTCTAAAATTGTTAAAAGAGAAATGTATAATGTATGAAGAAAAATAAAAAAATAAGGTATATTAAAATAATAATTTTCTTCATATATAGGGTATTAACAACGCATTCATTTACGTTTTCTATAAAAATGTAATTGTTCTTTACCTTTCATGGTTTCCGTCAATTTTTCTCTTCAAAATACTTGGCGCCATATTAACGCACTCTGTGAACGAAAACTTGAAGAGTTTCAGCGACACCATTTAGCGTTTACCAATACCACCATAATATCATAAAACGACCTCAGGCATAGATTATTTCTGAAATAGCAGTAAAGCAATGTATAGAGTTGTCTTTTAATATAACTCAATTGTTTTTAATTACAAATTATTCGTAAATACTATCACATCTTTCAAAATGCAAATAGTTTGTTTTTTATAGCTTGGCTGCCATGTGCGACATTAATCCACGATTAAGAAAAATCAGAAAATCAATTGAACTTGTCAGGAATAGATCGAAGTCGTGCATGTTGGTATTTGATATCAAATCAAAGTTTGCTCTGTGCAACATATTGTGAAATGAAATGTTGACGTTGATTATGCAACACTTAAACTCCAGAGAATATCCAGAAAGGATTGGAAGATAAAAACATACAATTTGTAATAATTTATCAGTTAAAAATGAATAGATACTGGATAGCTCTCTTGGAGCTAGTACTTCTGATTAGCCTTACGCATATAAACAGTGATATTAGATTTATCCAAGGATATTCTATTAGGCGAAAGAGAAAGCAAACATAACCTAGTAATCGTGGTAAGAGTTGGGTCAGGGAAGCAAATTGGAATTTTTTCTCTTATATGCAGCGTCTGGACATAAATGCAAAGGCTGCTAACCGAGGGCGCAGATGTCCTCGGTGTAATCTACAGATGCATGCAGTTACATCTTCAACATTTGCGCTTTAACGCTGAATTGTGCACGGATATATTTCAACGAGCTTTTTTTTTTATGGTTGCGGCAGTGTACTTTCATTTATATTGGAGTGATACCGCAGATACCCAACTTTTCCTATCAGGGCCACAGGATAGAGTGGGGGAATTCCATCAAATACTTGGGCGTCATTCTTGATAAGGGCCTAACTTTTCGTGAACACGTGCGGGGAACGTCGGACAGGGCGAAGGGGGCGGTAGCCTCCCTTTACCCTGTACTGGCCTCCCAGATGCCGGTTCACTTAAACTTACGCCTTTTCAAGGCGCTTATAGTCCCCCTGATGCTCTATGCCTGCGAAGTGTGGGGTATGGCAGCAGACTCCTGGCTTCTCTGGTTACAGCGGGTGCAGAATAGAGGACTCCGGTCCATATATTCTGTATGTCGACGTTTCCCTTTGAGGCTACTACATGAAGCTTCGGCCCTCCCATATGTGGAAGATGTTATTAGGCGCCGGGCTCAAAAATTCTACGCCAGATTGGGCGAACATGAGAACGCTCTTGTCAGATCACTGGGGGAGTACTTACCCTCTGAACGCCGAAAAAGGCGGTTCCGGGTTCCCCGCATGGCTTGTGGGCACCCCCGGTAACAACGGCTTCAAATCAGCCAACAGCGTAATAGCTGAACAAAGCACTCCCCCTCCCATAGGGACAGGTCTATCAAAATCCACCACCATATTTAAATAAACACCAGCGGAACAGAGGAAAGGATGCTGCTCCTGAAAAGGCAACCGCTCGAGGAGCCTACCAGCGCTACCTCCTTAACACCAACACTTGAAACCTCAAACAAAACCTTAACCATCGCCTCATTCCTGTGGTTAAACCGTTACCAGGGTAGGTACACAGCAACAACACCCAGGCTCACCACGAGCCTACCAGACACGCATGCAAGCACCGCCGTAGCCTGGAGCGGCTGCTTCCGCGATGTGGCCATCAAGATCCCCTGGCACGATTTTCAGCAAAGTCCCAACGACATTGTGGAAATAGATGAATCTAACCTCTACAAGAGAAAATATAACGTTGGACGGCAAGTTATATGGCAGCATCATTGGTTGCTCAGTGGGTTAAGCCACAATATTAAATTACTTTATGCGCTCCTTGTGCCAACCAAACAGCAGATACTCAGCTGCCCATTATGCAGAAATTCATTGCTATGAAAGCTTCATCATTTCAGATGAAATGCAAGATATATAGAGTCAGCAATACTGGTTTCACAGGACATGTTACCATAAACTACAAATGACAGTTTGTAAACCCTCGCAGAAATATGGATACCTTCTGGGTACCAGAATAGGTCTTCAATACTGAATGTCAGGACAGGCAGGGGATAGAACCTGCAACAGACCCCAACGTGGAACCCTTGCTGTATCATACACAAAGCAAGGAAATGTAAAGGAGATTTCAGAATATTCTCTCATGTTCAAGTGCCAAGTTATATTAGAAAATTTACATGCAAAGACAATAAACTGAAATGCCTCCAAAACAATTATCAGTGCTTTGAGGCATTACTGCAAGATATTGCCATGACCTATCCAATTGCAATGTCCCATGAACCTGGACAACTGTTTACACCACAGGTGCTTTCCAAATTAAATAAATAATCAAAAATTCATTCACATCATTCCTCTCCATCCCCATGTAAAATCCACATGGAACACATTCCCCTCCATCCCTATATAAAATCCATATGAAACACATTCCTCTCCATCCCCATATAAAGTCCTTATGAAACACATTCCCCTCCATCCCTATATGAAGTCCTTATGAAACATTCCTATCCATCCCTATATAAAATCCATATGAAACACATTCCTCTCCATCCCTTTATAAAATACATATTAAACACACATTCCTCTCCATCCCCATATAAAATCCACATTAAACAATTCCTTTCCATCCCTATATAAAATCCATATGAAAGACATTCCTCTCCATCCCTATATAAAATCCATATGAAACACATTCCCCTCCATCCCTTTATAAAATCCATATTAAACACACATTCCTCTCCATCCCCATATAAAATCCACATCAAACAATTCCTTTCCATCCCTATATAAAATCCACATGTAACAGACATTCCTCTCCATCCCTATACAAAATCCACATTATACACACATTCCTATCCATCCCTATATAAAATCCACATGAAACACATTCCTCTCCATCCCTATATAAAATCCATATTAAACACACATTCCTCTCCATCCCCATATAAAATCCATATTAAACAATTCCTTTCCATCCCTATATAAAATCCATATTAAACACACATTCCCCTCCAGCCCCATATAAAATCCCTGTTTAACACACATTCCTCTCCAGCCCCACATGAAATCCATGTTAAACACACATTCCTCTCCAGCCCCACATAAAATCCATGTTAAACACACATTTGTCTCCAGCCCCATATAAAATCCATATTAAACACACATTCCCCTCCAGCCCCATATAAAATCCATGTTAAACACACATTTGTCTCCAGCCCCATATAAAATCCATATTAAACACACATTCCTCCTCATCGCCATATAAATCCATGTTAAACACACATTCCTCTCCAGCCCCCATATAAAATCCATATTAAACACACATTCCTCCTCATCGCCATATAAAATCCATGCTAAACACACATTCCTCTCCAGCCCCATATAAAATCCATATTAAACACACATTCCTCCTCATCGCCATATAAAATCCATGCTAAACACACATTCCTCTCCAGCCCCATATAAAATCCATGTTAAACACACATTCCTCTCCAGCTCCCATATAAAATCAATGTTAAACACACATTCCTCTCTATCACCATATAAAATCAATGTTAAACACACATTCCTCTCTATCACCATATAAAATCCATATTAAACACACATTCCTCCTCATTGCTATATAAAATCCATGTTAAACACACATTCTTCTCCATCACCATATAAAATCCATATTAAACACACATTCCTCCTCATCGTCATATAAAATCAATAGTAAACAGACATTCCTCTCCAGCCCCATATAAAATCCTTGTTAAACACACATTCGTCTCCAGCCCCCATATAAAATCCATATTAAACACACATTTTTCACCAGCCCCATATAAAATCCATATTAAACACACATTCCTCTCTATCCCCATATAAAATCCATATTAAACACACAGTCCTCTCTATCCCCCATATAAAACACACATTCCTCTCCAGCCCCACATAAAATCCATGTTAAACACACATTCCTCTCCAGCCCCATATAAAATCCATGTTAAACACACATTCCTCTCCAGCCCCATATAAAATCCATATTAAACACACATTCCTCTCCAGCCCCATATAAAATCCATGTTAAACACACATTCCTCTCCAGGCCCACATAAAATCAATATTAAACACACATTCGTCTCCAGCCCCCATATAAAATCCATATTAAACACACATTTTTCACCAGCCCCATATAAAATCCATATTAAACACACATTCCTCTCTATCCCCATATAAAATCCATATTAAACACACAGTCCTCTCTATCCCCCATATAAAACACACATTCCTCTCCAGCCCCACATAAAATCCATGTTAAACACACATTCCTCTCCAGCCCCATATAAAATCCATGTTAAACACACATTCCTCTCCAGCCCCACATAAAATCAATATTAAACACACATTCGTCTCCAGCCCCCATATAAAATCCATATTAAACACACATTTTTCACCAGCCCCATATAAAATCCATATTAAACACACATTCCTCTCTATCCCCATATAAAATCCATATTAAACACACATTCCTCTCCAGCCCCATATAAAATCCATGTTAAACACACATTCCTCTCTATCCCCATATAAAATCCATGTTAAACACACATTCCTCTCCAGCCCCATATAAAATCAATATTAATCACATTTTTCTCCATGCGTGTGTAAGGTCCATATTAAAGACACAATTTCTGTATGTCCTCATATAACAGTCACTTGTAAGAATGTTTTGTATATTTAACCGATAGAGAAAGCTTGGAACACATGCAATTCCCTCCCTCCTAGGTTCTCCCTTACTCTGAAGAGATGAATGGTAGCTCTTTGAGCACTATTTCTCTCATTTCAATTATCATCCAATATGCTCTACTTGGATAAAGGACATTAAAAATATTTTGATGTGTTACATCACATGACTCTTTCATGGATATATAAATTATTTTTTGGACAGTAGATTTCTCTATTTACTTCATTATAATTGAGATAAACCTTTGCAGAAATATCTACATTTCATTAGGATACAAACAGAATACAAGTAAAATGTTTTAAGAGCTGGATGCTAAATGCTGATTTTAAATTTCATAGTCTTTCCCAAACAGCCGAAATTTGACAAAATTATTGAACAAATTGAACCATTATAAGGGATATCTTGAAAACGGCTTAGGCCACAAAGAAGTCATTTAAAATAAATGTGTGTTTTAGTTATATTTTTTTGAGTTTTTTATCTATCACATAACATTTACCATTTATATAAATTATACACAATTCCTTCCAAATGAAATAAACCTCACAGGCTATTCCCATAAAATTCAAGATATGCATCTATTTTTACATGTAAATGTCTTTAATATACAATACTTTAATCAAAATTATCAGATCCCATTTGGAGAAAATCAAAATATTTATTAAATGTTGCATGTAAAGGGTAATTTGGGGTGTGGGGGGTTTTTCTTGAAAAATCATGTCACATTTTTGGAAAATACTAATTATAAATTAAAGCTTGGTGTTTACCACCTTTTTTTTTTTGTTTTCAAGTTATGGTATTCCCAGACACATATTGCATTTTTTTTTGGATGCAGAGATTCTCAAAATATGCATTTTCTGAAAAATCTTTTTATCCACCTGTTTACTCTCCTCATAAAGGACTTACAAGCTAATTCCTGTTGAGCACATGGACTATCGAGTATCCAGCCGAATGTCTGAGGTAGATGATATGAAATGTAGCTAAAATGGATAACAGGAAAGATGATATAGCAATTTGTGGGGGAAACTGGAGAAAATCCACACAGCTGCCACCTCGTCCACTACAAATCCCATGTGTGGTTCTCTGGGATTGAACTAGCGCTGCCTAGTTGTGTCTATTCACTCTGTAATGTGGCAGTGGCATGTCTACTTTACAAGTTATTTTGAAGCAGTTGCACTACTAAAACTGTTTCATAGAACACTTCTGGAAATTGAGTTGTTTCTTGTATCGCTTCCCCGCAACAATAACAGCAACGCTGGAGTAGTTCTTTCACTTATTGCAACAGTTACTATGCTGTGATTGTTGTGTTCCATAACGTAAATATTTTATCATTGCTTCAAAGTTTACCTTTGTAGCTTGTAGCATGCAGTCTGATATTCTCATGAATTTCGAATGTGCTAAATAAACTTATTCCCTCTCATTAACGCGCAACAATGCTTTGCTCGCAATTCGATGATTCCCTCTTCAGTGTACCTAGTGAGCATATTGTGATTTTTATCGCTGGACTGTGTTTATCTCAATATACATGGTGATACACGACATGTCTGCAATAGTTTGCAGCTGGTCAGTGAGGCAAAACAGTTTAGGGAATTTCTGTTACAGGAAACTTATTTCAAAACTGTTTTGTGGCTGCAACAGAAGCAGATTAAACTGTTTCGCAAAAAAAGAACAACTTTTCCCACCCCTAGTCTACTTCACTTTCAAGGGCTCCTGAGTTTGAATCTCCATAGGATGAAAAGGTTTTTCTTCCGGTGCTTTCCCTTAGGCAGGTAACTCTAGGATCTATGGACCCTGGACTCATTTAAACAGTCAGCCATTGTTTGATATGACTTACTAGGTTAAAGCACATCACCTAGCAACGCTAATACAGTACCCGCAGAATAATGTAATGCCCCCAATTATCTTCAACACAGTAGCCCTTGAGTCAACAGGCCAAGGTGGTCCTGGAGGAAAAGAGCACTCCCGAGTTCAACACTAGGGTATTCGGGCCATGACTGGGTAGGCTGCTAATCTCTGTGGCCACATACACATCAACAAAAAAAAGACAACTAATCAAATACTAAAACTAAGGTCACAGTAGCATAGCTTAGCATGAAAAACCATTTCCATACAGATTTTCATGCTTGCGTGCTGCCCTAATAATGGCTGTTCACTGCCTGCTCATCTACATAAAATTACAAAAACATCTTACGCATTCAATAACCCCCAAGAATATTTAATTATATATATATAAGAATATATAATTATTTCCTGAGTATAAACTCATATTATGTAAAAAAAAGCAAAGTAGGTCATGACATTGGCATCACAAAGACGGGGAAATCAATAACCCAGGGCATGCCTGCTAGCTACTTCCAACCAAAATATTTATTTTTACGAGAATAGTTACATTTACATACCTTTATCACCAGATATGTATTGTTTCCATCTTGCAAATCAACTATCACCGTGAGTCAAATTTCATTTGTTATTGACACATGGGTACAATACGCATAGTGGTGGGCAAAGTTTATCTTTCATATGTAGGATATCTAAATATTTATTGTGTATCTACATGTAATAGAAAAAAATTATATATGCAACTCTGATTTAATGGTCATTAGAATACTCGTGAGTTTTTCGATGCTCACTTTGCTCGTGTTGAAACTTACCTCCCTCTCACTTGTATCCCAGTAACTACCATTAAACAATTTTATAACTTACCTTGTCCTCTCACTTTGCTGAAAATGTCCCATGCCCAGTTTATACACTCAGGCAACACAAAACACATCACTTACATAATTAATCCATGGAAATTTCAAATAAAGCTTTCTGTTGAAGGTTTTAGAATCAGCTTAAAATGACAACACTTTCCAGTAATTTGATGTTTTAATTTAAAAAACATAATATTCACATGTTCTTATGCTAGTAAATATACAAAAGTTTTCTGTGCATTATTTACAGGAATTATGTGTACAAGATTAAGAAATCCTTGTAAACTATTTCAAATTTGTATTCCCATGTTTGTTAACTGAAAACATTGTACAAGAATGATAAATGGTAGTTGAAGTTTTCAATGAATTTTTACTGTAGGTACAGTATAGAATGTACAGTCATTCAATCAAAATACGACATAATATATATTACAAACATACATACATAACTCGCATTCAAACTCCCAATATGGGATGCCATTTACAGCAACATAAATATGGATCTAAAATAACGAGAACTGAATTATATCCAGTCTGTTTTATCTCAAAATCCATATTCTTTATATATATATATTTTTTTTCATCCATGGTGTATGAAACAGTTCCTGATAAAATACCACTGTTTAAACAATAATTACTTCTAAAGAAGTTCCTATGTAACCAACAAGATGATGGGTATCTAGTTCAACTTTTTTTTTTTTATTCCTTCACAACAACGATGCAACTTTTCAGTTTTAAATACAGTTCTCTTTTCTCTGCTCTAAAAAACCATCTGTACTTGGTATGAAAGTGTGGCAAAGCCATAACAAGTGTTTTGTTCCATCAGAAACTCGCCACATTTTGATCTTACAGTGGGTCAATCACTATCAGATCCCACTGGGTTTACCTTTTTTCTCTTCTTCGAGTGCCTTGGTTTCACTATCTCCTCCTCCTAGAACACAACAATAACAGCATTATTACTCCAAATATTCCTTTGACCAAAACCTAAATTACAAGGGTGGTTTAAAAAGTTCTCAGAACCACCAAAGAGATGTAGTGGTACAACCCAGTTCTGACGTTCATGAATGAACACATTAAAATGGAATAAATTCCCAGTTATCTGAGGGCGGTTTGATAAGTCAAGTCAATTTCCACAAAAGAATGGAACAATTTTGCTGCAGTTTCATAGTTGGTAAGCGTGATTATTTATCGCTTTTAGTGCCAATCATGATCTAATTGTGATGCCAATTTCATACAATTTAGCTCTTTCCAGCGGGAAAGTGTGTGTATTTTCTGCATCACAGTCCTAGAGAAAGGAATTATGGAGCATTTTATGGCTTTTTCTTTACATCCTAAAGTGCTAAATGAACTCCAAACTTAACTTTTCTAGCCTGTGTTTCTTTATTATTTGAAAAATGATGTCGTCTAGCAAAAGGTTATGAACTGAACAGTCTGCAGTTTGCAATGTATTAAAGGAAGTGAGAGTGATTTTGAATTTTCAGACCTTGATGAAAGTGTTTCTGACATCAACATAAAAGAAAGGATGTCTTCTAGCTCCAGTGGTGATATTGCCCTTGTTTGCATGCAAATATCAAAACAGAGCTGACACCAGATGACGAAGACAGTGATTCAGCTAAGGAGAACTACCAGCTCCTAAGCACAAACGGCTGTCCCCATTCTTACTTTCTCTACATTTCTATGTCCATAGCGTATAGAGAAGGTATTGTGTTGCACCCAAAAATGCAATACCAAGATTTCACTGGAAACACATGTTTTGAGACCCCCCCTGAATAAAAAAGCCTTTTTAGAAAAATGCGCTGCGCGCAAGTGTGAGTACTTTCATTTCATTAGTCTGAACGTTCTGTATAGTAAGGTTTTGTATGCCTAATTATTGATTATTTTGGGATTTTTTATTTCATTTTCAAAATTTTCTTTTGCTTTTTAATTTTTATTTTTTAAAATTAATTAACAGACTTCTTATTCGTATAACAATTCATATTTTACAATATACAAAAGAGTTTACTAAAAATAAAAAAAAGATTCACCTCCCTATGTCATTTGGAACTCCTTTTATTACTAATACTTTAAAACCCTGCACTTTGCTCTAAAATTGCTCAACACTTTTCAGACCACATTTTGTTATTTGTTGGCACTAAATGGGTTAAAGGATCATATAAAAATGTTAACAATGCACAGTGTACATTCATCGTTGACAGTCATATGAATAGGTGGGCTGTGACTGAAAATGAAGAAAACCAAATTTTGTGCTGTTGTTAAACATTTTAATTTGAAGGGTTGGACTGCTACAAAAGTCAAAACAGAATAAGATGAAGTTCACGTGGGCTCTGCACCATCATCGAAGACCATTTGCTTTTGGATTACTGAACTTAAAACATGGTTGCACAAGCACCAAAAACAAAGCATGCTCTGGCTTTTTTTTTTTGGGTTAACGCCTGCTTTTACTACGTGTGGCACTACAAGCAATGATGACATTGGTGATGCATGGAACGAAGATGGAACACCGGTAGAATACAATGGCGGGAGAAACCTGTCCCTGTACAGCTTTGTCCACACAAATCTCATATATGGTAGCTTGAGATCGAACCTGGGCCGTCTAGGTGAGAGGCGACTTGTGCTCTGGCTGTCTAATTGAGGTCACCACACAGAAAACCATTCACAAAATCCATTATATGGTATGGCAAGACTGCTGAATAAAAATTCATGAGATTGTCGAGACTGCAGGCATCTCAACTGAGCAAATGCATAATATCCTGCACAGAGAATTTTCATTAAGCGAGGAAGTGATATTTGCAGTCAATGAGCATTTTGCAGAGCTATTTTTCTAATGGGATGAAAAAGTTGGAGGATCGCTGAAGCAAGTGTTTATCCCTCAAAGAAGACTATATCAAGAAATAAGGTGAGCTGTTTACAAAACAAGCATTTTTGCATGTTTTTTTTTACCAGACTTACAAACCAGTCTTGTAAATTAGGGAATTTATTAAGGCAGAGTGTGAGTATCAGGAATGGTTGGACTAGTAGCATCCAAATGAACTTTGAAGTGAATGGGATGGGGGAATACTGAAAGAGAGGAGGAAATAATCATAATAAATTTTAGAAAAAAATACAGAAGATATTTGAAGACATAAAAATCCAAACATATGTTGGTGGCATAATGGTGTATTATGTATCAATGAAGGAAACGCGGCAGATATAAGTTGATAAGGTAAACAGTAAACAAAGGGAGGGAACAGCATGGTAAAGAACTGGTGCTTGGGGATAAGAAAAAGCATCCCACAGAGGGAATGAACATCTAGAACATGCAGTACTGCAATGTCAAGGAATGAATCTACGGAGAAAAGAATTCCTAAAGGGAAAGGATGGCACAAGCTTAGGCATAGCACATTTTGATTGAGGGACGAGTATGAAAAATCTGATGTGTTCCATTCATATGACTTTCTCTACATTGCTGTAACACATAATTGTTAAACAGCTTATTCTTTTATCTATCTTAGAATAGTCAAGATAAACATTAGCAGAAATTGTCTTAATTATACTGGCTTCCTTGTTAGTAGAAGGCAAATAAGGGAATACATTAGGTTAAAATTATAGTCTTTTATCTTTTAAAAGCTGGTTGCCTATGGTTGAAATCTGTTTCTATGCATGTCCAGGAGTTGACAAGTTCCTGCATGAGAAAAGTTAAAAGTGTTTTAAAACAAACTAATAACAAGGAATGTCTCAAAAACCGTCAACTCCACGGAAAAAATGTATAAAACATAAACTGTGTGTTTTAAGAAGCTCTACATTTTGTGTGTTATAAGTTTTTGTCTATCTCTTACAGTTTACTAGTTATGCAAAATTCAAAAACATCAACCAGAATAAAGAGATCTTCAGAGGCTATTCCCAGAAAATTCAAGATATACATTTTATTTGTCATGTAAATATCTTAAATATAAGAGATTTTAATCAAAATCATTAAGAGCCATTTTTGAGAAAATAATGTGGAGGGTAGTTTGGGGTGGGGGAATTTGCTTGAAAATCTTGTTGCATCCTTGGAATATCAAGGCCAGGTTAGAAAGGAAGAAAGCCAACTTCTATCAAAACAATGTATTTTGTCATTGTCACAGCAAAATACATAAACTGAGGTACAAATTATAGCATTATTTGCCTGATATGACTCCATCAGACTTCTATATCTTCTCTAAGCTCAAAGTTTCCTTAGTGGATGGAGATTGTTTTCAAATGAAGAAATGATAGTTGGAGTTTAATATTTTGCAGGCCTACAGGAATTTAATTTTTGAGGAATAAAGACATCAGAACATCAGCGTAGAGGGAGAGTTGTTATTTTGTATTCTATTTTGAGAACTTTTTGAACAACCTTGCAGTTTTAATGACTGTGAAACACACAGTGAAGGTTGTGTTACAGTATTTAGCTGAATACAAGATGGCTCTCAGTTCCCAACATTAATATTAAAAAACATTATTCTTGCATTCGGATAAGAATGGTAATTGATTTTTCCAATGGCATTCAATTTTTCAGTCAGACAGTACTTATACAACAGTGAAGCACAATATTTTCCTACGAAAGTGCAAATGAACTTTCTGTTTAGAAAAGCTATTCCACCTATATTTTCTGATCATGAATTCCTGTCTCCGAAATGAAATATGAAACACTTCACATTTATATGAAACACCTTATCAGAAGAGATTATACATCAATTTAAATAAAAATCTAAATTAACATGCCGATTAATGCAAACTTAGAAATATCCACTTCTATATAAGCTAGTGTAAATTGTTCTATTTCTCTGTATTTTATATTTCTTATAAGTTCTTTCAAATTTAATGCATTTTGAGATATTTCTTACTCAATCCCCTTTATTTTATTTACTGTAATTACCATAGTAATTCATATATATTTACGATATTATGATAATGAAGTTGAAAGCGAGTTAAACTCCACACCCTTCAGCCTAAAAGACTTTTCCTTGCTTCTTTAACTTGTTTTAGGTTTAGTGCAATCCATTCAGTAAGGTAAATTATTATATTTATCTGAATATAAGACGACCCCCATTTTTCAGAACTTAATTTTGCAGTTTAGCAAATCATCTACATAAGAACATGTTTAAAAGACATAGGGTATATAAAAAAGAATGTTTAAATAAGGTTTGCCACATATTTTGAACAAACTAATGGATATTTAAGCTGATTAGATCCTTTATTTTTTTTTTTTTTTTAGTTAATTTGTATGTACACGGAAATACACATATTGAGGGGTTGCTGGAGAGGGCAGTATAAAAATGTATGGTATAGGTGCAATGGTACAACGTGATGGTGGCAGTGGTACTAGGGTAACTGTAACAATGATGATGGATATGATTTTGTATTTACACAACATAGTTCATATAAACACATCATAAATGCTTTTACCTATTTGAATTTGCGCAGAAATTCACATTGTGAGGGAGCGAGAGAGAGATGGAGAACAAAATGTACGGTATATGCAATGATAAAACATGCCGGCAGCGGTAGTGACAGCATAGCTGTAACAATTATTAATAGATGATATTTTCTGTTAAGATAACACACTTAATATAATATATTGTAAAACCTTATACCTAGTTCGAATTTGCGCATAAATTCACATTGTGGTATATGTGTGGCCCAAGGAGGGGAAATGCACAGCTAACCTCTCTGCTAGACCATTGGCTACCAATAGAACATTACGTGCACCCACTGATGTGAAAAGAAGTACTGTAATTTTATTTAAGTCTTGGAGAGCAATCTTGTTTTCCAATGAGAATGCTTATAAGATCCTTAACAGCTAATTTTTGGCGTGAAATGAAACACTCAAAATCTACCGCATATGTTGCGACCTTGGCTGTAATCTACCTCATTTCCCCTAGGCTTTGCCACTGCTGTACCCGCCAAGTTTGAAACTTACTTTTCCCCCGTATGGTATTTGGAAAACATATCACAAATGAAAGACCATTCTGTACATTCATATTTTGGACAAAAAAATTTTATTATATTCCGATAAATATGGTATGTACCTTACAAGTTGAGACTCTTCTCTGGGATGCTTAGTCATTTTGCAGATAAATTGGTGTTTCATCACATTGCTTACAAAAGTATATCCTATCATCCTAGGATATTTCCTGAACCCACCAAGTCTGATGAGAGAGAATACTAATGACTTTCCTTGTCAATTTAATGAGGCTATTGCTTATATTTTTATTAGATTCTTTGACTAAGAACCTATAATTTTATTCTTAGGGTTTTGGGGACATTTTTAAAAAATTGTTTTCTTCATCCAATTACTGACCTTTGAACAATCAAATGCAAACAAACAGACAGACAGACAAATCTTGTTGCCCACCACTTCTGGTCATCAAACCAAGAAATATATATGAAAACATAACACTTATAAAACCTACAAGATGCTCAGCAAAATTAGATATGTGAGAGAAAATCCATATCATAAAGAACCAAGTCATCTAGAAGAACAGAAACCATTTGATTGACTTCACAATTCAACTTGACACCCTGGTCCAGAAGTTCCTGAATCCACCACCAGAGTTGAGCCCATCTACAACATCTAATAATCACAGCACTGGCAGTCGAAGAAAAATTGATAATGGAAGCGACACTATTTACAAAACATGTCTTAGGTAACTAATATGTACATGAGTAAATATGTTGCAATCAACTCAAATGAATACTTAAACAAAACAACACAGCACCCTTTGGAAATACAGAAACAAGAGGACCAGTCACATCAAGCTTGCCACAGAGAAATGTCACATCAGTTGGACACCGCTCAAGATGAAGTGCACACGCTTTCAAACATTTGCAGATAAAATTATTGTTTCGATATTTTAGTGTTGCTATTGCAATTCAGTAATTTCTAATCCAAATAAATACACCTCACAGTTATCATATTTATCCAAAAAATTAATGTTGACAACTGGAGGTCATTTTGCACTTGTGATACATGTTTCCTGAATAGTATGCAGGAAAAAGTAGTTTCAAACTTCACAGGTATGGCAGAGGTGAAGACTGGGGAAAATGATAAAAATTACCACCAAGGATGTAATGAATGCAGCAGATTTTGTGCCTTTCATTTTACATCGAAAAGGTATTCTCATTAGAAAAAAGGTTTCTGTCTGAGACTAAAATAAAAGTAGAGGTCCTTCTTTCACATTGATAGGTGCACATAAAGTTGTATTAGGAACCAATGGTCATCCACAAAGAGAAAGGTTTAGCTGCACACTTCCCTCCCCCCCACCACACATATGTCGAATGGTACATTTCCTCTCACCCCTCTAACTCACACTTCTGCACAAAATGTGAATTTATGCACAAATTCGAATTTGGTATAACTTATTACAACAATGTGTTATATTCAATATGTTGTCTAAATAAACAATTGTACTCATTGTTACAGCTAAGCTGCTGCAGTATGCAGACATAGCAGTACATTTCCATTCTTCATGCTCCATTTCTCTCCCACTCATAATGTGAATTTTTGCACAAATTTGGATTAGGTACTTTTACAATGCATTAAACTTAGATGTTGTCTACACAGAAAATTGCATCCATGATCATTGTTACAGGTACACTGTTCTCCCACTACACAGATACCGGTGCATTTCCTTGCTCCCCTCTCCAGCTCTCTCCTGCCCATAATGTGGATTTCTACACAAATTCAAATTATTAATTTGGGTAAAACTTTTTACAATTGTGTTTATAATAGGTATGTTGTCTAATAGAAAACCTTATCCATTATCATTGTTACAGTTGTGCTGATGCTCATACCATATGGAAAAACTTTAAATTTCATTTTAAATTAAATTATTCTCTTTTTGTATAGATTATATGCTAAATTCCCAAATTAAGGTCCCAAAAATGTGGTCATCTTACATTTGGGGTCGCCTTATATTCAGATAAATACAGTATGTTTTCCGAATATCAAGTCAGAAAAAAGTAAGTTTCAAAATTCACAGGTGGCAAAGCCTGGGAGAAATGGTAAAGATTACCACAAGGTCGTGAGGTATGAAGCAGATTTTCTGTTTCATTTTAAGCCAAAAACTTAAGATGTTAATGGGCTTATAAGCATTCTCATTAGAAAAATAAGATTTCTCTCTGAGACTAAAATAAAAATCTGATGTGTTCCATTCACATGACTTTCTCTACATCTCTGCAACAAATTATTCTATTTACTTCATCTAATCAAGAAGAAATTAGCAGAAATAGTCTTAATACTTGCTTCCTTGTTAGTGGAAGCGAAATAAGGGAGTAGTATAGGTTAAAGTGATAGTCAAAAGCTGGTTGCTATGTGACTGAAGTTCCTTTGTTTGTATGGACAGGAGTTGACAAATTCCTGTATGAGAAAAGTATGTTTTTTTTAAAGCTGAAGCCAAAAACAAGGAATATCTCAAAAACTATCAACTCCATGAAAAAAAAATTATATAACATAAATTGTGTGTTTTAACGTGCTCTACATTTTGCATGTTTTAATTTTTCGTCCATCTCGTACGGTTTAGCAGTTATGCAAAATTCCATATAATCCATCCAGAATAAAGTAGTCTTCAGAGGCTATTCCCAGAAAATTCAAGATATACATTTTATTTGTCAGGCAAATATCTTTATTATACAATATTTTAATCAAAATCCTTAGAGCCATTTTTAAGAAAATCAAAATTTTCAAAATGTTTTCCATGTAAAGGGTAGTTTGGGGTGGGGTGGATTTTTTTTTAAAATCTTTGTGTTGCATTCTTGGATGATACCAAACTTAAATTGCAAGTTTGGTATTTAACGGTCTTTTCATTTTTGAGCTATGCTGCCCACAAACACACACACAGACATTTTTCTAGAAATGCTTTTTTTGGATTCAGGGGGTCTCAAAACATATATTTCTGGTGAAATCTCGGTATCTCTACACACTATGTATATAGTACGTGTAGAGAAAGTAAAAATAGAGAACTTTCTTTCACATCGCCGGTTATGAGCCACACACATTTACCATGGTTTCCTCTCTCTGCTGCCCACAATGTGAATTTACATGCAAATTTGAATTAGGTAAATTTTTTTATTACGATATAGTACATTAAGTATGTTGTTTTAATAGAAAATTCTACCTGTCAATTTGGTAAAGCTGCTGCTGTCACCACCAATTGGACATGTGGGACAAACAATGTGTTAAATTAGGTATGCTATCTAAATAGAAAATCATAATCATCATTGTTGTTAAAGCTACGCTGCTGCTACCATGCTCTCCCACTACACACACACATACACACCAATATATTTCTATACTTTCACCATCTCTCTCATGTTCAAAACGTGAATTTCCATGCAAATTTGATAATTTAACTTTTGATAATGAAATATTATCTAAACCAAAATTCTTATCCATTATCACTGATGCATTTGTGTGACCATTGCCACTAGCAGCTTCTCTGAATGCACACTTACTGGTATATCATTTCCATTCTCCCCTCTCGTACCAATATGTGAATTTCTTAACAAATTCAAATTAAGTAAATAACATAAAAAAAATCTGATGTATTCCATTCACATAACTTTCTGTAGCTGTTCCACAAACAAATTTTTCTTGCAAAACATTAATTTTTATCTACCTCATGCTGATCTAAATAAACATTAGCGGAACTGGTCTTATTACCTGCTTCCTTGTAAGTAGAAGGGAAATAAGGGAATACACTAGGATAAACTGACAGTCACATGTCTTAAAAGCTGTGAAACAATTGAGGTTCAGTTCACTTTGCATGGTCCTGTTGGAGAAAAGTTATCTAGTTTAAAATTGAAACCAATAACATGAAAACGGCCAACTCTACAAGAAAAACATACATGACAAATTACGTTGCTAATGAGATTTACATTTTTTGTCTATCTCTTACAGTTTAACTGTTATGCAAAATTCTGTAAAACTCAACAGAATAAAGAGCTCTTCAGAGGCTATTCCCAGAAAATTCAAAATATACATATTAGTTGTGATGTAGTTATCTTTAATATGTGGTATTTTAATTAAAATTGTTAGAGCCATTTTTGAGAAAAGCAACAATTTCTAAAAATGTTCCAAGTAAAGGGTAGTTGGGGGTGGGGGAATGGGATTTTCTTGAAAATCTTTGTGCCGCATCATTGGAAGATACCACGTTTAATATTTAACCAATTTTTTTGTTTTGGAGCTATGCTGTCCAAAATTTGATAGAGATCTCACCAGAAATATATGTTTTGAGACTCCCTGAATCCAAACAAAGCAAAGGTATTTTTAGAAAAAGCTCGGTGTGTGTGTATTTGAACAGCATAAAAATGAAAACTCAGTTAAATATCAAACCTGGGTCGAGTATTTAATTTTAGTATTTCCCAAGGATGTGATATGAAAATCTCGAAACTACGTGGAAAAATTCTCAAAATTTTTTATTTTCTCAAAACAGCTCTAACAACTTTGATTAAAATGTCATATATTACAGATATTTACAAGGCAAATAAAATGTATATCTTGAATTTTCTGGGAATAGCCTCTCAATACCTCTTTATTTTATATGAATTTTGCATAACTGGTGAACTTTAAGAGATAGAAAAGCTTAGTGCTCCAAAAATATTGATCTCATAAAAAAACATAATTTAGTTCACATAACTTTTCTCTGTAGAGCTGACCATTTCTGAGATATCCCTTGTTACTGGTTTCAGCTTTAAAATGATTTGATTATCATTTTAGCCAAGTGTATTCGCTTATTTCCCTTCTACTTACAAGGAAGCAAGTAATAAGACTATTTCTGCTAATTATATCTCGATTAGTATGAAATAGATAGAAGAATAGCTTTTTTTAACAATAATTTGTTGCAGAGATGTAGAAAGGAACACATAAGATTTTTAATGCTATATGCCAGGATTTGTATTTAACTTACCTCACTGCTTTCCTCTGAACTTTCCGAAACTTCTTTAATTATTGCTCTTTTTGTTCCTCCCTTGCCCGGCCCACTATTGTTGCTGGCAGCAGCTTTACGGCCTCTTCCAGCACCCGTCTTGCCCACATTGGCAGGTTTGGTTTCCACCTCGTCCACCTCCGCGAGTGCAAAGAGATCACTAAACTTCTTACGCTGAACGTCCGTACACGCACTCTGTGCATGTTGCAGAGCTCTTTGCATAGAGTCCAAACTGTACAAATGAGAGTTGTTCTGTCGACAGCACTGCCGCAGTTGATCCAGGTGTCCCAGCACCTGTTCTGCAGAAGGTGGTCCCAAAGCAGCTCCTGAAGTTGCCCGGTTCGCTGCTCCACCGCCCCGTTTTCTCTTGTTGGGGGACGTGTTTGGGTAGCGACTGCTCAACAAGCTGGCCATCAGTTCGCCCAGCTTCTCCTCGTGCTCTCGGCACCAGTATTTAAGCGTAGAGACAACAAATACATCTCGTGGGGGTCGCACTTCCCGTGAGAGCAAGTGTTTCAGTAGATCCGCCGTTGGCCTGCAAATAAAATAAACATTATATACATAATTTTACATGGTATAGACTTAAATAATGCAGGAATTGTGATAATTCTTTCACTAAGAAATAATATCATTGCTTACACCACTTGTGCTGTTGTTTGTGGAATTTAGGTTTATATGGTATGAGCACTATTGAATGAAAACTATTGAATTATTTTATAGTGGCCTAATTATTGGTTATTCAAATTTAAAATGTTACTATGCTATTGGTTGCTTAGCAGTCAACAGTCCCTAATCATTTTTCTAGTTGCTTTCATCGATGAACCAAAGTAATGATTCTAGAGAGTACAAATTATCTACTGTTTTATTTTCTTTATTCAACAGTTTTGGCATCCAGTCATAAACATTACACTAAAGAATGATACACATCAACTACCAAGCAAGAAATATAAATACACAGCTGGTTGGCTAGGCACAAAGGCATACACTTTGCTCTATACATGTGGATATATTTGTACTACTGCCCAATGGGTCACCATTTTGTAGTGAATGCACCAGTAACCCAGTGGTGGAAGGTGGCAATTGTACTTTTAAATAAAAACCAACATTAATTCCAAACCTTAATGCAAACCTTTTGCATAACAGAAGATAAAGTTATAGTAATATTGCTGCTTTATGTTTCCTACAGAGTTTAACAGTCAAAAAACTATTGTAGCTTCTCACTTGATGTATTAAAATTGGAAAGTAAATGGAGCTTAGAATGTTAGCTATGCTTTATAATCAATTCAATTAACCAAATTTAGGACAGAGTACCACACATAGAGAATGAGAATAAGAACTACTAAATCAAGGTCTCTCCATAGCATATTATTTTAGCCTAAAATAAAATGGATACAAAATAATAAATATGATATAGCCTATATAACATAACCTCAAGTTACTGAACCATAGCCACACAAAATTCTGAAATGGGTAGATAAAATTAAAAAGGGAAGTATATTTCTTTATGTATCTATTTAAAAAATCAGAGTTCCACTTCAAAGTTTTATGTGCTAGTCTGATTGAGGAATGGTATGCTTTCACAATCTGATATTGTAATTGTTGCTTTAAGTACTAGAGAATAATTGCTAACAATTGTGTGTTTTAAATTGCAAAATAGTATTCATTAAAGTCTTTTGTTATTTCACTCAGGGGCTAGAATACCTATTACATCATAGTTTTAAATTTGAATGAAAAACCAAATCATTTGATAGCCAAAAACATTCAACAGTGCCCATCACTAGCTGGCTTACCCAACATTGCATAGTTAGCTTTTCAAACTTTAACAACCAATTCATTTCAATTACCTCCCCTTTAATTTTATACAGGTGCAGCTATTACAAGTAATGGAACGAAAAATTCCCTTATGTTCATGCAAAGGACATGAGAAATGTAAAATGTAAATACACAGCAAGTCTGCCATAACTATCTGGATGGAGAACCAGAGATAAAACTGATCAAACATGTAAACTTCTTGGAATTAAACATAAGTGAAAATATCTTTATTATGGATTATAAAGAAAACCTCATGATTTTTGAGATTCTCAATGCAGGTGATGTCATCTGCTTGACTAAGGTATGACCTTGGTGGTACCTGGCGTAGCATGAGAGCATCAGTAGACAAGGTAACTGATAGGAAGGAGGATCCCAGAAACTAGTCTTTTTTAAACTTTAGCATGTAAGTTGAGATTTTAAAGTGTTTCTAATTTTTGATTCAGTTTTAAATATTTTATTCATAACATACACAATGACATAAGGGTGAATTATGAAGATTCTGCACTCCTAGGTCACCAAATGCACCTCTCTGGAAAAACACAATCTTTGATCACCAAGAAAAATAGTCCAAAATATAAAATATATTGACAGACTTCTCTCTTAATATCATTATTTAACATACCCTGTTGATGAACCTGGTTACAGCTGATTCAAAAGAAATAAAGACAAATTTTCTTTTATGAGGGTTATCAGAAATTTTTGAATTCCGAAACTTAGGTACATACTAGGCGCACACCTTTTCTTGGGAAATGTAAATGGAGTGTTATTTATGGATGCTCTTTAACTGCTGTGGTTCTTAGCATTCCATTCTATGCTGGGCATGAAAGACTGCTTAATTTTGCCTAGAGGCCTCTCTTATCAGGCTTGAGACGTTAATACATGGAAGCCAAGCATTTTCATATCAAGTTGTATAGGTAGAGTCAGACTGAAAAATTCAATGCCATAGCCGGGATTTGAACCATGGATCTCCCAATCTCTAGCCAGTTGCTCTGCCACTGAGCTACCATGGCAACATACCGGCATAACATTGAATTTCTCAACTGACTCATATGTTTTCCCGGTAAACCACAAGGTGATCTCAAACTCTTTTTGAGATGACAACCCTAATGGTGACTTACAATGCTGCAAGTACTTTAGACCCAGGATTCATATTATGGCCAATTTGTATGGAATGATTGTTTTTTCACACCGGCTAGAGACGGGAGATCCGTGGTTCAAATCCCAGCTAAGGCTTTGAATTTTTCAGTCTGACTCTACCTATCCAACTCCTGTTCTACACACAGCTTATGTGAAACAACAATTAAATCAATAACAGTATTACAAGTTTCCTTCAATGCTTGCCCGTTAGTGGAGTTAGTAAAGTTGAAATTATATTAAAGAAGCCTGTAACCAATATGGATTTTAAGATAATACAATCATACTGAGTTAAGACGTTTTTACATTACAGTTTTAGTTGTATCACTTTGAAATTGGTATAAACTACATTAAATGGCTCACCCTGTATGGACATTTTAGCCATTTTTATTTTCCCTACCATTTACATAATAAAGCAGAGAAAGTATTGCATTCCACCCAAAAATTTGATATAACAATTTCACCAGATATAGTGAATAGAAAAACAAAAACATATATAAATAAATGAAATATGTGTATGTGTGAACAGTATAGCTAAAAATGAAATGTTGGATGAACATCAAACTTGGTATTTAAGTTCAGTACCTTCCAAAGATGTGGTAAGAAGATTTTTAAAAAAATCCACCCACCCCAAACTACCCTTTATAGGGAAGATTATTTGAAATTATAATTTTCTGAAAAATGGCTCTAACAATACAAATAAAATGTATATTTGAATTTTCTGAAACAACTTGTGAAGTCCTCTTCATCTGAAAGAAATGTATATAATCTTGTATAACTTGTTAATTCTAACGCATAGACAAAAACATACTACACAATAAAGTAGTTGTCTTTAAAACACCTTGTTTTCTCCCCCCCCCCCCAAGCCATTTCTGAGATAACCATTATAAATAGTCCAAACTCAATTCTCAGTTTTTCTTTTAAATCCTATTGATTTTCAGTTGTTTCCTGAAAAATCATGGAAAGAGATTTTCAGTTTCCTGAAAAGTCATGGAAAGAGTATGGAATTTGAAAGCCAGCATATAGGCATTTGGTTCCAAAACATTTTGGTATTGCTATTCCCTTTAAATGTATAGTGAAATGTGGCTATAGTTATTTTTGCAAATGTTTATCTCAATTCAAATTAAGTGGATAGAAATATAAACTTTCATTATGTGCCCTCTGATAAATGACAGAGGGTACATAAAGTCATGTGAATGCAACAGAGTTTTTGTGATTATTTTACGTTTTATTCCATATATTTCCCTCTCTACAGTGAGTTATGTAATACTACTATGTTATATATGAAAAGGTCCAGCATATTAATTCAATGTATACTTCTTTTTATGATTTGGTAGCAAATGGTGAACTAGAGAATAATCATATTTTAATGTTTGTTTCTTAAAGCTTACAATTTTGTCAGTGTAAAATCATTTTTCTCAGTAATCAATTACTTTCAATTTTTCAAAGATTATGCTAAATACCTTGTTCTTACTTGGAAAACAGTGCTGATTAAAAATATTGCACATTGGTAAATTGTTAATGAATAAGCTGGCTAAAGAAAAAGTTACTTTTATTCTGTTTCTATATTTCTATCTACCCAACACTAATCGACATAAAAATTTGCAGAAATAGTTTCATTATACATTTCCTTGTAGTTACAAGAGAGAGAGAGACACTGAAGCAATTGTCAAATGTTTAAAAAGTGGGTGGCTAAAGATTGGCTTTGAAATTCCATGCTACTAAGATAAATATTCCAGAAGCAGTGTTATTACTTGCTTTCTTGTAAGTGGAATGGAAATCAGGAGGTACACTAAACTAAAGTGATTGACAAATCATTTAAAAGCTTTCTCTATACACGGCCAGCAGTAAAACAACAGAGATGAAATTAATGAAATTCTGTTTAAGAAAAGTTTAAGTATTTTAAAATTGAATTTCATAACAAGGAATATCTCAGAAATGATTAATTCTACAAAAAGTTCGATAAGACAAATTATGTGTTTTAATCAGATCTAAATTTTTTGTGTAATAAATTTTTGTCTCTTCCAGTTTACCAGTTACACAAAAGTCATCCAAATGAAGAGGTATTCAGAGCCTATTCCCAGAAAATACAAGACAATTTCATTTGTCATAAAGACATCTTAAACATATATTATTTTAATCAAAATTGTTAGAGCCATTTTTAAAAAAATAAAACTTTTCAAAAGTTTGCCATGTAAAGGATTGTTTGGGGTGGGGAGATTTTTCTGAAAATCAGTACTGCAACAGTTGCAATCAAATCTGAACACCACGATTTGAGAGCTGCAGCCAGTGCTGTGCCATTGCGTGCTGCAGATAGTCGATGGTCTGAAAGCTGCCTAAACCCAAACAGAAGTAATGCAAAACATTGTACAATATATGGACATCCATGTTAAAACTTCACTTAAATTTTTATGTAGGTTGCCTGGTCGCATTTCGACAACTCAACATGGTCATCTTTCAGCAGGTTTGCAGACATTTTGTCATCTTGTATCAAAATTTAAGGGAAGAAGTTTGAATATGGGCATCCATATATTGTACAATATGAAATCCAATGCTTCTGTGCACATGTACTTCAGTGCAAAACATGTTGAAACATACCTATTTTTACTTTCTCTAGCCCCGTATGTACAATGTACATAGCAGATACAGAAGGTGTTGTATTCCACCAAAAATTTGATACCAAGATTTCAACGGAAATACATGTTTTAGGATCCCCTGAATCAAAGAAAAGTATTTTCAGAAAAAGGTCTGGTGTGTGTGTGTGTGTGTGTGTGTGTGTGTGTGTGTGTGTGTCTGTGCACAGTGTAGCTCAAAAACAAAAAGACAGTTAAATACCAAACTTGGTATTTAGGTTCAGTATCTTCCAAGGATGTGACGCAAAGATTTTCAAGAAAAACCCCCACCCCTAACTACCCTTTACATGGAAAAATTTTTGAAAATTTTGTTTTCCTTAAAAATGGCTCTAACAATTTTGACTGAAATACCATATATTAAAGCTACTTCCATCACAAATAGTATGTATATTTTGAATTTTCTGGGAATAGCTTCCGAAGACCTGTTTACTCTGGATGAATTTTGCATAACTAGTAAACCGTAAAAGATAGACAAAAACTTACAGCACAAAAAATGTAGATCTGGTTAAAAGACACAATTTATGTCATATACATTTTTTTGTGGAGTTTGCCATTTTCAAGATATTCCTTGTTATTAGTTTCAATTGTAAAGTACTTATACTTCTCTCAGACAGGAAGATTCCGTTTTTTTTTTTGTTCTATTCCTGATCAAGCAATTTTGCTAATGTTTATCTCAATTAGCATTGCATGGGAAGAAGAATAATCTTTTGTAAGAAGTTTGTTTATAGAGCAGCTAGAGATAGTCATGTTGTGAGTGTAACATATAAGATTTATTTTTTCTATTTTTTTTTTTGGGGGGGGGGGGTATTGGTATGTTGGTATTGAGTTTCTGGGTGGAATGCAATATGTCCTCTTTTTACTAACATAGCAGAGAAAGTAAACACTTAATGTATTTTTTTTTTTTTAATTTAACATGTTTGAGCATATACTTACTTTTCCTGCTTCAACATAAGTAATATGGATGTGAGGGCCTCAGCATGACTTGAGAATTCTAAGCGTGGCAGTATGGGCAGAACATAATCTATGGGTATCCCGTGCGCCGTGACTAACTGCCACAGACAATATTGCTCAAATGTTTCCCATGAGAGGCTTGCTGAGAGCAGTGCCTTGAACGAAGGCGACCGGAACATGACGAGACGACCTTGAAGTATGTGGCACACCAGATCCTGCAGTTGCGCCGCATCAACAGTTGACACGACCAAGTGCAGCAGCTGAGCATTACCCATTGCCACCTGCGAGAACTGGATGTATACCTCAGGTATGAGCCAGCAGAACAAGTTCACGTCATCCTCTTGGCATAACTGTCAACACAAAACTTCATTAAATATTCACAACATAATCATATACATAATTATCAAATATGCACACACGCACGTTGATTCAAAAATACTTTTTACAAAGTTTGGGGACAGGTTCCTTACATCAAAGCAAGAAAAAATGTTCATATAAACACATATCACTATACCTTTCATTCTTTATTTATTAAGGTTCAAAATGCTATTAATCAAAACATTTTAAAGTGACACTTTATTCTATTTTTGACGTTTTCAGCTTGTTAGGAGGCGTTCCACACAAATTATGGAATGTCAAATACTCCCAATCGGTATCACATGATTTCACAGGCTTCCAGGACACTTAGATTAAACGTTTCTTCATTTCGGGATGTCTGCTGCATAAACCAAAGGATTAAGGTTGGGGGAATGTGCAGGCCATGAAACAGGTCCTCCTCTACCTATCCACTTGTCATGCTAGATACCAGCCAATGCATCTCAAATAAGACTAAAATGTGCTCGAGCACCATGCATAAACCACATGTTTCTTCTTATTTGCAGAGGCACATTTTCTAATGAGTCTGGGAGAGTGTTCTGAATGAAGACAGCACTGGGGGAATATATTACAAATCTGATAAATGACAAATGTTAACAAGTGGCCATAGCAACATAAGGCCAACTCTGCAGGGTAAAATGGATCAGAGCCATTTATGAATGAGCGTAAGAAAATAAATGAAGTTATGAAGCCTCTGAAAGCGACTTTCATTAAAAAATTGATAATGCGAAATGAAGCATTTTAGAGCATATGTTTATATGAACCTATTTTCTTGTTTAGATGTCAGGAATACATCCCCAAACATTGTAAAAATATTTTTAAATCATCCTGTAAATACATACAGTATTTATTTAAATACAAGACAATGTATTTTGTTCCAAAATATTAATGTTTAGAACTGAGGGTCTCTAGCATGCGGCCAAAAAAGCAAGTTTGATATTTTGCTGTGACAAAGGCTACGGATACAGAAGGTTTACAGCCAAGGTCGTGACTTACACAACTCGTTTTGTGCATTTTATTTCAAGCTATAAAGATACCTGTTAATGGACCTACAATTTTAAGCTCAATTGGAAAAAATATTTCTAAGATTAAAATAAAATAAGAGGATTTCCTTTTATATCAGCGTTTGCGCCTAATATTGTTTTGGGAGTTAATAGTCAAACAGAAAGAGAGGTTTAATAGCAGGTTTCATAGCAGACATGCCAAGTATGCTTCTGTTGTCCCCTCTACCTTCTCTCATTATGTAAATTTTTGCAAAAATTTTAAGTTTTTAAAACAATGTATATTAAATATGTGGTCTAAATACAAAATCTTATCAATCATTGTTGCACCATCATTATTGCACACAAAGCAGTACATTTTCAGTTTCCTCTCTCCCACCCATTACATGAATTCCCATGCAAATGTAAAGTGATGTGTTATGTTAGATATATATTATCTAAACAGAAAATCTTATCCACCATTGTTGAAATTTTACTACCATGTCGCCTCCTACATATACTACATTTCCACACACCCCCCAACATGCTCCTGCCCATTACATTACATGAATTTCTGGAGAAAAAAAAACACAATAGGTATAAAAAAAAGTGGAGGAGGGGGGGGGGGCCTTAATGAGCTTAGGTGTTCGTTATTTGATAAAAATGTGCAGTTAGAATAAGTGTTTCAAAATTAAGTTCTCAATAAAGGGGGATGTCATTCAGATAAATACAGTAATTATAATCATCATAAAAATGGTTCTGATTAGAGGGTTTCCAATTCCAGAATATGTGCAATATTTTTATCATCCATTGCCATTTATGCACATTACTTTACAAAACTGCATAGCGTCATTCACATGATTTTCTCTAATCAAGAGACCGAATATATTGATATGGATTACAATTTTCAAAATTATTTTTTCCCCCCCGATACTTGTGCAATGACATTTTAAGAGTAAGATTCTAAAATTTCAACTCTGAACTACCAGTGGAAATGCCATATAAAACAAATTTTTAACCTTTTCTTGACTCTGGTTTTACTTTAACAATATTTCTCTGACAATTTTAGAACTTTAATGTGAAAATGGTTCAACATAGAAACTTCACATTTTATGATATTAAACTGCTATTTCTATTAAATATAGTGATTAGTCATTAATGAAAGCTTTGCCTTTAAAAACTCATAACTTTGAAATTTAATGCAAATGTTTTTATGTCTAAAAATGTAAATTGCCTGTTATTTATGGACGCTCTTTAACTACTGTGGTTCTCAACGTCCTGTTCTAAATTGGGCGTGAAAGACTTTATTTTGTTCAGAGGCCTCTCTATCAGGCTTGAGGCTCTTTTACTTCTGGAAACAAAATCAGGAAAAATAATTTTAATGAATTATAGCAACTTAAGGACATTTAATATATACTAAAATAGTGTAGAGAATGTCATGTTTAAAATTCAGATACCTAAGTTGAATACCTTAGAAGCTGAGCATACTAAAACATTGCATATTTAACATTGTGTAGATAGGAGGTACACCTCCTTAACGCATATTTCCTTGTAGATATGAGATTAGGGGAATAAGTAGGTTTAAGTAATATTAAAATCTTTTAAGAACAGGCTGCTATGCAATGGATTTGAAATTCCTATCTCTTTCTATGATCAAGAAAGAAAAGGGGTAGAAAAATGACTTCCCATTTCAAAGAAGTACTAGTTTTTGAAAACCTAAACCATTAACAAGGAATATCCTGGAAATGGTTAACTCACACACACACACACACACACATATATTTTTTACCTAAATTGTGAGTTTTAAGCAGATCTGCATTTTTATGTATTAAAATCATTTCTATCTCTGAGAGTTTACAAGTTAGGCAAAAGTCATTCCGAATGAACAGGACTTAACAGGCTATTCCCAGAAAATTCAAGATATAACATTTCATTTTTCATAAAAATATTTTTAATATACAGCATTTTAATCAAAATCATTATGGGTATTTCTTAAAAAAATCAATAAATGTTCATGTAAAGGGTAATTTGGGGTGGGAGGATTTTCTTGCAATCTGTGTAACGTATTGGAAGAAACTACTTTTGGTTTCTGAGCTATGCTGTTCACAAAACACAGACACACACCCTAACCTTTTTCTCAAAATTTGTTTTATTTATGGGTCCTCAAAATAAGTATTTCTTATGAAATATCGGGATCATATTTTGGGTGGAATAAAATGCTTCTCTACCTACTATGTAAATTGAACATATGTGTTAGAGAAACTAAAAATGCTTCTTTTGGATTCAGGGGACCTCCAAACATATTTCCAGTAAAAATCTCAACATAATTTTGGGTGGAATATATTTTCTCTCCTTAGTAACCATAGTATAGAAAGCGATGCATTGCAATCACAAGACTTTCTCTGCCCACTATCATTTACTTTCTTATCTATGGGTTGTTCTCCTAATTTTCTGCACAGTATAGCAGTTCATTCTGTAGTTTAAGATTAGTACTCATGTTATCTGTTTGACTTAATTTGGGATTCTCCAAAACAACTTCATTTCTTTTTTGAAAACATTTGACTGAGGGAAATAAACACAAATTTGACTTTGTAACCTTTATCTACTATCATTTTGTTTTGATGTTGAAATTGACAACTGATTTCACGTACCTTCAGATCGTTTAACAAACACGTCTCCAGATCTTTCTCCAGGACCTGACAGAATTCCGTATAAGCTGTTGCTTTTCCATCATTTAATTTACTGAAACACAAAAAAGTTAAAGATTCCAATAATTATTTGTTTACTTACAGAGGAGAGGTATGTGAGGGCTGGTAAAATAGTGACCAAAGGGAGAGCACAATTCAAGACAACCTTAGGGCAAAGAGTGCCCAATGTCCGAGCAACAGTGACTCTTGGAGTTCATGTCTACTTGTTCTTCTCCATTACTTAGAGACACAACCTTATTTTCAGAGGTGTATGCTGCTAGCTTTTTCACTTGGCAAATTATGTATGTATTTTGTTCAGGATTTAATTAACATTATCCTTAACAATGTAGATATAAGTTGTGTCCAGAAAATATTGATTTGGAAAAAAAGGCATAAAATATTTTTAGACACTTGATGCTAAAAGTAGGTCTTTTACCAGATGTCAGTAGTGTTAAAAGTAGAAAATTCTGTCACTCAATGTTATAAATTATATCACTCCAATGTACCTAACTTTGGTTTATGCGTCCATGGCCTCATTCAAGTAGGTTATGACTCTGAAAGCTCGTATCGAATCATAAAATGGCAGATGATTTCAATGTCATGAACATGGAATCTGCTGAACCAGACAAAATTACAATTGCTACACGGCCTCTATTGTATAGAATGTTTTCGTTCTGTACAATTAAGTTCGTCATGATGTCAGCACTGATGCTAAGCAAGGCAACAACTGAATGTCGTACACCATTAAACATGAACTTTGTGAAATAGGTAAAACAATCTATATTTAATTATAATATGTCTATAAATATTAAGAACTGATTGCAAAATAGTGAATGACACACATGTTAAAATTGTTTTATATTATTCGTAGCTTCTTACTCACAATATAAAACACCTTTTTTTACACTTGTATGATAAATAACTATTTTTTCACAACATTTATTTATACATGAAAGAGCACGTACAAATACTTGCCATTGTTTAGGCATTTTCATAGCAGGGAATCAACTTTTATATGCCCTGAACCAATATGTATATTCCTACCCTTTGTTAATGACATTTTGTGAATTGTACTCCATTTTGTATACATTTGCCATTCAGATGTTTTTTTTCGTTTCATACTGAAATCAAAATCACGGGATACAAGTTAATTATTCTGTGTGCTTTCATTAGTGTTTTGATTTTAACATATAATAATGTTAGGCAACCAACAGAAGGTTATTTACAATCTAGCAACCATAGAGGCAATCGGAATACTGTCCCTCTAGCAACAGGTGTTCATACTTGACAGTTCAGGGCAGGTATTGTATCGATGCAGAAGCTAAATGGTATCCTTTCATGTCACAGCCCTTTTCCCAAGTATCCCAATACCTGAACTTCTATGCCAAATTAAAAAATCTGATGTGTTCCATTCACATAACCTTCTCTACATCTCTATAACAAATTATTGTTAATAAGCTTATTCTTCTATCTACTTCATTCAAATCAAGTTAAACATTTGTAGAAACGGTCCTATTACTTAATTCCTTATGATTAGAAGGGAAATAAGTGAATACACTTGGCTAAACCGACAGTCACATGTTTTAAAATGTGGTTGCTATGGGATTGAAATCCATTTCTTTGCATGGCCAGGTGTTGACAAGTTCCTGTATGAGAAAATTTATTTTAAAACTGAAACCAATAACAAAAAATATCTTGAAGTCCACTCCACAAAAAAATGTATACAACATAAATTGTGTGTTTTAACGAGATCACATTTTTTGTGTGGTAAGTTTTTGTCTCTTATGGTTTATCAATTGTGCAAAATTTAGAACAATTCATCCAAGATGAAGAGGTCTTCAGATGCTATTCTCAGAAATTCATATTTATTTTATTTGTGATGGGAATATCATTAATATACAGTATTTTAATCAAAATTATTATAACTATTTTTGAAAAAATCAACATTTTTGAAAAATTTTCCATGCAAAGGGTAGTTGGGGTAGGCGAACTTTCTTGAAAATCTTTGTGTCACATCCTTGGAAGATACTGGATTCAAATACCAAGTTTGGTATTAAACTCACTTTTCGTTTTTGAGCTATTTTGTCCAGACACACACATGCAGATCTTTTTTTTACTCTCAGAGGACCTCAAAACACATATTTCTGATGAAATCTTGGTATTAAATTTTTGGGTGGAATACAATACCTTCTCTATCTACTATGAGAAAGCAAAAATACTTCATCTCCTTAGCTCCACAAAATACAGTCTTGAGAAATTACTCTGCACTATTTTGAAGGACTCAATACCACAGAACAAAAGAGCAGAAGTTTACCCAATTAATTGCTTAGAATGTGACAAAATCTATATAGGAAAAACAAAAGGAAACTTGGAGGCCAGACTCAAGGAAGACATGATATACATCAAATACAAACATACAGAGAAATCTGTAGTTTCACAACACTTCTGGACATCACACTCTTAAATGATGATGATGGTTAGTGCTTATGGGCGCTCAACTACAAGGTCATCAGCGCCCTTATTAAACAAATCATGGCAAAAGCCACAGATAAAGCTCAATAAGAAATATTATAAATAAGAGCAAAACATTATCTAAAAATTAATGTAAAAAGGTAATCATAGAAAAAGCCACAGATTGGTTATTTGAGAAAAGAAAAGAAGAAAAAAAAAATCAAAACTAATACAAAAACAAGGATAAAAACAACTAAATCAGAAATTTGAAGGGTATCTTCGATAAAAATTTAAAAATCTTAGCTACTGCTCGACTCGTCCGCCAGGACTTCTGCAAAACTGACCGGCAGTTGCACTGATTCCCGAATTTGTGCTAGATTAACACAATCTAGCAACACATGACGGACAGACAAATCTTCTCCACAAAGCGGACACAATGGAGGCGATTCACTCTTAAAAAGAAAACTATGTGTAAAATTGCAGTGGCCAATACGCAAACGAGCCAAAATTACTTCCTCCCATCGAGAATGACAAGAGGAAGTTACCCAGTTTGTTGGAAGGTCCTTCACTACTCTAAGCTTGTTTCCATGGAGAGCTGACCACTCTTCGTGCCATCACGAAAGTATCGCCCTTCGCACAACAAGCTTAAAGTCTTCCAATGTTATACAAAATATTTTTGTACTGGGCTCGGTGGTTGCCATCTTTGCTGCAAAATCTGCCAGTTCATTCCCCGGCAAGCCAATGTGACTAGGAATCCATGCACACTCCAAATTAACCCCTGAAGTATATAAAACATGGAGAGCATCCTGGATACGATGATAGTTGTAGAGATCACCAAGGCTCTGAAGTGCACTCAGGGAATCACTCAATATAAGGCAGTCACCAACGTGCAGAATGGCTCGATATATTGCATATAGCTCCACACTATAAATAGATGTGCCACTATGAAAACTGAATGTAAATTGTTCGGTATCATAAACAAAGGCGCACCCAACACCAACGGTACACTTACTTCCGTCAGTATATATACAAGTTCGGTCATTGTAGTTTGACAAAAATTCTAAAAAACACCTACGGATACTAGAAAAAGGCAATGTGGACTTTCGGTATGCCGTCATCCCGAGGTTTACGTGGGATGTTGTAAGTAACCAAGGTGGGTGCACCCTCGTGCTTATGAAGAAGCATTCGGAAGCGAACACCTGGGGGCCTTGGACTAATTGAGATATTTCTATAACGTTCGTCCAGCTCGGTGTTAAAAAAAGGAGTGAACGTTGGATGCGAAGGCATGCACTTTAGCCCACAGCCATAATTTGTTAACAGAATATCTCGTCTACACTGCAGAGGGGGTACCGCCGATTCAGCATAAAGGTTGGCTACTGGACTGGTTGGAAAAGCTCCAACAGCCAGACGGATACCCTGATTATGGACAGTGTCTAATCTTCTAAGCACAGATGGTCTTGCCGAAGAATAAACTATGCATCCGTAATCTAACTTGGCTCGGATCAGTGTGCGATAAAGTCGCAGCAAGACTGTCCGATCCGCTCCCCAAGATTTGCCACTTAGTATCCGTAGAAAATTCAGAGAGCAGTTACAGCACGCTTTCAGCTGTGCTATATATGGTGACCAACACAGTTTTCCATCGAATATCAACCCAAGGAATCTCGTCTCATCTGCGAATGGTAGTAAAACTGTGGCAAACCGCAGCGAAGGTGGTAATCGCCTCCTGCGGCGCCAGAAGTTCACGCAGAGTGATTTCTCAGCAGAGAAGCGAAAGCCATTTTTAGAGCTCCAATCTGAGAGGTTGTCTAAACACCGCTGCAGACGGCGCTCCAAAAAAGGTGTGCGCTGAGAAGTACAAAAGATGGCAAAGTTGTCTTTGAATAAGCAGGACGATACTCCTGGGAGAATACATTTCGAGATAGAATTAATTGCTATAGCAAACAGCGTGACACTTAGTACCGATCCCTGTGGCACTCCGTTCTCTTGAACAAAAATATTTGATAAAACCGAGCTGACCCTTACTCGGAAAACACGGTCCCTCATAAACTCCTGAATAAATAACGGAAGGCGTCCACGTATGTTCCAGTTGTATAGGGAACGTATTATTCCTGCCGCCAACACGTATCATAAGCCTTTTCGAGGCCAAAGAACACCCCAACGGTTTGACAGCTCTTCATGAGTCCATTCATTATCTCGAAATCGAGACAAGATGGTCAGCTGCTGAACGACGTCATCGAAAACCGCACTGGGTGTTGGTCAGTAGGTTATGAGTTTCCAGCCACCATATCAACTGTCCATTGATCATGCGTTCCATCACCTTGCAAACGCAACTGGTGAGGGAAATTGGACAGTAGCTGGATGGAAGAAAACGGTCCTTTCCAGCTTTCAAAATAGGTATAATGGTGGCCTCTCGCTACTTTTCTGGAAAAGTGGCGTCAACCCAAACACGATTATAGACCTCGAGTAGGAAGGCCTTACCTTCAGGAGAGAGATGTTGCAACATTTGGATGTGTATTCCATCCGGACCTGGTGCAGAGTTTCGCGAAGATGATAGTGCATGGTCTAACTCCCTCATAGTGAAGAGTCGATTGTAATCTTCAAGATTTTTAGAACGAAAGTTGAAACCTTGCAATTCCACCTGAGCCTTAACAGGAAGAAAATCAGGCGAATAATTCTGTGAGCTAGACACTTGAGCGAAAGCACTGCCAAAAGTGTTGGCCACGTCAAACTTATCAACATCTCCTACAGCTGTTTTAAGACCAGCGATTGGCATATGACTCGTTTTTCCGTCCACGCGCCTTAACTTTTCCCATACAATAGAGGAAGGTGTATGTCGTTTGAATGATGCTACAAACTTGCTCCATGATGTTCTTTTGCTATCCTTAACAACCTGCCTAGATTTGGCACACATCTTTTTATATTCAATCAGGTTATCCAATGTTGGGCGATGTTGGAAAATCCTGAGAGCACGCCTGCGAGCACGAATGGCATTCCAGCATTCATCAGTTCACCAAGGTACCAGAAATCAACGACTGGTTTGGGTCGTCAAACGTGGAATAGACTGCTCGGCAGCATCAAGAATATTTTTTGTGAGGTGCTCTACTAAGACATTCACAGAGTCGTGCTCGTTGTAATAAAAGACAGCCAACCGGGAGCAAAGGTTCCAGTTGGCTTGAACTATGCACCATCTAGGTAAACGTGTGGAACATGTATCTTGTGGCAAGAGACTGATAAGACATGGAAAGTGGTCACTAGAATGTAGATCAGAGATGATATTCCACTGTAAGGAAGATGCTAATGATGGTGAACAAACTGCTAAATCCAAGTGTGAAAAACTGTTGAAAGCATCAGAAAGAAATGTAAGTTCTCCGGTGTTCAGGAGAATTAGGTTAGAATTATTCAAGAAATCAGCAATTAACTTACCTCTCGCACAAGCCCGAGGTGAGCCCCAAAGTGGATGGTGGGCATCTACATCACCTACCAAAAGAAAAGGTGTTGGTAGTTGAGAAACTAGATCCCCTAAATCAGTGAGCGAGAGGTCGTCACTCGGAGGAAGGGATATATTACAAATGGTAAGTCTGGTATGTGACAGTTTAATCCTTACAGCTACTGACTGGATGTCGGACTGTAATGATACAGATTGCGCAAATATATCATCTCTGATGAGCATCATAGTGCCTCTGTGCGCAGGTACATCCTCTTTGGATGATAGATCACACCTTACAGGGGCGTACCGTTTGATTTTGAAGCTGTCTTGTGGACGGAGCTTAGTCTCTTGCAAACATACGACCAAAGGATTGTTCTGGTTAAGCAGCAGTTCAAGCTCAGGTCGATGTGTTCTTATTCCACATAAGTTCCATTGTAGAATAGCCATGTTCTTTATAATGGGATAAGTTGTACATTGTGGTTGTTTCTATTATGAAGGCTGCAGAGGCCAGTTGAGTTTATTCTTTTTAGGTGTCGGGAAGACACCTTCTACGGGAGGATGGTCCTGCCTCTTTGTCACTGTCCTTCTGGCAGTGAGGGCAGTATCACCTTCCTCCATCTCCTCCACATGGGAGGACCCCTTTCCAATTAAAAATTTTGGTTCGAGTACCTTGAACTGATTGGAAATAGAGGCAGGCGAAGATGATAGTCGCCGACCTGAGTCCTTCCCAGACGAGTCCTCAGAAGAAGACCTCCGTGGACTCTTGTTACCCTTTGTTGCTTTGGGAATAGGCTTTACACTTTGTTTGAGGAAGTCAGTTCTCTCATAGGTGTTCCTAAACTTTCTTTCTGGTTCTTTATATATTATTAGCTTGCCAGACTTGTTGGTCGATATAGATTGCTTTGGTGGCGATTTAATTTTAGCGCTTTTTACAGTTTCAGATGTTACTACTGACTTAGATGTTGAAGTCGAAGGCCTAGGAAGTGAGCTGGCTGTGAGAATCTTTCCTGCAATCATAACCCTGTTTATATCGCAGGTTTGAGTTGCAATTTTCCGACTTTGTACCGATTTAGCTACAACTGAGCTATAGGTACCACACTTCGGGACAGAGGGTTGGCAGATTCGCAAGAGTTTCCGGGCTTCCAAGAAGCACACCTTCTCTTTAACCCGCATCTCCTGGACCGTCTTTTGCTCTGCAAAACGGGGACAACTACGGGAACTTGATGGATGTTCACCGTTACAGTTAACACACGTTGGAGCTGATGTGCATTCTCCGTCATGCAAGATTTTGCCACAGTTCACACAGGTAGACTCGCCGTTGCAGAATTCACTGGTGTGGCCAAAGCACTGACATTTATAACATCTGAGCAGGTTCAGTATATACGGTCTTACCTCAATGGATTCATACCCTGCATTATCCTTTGAGGGAGATCTACCCGAACAAAGGTAATAAACAGGGTATGGGTAGGTACGAATTCTCCATTTACTTTTCTTTGAACCTAATACACAGATGTTACGCCTTGGGGAGAGAGATTTTCTTGAATTTCCTCACAGGTTCAAACCGTCTAATGCGCGCATGTTTACCACACCGCGTGAGGAATTCAAGCTTTTGTGTACATCGACCTTTACTGGATAGCTAGCTAACATTTTGGCCTTTAGTATTTTTGCTGCCTGGGATGCTGATTCTGCTTCTACCAGGAGCGTGCCATTATGAGCTCTTATACAAGATTTTACAGGACCAGCAATGTTATCAAGACCCTTTTGAATAACAAAAGGGCTTACGCTAGAGAGCTTTCTTCCTTCCTCTGTTCTATTAACAATTAAGTAGCAAGGACCACAACACTCGACTACTTCTTTTCCGAACTCAGTACCATATTTAATGGATTTTTTTGATTTTGCCATGAAAATAAGCTTTAATTTTCATCCCCCGGTGCTCCCCACCCACCACGGAGCCCAACAAGGGGTCACCCCACTGGGATGACAGGGCTACACAGGGGATATAGCAGGCTCGCCGTCCCACTCACCTGGAGTTCGGTATAATACCTAGTCCTAGCCGATTGACTAGGGGTGGGCTAGTCCCTAGCCTCCCGTTTAGATGAAGCAGAAACCAAAGTGGTGTATTAAGTTACGTACCCTCCCTAGTCACTGAAAAAACAGAAGGCCCAGGCTCAGATACGCAACCCTCAACCAACCAGGGTATTCCTTTCCACCAACACGGGTCTCCACGCACGGCCTACACGTGGGTGGGCATTTTGACTTGGTGACTCTCTCACCACTCAGAGGTTGCCCACTGAGGGAGTCAAGGTTGGCTCGGGACCCCGGGTGCGCCAAACCCGTACCTACCATAGTAGGCCCCTGGGGGGGACACACTCTTAAAGCCTGCAAAACAGACAACAGAGTGGATATTTATCATCATTCATAAATGTGGATTAATGAACTTTGAACTGCTGCCACCAAATCAGCTATGGAAGTACATCACTCCACCACTAGATACCAACACAAATAACAGCAGCTAGTCAGTCTCTGAAGATAAGAGCAAATAGTTCTCAAAACTGGTCAGACAACATAACAATGTAAGTGTTTCTATTCCAACTTGAACCTTCTCTTAAATTTAAATTTCACATCATATTTCTAGCTTATCCAAATATAGTACGTTTGTTACAAAACTTAGCCGCCAGACTTTGTGGCTTTCCCTGCATTTCCCTGCCTGTGCATCTTACATCTGTTCTGTCACACGTGTGCCAGTCTTACTTCTGTTCTAGTCCAGTTCACATGTGAGTAACATTAGAAAAATGTTTAGAAGTGTTTAGTTTTGCATGAAGTACTTTCAAATATAGTATACAGTACCACAAAGAGTGTTTTATGTACAATATGTATGTGCTTACATCTTGTAGGGAAGTTGTAAGGCAATTTGAAACTAAATTTCCTGGCGTGGGTGTTCTGAGTAGAGCAGGGCGATGGAACAATTTGTAATAGGAAAAGAAAAACAAACAAGTGTGTGCTTTAGGCGCAGAAATTAAACAAAATTGATGAAAGGTTAGAATGGTCACCTCGAAAACCTCTTTGACATTTTGAAAGCTTCAGCATGGAAAACAACAAAACTTTGAAAACTCAAACCATACAAAGTTACTGTTGGTCAGGAATTGCTACAATGTGATCAACAGTGTCAGGTAAATTTCTGTAACTGGATTTTGAGGAATGTTAAAGATGGAATAATCGATCCATGATTAATACTGTTCAGTGACGAACCATGGTTTCATTTAGACGGTCATGTGTCATCACACACATCCATATTATGTTACAAACTCAATTTAGTTTATGAAACTCCCTTGCATGATCAAAAAATCAGGGTATGGTGTGCAATAAATGGATACAGAATAATAGGGCATAGTTTTTATGAAAGTACCATAAATGCAGAAAGATACAGAAATAACATGCTGCACTATGTTTTGAACAGCTGACAGACATTGAATGTCGGTGTGGGTATTTCCAGCAGGATTCTGCCACCGTGCACACAGTTGATGAACAGTTACAGTTTACTGTGGAAATTTTTGAGATAGAATCATTAGTAAGGGCTCATGGCCCACTCAGCCCCCTGATATTATGGCATGCAATTTTTATTTATGGGACAACTTGCAAAATAAAGTATACAAAACTAAACCCCACACATTAGAAAAATAAAACAAAATATCAGGACAGAAATTAATGCTATTTCAGGAGCTGAACCAATGTGTGAAGATGCCATATATGTATTGATGCAGATGGATGGCATTTCCAACATATCCTGTGATAAGGTATGTTTTGTGTTTATTGTGATAATTGTTACTGTGATTTGAGATTGTATGTGACGTCCGCGCATGTGTGACGGGCCTAGCGACTGCCAGTCAAGTATACAGTATGATGGCAAAGTTTTGTAGCACACTTACTGTATTTCTTATATATGAATGATTACTTAAGGTAAAGCATACGACTCTTACAAATGCCATATATCCACACCATCCAATTATTCCAGAAGGAACATTTCAAGTTTACTAATACACAGAAAAGTGAGGTAATTACTTACCTAGCTTTAAGAAAATACAGAAGGAGGTACCCCACTTGCGGCTGATGGCTTGCCATTTCTGCTAATACTGTTAGAACAGGTTGCCTTCGTGGGTCTCCCTCTGGTAATTGCACTATGTTACGGAACATCACAAACAACGGCCGTCCAATACTGTCCTCTATCAACCTGCATCACAAAATGCTCAATTATTTACTCCCTGACAACAGCACATTAATGGAATAGCTGTCTCACAAGGCCAAATACTTACTCGTCATTAATCTCTGCTGGGAAAACCTTGCCTTCAAGTTGTTCCCTTAAGACTGTACATAAACACGAACCTAAGACCGACGTCAGTTCACTGTCAAGATCTTCCTCCTGTATCACAAGCTGGACCAACCTCTCCATTGCCTGGCACCTGTCAACAAATATGCCTCATGTCAAAATCTTCATTTTGTCAGCAAACTTGCAAAATGTCAAAGCACTACACTCTACTAATTACATGTGAAGAAAATCACTTTTATTTTAAACTTTTACTGTATTCATCCAAATTCAAGTGTTTTTTCTCAAAATATTAATGTTAAGTGCATTTGCAATATATGTTTTCCGAAAAGCATGTAGGAAAAAACTGATGTGTTCCATTCACATGACTTTCTCTACAGCTCTGCAACAAACTATTCTTGTATTTACTTCATGCTAACCAAGAAAAAATTGGCAAAAATTGTCTTATTGCTTGCTTTCTTGTAAGTAGAAGGGAAATAAGGGAATACACTAGACTAAAACGATAGTCAAATCTTTTAAAATCTGGTTGCTAACAATTCAAATTTGGTTCTGTTTTATGTAATCAGTAGTAAAACAAAAGAGCTATGAATGAAGAACCCTTCTTGTTTCAGAAAAGTTTAAGATTAAAACCAAAAATAAGAAATATCTCGGATACAGGTAACTCAACAACAAAATTCTGTACAACATAAATTGTTTGTTTTAATAAGATCTATATTATTTTAATTAAAAAAGTGTTTGTCTATCTTTACAGTTTACTTGTTATACAAAAATCATCCAGAGAGAATCCAAAGATGAGACAAAGATTTTCAAGAAAATCTGCCTATGCCAAACTACCTTTTACATGGAAAAAAGCTGAACAATTTTGATTTTCTCAAAATGGCCTTACTAAAATACTATATAATAAAATAATTTACATGACAAACAAAATGTACATCTTGAAGTTTCTGAGAATAGTGTCACATGATGTATAACTGACTTTTTTTTATGAGTTCTGCTGATCTGTCCCCCTCTCTCACATGTGTGCACACACATAGCTCTTTCTAAAACAGCATTTTTAGGATTCAGGAGACCTCAAAAGAAACATTTTCTAGTGAAATCTTGACATGCTATGTATATTGTATATGGCAGAGACAGTAAATCATTTGTTGCCAACAAGGAATATCAAAACTTTATAATCTGCAATGATGGCTTTCCAATCGGAACTTTGTTGTGACCCAACACTACTTATTAATAGGCTATACCATTCATGTGCATGGACAACTTCATATTCTCTGTCCAGTTTTACTTCACCAGTAATGTAAACAAAAGCAACAGGTTGCAATGGCTATGATTGCTTGCTCAACATTTTACTGCTTTTCTCCATCACAAAATAGTTCCTCTTCAATTGTCCAGAGAATACAGAAACATTATATTACAATATGCAATGCTGTCTAAATAATATAGTATGAATGATTAAGGGACAAAATTTACTGATCATATCAATGTTAATCTGTTGTGCAGTTCAATGACTGCTTCTAGTCAGCAAGTAATAGCAAAAACATGTAATATCAGGGTAGTGAAACGTAAGCAAGTAAAGAATTATTCTTAGTATATATAATACGTTTCAGGAAAAGTGTCTTACCTTTTCATTACATAGTATTCTTACTTAATGGTAGAATTTACTGGTTTTTGCAAAAGCAGCATAAAGTGTGCAAAACATTTAAATTAGCCGAGGTGCAACATCTTCAGCAAGCGACAGACAAAAATGCAGTACATATGTATCACACATTGTTTGGGAAGAGGATTAGGAGGGAATGATAGACATTATCGTTGGCCCACTAATTATCAATCTCGGTGATATTTCAGACAGTTTGATTTAAACTGCAGCAAATGACTCATATCTTTAAGGTAGGACCAGTTCCAGCTTGAGATTAACTCATCTTGGCAAGTTTCTGCATTATGGCATTATAAGAAATGTGCAGTGTATGGTTTTGCATATGTCAATGCTAATATTTGCAAAACAACATTTGTTGGAGTGATGTACGTATGCAATAGTTCAACAAGTTTTCAAAACAACACATCTGCATTTTATAATTTTATGGGAGGATTTTACATTTCGTGTTGAACATATTAACGACTCGCCTAATGTGTTTCATTGTATTATATTTCTTATACATTTAAGAGTTAATCATAATCATTATCTGTGAAAGTAGGTAGCTATTTCTTTCCTGCCACACATAGGTATGTCACAATTGTAGGGCAGATGAATCAGCTTAGCACCACGTGGTGTGTTCATGTGCATTTGCAGAAGAATACATTCTGATTAGTTTACATCACCAGTGAAGTAAGGATGGACAGATAATAGTATAGGTAAATCATAGACTGGATAAAATCTTACTTTGCTTCGTTATCCCGCTCCGTATGCAGAGTTTCCACGGCTACCCTCATCTCTCCCTCCAGCTGCTGTATTTCATCCAGTTCATTTTCTTGTATCTTTCCTTCACCCGCTATATCCTTCTTTAACTTTACTTTTGCTGAAACAGAAAGACACAAACATTACATTTTGTATAGCAGGGCTCTTGTTTGGAACGGAAGCATTCCAGCACTACCAGGCATAAGAGGGTGGTTATGTACACTGCCTCGTATCTAAGCTAATATTTACAGCAAGCACGTTAAGTTACACCTTTTCCATAAGGGACTTCTTTTTACATAAGGTTTTCTTTTAATGCTTCATGCTTAGCTTGTTTTGTAGGAAGTGAGACTTAAAACTGCTTTAAACAGTACCATGAACCCTCTGACTAATAGACTTGAATGGCAAAAATATAACCATTGTTGCCAAAAACTCATTCTTCAAAATACTCCTTGGACCATAGTGTATAATTATTTATTAGCTTGAAATATTCAGGAGAGCTTCAGAAATTGAGGACTACAATTCTCAAAGATGCTAAGTGCCAAAATTGAGATATTTCTTGAGAAAGGTGCCTTAACTGAAGGCTGTTTTCCTCTCAAATGTACTATGCTTCTGTTTGTCATCTCTGAGTTGAAACTAATAGCAATAGATGATGAGATGTTAACTTCATCTCTGTAAACTGTTAACTACCAGATTTATAATATAGCAATAGTAATAAATTGAACTGTTAATGCTGAGTTCTAATTTGAGTTTGCCATCCTCCATAGTCTCAGGGTAACTTAATAGCCTACAGTTCCTAAGCTCCTGGGTTCAAACCTGGTGGAGGGCAATGAATTTTTCAGGCGTAAAAATCCTTAGCATAGCTTCCTTTAGAAGGGAAGTAAAGCTGTTGGTCATGATATAGAGGCCTCTCAGCAAAATTAAGTGGCCTTTCATGCCCAATGTTAAATGGGGCACAGCAGTTAAAGAGCATATCTAATAAATAAAACTCAATGTTTAAGTTGAGCTTGATTCAAGTTTTATTGGTGATAAAGATATTTTAGTTTCATTATTATTTTTTACATGCTTTAACCTAGTAAGCCATATCAGATGAATGAAATCTGTAAAATGGTGTTCAAATGATCTCAAGGTTCATGGAGCTTAAAGTTACTTGGCATTTTTCTCAGAATAAGAGAAAACCCAGGGGGGGGGGGGGGGGGATCATCATATCTAGGGTAACTTACCCTAAGTTTAACTTTTGTATGCATTATTGTATTTATCCAAACACAAGATAGTGTTTTTTCCCAAAATATTAATGTTCATAACCGGGGGGAGGTTGTCTGTTTTCTGAATACCTTGCAGGGAAACAGTAACTTTGTGGGTCAGAGGCAAAGCCTGGGGGAAATGATATAGAGTACCATCAAGTTTGCTGCTAACGGTCCTATGAGTGTTCTCACTGGAAAAAATATCACTCTCTGAGTTTGAAATAAAACTAGAGGACTTCCTTTCACATCAGTGGCTCCACGTAATGTATTGTAAGCAGAAAGGGCACTTCACCTCCTCCCACCTGATATGTTTCTCCTCTTCCTCTTTGTGCCGCCCGCAACATGAATTTACATGCAAATTTGAATTAGGAACGTTTTACAACATACATTAAGAATGTTGTCTTAATAGAAAATAGCATCCATTAATTGTCGTTACAGCTAAGCACTACTGCCGCCATCGTCACGTTCTATCATAGCACATTACATACATCTTCGTACTCGTGCTCAAAACACATATTTGATTTAGATATTATGTTGTCTTAATTGAAAATTGTATCCATAATCGTCGTTACAGCTAAGCTGCTGCAGTCACCAATAAACACAAGACATATTGTTAGATTTCCATTCTACCTTTCTCTCCTGCTCGCAATGTGAATTTCTGCGCAAATTCAAATTACATAAAAATATTAGTAAGTATGTTTTATAAATAGAAAATCATATCCATCATCGTCGTTAGAGCCTTGCTGATGCATGTTGTACCATTACATTCATACACCATAAATTTCCGTACTACCCTCTCCATCAACTGCTCAAAACTGAATTTCTGCGCAAACCATTTAAAAAAAAAAAAAAGGTGACAAACAGATTAAGTGCACATTAGTTTGTTTAAAATATATGGCAAACCATTGCATTTCATTTAAAAATTAAGTTATCCAGTCTTCTTTTTGCAGTGGACTGTTACATTTTCACAGAAACATTGCAGCATTTGCTGGAAGAGTCTTGTAAACAAATGCATTTTGTTTTTTCAACACAGTCTATTAATCAGAGTGTTCATTGTACACTGGCACTATATCACATACACATTAATTACTGTGGTGTGTAATTTGTACAATAGCTTGTGAGCCCAGTGAAGTTAGCACAGGAGAACAGGACAAAGGGAAAACCACACACAATTTATTAGTTACATTTTAGCTTCTTAAAGTTAGTTCAACTATCTTACATTATATTAACATTTTATTATTTATACATATGTAAGATCCCACCAACAGAAAACTTTTTTATCTCACTGACTTAGAAAAATAAGCTTTTCAAGAAATGTTGTATATTTGTGGTGTTGGTTTTTAACATGTCCCTTACACTTTTATTTATGAGGAACTATTTACAAAAGCCAACCTCAGGAGTCTGACTACTATTGTTTGTTGTAGCTGCCTACAGTCTCTTTTCTGGAGGAGAACAAACTTTATAACTAAGTTATGTATAAAACTGGAAGTATCTTGAAGTTTATTAAGCAGTCTTTATATTTTCCCATGTGAGTTCATTGTGGCATATTTTAATAATTTTGGATTTAGATCTAGTTTGTGGTTTTCTTTCTATTAGTGAAATGCTACTGCTGACTAATACTCTTGTTTGAATTATCATCACCCTAACTGCAGAAAAAGGTGACAAAATATTCAGAAAGTTCACTTAGCACCCTAGGGCATTTAGAAATGAAAATAGATACAGAGAACAAAATATCATCTTGGCTCACATAAACAAATTTTCTGTAATAAAGTTGGTAAATTTGAAATAAAAAAATGAGATTAGCTACCTCCATGGTCAAGTGATCAGCGAGCTGACTTCTCACCCAGAGGTCCTGGGTTCGATTGCCAGCTGGGGTGGGGAATTTTTCTTTACAAGAATTATTCCCAATCCCTCACATAGTCTAGAAGTATGTATGTGAGAGTGAATGTGTGTGTGTTTAAGGGGAAAAAAAAGAAAAAATAAAAAAAAAAAAAAAAATAAAAGATATAAACCCAATGTAAAGAACCTACAGACAAGTTGTTTCTTATGCAAAGCGCCCGATATGACCTAAGATGTTAAAGGGGGCTATATAAATGAATACAAAAAATATAAAAAAAGGATGAGATTCTGCCAGAAAACCTATGAGGAATATATCAAATCAACTGTAAGATTGTGAAAAGTTCTACATAGGACAAACCAAATGAAGTTTAAAAATCAGATCCAAAGAACACTTTAGAAATCTTAAATTTGAACAAGAGGATAAATCAGCATTTTGGAAAGAAATTCATCATCTAAAACCAAAATTACTAAATAGCATGACAGGCCTTAATATGGCAGCATCTTATAAAAACTTTGAAATGCTGCCAGTATTTAAGAAGAGACTGCAGGCAGCTACAACCAACAATGGCAGTCAGACCCTGAGGTTGAAAGTGAAATAGTCCCTCATAAATAAAAAGTTTAAGTGACATAGTGTTGAAAATCAATTCCACAAATATATGTGTATAATTTGAATATCACTGTTACAGCTAAAAGCAGATCATGATGGGTAGATGTAACACACCAGACTCCCTCCCCAGTAAAGTTAGATCGTAACGAGGCTCTAACAACTGAGAGCCCAAGTTGTGAACAGCCCTTACTCCATCACACCTAATATGCATACTTGTCAACTTTCTGAAATGACACTTCTATAATTTTCCTCATCCAACAAAGCTTAATAATTTTGCAATAACATGTAATTACAATGTGTTAAATGTCAGTAAATTTACAACATTTCAAATAAAATAAATGGGAATTCCATTTTATAAGAATCCTTGACCTGGTAATACTGCTTCTTGATGAAATTCTTTCAGTTACCATAATATACATGTGTTATGGGGGTTCTATACCTCTAACCATGAAAAAAATTAGGCATATTAACTTTCTCTACTAAGTACTATGTACATGCATAGCAAGTAGAGAAGATTTTGCATTCCACCCAAAAATTTGATACCGAGATTTTACTGGAAATACATGTTTTGAGGATGCCTGCACAAAAAAAAAAGATAAGTGTGTGTGCACATGCACGCATGGATGTACATGTGTTTAAAATGTTGTATATTAAACATATTTACATGGCAAATAAAATGTATGTCCTCAATTTTTTGGGAATAGCCCCCAAGTCCTCTTCATTCAGGATGAATTTTGCATAATTGGTAAACCATAAGAAATAGACAAAAACTTGCTGCCCAAAAAATGTAGATCTCATTAAAACACATAATTTATGTCATACACATTTTTGTTGTGTAGGTAATGTTTCTGAGATATTCCATGATATTGATTTCACTTTTAAAATACTTATACTTTTCTCAAACAGGAAGTGCCTGTTTTTCTTTTGTTCTACTCCTGGCCAAGCAAAGAAGTGATTTACAGTGACAATTGCATAACGACAGCTTTTAAAACATTTGACTATCAATTTAGCATAGCACATTGCTTTAGTTGCCTTCTACTTATAAGGAACTAAGTAATAAGAACATTCTGCTGATGTTTATCTCGATTAGCATTGTGTAGAAAGAAGAATAATCTTTTGTAAGACAGCTAGAGAAAGTCATACAAATGTAACACATCAGACTTTTTTTGGGGTTATACTAGAGATTTCATGTACAAGCCATCCCTTCCACAGACTTGATCTAAGAGTGCACATCATATGAGAACATACCTGGCAGAAATAGATTACAGGATTTTTAAGTGTCATGTTACCAAAGGAAGTTGCATACAGCATTTGTAAGGTGCTGCAAAAACCATTTCAGTTTCTTTCCATTGGTGCTAGCTTCAAACTGAAGTTTTATTAAACACAAGTTACATGAGCTCAAAACTAAAAAGTTAATTTGTAGTAACCCTGTATTTTATAAGGATTTAGTGCATTTAGTTTTGAACCAGAATATCAAATAGTAATACAATTAAAGGTATATTTACTCCAGAGAAGCAAATAAAGCATTACTATACAGGGTGGGAGGTGAATAAGTGTCAATACCGTATTTATCTAGATACAAGACAATTTTTTCCTCTCCAAAATATTAATGTTCAGAACTGGGGGTAATTTTGCATTTGCGATATATGTTTTCCGAATACCATACAGAGGAAAATAAGTTTAAAATTCTGTGGGTATGGCAGTGGCAAAACCTGGGGGAAATGGTATAGATTACCGCGAAGGTCACGATGTGTGTAGCAGATTTTGAGCATTTCATTTTGCGCCGGAAATTAACTGTTAAGGAACCTATGAGTTCTCATTGGAAAAAAATATTACTCTCCTAGAATAAAATAAAATTACAGGACTTCCTTTCACATCGGTGGTTGCACATAATGTACTAGAAGTCAACAATCAAGCAGAAATAGAGAGGTTAGTGGCGCCACATTTCCCCTCCTCGGGCCACATATATACCGCATTGTGAATTTATGTGCAAATTCAAATTAGGTAGAACGTTTTACAATGTATTAAATAAAGTATGTTGTCTTAACACAACATAGCATCCAACAGCTACTGTGTCACTGTCACGTTTTATAATTGTATATACCATACATTTTGTTCTTCCTTCTCTGTCTCTCCCACTTGCAGTATGAATTTCTACGTAAATTCAAATTAAGGAAAACATTTATGATGTGTTCTATTGAAAAATCATATCTATCATTGTCGTTACAGTTATGCTACCGCCATGCCACTGTCATGTTGTACCACTGCACTTTCCATACTCCACTCTCCAGCAACCACTCAAAACATCAATTTCCACACAAATTCAAATTAAGTACAAAATACATAAATTAAAGAGGGGACTTAATCAGCTTAAGTATCAATTAGTTTGTTCAAAATATAAGGCAAACCTTTAAATTTAATTTAGAATTTTTCCTTTTATATACCTATGTCTTTTAAACATGTATTATGTAAATGATATGCTAAATTCCAAATATAAGTTGGGAAAAATGGGTGTCGCCTTGCATTCGAGGTCCTCTGTATTTGCATAAATATGGTAATTTGATATTTAGTAGAGAACAATGAGTATAACACATAAGTGTGTCCCATTTTGTCTACTTACTAACAGTATTGTCATAAACAACGTACAAATTTCAGGGTCTAATGTGTTTTGAACAGCCTTGCATTACATCTCTGTCCAAAAGAAATAAGGATTATCATGCCTATAATACTCAAACAATTGAGGCAATACACCTACAGTGCCACCGATTTAATAAAACTCTCAATAGTGTATCTCATAAAGGAATAATTTTATATAATAAGACACTCAGATCATTAAAAGCTGTGCCAGGAAACATTTTTAAATCTAAAGTGCATACATTATTATTAAAAAACAAATTTTATAACATTAATGATTTCCTTAAATCTGTTATTTAACACCTATTGTATTAGGGCAACTGTAATGTATTACACCTGTATATTTCTTGTACTATTTTTATTTCCAAGTAATGACAAAACCATATGTACAAATTGCATATATGCGGTGAATAAAAATTGAATGGAATGTGTTTACATACCTGGTCAGCAGTGTTTAGTACAACTCGCATACTGCCACCCTGCATTCACGTTACTCACACCGAGGGACCGATTCAGTTGCAAACTTTCCCTCATACAATGAATCTTTTACACATGCTGAATTAGCAGATATTGATTTAATTTACACCACACTGGGGAATCTGCCAATGTTGCAAGAAACTGTATCATCAGCAATTTCTAAATCATCCCAAAACATGAGCATTCACAGAAGTGTATCAAAGGATCTGTCATACCAGTTCTCTTAATTGTAATTTCTTGCCTTTGTAAGAGTAATAAAGCAGATTTTGAACTTCACTTGTCTCAAACTTCTGAGTTATTTAAATTGACATAAATGTTTGCACTTATTCATCTCCCACTCTATACCTGCTTACTCCTGTGTATCTGATATGTATGTTATCTGCATTTAACATAAAACTTAAGTTTGCCGTTATGGAGGATCTTACATATGATTACACACATGTCTACCACCACATTACATTACATTAAATGCATGCTTTAAATATTCACACTATCTGGCATACTCACTAACAAAAGAATCTAAATGTACACATTTACAAAAGCAAATGCTACTTCTATTAAATGGTAGTAATAAATAGATGCTAGTCTTCTTCATTTGGAATGTGTTCCTTGCACTTAATTACAGGACCCACAGAAAAACAACTGGTCACCAATGCTTGCACAGCAACTTGAAGAGAGTACAAAGATACCCAGGAACTCATCAGAAGTTAACACAACAATTCTAAACACTCTAACTCCTTGAAGACAATGTAAAAATGCAAAACATTTATAATATAATGGCCATTTAAATATAAATCTGAATTTTTTAAAACAGCTTTATTGGTGATATATACAAATAGAGTGCCTTATTTTTCTACATACCGTATATTTTAGCATATAAGATGATAGTTGAAGCTTAAAAAATCTGATGTGTGCCATTCACATGACTTTCTCTACATCTCTGCAACAAAGTATTGTTAAAAAGCATATGCTTCTATTTACTTCATGCTAATCAAGAAAAAATTAGCAGAAATAGTCTTATTACTTGCTTCCTTGAAAGTAGAAGCGAAATAAGGGAGTACCATAGGTTAAAGTGATAGTCAAAAGCTGGTTGCTATGTGACTGAAGTTCCTTTGTTTGTATGAACACTAGTTGACAAATTCTTGTATGAGAAAAGTATAAGTTTTTTAAAGCTGAAACTAAAAACAAGAAATATCTTAAAAACGATCAACTCCACGAAAAAAATGTATGTAACATAAATAGTGTGTTATTTTCTGTATGGTAAGTTTTTGTCCATCTCTTACGGTTTAGCAGTTATGCAAAATTCTAAAATTCATCAAGAACAAAGTAGTCTTCAGAGGCTATTCACAAAAAATTCAAGATATACATTTTATTTGTCATGTAATTATCTTTAATATATGACATTTTAATTAAAATCATTAGAGCCATTTTTGAGAAAATCAAAATTTTTGAAAAAAGTTCTACGTAAAGGGTAGTTGGGGGTGGGGAGATTTCCTTGATAATCTTCCGGCCGCATCCTTGGAAGATACCAAACCTAAATACCAACTTTGGTTTTTAAATGTCTTTTTGTTTTTGAGCTATGCTGCCCACAGACACATAGACTTTTTTTTTTGGATTCAGGCCTCAAAACATGTATTTTCGGTGAAATCTCAGTATGAATTTTTGGGTGCATTACAATATTTTCTCTATAAACTATGTACATAGTACGTGTAGAGAAAGTAGAAAGGCATTCAAAATCTGGAGCATCTTATATGACAGATATAAAACATTGAAATTTTTCCACTGAGCACACAACATAACCTACGATACTTGTTAGCAGTTCATATGGGTTGGTTATTCAGCATGTGCTTCTACAGGCGAAACCCTAACAATACTGAACAAGGCTTTTGCTTTATGACGTACGGAACCGTACCAACTGTTTAGAAGTATGCATATATGTCCGCAAAATTGAATAGCCAATGCAACACTTTTGTAAGTATTTAAAGTCATTACCGGAATCAGTGTGCATTTTATTATCCAAATGATCATTGTTCTGATCTAAATTTACAGGCCCAAAGCTTCAGAGCTACCGTTCATAGTTTGGGGAGACTTTTACGGCAGACATATGATAAAATTATATATCTTTGACAAAAATTTATACTTTGTAGTATCTGAAGGTCATCTTATCCACCAAATTATATGATAATTTCCTTCAACGATAGGAAACTTTCTGATCCCTTTGTGGAAAAAAGCAGAGGGCTGCCCTAGGAATCACTTGCAGAATCATCTTCAAATATTTACTCTTTTAATACTTCTTTCAATAGCCCAAACATACAGTAGTCACAGGGGATCAAGAGATGGCCAGTTCAGTAGTTACAATTGCTATGTCATGCATTCTCATGCACAAAGAGGATATTGCAGCATCGTTTGTTGAGACAAGCTCCTTTGGCTTTATCCAGTAATAGACCACATTCACTGTCAGTTGAAATGAATTAGTGAGTCCATTTTGTAACACTACATCACTTACTTTTATTATTGGAAAACATGTTTCAGAAGCCATGTGCTTCCAAAGTTAACAAAAAGTCAGCACACTCACTGCAAATGAAAAAGAAAACAAAATTTACATACCATACAACTTTCTACAAATTCCAGAGGACCTTCAAATGACACATCATCGTTCTGGCCCTAAAAACAATTACTCCATAAAAGACATATTAAATTCTAAATTAAAAGAGGACATTCCACAAGAAAACAAACCAGGAATATACCAGTTCGCTGCAACAACTGTGAAAAAATCCACATTGGCCAAACTACAAGAAACATGAAAAGAAGAGCATAAGAACACCTCAGAAATAAACAGACAAAAAGACAAATCGGCTCTTTTGAAAACAGCAACCCACCCTAAATAGAAGTCTGAAAATACTCAAAAATATCACAAGGAAAACAGAGTTATAAGTTTGAGAGAACATCTATATTTGGGGGCATTTTCAATTTCAAATCCTGCCAGGCAACCTACTGATGCAGATGTTCATCAAACCACCACAGCAAGTGATGCCGACAGTCGACTAAGGGAATCGACAATGGAAATATAGCTTCTGAAACATGTTTTCTAATAATAAAAGCAACTGATGTATTACAAAGTCAACTTTCAAATGATAAGAGCACATCACTGCTATAAAGTCCACCATATATCAATAACACATTCACTGTCCTTCGTTCGTGTAGGAAGTCAATGACTGATGCAACTTTGGAATCCCAAACCACAGTAACCAAAACTTTCCCAACTGAGTCAAGTCTTGGCCTTGATCAGTGCCCCCTCTCCAACTTTCCTCCGCCCTTTACTGATCCTCTTGTTCTCTGGGGCGTAGTGATGGACGCATGTTTCATTGCAGATCATGCTAAGGTCCAAAAAAACCTCCCCTTCTTCTTCAAAGTGATGCAAAAGTCATTAATAGATGTCTTTCTGCTCATTCCTTTGGGCTTCGTTAAGAAAGCACTGAATCTATCTTGCCGATATTTTTCTGTATCCAAGTGTGTCTGATACAATAATATGGATACTTCCAATACTTATACCTGCCATTGAAGCAATCTCTGCAACAATAATTCATAACTGCCTTCCTCAATCTCATGCATGGCTTCAATATTCCTTCATTGATAATGGTTGCAGGAAGCTGTTTATGATTTTTGATTTTCTATCTTATCGTGACCATTTCAAAATTTCTGCACCAGATCGAACACTTGGGTTTTACTCACAGTTGCATCACTGAACTGTGCTTGGAGTCTCTTCAAAATTTCAGTTCAACACCTTCGTTGGTGAGAAAACAAATAACAAGCTGCACAACAGACACTGCTGCTCTTGCCACTGCACTGCTCACGTCACTACATGAGTCAAAGGAACAAAATTCTGCTTTATATTTGAATGGTCCTTATAGTTATAAATATAAGGAATGACAAATCTCAATGTCTATACACAGACAAGGGAACAATAAAGATGATATACCAAGTGATCAAATTTGCTTGGAATTTTCCCGGATAGATTTGAAATCACATAAGTGCTAGTCAGCGAGGCCTTCTAGGACTAGATTTAGTATCCAAGACGAAACCATTTGCCTGCTAAAGCATTACCTAGTAGGCGTTACAGAGCTAATATGCCACAATTGGCAGATCTGACATACGGCAGGACTACTTGCATGCAGAATGTCAATTTCATTGCTGTAGAATGGAGTGTACGACCAAGCACCACATTCTTATTATCAAAAGCTATTTTTCATCTGGTAGAATAATTCAAGGAACACTTCATTATGATGCTATATACTGCTTATATGAACTTGCTTGCATTTTGCCTGAATGTCTGCAGTTTTTGTGACATTTTATAAAAAGGATATTAGCAGCAACACCTTAGGTTGAAGTGCATATATGCTTTAGTTATAACCCTCAATTCAAAAAGTACCTGCAATGTTTATTTTCTCTTAGTGTATACAAAAGTGTAGTATATTTTATTTTTAGGTGTTGGTAATGTTCATTACAACATTACATTTCAGTTTTCATGCTAATAATGATTGTTGTCTGCTTGGCAACTAGTGTTTGTTGTATAATTATGTTTATCACATTTCATAATGTCAGCAACAGAGCAATGTTCAACAAAGTTTTGTGTTTCCTCAGAGACATTGAGAATGATATAAGCAACAACGAAGAAAATTCAGGTGTATGGATGACTGAAACAAGATTTTCAAACACTGAAGAAATAACTGTACATGTGACAAGGGCACTACGACAGTTATCTGAAAATGGCTTCCAGAAGTGCTTCTTTACACACAATGACAGAAGTGTGTCACTACAGAAGGGAACTATACCCCTGCTGCTGAATCCTTGCACTTGACAGGAGTTAAGTTGGTACATCCACAGAAAACAAATGAAAAGCTTTACCCATTTGACTTTCTGAACCAATCACAAAGAAACATTCATTCCGGTCGGTCGGTCAGACAATGGAAACGCTTATAGATGCCGCACTGTTGCAATATCTGGCTATTTCCAACCACGTGCTCAGTTTGTGAACTCCTAACACATGCGTTGAGCTGTAGTATTATTTTTGTTATTTATATTTGTTGATAGTGTTTGTTTGTACGTGAGGGAACATAACAAAACTTTCACAATTATAGAGGTGGATGGACTTTTGCGGGAAGATGTGGCAAGAGTGAACGTGGCTTCATGGAAGAAGAAAGTGAATCATGTTCACAAAATAATACGAAAAGCACAGGAAATAGATGGAATCATCAGTGAATGTGAACCACTAATGATATATCTTGGTGACGACGATGATGTTGATGATGACAATGATGATGATCCTTTCCAAAATGATGATGATGGAGACTTAGATGGAACTGAGCCATTAAAAAACTGGTGAAAATCATTTTGTTAAACCTTTCTCTCATTGTAACAAGTTATTTTGCATTAATCTATTCTATATTGTCGTAAATACGTAATGCATGCTACATACGTTATAGTATCACTGTTATTTTCAATTGACATCAATAATAACGAATTAGTTTCATTATTCATTGGCATTCATTTACTATGTTCACTTTTATATTTGTTGTTACACACGATAGAGCCACTTGTGATCAACTGTTGTTGTTTACAAGTTATAATGGCAACGCCACAAAGGCAGCACAGCCAACCTTACGTGAAACCACCCAAACGTGCAAGGATTCAGTGATAGGGGCTTATTTTGAAGGAAATGCTGTGTAAATTACCTTATGGTAACTTGTTTCTGTGTTATTTACACATTCTGGGAGCTTTTTGAATGTAGTACATGCATAAAAGGGAAGTGTTATTACTTTTTTCCTCTGTTTAATTATGTGATTCATTTTCTCCTTTTACTTGCATTATATGTATAAGTCTAAGCATTCTTTAGAGAAGTTAATTTTATTTTTACTTGCATTATTCCTTAACTAAGATAGACCCTGTATGTAGATGGTCACAATTTAACACACCAAGAGAGAATAAAAATGGACAATGCCATAATCAAGATTAACATATGCAAATAATTATATAGAGAGATAAAAAACTGATAATTGACATTTTCATAGGTAACACTTAAGAAAAGTTAAATTCAAACAAGAAGACAAGTCAGCAGCAAAATTTACTTTTAGAAGGAAAATATTAACCAAGACCCAATTCTGAAACTACTAAAAAGCATGATAGGCCAAAACAAACACACTGTAGGAGAACATTTTAATATAGAATCTTAAGGCCTAAGTGAAGAGATATTTGTTCTACCGCCAAAAGATTCTGACCAACTAAAATCAGCAGTAGTAGTTGAAGCCCCCCAAGGTTGAAAATGGAAGCAATTGCTCCTGAAATGGTATAAAATTATAATTACAAGGGGTAGAGGAAAAAAATGTAAACGGCGTGTTATTTATGGATGCTCTTTAACTGCTGTGGTTCTCAGCATCCCATTCTAAATTGGGCATGAAAGACTACTTAATTTTGCTGAGAGGCCTCTCAATCAGGCTTGAGGTTCTTTTACGTGCTGTAAATCTACGACACGGGACCAGCGGGTTTACTTCCCTTCCGAAGGAAGCCATGCTAAGAATTTTTATGCCTGAAAAAATCCATCATCCTCCGCCGGGTTTGAATCCGCGACCTTGGGTATATGAAGTCAGCATGGAGGGCGATGGGGATAGAGGGAGGAACTCACCATAAAAACCTTCCAGATGAAACTAATTAAATCATTCAAGTTTAAAAAGTCACCAGTGCAATGTTATGCAAGCAACTTGTACCAGGTAAAGAGTGTTTAATACGATGAGAAACAGTGAAAATTGCTTTTCAAGATTAACTGTTTGTACATTTAGGAAGTGGCTGCTGAAGGACTTTTGTTAACAGGGAGGAAACCTTGGATTTTTCTAGTAATTATCTATTATTAATATTTAATGCATGATTAAAAGCCGATCTGGACAAAAGCCTAATGTCCGATCCCTTATCATCACGTGGTGCAGCTGAGTAGTCACATGATAAGTTTGTTATTGACAGGAGGCCCTTTAATCCCTTCTAAATTTGAAGACTCTGATCAGAACAAAATGATGTGATAAACTAAAGGGAAGGGCTGTCATTTATTTGACGAGTCGATCAATTACACTGAACAACTGGGACCACCAGAGGAGACAGTACTTACAGCATTGCCAGCTTCACCACAAGGAATTAGTCGCTGTCCAGTTGAAAATGAAGGAAACTAGTCCTTTGAAACATATTCTGGCAAAAATCCCAAGCAAGAGTTGTTTACTGTAAATAATCGACTCATCAAATAAATGATAACAACCTCCATAAAAAAAAAAGTGAAACACTGATCAGCTTGGTATTCATTCCACTTCTTATACCAATTCCCTCTTTAAATTTTCTATCCAGTCTCCCTTGATGGTGTTAGAGAATTCGAGGCCTAGGGGATCATTTCAAGATATACTTCTTAATACTTGGGTGAGGTAACAGCCAAATACAGGGTGCCCACTACTTAACGTACAATTTGCTTAATAGGGTAAATATTGGAGCACAAGAAAAGAATCATCATTATCAAGTGTTTAACAGTAGATACCACCAACATTTAGGAAGTTATGATCAAAACCAAAGAAGCTGGGTAGAATAATTGACATATGGCCATTATGATCTTAGAAAAAGTTCAGGATGAATACTACATAAAAAACTGTTTAACTAAATTCAGCTGAAAACCACTGAAATTATGCTAGTGCACAGCACTGAAGAAGTTTCATACAAAATGCTGCCAAGAATGAAGTTCAAAGACTTACATAGGAAAAAGGGCCTTTAACCACATATGTACATCATTACAAAGATTCTACACAACAATTAAGTTCACAACTTTGGTAGAAAATATTCTAAAAGCAAAACCAAATTTAATTCATGCAACACAAAAGGAAGAATCTACAATAATATAAGGGTAATAATAGAAATAATACTTTATTTACTGGATTCTGTGCAGGTTTCTTTTTGTCTACAAGCTACTGAAATGAGCAACAAAAATCAGCCAGGTCACGTTTTGTCTTACTTAAAAGTACTTCATTAAAACAGAAACTAATGTGTGGTGAATCTTACCAAGTCCTAAGCACATTTCCAGATGATCTAGACATTTTACGAGAGACATTGCATTGAAAGATCAAGATTATATGTATAAGGATTTTTACTACAGTGGTCATTGTTGTGTTATTTTGGAACAAGTCAGATAACTGATTACTTGTGCACAGAGTATATCACATTTACTTCTAGAGGTAACAATGCTCCTCTGCAAGAGTTACACACAACTTCAAAGAACATTAAAAAGTCATCCAGCAAATACCAGACAATTTACCCCCCCTAACACACTGCTCTAAACACTAAAACAAAAATGTCTCAAGGATTTATGAATTTAACCAGAGAACATACTGAGGCTTAATCACTGGATAACAACCTCAACAAAAGTGCCCTGTTTTGTATATTGTGAATTTCAAATGTACTACATGTACTACAATGTACTCAATTATATGAGGGTCGGCTGATAAGTCCCAGGCCATAGGCCAGTTAGATGGTAGCATCATATAGTTTTCGAATGACAGCATTTAAACAAGACACGAAAATGGAGGATTTGGAAAAATGAGCAGTGATTAAATACTTCCATTTGAAAGGCTTAATGCCTAAAGAAGTCAAGGAGGAAATGGACAGTACACTGAAAGACTCTGCCCCTTCATATTCAATGATTAAAAGGTGGGTTGCAGAGTTTAAAATGGGACGTACGAGCATTAGTGATGAGCTTCCCTCTGGACGCCCTGTAAAAGTGACAACTCTGAAGATCATAAACAAATTCATTGTTTAGCACTGGAAGACCGCAGATTAAAGTTGTTTGACATAGCAGAGGCTGTAAACATATCAAAAGAGCATGCAGTAATATTTTAAGTAATGTTTTGGGCTTTCACAAGGTCTGTGCAAGATGGGTGCCATGTTTGTTGACACCTGATCAAAAGTTCCAAAGAAAAACTTTTTCTGTTAAGAATGACGAGCTCTACCATAAAAATCCCAGTGAATTTTTGAGACGGCTTATTACCATGGATGCACCACTACACTCCAGAAAGTAAATCAGTCAAAACAGTGGATAGCAAAGTACATTTTGTCAGTTAACAAGGTTATGGCGAGTGCTTTCTGGGATGCACAGAGATTTATTGCTTTCTCTACACATATGTACACTATGTACATAGTGTATACAGAAGGTATTGCACTCCACCAAAAAATTTGATACTGAGATTTCACCGGAAATAAAAGTTTTAGGATCCCCTGTATCAAAAAAAAGTATTTTCAGAAAAAGGTCTGTGTATGTGTGTGTGTGTGTGTGTGTGTGTGTGTGTCTGTCTGTGAACACAATAACTCAAAAACGAAAAGTTGGTAAAACACAAATTTGGTATTTAAATTTAATATCTTCCAGGGATGTGACACAAAGATTTTGAGAAAAATCCCCCCACTCCAAACTATCCTTTACATGGAACTTTTTTCGAAAATTTTGATTTTCTAAAAAATGGCTAACGATTTTGATTAAAATATCATATATTAAAGATATTTACCTGACAAATAAAATGTATATTTTGAATTTTCTAGGAATAGCCTCTGAAGACTACTTTATTCTGAGTGAATTTTACGGAATCTTGCATAACTGCTAAACAGTAAGAGATAAACAAATACCAGACAAAAATGTAGAGCACATTAAAACACACAATTTATGTGGAGTTGATCGTTTTTGAGATATTCCTTGTTTTTGCTTTCAGGTTCGAAAAACTTAAACTTTTCTCATATAGGAATTTGTCAACTCCTGTCCATACCAACAAAGGAACTTCAGTCACATAGCAGCCAGCTTTTGATTATCGCTTTAACCTATGCTACTCCCTTATTTCCCTTCTACTTACAAGAAAGCAAGTAATAAGACTATTTCTGCTAATTTTTTCTCGATTAGCATGAAGTAAATAGAAGCATGAGCTTTTTAACAATAATTTGTTGCAGAGATGTAGAGAAAACCATGTGAATGGAACACATCAGATTTTTTTATTGATTACTTGGAAAAGAATAAAAGCATCACTGGTGACTACTACGCAAGCTTACTAAAGCGTTTGAGTGATGAGGTGAAAAGAAAAAGACCTCATTTGGCACACTCACAAAAAAAAAAAAAATCTTTTTTCATCACAACAATGCTCCGGCCCATTGTTCAGTCATTGCAATGGGGAAAATGTACGAATTAAAGTTTGAATTGCTTAACAATCCACCCTATTTGCCAGATCTAGCACCCAGTGACTACCATCTCTTTCCAAACTTCAAAAAATTTCTTGGAGGACGAAGATTTCACTACAATGAGGAAGTCACTGATGCGGTAAACAGCTATTTTGAGGACCTTGATAAATCACACTACAGAGATGATTTAATTAAATTAGAATACCATATGACAAATGTAAGAGCTTTCTGGAGATTATGTTGAGAAATAAAGCAAAGAAAACATTTTTTTAAATGCTGTTTTATTGAGAGGTCTGGGACTTAATAGCTGACCCTCGGACTTATCTTTCCTGGAGTTGCTGAATTTGGTATCGTATACAGTTAACACCCTGGTTATTTATGCATATGTACTTTTCCCTCTGTATATTTTTATACCCTACCAACTTAATCTGCTTATCTTTTTTATAAGTTACAACCTTGTCAGTTTTATTGTTATGATCCACTCTTTCTTTGGCAACTTTCTTCCCCTATTTTTCTCTTATTTTCCCTAGTTGTTTCAGAAATTCTTTCCTATTGTTTCCAAATACATTATCTCTTGACAGTAACTTTTCCCAATTTTTATTCCATATTCTTTTTCTGCACATTTTGATTTCTTCACACTCAATTATACAGTGTAATTGTTATCAACATTGCCACATAGTGGGCAACTTTTAGACCTTCTAATAACATTATTCCTGTTCTATGCTATACCCTCTCCTATCCTCCACAGACATCAGTGTATTTTTCTCTTCTCCATTCTTTCTTAACACTCCTATATAATATAAAAATGATCTTATCCCTTAAGCTATGTATTATTTCTTGTTTATCTATATCGTCTTTCTTTGCTTTCACTTTATTCCATAGTTTTTGTCCCCCTATTTTCTGTTGATTGGCTAGCTTCTCCAATCCAACTTCTCTAACAACTTCCTTGACATCTCCAAGTTCTTTCCCATTTTGCTGATTCTTGTACTCAATTATACAACAAAGTTATCTTGAAGGAAATAAAAAAGAACAACATACTTTAACAAGCACTTTTTTTAAAAATCTCTGTTACAGTCACATGAATTTTTATACCCATTGTTGAACCAACTATTTTTAAAAAAGCTTATTCTACTATTTACTTCAGGTTAATCCACATAAATATTTGTGGAAATGCTTTTGTTTTCATGGTAAGTTTAAGCAATAGTTACATTTTTTAAGAGCTGGTCGCCCTGTGATGACTTTGAAATACCATTTTCTTTGCTTGATCAAGAAGCTCGACTTTTCTCCCCTTTGAGAAAAGTATAGGTATTGGAAAATTTAAACAAATACGAAAGAATATCTTTGAAATGGCTAACTCCAAAAAAAAAACTGTATTTAACATAAATTGTAGTACTTTAGTGAGATCTACATTTTTTTGTGTAGTAAAATTTTGTGGTTCTCTTATGATTTATCAGTTATGCAAAAGCCATCCAGAATGAAGAGTACTTGAAAGGCTATTCCCAAAAAATTCAAGATATAATTTAATTTGGCATGAAACCATCTTTATATTGAACTTAAATATTGAATTTTATCTCTCTCATCCACACTCCTCTGTACATACATTCACACCTTTTTTTCCCAACCCCATTTTTTTATTTTTATTTTTTATTCCGGGGCCTCAAAACATATTTTGGTGAAATCTTGAATTAAAGTATATGGATGGAATACAATACTTTCCCCAACTTACTACACATAGTAGAGAAAGTATAAAGAGAAAGGGCTATAGTACCTCCACTATAATGCAGGAGTCGTAGGTATAGAAGGTAGATATTTCATTCCACCCAAAAATTCAGTACCTTTGATATCACCAGAAATACATGTTTTGAGGCACCCTGAATTAAAGAAAAGTCATTTGTATAAACAGAGTATGTGTGCACGTATGTGTGTCTGTGAACTGCTTATTCATAAATCAAAGGTAAAATATTTTATCAACACCAACATAAAGTTCAGTACCTTCAAAAGATATGACATGAAGTTTTACAATTCCCCTACCCCAAACCACCATATTTTTTTTTTTTTAAATGGCAAAATGATTTTCATTAAAATACCTCATATTTAATATATTACATGACAAAATATAATTTTAAATTTTCTACAAATAGCTTGTGAAGTCCCCTTGATTTAATTTTGTATAAATTTGTATAACTACAAAACCATAATAGATAGACAAAAATTTATTATAGAAGAAATACAGAAAAATTAAATTGAATTTTATTTATGGATGCTATTTAACTGTGAAAGTTCTTAGCGTCCCATTCTATATTGGGCATGAGAGGCTACTTAATTTTACTCAGTGGCCTCTTTATCAGGCTTGAGGTTCTTTATTGTGCTGTAAATCTACGACAAAGGACCAAAGGCTTTACTTCCCTTCTGAAGGAAGCCATGCTAAGGATTTTTATGCCCGGAAAATCCATTGCCCTACACCAAATTTGAAGCCACAACCTTGGGAACCAGAGGCTAGCATATTACCCCTAGACCACGGAGGAAAAAAATGAAGAAATTTGGAGCTCAATAAAATGAGTATTTTGTGATAAACAATTTTTGTTTGTTTTGGGTAGCATTATTAGCTATTTTCAAAATATTCCACGTTATAATTTTACATTTTTCCTAATTGTGAAATCTAATGGACAAGCGCACAACTTTGCGATCCTACTTTGTTTCTTATTTTCCATTTTATTGCAAGCATTTTTTACCATAAGAAAGACATTTCCTGCTTGTTGTAATTATGAACTTCTAGTTTACATTAAGAAATAAACTTTGTGCATAAATTAAACATGTAGTTACATTACCGAGGGATTTTGCTTCAGTAACTTTTGTTTCAAGGGAGTGCTTTTAAGACTGTTTCACGATATGTTTAATTTATATTTTATTTAAAATAGTGTTTAATACCTGTTTCTTACTTCATATTGCACCACAAGCAGTGAACACTGGTAATACAGTTAACTTTCGACTATCCGGGGTAATGTGGGTGGGAAAAAAAGCACCAACAATTGAGAAACCTGTAATTTAATGCTTTTAAGGTACAACATACATATGTAAATAGGAAATTATTTTAAAGGTTTTTTCAATATGTATTCTTTATTCAAAAGTTTATTCTACTTCTGTGTAAGGTATTATTTTTCTTTAGGAAACCGCAATAAAGAACCCGCCATGTGACAATATGTGCAATTTCCATTTTTAAACCATCACCACGTGACAAAAGAGTTATTGGCCTGCCTGTTACAAGTAAATTAAAAACAAATTCAGTTTTTCTGATGTTAATCAGTGTGTAAGTGACAACAAAGCAAGTTAAAAGAAATTTTTTTTTTTTTGTGGGGATGCAGAAATAATGCGCAAACCAGATAATCTGCACACAAATAATCAGGAGTATACTGTACATAAAATAAAATAACTGGGAAAGGAAATTTGAGTAGGGAATGTTCCAGGTCTATGTGTAAGCTACCTCACTGACATTTGCCGTTACATGGAATAAAGAAAACTTGGAAAAAATCTCAATTTGGAAGGATACAGAACTTAACAACCCTGAAAGCTTGTGTCAATGATCTTTGTTTCCTTCAATTTATCTTGCTTCACTTTAACTACTTGATCATATAGCAACAGATCTGTACGAGGTGAATAGTAACCTTATAGGTCTCGTACACCTTTTGTATCACACTAAGCACATGCATTAGGGTGCCATACAGTCTAGCTGCTTTTACCATCTGTAATCTGATGGTGGAGCACAGCTAGCTTTGCTGCTCCTCTCTTTTATACCATGACAAGCAGATGGCGCTATGGCACCATTCACTATCTGTGAAAATATGGCAGCACAGTCACAATTACCATCTATTTTACTATTTTTTTAGGTTGAAGGTGGAACTTTGGGTCCTGATATTAAATATACAAACCAATATATTTACCTTCACAACTGAGGGAAATCACAAAAAAAGTACAGCCAGATTTGTCTGCCCACAGGATTTGAACCCAAGAATATGAGCCACCAACATTACTGCTCAGTAACTGTCAATGTTTTGGAGACCTCTAACTGATTTCTTTTTCTACAGTGTGAATAAAACTAAGCAGCACCAACACACAAACATTTCCATATCCTTTCTCAGTAAAACGTGCACAAAAGAGAAGAGAAATAAAAGCAACATAAAAAGCAACCAATATGCTACATTGCTACAGAAAGTTGAAGAGGAGCATGCAAGTGCCTTAATAGCTAGGTTAGCCACAAAGTGGTAACAGGTAATGACTGACTTCTTGCATCACCTAGTGGAATGTCATCATCGTCTTCATCGTCGTCATTATTGGTGCTAGCTAGAAGAGACTTTGAGGCAGAATCCTCCTCATCGTCACTGAATGTTGGCTCTGAGTCGCCCAAGTGGTTATTGGCTGGTATTGATGGAGATGTGTGGTTCTCTGTCACATCTGCCACGTCTTCCTTCAGATGGACGCTGGAGTTTACCTCTTCTATTTTACCTGCTGGATAAAAAAACATATTTTTATGTCCAATTAGCATTGAAAAGTAACAGCAACTGATTTTTTGCTCTTTTTTTTTAATGTTATCCAACACCATAATTAGAAGTACTCTGGAGCTTGTTAGCATCTCATTGTGTCAACAAATTGCAGCTACCGTATTTAACTGAATACAAGATAATGTTATTTTTTTCAAAATATTAATGTTCAGAACTGGGATTGTCTTCTATTTGCGATATGTTTTCTGAAAAGCATACGGGGTAAAGTTAGTTTCAAACTCTGCAGGTATGGTAGTGGCGATGCCTGAGGGAAATGATATAGATTACCATGAAGAATGCGACAGATTTTGTGCGATCCATTTCGTGCCAAAAAATAGCTGTTAACAGATCTAGGAACGTTCTCATTGGAAGAAAGATTATTCTCTGAGAGTAAAATAAAATTAGGTTGGGGAAATTTAGTAACAGTGACGTCAAATTATATGTGGTATTAATACCACATAAAATTAGAGGACTTCTAAGTATGTTGTCTTAATAGAAAAAAGCATCCATAACCGTTATTACAGCTATGCTCCTGCCACTGTTGCTATGTCACATTGTACAATTGCATCTCTGTATTTCCCTCTCCATCTCTCCCACCCATAATTGGAATTTACATGCAAATTCAAATTAGGTAAAACATTTAACAGTATGTTATATTAAATATGTTGTCTTGACTGAAAAGCGTATCCATAATTGCCATTACAGCTAAGCTGCCACCAAACACAGATGTGCTAGTACATTCCTGTTATCTCTTCTCTGTCTCCTGCTCGCAATGTGAATTTCTGCACAAATTCAATTTAGCTAAATGCAATTATACATCATGCATTTCCGTTCTCTGTCTCTCCCGCTCAAATTGTACATTTCTGAGCAAATTCAAATTAGGCTAAAAACATTAAATGTTGTCTAATTACAAAATCATATCCATCATCATCGTTACAGTTACACTGCCACCACCACCACCACCACCCTAACGCTGTACAATGGCACCCATACCGTACATTTCCATACTCCCCTCTATGTCAAACACTCAAAACTTGAAAACTTCAAATTCTGTAAAATAAATAAAATAAAAAGTAAGAGCCTTAATCAACTTAAGTCTCCATTAGTTTGTTCAAAATATATGACAAACCTTTAAATTTAATTTAAAAATTCTTCTTTTTATATATCTTTTAAACATGCCTTCCTTTTATACATGTAGATTAATATGCTAAATTCCAAAAATTAAGTTCTGAAAAATGCGGATCATCTTGCATTCAAGGACATCTTGTATGCAGATAAATATGGTACTTACATTCTCGATTAACCTTGTGTTCTAAGTATATGTAATGCTAATTAATAGGCAAAAATTCTGCTATTTAAATGGAAAGTAGTTTGAAGCAAATGTTGATCTTAATACTTTACTTTGATGTGAATTGAAATACCATTACTATTCACTGTTATCATCTGATAACTAATCAATAACATATTTAGTTTCTTCGGTAATGTTGCTGACTGAGTGTGTGCTTTCTGCGTAACATTGCTAAACAGTGCCAACTTTAAAAACTGAGATATCTGCAGGTTTGTAATCCAGTTTATGGAAAAATTGCTGCTAGATCACAGAGTAGTGCTCTTTTTCTTCACTGTATGAAGTCAAAGATGCAAGATGACAGTGATATAAATGTATTTTCATGTACTTTCGTTCCTTACTCCTATAATCTAAAATAAAGAAATAAAAATTCACTCATTTCATGCGTAAAATATCTTTTTGTTGCCTCAATGCTTTAAAATTAACAAAATATAATGTATGCTCACTAACCAATAGTTTCTCTTGGAAGCTGAAAATGGAGACGCGACAGGACCCTGGATATGTTATAAGGTTAACATATCTGCTGCAAATAATCTTGATGATTGAATTGTTATTTGAGGTATGTGGTATGTGGATATGAAGATGCCCTGCATCTGTCACACTGCAATTGCGGCGCAGTTAATATATTTGGTCAACTGATATTTTGAGCTAAATGTAGAAATTTAATGCTTATGTAACAAACTACTACCAAATCAGAACATATCAGTTGGAACAATTTTAATGAAAGGGTGTTTTGGAACACTGATATGTACGAATAGAATATTTTTGAGTTGGGTTTGTAACACTTAAGTATCACTTACGTATTATACAAACTCAAACCCACTTACGTGTTACATTGCATATTTTAGAGTTTCCTCGCCTCCCTATGGGCACATTATGTTTGCTCAACTTCCCACCTTCTTATAGCTGTAGTATACAATTCCCAACGTATAATATTGCATATTTTAGCATCTTCCCGCCTTCCTATGACTGAGCTGCCTGTGCTCCCTAATGCCAGTGTTGACAACTCTTTGTAATGAAAAGGGCTAAAAGTGATTCTCAAAAAGGTCAGAAATGGCAGGTATAGAGCAGGATCTGTAACTGCATCATTGCAGTTATGCAACCCATATATAAATTATCCTGATATATGGTGGACTTTGAGACAGTGAATATATAAATGTTTATTAAATTGTAATATAATTTAATCAACCTTTTTCATACCTTTAGTAATTTTAATTTAAAAATGAAAAAATGAAAATTGAAATAGAAAAGGCTGAATAATTTTAAAAATGGCTAAAATTGTGCCAATTTATAAAATGGCTGGAAATATCCTAACTTTTTTTTTAACACAAAAAGTGGTGATTTAGCCATAAAAGGATTAAATTGGCATCATTGCACCTACAGTGTTATTATTCAAGATATAAAATAGAGCACTTGTTTATATGTACTGGACCTCTAATATTACCGAGAAATGAATGAAGAAAGAAAAGGAGAGATGAGTTAATGACCTCATCACACATACAGCAGAAAGAGTGAGAAAAACCATTATTTAAATGGGAGAACTGTCAATTACTGATAATGCAACATTTGCATAATTTTCTACGTTTCAAAATGGCCACATATGGCGAAATGGAGAACAAAAAGTAGCTAAAATGTCACCTATGGCTTTTTGAAATATTTGTGGCCAGGCAAGCACAAAGTGGTTAAATTGGCAATGCTGCCTAATGCACATCAATGAGCATTTATTTGCCCACCTTCTTATGTCTTGATAAACGATATAGTTGAGCTAACTTTATATGCTCCCTAATGCAGATCATTGTAGGTTTCAGCTCTTTTTGCTGCAAAGATTGCCTGCTCGTTATTTCGCAGTAAATATACCATCAGTCAGCAACATTACTTTTTTTCAATATAAGCATTAGGTTTTTTCCAACTTAGCAAACTTGAATAATCAGAATTTACATGCTAATATATTATTTAAAATTGCACTTTTAATCCCAGCTACAAAACATTTGTTATTTCTAAAAATCTAGCTGCCACTAATGCATCCATACATGGCAGATTATCAATTGTGTCATAGAAGCATTTTTGAGAGACTTGCAAAATGAGGCTTTAAAATCCGATTCCTAATTATTTTCAGTAAAGCTTGTACGCACAAATTAGTAATGAGAGATAGCTATTCAATAAAGTAGTTTAATAGATAAACATCTTACCTTCTGTTGATGGAGGAAGGCAGAATTCTTTGAAAGCTTCTCTAACCATCGCCCGCAGTTCTCGATCCAACTTTGGATTATCGAACAATGGGAATAATGTTGGCAACACCCTTTTCTCTAAAATCTGCCGCAGAGAAGAATAAATACCTGCACGCACTTTGTCCGCTAAGAGAGGGTAGAAATTTGGAATGATCTGAAACAAGCAAAAATACAAATAATTTCCTTTTTATGCATATTCACTAGTAAGCTAAAGAGAAAACCATTGTGAGGAACTATATTTATCCTCTGTTAGTACAGAGAGGCAGGAATAGGTATATAAGGTGGTTAAATTTTAAGGTAACCCCTCTTGGGGCCTCTCTCTACTGTGCAAGAGAACCGAGAATCACCAGCAATTATGGTATAGCTGGAAATGCATTGACCAAATGTTGAATGTGTCTTCAAATAGGCAGCATATTTTGTAAAAATGTTCTCGCTCACTTGCCTAAGCTTGGTAACAGGAATACCTGCAATTTCTTGCATGATGTTATCACTAAGTTCCTGCAGTGTGCGTGGCTTACAACAATATACTTTTTAATTCAAAGAACCCCATAAATGAAACTTACAACTACTTAGTCCGCAAATCACAAGGATTCCTGCTGCAAAGCTTAGGCGAATGAGCAAAATCATTTTTACAAGATGATTGAGAGCAGAAGATCCACATTTCCAGCATTTACTATAAGGTAAGGATTTTAGTATGTCTACTGGCACAACATGCCCGGCAACTCTCGCTTCTCTTGCCTAATGTTGAGAGAGGTTACCTTATAATTTAACGACCCTATATTTTGTCCAATCACTAAAGTCCTTACTAAAGCTTATGAGCATTGGTTGGTTTCTCTATGTGTAATTAAACAATTCTGAAACCACTGCATGAACAGAGCTAGGTGCCACATTATATAGCATGGAGGATGTTTCTTATCTCCACGGAACGACCTGCCAAATCTAAGCAGTGAAAGATGCTCTCTAGGTCTCCACAATTAGTCACATCACTTTTGGTCTGAAAAACATAACATAAAGGAAGAAAAGGAGTTGATAAAATATGTAAAGAAACCTTTGGAACTGCAAACTTGGGAACACATCTTTATCACCAAGGATGAATTTTGAAGTTCCCCTGTGGATGACATCATCTTATTGACAAGAGTAGAGGGCAGCACAACACCACCTGCTGTATGTGCGTCAATCAAACTCAGAACTGAAGATAGGGTTAAGGTACCCTGAAACCAGTCTCCCCAAATGAAGGTTAAGTGGGTAAAAAGTGCAAAAAAAAAAACGGTGACTCAATTAATTTAAACTATACTCTTTTGTTTATACCTGTCAAGATGGCGACCGGCGGTGTTATAACGCGTTCCAGCAGTCAAAATTTACGCTCAAATACAAACGGTAAGGACAGTGAAACCCATTTAGAAGTGTTTTATAAGTCAGGAAACGTGATATCAACAAGTGCAAATGAAGGCAATGCAATCCAAGACGCAAGTGATAAAAATTTTAGTCCTGAAAATACGCAAATGCAACCGTCCACTTCGCACCCGGCGCGTGATGCGGAAACAATAGCATCGCTTCATATGGTAATAAATATTCTACATAGAGATCTACTGAAAGCTCAAAAGGAAATAGATTCACTGAAAGAAGAGAATGAAGAACTGAAAAAGAAGATTGACTGTGACTGTAATAAACCAACTTTTGCGACGGTTACAAGGAAGCATTCAAAAATGGCGGTGAGTCGTTTATCAAAGGAACAAAACAAAGAAAACCTCGCGGATCACAACAGATTTGAAGTGCTGGATAAAATAGAAGAAACCAATGTTGAAGAGGAGATTAATGTGAATGTGCGAAATTTGGATGACACTATAAGTAAAAAGAAAGTGCTAGTCATAGGGGATTCGATTCTCAAATTTTCAGGTGAGGCATGTAGGGAAAAAGGCTATCAAGTGCGATGCTACCCAGACATAAAACTGGCTGAGCTACGAGAAAAAGTGGAAAAAATGAATTTGAAGGACGAAAGTCCTGAAACAGTCCTGATACATGCAGGAACGAATGATATAAGACCGGGGATAAGAGCAGAATATATAATGGGGGAAACTTTAGATCTTGTAAGTAGCATCAGAACTCAAGTGCCTGACGCGAAAATTATAATCAGCGGTGTACTTAGAAGACGTGACGTGAACACAAAGAGGATCATGAAAATTAACCAAGAACTAGACTGGATGTGTGCTGTGAAAAACTGCCTAATGGTTGACGGAAATTACTGGGTATATAATAGTGATTTTGCTAAGGACGGAGTGCATTTAAACAGGAAGGGAACATTTAACTTTGGTAACTTATTGAATAATGCAATATATTCCGTGATAAAGGAAAACTAGTAAGTAAGGAGGTGGATGCTGTTTCACTTGTTACAGGTAATAAACATTGTAATTACTCCACTGATCATGAGAAACAAATAAATCATGTGGAAATAGGGTCATTAGATACTCATAAATTAGTTGGGGAAATAAATTTTAAACAAGTTACAAATATAGTGAATAAAAATTATATTAATCTTTTTAATAGCAACAATGATGGTGAACGTACAATACATAAGGTTGTAAACCAGTATGATGCAAACACTCTCCAAGTATTTCATTTGAACATACAATATTTAAGTAATAAAACAGCTGCTTTTGAACAGCTGCTAAATGAAGTAAAGCCAGAACTAGCTGTTGTAACAGAGCATGGATTAAACAAAGAGCAGATCAATTTATGTAAAATAAATGGTTACAAAATTGTTAGTAGCTTTGCTAGAACTACTTATAAGGGTGGAGGGGTTTTAATCTTGGCCACAAATGAAATAGATATATCAGAGTTTGTTGTAAATACATATCAGTTGGAAATGCATTTTGAAGTGGCAGCTGCAAAAATTAATATAAAACAGAAATCTATTTTATTACTGGGGATATACAGATCACCAAGTACTCCTTTGGAGCACTTTGTTGATTATCTTGATGAATTTCTAGCTCAAGTTTGCACTAAATATAATCAGGTAATCTTGATGGGTGATTTTAACATAAATCTAGACCATACAAAAGGGGACTATAAGAAACTTTACGAGTTATTTAACACTTATGGAATAAGGGATTTGATACATGAGCCTACAAGGGTAACACATTCATCATCATCTGTTATTGATCATATTGCCACAAACCTGAATTTTGAGGTAGTAAAAGCATACAATATAAACACTCACATTTCTGACCATTATGCTCAGTATGTGAAATTTAAGGGCTTAAATTACAGTAAAGAAAGCAATTATGAAATCAAAACTTTTCGTGATCTGAATGAAAAATGTATTGGTCATTTGATAGAATCCTTAACAGACGAAAATTGGGACATAGTATATAATGCCAAAACTGTAGATGAAAAATGGAACCAGTTTTATAATGTATTTAGCACTCACTTTAATGCATGCTGTCCTATGAAAACCAAAAAGGTATATAAGAATAGTTATGGCCATGTTAAACTTACCACAGAAATAATAAAACTAAAAAATGAAATGAAACATTTGTATGAATTGCATAAATCTAGTGGTAGTGTTACTTATAAATCAAAGTACAATATAAAAAAGAAATATCTCAAAAGCTTGGAAGATTTAAAAGTTAATGACTATAAAGAAAAGTTAAGTAAATCAGGGAATATTAGTAAAACTGCATGGGGCTTTGTAAATGTCGCTAGATCGGAAACAAAAGCACACAAAAATTTAGAACTCAGTATTGATGATGAAACTGTAAAAGAACCAAACCTTGTATGTAATTTAATAAACAATTATTTCCTTAGTGTAGGAGAGAATTCTGCTGGCAGGAACACACAGCAGTCCTTTAAAAACACTGTAAAGTCATCATTTTTTATTTATCCAGTATCTACAACAGAGATTCTAAATACAATAACTAAACTACCAAAAAAAGCCACAAGTGGATGGGATGAAATCAGTGTGATTCTCTTAAAACATTGTAAATATATTCTGGCCAGTCCCCTCGAACATCTAATAAAGTTCTCTATTTTATGTGGTAAATTTCCAGAGTGTCTGAAACAGAGCCTAGTACGCCCACTACATAAAAAAGGAAATGAGAATGACATAAATAACTACAGACCAATTAGCCTAACATCAGAAATAGCCAAGCTCTTTGAAAGGCTTTTATTAGGCCGGTTATTAGATTTCTTAGACAAAAACAATATTATTGTAAATTTTCAGCATGGATTTAGGAAAGGTCGATCAACAGCTACTGCAATTAGTGAATTTATACATTTAGTCATTGAAAACCTTGAAAAAAATGATAAAGTAGGGTCCTTATTCTTTGATCTTTCAAAAGCCTTCGATTGCGTTGATCATGCGATACTATTACAAAAACTGGAGGCATATGGAGTAAGAGGCTTGGCGAGAGATTTGATCAGATCATATTTGGTTGACAGAAGACAATCAACACTATTGTACGATAAACAGGGCAAATCAGTAAGAAAAGTGCAATCAAAATTTAAACGTGTTATGTATGGCGTACCACAAGGATCAGTGTTGGGACCACTATTATTTATTTTATATGTAAATGACATACCAATCTCAAAAAATACAAATATAATAGCTTATGCAGATGATACTACTGCTGTATGTCAAGGGGCAAATGTAGATATATTAAAGGAGAGCTTACTGCAATCCATTGACTCAGTTATTAACTACTTTAAACAAAATCAACTTGCATGCAACATGACAAAAACAACCTTAATTCATTTCTCACAGAGTAACAGAAACACCACGAACTTCTCTTTACCGGTAAATGATACCAATATTCATGATGTAAGCGAACATAAATTTCTAGGAATAATTCTTGATAGAAAATTAACATGGGCTGGACATATAAATCATATTTGTGACAAAATTAGTAAATCTGTGTATCTGCTACGTCATTTTAAAAATATCCTAGATGAGAAGGGGCTCAAAATGATTTATTATGGAGTTATATACCCATATTTATTGTATGCGATAGAAATTTGGGGTTGTGCTGCTGCTACCCATATGGAAAGGTTATTTAGATTACAAAAACGGGCAGTCAGATTGATTTTCAATATGAGCTCTCGTGAATCATGTAGGGGAATATTTAAAGATAAGCAGATATTAACGTTGTATTCTTTGTATGTCTTTAAAGTTGTAACCTATGCAGTTCAGAAACAAAACCTAAAAAATAGTAATATCCATAGTCATTACACCCGACACAATGATGATTATTTTCGGCAGGGGTTTAACAAAAATATCTCAAAAAAGGATCCAAATGTCATGGGTTTATTGCTTCATGCAAAACTACCTGCATATTTAAAATGTTCTAAAGGGAAACAATTTGAGAGTGCTCTGAAGAAGTATTTGATAACAAAGACATTGTATAGTATCAATGAACTATAATAATGTCCCTCTGTGTATATACAACTGATATGTAGTTTTAGTAAAATTTGTAACTATGCAGGTTGTCCATCTTTGTAATATTTGTTAATTAACATATTTTAAGTGTAGACTACTCTGGACGAATGTAAAAATTGTAAATACATAATTGTAAATATGAATTTGTGACAATGTCAGAAACTGTATTGCAGTCTTTTGACAATAAAGGTATTATTATTATTATATTATTATTATTACCTTTAAGTGAATATAATCACATCATTTGGGCACACAATTTATCAGGACATTTTTGCTCCACTTAGCATACAATAGTTTTGAATTATCTTATACTAAGAAGTTGGGTAGAATATGCCAACAGTATTATTGGTGGTAGCTTGGTTTACAATATAATATGTGCAGACACAATACAGCTCATATTCTTTATGTAGAGTTTGAAGAAAGTCTGTGCACAAATTTCATATTTACACCCCACCACTCATACTCTACACTTGACAGTTTGTGTCACTTCATGAAATTTTGCCTATATGTGGTTGCAATATTACCAGAGTTGTGAATGTCAATGGATAACAACTACTTTATATTTTGGAAGTTGATGACAGTATTGTTGAGACTGAATTAAAAGTAAACATTGAGTAGATTAATGATACTAAGCACTCACATTTAAATTTCCCAGAACATGTTTTGGAGGTTAGTTTTCTCCTTGCTCAATCGGACATTGAAATGGTGCATAATTTAGAGTAATCGAGGAAGAACCAGTATGCACAACAAAGACCAGAGTGGAAGTTTTTCAATCCTTATGGAGGAGTTGAAAGTAAATGTTGATAAAAGAATTCAGAAAAACTGGTATTTCACTTTGGACACCATACATGACTTTTTAGGATGAAAAAATTTCCCAACCTCAAAGTGGCAGTACATCTTGGCTCAGATCTTTGACAGTGGAAGAGTATAATAAAGGCATTGAAAACCCAGTACCACATGACAATAAATACCTTATAAATGATTAGGAATATTTTTATACAGTGGAGCACAACTCTTAGTGGAACCAGACACAACATGGGAGCAGTAGTCGACAAATTAACTGAGGATAGGGAGGATGCTCCCTGAAACTAGTCTTAAATAAAGTGGAGACATTTTAAGTGTTTATGTAGTTATATCGACTCATTATTAAACCATTCCAATAAATACCTTGATAGCAATGACCATTATATTGAAAAATGGAGTATGGTTCAGTAACTTTGTAAATACATTTTTATGTTGATATCTTTTGTTACCATTTAGTTATGCCAAATCATGTCACTTTCTGAATGGTCCTTGAATTTTCCCATATTAACAAAAACACATTGAACAACTAACTGAAATGGCTTCTGAATCCAAACTAACCTATGAACCAGTACTAAATTTGTTTTGACAACATGTAGCAAATGACAATACACAATGGTAACACCAACTTGCCATAGCAACACCATCTATTTTGAAATATACATACTTATTGAACCGCCCTTGTATTAGAACAGATTATACTTACTCTGCATAAAAAATCCAACAGAGTAGCCGTTACTGCTGGATGGGATCTCATAGAATGGTGCATTACTAGTATTGCTGGTTCTGTAACATTCAAAAACATATAATGCACATTACATATACATATATAAAACATATAAATAAAAAATAACAATAAATAAATAAAATAAAATTGAATATATAAATAATATATAAAATAAATGTTAAAAACATATAATTAATAAATAATTTTGATTATATATATATATATATATATATATATATATATATATAAATTATTTAAATAGTAAAATTTAATAAATTGATAATTAAATATGTAAAAGAAATAATTTAAAAATGAATAAATAAATTGTAATATTAATTACTCATATAATAATTATTATATAAATAATAAATAAAATGTAATAGATAATTATAATACATTATATTTTAGTAAAAATGAAATTTAAAGATAGTAAATTTGGTAATTTGATTTTATATATTTGTTGATGTAAGTAGTAATACTAATTATTGATGCTAATTATGAATGTATGTATGTATGATGTGTGTTTGATGTTTTAGTTTATTATTTGTTTATTATACTTTAGAAATGTTATTAGTACTTTTATTTTTTATTTGTTTAAAGTTACATTTTTACTTTTTATATTTATAATTTATACTTATAATTATGTTAACGTAAATTTATCTGTAAATGATGATGTATGTATAAATGTGAAGTTTAATAAATATTAAACATTTGGCATATTAGCCCTGGTTTAAATAATTAAGTACCAGGGTTATCATACAGATTTTTACTTTATTATTATTTTTTTTATTATTTATTACATACATATTTTCTAATGTTTTGTAAGTTTTTCTTACCTATATTCATTATGTTGTCTTTATCGGCTTCAAAGAATAGCCAATCATAGAAGAGTGCTAACTTGGCATTAGATGCAGCAACGTTTGACGTACACGTTGTGAGAAGCCATCCGATAACAGCCCAACGGGGTATAATATCTGAACACAGAAGTTCATTTGTTGGGTGGATTACACCAACGATGAAGCGTATAAGATCACAGCGAAGCGACTGGGATTCTGGTGTAGCCAAATACTGCAAAGTAATTCACAATATTAAACACTGCACTCACAATTTAAAAAAATCCTGCATCTTATGCAGAAAATTTAAAATATACAATAAAAACAAGTAGAGAAATTCATTTAATCACAAAAATCCCAGTCTCATATGTCAAAATAAAACTTACACTAACAATTTTTATGTATTAAGTTATAAATTAAGTCATTAAATTAAACTTGAATAACCACAGAATAAGTTAACAAAACAATATTCAATTATTAACATAAAATCCACTAAACAACATTTGATCAGTGTTTTACACAGTTTCCAAGTTTCCATAATTAAAGTAAAATAAAAATTACACAATAGCAATATTTAGACTATGTTTACACAACTCAATTATTGCATATTATAAGGATAAATGCTTGATAAAACTCCACTATAACTAATACTTGCATGAGTCAGAATTTTATTACTGCAAATATAATTTGAAAATCTAATTTACATATTAGTATTTACTATACACCAAAATTGTATTTGTACTGCCCTAGCATGACAAATACGAGGGGCATACTGAAAGTCATGAGGAACCCATTGTGAAAATTTAAATTTCAACAATGTAACGAAACGAATTGCAGGATCGTAATCTACAGACTTTAAGCCACATGTTGACATACTGTGATGTCATTAGCTTCTATCACGTGACCACAGACGGTGTTTGAAAAATGGCTGACATTGATGTTTCGTTTCGACAGCGTGCTGTCATTGAATTCCTTGTGAAAGAAGGAAAATCTGCTCCTGAAATTCATCTCACACTTCAACGTGCGTATGGAGGTGTCTGCATGGGTGCCAGCAGTGTTAGAAGATGGGTGGTGATACATTTAAAAGATGGAAACACGAGTCTGCAAAATGCGCCTCGTAGCGGGCGTCCTCGAACTGCCTCTACAGAACGCAACAAGGAAAGAGTTGATGAGCTCATTACAGGAGATAGGCGTTTCACTGTGAATGAAATTGCTGCGAAACTTGGAATAGGGCATAATGCAGTGCAAGAAATGATCCACAGCTTGGGTTATCAAAAGGTCTGTGCCCGTTGGGTCCCCCGTTTATTGACTGAAGACCACAAACTTCAGAGAAGAACCATTGCACAAAATCTTCTTCAGAGATTTCATAATGAAGGTGATGAATTTTTGACGTGTATTGTGACTGGAGATGAGAGCTGGTTCCATCACTATGAGCCAGAAACAAAACGTCAGAGTATGGAGTGGCACCACTTGAACTCACCATCGAAGAAGAAAGCGAAGACAGTGCAGTCTGTAGGAAAAGTTATGGGAAGTGTCTTTTGGGATGCACAAGGTTGCATTCTGGTTGACTTTCTTGAACCAGGACAAACCATAAATTCTGCCCGCTACATCAAGACACTTCTGAAGCTCCGTCGGGCTTTGCGTGATAAACGCCCTGGAAAGAGGATCATCCTTCAACAGGATAATGCGCGTCTGCATACTGCCCGTGCCACTATGGAGAAGATCAGGGCATTAGGGTGGGAAACTCTTCCACATCCACCCTACAGTCCCGACTTGGCACCCTCCGACTACCATCTTTTCGGTTCTGTGAAGGAGCAAATGCGTGGCCAACGCTACGAGACGCTGGAGGGTATTTGAAAAGCAGTGCGGGCAGCTGGAACGGAGTTCTATCACAAGGGCATTTTCAAACTTGTAGAACGATGAGAAAAGTGTGTGCAAAACAATGCAGACTATGTCGAAAAGTGAAAGAAAGTCTGTAGATTATGATGATGTATTTGGTTTGGCTTAAAAATAAATATTAAGATTGTAAAACAGTGTTGTAAAACATTAGGGTGGGAAACTCTTCCACATCCACCCTACAGTCCCGACTTGGCACCCTCCGACTACCATCTTTTCGGTTCTGTGAAGGAGCAAATGCGTGGCCAACGCTACGAGACGCTGGAGGGTATTTGAAAAGCAGTGCGGGCAGCTGGAACGGAATTCTATCACAAGGGCATTTTCAAACTTGTAGAACGATGAGAAAAGTGTGTGCAAAACAATGCAGACTATGTCGAAAAGTGAAAGAAAGTCTGTAGATTATGATGATGTATTTGGTTTGGCTTAAAAATAAATATTAAGATTGTAAAACAGTGTTGCTCCTGACTTTCAGTATGCCCCTCGTAAAATGTATATCTTAAATTTTCTGGGAATAACCTCTGAAGACCTCTTCATTCTGGAATAAACTGGTAGCCGTAACTGGTAAACTGTAACTGGTAAACCGTAAGAGATACACAAAAACTTAACTGCACAAAAAATTTATATCTTTTAAAACAAACAATTTATATCATATAATTTTTTTGTGGAATTCACTATTTCCAAGATATTCCTTCCTATTGGTTCCAGTTTTAAAATAAACTTCTCTCATACAAGAATTTGTAAACTCCTGGCCACCCAAACAAAAAAAATTGCAACCACATGACAAACAGCTTTTAAAAGATTTGACCATCACTTTCTCTTACTGTATTCCTTTATTTTTCTTCTACTTACAAAGAAACAAGTAAATGTCTGCTAATGCTTATCTTGATTAGCATGAAAAGAAAGAATAAAGAAATAAAAGAATAAGCTTTTAAACAATAATTTGTTACAAAGATGTAGAGAAAGTCACGTGAATGGAAATATCAGATTTTTTATGTAAGCTGTTAAACTGTTGTGGTTCTCAGGGTACCCTTCTATATTGGGCATGAAAGACCGCTTAATTTTGCTCAGAGGTCTCTTTATCAGGTTTGAGGTTCTTTGTGCATTCTAAATCTATGACACAAGACCACTGACTTTATTTCCCTTCCAAAGGTAGCCATGCTAACAATTTTTACACCTGAAAAAAATCCATTGCCCCTCCACCAGGTGTGAACCTGCAACGTCGGGAACCAGAAGCTAGCATGTTACCCCATAACCAGGCATCACCAACTCACTTGATTTTGTGGGCTTTCCTTGTATGTGTCAGGTGTCAGTTTACAATGTTGGGAACAGAAAGCAAACCAACGTGCTCCTACATTTATACCTGCCTAGCAGGAATGATTCCTATTCTTAGAAAGTGACGGAATACGTGTTTAGTTTTCAGCAAAGTTCTGCACACAGAAAATCGGTTTGCAGTGTCATTACACAACCAATGCAAAAGAGTATGATAGCTACCACGGAGAATAGCATTTCTTTCAAATTGTGTGGATAGCAATTAATTACCAAAATGTCTAAATTATTAATTAATCAGTCACACACTAACTTCACTTTTAGGTTTTCACTGACCATTGCCAGCATCTTCAGTCGACAACTCGGGCAAAAACATATTTCTAAGTAAGAAACCTTAAAGTGAAGTTAGGGTATGACTCATTAACTAATAATTATTGAATTACGTTCACTGCGAAAAATTCCTTATCTGAATACCAAAATGTCTATCCATACTTACAGATATAAATGTGGAAGTTTTTCATTATAACTTAATTCTCATACTGTTGATGACACAATGCAATTAAGATGGTTTAACCCTTTTAGTGCCAGCCCAAAAAGCAAAATATGGTCTGAAAAGTGCAAAAATGTTAGAATGCAGGGTTTTAAACTGTTAGTAATAAAATGAGTACCAAATGACATAGAAAGCTGAATCTTTCTTCATTTTTAGTAAACCCTTTTTCTACTAAGGAATATGCATTATATGGATGAGAATTTTTATCAACATTTTTAAAAAATTAAATACAAAAGAAAAATTTGAAAATAAAATTCAAAATCCCAAAATAATCAATAATTAGGCACTCAAAAGCTTACTACACAGAAAGTTCAGGTTAATTAAATAAAAGTACAGATATTTCTTTACTAAAACAACATACTGTTTTGGTCTGGTGTTTTGTCTTTTAAAATACAAAGAATGAATTCACGTAACCTGAAACTGAAAAAGAAATCACCAAAATTGACACACATAAGCATGATACCGCTATTAATGAAAATGGCATAAAGCAACAGGACAGAAATGTAACGTGGATTACTGTACAATTTAGCACTTATGTCATTGCATAGCTCAATGGTTGATTCACATTGCATTCACCATCTCATTACACCTCCGTAAACCCATTTTGATAAGTACACTGATTATTTGCATGTGCACAAGGTGCATTGATATTGGATGCATTATCATCACTAAAGCTGGAATACATATCTTCCTCTCTTACGTCGGTATCAGAAACTCTTTCATCAAGGCCTGGAATTCAAAATCACTAGATTTCTTCTAATACATCACAAACTGCAGCTCTGATTTTCTCTTCAGCTAGACGGCACCACATTTCAACCAGTACACAAACATCAGCTAGAGAAATTAAATTTGGAGCTAACTTAGAGCTCTAAGTGAAGATAAGATCCCAAAACCTTCCTCCATGGCTATGACGTAGAAATAACACAGACTTTCCTGCTGGAAAGAGTTAAACGTATCAAAATGGAATCACTATTAGATCGTGATTGGCACCAAAAGGGTTAACCAAATTAAGGAGTTTGCTGCTTTATTAAGTTACTACTATAATTATTGCCATTTATGTTTTACAAATATTTATGTTATGGCTACCAATTATCACCAAAGCTAAGAAAATGTGTCTATGTTCATATCTGCAGTATAAATATTAATCAAGAGACATAATAATCATGAACCTACAATAAGTGTATTAACCTACGAAACATTGATTACATATTTAAAATGCAAAAAGTTGCATTCTGCCACAACACTGAAGGAATTATCTGTTCTTGCTTTTTGCACAATTGGTCACATACTGTGGGGTAGGTGATTCACAGGAGCATCAAGCTAATATGCTCTCCCAGCTTTATTCAAAGAGTAAAAAGTTAATGACCCCTGCTCTAGACCATACAGAACAACATATTTAGCGTATATGTGCAAAAAACATAGAATTAAAGCTAATGTTGCTAAATGAGGGTCTGTTTAAGTCAGGCAACCTTTGCATCAGAAAATTACTGAAGTGCAATGATGTGTGTTATGTAGCGTATAGAGTTGGATTGGGAAAAGGGGGGAAGGCAGCACACCTACAGGGTGCTGAAGTATGCAATGAACAGTGTGGGTGGGAAAGCAAGGATGCTCTTTTTCTTTGAAAGTAGCTTTGTGTGTTAAATTTCTCCATTTAACCCAAAAGAGCACTGCAATTGCTGTGTGACGGTGATGGTATCTGTATCTTCTGCTGAAATTACCTCTACCTAGCTCATGTACCACACATCTGCAATGAGTAGCTAACCTTAAATATAATACTATCTGGGTCCCATCACTTCTCTGCCATTTTCAGCTTCCAAAAAGGACTATTGGTTAACACACTTATAAATTTTAAAGAATTGGGAGAGCAAAAATATACTTTACACGTGAAATAAGTATGTTTCTGTATTTATTTTACACAACAGGAGCAAGGAAATGATAGTTAATACCTTAAAAATATATTTTAATTTCACTGTTATCTTGCATCACTGACTCCATAAGCATTCCCTTAACATTGAGTGAAGAAGAAAAATAGAGCACTGATAGGTCATCTAGCAGAAAATAGATAGATTTGTTTTTATTTCTTTTATTTTGAACGGTAAGAGGAAGAAAGTGATAATTAATACATAAAAACATAATTGAGTTTACCTGACTCAAACCTGTTACATTTCCTTAACATTTAATGGATAAGAAAACTGGAGAACTACCACAGCCATGTAGCAAAAAATAAATAAGTGCATTTTTATTTCTTCATTTTAAACGATAGGAGCAAGAAAATGATAACTAGTAATAAAAATACATTTCAATTTCACTGTTTTCTTGCATTATTGACTCCATAATCTGGTACATTTTCTTAACATTGAATGGGGAAGAAAAATACTAAGGTCATCTAGCGGTAAGTAAGCATGTTTTTACTTCTGTGTTTTAAACGATATGATCAAGAAAACGATAGTTAACACATAAAAATATATTTAAATTTTATTGTTAGCTTGAGTCCATAATCTTTTGAATTTCCTTAGCTACTACTACTGTGCTACTACTGCCATCTAATAGATATTAACCGGTTGCATTCCTTGGCAGTCTGCTCATTTCGTCAGTGTTTTCTTTTCAGTTTCTAAAGTTGGTATGGACTAGTGATGCGCAGTAAACAGCAACATCGACATCAGCAAATAAAATAACACACAACTGTTAAATGACTAATGTAATAGCATTCTGTCCTTAAAATGCAAGTCGTAGTCTTGGACTGCAATTTGACAACCCCCTGCTTGCCAAGGAGCACACTTTTGCAAATGCCCATGAAACCACAATGATGTAATTACCTTTTCCTTTCATTTCTAGAACTCTTTGCCACATAGTCAATCATCCACTACAACTGTAACAATTGCCATTTGCAAAAGGAAACCTAAAATTTGTAACATACCTGACGCTGAAACCAGTCTTGGTAACGTTTATGGTAGCCAAACCGAACCTGAGAGGTAAGGAATACCAACTTCCTTTCCATGTCAGGAGTGAGACGTGACTGCAGAAACCTTCTAGATGTCCTTGTCTGCAGAAGCTGTAGAACGCCTGCAAACATACCATACGTCATATATCCACATATGCCATCTTAAATATTAAAACCAATATTGCAAAGCCAAATTTGTTGTAAAGGTCAAGATTTCAAAATAATGCCCCAGTTTCTCCAGTTTTCACAGAAGTCCTGTATTCTAAAGAACAAATATGTTTTTTTAGCCTGCCTAGGTAGTATGTGTGCCTCACATTCAAGAGGTTGCAAGTTCAAATCTTGTTTAGGATGAGTTGCCCAGATAAGGTTTTTAGTCATATTTCTATTATGTTTAACTTGTCAGTATTTTTATTTGTTATATTTCTATTGTATATAAAACCAATTGACAATGTCTAAGATTTATGTAATCTCAATGGACAATAAATTGAAATTGGTGTTTTCCCTTATCCTGAGAAGACAAATGTTGAGTAATTTTAAGCTCCATGGACCTCGAGATCATTTGAGCATCATTTCACCAATTTCGTTAAGCTAAAAATCAAAGAAAGAAAGAAAAACAAATCTCCTTTGCAGTGAAGTCGTAATCCGTTTCTGTACATTTTACAGGCAAGCAGTAAAGGTTGGAAAGAGTGAAAATGTGAGCTTAATGCAATTTTGTAACAAATCTAACTACATAGCGTATGCTTCCAATTATGTGTGTACGGATTATCCAGTTTGCAGTTAATCTGTGCATCCCGCTCACAAAAAAAACAAACTATTCTAGATTGTTTTTCTTCAGGAAACAGTAATCAAGGTACCATCATGACAATATGTGATATTTCTGTTGTTTAAATGGTCACCACATCTAACAGAGTATCACTTCCATTTTTATTGGCCTGCCTGTCCCAAGTAAATTAAAAACAATTTCAGTTTTTCTGACAATAATCAGCATGTAAGTGTCAACAAAGCAAGTTAAAAGAAATTTGTAAAAGAGATGGAGGAGAAATGCAAAAAACATATGTTGACATTAAACAAAAATTAGAATTAACTGAAAGATTTGAGAAGGGGGAAACTGTTGCAAAACTAAGTGTTGATTACGGGATTGGAATGCAGACTGTTGGGGACATTAAAAGGAATAAGCAGAAAATACAGGATTTTATCAGGAACTGTGATTCTAATTCTGGACCATCTGCACAAACAATTACGAGATCTACCAAAAGAGTAAACTTTTGAACAAAGAATGCATCACTTTTCTTTTCATGGAAGTTTGTAAACAGTGTTGTTATATTCATTTATTTGACCAGTCAATTAATTACACTAAACAAGTACATGTTGTTTAGAGTAATTAATTGACTCTTCAAATAAAAAAATACATGTTGAAAAAAACTTTTAAATGTTAACTTATATACATATGTATGTTGTACCTTAAATTACAGGTTTCTTGATTATTCATGCTTCTTCCACACATTACCCTGGATAATCAATAGTATACTGTATTCTAATATCAAAACACAAAAATTGTTAAAGAGCAACTAAAAGACATTTACCTATAAATGTTGGACATAATGATTTTGGGTTAGTGAGAATATCTCTCCAGAGTTGCTCAAATTCTGGAATCCGTGCTACATTTTGTAGAAGTCGAACAAAATCTCGGCCGATGACAAGACAATCCGCAAACCTCTCCCTGATGAGGGTGACTACAAACCCAACTTCTTTCTGCCTTAACATGGCCAACGCAGGCCCAACATGATCTTCAATAAGCCTCAAGTACGCATATACCACGGATGCTATGAGAACAGGAAACTTATCCAACCATGCCCTGCAACAAAACAATTATAATCATGAGGGAATTACATACTTCTTTTGTTCAAGGCAAATTTGAAGGGAACACATTTCTTATAGTACAGCAACAAAAATTATACACCAAATCTCTACTTGCAATAACTATTTTCTTAAAAATTATAAATAAATCAGCAACTTTTAAATAAATTTTAAGGGAAATACATTCACAAGTTTATTTTTATTTATTTTTTATATTTACATATTGCTTTAGGTAGGGACTGCCCTCTATAGGTGGTAGCAAAATATAAAGGATAAGATAAGATAAACACACATAAAATGGAGTACATAAGTGTAAATAAAAGGTAACCCCTCTCTACACTGCGCCAGAGAACAGTCGCCAAGAAATTTGTGCTAGCAAAGGCACACTAAAATCCTTTTCTTGTATAAATGTTAACTTTCTGCTCTCAAACAGGCTATTGCAGAATCTTGTTGGAACCAACAATAGCAGCACACAGGCTATGGAATCATTAAATACAATAAGAGAGGTGTTTCATGACAGAATTGCAAATGCTCATTTGTAGCCCCACTTTTCTGGACCTAAATAGTCATGATTTTTATTTATGGTGTTCTTTGAAACACAAACTGTATTATTCTAAACCTCATATATAACAGAAAGTTATTGCTATTATGCAAGAAATCACAAGAATCCCTGCTGCCAAGCTTAGGTGAATCAACGAGAATATTAATTTTACAAGATATGTTGCCTACTTGAGAGCAGAAGGTCAACATTTCAGCATTTACTACAAGGTAAGGATTCATATATAGTGCATCTCTGCTGTCACAACTTTTCCAGCGACTCTTGGTTATCTCACACAGTGTAGAGGTGTTACCTTATAATTATTATATATATATCTTTTACCTACTTTTGTGGAATGATTATTCTTAATGTAATATTTCAACAAACATCATAACAATTTTCTGTTGTCAAATTGTTAGGAATTACAGTATCACTCAAGTAGGTATTTTAAGAATTTGTTCTTCAAATGTATATAAAGGCGGTAATTAAAATTTATATACAAATTCTTTTTTTGACCTATTACTTACAGCATGGGCTTGTAGATAAGCAAACTGCCTAACTTCACTAAATTCTTATAAAATCACATAAGTAACAAAATAAATTATCTCTGGATGCCTGCGTTACTGACCAAAATACAGCAATCTACTACGCATCCATCTTTTCTTGGGCGCTAGTTTTATGGGGAAGTGAGGTCTGGGGGGAAGAAGAGAGCATGTCTGCCTGCCTTTCTGCAGTGCTGTCAACCAACACATTTCTTTTTTTGAAACCCATAGCCATTATGGTGAATAGGATATCTAATTTGCCGCAACTACTGAATTATTAAATAAAACACAGTGCATGTGTATGAGCATGAACTCTGGCATCTACTAACAGAATGAAACCTTGACACTGAAGCCACTGAATATCAGGGTGTATAGCATACTTCATGTCTCAATGTGGTTGCCATACTCTTCTTCCAAAGTTGCATGAAACCTACTTATTGAAGACTTGGGAGCCCATAAAAACATGCAGTTAGTAAGCATATTGTCCATCTTTAAAAGTCAAACAAGCATAAAAATAGTTTCATAACTTATATAATTCCATTAAAAAATTATTAATACTTTAATATGTATGGCCCTTTATTAAATTTTGTCCCATATGACACACTCTCGTAACATATGAGGGTTGGGGCAAAAGTCATGGAAACTTTATTTTCTTGAAGATACCAGTCTGGTTGGAAAATGTGACATACACAGATGAAAGGACAAGGTGTTAACTACATGTGTGGACATAAATAGCACTGAATATCATAACACACTAATTTATTACAGTAGTATACAGGGAAATATGGCTTTCACGGTGCAAAAGAATGACAACACAGTACACATACAGTTGACATGACAAACCTGGACCTAAAGACCCTCGAAGCAGTGCCCTGCTACTGTCACCACATGCTGCCAAAAATGTGGAAGGTGCTGAACACCATCTGTTGTATCATTTGCTGTGTGTGAATCGGGTCATCTGTTTGCACACAGCAATAGCAATGTCCTCTCATGTTGCAAACCGCCTACCACGTAGCCTACCAAAGTCACAGGGCGAAATGTCGGGAGAGTATGGTGGGTGCTCCAATTCTTCCCTTCCACAACATCGCAGTAGCTGCCATACACACTCTGTTATATGTAGTTTTGCATTATAGCACTGCTAAGATCTGGACACTTCTCCCGAAAGCCACGTCGTACCTGTCGCACCAGGAAGTCTCTGTAGTGCTGTGTGGTCACTGTTCTGCCATGTGGAACAAGTGGCAAACAATGACACCCCTCATGTCATACATGACGATCACCGTCAATTTGACTAGAGAAGGATTCTGATGGAACTTCTGCCTCCTTGGTGATCCAGCAAGTCACCACTCTGCAGATGGTCAGAGCATATTGCATAGCTTTGAACTTCCATCAGTGCATACGGTACCCACCGCAATGCGATTTTGTGTAGTTGCAGCTCATTACACAATATCCTATGGATGGTGCGTTTCTCAATGCCACTTGCCCTCTCTAACTCCAGTAGCGTCCATTGTCTGTCTTCATCCAGGAGCTGCTCGATGACGACACATGCCACGTTGGTCCGCACACTGACAGGTCATCCCAAACGGTACTCATCACTGGTTGACACACATCCTTGCTGAAACTTTCCTACCCACTGTGCTACTGTACGGTATAGTAGGGCATTATTCCTAAGGGCTTCCACTATTTCACTGTGACATTCCATTGCATTTCTCCCTTGGAGAACGGCTATTTTAATGTAAGTGCGCTGCTCAACACAGGTTACTTCCATCTCACACGACACTCATTAACCGACTGATTTCACAGCCCTCACTGCCCTACTACCAGCTATCACAGAGCCATCTGTTGTTCTGCATACACACTATGCCTGCAGAACTTCCACACGACACATACGCGTTTGTGACCCGTTCATATATCTACAAGAAAAAAACTAGTTGCCATGACTTTTGTCCCCAACCCTCGTATGTATATCATTAAACCAAAACAAAACATCTACAGTGTGACCCAAATACATCCAAACTGCTGCACAGTGTTTTTCCACTGTGCACACGGAAACATAACACAGCTGCTGTACACGAGGTCACGGTGCTGACTTGTTTTTCTCTGCTCTGAAAGTGCAGTATTGAGCTGCCAGTGATATCAAGTTATTACCAGTGGGCTTTATTATTTTGTCTTGTATTTCGTCATAAAGTGTATTATGGTTCAGCATTTGTTTTCTAGTCAACAGGTTGTATTTATTTCTGATTTGTATGTGTTAACACATTTTGTGAGTGGACTCTCAATAGTGTATACAATGGCAAAATTGCCCCACATTTAATATTTTTTATGGACGAGGCTTGGTTTCACCTTCATGGAAATGTGTGTACACAAAATAATTGTTATTGGAGCTGTAAGAAACCTAATATTGTTAATGAAACACCCCTTCAAAACGAAAAAATTTGTGTATGGTGCGCCATTAGTGGAGAAAGAGTTATAGGCACAATTTTTTCAACAGTTTACCCTATACATATACGTGAATGCAATTTTACACTTGGGGGGGGGGGGGGGGGAGAATTAACAGACAGGGAGCATGATTTTGCCATTATTCAACAAGATTCTGCAATAGCTCATACAGCTAATCTTTCGATGAGAACAATTGAAAGTGTGTTTCAGGACAGATTTATTAGTAGAGATTACCCTCTGCAGTTTCTATCTCTGGGGTAACTTAAATCATAAAGTGTGCAAGACAAGCCCACACACCCTGGAAGAATTAAAAGAAAATATTCGGCAGGAAATTGCCAACGTGAACTATAGCAAGTGATGGATACTTTCCTAAAGAGGTGCCAAAAAGGAATGGACAACAGCGGTGGCCAGTTTCAGCATCTGCTTTAATAACATTGGTAAGTAAAGCCTTTAAAAGTGGTTTTAAAAATGTTGCATGGTTTCGTCTGCACCTTTGTATGATAGCGGCACACAGCAACAAGCTCTGAGGACGTGGACAGGCAAAATGCCATGCTGGATCACCCAGTACAAACATAGCAAGGAATGTGGCAGTGACATTAAGCCGAGAATGGCTATCTGTATTTTTATATAGCAAAGCTGAAATGCTAACATTCATTTTTGAAGCAGTTGACACACATTTCAAAGAGGAAGAAATTCTACAAACCTGTTTTCCTGATAGATGTCTAACAAGGCCTCGATAAGCGTGATGTTGCGGGGGGAGACATCGCCACCAGCAGCATGCCTCATGAGGTTCCAGCAGAGGTTGTCCACGCTACTCACAGCATTTCTTATCATCTCTCTCACCAGCCATATTACCTGCGACCTGACTATATCTGTCAGCTTGAGATACCTCTCCAAGATGAGTTGTGACAGATGGTTCAACACCAACGCCAGCCCATCCCTCGTGATCAACGTCAGGTCCCGGTAACTCTGTAGCATGTCACAACACAAATAGTTTCTATTCTATTACAATAATAGAACCACAGAAAACATCTTAACCATACCTTAAAGTGCTGGTATACAAAATTGGACCTTTTAGGAATAATCTGGCTAATCTCTTATTGGTTATTAATCACATAAGAAAAAGATATTCTGTAACATTCTACAAATTTTAAATTAGCACCTCTGGTTGTGAATGGAAATGATTGGGGTTTTGAGAGGGTGTTGGTGGGGATGTCTGGAATTTGGTAGTTTACTGACTTTTCATTTTTGAGTTATCACGTTCACAGACACACAGACTTTTTCTAAAAATACTTTTTTTTTTGGATTCAGTAGATCTAAAAACATAATCTCAACATTCAATTTTTGGGTGAAATACAGTATCTTCTGTATACATTCTGTACATAATACATGTAGAGAAAGTAAAAAAAAAAACTTTTACTACCAGCTTTAAAAACATGACAAGTTTAATACAGAGAGAGATGAGTAAGGGAGCAATAGAGAGAGACACAGAAGTATCTCCAAATGTAATGCAAACACCAGCAGAACTGCAGCTTCTGCTAGTAAGATAATATACTTACCTTTGCAGCATTCTGAGGATCTGTAAGTATGACGAACAACAGACCCAGAGAAACCTCCTCGTGATTCTTATCCTTACAGACTGCATTGTTCAATGTATTCTGTGCTTCTTTTTCAGACAACCCTGATATTAAGTTCTGCAGGGTGTTATAGCTTCTTTCATATTTCTGAAAATGCAAAACACACACCTCAAGTAAACATTGATGAGTCAACTGTAGCGGTTTTGGTATACACACTCATTGCAACAAACTGATTATTCTTTTATCTACTTCATGCAAACTGAGATTAACATTAACAGAAATAGTTTTACTACTTATTTCCATTAGGTAATAAAGAAATATACTATGCTAAATTGGTGGTAAACTCATTTTAAAGCTGGCTCTATGTGAGGGAATTAAATCTTTGCATGGCCTGGAGTAAATAAAAGAAAAACAACAAATGACTTCTTGTTTGAAACAAGAATAAATATAGGAAACTTTAAACCAATAACAAGGAATATTTCACAAAAACTTTTATGACATAAATTGTGTGTTTTGACAAGATCTACATTTTTTGTGTAATAATTGGAAAAAAAAAAAAAAAGTTACATGTAAAAAGTAGTTAAGGGTGGGGGTCACACTTGAAAATCTTTGTGTCATATCCTTAAACAATGCAGAACTTAAATTTGGTTTGGTATTTAGGACTTTGCTGTTCACAGACTCACAAATCTTTTTTTTTTTTTTTTTTTTAAATTCTATTTTTAATTCAGGAGACCTCAAAACATTTTTGGAATACTTGACATAAAATTTTTGGGTGGAATGCAATGCTTTCCTTACTTACTACACATAGTAAAGTATTACAAAAACCATCAACAGAACCAGCAAAACATGGAAATAATATACAGATAGAAATCAATTCCAAGGCCAGCTATCTATTGCCCAAACTATTTCCTACAAGCTCTTGTAAACAAATACCTCAACACATGGTATGATCTTGGCAGCAATAAACACAGGGGAAAATTACTATCATTCTATAAACACAATCATATTCTATCTTTATTATGGCAATGCATCTGTAAAAAATCTGATGTGTTCCATTCATTATGACTTTCTCTAGCTGTTCTACAAATAAACCTTTTATTTAATAGATTAATATGCTATCTACATCATGCTAATCAAGAGAAACATAAGCAGAACTAGTCTTATTACTAGTTTCCTTGTAAGTAGAAGGGAAATAAGAAAATACATAGGCTAAAGTGATAGTCTCATCCTTGAAAAGCCAGTAGCTGTGTGAAACAATTGAAATTCCATTCCTTTGATTGCCAGGAGCAAACAAAAGAGAAACGAGAAGAAAGATGTTTTCCCATTCGAGAAAAGTTTAAGTGGCTTGAATTTGAAACCAATAATCTGGAATATCTAAAAATGGTTAACTCCACAAACCAATGCATATAACATTAATTGTGTGCTTTAATGAGCTCTGCATTTTCTGTGTAGTATGTTTTTGTCTATCTCTTATAGTTTGCCAGCTATACAAAAGTCATCCAGAATGAGAAGTATTCAGAAGCTACCCCCATAAAATTCAAGATATACATTTTATTTGTGATGTTAATATATTTAATATACAGTATTTTAATCAACATTAGCCATTTTTTGAAAAATCAACATTTTCGAAAAATGTTCCATGTAAAGGGTGGTGGGGGTGGGACAATCTCTTGAAAATCTTCGTGCCACATCCTTGGATGACACAAAACTTAAATACCAAGTTTGGTTTTTAAAACATTTCATTTTTGAGCTATGCTGTCCACAGACACAGACAGACACACATACACAGATCTTTTTCTAAAAATGTTTTTTTCGGACTCAGGGGACCCCAAAACATATATTTCTGGTGCAATCTCAACATAGAATTTTTGGGTGGAATACAATACCTTCTCTATTCACTATGTATATTGTACATGTGGGCTAGAGAAAGTAATAGAACTTTAAGTTTAACACTATACTTTACCTAAACATATGGGGCTATTTAGAGTACCAATATTAAGAAAATAATTATATAGCATGAAAGTATAAGGTAAAGTAATGTTTTATATATATATATATATATATATAAAGAAACAAAGAAGAAAAATCCAAAGTTTCATTATTTTTGTCCAAATTTTACCTATGCATTGCCCTATATTCCTAGTTAATTTATGCTTTAAGGGTGCTGAACACCATTAATTTATTTCAATTCAAAATCTTTTCGGGCTTCTAGCCAGGTAAAAAAAGTTTTTACCTGGCTAGAAGCCCGAGAAGATTTTGAATTAATACGTCGCCAGGAAAGCTTCAGTTCTTATTTTACCATTAATTTATTTCTATCTTCTACTTTTTTAATTCTTTCTTTTCCATTTATACCACCTTTAACATGTACATCATATTGGGGGCTTCTCCTTTGGAACAGTTATTGCTCATGACAATGGTGTTCATTAGTGTTTATCTATGGGCAATTTTCTTTAACTTCACACACACACACTCACACCTTATTCATACTTCAAGAGTCTGGAGAGGATAGGGAATAATCTTGACTAGAGAAAAATTCCCACCCTCCAGCCGGGAATCGAACCTGGGATCCCGTGCACAGCATGCAAGTGCTCTACCAACTGAACTAGGGGGCAAAGACAAAATGATGGTTAAACTAGAAAGCATTCACTTGTGGTAACTAGTTGAGCTTCAAAAGAATGAACTTCTATTTACACACTACTTCTACACATTTTTAAGGCAAAGCAGTACCGAAATTTGGTAAAAAATGTGATTTTTGTTTCTTTCACTTTTATCACAGTTATAACTTCAACTTTCATATCACACAACTGATTTTTAATATCAACAATTTAAATACACAAATAACTATTTAATTGGTCCTGACTGTTTAGGTACATCACTGCATTTTACTTTAAACTCCATTCTCAATTCCTTCTTTTCAGCATTTTTCACTATTTAAAGGATATAATATTTCAATGGATTCCTGGACATTGTGGTATAAAAAGCAATCAGATCAACTTGCAAAAACTGCTGCACTATCTTTACAAAACATAATACATTAATTACTCCTAAAAAATTAATGGCTATGATAACATTTTTTCGCAAATTGTTGGGCATATGTTCTTTTATTTGCTATTCTACAAAGCAAAAGGATCCAGCAATCATGAACCAGATTTAATTAAGTCAATAAAACCTCATATTTATGTGAACTATGGAAAATGTTACCAAAATATGCATAAAATTATTACTTTATTTGTAATACATACACAATTATCTTAAATGCTACATTATAAATAAATTATTACATTATAGATGCACGCTTTACAGCAAAGTTTTATAATACAACTGCGGAAAGACCTTTGTTACTAACAGGGAGGAGACCCTTTAATTCCTTTAATAATTAACTGAAGGTTTCAAGGGACCGACCTGCACAAAAGCCTAATGTCTGATCCCTCACCTTCACATGGTGCAGCTGTTAGTAATCACATATCAATTTTGTTATAATAGAAAGAAGACCCTTTAATTGCTTCTAGAATTTGAAAACTTAAAGGAACCGATCTAAACAAAATTATGTGATGAACTAAAGGGAACGGCTGCTCACCAATAAGCATTGGTCAGCTTGGTGAGTTATTGACCTGGACTGATATTTCTTCCTTTCCACATATCAGATCCTCTCTTTTACCTTTCCTATCCAGTCTTATTTGACTCAACTCTTGTTTTCTTCGGCCCTGATGGCATTTGAGGCCTAGGGGATCATTTCATTTTCTTTCCTGTCTATATCTTTCTTTTCTTAGGTGATGTAACTGCCATTTATGGTGCCTAATTTTAAACGGTTACAAAAAGTTAAATAAAAACTCAAAATGATAATATAACATCAAAATACTGGAATGCAAGAGAGCGAATGGCTTCACTGTCAACTGCTCAACATTAGATACCAACCAACCAACAACTGAATGCAATTTTTGGACAGCTGCCAAAACAATTGAAACAGTTTTCTAAATAATTTGCATGCTTGTGTGTGCATGAGGGAGCACAGCATAACCCTCCCCTTCCACCCAAAACAGTGGATACAAAGCCAAACTCGGCATTTTAAGTTCAGCATTCCCCTCACAAGGACCTTTAAGAAAATCTCTCTTCTCTTTATTAGACACTACAACTTGAGAGAAGTTTTGGCCTTCTCAACAATATTTTCATCCACTCGGATCTATTTTGGATGCAGGCTGGCCAATTGCTTTTGTGTCCTCTATATCATCCAGCCATTTAGTTTTTGGATGCCCGATTGCTCTGATACCAATTGGCATCCATTTATACAAACTTATCTTCTTGCATTCCATTCACATGTCCAAACCAGCGTAACAGTTTGTTATGTTTTTATTTCCATTTAATTACTTAGTTTGAAATACATTTGTATGCACCAAATGCCATATTTTTCTTTAACTGGGCCAAAAATACTCCTCAAAATTGGCCTCTGTTTTATTAATTCCTTTAGTATCCATTTTCACAGCCATATGTTGTTGCTGGTTTTAACACTGTATATAGCCTTTAGCTAAATAGCCCAGGCTTGCTTTTAAAGAGCATTTTGTTAGCATAATAGGTTTTTATTTCCCAGTGAAGCTCTGTGATTTATTTCTTCTTCTATATTATTATTTCCATTTGTGATTGAACCAAGATATTTATATCATTTTACTTCTTCAATTTTTATATTGTTGATGGTCAGATTATTTAAACAAGGTTGCCTCTAATGGCTCTATCTTTTCCATGACTAGTGTACATTGAAGTGTTCCTCCTAGCTTATAAACCTGACTCTTCCTTCCAGGTAGCACGTAGTCTTGGGGCCCAATCTTTCCAGTGGCAGCTATTCAAGTGACGCTAGTAAAGTTCCTCTTCGCTCATTATTAGTTGTATTAAATCTGAATATAGGTGTTTAATTTGTTGTGTGCTCAAGTTGAAGGAAAGGGTGGGAGCTACTTGCCTTCTACCCTTGAGGAGGGGATGGCCAAAGCTCTATGGGTTTGTAGCTATTTTCTGTCAATGGCTACGTAGCTGAATGCTTCTACCTGTTTACCATGACAATAATAGAGAACTTAAGTTCTATGTGCTATCAAAAAGACATGTTTTAAGGCTACGGTGCAGCTAACAATACAGGAACTATGAACAACAGACAGCCCCTTGCAGAGGCTAACCCATTGATTTAACGACCTCGTGAAAAAAAGACAACCTTGGAAAATCACCCCCTTCTGTAAGGATGTTTCTGGTATCCCCAAAAAGTCAACAGTTGTATGAAGTCTATTGCTTGTTGTGGCCTTTTGTTTTACTCAAGTTAGCCTCACTGTAACTTTTTATTCCCACTTATTCTTTTGTTCAGTTACAGTTAGCAGAAAGATATAGTATGCAGTACACACACATACCATTTTCATGGTGAACCGATTCTTAGCTTATCATCATAAAAAATGGAAAAATCTGATGTGTACCATTCACATGACTTTCTCTATATCTCTGCAACAAATTATTCTTAAAAAGCTTAGACTTCTATAACTTCATGATAATCAGTAAAACATTAGCAGAAATAGCCATATTACTTGCTTCCTTGTAAGTAGAGGTGAAATAAGGGAGTACCATAGGTTAAAGCGATAATCAAAACCTGGTTGCTATGTCACTGAACTTCCTTTGTTTGTATGGACAGCAGTTGACAAATTCCTGTATGAGAAATGTATAAGTTTTTCATAGCAGAAACCAAAAATAAGGAATGTCACAAAAATGACGAACTCCACGAAAAAAATGTATATAACATAAATTGTGTGTTTTAACGTGCTCTACAGTTTTATTGTAGTAAGTTTTTGTCCATCTCTTACGGTTTAGCAGTTATTCAAAATTTAGTAAAATTCATCCAGAATAAACTACTCTTTAGAGGCTATTCCCAGAAAATTCAAGATATACATTTTATTTGTCAGGTAAATATCTTTAATATTAGAAGTTTGAATCAAAATCGTTAGAGCCATTTTTGATAAAATCAAAATTTTCGAAAAAAGTTCCATGTAAAGGGTAGTTTGGGGTGGGGGGATTTTTCTCAAAATCTTCATGTCGCATCCCTGGAAGATACTAAACTTAAATACCAAGTTTGGTATTTTACCTACTTTTCGTTTTTGAGTTATCGTGTTCACAGACACACACACACACACACAGACCTTTTTCCGAAAATGCTTTTTTTAGATAAAGGGCATCCTAAAACATATATTTCCGGTGAAATCTCGGTATCGAATTTTTTGGTGGAGTGCAATACATTCTCTATACACTATGTACATAGTGCCTATAGAGAAAGTAATAAAAAGGTGTGAAATAGAACGAAAAGCAGTTTAAATATTTTTGGTATAGTGAATAAGAGGTTGGCTGTGCGGTAGTTATTAAATGGAGAAACTGCTTTGTTAGCCTTGAGGCTTTTTAAGAACATCAATGAGAAAGCGTACAATACATATAATATGTGACTTTTTGTGATCAGAGCTTCACCACATAGTTAAGGCCATTGGATCTTCCCTCATTTCTGAAAACTCATTTATTGATTCAAAATCTTCTCGGGCTTCTAAAAGGGTGAACTGAAGACGAGGAAGATGCACTTCTTCGAAACGTTGGTGTCAAGCCAAGTTTTTACCTGGCTAGAAGCCCGAGAAGATTTTGAATTAACACGTCGCCAGGAAAGCTTCAGTTCTTATCTCATTTATTGAGTTTATCAAAACTGAGCTGTATTGTTGCAATACCAGAGAAAGTCATAGGCATGTATATACATCTAGAGTTGCTTGTAATATTGAAGAGCAACAGCATTAAGGGATTCACCTCTCAAATATACATCTTGTATCACAGGTATATTGTAATGCACTGTGTGTGTGTGAGGGGCAGCTAGCACAAAAACGAAAAGTCCATTAAACACATTATTTAAGTTCAGTATCTTCCAAGGATGACACGATTTTCAAGAAACCCCACCCCCACCCTTAACTACCCTTTACATGGAACATTTTTAAAAAATGGCTCTAACGATTTTGATTAAAATATCATATATTAAAGATATTTACATGACAAATAAAATTTATATCTTGAATTTTCTGGAAATAGTCTCTAAAGACCTCTTTATTCAGAATGAATTTTGTGGAATTTTGCATAACTGGTAAACCGTAAGAGATAAACAAAAACTTACCTACCAAAAATGTAAATCTCATTAAAACAATTTATGTTATATAATTCTTTCCTGTGGAGTTGATCGTTTTTGACCCATCCCTTATTATTGGTTTCAGTTTTAAAATACATATGTCACAGAGATGTAGAGAAAGTCACGTGAATGGAGCACATCAGATTTTCTTTCTCTTGGTAAATTATGCATCCATTTTTGTTCTGTATTAATTGAAAGTTATCTACAACAATGTAAATAATTTCAATGAAGTTTAATACATCAGCTTAATAATAATAATAATAATAAAGGACAAAGAAGATAATTCCAATTAACTTATTAAAAGGACATTTAAATTAAAAACATAATAATAGCCTGCACCTTTTTTTTTTAAATGCTGAGAGGTTTGTTTTACTGCCTTCCCCCCTTCTTGTCTTGTCCTGCTAATATCCCACTGCTCTTTGAGTCAGTCATGCTACTCTCCTCTAAGAAGACAAGCTACATTACATTAGGCAGAATCACTTGGAGCCCAGTTTATACTGTATATAGGCCAGAATGCAAACAGCTGATGGTTTAGAAATAAATTATTTTTTATTTATAAATTTAACATAGGGAAATTCTTTCTTTACAAATTTATCAGCCTTTGCAGCTAACTGAGAATATACCTAGTGTTTCTTTCCAATCATGTTCTGCAGTTTTATGGCCAGTATGTTTTTCTCTAATACAGTGAAGGCCTTTCTATAGTCTACAAAGACTGCATATAGCTTCCCTTCCTGGTGTCTTGTTGCTTATTTGATATCCCCTAGAAGGTTTTGCATTGCTTGCACTGTGGCCCTTCCCTTCATAAAGCCTCTGGGATCTTCCCTTTTGTTTGTTTAATAATGTTAGGAGGAAGTACTGTATTCCACCCAAAAATTCACCAAAGAATTTTAGCCAGAAATTGATGTATTCAGGTCCCCAAATAAATAAATAAAAAATCTGATGTACAATATTCACATTAACTTTTTCTATGCTGCAGCAAACTATTCATACAAAAGCTTATTATATCTACTTCATGATTATCAAGATATTAGCATAAATGGTTTTATTACAATAGCATTGCCTTATACAAACAGGGCACTAGTAATGGAATTGAAATTCTGTTCTCTATGCTTGACCAGGATAAAAAATATGAGTAATGACTTCAATTAGAAAAGCATTGAGTGTGGAAAAATTTAAACCTACAACAAGCAAAGTCTCAGAAATGATTGGCTCCACAATAAAAATGTATTTGACATACATTGTGCATTTTGATAGGATCTACATTTCTTGTGTAGCAAGTTTTTGCCATTCTTATGGTGTTTACTTATGCAAAAGTAAGCCAGAATGAAGGACTTCAAGGCCATTCCCAGAAAATTCTGCATCTAAATTTTGATATGCGATGTAATTTATTTTATTTTAATAAAAATTTTTTGAGACATTTTGAGAAAATCAAAATGTTTAAAACACATTCCATCCAAAGGGTAGTAAGAAGTCAGGGGGCAGGGATTTTCTTGAAAATCTGTGTGTTGCATCCTTGCAAGATGCTGAAATTAAATATTACACTTTATGCTCAACAGACTTTCTGTTTTTGATTATGCTGTGTTCTCTCCTTCTCACTCACCCCCACACACTAATTCTCTCACTGTCACAAACATTCAGAAGCATATGGAATTTTTTACATTCAGAGGATCCTAAAATGTGGATTTTCAGTGTAATCTTATCACATTTCTGAGTGGAATGTAACATAAGCTCTATTGTGACCATAGCATGCAACTGTAATCACTGAACATGCGGTGTGCAGCTTGCTTTGTAAGTCAGAGCTGATTATTGGCATCCATCGTTACACTGTGTTAGTTGGCACGTATCGTGGTGGCAAGTTCTTTTGATGGCAAAGCCTGCATTGTTACAGCTTGTGACACCTGCACCTGCTTCTAGAAGTTTCCAGCCATGTGATCAAGAGGGCAACAAAGCCAGCCAGGCATTCAGTTTCACTGGGAGTGCATTGCATGCAACAATTGAGTGCATTTCAAAGGGAAATTCATAGCAAGCCACAGCGAACGTAGAAATCAAACTATACGGCAGAATTATTACAAAAGCATTGCAGACAGAAAGTTATTTGTCAGCAGAGTCTGATTGTAATCACTTTGTGGAAGAAATAAACAGTTGTTACCGGAGAAAAAGAGTTTTTCTTACACAATGTACTAAGTAGAGAAAGAAAAGAGTAAATAAAGACTTCTAATTTGAGGAAAGTCTCTGGAAATTTTAAAACCATAACAAGAAATATTCAGAAATATTAGCTCAACAAAAATGTATATGACAAATTATGTTTTAATGGCATCTACATTTTTTACGTAATAAGTTTTTGTCTATCTCTTATGGTTTACCAATTATACAAAAGTATTCAGAATGAAGAGGACTTCAAAGGCTATTAACCAGAAATCCAGGATATACATTTTTATTTGTCATGTAAACATCTTTAATTTAAGACACTTTAACCGAAGTCGTTAAGAGCCCTTTTTGAGAAAATCAAACATTTCCAAAAAACTTCCATGGAAAGGGTAGTTTGGGATGAGGAATTTTGTTGAAAATGTTTTTTGTCTGTCTCTCATACACACACGTGCATGCACATTTTTCTAAAATGATTTTTTTTATTCAGGGGTCCTCAAAATATGTATTTCTGGTGTGAGCTCGAATTTTTGGGTGGAATGCAACACTTTCTCTACCTACTATGTGCACACATTACCTGGTAGAGCAAGTAAAATGGGAACATTTTTGGAAAAATTTCTGCTCATGCATGTGTCAACAGCTTAACCCAAAAATGAAAAATCTGAAGATTTCCATTCACATGACCACTATCTATTCTGCAACAAATAACCTTACAACAGCTTATTCTTCTTTCTAGCTCATGCTAATTAATACAAACTTTAACACAAATGGTTTATTACAGATTTTTTTATGGGTATAGGGAAATAAGGGAATATATTAGGCTAAGGCGATAGTCAAGTCTTTTAGCTGATCCCTATGTGATGGCACTGAAATTCAGTCCTCTATGTAAGAACAGGAGTAAACAAAACAAAAAAGAAAGAAAAACAAAGTCAACCCCATTTGAGAAATGTATTGGAAAATATAAATCAATAACAGGAGTATCTCCAAAATGGTTAACTCCACAAAAAGAAAACGGCATTAATTACATGCTTTAACGAGATCCACATTTTGTATGCAATAAATTTTTGTCTCTTATGGTTTACCGGTTATGCAAAAGTCATCCAGAAAGAAGAGTGCTTCAAGAGGCTATTCACAAAAAATTGGCGATTTACATTTGGTCTAAATATGTGATCTAAATATGTACCTTTAATGAGTAATATTATAATCAAAACAATTTTAGCCATTTTTAATAAAAATGGAAATTTGGACAAGCCTTCCATTTAACGGGTAGTTTGGTGTGGAATGTTTTTTTCAAAACAAAATTTCAAACAAAAATGTTTAAAGTTTGGCATTCATCCAACTTTTCATTTCTGAGTCTTTCCCTCTCAAATACACACACACACACATATATTCAAGAGGAAATTTTTTCTAAAACCACTTATTTTGTAACCAGGGAACCTCAAAACTTGTGTTTCTAGTGAAAAATCTCATTATCAAATTTTGTGTGGAATGCAATACCTTCTCCACCTATGTACATGGTAGAGAAAGTAGTAAGCTTTTATAAGAATAGTTTGTAGAAACTAAGGCAAAATAATAAGTGATAGCAGCTAGAGAAAATTTAGCTACATTTGAATAAAAAGCTTGTCCATATTAAGCTTAGTTTGCAATATGCTCAAATTATACTTAATGTTACTACCAGATTCTGGGAATTTTTTTTTGCCATGTGTTTGTACTACGCCACAAGCAAAAGGTACAATGTTGTTAGTTTGTTGTTTTGTCACCGAGCACAAGAAGAGAGACAAACAAAAGGTGAAACTTTGCAAGAGTTACCTATTTTAATACCAATGGATAGATATTAAAACTGCACTTTGATGAATCAATTAATTTTGATGTAACATTCTGTACAGTAAAAGTCCTACCAGTAAACTTTTGGATGGCATTCATTTTTTGTGCTGTGTGATACAGACCACATCTCTCTTTCTATTTAAATACCAAAGTTTGATTCTTCCATTTATATCACACATTTAATTGCATGGTCCTATTGGCAGCATTTCCCTCCCATAGCAATACTGCCTGTCGGCAAAGGTGTTAACTCGTGTACTGATGTCATTCATTTTATTTATCTTTAATTTTTACTTTCTCTACACATACTATATGTAGTGTATAGAAAACGTATTGTAATGCACTCAAAAATTTGATATCAATATTTTACCGAATAAATGTTTTGGGACCTCTGAATTAAAAAAAAAAGTATTTTTAGAAAAAAGTCTGTATATGTATCTGTTGTGTGTGTGTGTGTGTGTGTGTGTCGATGGGCAGCATAGCTCAAAAACAAAAAGTCTGTTAAATACCAAACTTGGTATTTAAGTTCAGAATCTTCCAAGGATGCGACATGAAGATTTTCAAGAAACCAGGGGGGGAGGGGTTCCTTTTACATGGAAAAATATTAAAAAATGTTAATTTTCTCAAAAATACTCTGACAACTTTGATTAAAATTGTTATGTTTAGTACTCTGAAATTAATTGAATGACTGAAAACCTAATTCCATTATATATTATATCCAGCATCATTTTCCCTCGCACAGGATTGCAGTTATTTAGCCAAAACTTGTTTACTATATTGTAACTGCACAATTTATAGTTCACCAATTGTATGCTTAAACTTTATAATATCTCACCAAAGTACAGCGATACAAGAAGACAAGAATTGTCTTGTGGCCATGTGCTGTGGTAGACCTCCGGACCAGAGTGAAGAATGTAAAGGCAGTTGGTTACTTCAAGGCTAACCATGACACATGGAACACATGCCAGCTGTCACTATTTGGAAGTAACATTATTATAAGCTTAAACCAAAGTTCAGCATTTATCTGACTTTCATTTCTCTCGCAACAAAAATATTTATAAATAGTTATTTATGATATAAGAGCATAAAGTTTTGGTTTTTGATTCGAGCAGGAAACCACGTGAGAATCAAAAAGAAACTTTACACTCACGTATCAACGTTTTTTTCTAAGAGAATTTTCTATATTAAAAGAAAAGCAATAAAAATTAAATAAAATTGAGGTTAAGCCATTCACCAAATGTTATAGTTCTTATTTATTTTGCATTGCTTCCAGCAATGATGGTACGGTTATAGCAGGCCATGACAAACGCAATATTATTTTTATTCTGTAATGTATTTTGAGAAAATTGCGGAACTTGAGAATTATACCTTAGAGCTGCAAAAGGAACAGAATCAAATTTACTACCTGCTAAATCCCTAAAAGTTTTTGAGGCACAATGTGAGAAATTTAAGAAATGGTGTCTGTTAATCAGTGATGTATACACACTAACATCGTGAATGTAAAAATCAATTTTGCAACCTAAATTGAGCTCCTGAACTAATGAATTATGTTTGGTCGTAGAAAAAAATTTTTTTTTTTAATTCAGAGGACCTCAAAGCTTGCACTTGGTGTGAAACCTTGAAATCAACTTTGGGTGGGATGCAATGCTATTACCAAATCTCCTAAGATGCTATTTCACTTATCCACTAGCACTAAGAAAAATAAAAATACAGCAAGTGGACATGCAAATCCAGTCGCAGCTAATTAACATAATTATCACAGTCTTTCTAGCTGACAACAGCATGTTGCTTATCTAAATAGCTGTGTGCTTCAAACATTTGGTGTCAATACTTCAGCCTTCTGTCTACAGCAAATCCACTTTTGAGAGATGCAAATTACTATTGTTAATATGAGGGTCAATAGTTAAGCATTGGGAAATGGTATATTGGGAGCCCTTGGGAAAAGCATTGTTGTTGTGTTGAAATAGCTGACTCATTGGTAATGCAATGGTAGCAGGACATTTTCCCACATTGTATGTTTGAAGTCTGGAAAGTGTGCAATCAGAGAGAGCATTTTCATGCAATCAAATGTGGCTTAAATGAAACATAACCACTTGAGCATGTGAGGGGGACTTTTAGGGACCATTCTCCATCACGTACCACTGTGTTCCATTGGTTTGGAGGTGGTAATCTCTTAAAGATAAACAGAAGAGTGGTGACTGGAAAACATCACTACTGTAGAAACAATGATTAGGGAAGATCCAAGACTAACCCACAAGGACACTGATCTGGAATTAATGATTAGCTTCCAGTATGTTTCAACTATCCTCCATGAACATCTTCACATAAAAAAAAAAAAACAACTACTTCAAGATAAGTGCCCCATAATGTATCTGAATAACAAGCAAAATTCCTTTCAGGTTTGTGCTTTACGTCTAGTATTATTCATTTGTGTTATACTTATTTATTACTATGCAGTGGTTATCTACATTTTTTACTGCTTCGGCAATTATATTTTTACATTTTCTTTGGGTTACTTGCGCCTTCTTTGCATTATGTATTCTTGTGCTCTTTTTTTCTTGTCGTAATGTATTTCATTTCACAACTGCACCAACTACTTCTGCATTTCCCATAGCCACAGCGGTTTTTCTGCTCGACAGTTTATATGTGATATTGTGCAATAATAGCATCCGTTGTGATACATAGACATATGAGGCAATATTAACATTAGTTATACACATTACAGGGCTGCTGAATTAATTTTCCAGTGTCATTATAAAACACCTTCTTTGCACATTGTGTGCACTCCCACTAATAAATAATAATGTACCTGAAGCACAGAAACTCCATAGAGTGGCATGGTGCGAAGAAACGCTGCAAAGATTTAACTGGGAAAAATCTTGCCATATTTCAGATATCCCTACGGATGACAAAACATGGATATATGAGTTTAACCCAGAAACAAAATGACAATCCTCCATTTGGGTGTTCCCAGATGACCAACTCAGCTGTGAAGGTCAAGAGAATAAGGAATGCCAGAAAGAAAATAGTTGCTTCTTTCTTTTTCATAAGTGGTCACCTGGCAACAGTTGTGCTCTAAAGCAATGAAAACTGTTACTGCAAAATGGTACACATAAGTTTGCCTTCTTAAAGTGTTTAAAAAACCAAGACAAGACTAGGGGAATTTTGTTGCATCACGACAATGCATCAGCTCACACCGTATTGTGTGTAAGTGTGTATGTACAGCATAGCTCAAAAACAAAAAGGCTATTAAATACCAAACTTAAATACCCTTCACATGGAAAAAGTTTTGAACATTTTGTTTTTCTCAAAAATTGCTCTAACAAGTTTGATTAATTAACCGTACATTAAAGATATTTACATCATAAATAAAATGTAATTTTTTTAATTTTCTGGGAATAGCCTCTGAAGACCTCTTTATTCTGAATGAATTTTGCAGAATTTTGTATAATGTTAAAACCATTAGACATAGGCAAAACTTACTTCATTAAAAATGTAGATTTCATTACAACACATAATTTACATCATATGTGTTTTGCTTGTAGAGTTGACTATTTTCGAGATATTCCTATTATTGGTTTCAATTTTAAACCATCTAACTTTTCTCAAACTGAAGTAGCCTTTCGTTTCATCTCTCCTATTTTAAAGCCAGCCATGAAAAGCGACCTAAACATCAATTGTTTTGCATAGGGGCCAGCTTTTAAAAGATTTTACTACTGCTTTAACCTTATTTCCCTTCTACTTACAAGGAAGCAGGTAATAGACCAATTCTGCTGTTTATCTCGATCAGCAGAAAAGATAAGAATGTTTTGTAAGAATAGTTTGCTTATGGAACAGCTACAGAAAGTTATGTGAATGGAACACATCTCATTTTTATTATAGTACTGTTAATTTCTTCCACATGTCGATAGATATATTGAAATCAGCAATTAAATGTATTGATTATTTGCAATTTTTTTTAAATTCTATTTTATTTTATGGCACTTTAAGCTTGGTCATATCACGATAGATTTATTCAATAAGATATCTCATTGTTGACTGTCAAGGTCTCATCCCTTTACCATATTACCTCTTACTTCACACCAAGCAGATGCTGTCCAGTCTAACTGTTCTTTCATCCATAGTCATATGGCAAAGTGCAGTGGCCTTCAAGGTCCCAACCCCTTACACCACACTACTTAGCTTCACAACAAACAGCTAGGGTAACATCAAGTCTGTTTTCACTATCTGTGAATAGATGGCAGTGCATTGCAATTACCACTTATCTACAGTTTTACACTTGTTTTAGACTGAAAGTGGATGGGCCATGATATTAAATATTGAATCCAATATTCACCTTAGAAAAAAAGGCCCATAGGATTTAAACCCAAGACCTACCAAAAGTGGGCCATAGACCTAATTGCATGCGTCATCCTATTTAAATTTGGTTCTGCAATTTTGTTACATGTTCTTTATTTGTGTCTTTCCATTTTTTTTTACCCCCACTATGCCCATAGCCATCTAATGCTCTCTTTATTATGTTATTTGAAGTATGTTTTACAAAACATTACTCCACAGCATGTAAACTCAAAATACACACAAATCATTAAAACTAATGCAATTTCTTTTTCTACAGCATTTGAATTTTTGTTTCTATGGCAGCTATTATGGTGTCTCCTTTATATATTGAAGGCTTAGCATCTCTCTTTGTTCAAGATCTCCAAGAAAATGTTCGTTTTTTCAACTTGTTTTTCTTTTGATTCCTTGAGATATTCTTTGTATCTTCTATAAGCAGCTTTAGCCCATACAGCTGTTAGAACTGTATGGAGAATAGAAATCATTTCAATGTTTTTATACAACCTAATTGCATTTTCAGCAGTATTTATATATTATTTTTAATATTTAATAGCTACTATTAAATAGATTGCTATATATAAAAAACTCTCTACTTTTGGCAAAATTGAATCAAAATAATGCATCATCAATAAGTTAGGTAAAACAAAATAATCTATAAAAATTATGTTAGAAAGCAAGGCTCTATTAATACACACTAGAATTTTAATTCAGCTGTCACAGAGACAATTAAAAAACAATTAACATTTCCAATGAATCCATATCTGTCTCTCTCATTTTTGCAAAAGCCACATTAAAAGAATTTGTATGAAAATTTTCCTGATTTTATTTCTGAAAATTAGCTACATATTTGAAAATTTTCCATGGTTTTACGGATAATAACCTAGGCCCTAAAAACATTAATCTTGCACAAAAGAATGTGCAGGCTCTGGACATATATGGGCAATCCCCTCCCCTATTCTACATCATACTTGACAACTTCTTGAAATTCAACTGTCCAACGTGAATAATTTTGTGCTGCATGCAATTTTGAATGCGCAGAATGTCAGTGAAGTAAATGTACAAAAAAATCCATGTAAAATAAATGGAAATCCCATTTTACAAGAAAGCTTGGAGAGCTGTAATACTGCTTCTTGCCATCCAGAAAGTGACAAGATGATTTGGCATAACTAAATAATAACAAAAGATATCAACATAAAACTTTGTTTACAAAGTTATACTATCTTACTCTATTTGTCAATGCAATTTCCATAATGACAATGTTATTCTTTTTTACCCCCAAGAACTTATTTATTTTAATATATAAAATGTCCAGCCAATCAAATTTTGAAAGCAAATAACGCAAGTGTATTGTGATAATACAATGAACGATTCTTCAGTGAGGAAATGGCGCATAATTTGCGAGTAATCAAGGATGAACCAATATGCCTGACAACGACTTCAGTGGAAGTACATCAATTGTTATGAAGGAATTGAAAGCAAATGTTGATGAAAAAAATTAAAAAAAAACAAAACAGTATTTCACTTTGGTCACCATACATTACATTTTGGGCTTAAGATATTTAGCGGTGGAAGAGCATAACATAGACATTGAAACCCAATACCATGTGACAATAAATACCTTGATAGTAATAATGACTATGTTGAGAAATTGAGTAAGGTACTGTATCTTTGTAAATAATGTTTTGTGTTATCTTTTGTTATTTAGTTATGCCAAAACATTGTTGCTTTCTGGATCGCCTTCGCATATTAAAGCACATACACACACAGAACTCCAAAATAAGCATATATGATAAAACCTCAATTAAAATCTTCGTGAATGCAGTATGTCCTCTTACTATAAACAGTGTGCTAGTATTGGTATCAAATATTTTGGAGATGATCCCCCCCCCAAAATCAAATCTGCAACACAAGTCTGAAAATCCTTAATTTCAGTGAGAGAGATAGAAAGATTAATCTTTTTATTTTTGTAATGGAAAGTTAACCCTAATATCCCTCGAATTAGGTCATCTGTCTATTCTGAATGACTATCCTATTTCTCACTTGCAAATTTTCCTTGTATTGGTCAAAACAACTTGACTATAATTTAGTATGGTTTGAATTTCACTATTTACCATTTCTTTGAGTCAACCGTAACATACATCATTTACATGTTTTATTAGTAAGGACATGTTTTGGAAGTACTGTTGCTTCCATTAGCAGCTTTTCAATTGCTGATGCCATGATTATCCAGTGATACAGTAGATGCCTCTCATGGTGGATTTAGGAACTCCTGGACAAGGTTGTCTCCAGGCGGGATTTCAAAAATTCATCAATTGTTCCTTGTTCTTCCAGAAGTGGTTATTCTCCCAGGTTTCCAACTCCCAAGCATTTCCTGTGCCTTTTAATAAAATTTGGGGTCTTTTCTGAGTTTTGATGTTTTCTCCAAAAATGCCATGCCATTGCTGATTTGTCTTCCTGTTTTAATTTTTTGTTCCTAAGAAGTTCCTTGTTCCTAGTTGCCAAATTTCTTTTTGTTTTCCATATGAGAAATTTTTCACAGTCTGAGGACTTTATCTGGTGCAGTACTGCTCCGTTTTCTGTTGGGATTTCATTTTTAACTTTTGAATTTAAGAGATTTTTAACTGAAAAGTTATTTTTGGATGCTAGAATAATATTTTGATCTCTGAATTTTTTCTTAAACTTGTATGCCAAAGGGTGGTGTGTGAACTTCCTAAATGTGAATTTTTCATCCTTGTTTGTAGCGAGGGTACTGGTGTCTTTGACAAGTTTTTACTTTCTTTAGCCTGCATGTACATTGTACATAGTGGATAGAGAAGGTATTGTATTCCACCCAAAAATTCAATATCCAGATTTCACCAGAAATATACATTTTGAGATCCCCTGAGTCCGAAAAAAGCATGCTTAGAAAAATCTCTATGTGTGTATCTGTCTGTGGACATCATAGCTCAAAAGCAAAAAGTTGGTCAAATACCAACCTTGGTATTTGAGTCAATTATCTTCCAAAGATGAAACACAAAGATTTTCAAGAAAATCCCCCCACATCTAACTACCCTTTACATGAACATTCCGAGTTTCTCAAAAATGGCAAAATTTCATGAATAAAATATATATTATAAATATACATTTTGAATTTTCTGGGCATAGCCTCTGAAGAGCTGTTTATTTTGTTTGATTTTTGCAGAATTTTGCATAACAGTTAATCCATAAGAGATGGACAAAAACTTGCTGCACAAAAAATATAGATCTTGTTAAAACACATTTTTCAAGATAATCATTGTTATTGGTTTCAATTTTAAACTAATTAACTTTTCTCTAATGGGATCATGCAAAGCCAACTGAACCTCAATTGTTTCACATACTAACCACCTTTTAAAAGATTTGACTATCACTTAGCCTAAGCCATTCCTTTACTTCCTTTCTACCTATAAAGAAGCAAGTAATAAGACAAATTCTGCTAATGTTTATCTGGATTAGCATAACATAGATAAAAGAATGGGATCATGCAAAGCCAACTGAACCTCAATTGTTTCACATACTAACCACCTTTTTAAAAGATTTGACTATCACTTTAGCCCAAGCCATTCCTTTACTTCCCTTCTACCTATAAAGAAGCAAGTAATAAGACAAATTCTGCTAATGTTTATCTGGATTAGCATAACATAGATAAAAGAATGTTTTGTAAGAAAATTTTGTTTGTGAAACAGAGAAAGTTACGAGAATGGAACAAATCACATTTTTTTTGTTTTGACTTTATTTTTTGTGAACCAGTTGTTTATTAACTCTGCTTACTTCTGCTGTTTCAATTATGCTTTTTAATTCACTGTTTAACTCATCCATATCCATCGGTATGTTGGTTAATCTGTGTGCAAGGCTGTTAATTACTGCACGTTGATTGGATAAAGGGTTGTAGCTGTTGCATTTAAAAGAGTAGGTTTTCTGTGTATGCTAAATTTTAATTTGTTGTACTTTTTCATTATTTTCAAGTCCAGGAAAGCCAATTGTCCAGTTGTTTCTTTCTCTACTATGAAACTTGGTCTTTTCCTGTATATTCAAAACTTTATTGCATCTTCTCTGTGTTTCCCAGGAAGTATGGCAAAAATATCAACATACTTGTACCACACTTTGAATATCCAAGGGAATGCTTTGGTGACCATTATTTCTATCTCGCTCATGAATAAGTCTGCCAGTAAAGACTTATTTAGCATATAATAAGTTTAAGAAAAGCTTCACAACTGAGAGTACCATAACAAAATGAAATGGAGTTTTATTTCTGGACGCTTTTTAATTATTATAGTTCTCAGCGTCCCATTCTATATTGGGCTGAAAGATGCCTTAATTTTGTTCAGAGGCCTCTTTATCAGGCTTGAGGTTCTTTGACATGCTGTAAATCTACAACACAGGACCAATGGTTTTATTTCCCTTCTGAAGGAAGCCATGCTAAGGATTTTTACACCTGAAAAAATTCATTGTCCTCTGCCAGGTTTCGACCTGCGACCTTGGATATATAAGGTTAGCATGGTAACCACTACACCAAAGAGGGCGAAAACACAAAGTTGAAATATGTGTACTTTAATGGGAGACTTCACAATAATTTCTTAGGCCCCAGGAATGGAAAAGAACACTTACCTAAGTTTTAACTTTCTCATTCTTATTCCTGGACATGGCATATAAGATCCATATTGTAACAAATAGTTTATTGACAAATAAACAATTAAGTACACTTCGACGTAAAGACAGTTTACAGCAGCACGCCATCAGTGGCTCGTGCCCCACTGTACAATAACACTGCAGTCACTCTGACTCAGTTCATATCACAACACACAACTGCACTGAATTCTCCTGCTTTTATAAGGGGAAAAGGAATTCACAAGTTTTCTGGAAATTTCTCGAAGCAGAACACTCAAGAAGCAATGGGACTCGCATTCTAGAAGGTTCTGGTTACATCTGCTGCACTTTGGCTTTGTTTACATCAGTCTCCAACTCCAACGTCTCACATTCCAGTTCTTGCAGGTGCGAGTGTCGGCGAACATGAGAGAAGGTCACATGCATGGACAGCAGTGTCACAATATTGTGCATATTCGGCTCTTTGCTGTAGAGATTATTACAGGCAGCTGTGACATGAAACAGTCACTTGAGCTCATCCTAGTCGCAATTCTTTCCAATTTTGAGGTTGACTAGCCAGCATGATGTTGGCAGGAGAAAAATTATCATTAATCAGTTAAAAACAAATGACCCCAATCGACTTCTGAGTTTGAGATCAATATGTAATCAAAATATAAGAAGAAGGAGAAAAAGATATGTTCTCCTTCTCATTACTAGGCTATTGTGAACCAAAATCTTATGCCTGTATTGCTTCCTATTCTCATTTCCGTTTTGGTTACTGCTCTCAGGTTATTGTGGTAAACCAGTCTTCTTTCATTTCCTAATATTTTACTGTTACAAAATTTATTTTTATCTAGTTTATGTTAATTGTGGCAGTTAAAAGAGGAATAAAAAAGCTTAAGTAATAGTGACATTAAACGTAAGTCTCTTACAGCCGACTTCTGTGCTTTTTACATCATTTTGTGAAACAAAAATTTGGTGTCTTAGCAATTACACAATATAAATGTATTGGAACATTCATATAGCAACAAACAAGCAGGAATTCACAGACTATTGGCAAACAATAGGCAAGATATACCTACAGTTTATTTGTCATGTAAATATCTTAAACTATTTATTTTTACCCAAATTTTTACAGCTATTTTTGAGAACTTAAAAGATAACCAAAAATTTTTAAATGAAGGGTAGTTTGGTATAGGGGGATTTTCTAAAAAAAACTCTATGCTACATCCTTGAAAGATGCTGGCCTTAGTAGCCAATCCAGTTGTTGTCCACTTTTTGTTTCCGAGTTATAACATTCTCTGCTCCCCCTCCCCATCTCTCACACACAGAGCCCATTATCTTAAATGATGGGACTCAAAATCATTTATTTCAGGTGAACTCTCAATACAACACTGCTACTTATAGGCATGAAGCAGAAAAAAAATATGATGCTAAACTTTGCTGTTTAGAGATCCCAGAAAAACAAACCACCTATTTAGCTCTTTGTAATTTGGGAACTCTTTGGCTTTCATTATGATGCTTCAGATATTAAGGAAAGAATCAATTTGCTATTTACTTATATCAACTCTCAAAACGTGGCTACACAATCAATTAATTATAAAGTTGATAAGCAGTGGTACAGACATAGGTAGGCTTCTAATTAACAAGGTTAGTTTAGATTCCATTTGAGTTTTATCATTTGGCTGCAAACCACTCACCATTTAGGTGAAATGGGATGGTCTGAAAAGGTTTATTCATAAAAGGTTTCACGCCTTTAGAAATTGTAAAATTAAAAGATGTTTACAATTAATTATACAGCTCTGATCTTATTTGTTGTACTTATTTGTCCTCTTCACTTTTACTAGTAAAAACCTTAGAAATAAAACTTTGTGCTCAACACAAATGTTTTGAGATTTCAGCCTTTGAGTGTACAAACTCTCTCAATATACCTATATCCAAATGAAACCACGGCCACAGTTATACGTACATATTAATTTAATCTCATATAATTTGGCATTGCAGTTTTCTTTTATCAATGTCTTACTAATGTAGTTTTTAAACAAATGCACACTGTGAAAACTACTGAAGCATGACAATTAACAGTAGAGGAAAATATTTCCATTCATGTAAAAGCATGACGAGAAAGGCAGAAATGGAACAGTTTATTTCCAATGGCATGGAAACCAGGAAATTAGAAACACTGTATATGAACAGCAATAACTGAGAACGGTACTGTCTGGCCATGAGAAGAAGGTGACAAAGAAGAATGTGCTACATAAACATTTTCTGCCCTAGTGATAATATTGTCGCACACACCCACGACAGATAGCTTGCACATTAGCAAAGAGAACCTGAAAGTGCATCATTATACCTATGCATCAGTTACATGTGGCAGGATGGGCGACTCACATACATACACATTTGTAGTAAACATATTTTTTTAAGTAGATAGCCTTCTATCATCTTGTTCTCATGGTCCAACAGCACATTCATGATGCTCGCAATTTGTAAATTATAGTTTGTTTTATCAAAAAAGGGACAAAAGTTTCTGAAAACTACAATAGAAATGATTTTAATTATGCAGTAGCATGTAACTAAAAATTGATTGAGAAACCACAATGTTATAATTTTCAATTCATACTTCAAGGGTTAGCAATCGACAGATTTATACAATTTTCAACTGGAGATGGGTAACCAACTGTAGCCACACTGAGGCAAAATGGTACAGGAATTTAAAGAAAATAAAAATATGTTTATCCAAATTTGTTAAATTTAGACATTCTAGGTATAAAATTCACAATCTCACTCCATTATCCATTCGTTCATTTAACAATGACCTACGAACTTATCTGCTCTTTATGCATGGTCCATGATGTCCTAGAACACATGTTTCTGAAAATTTTGTTTGTGTTTAGTGAAACATTTTGTAATACTGCATGTTTCTTCTGCTACTAAACTTTGTACTCTCTAAACAATGGATTTTGGGGCAATCGGTATACCTGGATTTCTATTTATCGCATTATATGATAAAGTAAACAATGGCAAAATATAACAATGAAAGTAATAAACCAACGCAAAATATATTTATAGACTAATCTAAATTTTTGAGCGGAAATGACGAGAAAAACATTATTACTACGTATAAGTGCTCAGAGATACATTTATTTTGCGTAGTTCTAAATTTATTTTATATAAAATTAATATATTAAACATTTAAATCGCCCTCTTAAACATGCACAACAGCGCCACTATCGAGGATAAATGAAAACATTATTGAAGCAATTCATTATGGCCGCTCTCATACCTTTCAATATGAATAACATATAAAACGAATTTACCTCCTCTAACTCATCCTTATTTTCCACAATCGATGTTACGAATAGCTTCGGTATTGCTGATCTATTTTGCTCCATGCCTTTACAAACAAACCACTGTTCCTATATTTCTACGGACAAATTGTAGAGCCTCCCTGCATTCTGCTTTGTACCCCTACCCTCAAAATGCTTTCTGAGGTGAGCGCATGAATACACATATATCCAACATTGGGTTCTTTGAGCGATAAGGTGAGAACAAATAGTCCTATAATTTCCTTGACTTGAACATGAAATGGCTAAATATGTGGCGATTTTGGTCAAGTTTTCGTAGGGCAGAGAACATAAAGGAGACATAAATTCATTTTCTAACACCAAATGAACCTCTATCCATAATAGGGTTGTAAACGTAGCGAGAGGTCGCAAAAGTAGTTTCATTATTTATGTTGACTATTCAGCATAAGTAGTAGGACTATAAATAAATAATATAATTATGAAAAATGTATCAAAATAACAAATTTATGAAATCTATTATATTTATTATAAACTATTTATTTTGGATTTTTAGTACAGGATTACAACTTCGGGTGCGATCGTACAATATCGTCTTTGGCATCGTTTCGTAAGTTGTGGCAAACTTGTCTACAAGGAAATATTCTAAACTTGTTTTTAACTTCTGAATAATAATAAACAGAATTGGCAAATACGGTAGCAACTGCAAGTAACCAATTAGTTGCATTAATATATAATTATATGGTAATTGATCATGTTGAAATTAGTTCTTTGGATTCACCGGAAAAGCATGACGAAACACATCCCGTTTCTAGGTATTTGTAGTAATTGTTGCCTATCCTGATTTCATGCCGAGTGCAATTCCTAACCTCTTTGCGCATCGTGTCGTCAGCGCGAATCGTGGCATTTTGTTAATACAGGTGGGATTTTAGTTTTTGTGTACAGAGGCATGTTTGCTAAAAATTAATGTTTACCGAATACGTCTCCACATATTTGTCATTTACCCAGTCCGATTTGTTTTGTAATTTTACACCTTAGTGTGAAATGTCATTGACTACAACATTACATAAATTACATCATGCTGTCACTTTATAGGAAGTTCCACTGCAGCACGAAGGAACATAGCTGTTCGAGATGCCGGAGGTGTCAGCAGATATGGAGAAGCTTACCATAGGTGATTCTGTGGTTTAGAATGTTATGAGGAAAAACATAGTTTGTAGTGCATGTAATCAGTGTTCATAGAATCAAACTGCTTTGTATAATGAGAAATAAATTAATACTATTAAGTGTAAGAGAGAAAAATAATCTAGCAATTTAATTCCACAATTTTTACTGTAGGAACACACACATGCTTCCACATGAACGATGAATATGTCTACACATCTCAGGTTTTTCTGTTTTAGATTAAAACACTAGTCTAGGTTACCTTTCCACACATCACTAAGCAAGTATGTGGGTCTATATTCACAATCTACATAAATGACAAGTCAAACACTAAGCTAATCATTACTTAAAATAAGAACTAAAGCTTTCCTGGCGACGTGTTAATTCAAAATCTTCTCGGGCTTCTAGCCAGGTAAAAACTTGGCTTGACACCAACGTTTCGAAGAAGTGCATCTTCCTCGTCTTTACGGCTTAGGACCCTCAGCATGTAAGTAGTCTGTGGTTGTGAATAACGAAAGAGCTATGAAGTACATATACAGAGAATATCAGCAAACTGTTTCAGCTCATAACTATAGGTGTTGAAGATTGCCCAGTTTTGTGAACACCAACCTTGTCTTCTCTATTAACACTGAAATGCAGACTTAGCAACAGCTGCAATAAATTTATATCGCTTACAGCAAATAATATAAACCATTAAGGAAGTGAAACTCATCTTATTATCCAAGAGGTGCATCTTATGAGGTATACATTTTGTAATGTTTTAATTTTAAAAGTGCAAAAAAGGGTGGTTGTGTGTGTGTGTGTAAGTAAGAAATGCATTTTAATGTGTTATTTTAAAGGAATAATGCAAGGAAAGGGTAGTTTCTCATATAACATATATAAGAAGTGAAACAGACAGTATTAACCAGGAGTATCTAGAAGCCATGCTGTTGCATTAATTTTAAAGGTGCAAGGAAAGGATGGTTTTCCATTTAGAAGGAAATAAATATGTTTTATTGAATCTTAAGGACCAAAAACACCTTAGAAATTATTAAAACCAGCTCTTCTTTTCAACATGTAATGCAAGATTTTTTCTAAGTCTAACATTAACAGAATATTTTTTGAGAACCTTCAGAAAAAGCACAATTATTACTATATGGTGGTACACCTCTTGACATTACTAAGTAGAGGAGTGTAGCAGTGGTGGCTGATATAATGTTTTCAACACCTTCAAATATGGATTGCCAGTGGAAGTAACATACACCGCTACTTAAATCCTGTGGGCAGGTGCATGCGTGTGCATGTTGCTGCTGTCACACATAAAGAATCCCCATTAAACTTTTTCAGTAACACATGGTGAGGAAAGTATATAAATAATGAATAGGTTTAAAGGTAGTTCTAGTATTTTTTAAATGTAAACTATAAATACAGCCACTGGCAATTGGATGGAAAAATAAACTTTCAGAGTAAAATTGTTTTCTCTCTCACTCCACTGTGAATTGGTTACACCATTATGCACTTGTGGGGTCTAATTATCAAGATATGTCTCGTGTATTTTTAATGTATGCACTTGTTTAATTTCGACTGAAACAATAAAAGATGATTTAACCTGCCAAATAGTAATAACAGGGCCTAGAATCTTATGACAACATCTGATGGTTTGATTTTGTATCCTAGACATTAGCAATGTACACTTAAATGTTTAACCTAGGTCCCAGGTTATCACAATACACATTTATTAGGTCAGTTTTGGTTATTTTAAACCTTTTACCATTTTTTCTATTTTATTCATTATTTTGTCATTTTCTTGTCCGTTACATTTTTATGTGATTTTCTTATATTTTCATTAGTACATAAATAATTTTGGTAATTATTTACAAGTTGGGCCGCTAACTCTCTCCGCTGCGACTTATACCAGTTTTGCACTCTAACGGGACCAGTGTGGTTAGAACGGGATTAGGGGTGGGGAGATGGTTTAAAAAACTAATATTGCTACTTGTTTATATACACACACTAACCTAAACGGATTGGAACCTAACCTCGCGCTAAATAGGCTTTGAAATTGTCATCATAAATACAAAGTCAATCAATCGCATTTAAGTTTCATTCGATTTTAGAGTGGCCGAAGTTCTGCATAATAAAATTCACTGAACAGCTGTATCTGCATGAAACATACTTGTCATGCATCAGCACAACGTCTAGCGACATATGCCAGTGTTGCATTCCACAACACTGTTCACCAGCCGCCGACAATGAAACTCAGGTTTTAGGCACTTCAGTGTGTAGTATTATTATATATTTACATTGCAAAAGTACTACAAGATTTCTTTATTTATATTCTACTCCTTCTAGGCAGCATACTTCATAAATATTCACAAAAAAGGATCGCTACACTCACGTAATAAATTAGCATTTAACTTAATTATGGAGCTTTTCCGATAAAAAAAATTGGTGAAAACGTAACAAGTATAAACCAAACTTACAGTCAAACCACAATTTGTTTAATTTCTAGAGGGGCCCAAGTTCTCTATAGTTACCATAATTTTATATTACTAGCATTTTATAGAAAGATGAAATCCGAAATTTCATAATTCAACTGAGGGAAAACATTGTACTTCCTTTACTCACATTCTTGGGGTAATAAAAGACATTTCTGTTTAATGGTTAGGTTAAAATTTACTTTGTCTAAGGAAGGAATTTTGACCCCCCCCCCCCCTAAAACACTTAGAAATAGTTTTCAGAAACTCCATTTTTACTTTCTCTACCAAGTCAAAGTATTTTATTCAGCCAAAAATTCTATACCTGTTACACATTAAACCTAACCTCAGGCAAATCTCGAAACCAGAGGACCCTGTCATTCGCTACGACTCGCTAAGCTTGACAGTCTCCACTAGCTCATACTCGTTTTTCAAAAGCAGAAAACACACGGTTTATTCATGTTTAGCTTACAGTAATATGTTGGCAGATACAACACAGAAGCTGCTTTTATAAATGCACAAATTGTTTTTCCTTTGGTTCCTATTTACATTTGAACATATACTCAACCAAATATCCATTCATGCATACATGTTAAATAAAGAGATCAACAATTTTCTATGAGGAAAACTCAATATACCAAAAATAACTCTGCTCACATTCACTTTCAGATTGCACATCTTGGCATATAACTAGTTTCTTTTACAATCCTACTCCAAATATTCGTATGAGCATATCATGTGATCAAATCTTCAAATATATTGGCCATAGCATTGGGCAGAACAATTAACCGATGAGATCATACCTTCCGGAACATTGAAAGTTGTGGGTTTACCTTTCAAGTTACAAATGTTTTCTAAGTTCAAGAAATTACTAAAAAAATTTAAACATTAGTTCCTCGAAAACCAACTACTTCCTCCAAAACATTATCTAAATAGTAACAAGCTTAAAAGAAACAGTAAGCACCCACATCCTTGTAAAAATTAATAATTCTGTTCTGTAGTCAAAATTAACTTCTCCCAAAATTTGATACCAATACTTTATCAATATTTAGTCTGAGGAATGCCACAGAGTCAAGATGGCTGAAACCTTGGCACGGAGTATTTAGTTGATTTTCTAATCAATAGAATTGTGCAAATATGCATTTTAATACTTGTCACACCACTCTTTGTAACCAAACTTAGTTTCGCTTCTTGCAGGTTAAGACACAATTTGCCACATGATGGTGCTTTACCCCAAATAGTTTGAAATATAAACCATGTACTGAGACTATCGCCCTCGGTGGTGTAATGTCCACTATGCTAACTTCATATACCCAAGGTCGCAGGTTCAAACCCGGTGGAGGACGATGGATTTTTTTGGGTGTAATAATCCTTAGCATGTCTTCCTTCAGAAGGGAAGTCTTGTGTCGTAGATTTGCGGCACGTAAAAGAACATCAAGCCTGATAGAGAGGCCTCTGAGCAAAATTAAGCAGTCTTTTATGCCCAATTTAGAATGGGATGCTGAGAACCACAGCAGTTAAAGAGCGTCCATAAATAACACCCATTTAATTTGTACTGAGATTACTTTTTATTTTCTCTATACGTACTATGTATGTAGTGTATAGAGAAGGTATTGCACTCCTCCAAAAAATTTGATACCGAGATTTCACCAGAAATATATGTTTTAGGGTCCCCTGTATCCAAAAAAAGCATTTTCAGAAAAAGGTCCATGTGTGTGTGTGTGTGTGTGTGTGTGTGAGAACACAATAGCTCAAAAACGAAAAGTCAGTAAAATACCAAAGTTGGCATTTAAGTTTAGTATCTACCAGGGATGTGATGCAAAGATTTTGAGAAAAATCCACCTGCCCAAAACTACCCTTTACATGGAACTTTCTTCCAAAATTTTGATTTTCTCCAAAAGGCTCTAACGATTTTGTTTAAAATTTTGTATATTAAAGATATTTACCTGACAATTAAAATGTATATGTTGAATTTTCTGGGAATAGCCTCTGAAGACTGCTTTATTCTGGATGAATTTTACAGAATTTTGCATAACTGCTAAACTGTAAGAGATGGACAAAAACTTGCCACACAAAAAAATGTAGAGCACCTTAAAACATACAATTTATCTTATATACATATTTTTTTTTTTTTTTTTTTTTTTTTTTTTTTGAGATAGTCCTTGTTTTTGGTTTCAGCTTTAAAAAACAAACCTTTCTCATACAGGAATTTAACAATTCCTGTCCATACAAACAAAGGAGCTTCAGTCACATAGCAACCAACTTTTGACTATCACTTTAACCTACGGTACTCCCTTATTTCGCTTCTACTTACAAGGAAGCAAGTAATAAGACTATTTCTGCTGATCTTTTCTTGATTAGGATGAAGTAAATAGAGGCATAAGCTTTTTAAAAATAATTTGTTGCAGAGATGTAGAGAAAGTCATGTGAATGGAACACATCAGATTTTTTACTGTCTCTATCGCCTATGTACAATATACATAGGAGATACCCAATGTCGCGGGTTCAAACCTGGTGGAGGACGATGGATTTTTTCGGGCATAAAAAATCTTGAGCAGGGCGTCCTTCGAAAGGGAAGTAAAGCCATTGGTCCTGCATCGCATATTTATGGAATGTAAAAGAACCTCAAGCCTGATAGAGAGGCCTCTGAGCAAAATTAAGCTGCCTTTCATGCCCAATATAGAATGGACGCTGAGAACCACTATAGTTAAAGAGCTCCATAAATAACACGCCATTTACATTTTTATTTGCATAGGCGATAGAGAGGATATTGTGTTCTACCCAAAAATTTGATACCAATATATTTCACCAGAAATTATGCTTTGAGACACCCTTATAAATAAATAAATAAAAAAATAAAAAAAAAAAAAAGGAGCATTTTTAGAAAAATATCCATGTGTGTCTGTGTGTGACAGCATAGTTCAAAAATGAAAAGTCTATTTAATACCAAACTTTGTATTTATTTTCAGCATCTGGCAAAGATGTGATACAAAGATTTTAAGGAAAATGCCTCACCCCAACTACACTTTAGATGGAACATTTTTGAAAATGCTGATTCTTTCAAAAATGGCTCTGATCATTTTAATTAATGTACTATATTTTAAGATGTTTTCATGACAGACAAAATGTATATCTTGAATTTTCTGGGTATAGCCTCTGAAGACCTTTTCATTTGTGATGACATCTGTATAACTCGTAAGCCATAAGCGATGGACACAAACTTACTATACAAAAACTACATGTAGATATCATTAAAACACACAATTTATGTTTCCAAAATATTCCTTGTTATTAATTTCAATTTCAACCTTAAACTTTTCTCAACAGGAAGGCAAGTTTTGTTTCATTTCTTTTGTTTTACTCCTGGGAATGCAAAAGAATACTAAATTTCAATTGTTTCAATACCAACCAGCTTTTAAAAGAGTTGACTATCGCTTTAGCCTAGTGTATTCTCTTATTTCCCTTTACAAGGAAGCAAGTAATAAGACAATTTGTGCTAATGTTTACTTTTATTAGCATGATATAGACAAAAGAATCTCTTGTAAAGAAAATTTGCCTGTGGGACAACTAGAGAAAGTTATACATCAGATTTTTGTTATACAATACTGGCGTTAATTCTGGATATTTTTTTTTAAATTAACTTCCATATTTAAATATTGTATTTACTCTCATTCAGAATTATTCTTATCTGATAAATAATACCATAATACAGTATTGAACCTTTTATGTAAATGAGCTAATTTAACCCTCAGTGAGTTACTTTGGCCAAACTTTGAAAAATATATAATTTTATAAACATACATATTTTAGTTTATATTGCATCCAATGTAAAAATCAGAATCATTGCTCATATTACATAGAGGAATTAAAATTTTGGGAAATCTATGATTGACATTTCAATACCGTAAACACTCTGAACATGTGAATCTTAAAAATACTGCATTCCCCCAATTTTAGCCCTCCTTTTATATGAGAGTAATGTATTATACTTCATATTTGATGCATAATAAAATGAAAAGTATATTTGGGAATTTTCTTTTATATTTTATATGTATCAATATGAAATGAGCAACGCTTTGGTTGGGTGGTTAAAGTTCTTGCCTCCCATCTAAGTGGCCCGGGTTCGATCCCAAGCACCCACATGTGGATTTGTAGTGGACAAGCAGCATCTGGGCAGGTTTTTTCTGGGCCCTCTGGTTTCCTCCAGCACTCATTCCACGAATTGCTTCATCGTAACCTTTCCAATCATCAGTTTTGCTTACATTTCATATCATCCACTTCCTCATGTTCATGCCTGGCTATGGTCCGACCCCTTGTAACAGGTTCTCCTATCTGTGGTTTCATGCCGTTGACTCCTTGACAGGCATCTGACCCCTAGGCATTGTCTTGTAAGTCCTAGGGGGGAGGGGTGCCAGTCCTACAAATAAGAGGAGGGTAAGCCAATTGCGCAAAGAAATGAATCAATATGAAATATAATGAATTATTATTCTTGTATAATAAGGAACCATAAAACTTGGGAAATGCAGTATTTTTACTTTCTCTACACGTACTATGTACATAGTGTATAGAGAAGGTATTACACTCCACCCAAAAATTTGATATCGAGATTTCACCGGAAATATATGGTCCCCTGTATTCAAAAAAAGCATTTTCAGAAAAAGGTCCATGTGTGTGTGTCTGTGAACATGATAACTCAAAAACGAAAAGTCAGTAAAATACCAAACTTGGTATTTAAGTGTAGCATCTTCCTGGGATGCGACACAAAAGATTTTGAGAAAAATCCCCCCCACTCCAAACTACCCTTCACATGGAACTTTTTTCCAAAATTTTGATTTTCTCAAAAATGACTAACAATAATGATTTAAATATTGTATATTAAAGATATTTACCTGACAAATAAAATGTATATGTTGAATTTTCTGGGAATAGCCTCTGAAGACTACTTTATTCTGGATGAATTTTGCGTAACTGCTAAACTGTAAGAGATGGACAAAAACTCACCACACAAAAAATGTAGATGATGTTAAAACACACAATTTAAGTTATATACATTTTTTTTCGTGGAGTTGATCGTTTTTGAGATATTCCTTGATTTTGGTTTCAGCTTCAAAAAATTACCTTTCTCTTACAGAAATTTACCAGCTACAGCCTATACAAACAAAGGAACTACAGTCACTTAGCAACCAGGTTTGACTATCACTTTAACCTATGGTACTCCCTTATTTCGTTTCTACTTACAAGGAAGCAAGTAATAAGACTATTCCTGCTAGATTTTTCTCGATTAGTATGAAGTAAATATAAACATAAGCTTTCTAACAATAATTTTTTTCAGAGATGTAGAGAAAGTCGTGTGAATGGAACATCAGATTTTTAAGATTATGATAGTCATGGTGTTGAATTGTCATATTCTGAAAGTTAATAGTCTTCTTGAAACATTGAGCTACTTTATGTAATATGAGAGCAAAATATCTAATTTTCACATTGGATACAATATAAAATATATGTTTGGTTGTATGTATATACAAAACTATAATTTTCCAAAGTTGGGTCAAAGTAACCCATTAAGGACCAAATCAGCTCTAGTTACCAGTAAAAGGTTCAATACTGTATTATGACAGCACTTCCTGGCTCTAATTTATCGCATAAGAATGATCCTGAATTAGAGTTAAATGCAATATTCAAATTTAAATGTTAATTTAGCAAAAGAAAAATTGTCCAGAAGTAATACTACTACTGTAGCTTTAACCCGGTTGGGTGAAATGAACCTCAAATGAGCCCAGGGTGCATAGAGCTTAGAGTTACTTGAGATTCATCTTCTCAAAGTAAAACGTTATCTGGGTAACTCACCCTAACCAAAATTGGAAGTGAACATGTGGCAGACATGCTACTGAGAGGTTGCAGTTCATATCCTTAGATCCATCAGGGTAATGTTGGACATTTCCCATAAACCTGCCTTCTTCAGACCCTCTAGGACAGCCCTGCATAGGGTTTGCACTCCCGAAGCCAGCAGAGTACAGGTACTGGCAGCGCTCTTGTTTACGAGTGGACAGAGTATCATACAGTATGTACATGAAAACAAGTGCAAGCTTTCATAAATGCTTTCTCAAAATATTATTTTACTAATTTATGGTTAGGAAAAATAATTATTTTAAACAAATTATTGCTTTCTATAGCAGATTAAATCCACGTACAAACTAGTTATACATCAAAGCGTGGTTTTATGTGATTGGCAGCTGAAAGAAAAAGTACTGAGCTTAATGAAACGTCAGTCATAGATGTTTGATACCTGTTTTTATTTAAGTTAAAGATAGAAAACAGTTGCTCACAGGCATATGTCGAACCAAACTTTGAGATCATTTTCGCAGCTAGCCCGTGTAGTCGTGGGTATTTTTGTTGAGGTACAGTGCTGTAAAAATCATTGAGGTCAGTGGTATTGTTGAAACAATCTTTAGGTCTTATATCACACTGAAGATCAATAAGTTCAAGCTGCAAATCATGAGACACCGTTTCAACTGATGTTGAGAAAGGAAGCTGCACCAGACTAAAACTGCCTTACTACGTCATTCTTCTCTATGACACAATCAGCTGTCATTGTGTCTTGCCCGCTCCTACCGAGTGTACCCCTGTTCTACGGCATCTGCATAAGCCATCATTTTCAGGCAGCAGCATCTTAGGGGAAGCTTCTCAATAAAGAAAGGCTCCTTCATTGGTTTATAAACGAGACATTACAGTGCATTTATTATAGGAGTCAAATATACATATACATATGCTTCACACAAAACTTTGCTTATGCAGAACTAGTTTTGCACGTGTAGCATGCATTATTAACAGCCTCAATTGTCAGATTAAATCGGAGGATCCTTGATGTTTGACAGTTGAATCCAACCATCAAAAGCAGTTGACAGTGCATGCAACACACATGCGAAACTAGTTCTGTGTAAGAAAAGTTTTTGTAAAGCATGTGTGTTTGTTGGAATCATTTAAAAATGAGTTGAAAAACACATTAAAATTCTCCACTTACATGTTGATCTTTTTACTTTCTCTATGCGTACTGTGTACATAGTGTATAGAGAAGGTATTGCACTCCACCCAAAAAACTCAATACCGAAATTTCACCAGAAATATATGTTTTAAGATCCCCTGTACTAAAAAAAAGCATTTCCAGAAAAAAGAACCGTCTGTCTGTAAATATGATAACTCAAAAATGATAAGTGTATAAAATACTAAACTTGGTATTTAAGTTTAGTATCTTCCAGGGATGCGACACAAAGATTTTGAGAAAAATCCCCCCCACCCCAAACTACCTTTTACATGGAACTTTTTCCAACAATTTTGTTTTTTTTTTTTTTTTTTTTTTTTTTCCAAAATTGGCTCTAATGATTTTGATTATCATATTGTACATTAAAGATATTTATCTGACAAATAAAATGTAAATGTTGAATTTTCTGGGAATAGCCTCTGAAGACTGCTTTATTCTGGATGAATTTTACGGAATTTTGCATAACTGCTAAACCATAAGAGATGGACAAAAACTTACCACATGAAAAATGTAGAGAATGTTGAAACACACAATTTATGTTACTTACATTTTTCTCGTGGAGTTCATCGTTTTTGAAGTTATTCCTTGTTTTTGATTTCACCTTTTAAAAAACATACTTTTCTCATGCAAGAATTTGCCAACTCCTGTCCATACAAACAAAAGAATTTCAGTCACATAGCAACCAGCTTTTGACTATCACTTTAACCTATGGTACTCCCTTATTTTGCTTCTACTTACAAGCAATCAAGTAATAAGACTGTTTCTGCTAATTTTTTCTTGATTAGAATGAAATAAACAGAAGCATAATATTTTTAACATTTTGTTGCAGAGATATAGAGGAAGTCATGTGAATGCAACACATCAGAATTTTTTATAGGATTGTTTTCTTTGGTGATAATCTTTATTAATGAAAATAATTGTTGCTTTTAATTTCTTATTCTTTAGAGTACTTCATATACTAGCTGCGATGTTGCTAGCTTCACTATGATTGCCCTTTTTACTTTCCCTACACATACTATGTACATAGTTTATAGAGAAGGTATTGTAATGCACCCAAAAGTTTGATATCGAGATTTCACCAGACATTTATGTTTTGAGGCCTCCCGAATCAAAAAAAGTTTTAGAAAAATGTGTGTGTGTCTGTGGGCAGTATAGCTCAAAAACGAAAAGTCGGTTAAATATCAAACTTGATATTTAGGTTTAGTTTCTTCCAAGGATGCAATACAAAGATTTTCAAGAAAATCCCCCCACGACCCTTTACATGAAAAATTTTCAATAATTTTTGTTTTTCTCAAAAGTGGTTCTAATGATTTTGATTAAAATATTGCATATTAAAGATATTTACATGACAAACAAAATATATATCTTGAATTTTCTGGGAATAGCCTCTGAAGACATTTATTGTGGATAAATTTTACATAACTGGTAAACCATAAGAGATAGACACAAGCTTACTTAACGAAAAATGTAGAGCTTGTCAAAACACACAGTAAATGTTATATACATTTTATTTGTGGCGTTTTCCATTTTTGAGATATTATTATTATTGGTCTCAGCTTTAAAATACTTATACTTTTCTCTTTTGGGAACTTGCCAACGCTTGGCCGTATAAACAAAGAACTTCAATCACATGGCAATTGGCTTTTAAAAGATTTGATTATCACTTTAACCAAGGGTATTCTCTTATTTCACTTCTTCTTATAATCGAGCAAGTAAAAAGATAATTCTGCTAATTTTTTCTCAAATGGAGAAAATGGAAGAATAAGCTTTTTAACAATAATTTGTTGTAGAGATGTAGAAAAAGTCATGTGAATGGAACACATCAGATTTTTCTAACCTGTCTCCTGACTAAATAAGCTTCAATAATTTCCCATAACATCTGATGTAACTCCTAATGACCTAAATATTGCAGAATGCTGCAAAATCATAAAACAACTAAGGAATTTAAATAAAAGATTAATACTTCAATGGATACCATCATATTGCGGAATACAGGCTAATGAAACAGCTGACTTTCTAGCCAAAAAAGGTAGTAAAATTACATCAAATTCATCTGATCCAATAAGTTATCACTCTATCAAAAGAATCATTATATCAACATATAATAACAAAATTAAAGATAATGTATTACAAACAAAAGGAAAACCATAGGAAAATTTAAGTAATAACACGACCAGAATCACTAATTACCAAGAAAATCCTCTGTAGCAACTTTTAGACTCATAACAGGCCATGACTGTCTCAATAAACATTTATTCAGGATTGGTATAGTGAGATCTCCTCTGTGTCCTTTCTGTACACTTAAAGAAGATATGGATGGAAACTACTACTGCACTGCCCAACTTTTAGTCAACATGATAATATAACATCAAAATACTGGAATGCAAGAGAGCAAATGGCTTCACTGCCAACTGCTCAACATTAGATACCAACCAACCATAATTTCCCATCCATACATATCCATTTCCAGCTTTTCCTTCATTATTTATAGTATTTTTTCTGCTGATCATTTATCTTTTCTTTCCTTAACTATGTCAACTTTTCTTCTTGTTTCTTGAACCTCACCGCTGAATTAATGTATATTGCCAGGATATATATTTGCCATCATCTCTAAATTTGTTTAATGAGTTTGCAAATTCTACTTTCCTAAATTGTCCAATTCTTGCTCTATGCACTGGGATGTAGATTTTTTTTTTCTTTTTCCTACATAATCTCCTTTTAACTTGATACACTTTACCCAGAATTTCTCTAACTGTTTTAAGCCTTCAAAAAGTAGGATTTTGTAAGGTTATCAAATTAGGCATCTGTTTGGGAGATGACCTCTTCGCTAGATGTGAATTGTTTACCTCTAAGTGACTTTTTAAGTTTGGAAATAAAAAAGATCACTGGGGGCCAAATCTGGTGAATGCGATGCATGTTTTAGTAATTCAAACCTTAAATCTACAATTTTCGCCATTGAAACTGCGCAAGTGTACACCCTTGTATTGTCTTGATGGAAAAGAATATTTTTCTTTGCCAGATGAGGGCATGCTTTCTTGATTTCTCCATTCAATCGATGCAATAATGATGCATAAACTCTCCATATATCGTTCTTCATTTTTGCATGTAGTCAATGTAGATGATTCCGTGTGCACTTCAAAAAACTGAGGCCTCACCTTGCCTGCAGATTTCGCCACCTTTGCCTTTTTTGGTGTAGGTTTGCCTTTAAAAACCTAGTGTTTCAACTGTACTTTTGTCTCTGGAGTTTAGTAGTGTATCCGTATTTCATTCTTGGTTATGTATTGACACAGAAACTTGTCAGGATTGTGACAGAAAAGTGCCAAACCAGCTTCTGAATCAATTACACAATTGTGTTTATTCTCCATTCAGAGCAAACATGGCACCCATCTTGTTAAGACCTTTATCAAACCTAATTTTTGGTGCAAAATTGAGAATATTGTTACTTTGCGATACACCTGTGGCCTCAACTTTTTCACAAATTTTGATTCGTCGATCACTCAAAACCATATCCTGGATTTTGTCAATTTCGCTTCTACTGGACCTGTGGAACGATGTTCACCATTTGTGGATGTACAGCCACGTTTAAATTCATTTACCAAATTGTTGCAAATGCAGGAGCATATGTGCCATCATCCAACTGGCCTTTTCTCTCTTGCGGTGTTAAGCATTTTAAATAGATGCATTTGATCACTGCACAAAGCTTGTTTTTTCCCCTCTTTCTAAATAAGCACAAGATTGATTGATGTTTGGAGGAATTTAGTAACAGTGACGGTCAAATTATATGTGTATTAATTTGTTGAGGTGGGTTTTTAACACTACGTCACTTACATTGTTATTATGAAGGACTAGTTTCGAAAGACTATGCTTTCATTTTCAACCTCACGGGTCATTTCGAAATTAGTTCTTAATAATAATAACAATGTAAGTGACGTAGTGTTAAAAAACCAACTCAACAAATTAATACACAAGCACAAGATTGTTGATTCAATCACCTATGGCAACGAAACCAAATGATGAATATAGCTGAAACTTGAACTGCCTTCTAGTAAAAGACAATGGTTACTAAGTATAAACTTTTTTTGATGCTACAAGTGTAATTTCTTGGATTTTTTTAAGGACTTATTCAACACCTCTAGTACTAACATTGGACTAGCGAAATCTACTGAAGCAATTTTGAAATTCTGTAAGGAGTAGGGATTAGGAATAAATACTCACAAATCAAAAATCATGGTTTTTAAGAATGGAAGCAAGCTACATAACATGAAAAATGGCGTTGGGAAGGGACAGAAATTGAGGTAGATAATGAATTTGACTATTTGGGTATTAGGCTTGGTGCAAATGGAGGGTGGAGGGAGCAAAAAAGGGTTGGCTTTGAAAGCTATTAATGCCTGTAGGCACAAAGTACCAGAAATGCATATAAAGTGGTTGGATAAAATGTATGTGGTGGAAGTTGAGGCTAAAATGATATTTGTAATAGAAATATGGGGCAATGATGAGGGATGGCTAAATACAGATTTAATTCACAGCAATTTTTGTAAACAAATTTTGGGGCTACCTAAACCCTCACTAAATGGGGTTGTACAAGCTGAAATAGACAGAATAGTGAGTAAAGAAAAAATAATGATAACCCTGAAATATTGGTTCAAACCTATGATTAATATATTTTCTTATTTACACCATTAACATTATCTCCATTATTTTCATAACAGGTATAAATAATTTATGATATATTTCGCAAAGCTTTAATTCACTAAAGAACAAAATTATTAAATTCACATTATTTTTCTCAACATTATCTATAGGTGGACTACTCATGTACCCAAGGTTGCGTGTTCAAACCCGGCAGAGGACGATGGATTTTTTCGGGTGTAAAAATCCTTAGCATGGCCTCCTTCAGAAGGGAAGTAAAGCCGTTGGTCCCGTGTCGTAGATTTACATTACGTAAAAGAACCTCATGCCTGATAAAGAGGCCTCTGAGCAAAATTAAGCGGTCTTTCATGCCCAATTTAGAATGGGATGCTAAGAACCACAGTAGTTAAAGAACGTCCATAAATATCACACCATTTACATTTTTTTTAAGGTGGACTACCACCAATTTTAGGATTCTTTCCAAAATGAAATGCAAACCAATTTATAATCCAAAATTATATAATCTTTACATCCACTATTTTAATTATATCATCATCTAGAAGTTATTTGAGCCATTTTAATCCAACCAAAATTAAAAAAAAAAAAAAAAATCATATTCTCCTTATATATTTTACTACTAGGAATATTAGTCTGCACCTTAATTTTATTAATGTATTAAAAACTTAAATTAATATCCTTCAGAGTTATACATGAAGAATTCTTGTTGAGTATTACACCATTTGGGATCGTGAATGTGGAAGAGAGGAGCATTTTGAAACACAGTCTAGTGGTACAAGAGCAAGTGAGGGAAAGAAACACCTGAGTAATAAAACTAACGAGATCATGGTTAAAATCAGAAAATTATGTAGATAAAGGTGACGAGTGAATGAGAGAAGGATCTGCATGGGCCTAAACAAGGGCAGTAGAGTTGAAAGAGGAGGTTTAAATATAGAGGAATGCAAGACAACTATTGACATGTAATTCTGAATGTGATAAAGAAATGAGAGCAAAACTACAGATTGAAAAGTGGGCTAATTTATAAATAGAGAAAAAGGAGAAAAATTTGGTGAATATAAGCTAGACACAAAATATTACAGTTTGGGGATTATTCAGGCAAAGTTGAAAGAAAATAGCTGAAGAAAATAAATTAAAAAATGGGGATCTAGATGGCTAGAAACATAATTTAATATAGAGATGTAGGTCATCTCTAGACGTAAGTTGGCTTGATAGTTGAATAACGGCAAAGTTTAAACTACTCGGGTTACTTGGTTAAACAGCAACTCAAAAAGAGTCGATAGTATTGCTGTATTTGCTTTGTGAGATTTAAAATATAGGGTTGTTAAATTATAAGGTAACTTCTCTCCACTGCACTAGAGATCCGAGAGTCGCTGGCAAAGGCGCACTGAGCCATTACCTTAAATAAATGCTGACCATCTGCTCCCAAACAGGCAGTATAACGAGTTAAAGAGCAGCAGAAATCTACCGAAACTTAGTGACAACATCACAAGGATTCCTGTTGCTAAGATTTCACGAGTGCTGCCTGTATGCGAGCAGAAGGTCAACATTTCCATAATTTATCTTAAGGTACGTATTTTAGTGTGCATTTCCCACAAATTTCTCATGCAGTGGAGAGAGGCCGTAACAGGAGTTATCTTATAATTTAATGATCCTGTAGTATTATAAAACTAATTGTATTATTAAGAGGAAATAAATTCAATTCAAAATTCATCATGTTATTCTTTTACCACATTAGCACATAATATTTAGCGTGCAAGACTTATAAAATGATTATCTTTTCATTTTGTGTTAGATGCTCTGTATACCTCTGACAAGAACGGCAGTGATGAAGCTGGAGATGGCAGCGAGGCTAACCCTTACAAAACAATACTGCAGGCAATGCGACATGCAGGCAAGGAGCCTTTCCCAGTAATTATGGTAGATGCAAAAGTGGAGGGAAAGGTAACATATTCTTTTCTCCTCTGAATAGTTAGTTTTTATACAAGTGGTAAAAATTGCTATTTTAACAAGTTTGTCATACTCTACTTTTTAGACAGTTCTCAATATTTATAGACTATTATAATTATAAATAGATGGTTTTACCTATTTCACGGTGCTCATGCTTAATGGTCTGCGATATTCAGTTGTTGCCTTGCTTAGCATCAGTGCTGACAATGATGACTTACTTGTGCAGAACGAAAACATTCTATACAGTGTAGCAATTGTAATTTTGCTCTCTCTGCTGCTTGCATAAGTTGTCTGGTTCAGCAGATTCCATGTTCATGACATCCACCATTTTATGGATAGCCTACTTGAATGAGGCCATGGACACATAAATCAAAGATGACTGCATAATTTTATAACATTCAATGACTGAATTTTCTACTTTTAACACTACTGACATCTGGTAAAAAACCTACTTTTAGCATCAACTGTCTAAAAAATAGTTTACATGCAAAAAAAAAGAACATGAATTTGACATAATATGACAATATAGTTGCTACAAAATTTGGAAAACATTCAAACAATATGTCACTTAAAGTGATACTTGTGAGAAAACCATTAAATGATGTATAGAAATCAGTGCTATATGCTCAGGATGTAATAATTGTAAACAGTTGACTGTCGTCTGAGCCTCTTCTATGTGCATGTTGCCTTAAGACTGCGTTTTCAGCACTACTTTTCTGGCTCTCACATTTTGGAACCAACCTTTCACACACAGAAAATGGTTGCTTAATTTTTAACCGATAAATAACATTTAGTACCTGTTTGCTGTGTGAGGAGTGTAGGCATATTGGATCTGGGTGACATACCTTAGGTGCTGGGCTGCGCAGTGACGACTGGTCCTCTCTCCGGCGTTGCAGCTGATAAAGTTGATTCTCGATGTTCCACGGCTATTTGCGGACTCAGCGACAAGCTGTTGAGACTTATTTATATTTAGCTCAGGTATTGAGCAACGGTGATCTCAAGGGATGGTACGGGAAATTTGCTCAAAATAAATGTCGGCACTTTCATTTGATCTAAGGTTTATTTCCCTTTTCAAGTGTTCTCGAGACAGTTCCTGGCGCGATTCTATTTTGGTAATTTTTCTCGAACTAGACTGCAATGCGCACAAAGGTAACTTGTATTTACGCGGCGATAAGTGCAACTGTTATGTGGAGAATTATTGTACACTTTAACTTTCTACACCAGTTCCGCGCGGTGTTAACTCGTGACAGTGGCTGAATCACTATTATAGCATTTAAACTTGATAGACACTTCACTCTTTAACATGGATTCCTTATTTCTGGTTCCGCGCATAGTTACATTTCAACGGCGTGAAATTTAGGACGAATACTCTACATTTATAGTAAATTCTACCCACGTGCAAAACACTAAAACTCGCAATCTCATTGGCCCATTTTGATGCTTAAAATAGCTTGGGGAGCTTTTCTGACATCACATGATTATTTTCGATTGGTCAACACATCTTTCACAAGATTCTTGACCCCAATATTCTTGTGATTCCCCTAATTGTATGTCACATCCACTTTCTCTTTCCAAGACGTGACTAAATAATAGCATTTTTTCCCCTCTTGTAATACAAAAGCACATATCGTAAACACTGAAATAAGTGCTTGAAAACTCTGGGTTTAAAGTTAGAAATGCTTTCCAGGAACGGTCTCTCTGAACTTCCAATATACCTTGTGATACAATAAATATATGATATTTTACTTATTGATTAACTTAAACAATCTAATTAATTAAAATATAGACAATGGGCTCATTCGGTGACAATCCATCTCAGGGGTCCTGGACTCTGAGGCAAATTTAATAAGGCAAAGCTTGATTTTTATGTAGCAGTGGCAGAGTGGTTAGTCCTCTCGCCCAAACAGCCCATGTTCAATCCCAAGAAACTGCATCTGGGATTTGTGGTGGACAAAGCGGAGCAGGGATGGGTTTCCCCTGCTATCACATTCCACCGCTGCTCCATCTTCAGTGTCATTGCCAGCAATGCCATTTGTAGTAAAAGCGGGCATTAAACTATCAACAAACAACATTATGTAGCAGTAAAATATTTAATTTTGTCATGCTAATAATGTGTGATATGTGTATGTAGAGAGAAAGAGGTGTGAGAGTAGGGGAAAGTGGCAAGGCATCTCACAAAGTCACTCCAAAATGATGTAACGGTTTGATGCAACAAATTAGAAAAGGAATACTTGTGAGAATTTTTAGATGGTATATTTTTGTGCATATTGTTGTGTAATGTTTAGTAGCTAAAAAGAAATGTAAATGTTCTGCTAAGCAATTTAAATGGAAAAGATGCTCAGATTTGGTAAGGAATGCTGGGTAATGTAGGGAAGCCAGCGTTAGATGATGCTTCTTCTTGCGAGTGGTGTGTGTTGGAGTATTCGCATCATCCTCTGTGGTATAATGGTTATCATGCTAGCTTCCTATACCCAAGGTACCTTGGGTTCGATCCCAAGCGACCGCATGTGAGATTTGTGGTGGACAAAGCGGCACTGGGGTGGGTTTTCTCTGGGTACTCCGGTTTCACCTACCATCGCATTCCACCGGTACTCCATCATTCATGCATCATCAGCAGTGGCCTGCGGTGCCATAAGTAGTTAAAGCAGGCATTAAACACTACAAAAAAAAAAAATACATACCCAAGGTCATGGATTCAAATCCAGCAGAGAGCTATGGATTTGTTTTGGCTTCCTTCAGAAGAGAAGTTGGTCCTGTGTCGTAGATTTCTAGCACATAAAAGAATATCCTGATAAAGAGGCCTCTGAGCAAAATTAAGCAGTCTTTCACGCCCAGTATAGAATGGAACACTGAAAACTGCAGCAGTTAAAGAGCATCTATAAATAAAACTGAGTTTACTTCGGAGTAGCCATGCTTATATATGTACATCATACTGACTTCTAGCACATGTGATGAATAACCATAAGAATATTGTTTCAGTGATTAGTGCCATCCTTGTGAGTAATTATAGGAGTTATAAAAGAGGAAATTGTGTGTTATCATTTGTACTACGCAATCATTCCTTAGCATCCTCTCCGACACAATCGACTGAGATTAAAGATGATCTTGTTGGAGTCGATGAGATTAAAGAGTGTACAGTGTTTCTATGATTGGCTAAGCAAAGGAAAACTGATAAAACAGCTCAAAAAATTTCAATCCAGTTCCCAGCTCAGCTACAGGGGTGGAAAGCACAAGCCAAGATTATTCCCTATGCTCCCCCAGAGTCTGGAACTATAAATGAGAGAGAGAGAGAGTGTAAGAGTGCATGCATGCGTGCACATGCACTCACATGCGCTTGGAGAAATTTTTACTTTCTCTACATGTACTATGTACATAGTGCATAGAGAAAGTATTGTATTCCACCCAAAAATTGGATACCAAGATTTCACTGGAAATATATGTTTTTAATGTCCTGAGGCCTAAAAAAGCGTTTTTAGAAAAAGGTCTGTAGATGTTCATGCGTGTGTGGCATAGGTCAAAACCTAAAATAATTTTGGTGGAATCAATACCTTCTGTACCTATATGCTATACACTAAGAAGAGAAAATGAAAATAAGCTATTGAAAAAATAGTTTTCAGAATAATTACAAATAAATAAAATGTGCAAATGGTTTTGTGATTTACACATTTTTAATTTCAGAAATACGAGCCTGCAGCGAAGTCTCAGCTGAAGAAGATTCAGAAGATTTGGGTACGTGAAAACTATAAAAAAACAGAGAAAGCTGCACAGAAAGAGGATGATGACATTAAAAGAGCTAAGAACTTAGAAGAAGCTAAGAAGGTACAAATATCTGAAGACCCTTCGTTGCCCAAGGCTAAATTGATAAAGATCAACAATAGTAAAGAACAGAGAAATGTACGAGTTAAAATACATGGCTGGGTCCATCGCTTGAGAAGGCAAGGTGAGTATTAACTAGGGTTTATTTGACAAGTTCATTAATTACACTAAACAACACTTACTTGTGATTTTTGCCGGAACATGTTTCGAAGGACTAGTTTCCTTCATTTTCAACTGGGCATCGACTAATTCCTTGTGGTGAAGCTGGCGATGTTGTAAGTGCTGTCTCCCCTGGTGGTGGTTCAATGAACTTGCTAAACACATCCCTCTGTGGAACATCAAAATTGAAAACCCTGTTTCTATTTTTACAATGAAGATGTGTTCCCATGTGGCCAGCTCTTGTTTTCCTGCTATGTGTTTTACAAGTTTTGGTTCTGAATTTATATTGTGGTGTTTTCTTCCAAAAGTGGGTGGCAACTGCTGATTTTTCCAATTGTTTTTGATTTATATTTCTGAAGTGTTCTTTGGATCTTGTTTCTAGATTTCTTTTTGTTTTTCCAATATAAATCTGATTAAATCCTTGCATTCCATTTTGTATATGCCTGATTTTTTCTTTTGCTGGGATGATGTCCTTGAGATATGAGCCTAATTCATTTTTTATGCTGTGATGGTTTGTGCTAGTTGAATGTTTGTTATGTAATATTTGTTTAAACTTGTCAAATGCCCATTCACATTCAACTAGCACCAGGAAACCGACACAGTATAAAAAATGAATTAGGCTCATATCTCAAGGACATCATCCCAGCAAAGAAAAAAATCAGGCATATACAAAATGGAATGCAAGGATTGTAATCAGATTTATATTGGAAAAACAAAAAGAAATCTAGAAACAAGATCCAAAGAACACTTCAGAAACATAAATCTAAAACAATTGAAAAAATCAGCAGTTGCCACCCACTTTTGGACAAAACACGTCAATATAAATTCAGAACCAAAACATCTAAAACACACAGCAAGAAAACAAGAGCTGGCCACATGGGAACACATCTTCATTGTAAAAAATAGAAATAGGGGTTTCAATTTCGATGTTCCACAGAAGGATGTGTTTAGCTAGTTCATTGAACCACCACTAGAGGAGACAGCACTTACAACATCACCAGCTTCACCACAAGCAATTAGTCGATGCCTGGATGAAAAGGAAACTAGTCCTTCGAAGCATGTTCCGGCAAAAATCCAAAGTAAGTGTCAAATGAATTAACTAGGGTGTTCCATATTTAATAAGTGAGTCAAAAAAGTACGAACCAGCTGCGCTGTGTTTTACCTGTCACCATTCTCAGTGCTCGTTGCTGTCTATTGCTATCATAGAAAGGCGCAGATGAAACCATACAACATTTTTAAAACTACTTTTAAAGGTGTAAATGATTAGGAATATTTGTATATAGTGGAGCACCATTATAATGGTGAAATCTCATGAATTTTGAGATTCCTGCCATAGATGATGTCATCCAATTAACAAAGACGAGAAATGGCAGCAAACTCTTAGTGGAACGATTCCATTATTTTTAAAGATTTTACTTACCAACTTTATGAAAGGAGATGCTGAAACTGGTCACTGTCATCCATACATTCTTGGCACCTCTTCAGGAATCTATCACTCATCAAAATACTGGCAATTTCTTGGCAAATATTTTATTTTAATTCTTCCAGGGTGTGAATTTATCTTGTACACTTTGTTTTAATTTACTCCAGAAATAGAAGTCTTGGGGGGTTAGGTTGAGGGACCGAGGGGACTACAAATCTCTACTAAATAATTCTGTCCTGAAACATACTTTTAATTAATTAAGAGTAAACACACAGCATCACACTCAAACTTTAGTACTTGAAATAAGTAATTTACTTCAGACATGTTTCAGCGGCTGTTGCCACCATCTTCAGCGAAGATTTACCAATGAACTCATGATAGCAGCCTTCAGGGGTCTTGCTTCTGGGTAGATGAATTTTGAGATGAGATCATTTGTTTGTGGTATATCAAAGTTTATGGCTTTGTTTTTGTTTTTTTAGAATTAATAGGTTTTCCCAAACTGTTAATCCAATTGAATTCTGCACTGATTTTAACACTTTGAATTGCTCTCATTGAAAGATTGGCCATATGAACTGGTGCAGAATCTTGTTGAAAAAAGGCAAACTCACATTCCCTATCTTAATTCTCTAAAATGGGAGGAAAAATTGTATTCACATACGTATGGGATTCAACTGTTGACTAGAAAAAAATTGGTCCTGTAACTCTTTCTCTGCTATGTCGCACCACACACCAATTTTTCTGTCATGAAGGGTTATTTTCATGAACAATATTAGGTTTCTCAGAACTCCAGTTTGATTATTTTGTCCATGAAAGTGGAACAAAGCCATGTCCATGAAAAGTATTAAATGTGGGTCAGTATTGAGAGTCCACTCACAAAATGGGTGCTGAATTACAGATCATGTGCCACAGTTATGGTTTCAGCAATTCCGTAGCTCTTCACTCAGAGCCACAAGAAATGCTTACCTGTTGTGAAAGATGCCTTAGCGGTTTTTGGGGGGAATTCTCCAAACGATGACCAAAGTCGTCTAATGTATATGCCTTAGCAGGAATACACCCTGTACCCTGAAAGTTATTGTAAACGTGATGGATTGTTGTATGGTGTGGAACTTTTACATGGTAATCCTTCTGCAAATCGTACTTTCACTTGGCAAGCTGACTGGGTTACCACTTACGAATCATAAATTAATAAATGCTGTGTAGTAGTGAGTCATAATACACTTTGTACAAGACAAAATAATAAATCACTTATAATAACTGAACTACGCCAGAGAACTGTCAGCTCAATACTGCACTTCCAGAGTAGAGCAAAACTGTCAGAAGTGTGACCTTGTTTACAGCAGCAGTGGGGAATCATGTGTCCATACACCCATTGGAAAAACACCATGCAACCGGTTCCCAGGTTATTGACTCACTCAGTAGTTAATGAGTAAAGCGATGCTCTAAATTTATTTATTCATCCTTTGAAACATATACATGTTATTGGTCACATCAAGCTTAAACAGAAAATATATATATATATATATATATATATATATATATATATATATATATATATATATATATATATACATGGTTTTATACTGCAAAAGTAAAATAGTAAACATAACACATATTCCTAATAAACTACTTAACTAAACAATTTCAATAACTGGCACTAAGTGTATTGAAAAATGGAGCTCAGCATTTATTTTGGTTTGCAGGTACACCATAAATAGGTACGCAATATTGAGTAAAATTGGTTAGAAAGCAAGAATTTATTTAAGTCAGCTTTGAATTTTTTAACAGACCCTATATTCCTCAGACTAGACGGTAAATTATTATGCTGTGCATGCTTTTGCCAATGATTTTGTAGCTTGAATATTCCTTGTTCAAAAGAAGTGCGAGGGCGTGGTATCAACTAATTGCACACATATTCCTCAAGTCTTCATTCGCTTTGAATCAAAAAAATAATCTTGGGGGCGGGGAGATAAATCTTGGCCTTAGGGAGGGTGTTCAAGTGTTTCCCAGTGCATGTCCCCCAATGTGTCCTTTGTCAAATTCACGACGTGAGGCTTAGCGATGCCTTGTAAAGGGATGACATGTGTAAAGTGGGTTTAACAGAAACTGCTGTTTTCATTTGTCACAATATAGATGGGCAGATCTTATTTGCCAAGGTCAGGGAGAAAAGCTCACATCATTGTATAAGGAATTAAAAGATGATCCAGAAAAGGAGTAATCCATTTTTTGGGTAATGTTGCCAACCACCGCCACAACTGCTGCAATGCTGCAAATCCATACCAACTTTAGAAAATGAAAAAGCGCTGTAGAACTGAGCAGACAGTGTCAAGGGAATACACCCTTTTAACATCAACAAGATAGCAATTGTAGCACGAATAATGTTGCTAAATGGAAGTAGTTGAGCTATGTTTGTCTACCCCATTCTATGATCCGGTAACGCACCAGTTTATCGAGATAATGATACCAACAACAGTGAAATTCAAATACATTTGTATGCATTAACAGTCTTTTCCTTGCTCCTATCATTTAAAATAAAAACAAAAACATACTTCAATTCAAAACTTGCAAATATGCATAGAAGCTTGTGACAGTGATGTGATTAAATAAAAGATAAAAGAATTTGAGTCGGTTTTTTGTAACACAAACATCACTTATTTTTACTTACTGGGGACCGGTTTCGGGTAACAGTTGTTCCCATTTTCAACCCTTAATTCCGACTAAATCTTTCTTCATTGGCGACAACGATGGGGGTGGTGGTGTATTAATTGTGGAGGATCTATGAACTTCCAGAGGTTGCTGTAAGGTGGCAAATCAAAATTCATGATATGGCTCTTTTTCTTCATGATGTAGATGTTCTCCCAGACATCTAATTCTGTGGGTTTATAAGCTGGTTTTAATAGTTTTATATTTGGTGTGATTTCGTGTCCTGATGTCCAAAAATGATAGGCAACTGCTGATTTTTCTATTTGTTTGTATTTTAGGTTTCTCGTGTGTTCCTTTAATCTGGTCTCCAAACTTCTCTTTGTCCTTCCGATTTACACCAGATTACAGTCTGCGCATTTAATTTCACAAATTCCCGGTTTTTTGCCTGCAGGGATAGGATCTTTTAAATTTCTGCACAGCAGTTTCTGAATGCTGTAGTTGTTTTTTGGAGCTAAGGTGATGTTATAATTCCTGAATATTTTCTGAAGTTTGTTGTGTGCCCAAGGATGATAGGTGAATTTTCTGAATTGAGGTTGGTCACTGGGGTTCTGTAGGGTGGTGGTGGTGGGTTTTTTTTTTTTTTTTTTTTTTTTTTTTTTTTTTTTTTTTTTTTTTTTTAAACATGTTTATGTGTTGGTAGATGGCCGATGCTCTAATTTTCTTCTCTATTCTATGCTAAGTGAATCACCCGGTTATGAAGTCACTGATGCAAGATAACGGTGAAAATGAAATACATTTTTATGTATTAACTATTGTTCCCTTTGTTACATCATCTAAATAAAGAAACAAAAACGTACTTGCTTCACGTATCAAGTATATATGGTACATAACCTGAAATTTCATCAGAAAATGGAGGTACCCTTGTCAACATCACACTGCAGTTGCGGTGCTCTTAATACATTTGATCAAGTAATACTTTGGGTTAAATAAAGAAGTTTAATATACAAAGCTACTATCAAATAAGAACTTATCAGTTGCTTTGTTTCTTTTTAACGAAAACATAGCATAGGTGTTAAATAAAAATAACAATAATAATATTTATAATATTAATTATTATTAATTATTTACACATTTGATAATTTCCGGGCCTCCTATGTGTGTGGTGCCTTCGCGCCATTTTTTACCTTCCCAATTTCTCCTTAATGTACTTCGTTAGTCATTACCTATTTCTGTGTTTACCCGCAACACTGGAAGTGCAGTCATTACTGTAATTATGCCAACAGCATCTTGCTTTCTCACACTGTTAATTGCTTATTTCGTGTTTTCCACACTACCCTATGGGTGCACTGCTTTCTCTCTTTTTCCAGATACCAGCTGTATATGCTCAATTAAGCAGAACATTGTGCGTTCAGATGCAAAAGTTGGCTGCTTGACGATACGTGGGCAACAAACCCTTAGTCGGCAACATTACCTTAATTTATAAAAAACAGAAAGAGAAAGATTAGCCTGGTTTAGAAACTAACGGGAATGAGGGGGGAGATAATCCCAAACTTTGTCCCATCTTTGGGATGAAATTGACTTTTTACTTCAATTTAAGACCACAAAGGATTGGAGAAAAAATCTTCTAAATAATAGTTATTGAGGAACAAAGAAATTGTATTTAGAAAGAATTTTGAAGATCAGAAGCAAATATCTAAATTAGGGGATTTTTTTTGTGGAAGGTGAAATGGAAATGGTCAGTTGAAAAGCATGGTACCTAGATCAGATTTAAGATGACTAAGGATAGCTATGTAATATTGCAAAATTTTGTATAATGAAATACTAAACAGCCAGGCCAGCTAACTAGGGTACCCTTTTAGTACCAAATATGATCTAATTGTGATCCGAAAATTCTGTGACAGTTGCCATCCACAATCTAATCATGATGTCATTTTCGTACGTTTTAACTCTTTAATGTTTTAATTTTGTGTACTTTCTACGTCATAGCCATAGAGAAAGGTTTTCTGGAGCATTTCAGGATCTTATCTTTACACTCCAAAACACTAAATTAGCTCCAAATTTAATTTCTCTAGCCGGTGAGTCAACTAGCGAAAGACAAAATCAATGCTGCAGTTCGCGATGTATTAGAAGAAAGCGTGTGATTTTGCATCTTCAGACCTTGATAAAAGTATTTGTGACATCGACATAACTATATTCTAGCCCCAGCGATGAAAACGCATCCAATAACAACAGTCCTCGTGTGCATGCAAATAATCAGTGTACTTATCAAAATAGATTTGCGGAGGTGTAACCAGACGACGAATACAATGTGAATCAGTCATTCAACTATGGAACAACACAAGTGTTAAATTGTACAGTAATCTACATTATATTTGTATCTAATAGCTTTATGTCATTTTCATTGATAGTGGTCATGTCATGTTTATATATGTGTGTGTGTATGTTTTGGTGATTTTTTTTTTTCAGTTTTCAGCCTTCAGGTTACATGAATTCATTGTATTTTAAAAAATAAAACACCAGACCAAAACAGGATACTGTTTTAGTAAAACAAATTTCTGTACTTTTATTCAATTAGCCTGAACATTCTGTGTAGTAAGGTTTTATGTGCCTAATTATTGAGTATTTTGAGATTTTTAATTTTATTTTAAAATTTTTCTTATGATTTTAATTTTTTAAAAATATTGAAGAGACTTCTCATGCATATAATGCATATTATACAGTAGACAAAAGGGGTTACTAAAATGAAAAAAAAGATTCAGCTCTCTATATTATTTGGTACTCATTTTATTAATAATAATTTAAAACTCTGCATTCTCCTCTAAAATTGCTTGGCACTTTTCAGACAGCATTTTGTTATTCGGACTGGCACTAAAAGAATTAAGGTCAGTCCTAACTAGCACTTTAATAAATAAATAAAACTAAAATTCACTGATATGACATTTTCAGGAAAGTCACTGATGTTCATCACATTGCGAGATGGTACAGGCTTCCTGCAGTGTGTTCTCAATGATCTGCTGTGCCAGACGTATGAGGCGCTCATGTTGTACACAGAATCTGCAGTTACACTTTATGGAGTCATCCAAGAGCTGCCCCCTGGGAAAACGGTAAGTTGTTACCCCAGTGTCAGGGTTTGAACGTAGACATGGGGAAAAGCGGCTACCAAATGCCACTGTAGTGAAAGGAATTTCTACTTTCTCTGCACTGGTAGAGAAGGTATTGCACTCCACTCAAAAATTTGATATCGAGATTTCATTGCAAATAAACATATTAGGGTCCCCTATTTCCAAAAAAAAAAAACATTTTTACTTTCTCTACATGTACTATATACATAGTGTATAGATAAGGTATTCCATTCTATCCAAAAATTCCATTCTAAGATTTCACAGTAAATACACATTTTAGGGTACCCTGTATCCAAAAAAAGCATTTTCAGAAAAAGATCTGTGTGTGTCCGTGTGTCTGTGAACATGATAACTCAAAAACGAAAAGTCTGTAAAATACCAAACTTGGTATATAAGTTTAGTATCTTCCAGGGATGCGAAACAAAGATTTTGAAAAAAATCCCCAACCCTAAACTTTACACGGAAAATTTTTCGAAAAAGTTTGATTTTCTCAAAATGGCTCTAATGATGTGGATTAAAGTTTGCATTAAAGATATTTATATGGTAAAAAAAAAGTGTATATCTTGAATTTTGTGGGAATAGCCACTAAAGGCCTCTTTATTCTTCATGAATTTTGCTGAATTTTATGTAACTGGTACACCGCAAGAGATAGACAAAAACTTACTACACAAAAAATGTAGATCACATTAAAACACGCAATTTATGTAATATACATTTTTTTTTTTTTTCTTTTTTTTTTTTTGTGGAGTTGATCGTTTTTCAGATATTCCTTGTTATTGGTTTCAGCTATAAAATACTTACACTTTTCTCAAATGGGAATTTGTCAACTCCTGTCCATACAAACAAAAGAACTATTGTCATATAGCAACCAGCTTTTGACTATCACTTTAAGCCTATGGTACTCCCTTATTTCCCTTCTGCCTACATGGAAACAAGTAATAAGACAATTTCGTCTAATTTTTTCTTGATTAGCATGAAGTAAATAGAAGATTAAGCTTTTTAACAATAATTTGTTGTAGAGCTGTAGAGAAAGAAATGTAAATGGAACACATCAGATTTTTATAAAAAGGTCCATTTGTGTGTGTGTGCGTGTATGCTAACAACATTAACTCAAAAATGAAAAGTCTGTAAAATACCAAACTTGGTATTTAAGTTAAGTATATTCGAAGGATTTTGAGGAAAATCCCCCGCTCCAAACTACAGTTTACATGGAAAAAATTTAGAAAATTTTGATTTTCTCAAAATGGCTCCTAACTTTTTTTATTAAAATACTATGTACTAAAGATATTTGCATCACAAATAAAATGTATATCTTGAAGTTTCTGGGAATAGCCTCTGAAGACCTCTTCATTCTTGATGGCTTTTGTACAATCTTTGTTTAACTAGTAAACCATAAAAACTGACAAAAGCTTACCAAACAAAAAATGTTGAACTCATTAAAACACAAAATTTATCTCCTATAAATTTTTGTTGTGGATGTAACCATTTCCAAGGTATTCTTTGTTATTTGTTTCAGTTTCAAAACACCTGTATTCTTCTTAAACAGGAAGCAAAATTATAATTTTGTATAAGGACTTTGTTTGCAGAGCAGGTAGATAGGTCATGTGAAAGAAACAAATCAGATTTTTTCTGTAACAAACTATTGTTAATAAGCTTATTCTTCTATATATTTCATGCTAAAACATTAGCAGAAACGGTCTTATTATTTAGTTCCTTGTAAGTAGAAGGGAAATAAGGGAATATACTAGGTTAAACCAATAGTCAGATATTTTAAAATGTGGTTGCTATGGGATTGAAATCCGTTTCTTTGTGTGGCCAGGAGTTGACAAGTTCCCATATGAGAAATGTTTAATTATTTTAAAACTGAAATCAATATCAAGGAATATCTCAAAAATGGCCAATTCCAGGAAAAAAATGTATAGGACATAAATTGTGTGTTTTATCGAACTCTACATCTTTTGTGTAATAAGTTTTTTTTTCTATCTCTTAGGGTTTACCAGTTATACAAAATTCAATAAAAATCATCCAGAATAAAGAGCTCTTTAGAGGTTATTCTTAGAAAATTCAAGATATATATTTTATTTGCCATATAAATATCTTAAATATAAGAGATTTTAATCAAAATCATTAGAACCATTTTTGAGAAAATGAAAATTTTCGAATTTTTTTCATGGAAAGGGTAGTTTGGGGTGGGGGGATTTTCTTGAAAATCTTCATTAACATCCCTGGAAGATACCAAACTTAAATACCAAGTTTGATATTTAACCATCTTTTCGTTTTTTAGCTGTGCTATCCACGCATACAAACAGACAGACTTTTTTTTTGATTCAGGGAGACCCAAAACATGCATCTCTGGAGAAATGTCGGTATTGAATTTTTGGGCACAATACGATACCTTCTCTATACACTATATAGAGTATGTATAAAGTAAGTAAAAAGACGGTTACCTGCCTTTTTTTTTTTGGATTTGAAAATACTTTGGGAACATTAAAACGTATCATTTGTCATCTATAGAAAACGAATGGAAACAATGACATTAAAAATGACAGTTACAACCCTACATCTCACAAACATACAGTACGAAACAGCTTATCATAAGACTGGTTAACATTCTGTAGAGTAAAACAGAGCAAAAAGCAATATGACTCCATAATCTTAACAGCCACAAGTAATGGATTCAGTAAACAGTTAAAAGACAAGAAAATTTGGAAATTCAAAAGTCTAAAACACATAAGAGAACACAAAACTGTTACAACAGAAAAATAAAATTCACATATCATCTGACATTTCACCGAAAATTTGCCAACATCTTCAAAAAGTTACCCCAAAAAACAGTTTTAGTATCCAGAACTTACTGTACAACAATTTAAAAGAATGCATTCCGGAACATCCTAAATCAGGTGTATACAGTGTTGATAGTTGAGATTGCAGTAAGTTACATTGGAAAAACAAAAAAGAAGTATGCAAACCAGAATACAAGAACACATGAGATGTGTGAAATACAAACAAACAGCCCATCATCTCTGCTCTTGCAATCATGAAATAATACTGATAAAGCCATCTGAACTCAACACATGGGGAAAAGATACTCATCGTAAAAAACAAGTCACATACATTAATCTTTGATCTACTGCCAGGAAATTCTCTATAGAAGTTCATCTCACAACCACAAGATGCCACCACGGATCAAGCCAGTTGGATACATACTGACGATGGAAACAAACTGTTTCCGGATTGTGTTCAAGTAAGAAATGCTGTGATGTCAGTGTTCACAAGTCCAGTCAGTACTTCTAAGAAAGCTGGTGGTAATATACATTGTGCATATTACATATATAAAGCACTTCAATATCAAATGCCACTCTAATCAGAAGCATAAAGCAGACTGGTGCTATCACTACAATTTTATAAGATTTTTCATGTGCAACTAAATTGTAATCCAGCATCCTGGTACAGTGTGCCCCTCTCGGAGGAGATAGCCATTGCCTCCTTGACCCTGAACTCTCAGTAGCTGACCATCAATATTGAAATTAACCAGCTACGAAAACACAGAAAAACATAATCCAAGCAGTGCCAGAGTAGTCAAATTTTCTACGAGGTCTGCACTTCTGCAGTGCACTGTATATACACAGGCCATTTATCCAAAACTAGTCATTTATCATTCTGATGTTGGGAGAGATGGACACCTGTTGACACAAAAAATGAGTCATCCCCAGATTCCATGTGTCAATTGAAGAGCTTCGTGTTTCTTCGTAAAAGCTGTGTGCACAATGAACACGATAGAACTGTACAGTGGTCTGGGACTAGCAGCAGGAAGGTACTTATGAGTATTTAAAACAGATCACAGAACAACGTTACGATGGCCGAAAGGTTAAGAAGGCCTTGTTTTCTTTCACTCATAAGTTCCTAGATTCAAATCTCGTACTGCTTGTCATTTTTTATGTTAACTTTATGACTGGATAAGAACAACATGATATTGTATTAATTTAACTTTGGCATCTGAAGTTAGGGGGCCTTGCTAAGCACACAAAAATATAATTCTACTAACATTTGTTTTAAAATAAATAAAAAAAATATGTATAATTAAACTACCATCTTCTAAAACTAAAACACAAAAAATGAATATAATAAATATTGGGTGTATGAACCCTCAGCCCATATAACTGCCCTCAATCTTTGGAGCATAGTCAAAATTAAATGCCTGCAGTAATGTGGACGAGAAGCTACAAGATCCCAGACTTGAATTTGTGTGCAGAAGCCATCTTTTGTCCTTTGCCCATCTAGGGGTAAATTGGAGTGCAACTCTCTTTTTATCTCAGCCCACAAATTCTCAATAGGGTTTAAATCTGGTAAACAGGGAGGCCAGTCTACCATTCTGATATCCTACCTCTACTTTTAAGGTTTGACCGTTGCTAAAACTTTTGGAGTGACCCTAGTAAGTTATTCTGTGTTAAGGTGACTGACTGACCATTAGCTGGCAGCTTTGTGGGGTGCACTCTTAACATTACTATTCTGTTACAGGCACCAGGTGGCCACGAGATGCAGGTAGACTACTGGGAGTTGGTAGGCTTGGCCCCTGCTGGTGGTGCAGATGCTATTCTAAACGAAGAGGCACTTCCTGATGTACAACTGGATAACAGACACATAATGATACGAGGAGAAAACGTTAGTTCAACATTATCATAATTAAACTTTTACTATTATAAGAATTCCATAACATCAAACGATGAATGAAATTGGCGAAATGATCTTGGGGCCCATGTAACCTAGTTACTCAACATTCATTTTCTCAGGATAAGGGAAAACCCTTAAAAAACCTTATCTCAGTAACTCACCCTAAACGAGATTCGAACTTGTGACCTCTGAAATGGAGGTCGACACGCTACCTGCTGAGGCGGGCAAAGCAATTTTGTTTTAAGATGTTAAGATTTCTGTCTTCATTGCTTGGTTTTAAGGGGAGATAGACGACTAAAGTCTCAAATCAATTTTCATGTTTTTTTGTTTTTTTTTATTTTGTTAAAAAGTTTGTTTACTTCTAGCTGAACAGAATAATATGTAGGTTTACATGATTGCAATGTTATTTATGCCCTTGACTAGCTATTTAATAGGTAGTGTGCCTCTTCCACTTTAAATTTGCATTTTTCAAAACTACATTTTATTTCCTTTATCCTGTTTTCTCTGAAAGTAGTGGCCCAATCAGTGAAACTTTGCAGGAACATGTAAACATTTACCTGCTTATTTTGAATTGCAGTAATGTGTATGCATTGAATAATACAGACATTAGTGAATGTTACTAAAATATATACTCTTCTTTAAGAATATTTGTTTCATGAATTATAATTTTTTATGAAAGAGTTAACTGGATTAATTCTAAGTGTATTAGGTGTATTATTTAAGAGTTTGTTTCATTAATTGCTTAATGTATTAAACAATAAGTTAATATTAATTTAAAAGAATTTGAATCAGTTTTTGTAACACAAACATCACTTATTAATTGCTTACTATTAACACTTATTGCCATTTTCAACCCTTAGTTCTGACTATCTTGCTTCGTTGGCATCCACGATGAGGGGGAGGTGCATTATAACATCACCTTAACTCTAAAAAACAACTACAGCATTCAGAAACTGCTATGCAAAAAATTAAAAGATCCTATCCCAACAAACAAAAAACCTAGAATTTATGAAATTAAATGCTCAGACTGTAATCTGGCATATATAGGAAGGACAAAAAAGAAGTTTAGAAACCAGATTAAAGGAACAAATGAGAAATCTAAAATACAAACAGAAAAATCAGCAGTTGTCCAACATTTGTGGTCATCAGGACATGAAATAATCACATCTAATACAAAACTGTTAAAACCAGCTTATAAACACACAGAATTAGATGTCTGGGAGAAGATCTACATCATGAAGAAAAAGAGCCATATCATTAATTTTGATATACTGCCATACAGCAACCTTTGGAAGTTCATAGATCCAGCACCTCCACCCTCAACGATGATAACGAAGCAAGATTTAGGTGGAAGTAAGGGCTGAAAATGGGAATGAGTGTTCCTGAAACCAATCCCACTAAGCAATTACTAAGTGATGTTTGCATTATAAAAACCAACTCAAATTCTTCTAAGTCCACCTGGGCAGTGTGGTGATAGCGTGTATGCTTCACATTCAAAAGGTCGTGAGTTCGAATCTCGCTTAGGGTGAGTTACCCGGGTAAGGTTTTTTTCGGGGTTTTCCCTTATCCTGAGAAGACCAATGTCGAGTAACTTTAAGCTCTGCGGACCCCGAGATCATTTGAGTATCATTTCACCAATTTCATTCATCGTCCAATATGACCAACCAGGTTAAAGGACATCAAGCTACAAAAAAAAAAAAAAAAAAAAAAAAATCTTCTCTTAGTTTTATATTAATCACACCACTGTTACAAGCTTTTTTGAATATTTGTAAGATTGCAAGTATTTATTTATGCTAAGCTGTATACAGGTGAATATGACCGGTGTTCAGCCCTGGCTCTTTACCGGTCATACTCATGTTTTACAATAGTTTATTAATTCTAGTTTATTACATCATTTTGTCTATTTACTGTCCATACCCATTTATTTTTCACTTTGTATAAGAATTATCCAATCTTCTTACTGTCTTTTTGAAACATCTCAACTACCGCTACATTTCTATCTATTTTAAACCATTTCTTATTAATATACTCTTTTCTCCAAACTTCAGTCCCTTTACATTTAAATAAAATGTGTTGCATATCTTCATTTCTACCACATATAGGACATTGATTTTGTGGAATACCTTCCTTAAACCTTTCGAGCTCCATACTCCTTCTTTCAGCCATGCAATACCTTCTCGCTCCTCTTTATTTGTCACATCTATGTACTTTTCCCTTCCCCAATGAGTAAATATGTAATTAGTTTGAGTAACAATCAGTTTTATAAGCTCACTTTTACATTTTATCATCTAATCATTGTGTTAGTCATCTCCCTTTGAAAACATACAACAGATTATTCTGCATACACAATAAAACAAATACTTCATTGCATGAAAAATTCACAACAAACGTTTAATAATTTAATTATCTTTGTTTTGCTGTGCATTATATTCTGCTATGTTTATCTCGATTATCAAGCAGTACAATAAGCTTTTGTAAGAAAAGACACAGAACATTAATTAACTGCATTTTTATTGCAGACTTCAAACATCTTAAAGATGAGGTCCATAGTGATGCAGGCATTCCGTGACCATTACTTCAGTAGGGGTTATACAGAAGTAACACCACCAACTCTGGTTCAGACGCAAGTTGAAGGAGGATCCACGCTGTTTAAGCTGGATTATTTTGGGTGAGTAACACTAGAAGTAGTACAACATGGCAGTGGAAGCAAAAATGTTATATGGGAGCGAAGTTTAGGGACTAGAGGGTGGAAATGAAGTAGTGGATGCAGTATATAGGAAATTCTGTAGAGCTGGAAGGAAAGCTATGATTATGGAGAGAGCACTTAAGTTTTGGTTTAGAATTTTAAATTTAGATTAAAATAATCTGCTAAGACAATGCTTAGAATACCAAGAAAAGGGTTTAAAAGGCAATGGATGGTGCTTTAGTATTCAATCTAACCTGGAAAGAAATATTCTTGGTGAAATTTGGAGAATGAGGGTAAACAATGTTAGGGTTTTTGGAAAGTAGTTAAGAGAAGATTTGAAGACAGAAATACAAACACTATTTGCTGATATAGTTGGAAAAAGATCATTAGAATTGTTTATTACAATAAAAAGTAAATGGGAAAGAGAAGAATATATAGACAAACTAAATAAAGAAGAAAGAGAGGGTATAGCAGGTGTATGGAGATTGTAAGGGATGAGAAAAGGTTTTCCACAAAAACAGTGCTGCCCAATATGCGAGAGAAAAGAAGGCAGAGCACATAATATTGGAGTGCGAAGGACGGAGCTATGGAAAAAAGATTGTATAAATGAGAAATTGCGAAAAATGGATAGAAAGATTGTATTAATTAAAATGCTTAGTAAAGATTATATGAAAGCTAGAGAGTTTCTATATAAAGCTAAAATCAGATGAAGATGGTTATTAAAAAGAGAAGTGAACAAGGTGTAATTTTAAGGGCAGCTAGCAGAAGTTGTATGGTGAATGTGGTAAGTTAACAGTCTGGGCTGAACATTTAACCATATTCCTTGTATTTTTACTTTCTCTACACGCACTATGTGCATGGTGTATACAGAAGGTATTGCACTCCACCCAAAAATTCGATACCGAGATTTCACTAGAAATATATGTTTTAGGGTCCCTTATATCCAAAAAAAGCATTTTCACAAAAAGGTCCATGGGTGTCCGAAAAGTCGGTAAAATACCAAACTTGGTATTTAAGTTTAGTATTTTCCAGGGATGTGACACAAAGATTTTGAGAAAAATCCCCCCACCCCAAACTACCCTTTACATGGAACTTTTTTCGAAAATTTTGATTTTCACAAAAATTGCGGTAACAATTTTGATTAAAATATCATATATTAAAGATATTTACCTGACAAACAAAATGTGAATCATGAATTTTCCGGGAATAGCCTCTGAAGACTCCTTTATTCTGGACGAATTTTGCATAACTGCTAAACCGTAAAACTTGGATAAAAATTTACTACACAAAAAATGTAGAGCACGTTAAAACACACAATTTATGCTATATACATTTTTCTCGTGGAGTTGATCATTTTTGAGATATTTATTGTTTTTGGTTTCAGCTATGAAAAACTTACTTTTCTCATGTAGGAATTTGTCAACTCGGTCCATACTAACAAAGGAACTTCAGTCACATAGCAACCAGATTTGACTATCACTTTAACCTATGCTACTCCCTTATTTCACTTCTACTTACAAGCAAGCACGTAATAAGACTATTCCTTGATTGATGTTTGGAGGAATTTAGTGACAGTGACAGTCAAATTATGTTTTATTAATTTGTTGAGTTAGTTTTTAACACTATGTCACTTACATTGTTATTATGAGGACAATGTGACGTAGTGTTAAAAACCAACTCAACAAATTAATAAAAAATTATTCCTGCCAATTGTTTCTCGATTAGCATGAAGTAAATAGAAGCATTAGCTTTTTAACAATAATTTGTTGCAGAGATGTAGAGAAAGTCATGTGAATGGAACACATCAGCTTTTTTATTGTTAGAAGCTTAGTACAAATAAATAATAATAATAATAATATATCTTTTTTATATTATTATAATAGAAGTAATACACTGTGAAGCACAGTGATAATTACAGTTCGCATGCCAGTTCTTGACAAATGACATTTTTAAATGAGAGGTTAGATGCAAGTCACTTACTCACCTTTACAAGAGTATTCATACACAGAGGCAGGAACGGCAGTCAATGTTGTGTATGTTATTCTCAAGTTTCTCTGCTGCAGAAGTAGTCATTACACTTAACAGCTAATTTTCTTATATTTCTTCTATTCCTAACATTTCTCCCTCATCTTCTTCCTCTGAATTGTTGTAATTTTCATTAACACTTTGGAGCCCGAGCAGCTAGCTCGGGCAGGTATTTCTAACACTTTTAATTCAATTCCACGACCTTAACTCGGTCTTGGGCTGTGCGGCAAAGAACATGCATCTGTTATCGTTTAGTTGTGTGATTTGTGCTGCCATCTGTCCTTGCTTTAGTCAACTATTAGGAATTTTAGGAGATATAGTAATATTGGCTGCTCTCGGATAGTCGCACCATTTTCCTAAAAGGTGGTGATCTGTTTGTTCCGTTTGTGGTCTTAAATGTAAAATGCTGCATTTTCCGTCGCCCTCCGTGGTGTAATAGTTACCATGCTGACTTCATATACCCAAGGTCGCGGGTCCAAACCCGGCGGAGGACGATAGATTTTTTCGGGCGTAAAAATTCTTAGCATGGCTTCCTTCGGAAGGGAAGTAAAGCTGTGGGTCCCGTGTCGTAGATTTACGGCACGTAAAAGAACCTGAAGCCTGATAGAGAGGCCTCTGAGCAAAATTAAGCGGTATTTCACGCCCAGTATAGAATGGGACGCTGAGAACCGCAGCAGTTAAAGAGCGTCCATAAATAAATTTAAAAAAAAAAAAAATGCTACATTTTCTCCGATTTCTGTGAACTGAAGCTCAAATTCAGGATACAAATGAAGCTGTGGAAAATTCTGATGCCAAGGGAGAGTTTCTCAAACTTTGAATAAATGGAGTGTAAGCAGCTTTAGGCATTTTTTTTTTTTCAAACTCATATTTGATACTTGTTGTAAATTTAAAATAAAATATTAAGACAGAAGTTATGACTATTTTCTTACTTGTTGAGAAATCCTTGAATGCCATACTTTTAGATTGTCCCAATACTTTGGGGCAGATTTAATTGATGTACTGTAAATAATAACTCAAAGTAGGTGTAAAATCCCTGGGTTTCTTGGCACTTCAGCTACTGAAACGCCCAGGCTTCAATGTCTTAATAACTAAACATCTCTTGTTAAAACTCTAAACGTGCAGTCAACTGTATGCTGTGTGAGGATTTGTAACACTTTAAGTATCACTTACATATTGTTTTACCAGACCGGCTTCATTGTCGATGGTTTCCAACTGAATCTCTACAGGATGTTCTATGTTGAGGTGTGTTAGTCCATGGTGACCTACCACAATGTGTTTTGTGGCAGCAATTCAAAGTTGAATGTGTGATGTTGGTTTTTAACAATATGGATTTGCTCCCTCATGTCAAGTTCTGCTGCATATCTGGTGGGTTTCATAAGGAATATGTTTGGTGATATTTCATGATCAGTAGTCCAGATGTGGTAAGCAACAGCTGATTTGTCACTTTGTTTATGTTTTACTCCTCTTAAGTATTCTTTTAGTCTAGTTTCAAGATGTCTTTTTGCTAACAAAAAACATTAAGGCACACTTGCCCCCTAAAATAAGTTCAGCGTAGAAAAAATGCTCAGCAACAATTTAAAAGGCCAAATCTCAGAACTCAAAAAATCAGGAATCTACAGAATAGATTGCACAGATTGCAACAAATTTTACATAGGAAAAACAAGCCTATTGCATTCCCGTATTTCCCTTCTGCTTAAACTAAGCAATAAGACCATTTCTGCTAATGTTTATCTCAATTAACGTGAAGCAGATAAAAGAATAAGGTTATTAACAATAATTTGTTACGGAGATGTAAAGAAAGTCATGCAATTGGAACACATCAGATTTTTTCTTTACTATGTCGCTTAAACTTTTATTTATGAGGGACTAGTTTTGGCAGCTATTGTTTCCATTTTAAACATCTAAGATCTGACTGCCATTGTTCGACGTAGTTGTCTACGGTTTCTTCTCTGGTGGAGAAATGATGAACTTCTTCACAGGCCATCAACTGGTGGTATTTCAAAATTAACTGAATTCAAATTAAGTACAATAAATAAATAAGGGATTTAATCAGCTTAAGTGTCCATTAGTTTGTTCACAATGTATAGCAAACATTTAAATTTAATTTAAAAATTCTTATTTTTATATACCTATGTCTTTAAAACATATGATATCCTAAATTCCAAAATTAAGTTGATAAAAATGCAGATTGTCTTGTATTCGATAAATATGCTATATAATGGAAATCAACATAGAGAAATTAAAAGTGATGAGGATATCGAAGACAGAAGAATCTCTCCAACCGGTCGTTGTAAATCAAGAATTAGAAATCTGGATTAGTTCAAATCCTTTAAAAAACACATAATGTGTGTGTACATACACACATGCATGTACGCACACATACATTTTATCCAAATACAAGACAATGTTTTTTTCCAAAATATATGTACAGAACTGGGGTTCGTCTTGCATTCGCGATATCTATGTGTGTGTGTGTGTGTATGTATACTTATATATATATATATATATATATATATATATATATATATATATATATATATATATATATATTCCGAGTACCATGTGGGGATAAAATAAGTTTCAAACTTTGCCAGTAAAATGGTGGCAAACCTGAGGGAAATAGTATAGATTACCACCAAGGTCATGACATATGCAGCAGATTTTGTGCGCTCCATTTTGCTCCAAAAGTTAGTTGTGCTTATGTACATTCTCATTGAAAAAATATTACTCTCCGAGAGTAAAACAAAATTACAGGACTTCAAAGTATGTTCTCTTAATAAAAGATATCATCCATAATTGTTGTTACAGCTAACTTCCCACCAATGCTGCTGCCGTGGTCGTCATGTAACATCACATGCATTAACATACTCCCTTCTTCGTCTCTCCCATCCAAAAATAAATTCACAAGAAAATTCAAATTAAGTAAAAGGTTTTACAATCTATTATATTAAGTTTGTTGTCTTAATTGAAAATCATATACATAATTGTCATTGCAGCCAAGCTGTCACTGTCACCACCAAACACAGACATACTCGTACATTTTTGTTCTCTCTCCCACTCACAATGTGAATTTCTGTCAAATTAAAATTAGGTAAACAATGTACACTGTGTTGTATTAAATATGTTGTCCAAATAGAAAATCATATCCATCATCTCATTACAGCTACACAGGTTATGCTTGCCATCACTGCGGCTGTCTAGCGTTGCACACATACGTCTCTCCTGCTCACAATGTGAATTGTTGCGCAAATTCAAATTGGTAAAAACATTAAATGTTGTCTAAATACATAATCATATCCATTGTTGTCATTACAGTTATGCTGCTGCCATCATGTTGTACCATCGCACCCATATCATATATTTCCGTTCTCCCCTCTACGCCAACCATTCAAAATGTCAATTTCCACCACAAATTCAAATTCAGTATAAAAAGGGGGACTTAATCAGCTTAAGTGTCCATTAGTTTGTTCAAAATATATAGCAAACATTTAAATTTCATTTAAAAATTCTTACTTTATGTAGGTCTTTTTAAACATGTCTTCTTTTTATAAATGTAAATACATGCTAAAATATTCCAAAATTAAGTACTGAAAAATGGGGGTCATCATGTATTCGTCTATATTCTTCTAGGCTATAGAACGCATTTTCTAATAAGTCTTTTTTTACAAGTTTTAATATTCCTTTATTATTTTTAATAACTTTTATTTCTTCAGCTAACTTATTAAATAGTTGTTTCCCCATACTTCTCACATCTCAATTATGTAAAGTACCCCTAAGAGCAGATCTGAAGTACTCATTATTGTTTCGTAAGCGATGCTTATGAATATTGTTTGCCAAAGAGTGTTGAATAAATGAAAACGTAGTAGATCTGCTTAACAGTTTGTTTATCCATATTAATACTAGCTTGTTTCATATATTTATATTTATGTATTTATTATTATTATTATTTTTTTTTTTTTTTTCTTTCTTTTCTATCCCAAGGTTATTTTATGTTGACCAGGTGGAATGTTCAATATCAGTGTTTGGCTTAAAGTTAGCTATGGGGAGATTGACAGATATTGCAAAAAAGTGAGGTGTGAAGGTGAATCAGGAAAAAACTAAAAGTTGTTTAAGAAGCTTTATTAGAGTTAGAAAACGTAAATGTGAGAGGGTTAATGATGCAGAAAATCCTGAAATATTTATTTTCGAGTCCAAGAGTTACATGATACAGAATAATTAGTGAAAAAAATGTGTGATATATCAAGAGGAAAGTTTGGATACTACATCTAATGGGTGGCTGAGGAAAATCAGGGAATAGATAATTAAAAATCTTATGGGTTCCATTCACATGACTTTCTTTACATCATGCTAATTGAGAAAAAAAACTAGCAGAAATAGTCTTATTACTTGCTTCCTTGAGTAGAAGTGAAATAAGGGAGTACCATAGGTTAAAGTGATAATCAAAAGCTGGTTGCTATGCGACTGAAGTTCCTTTGTTTGTATGGACAGGAGTTGACAAATTCCTGTATCAGAAAAGTATAAGTTTTTCATAGTTGAAACCAAAAACAAGGAATATCTCAAAAACAATCGACTCCACGAAAAAAATTTATGTAACATAAATTGTGTGTTTTAAAGTGCTCTACATTTGTTGTGTGGTAAGTTTTTGTCCATCTCTTACAGTTTAGCAGATATGCAAAATTCCATAAAATTGACCCAGAATAAAGCAGTCTTCAGAGGCTATTCCCAGAGAATTCAAAATATACATTTTATTTGTGAGGTAAATATCTTTAATATGTGATATTTTAATCAAAATAGTTAGAGCCATTTTTTAGAAAATCAAAGTTTTCGAAAACTCTTCATGTTGCATCCCTGGAAGATACTAAACTTAAATGCCAAGTTTGGTATTTTACTGACTTTTCGTTTTTGAGTTATTGTCTTCACACACATACACGCACGCGCACACACACACACACACACATACATACCCACTCCCACTCCCACTCTCCTTTTTCTGAAAATACTTTTTTTTGATACAGTGGACCCTAAAACATATTTTTTTGGTGAAATTTCCCTATCAACTTTTTTGGTGCAGTGCAATACCTTCTCTATACACTATGTGCATAGTACATGCAGAGAAAGTAAAAATGGGTTAGGAAATATTTGGGTTAAAATAGGATACTTGGGAAGAGATTTTTGGAGGGAAGTGAGATCAAGAATGGAAGATATAGATGAATCTTATTTGCCAAGGTCACACACACTTAAAGGCCTTTTGTAAAAAATTAAATTGTTTTTATGTGTTAGTTAATCTCTGTCCACTGTCATTTATTACTTTGATGAAAATCTTGAGATTCCCCTACATTTTCTTTGTTTTGTGTGTGTTAAACCAGGGAGGAGGCATACTTGACACAGAGTTCCCAGCTCTACCTCGAGACTTGTATGCCAGCCATGGGTGATGTTTTCTGTATTGCACAGAGTTATCGTGCAGAACAGAGCCGGACACGCAGACATCTTGCTGAGTAAGTACTCTGTTAGGTTCTTTTTACCATAGCCTGTAATTTATTGATTGACTTTTGTGGCAATTGTGGAAAGGATTATGATTTTGCATATCTCAAGAAAATGCCCCCTGAAAATAAGCTATCTCCCAGGCAATTAAAGTCTGTTTTTCCTTACCTTACTGCACATGTAAACACACCTAAATGAGTCACAATTAAGGGTTGAAAATAGGAACAAGTGTTCCGGAAACTGGTCCCAGTCAGTAAAAATAAGTGATGTTTGTGTTTCAAAAACCAAATTTTTTGTTGTTTTTTTTTAATCACATTACTGTCACAAGCTTCTGTGCATATTTGCAAGTTTTTAAGACCTAAATGTATAAATCCGCATTCCCTTCTCGATGATTGGCTGAAGTTATTCCTACTGTAATTTTAACTTATATAGCACTTGGAATGAACAAACAACATAGATTGAGTAATCCCTTCCATTTTGGAATCTGATTCTGGTGAGTCAGTTTTGCTGTCAGATGAACTTTCGCTAAGGTTTATAATGACGCTCTCAATAATATTACCCATCCAGCTCCCACATTTTGCTTCCAGTATGACCAGTGAATAATTGCTCCTTTCCAATAGATGTTAACCTATGTTGTACTACAAAGCACCCTAACCTCTAGCAGTTTGAATGTGTTGGTCTTTCTTTCTACCAAGTAGTTTTCACAAACTTATCAAATCAAATTTATTCACCATAAGATTTCATTGCAGAAATATTGGTTCTGTCAAATATAAACAACTGAAAATTGCAAAATACTGCTTGAAATTACATTATATCAAAAGTTTAACACAATTTGGAAATAAATTAACAACACATATATAATATCAACACATTCAAAAAATTCACTTACCACCCCCAAGCATTTAGAAAATTCAAAAAGATCTTCAAAGAACAAGACATCACCCTAGCTCCAATAAACAGATTTTCCATCATAAAGTACTAAATTCAAAAATCGAAGATGAAATTCCACCAGAAAATAGATCAGGAATATATCAAATTAAATGCACAAATTGTGAAAAGTTCTACATAGGACAAACCAAAAGAAGTTTAAAAATCAGATCCAAAGAGCACTTTAGTAACTTAAAACAAGGAGATAAATCAGCAGTAGCATTTCACTTCTGGAAAGAAAACTGTAATTTAGATTCAAATCCAAAATTGCTAAAAACCATGTCAGGCCACAATGAACTCACAACCTGGGAAAACGTCCTCATATGGAAAAACAAAGATCATCTAATAAACTTTGAAATCCCGCCAGTAGACAGTTTAGTTAAAAAGTTCATCATTTTGCCACCAGAGAAGTAAACGCAACCAGCAACGACAGTTGGACCCGTGAGATTCGAAACTAGTACCTCATAATAACAATGTAAGTGATGTAGTGTTAAAAAACCAACTCAACAAATTAATAAAACATATAATTTGACCGTCACTGTTACTAAATTCCTCCAAACATCAATCAAATTTCCTTTCACATTGTTGGTTGTACGTAATGTTGTATTGGTAGTCAGTGGTCAAGCAGAAAGAGAGAGGTTAGCTGCCGATGCCAAATGGACATCAAAATACAACCTTTAAACAAAATGAGATACAAGACTTTATATGTCCCATGTGCTGATAATACGGGGCACAATTTTTACCTCAAATATGGGAAATCCTGAATAATGCAGGACATCTGGCAAGTGAGTGGAAGAGAGAAGAAAGAGTAGCTGTTGTCCTTGTCTTTTGAAATGACAGTCATCAACAAGAGGTGCACAAAGAATAGAAAATGTTGGTTCAACTCTGTACTACTTGCCTCTGTATTTTATAAACTGTTGGTTATACTGATTATTTTTTAAAATAAACATTATTTTTTACAGATATACTCACATTGAGGGGGAGTGCCCTTTCATCACATTTGATGATCTCTTGGACCGCTTAGAAGATCTTATCTGCAATGTTGTACAGAGGGTGCTAGATTCCCCATATGGATACCTCGTCGAGGAACTGAACCCGGTACAGTATGAAATTAGGCTTAGAAATAGAGAACACAAATACTGAATTTATCTGAATACTAAGTAACCTCGAATATACGAGGGTTGGGCCAAAAATTGTGGCAACTAGTTTTTTTTTTTTTTTTTTTTTTTTTTTTTCTTCTTGTGTGTAAACGTATATGTGTCATGTGGAAGTTCTGCAAGCATAGTGTGTATGCAGAACAACAGACAGCTCTGTGATAACTGGTAGTAGCCTAGCAGTGGCTGTGAAATGAGTCAGTTGGTGAGTGTTGTGCGAGATGGAAGTAACCCGTGTTGAGCAGCGCGCTTACATTAAAATAGCCGATCTCCAAGGGAGAAATGCGATGGAATGTCACAATGAATTAGTGGAAGCCCTTGGGAATAATGTCCTACCGTACAGTAGCATGGTGGGTAGGAAAGTTTCAGCAAAGACGTGTGTCAACCAGTGATGAGCAACTTTCGGGGACAACCTGTCAGTGTATGGACATGCCATCATCGAGCAGCTCCTGGATGAAGACAGACGATGGACACTACTGGAGTTAGAGAGGGCAAGTGACACCCGATATTGCATAATGAGCTGCAACTATACAAAATTGTCTTGTGGTGGGTACCGCAGACACTGACAGAAGTTCAAAGGTGGGTGCGCTATGCAACAGGACAGCGATCAGTTCTTCTCATGAATAATCGCCATTGATGAATTTTGGGCTAGGGCATACGAACCAGTCCACAGAGTGGCGACATGCTGGCAGAAGCTCCATCAGAAAAAATGGTGTGTTTTTAATGGATGCTCTTTAACTACAGTGGTTCTCAGCATCCCATTCTATATTGGGCATGAAAGACAGTTTAATTTTGCTCAGAGGCCTCTCTATCAGGCTTGAGGTTCTTTTACGTGCCGTAAATCTACAACACGGGACCAACAGCTTTACTTCCCTTCCCTTCCTAAGAATTTTTAGTCTTGAAAAAAATCCATCGTCCTCTGCCGGGTTTGAACTGCGACTTTTGGTATATGGTAACCATTACACTGCGCCAGGCGACGTTCAGTCAGAAATCCCTCCCCAGTCAAATTGATGGTGATCGTCGCATATGACGTCAGGGATGTCATTGTTTGTATTGTACTACAGGGACTCCCTGGTGCGACAGGTACGACTTAGCATTCAGGAGAAATGTCCGGATCTTGTGGACAGTGCAATAATCCTGCATGACAATGCAAAACCACATAAAGCAGAGTGTGTAGGGCGGCTACTGCGACGTTGGGAAGAAATGGAGCACTTGATCTCATTCGAAAGATTAAGAAACCACTACGTGGTAGGCGGTTTGCAACACGAGAGGACATTGCTAATGCTATGCGTGAACAGATGACCCGATTCACACACTGTGCGGCAAATGCTGCGCAGATGGTATTCAGCGCCTCCCACATCGTTGGCAGCGTGTGGTGACAGCAGCAGGGGACTACTTTGAGGATTTTTAGGCCCAGGTTTGTGTTTCAACTGTATGTGTACTGTGTTGTTATTCTTTTGCACTGTGAAGGCCATATTGCCCGGTATACTACCGTAATAAATAGTGAGTTACGATATTCAGTGCTATTCATTGTCCACACATGCAGTTAACACCTTGTCCTTTCGTCTGTGTTTGTCACATTTTCCAATCGGACTGGTATCTTTAAGAAACTAAATAGTTGCCATGACTTTTGCCCCAACCTCGTAAGACAACCACAATTTTTCAGAACTGAAATTTGGAATTTAAAGACATAGGTATACAAAAAGGATTTTAAATTAAATTTAAATGTTTGCTATATATTTTGAACAAACTAATGGACACTTAAGCTGATTAAGTCCCTTACTTATTTATTTACTTAATATGGTTTTGCATGGAAATTCACGTTTTGAGTGATTTCTGGGGAGAGGAGTATGGAAATGTATTTATGGGTATGATGGTACAACGTGGTAGCTGTAGCATAACTGTAGTGATGGCGATGAATGTGATTTTATATTTAGACAACATCATAAATGTCTTTACCTAATTGGAATTTATGCAGTTGCAGCATAACTGTAATGTCTATTATTTATGGATGGTGTTATCTCTTATGATAACATACTTGATATAGTATATCATTAAATGTTTTACCTAGTTCAAATTTGCAATGTATGTGCAGCCCAAGAAGGGGAAATGCGCAGCTGCTTGACCATTGACTACCAATACAACATTACATACAACCACCAATGTGAAAGGAAGTACTGGAATTTTAGTCTCAGAGAATAATCTTTTTCCTAATGAGAATGCTCATAGTCTCTCCATAACAGCTAATTTTTGGAGCAAAATGCTCAAAATCTGCTGCTCATGATGGTAATCTATACAATTTCCCCAGGCTTCATCACTGTCATAACCGCAAAGTTTGAAACTTACTTTTTTCCCTATGGTACTCAGAAAACATATATCATGAATGCAAGAAAACCCTTAATCTTAACACTAATATTTTGGAAAGAAACATTGTCTTGTATTCGGACAAATGTATGTAATTCATAATTAACCCAATTGTGTCATATTTAAATGCCTACTCAAGTAACTAAAAAATCTGATGTGTTCCATTCACATGACTTTCTCTACTTCTCTGTAACAATTTATTGTTAATACGCATATTCTTTTATCTACTTTATACTAATCGAGATAAACGTTAGCAGAAATGGTCTTATTAGTTAGCTCCTTGTAAGTAGAAGGAAAATAAGGGAATATTAGGTTAAAGTGATAGTCATCTGTTAAAAGCTGCTTGCCATGTGGTTGACATCTATTTCTTTGCATGGTTGACAAATTCCCATATGGGAAAAATATTTTAAAAAGAAACCAATAAATAACAGGAATATCTCAAAAATGACCATCTCCACAAAAAAAATGTATAAGACAAAAATGTTATGTTCAAATGAGATCTACATTTTTCGCGAACTAAGTTTTTGTCTCTCTCTTACAGTTGACCAGTTTTGCAAAATTTAGCAAAATACATCCAGACTGAAGAGCTCTTCAAAAGCTGTTTCCAGAAAATTCAAAATATGCATTTTATTTTTCATGCAAATATCTTTAATATTCAGTATTTTAATCAAAATTGTTAAAGCCCTTTTTGAGAAAATCAAAAATTTAGAAAATTTTTCCTTGTAAAGGGGTGGGGGGATTTTATTGAAAATCTTCCTGTCCCATCCATGGAATATACTTACTTAACTCAAATACCAACTTTGGTATTTTACTGACTTCGTTTTTGAGTTATCTTGTTCACAGAGACACATTCACATGGACCTTTTTCTAAATTTTTTTTTTTTTATGTAGGTGACCCTAAAATGTGTATTTTCGATGAAATCTCAGTATCAAATTTTTGGGTGGAGTGCAATACCTTGTCTACCTATGTACCATGTACTATGTAGAGAAAGTAAAAATCAGTTTTCAATCCCCTAGCAGTCAGGATGGTAACAGCTTAATGCTTAAAAAATAATTTAAAATCAATGAATAAGTATATTGCTATCACTGAAGTAGAGAAATCTTTTATATTTGAACAGTATTGAATTATACATTTAGTATAAACAGCATTTTGCTTATTTTTCAGGGTTTCAAGCCACCAAAAAAGCCATTCAAGAGGATGAACTACAGTGAGGCTATCCTCTATTTAAAGGAACACAACATCACAAAGGACGATGGCAGTTTCTACGAGTTTGGAGAAGTAAGTGATATCATAAAAGGGCTACATATATTCAGTGGGGGGTGGGGCCTCAAAAATTTAAGTGAGGTAATGTTACTATAGGGAAAAAGATTTTAGCTAAAACTAGATAAAAACTTACTACACAAAAAATGTAGAGCACATTAAAATACACAATTTACGTTATACAAATTTTTTTCATGGAGTTGATCGTTTTTGAGATATTCCTTATTTATGTTTTCAGCTTTAAAAAGCTTATATTTTTCTCATACAGGAATTTGTCAACTCATGTACATACAAACAAAGGAATTTCCGTCACATAGCAACCAGCTTTTGACTATCACTTTACCAATGATACTCCCTTATTTTGCTTCTACTTACAAAGAAGCAAGTAATAAGACTATTTCTGCTAATTTTTTCTCGACTAGCATGAAGTAAATAGAAGCATAAGCTTTTTAACAGTAATTTATTGCAGAGATGTAGAGAAAGTCATGTGATTGGAACACATCCGATTTTTTTTTGCAGTTTCCTGCATGATATATTTTACAGTATTTATTGCACAGTTCACAGATACAGTCTTCATCCAGTTTTGAAATCTCTTGTTTTGGCAGAACTTGTGGTGGAAGCAAAATAAATGGCGTGTTATTTATGGACTCTCTTCAACTACTACGGTTCTCAGCATCCCATTTTAAATTGGGCATGAAAGACAGCTTAATTTTACTCAGAGGCCTCTCTATCAGGCTTGAGGTTCTTTTACGTGCCATAATTCTACGACATGGGACCAACCATGTGTTGCATATCACATTACTATATGTTGAAGCTCATAGTTTTTCTATTTCCATTCTTCCTTTGCCGTGGCATCAGTTGAATAGAAGTTGCTCTAGATAGAGTTTCTCTAGCCCAATATGTACAGTGTACATGGCAGATAGAGAAGGTATTGTATTCCATCCAAAAATTTGAAACTGAGATTTCTCTGGAAATACATGTTTTGGGCTCCCCTGTGTCCAACAAAATTGACAGCTTAGCTCAAAAACAAAGAGACTGTTAAATAACAAACTTGGCGTTTATCTTTAGTATCTTTCAAGGATAAGACACAAAAATTTTCAGGAGAATCCCCCCCCCACCACAAACTACCCTTATATGGAACTTTTTTTGAAAATTTTGTTTTCCTCAAAAATGGCTCAAACAATTTTTATTAAAATACTGTATATTAAAAACATTTACATTACAAATAAATTAAATATTTTGATTTTCTGGGACTAGCCTTTGAAGACCTCTTTATTCTGAATGAATTTATTCATTTAAATATTGTGAAGAGATACTAATAACTGCAAATATATGAGGGCCGTTCAGAAAGTAGCCTCCGGTTGATTGCAAGAAATTCACCAAGTTAAATAAAAATATTTTAATATATACATCTTACAACTACATCTTTGCACTATTTTTCTACATAGTTTCCATAACGATTGAGGCACTTATCGTATCTGTTCACAAGCTTTGAAATTCCTTCTGCATAAAAATCACCCGCTTGTGCCTGGAGCCAGCCTGTGACCGCATCTTTGAGCTCTTCGTCGTCATCAAACCGCTGGGACCCGAGCCATTTCTTCATATGCATGAAGAGGTGATAATCGCTTGGCGCCAGATCTGGGCTGTAAGGTGGATGGTTGACAACGTCCCACTTGAAGGACTCAAGAAGGGCTGTTGTTCTGCGAGCAGAGTGAGGACGGGCGTTATTGTGCAAAAAAAAAAAACGATACCGGAAGTCAGCATACCACGGCGTTTGTTCTGTATAGCCCGTCGTAATTGTTTTAGTGTTTCACAGTACACGTCTTGATTAATGGTCGTCCCACGTTCCATGAATTCAACCAACAACACCCCTTTTGCATCCCAAAACACCGTTGCCATCAATTTTCGGGCAGAAAAATCTTGCCGGGCTTTTATTGGTTTGGTAGGCGAATTTGAATGTGCCCACATCTTTGATTGTTCTTTTGCCTCAGGATTCACGTACTTAATCCAGGTTACGTCCCCGGTCACGATTCTGTTTAACAATGGTTCACCTTCGGCCTCATAACGTGACAGAAAGTCTAATGCAGAAGCCATTCTTTGAGTTTTGTGGTGGTCGGTAAGAATTTTGGGCATCCATCGTGCACAGAACTTACGGTAACCCAATCTTGCTGTCACTATCTCGTACAAGAGAGTCTTAGAAATCTGTGGAAAATCAGTAGACAACTCCGACATTGTGAAACGTCGGTTTTCACGAACTTTTGCATCAACTGTCTGAACGAGTTCGTCCGTGACCAATGATGGTCTACCACTCCTCTCTTCATCATGAACGGTTTCTCGTCCACTTTTAAATAAACGTACCCATTCATGGACCACTCCTTCACTCATAACTCTTGGTCCGTACACGGCACAAAGCTCACGATGAATAGCTGCTGCAGAATATCCTTTGGCTGTAAAAAACCTTATAACAGCACGCACTTCACATTTGGCGGGGTTTTCTATTGCAGTACACATTTCAAACGGCCACAAACACTAAACTAGCGCAGGTACGACTTTCACTCGACCACGGCTTGATGCCGACTGACCTGCTGAGTGCGTGAATGCACAGATGGCGTCGCTACTCCCCCCACTACCCGCACTGTGACCGATCGGAGGCTACTTTCTGAACGGCCCTTGTAGTAAAACTTAATATTCTACAAAATCAAATTCTTCACCTAGTAACTGGAACTGTTAAAACTACCCTATTACTTGCTCTACAAATTTTAACAAATAATCAAGACTTGAACTTGACATTGAACATGCGTCTTACAATATGAAATATTAGACTACCTTTTAATGACTGGGGAAAAAAGAAAACAACAAGTAAACCTAAAAACTCAACAAAGTTTTCTTAATAAAGTCAAAGAAGTCAAACATACATTAAAACTTCCTTACTTAAAAGAAAATATACAAACAAATATTAACCCGTTAGAACTATTTGATATTGAGCACTAACTACACTTAGCAGAAGAATTTACAAAATCTGAAATCTCTACGTGTGTTCTGAAACAAATGACACTAGAAATAATAAATTTAAGATACCCTACCAATGAATGGCTACATGTTTATACTGACGGTTCTAGCTTACCAAATAACAGTGGTACTGGTGCAGGTGCAATATGCCCTCTCTTCTCTTTCTACAAAAGATTAAAATTAAATATTACAAATTTTGATGGAGAGATCTCAGCAATACTTCAGTTGGACCCGTGATGTTGAAAATGAAAGCATAGGCTTCCGAAACTAGTTCCTCATAATAAAAATGTAAGTGACGTAGTGTTAAAAAACCCACCTCAACAAATTAATACCACATATAATTTGACCGCCACTGTTACTAAATTCCTCCAAACATCAAAAATACTTCAGAGCTTACAAAACCTACTATATCATATAAATGAATTTTAAAAAGTTGTACTATTATCTGACTCTAAAGCAGCTATAACATCTGATGTAATACCTAATAACTTAAATATTACAGCATGCCGCAAAATCATAAAACAACTAATGAATTTAAATAAAAGATTAATACTTCAATGGATACCAGCACATTGTGGAATACAAAGTAATGAAACAGCTGACTTTCTAGCCAAGAAAGGTAGTAAAATTACATCAAATTCATCTGATCCAATAAGTTATCACTCTATCAAAAGAATCATTATAACAACATATAATAACAAAATTAAAGATAATGTATTACAAACAAAAGGAAAACCATGGGAAAATGTATGTAATAACACGACCAGAATCACTACATTACCAAGAAAATGCTCTGTAGCAACTTTTAGACTCCTAACAGGTCATGACTGTCTCAATAAACATTTATTCATGATTGGTATAGTGAGATCTCCTCTGTGTCCTTTCTGTACACTTAAAGAAGATATGGATGGAAACCACCTACTGCGCTGCCCAACCTTTAATCAACATGATAATATGACATCAAAATACTGGAATGCAAGAGAGTGAATAGCTTCACTGCCAACTGCTCAACATTAGATACCAACCTTATTCTGAAATGAGTTTTGCATAACAGTTAAACTGTAAGAGATAGACAAAAAGTTACTTCACAAAAAATGTAGAGCTTCTTAAAACACACAATTTATGTGATACACATTTTTTTCTTGGATTTGACTGTTTATGAGATATCTTTATTATTAGTATCAGTTTTAAAATACTTAAATATTTTCTCAGACGGGAACTTGTCAACTCCTGACCACGCAAAGAAACAGATTTCAATCCCATTGCAACCACATTTTAAAACATGTGACTGTCGGTTTAGTCTGGTATATTCCCTTATTACCCTTCTATTTATAAGTAATAAGACAATTTCTGTTAATGTTTATCTCGATTAGCATGAAGTGGATAGAAGAATAAGCTTACTGACAATAATTTGTTACACAGATGTATAGAAAGTCGTGTGAATGGAACATATCATATTTTTTATTATAGGACATTCCTGAGATGCCTGAGAGGAAGATGACGGATGAAATAAACCAGCCAATAATGCTGTGCCGTTTCCCAGTGGAAATCAAGTCATTCTACATGTCTCGGTGCCCTGAAGACACCAGACTCACAGAATCAGTTGACGTACTTCTGCCAGGAGTTGGAGAGATTGTGGGAGGCTCGATGCGTATATGGGACTATGAGGAACTGTTGGCAGGTTACAAGAGGGAGGGTATAGACCCTACGCCATACTACTGGTACACAGATCAGGTATGTGCTCCTTTCTTGTGCAAAACACATTTAACAAATTTTAAAATGATTTGAAATTTAGAGAAATAAAAATTACTGTATTTATCCAAATACAAGAGGACCCACATTTTTCAGAACTTTATTTTGGAATTTAGCATAAGACATGCTTAAAATATATAGCTATATAGAAAGAAGAATTTTTAAATTAAATTTAAAGATTTTCCTTATATTGTGAACAAACTAACAGAACATTTAAGCTGATTAAGTCCCTTATTTATTGTACTTAATTTGAATTTGCACGGAAATTCATGTTTTGATCGCTTGCCGGAGAGAGGAGTATGGAAATATACAGTATGATTGCGGTGATGCATAATCGTAATAACAATGATGGACATGATTTTGTATTTAGACAACACACTTAAAATAACACATCGTAAACGTGTCTACGTAATTTGAATTTGTACAGAAATTTATTTTGTGAGCAGGAGACAGAGAACGAAATTACAGTATATGCGATAATAGAACATGACAGTGGCGTAGCTGTAACAACAATTATTTATGGAAACAAAAAATGGAAATGGCGTGTTATTTATGGACGCTCTTTAACTGTTGTGGTTCTCAGTGTCCCATTCTATACTGGGCGTGAAAGACCGCTTAATTTTGCTCAGAGGCCTCTCTTATCAGGCTTGAGGATCTTTTGCGTGCCGTAAATCTGACACGGTACCAACGGCTTTACTTCCCCTCTGAAGGAAGCCATGCTAAGGATTTTTACACCCGAAAAAATCCATCGTCCTCCACCGGGTTTGAACCCGTGACCTTGGGTATATGAAGCTAGCATGGTAACCATTGCACCACGGAGGGCGATAATTATTTATGGATGCTATGTTCTGTTAAGACACCATACTTAGCATAATATATTGTAAAACCTTTTACCTAGTTTGAATTTGTGCATAAATTCACATTGCAGTATATATGTGGCCGAGGTGGGGATATGTGCAGCTAACCTCTCTCTTTCTGTTTGACCATTAACTTCCAATACAACATTACATACAACCAACAATGTGAAAGGAAGATCTCTAATTTTATTTTAGTCTTGGAGAGTAATCTTTTTTCCTGTGATAATGTTCATAACTTCTTAAAACTAATTTTCAGCATGAAATGAAATGTTCAGAATTGTCACATATATGGCGACCTTGGTGGTAATCTAAACCATTGCCCCCAGGCTTAGCTACTGCCGTACCCACACACTTTCTCCCAGTATGGTATTTAGAAAATATATATCGCGAATGCAAGATGATCCCCCAGTTCTGAGCAATAATATTTTGGAAAAAAACATTGTCTTGTATTTGGATAAATACAATATTTACAAATTACAATGATTGACTAATAATATACGCCTTATTTATATGAGCGTTTAATAATTACTAAATTTTTATTAGTTCAGTCTTTTTAGTTTGTGACATTGTTCTCGCATTCCATTGAAGGATCATGATTAAGTTTGATTATACTGGAGAAAAGGTCCATGCCCAGGGATCTGATTGGGGACTATTTTGTCTCCAGATTTATATTTCTTTTTATTGCATTCCAGCCCATTATGGAATAATAGGCAATGAAATGGCTGAATTTTGGCCTAAAGGGGAAGTAAAATTATCACTAAATCACCACCTAGTTTAATTCATTTTTGCTCTATTAAAAGAATAATGTCAAATAAGAACACAAACAAAATCAATGAAGAATACACAAAGGTCTGGAAAACAATGGAAAAATTTACAAGATTACAACAGGAAAATCTGCAGTAGCAATCTTCAGACTACTAACAGCAGAAAATATTTTAAAAAAAATAATGTGCTTGTTAATTTTAAAAAGTTGGGACACCAAAAATATACTTCACACATGAAATAGGCAATTTTTTATTTATTTTAAACAATAGGCGTAAGGAAATGATGGTTAATGTTAAAATGTAGTTTACTTTCACTGTCGTCTGGCGTCATTTACACCATGGTGTGGTGCATTCCCTTAAGATTAAATGGGAAAGAAAAATAGAACACTAATACAGCCATCTAGCGACAGCAAGAAAATGATAGCTAATACATAAAAATATATTTGAATGTCTGTTATCTTGCGTCATTGACTCCAAAACTTGGTGCATGCCCCCAGTATTGAATGGGGAAGAAAAATAGAGCAGTACTAGCGGCAAAGAAATATTTATATTTAATTAAGAGTAAAAACACAGCATCACACTCAAACTTTACATGTTGAAATAAGTAAGTTGGACATGTTTCGGTGGCTATTGCCACCATCTTCAGCAAAGATTCACTGAAGAATTCTGAGATGAGAGCGTTTGTTTATGGTATATCAAAATTATGACTTTGTATTTGTTTTTGGAACTAATAGATTTTCCTAAACTGTTAACTCAATTAGATTCTGCACTGATTTTAATAACTTGGGTTTAATGCAAAAATTATGGTTTGAGTCAAAAAAAACAGACAGATAAGTCAGCTGTAGTACACTACTACAGCTGACCTATCTGACTGTTTATGCTTTAAATATCTCATGTGTTCTTTAAAATGTTGTCCAATGTTTTGTTTTGTTTTCCCTATATATACCTTTTCACATTCCTTGCAACTGATTTCGTATATCCCTGATTGTTTCAGTGAGGGGATTTTTACTTTCTCTATACACACTATGTACATAGTGTATAGAGAAGGTATTGCACTCCACCAAAAAATTTGTTACCGAGATTTCACCGGAAATATATGTTTTAGGTTCCCCTGTATCCAAAAAAAGTATTTTCAGAAAAAAGTCCATGCATGTGTGTGCGCGGGTGTGTACGCGTGTGTGTGAACACAATAACTCAAAAACGAAAAGTCAGTAAAATACCAAACTTGGTATTTAAGTTTAGTATCTTCCAGGGATGCGACACAAAGATTTTGAGAAAAATCCCCCCTCCTCAAACTACCCTTTACATGGACCTTTTTTCGAAAATTTTTATTTTCTAAAAAATGGCTCTAACGATTTTGATCAAAATATTGTATATTAAAGGTATCTACCTGACAAATAAAATATATATTTTGAATTTTCTGGGAATAGCCTCTGAAGACTACTTTTTTCTGAGTGAATTTTACAGAATTTTGCATAAGTGCTACATTTTTTTCATGGAGTTGATTGTTTTTTAGATATTCCTTGTTTTTGGTTTAAGCTATAAAACTTATATTTTTCTCATACAGGACTTTGTGAACTTGTGTCCATACAAACAAAGGAACTTCAGTCACATAGCAACCAGCTTTTGACTATCACTTTAACCTATGGTATTCCCTTATTTCGCTTCTACTTACAAGGAAGCAAGAAATAAGACTATTTCTGCTAATTTTTTCTCGATTAGCAGGAAGTAAGTAAAAGCATAAGCTTTTTAAAAATAATTTATTGCAGAGATATAGAGAAAGTCACGTAAATGGAACACATCAGACTTTTATCTTTTGTGTTTGTATGGAGCAGGTTATTAAAATCAGTGCAGAACTCAATTGGATTAACAGTTTGGGAAAATCTATTAATTCTTAAAAACAAAAACAAAGTCATAAATTTTGATATACCCCAAACAAACAGTCTCAACTCAAAATTCATCTTCCCAGGAGACAGACCTCCACAGGCGGCTACCATTAGTTCATCAGTAAATCTCTGATGACAATGGTGGCAATAGCTGCCGAAATATATCCAAAGTAAGTTACTTATTTCAACTGGTGAAGTTTGAGTGTGGTTCTGTGTTTTTACTCATAATTTATTAGCTACTTCACTGTACATTTCCTTTAATGTTATAAATGTTTTTATTTCTTTATTTTAAACAATGGAAGCAAAAAAATGATAGTTAATACATAAAAATACCTTTGAATTTCACTGTTATCTTGCATGATTGACTATATAACCTGGTGCGATCCCTTAACATTGAGTTAGGCAGAAAAATAGAGCAATACTAGTGCCATTTAATGACAACAATGATACTACTATCATATAGCAGATATTAACCGGTTGCGTTCCCTTGGCTCTGTGGGCTCTTTTCTCCAGCTCTTTTTCCATTTCTGAAGTTGGTATTTGTTAGTGACATATTGCAGTAAATACACCCTCATTCAGCAACATTACCTTGTTTTATGAGCATCCATTTGAGAGTGATTGAGCTGTTCCAAAATGTTTTGTTCTGCATTTTGTTTTCAGAGAAAATATGGTACATGTCCACATGGGGGCTACGGACTGGGTCTGGAAAGGTTCCTCTGCTGGCTGCTGAACCGTTATCACATCCGAGAAGTGTGTCTGTATCCCAGGTTCTTGGAGAGATGTCGACCTTAGAGACATTTGCTTTTTCCTTCTTCCTGGGCATTCTGTTGTTTTCCGTGCATGAAACATTGAAGAGCTTCCTTTAAAAGGAAAGTCATGCAATAAACTAGTAGCTTAAAGTGTTTCATTTGCAGATTTTAATGGTGTAAAATATTAGCATGGAAAATAAAGATTAATATATTATTGATCTCATTAAATATGAAGATTATTCTTCTCCCTCTCTAATCCTAATCTTCCTCTCCTCTCTGTGCAACTTATATGTTGTGTCATGTTTTCAAAATTCTTTTTTCTGTATTTAATAAATAATGAAACATAAGTAATTGTAAATTTATTCATCCTCTACCTAAAATTGTACTTGTGCTTCTAGCCAAGTGTGATGGATTGATACTTTAAATGTGACGGCAGTTGGGCACTATCAAATGAAAACTATGTGTGTGTATATTTAATGCTCAGGAGTTAATAATGAGATCATTCTCAATATTTTGAAGTTTCGAAAGCCACAATTATTTAGATGTTCCGTGTCCATTTCTTCTTCTTTGGAGCCCCAGGTCGAGGGTTCAAACCTGTCAGAGGATGATGGATTTTTTGGGCATAAATGTTTATTCACACAAGCCATGTGTAGGACAGGAAAATAAAAATGTAAATGGCATGTTATTTTTTGACGCTCAACTACTGTGGTTCTCAATGTCCCATTCTATATTGGGCATGAAAGACCACTTAATTTTGCTCAGAGGCCTCTCTATCAGGCTTGAGATCTACAACACGGTACCAACGGCTTTACTTCCCTTTCGAAGGAAGCCATGCTAAGGATTTTACACCCGAAAAAATCCATCGTCCTCTGCCAAGTTTGAAGCTGCGACCTTGGATATATGAAGTTACCATGGTAAACATTACACCATGGAGGATAACAGGAGTTGAATAGGTAGAGTCGGACTGAAAAATTCAATGCCATAGCCAGGATTTGAACCACGGATCTCCTGGTCTCTAACTATTGCTGTACCACTGAGCTACCATGGCAACATGCCAGCATAGCATTGAATTTTCTCAACTGACTCGCATGTGGTAAACCACATAGTGATTTCAAATTATTTTTAGATGACATCCCCGATGGGGATTTACAATGCTGTAAGTAAGTCCCAGGATTCATAGTATAGCCAACTATTATGGCCAAGGGTAGTAAAGCCGTTGGTCCCGTGTCGTAGATGTATGACACATGAACCTCAAGCCTGATAAAAGAAGCCAATGAGCAAAATTAAGCAGTCTTTCACACCCAGAATAGAATGAGAACCACAGCAGGGACCAAAAATAAAACTGTATTTCCTTTCTGCAGTATAGTTTCGGCTGCCCATCGATAATACTCTACTCATCCTATCCTGGTGTGTGCCTGCGGTGGGTGCAGAGTGACACACGAGGGGGGGGCCCCTGGTAGACATGGAGGTAGAGGATACACTGGGTAGCAGGAACCAGCACAACAATGACGAGGGTCCCTACAGTTTCCAGATTGAAGTAGGCACACCCTGTGTACAGGGTCCAAGAACCCCACCAGGAGTTGGCCCTCATCTCGACAACCAGCCAAAGTCAGGGGACAGGCCCCCACCATGCTGAACCAAACACCATCACAGACACTTCCAACCCTGAAAGAAACCAACAGGGTGAAGGATGAATGAAACAACATGGAGGGAATGAAAGAAACCTATGCATTATATTATTATTGTTGTTGTTGTCGGCGGGGCCATCCAGAAAGTGACGAACCATTTTGACATAACTAAACAATAACGAAACCTATCAATGCAAAACTTTATTTACAAAGTTACACTACCTTACTCTATTTCTCAACATAATCGTCATTGCTATCAAGGTATTTATTGTCACAGGGTACCGGTTTTACTTTCTTTACACATACTATGTACATAGTTCATAGAGAAGGTATTGCACTCCAACAAAAAATTTGATACCGAGATTTCACCAGAAATATATGTTTTAGGGTCCCCTGTATCCAAAAAAAAGCATTTTCACAAAAAGGTGTGTGTATGTATGTGTCCATTAGTCTGTGAACACAATAACTCAAAAACGAAATCAGTAAAACACCAAATTTGGTATTTAAGTTTAGTATCTTCCAGGGATGTGACACAAAGATTTTGAGACCCCAAACTACCCCTTGCATGGAACTTTTTTCGAAAATTTTGATTTTCTTAAAAATGGCTATAACGATTTTGATTAAAATTTTGTATATTAAAGATATTTACCTGACAAATAAAATGATTATTTTGAATTTTGGGGAATAGCCTCTGAAGACTACTTTATTCTGGATCAATTTTACGGAATTCTGCATAACTGCTAAACTATAAGAGATGGACAAAAACTTACAACACAAAAAATGTAGAGCATGTTAAAAACACACAGTTTATGTTGTATACATTTTTTTCATGCAGTTGATCGTTTTTGAGATATTTCTAGTTTTTTGTTTCAGCTGTGAAACACTATACTTTTCTCATACGGGAATTGATCAACTCTTGTCCATACAAACAAAGGATCTTCAGTCACATAACAACCAGCTTTTGACTATCACTTTAACCTACAGTACTCCCTTATTTCACTTCTACTTACAAGGAAGCAAGTAATAAGACTATTTATGCTAATTTTTTCTCTATTACCATGAAGTAAGTAGAAGCATAAACTTTTTAACAATAATTTGTTATAAAGATGTAGAGAAACTCATGTGAATGGAACACATCAGCTTTTTTCAACACAGATGTTATACTGTTCCACCGCTAAAGATCTGAGCCAAGATGTCAATGTCACTTTGAGGTCTTCTTGGCTGGGAAATCTTTTCCATCCAAAAAGTCAGGTACAGCGTTCAAAGTGAAACACTGGTTTTTCTGAATTCTTTTATCAACATTTACTTTCAACTCCTCCATAATGATTGATGAACTTCCACTCCGGTCTTTACCTACACACTGGTTCCTCCTTGATTACTTGTAAATTATGGGCTATTTTCCCACTAAAGGGTCCTTCATTGCATTATAATCATACACGTTGGGTCTAGTATTATGTGTCTATAAAATACATTTACTCGAACATTTTGTCATTCAAAAGAACGAATAAGTTCTGTGGCGGTAGAAAAATATAACATCTGCATTGAAAAACCGGTGCAACGTGACAAATACCTTGATAGCAATGACGATTACGTTGAGAAATAGAGTAAGGTAGTGTAACTTTGTAAATAAAGTTCTGTGTTGATAACTTTTGTTATTATTTAGTTATGTCTGACTGTCTGTTACTTTACAGATGGTTCTTGTATTATTATTATTATTATTATTATTATATTTAATTTATCACATAATGCTTACAAAAATTTAGCTAAGCTCATAAACTGGCAACTCATTAGTAAAAACTTATTACTTGGTCAAGTTTATAAAAAAGTCAATAAAACAATATCATCACCAGCATTAATAATATTAAAAAATCTTATGTGTTCCATTCACATGGCTTTCTCTACATATTTGCAATAAATGAGTTTTGAAATGCTTCTTCTATTTACTTCATGCTAATCGAGATAAACAATAGCAGAAATGGTCTTAATACTTGCTTCCTTGTAAGTAGAAGCAAAATAAGGGAGTACTATAGGCTAAAGCGATAGGCAAATGTTTTAAAATGTGGTTGCCATTGTGATTGAAGTTCCTTTGTATGGACAGCAGTTGACAGATTCCAGTATGTATTTTAACACTGATACCAATAAAAAGGAATATCTCAAAAACTGCCAACTCCAAGAAAAAAATGTACTGTGTATACCTTTTTTGTGAAGTATGTTTTTGTGTATCTGTTACTGTTTACCAGTTATGCAAAATTCATCCAGAATAAAGTAGTCTTCAGAGGCTATTCCCAGAAAATTCAAGATATACATTTTATTTGTCAGGTAAATATCTTTAATATATGACATTTTAATCAAAATCATTAGAGCCATTTTTGAGAAAGTAAAAATTTTTGAAATTTTTTCCTTGTAAATAGTAGTTGCGGGTGGTGGGAATTTCTTGAAAATCTTTGTGATGCATCCTAGGAAGATACTGAACTTAAATGCCAAGTTGTTGACGTTTTTTAACGTTTTTGAGCTATGCTGCACACACACACACACACACATATGGATATTTTTCTAAAAATGCTTTATGGGATTCAGGGTACCCTAAACCATTCATTCCCAGTGAAATTTCGGTATGGAAATTTTGGGTGCATTACAATACCTTCTCTATACACTATATACATAGTAAGTGTAGAAAAAGTAAAACTACTTCATAACATTATTTTAAAATTCATGTAATAAATTTTGCATTTGTAAATTTTAATAGTTTTATTATTTTACTTATGAAATTTATACTAATTCTGTATATTTGTGAGGTTACAATTAATTTAATTATACAGTTCACAAAGAATTACTTATGTTATTTTCTAAATATTCTCTCACTGAATAATAGAATTTATTCATAACTAGATCTTTGACTGTTTTTCTAAAAATGTTTGGATCTTTAATTTCTCTTAATGATTGGGGTAGCTTATTATATACTGTGGGATTCTCTCTAGTAATGCTGGCCTGTGCTTTGGAAACTGACTATTATTCTTTTTCTTGCTTTTCTGAAAAATGACTGTAGATCTATATATAATAAATTAGATCCAAAAAGAACCTGGATGATAAAGTCAGTACTTTTAATTTTTACTTTCTCTAGCCTGCATGTACAATTTACATAGTGGAAAGAGAAGATATTTTATTCCACCCAAAAATTTAATGTCAAGATTGCACCGGAAATATATGTTTCGGGAGTCCGAAAAAAAGCATTTTTATAAAAAGGTATGTCTGTCTGTCTGTGGACAGCAATACACTGTTAAATACCAAACTTCTTCTTTAGTATCATTGAAGGATGCGACACAAAGATTTTGAGGAAGTACCCCCACCACAAACTACCCTTTACATGGAAAATTTTTCAAAAATTTTGATTTTCTCAAAAATGACTGTAACGATTTTGATTAAAATCCTGTATTTTAAAACAATTTAGATCAAAAATAAAATGTATATCTTGAATTTATTGGGAATAGCCTCTGAAGAGCACTTTATTCTGTTCATTTTTGCAGAATTTTGCATAAAGATTGAACCGTCAGAGATAGACAAAAACTTACTATACATGAAATGCAGATGTCGTTAAAACACAGTATTTATGTCATTTTTTGTTGTAGAGTTGGCGGCTTCCAGATATTCTTTGTTATTGGTTTCAATTTTAAAATACTTAAAACTTTTCTGCAACAGGAAGTGTCCGTTTTACATTTGTTGTACTCCTGGCCAAGCAAAGAAGCGATTTGCAATGACAATCGCATAAATATTGCATTTAAAACATTTGACTATCACTTTAGCATAGCATATTCCTTTAGTTCCCTTCTACTTATAACGAACTAAGTAATAAGAGCATTCTGCTAATGTTTATCTCGGTTAGTGTTGTGTAGAAAGTAGAACAGCTAGAGAAAGCCATGTGAGTGTGCTTCATCAGACTTTTACTTTCTCTACACGAATTATGAACATAGTGTATAGAGAAGATATTGTAATGCACCCAAAAATTCTATACCGAGATTTCACTGGAAATACTTGTTTTAGGACCCCCTGAACCCCCCCAAAAAAAGAAATTTAGAAAAATGTCCTTGTGTGTGGGTGTGTGTTTTCTGGGCAGCATAGCTCAAAAACGAAAAGTGCATTAAATACCAAACTTGGTATTTAGGTTCAGAGTCTTCCATGGATGCAACACATTTTCAATAAAATTCCCCCACACCCACCTAACCTTTACATGGAGACATTTTTGAAGATGTTTATTCTCTCAAAAATGGCTCTAACGATTTTGATTAAAATATCGCATATTAAAGATGTTTACGTGAGAAATAAAATGTATATCTTGAGTTTTCTGGCAATAGCCTCTGAAGAACTCTTCATTCTGGATGACTTTTGTATAATTTTGCCTAACTGGTAAACGGTAAGACATCGACAAAAACTTACTGCACAAAAATGTAGATATCATTAAAACACATAGTTTTTATATTTTTTTTTTTTTTTCGTAGAGTTAACCATTTTCGATATATTCCGAGTTATTCGTTTCCGTTTTAAGTACTTAAACTTTTCTCAAACGGCAAGACATCTTTCTTTTCATCTTTTATTTGTTCCCTCCTTGCACACAAAGAGAATCGAATTTAATTGTTTGACATACCGATGGCTTTTAAAATGTTTGACTATTGTTTTAGCCTAATTTATTCCCTTATTTCTCTTCCATTTACAAGGAACTAAGTAATAAGACCGTTTCTGTTAGCGTTTATCTCGATTAGCATGGTGTAAATAAAAGAATAATTATATACTCGTACAAGAAAAGTTTGTTGTGGAACAGCTAGAAAAAGTCATGTGAATGGAACACCGCATTTTTTAAAGTGTATAAACCAGGCATGGATAACTACATAAATCGATTACCTGTTCGCCACCAAGGTTTAGTGTACTTGAACGCTAATTAGCTCATTTTATTTTAATGAAAGCACTATTTTTATTTTTCACTGTCGTCAATAAGTATATGTATGTACTGCATTTGAGAAAATTGAAGTATAAAATATTATTATTATTATTATTATTATTGGCTACCTTTGTGAAGGGCTCCCTTCGTAGGTCACAGCTAATTGTTGCCATGTATTGTTACGCTTGCGTTAGTCGGCATGTGTGCCTCCGTCTATTGACATCGAAGCTGCTATTTACCAGGTTTCCACGGGAATTGAAATATATTTGAGTACACCTACCGTATTGAACACTGCTTAGAAAAACGGATTAAATTGTATTGGGTCTTGGATCCGATCCTCTTAAAAAAATCTGATGTGTTCCATTCACATGACTTTCTCTGCAACAAAAGCTTATGCTTCTATTTACTCCATGCTAGTCGAGAAAAATTAACAGAAATAGTCGTATTACTTGCTTCCTTTAAGTAGAACCGAAACAAGGGAGTGCCATAGGTTAAAGTGATAGTCAAAAGCTGGTTTTTAACGGTCCTTTCGTTTTTGAGCTATGCTGCCCACAGACACACACACACACACACACACACACACACACACACACACACACACACACACACACACGGCCATTTTTCTAAAAATGCTTTTTTTGGATTCAGGGGGTCTCAAAACATATTTCCGGTGAAATCTCGGTATTGAATTTTTGGGTGCAATACAATACCTTCTCTATACACTATGTACATAGTACGTGTAAAGAAAGTAAAAATCTGATGTGTCACACATATGATTTTCTCTTGCTACTCTACAAACAAACTTCTTACGAAAGATAATTCTTCTTTCAACACCAAGCTAATCCAGATAAACATTAGCAGAATTTATTACTTAGTTCCTTATAAGTAGAATGGAAACTAAAGGAATGCACTGGGCTAAAGTGATAGTCAAATGTTCTAAAAGCTGTCGTTATGCGATTGTCATTGTAAATTGCTTCTTTGCTTGGCCAGGAGTAGAATAAAAGAAAAACGAACCCTTCCTATCTTAGAAAAGTTTAAGTACTTCACAATTGAAACTAATAACAAGGAATACCTCGAAAACGGTAAGCTCCACAAAAAAAGCGTACATGACACAGCTATTGTATTTTAACAAGATCTACATTTTTTGTATAGTAAGTTTTTGTCTTACTTCATCCAGAATAAACAGGTCTTTAGAAGCTATTCCAGAAAATCCAAGAAATACATTTTATTTGTGATAGATATGGCTTTAATATGTGGCATTTTAATCAAAACCGTTAGAGTCATTTTTAAGAAAAACAAAATTTTTCAAAGGGTAGTTAGGGGTGGGGGGATTTTCTTGAAAATCTTAGTGTCACTTCCTTGGAAGATACCAAACTTAAAAACCAACTTTGGTATTTAACAGTCTTTTCGTTTTTGAGTTATGCTATCCACAGAGCACACACACACACACACACACACACACACACACACACACACACATGGACCTATTTCTGAAAATGCTTTTTTTGGACTCAAGGGGTCCTAAAACATGTATTTGCGGTGAAATCTCGACATCGAATTTTTGGGTGGAACACAATACTTCTCTATCCCTATATACATTGTACATGCGGGGCTAGAGAAAGTCAAAAGGTATCGGAATGAGATCGGATCGAAATATGTTACTTGCAAACAAACACCTCCGTATTCAAATCGTTTTGAACTCTACTTCTGCTATACTCTATGCACGCGGCAATCATTTGTTAATGCTCTTTGCTTTCTGTACACGTACTATGTACATAGAGAAGGTATTGTATTGCACCCAAAAATTCCATACTGAGATTTCACCGGAAATATATGTTTTGAGACCCCCCTGAATACAAAAACAAAAGCCTATTTAGAAAAATGTCCGTATGTGTTTCTGTCTGTCTGTCTTTCGGCAGCACAGCTCACAAACGAAAAGACCGCTAAATACCAAGCTTGATGTTTATGTTTGGTATCTTCCAAGGATACTACAAGAAGATTTACAAGGAAATTCCCCTACCCCAAACTACCCTTTACATGAACATTTTTTTTTGTGGAAAATTTTGATTTTTCTCAAAAATGCCTCTAACGATAAAATACTTTGTTTTATATACTTTTATGACAAACGAAATGAATATCTTGGATTTTTTAGGAATAGTCTCTGAAGACCTCTTTATTCTGGATGACTTTTCTATAACTGGCAAACCGTAAGAGATATACAAAACTTACTACACAAAAAATATAGATTATCTTGATTAGCATCATGTAGATAGCAGATTAATGTTTTGAATAAAAGGCTCGTTTACTGAACAGCTAGAGGACATGTGACGGAACACATCAGATTTGTATTTATTGCACTGTATAACTTGCAATGTGTTATCGAATATAATTAATGAACTTCAAAATCTACTTATAATGATGGAGTAACAAATAATATATCTAACAGGTTCGCCAACGCAATTCCAAAAATCAAAATCGTTAGAACCATCTTTGAGAAAATCAAAATTTTCGAAATTTTTTCCATGTAAAGTGTAGTTTGGGGTGGGGGGATTAGGCTTAAAATATTCGTGTCGCATCCTTGGAAGATACCAAACTTAAATACCAAGTTTGATATTTAACGGACTTTTCGTTTTTGAGCTATGCTGCCCCCCGCTCCACAGACACACATACACATGGATATTTTTCTAAAAATGCTTATTTTTGGATTCGGGGAGTATCAAAACATATATTTCCGGTGAAATCTCGGTAGGAATTTTTGGGCGCAATGCAATACCTTCTCTATACACTGTACATATACGTGTAGAGAAAGTAAAAAAGGAGAACGAGCCCTAAAGAGAGTGTAGTTTGAAATGGGAATGTATAGCTGGCAGCAGTTGACCGTTTTGACGGGAAATTCGTAGCGTTTAATGATAGCCGCAGTCGCCGAGTCATAGAATAGAGAGTATACTCTATTCCGTGACTCTATGCGCATGCGTAGTTACTAAAAGTATTAGCCCGAGCGAATAGGGGCCAGTTTGACTACTTTGGATATCTCCCTCTGCAGTTTGATCAGTGGCGTGCTAGTCCCTTATACATGATATGCTGTAGCAAAGCATTTAGAACCTTAACTCATAGGTTCCCTATCTAAAACTGATTATCCTGGACTCCTCTACATTCCTGCCAATTTCTGCTGTTGAAATTCGTGCCAGGTCTCCCATATTTCCCGGGTTCTCACGTATTTCATTCACTGCCACGAATTCTGGGTTTTAGAAGGATATTTGTTTTTAGTATTAAGGACATTTTGAAATGTATTGCTGGAAATACTTGTGTCTGAATTTTGTGAATGCAGGAAAAATGGAACCAGTGTACCAAATCTGGAAAAATTGCTGTCTTTTGTAATGAGTATTTCTGGTTTTCATGCTCATATAGAAAGAGTGTTTTCCTTAATGAACAATAAGTGGACAGATGTAAGGAGAACTTATCAAAGCTGAATTGCTTATTACAGTCAATTTTAAAATGAGTTGCAAAGAGTTCCTTAACTGATGTCTACCTTCACATGCTAAATATTCACAATAGTTTCATATCATATTCTAAATAACTCCATGGCCGCTGCGTGTATTGGAAGGTGAAATCGGTCAGCACCTCGAATCCCTCCCTGCCGGTTAATGCGGTCCTCGTGACCTGGAGCCGCTACTTCTCCTCAATTGCCCCCCCCCAGGGACTTTACGAGGCTGAGTCTCCCAGCGGTGGAAAAATCCCCATGCCGGTACTGGGAATCGAACCCAGGTCTCCCGCTTGGCTACCACCGCGCTAAGAAGACCTCATATTCTAAATACTTATACCTATTATTGTTTTAAATTATATTAGTACACCAAATAATTTTAGTTCTGTACACATGCCCTGTCAAAGTGTCGGGAAAACCAATCCTGAAATCTCTCTTATTTTCAGTTAGAAAACCTAGCAACCCGTGTGTGTGTGTGTGTAGAAGCAATGGGGGCTCCTGGCTACGCCAATGGTTGGTTTTGTTTTACTCCAAGAGCGCTGTGTATATTCCGCTTTTCTTTTACCATTCTTCATCGGTTCTATGCATTGTTTTGCTTGTATTTTTTCTGGGTGACCCCTACTGTGCGCAGTTTTATGGACTGCCGATAGAGGCGCTTATTTAGAGATCCAAGTTGCTTGAGTGTGAGCATATCTTTACCTGTCACCGCTCGCACGAGTAGATTATCTTTCCCACTATGTTGTTTGCCGCCCGCTCAGCTGCAGGCAGCCGGTTGCTACTTGCGCGCGCTGTCTCAGTTTGAAATTCGATCTTGGCAGGTTAGGTCTGTGTCTGAGCCGACTGAATAGCTCGCAACAGTGTGTCTGGCACCAACTGTTACAATATTTCGGCTCTTTGTGACCTTCGCGGAGGTGAATATCAATGCGAAAATGTTTCGTGCAGCGGTAAACAATGGAGCATCATCATTTCGTGACGAAGCATGAGATATATCGAGTTGGCAGTTATTTTTCTGGTGCATGTTGTGTGTTTAAATCACTAGTGAGCTGTGTCTGAAGAATTCAAATATTTACCTCACTCAGTCACTGACTATATGGAAGTGTTGTACACCTTCTGATCTGTGAGATTCGCAACTGTTGCTGCTACCTTGACGTTTAGAAGAATGGGCCGCAGGACCAAGCTGGTATACCCTTGTCGTGTGGAAGGGTGGCTCAACGTTTGTGGTAAGTGTCTTTAAGCTCTTAATATGTATGCTTTTGCTCACCAACACTGTTCGGCAAAGGATAAAGTGCGAGATACCGTCATTCATATGTTTTTTGTTGCACACGGCGATTATCGATTTTATGATGAAACAATGATTTAAATTTTAAAGAAACATACGAGCGCAGGAACTGCAGTAGAATGACACAATTACGATATAATGCATGATGAATTTTAATATTTATAAAGATTTAACAAGATAATCAAATTAATGTACGTTTTTATAGGTATCTTTCCAAGCATTATTATTAGTTTACAGATCTTTTTTATTTTATATTCCATGATTGTAAACACTAATTAACAAATTATAATTCAAAAGTATAAACATAATGAAAACTTTGCTTAAACGTAAGACATTTCCAATTAAATCATAGAATTATAACCATAGACCCAGAACAGAAAACTTAATTTTAGTAAGAAAAAAAAAAACATATTATCAATACGTCGAAATATGGTTCACAGAGTATTACGCACTTATTTAATACCTGATACAAGTTTACCTCAAGAAATTACGTCACTCGCTTCCTTATCCTCATGTGATTTAGAGTTAGTACTTTTATTATTCTGTCATTAGAGCCGCTTTGTAGTTATTTACTGCAACAGCCGTCATAAACTTTTCATGCCCTAAACAGCAAAGTGCAGCCGCGAGATGTTTATAAGTAGACAAGTGGAAGTAAACGCCGCCAAAGGCACGACAGGACATAGCCAAAGGGATCTGTGAAGTTAAAACCCCGATCAAATGAAATTTATTCACCGCAAAATTCAATTATAGAATATTGGCTACGTCAATTATAAACAATTGAATATTAGTAAATAAAAGTAAACTGCTACTATTTACAACAAAAATGCATTTAAAATAATGCATATTTGCAATAGAACTAATTAGCTAGATACTTTCAAGGTATTCATTTACAGAATAAAAACGAACCTGTAATAACATTTTCTTTAATTATTTTTAAAATATTGTTAAAGTTGATAATTGTTTTTAAAAGACGCTGGAAGTTTTATACAGTCTAATACTATTTTAGTGTGAACTTTTTTCAATAATCCCAAGAAGTTAGAAACTCGGCAATCGAGCGGATAACGAATCTGGCCTTTTTAATATTTTGAACACTTTTAAATCTGGATCTCCTATGGAAGTTTAACCTTGCTCCTTTTGATTCAATTATGTTTTTTGCCTATTTACAAGCGGTGGCTCATTGCAACTTATTTTAATACGTCTAGGGATTGGCAATAATACATATAAACAAAGGCAGCTTATGAAAGCGAAGCACGAATGCGCAGGCAAGTCTAGCGAGACCGGGCTATATCGGTAACCTTTTAGCAAAGCCATTTCACATAACGTGACCATGCCCCAGGCAATCAGGTGCCACGGAGTCGCAAAACATATACACATGGCGCGTGTAAACACAATTATCGTAAAACATAATAATACATAACCTCTTATGTGAAGTTGTCTAAGAATCACAAGGCACTCTTACAAAACAAAACACTGTTTTCTGGTTAAATCACACTAATAAACAGTTTAGTAATAGGCGGAGTTTCTAGAACCTGCAAGAATTTAATAATAACACAAATGTTCCTTCCGCGAAAGTTCTGATTGGGCTTTAATATTTAAAGAGGCTAGCTTCCGTCCAAGTGTGACGTAACAAAGCGATAGTGGAACTGAGACATGCTTTCGTGTTGCTATTTTACATTCTCGGTGTGTCACATGCTAAATAAGGCATTGCATTCCGCCCGAAAATTCGATATCGAGATTTCATCGGAAATATGTGCTTTGTAATACCTTACTCGAAAATTTTCTTTCCCTACCATATACATAGTAGGTATGAAATTTAATACTGGTTTGGGGGCTCTCACTTTAAAGCACATTTAAAACCATCGGTTTCGCCGGGTTTGAACCCGCGGCCTTGAGATTATAAGGTCAGTATCTAGCCAACTGAGCCACCAGACCGACTTTTAGTAGGTAAGGAAGCTATTGCATGTCACCCGAAAATTGGATACCGAGATTTCATTGAGAATCGGTTTTTGATGTCGCATGAATAGATAATAATTTTGAGAAAAACAACATATGTTAAAGATATTTGCAGAACAAAATGTAGATATGTGTTCAATTTTTAATGAGTTTTGTATAACTAGTGCCCAAAGAGATGCACAAAATCCTACTAGACAAAAAAAAAATTGCAGAAACGCACAATTTACATCAAAATATTGTTTTGTAACGTTAACCATTTTAGTAATATTCTTTGTTGTTAGTTTGACTTTTCAAATACATACAATTGTTAAGTCACAATTCGGGTTGTCTCGTGGTCTTGAAAACAATATGGAATTTCAAAACCATAGCATAATAACATACTCCTACAGTCTTTAATTATTTTGCAATAACAAAGCATGCTTATAAAAACGTTTCTTTTGTCTTAAAAGAGCCGAAAGTCGGGCCAAGGTTTTCCGCCAGACCTCTGCGTCCCATTATAGGCGTCAATGATGGTGGAGAAAATCTTCACGCCGATACGGGAATGTTCATGCTAAACGTTAGCAGAAGTCATGTTACGTATTTCCTTCTAGTTACGAGGGAATAAGGTTACAAACTAATGAACGACTTCTCATTTGAGAAACTACATATTAGAACATTTAAACCAACAACAAGGAATATTTCGGAAGTGTTTAACTCCATTTTTTAACGTCCTTTAACCTGGTTGACCCTATCGGAAGATGAATGAAATTGGTGAAATGATACTCAAATGATCTCGGGGTCCATGGACCAAGTGAGGTTCGAACTCACGACCTTTTGAGTGTGAAGCAGACACGCTACTACCCAGGCGGGCAGAAAAAAAAATTGTCATAATTTATAGTTAGCTTTGTGTGGTAAAATTTCATCTAACTCGTGCGTTTATCAGTTAAAACAAGTCATCCAGAATAAAGAGGTCTTCAGAGGCTATTCCCAGAAAATTCAAAATATACGTTTCCTTTGTCATGAAAATATCTTAAACATTGGCATTTAAAACAACCTCGTTAGAGGCATTGTTTAGAGAGTAAAGTTTTCGTATAAAGGATAATTGGTGGTGGGCGAATTTCTTGAAAATCTTGTCATTCTTGGAGGGCACTGAATTTAAATAGGTACCAAGTTTGGTATTTATCGAATTTTCGTTTTTGAGCTACACTGCCACAGACACACACACACACACGGGTCCTTTTCTAAAACTGCTAATTTTTTATTCAGAGGACCTCAAAACATATTTCTGGTGAAATGTCAGTTTGAAATTTTTGGGTGGAATGCCTTATCTTGTACATGTATAGTACGCAAACAGATTGTTACGTTTTCCGTGCTCCCTCGCCATCTCGGAAGTCGGGAAAGAACGGTATTACAGTAAACAATGCCACGTCCCCTGTGTAGAGGAGGAAGGAAGAAGGATTAGAGCGGGAGAGGGTTGGCGTTAATGGTCCAGAACTGTCTTACTGCAGACCTTTGTCATTTCCGCCTTTAAATAGTGTATGACATTCCCAGCACTTTCTGCACCCAACACATCTCTACCTGTTCTGAAAACAAGCTATTCCTGCAAAAGGTAATTACTTTCTCTGGCCCCATATGTTTAATGTGCACAGTGAGTAGAGAAGATATTGTATTCCACTAAAAATGTTTATATAAAGGTCCTGTGCCTGTGGACAGCATACCTCAAAGACGTAAATACGAAACTTGGTATTTAAGTTTAGTATCTTCCAAGGATGCGACTCGAAGATTTTCAAGAAAATCCCACCACCTCAAGATACCCTTTACATGGAAAGAGTTTTGAAAATGTTTATTGTTCTCAAAAATGGCTGTAACGATTTGACTAAAATACAGTATATCAAAGATATTTGCATCACGTAAAATGTATATTTTGATTTTTCTCGGAATAGACCCTGCACATCCCATTACTTTGGGTGAATTTTGAATAAGGCTTAAACCGGAAGAGATAGACAAAAGAGGAGATCTCGTTAAAACACATGTCGCCCTCCATGGTTACCATGCTGACTTCATTTACCCAAGGTCGCGGGTTCAAACGATGCATTTTTTCGGGCGTAAAAATCCTTAGCATGGCTTCCTTCGGAAGGGAAGTAAAGCCGTTGGTCCCGTGTCGTAGATTTACGGCACGTAAAAGAACCTCAAGCCTGAGCAAAATTAAGCTGTGTTTCACGCCCAGTTTAGAATGCGACGCTGAGAACCACAGCAGTTAAGAGTGTCCATAAATAAAACTCCATTTAAATTTATTTAGTACGTCTAGAGAAAGTAAATAGCTTATTCTTCTACCTACTTATGATAATGGATATAAGCATTAGCAGAAATGGTTTGATTACTTAGTGAGTACTGCACGGCAAAGCGACGAGGCGTGTTCACCTTCACTATCACAGCATTCTATTCGCTTTGAGATCCGTTTACTCCAACAGGGAAATACTAGGAACTCTGTGTACAGTAAATAGTATACATAGGTCCCACAAAAGGAGCTGTGTTCATCTTGACATGAAACGTCATATCATTAATTATACTGCTACATAATAGGAAAAATATATTCATTTATCTACAGCATGCTAATCTCCATCAGAAATAGTATTGCTTGCTTCCTTGTAAGTACAAGGAAAATAAGGGAGGACACTAGGCTAAAGCGATAGTCAAATCTTTTCCTATGTGATTGAAATTCCCGTTTGAGAAAAGTTCAAATAACAAAATAAACAAACGAATTTTAAAATAAACGAATAACAAGCAATAATTCGAAATGGCCAACTCCATGGAAGAAATGTATAGGATAAAAATTGTGTTTTAATAAGATCTACATTTTTCATATTGCAAGTTTTCGTCTCTCTCATACGGTCAACCAGTTATGCAAAATTAAAAAAAAAAAAAAAAAAAAAAAAAGTCCAGATAAACAGGTCTTCAGATGCTATTCCCAAATAATACAAGATTTACGTGTCGCATCCTTAGAAGATACTGAACTCAGGTATCAAGTTTGGTAATTAACGGAGTTTTCGTTTTTATGCTGCCCACAAACACAGACGAATCTTTTTGTAAAAGAGTTTTGTATTTTCGGTTAAATTTCGGTATCGATTTTATTGGTGCAGTACAATACCTTCTCTATACACTATGTATACAGTACGTGTAGAGAAAGCAAAAATGTTCAGTTCATTTCCAAGCAACTATCACTAGAGAAGAAAGACAAATGCGATCTACCTGACCGTAATTTGGGCACGATGTTATTTTGAGGTTAATAGCATTGTGGTACCAGGAGTGACATCTACTTTGTCGCTTCTCTGGAGGTAAAACACTTTCTCTTGTTACACTTTGACAGACTGGATCAAATTTCTGGCCGACCTTGGTAGTCGACACCTCCCACGACTGTCAAGTGTCCATTTACATATCGTGAAGGGTTATATTCCATGGTTGCTATTTTAACTTTTTGTTGGGGGGAAATAATAGGAAAATACTGATATTACAGTCATTTGTAATTAACAAGACAGGGTTAAAACTGCCTCCGCGGTTGAGTGGTCAGCGAGCTGATTTCTGACCCGGAGGTCCCGAGTTCGATACCCGGCTGGGGCCGGAAATTTTCCTTTAACCGAGAGTAAATCTGCGTATGTTTAATTTTATAAAATGATTAACCTAATGTTCTAAACCTACGCTAATATAGGTTGTTTCACAAGTCAAAATCCCCGATATGACCATTGAGATTAAAGTGGGCTATACAAATGAAACAATTAAAAAGGAGGGGGGGAAAAGATAGGATTATTCCCAGCAGTTGCCACCCCTTTTTACTTTCTCTACACATACTATGTACATAGTGTATAGAGAAGGTATTGCACTCCACCCAAAAATTCGATACCGGGATTTCACCGCAAATAGGGTCCCCTGTATCCAAAAAAAAAAAAAAAAAAAAACATTTTAAGAAAAAGATCCGTGTGTGTGTCTGTGAACACGATAACTCAAAAACGAAAAGTCGGTAAAACACGAAACGTGGTATTTAAGTTAAGTATCTTCCAAGGATATGACACGAAGGTTTTGAGAAAAATTCCGCCACCGTAAACTACCCTTTACATGGAGATTTTTTCCAAAATTTTGATTTTCTCAAAAATGGCTCTAAAGATTTTGATTAAAATGTCGTATATTAAAGATATTTGCTTGACAAAGAAAATGTGTCTCTTGAAATTTCTGGGATAGCCTCTGAAGACTACTTTATTCTGGATTAATTTTACGGAATTTTACATAACTGCTACCGTAAGAGATGTACAAAAACGTACCACACAGAAAATGTAGAGCACGTTAAAACACACAGTTTACGTTATATACATTTTTTTCGTGGAGTTGATCGTTTTTGAGATATTCCTTGTTTTTGGTTTCAGTTTTAAAAAACATACTTTTCTCATACAGGACTTTGTCAACTCAACTTATGAACTTCATCATAACCTTTTTAACAATAATGTGTTGCAGAGATGTAGGGAAAGTCATGTAAATGGTTTTTATCTTTAGCATTTGTTCTCAAAAGACAAAAACTAACAACACTGATTCTTGAAGAATCTGCTTGGACTTCGTGCCAGTTCGATTTATGGTTCCTTTCTCGGCAGGATTTTTCTCGCTGAGAATTTGTATCACCAATAGCATAAATGTCGTCTTCAGTGATATACTCATTACCAATAATACTCAAAATTGTGGGTTCAAATCCAGATGAAGGTGATGGATTTTTTTTTCGGACGCAAAAATCCTTCGGAAGAGAAGTAAAGCAAAGCCGTTGGTCCCGTGTAAAATAAGCCTATACTTTGAAAGAGAAGGTTCCTGGGCTAAATTCGCGGTGTTCCGCGTCCGCAAGTCGTGATTTGAACGTATGGTGCTATACAGAGCGATGAGTTGATCTCTCGTCACCGTGTGTACATAGCGGTGGAGTCGCGAACTACACATTCTCTGATCAAGAAACAACTATAAAGGTGGCCCAATATACGCCAATATGGCGTCATGTAACTTGAATAAAGCCGATGTCCCATGGTCCAATATTTTGCTCCAATACTCTTCAAACTACAAATTTGATCATGGGACATCGGATAATTTCATTGCATACCATTTCCGTCCTATTTTTTGGTCCAATTCCAGTTTGCTACAACAGGATACAGCGGTTTCTAATTTTTGGTCCAAACGTATGAAATCAGCCAATGAGCGACCTGGTGGTAATAAGAAGGCAGCTAGCGCTTGGTCTTCCTTCCCGCCAACGTGATTGTGTGAAACTTTGCTGTAGCTTGTAGACTTTTCCCTAAATAATACGGGTATAGTAGCTGAGTATTGTTGAAATACACATTTTATGTGCGGTAGAGATTTATGAAATAATGACTCGGGTGTTTATAATCCCCGCAAATGTATTTTATCGCATCCATTTGTACATAAACTTCATTTCTTAACAAAAATATAAAAACGTGGTTTTATCTTTGATTTGCTGGTATGGACTGCCTCATATTTGTGTCTTGGCGCGTGATTTTTGCCTCAACTAAGGACAGCAACTTTCCAAACAAATTTTCGTCCATTCTAAGGAAGATAAAATAATTTACAGGGTCAGAAACGAGTTCATTTTGCAGCATATGTAGTTTATCTCTTCCTTGGCCTGCATTCCTACGTTACAGCCATGGTCTAGTCTTGATTTTGTCATTCTATTATAATATGCTCTTGCAATGGATATATAAACAGCGAACGTAAATAATTGTGGATCAGCAACCTCCATCATTTTCTATCAGCTGTTCATGCGAGAAATATTTGGACGAATACACACTCCCGTGGGAATGGAATGGACAAACTCTACACAAAGTTCACGTTGTATAAAACATTTTTGGACCAAATTTTGACCGAGGGACATCGGCTTAACTTAAATAACAGTATGAACAGAGAGAGAGAGTGTGTGTGTTAGTTTTACTTTCTCTAGCCCGCATGAACTTGTACATAGTGGATAGAGAAAGTATTGTATTGCACCCAAAAATACGGCGATTACGACCGCAAGGGATTGAAATCGATTTTGAGTCCAACTTCATCTCAATCCGATCCCGCTTCACATGTTAAATTCAATACAAATATAGATAGTTTTTAACACAAAAGTTTCGAGAATAGTTTAATCACCCATTTATATTAGTTAACTTGGAATAGCGTTGGAGAACCTGCTAAACATAGACGAGGTCCGTCCTTTTTTTCAACCTCCGATAGGCTATAAATAAAAGAGTTACTAACAGTTTTGTACACTTTTCAACATAATCACCGAAAAGATTGAGACATTTATCGTACCTGTGCACAAGCTTTGCAATACCCGCTTCAAAAAATCTGATATGTACCATTCACATGACTTTCTCTACATCTCTGCAACAAATTATTGTTAAAAAAACTTATACTTTTATTTACCACATGCTAATCAGAAAAAATTAGCAGAAATAGTCTTATTACTTGCTTCCTTGTAAATAGAAGCGAAATAAGGGAGTAGCATAGGTTAAAGTGATAGTCAAAAGCTGATTGCTATGTCACTGAAGTTCCTTTGTCTATATGGACAGCAGTTGACAAATTCCTGTATGAGAAAGTTTTTCAAAGCAGAAACCGAAAACAAGGAATGTCTCAAAAATGGTAAACTCCACAAAAAAATGTATATAACATAAATTGTGTGTTTTAACGTGCTCTACATTTTTCGTGTATTAAGTTTTTGTCCATCTCTTACGGTTTAGCTGTTATTCAAAATTCCGTAAAATTCATCCAGAATAAAGTACTCTTCAGAGGCTATTTGGCCGCGCTGTGGCCGAGTGGTTAGATCACTCACCTCTCACCTAGACGGCCCGGGTTCGATCCCAAGTGACCGCATGTGAGATTTGTGGTGGATAAAGCGGCGTTGGGCGGTTTTTTTCGGGTTCTCCGATTTTCCCCGCCATCGCATTCCACCGGTGCTCCATCTTCATTCATGTATCATCAGTGTCACCGCCTGCGGTGTCATAAGTAGTTAAAGCGGGCGTTAAACACTACAAAAAAAAGAGGCTATTCCCAGAAAATTCAAGATATAAATTTTATTTGTCAGGTAATTATCTTAAATATAAGAGATTTTAATCAAAATCGTTACAGCCATTTTTTAAAAAATCAAAATTTTCGAAAAAAGTTCCTTGTAAAGGGTAGTTTCGGGAGGGGGGATTTTTCTCAAAATCTTCGTGTCGCATCCCTGGAAGATATTTAACTTAGATACAAAGTTTGGTATTTTACCGACTTGTTCGTTTTTGAGTTATCGTGTTCACAGACATACGGATACACACACGCGCGTGTGCGGACCTTTTTCCGAAAATGCCTTTTTTTTAGATAAATGGGACCCTAAAACATATATTTCCGGTGAAATCTCGGTATCCAATTTTGGGTGGAGTGCAATACCTTCTCTATACGCTATGTACATAGTACGTGTAGAGAAAGTAAAAATTTGCCGCCAATGATTTCAAATGAACCGTTTTTTTTACTACCACAACATTTCTTAACCAGTGACACAGAGGACTCCTGTTAATGTTTATTCATAACTTTCATAATCATGTAGTTTCAGTATTTTAATTTATTATTGTTATTACTTTTACTTTCATTCAATTGTAACATTTATTTGTAAAGTTATATTACTAATAACTATTTCCCTACATGGTCAATCTCAAATGTTAATAATGTATTTAATGTTTTTGTTATCTATGACCTGTATACCATAAATGCTGATCTGCCAACAATAACATTAAAAAAAAAGCATTTTTTTGAGAAAATATAGTATTTTTCCCCATGTAAAAAGTAGATTGTGGTGGGGGATTTTCTTGAAAACTTCTTTAATGATTATTAATTTAAATACCAAGTTTTGTTATTCCTTTTTCTAAAAATGCCTTCTTTTGCATTTGTGTGGATGTTGTTATATTGTGGTCAGAAAGTAGGTACGGATTTTCGGTATGACGTGTACAGAAACATTACCTCTTGGGCTTGAACGCTGAAAAGCGGCACCTTCTCTGTGCTGGAAAGTAATACCAAAAGTGTTTCATCAGGAAAATGCAGGTCCAAATGTTAAGAAACGCGTGTAATTTGCTATCTCATTCATCTCGACGTGATTTTCATTTTTTAAAGTGCAGATGCGAATCGCTTTGCCTGCCCGGAGTGTACTGAACACAAAGGAAACAAGAAATGTTCGCATGGCGGTAAACTTCCGGTCCATTAGATGCTATACCGTTACTTGCATTCAAAGGAATTGTTACATTTAATGTTCAAGGCCTACTGTATATTGGTAGCTTTGCTTAATTCCAGGAGGCATCCTTGTACACGACAACCTATATTACAAGTCTAATATTAAAGGTATTTACATGCGAAATAAAATGTATACCTTAAATTTGCTGGGAATAGCCTCTGAAGACATCTTTGTTCAGGATGAATTTTATGGAATTTTGCATAACTGGTAAACCATAAGAGATAAACAAAAACTTAGTTAAGGAACAATGTAGAGCTTGTTAAGACACGCAGTTTACGTTATATACATTTTTTTTCGTAGAGTTGGCCGTATTTGAGATATTCCTTGTTATTGGTTTCAGTTTTAAAATACTTTTCTCATACAGGAACTTGTCAACTCCTGGCCATGCAAAGAAACGTATTTCAGTCCCATAGCAACCACATTTTAAAACATTTGACTGTCGGTTTAGCCTAGTGCATTCCCTTATTTCGCTTCTACTTACAAGGAAGCAAGATATAAGACCATTTCTGCTATACGATGGTCCCACCGCACATACGGACATGCGCGCGCACACACACAAACGGTCCTAAGACTTTTACTGGCGACCCATACTTGAAAGTGTTGTAAACATTAAGTTGTTCAAATGTGAAAGTTGCCAGTTTTGACTTCTTCTTGGGATCATTGGGGCTTTAGCTTCACAGTTCCCTCGGCTACACCCTGTCGTCGTTCGGCCGCAACTGCTACAGTTCTCAACTTATAAACAATATCCCTCGGCTACGCTTTGCGGCTTAGGGCCCTAAATGTTTATAACACTAGTAAGTAACTACAATGACGAAATAACAAAAGTGCCTAGTGGTGGAACGTATACCAATAATGAAGCTTTTCAGCAATGATTTGTTGTAGAGAAAGTCAGATGACTCGTTTCGTCAGCGTGGAGCTGACAAAAGAACTGAATGCTGTTCACCTTTGGGAAGCACAAAGCACGTGCATCAGTGGTTCCAAATGTGAGACGTGACTGGTGCAATAGAGGGGTCGTGACCCACAGTTTGGGGAATGGTAAGCTCTCCCTATAAATAACCTCACAACCACAAGGACATGCAATTCCTTGTTACAGACCCCGCCCACCCTGTTATACTATGAGAACTTGTACAGGTGGCCTTGATATTATTACGTATACTGTAACATGACCTTAGATTATGTAAATACAGTTTTGGTTTAGCCTGTCAACTCCTCTTTACTCTTTGATTAATGTTGTATAGGTTTGTATAATTGCTACACCATAACATTTGATGCGTTCCATACATATGACTTTCTCTAAAACAAATTATTGTTAAAAAGCTTATGCTTCTTTTTACTTCATGCTAATTGAGAAAAAAAAATTAGCAGAAATAGTCTTATTCCTTGCTTCCTTGTAAGTAGAAGGGAGTACTATAGGTTAAAGTGATAGTGGAAAGCTGTTGTTATGAAGTTCCTTTGTTTGTATGGGCAGGAGTTGACAAATTCCTGTATAGGAAAAGTATACGTTTTTCAAAGCTGAAACCAAAAACAAGGAATATCTCGAAAACGATCAGCTGCACGGAAAAAATGTATGTTACATATATTGTGTGTTTAATCGTAATCTACATTTTTGTGTAGTATTTGTTACGGTTTGCCAGTTATACAAAATTCAATAACAATCATTCAGAATAAAGAGGTCTTTAGAGGTTATTCCCAAAACAATTCCGGATATACATATTAAAGTGGCATGTAAATATCTTATATATAAAATATTTTAATCAAAATCTTTAGAGCCATTTTTGAGAAAATCAAAATTTTCGAAATGTTTCCCCTGCAACAAGTTTGGTATTTAACGGTATTTTTGTTTTTGAGCTATGCTGTTCACAGATATACACACACGGATCATTTTCCAAAAATGTTCTTTTTTATTCAGGGGTAGCCAATCATGTATTTCCAGTGAAATCTCGGTATCGAATTTTATGGTGGAGTGCAATACCTTCTCTATACACTGTACATAGTACGTGTAGAGAAAGTAAAATAGTACGATTATAACCTTTTTATAGCATTATCTGTTTTCTAAAACACAGTTTTTATTTTCTCTATTTGTACATAGAGAAGGCGTTGCATTCCACCCAACAATTCTATACCGAGATTTCACCGGAAATACTCATTTTAGGTTCACCTGTTTAAAAAACAACCGCGCGTGTTTGAACAACAACTCCACAACGAAAACTCTGTTAAATACCAAACTTGACAGTTAAGCTCAGCATCTTCCAAGGATGAGAAGATTTTTACGTAGTCGGCTTATAGTTTTCTCCAAAACATAATGTCCTTCAAATGGGACCGCTCCCCCCTGCCACTGGGCAATAACCATTAGCAAACAAAAGACGAACCTGCACTAGAGGTGAGAGGCAACGTAGTAAAATGTCAGGTTTCCTAGAGACTCTGCAAGTCGAGATTCGCCCCTCAGTTAAGGGACTAGTAAGTGGAAGACTTGGCAACTGTGAGGGTTGGTTTCCAACCGCAAACTTCCCAAATTTTAAAGTCACGCTGAGGGTTATCATGTTCTGAAGAATCTGATTGTTCCATTCACATGACTTTCTCTACATCTTTGCAACAAATACTTGCTTCCTTGTAAGTAGAAGAGAAATAAGGGTTACCATAGGTTAAAGTGAGTCAAAAGCTGGTTGCTATGTGACTGAAGTTCCTTTGTTTGTATGGACAGGAGTTGACAAATTCCTGTATGAGAAAAGTATAAGGTTTTCTTAGCTGAAATAAAAAACAAAAAATATTTCAAAAGCCATCAACTCCACAAGAAAAAGATATACTACATAAATTGTGTGTTTTAACGTGCTCTATATTTTATGCGGGATAAGTTTTTGTCTATCTCTTACGGTTTAGCAGTTATGCAAAATTCCGTAAAATTCGTGCAGAATAAAGTAGTCCTCAGAGGCTGTTCCCAGGAAACTCAAGACATTTTTCTAAAATGCTTTTTTTATTCGGGGTGTCTCAAAACATGTATTTCCGCTGAAATCTCGGTATTGAATTTTTGGGTGCGTTACAATACCTTCTCTGTACATAGTACGCGTAGAGAAAGTAAAAATGTAGAGGTGGTTAAATCACACATTTTTATCGCGCGGTTGGCCGTTTTTTTAGCTATTCATTATTGGTTTTAGTTTTAAAATAATTTGGCAACTCCTGGCAAATGAAACAAAGACATTTCGATCACATAGCAACCACATTTTAAAACATTTGACTATCACTTTAGCTTAGTGTATTCCCTTATGCCCCTTCTACTTACAAGGAACTGATTAATATTTCTGTTATGTTTATCGCGATTAGCATGATTTTTAACAATTTGTTAGAGGGATGTAGAGAAAGACAACATATTATTTCGAAGTGCGCCTGTTCGGAAATGTGAATTGTGAGTAGACGAACGCGCCTAACCCAGGTGGTTTTATCTGTCTGGGATCAGTGAACACGCGCGAGAAAGAAGAACCTGCGCCACCTGTCTGCGGGGGCTGCAGCTGCACGCCGATCTTCTTTTGTCATTGTTTCCTCCAGATTCCGCCGGTAGTCAGATGTTATTGAGCTGCCGTACTTCTTATGTTTGTACACCTTGACGTTATGGTTTCCTGCTCGCCATCTGCCCTCTACTCCGGATTGTATCTTCGTCTTGAGCGTATAAATTTGTTGATTTACTCCACAGAGCACTCATACGTTCCATACACACGATTTTCTCTACCTGTTCTATCTACTTCATGCCTAATCTGCATAAACATTAGCAGAAATATTCTTATTACTTGCTTCCTTGTAAGTAGAAGGTAAATAAGGGAGTACATTAGGCCAAACCGGCAGCCAAATCAAATCATTTAAAATGTGGTTGCTATGTGGTTGAAATTGTTTTTTTGTTGTTTTTTTTTTAAATGACTGGGAGTTTTCAAATTTCGAGTGAGAAAAGTTTAATTATTTTAAAACTGAAACAAATATCAACTAAAATCTCGGAAATATTCAACTCCACGAAAATAATAATAATAATAATAAAAATGTATTACATAAATTTTCTGTTTTAACGAGATCTACATTTTTTGTAGTAAGTTTTTGTCTTATACGGTTTACCAGTTATGCAAAAGTCATCCAATTCGAGAAGATCTTCAGAGAAAATTAAAGATATCCATTTTATTTTTCATGTAAATATCTTTAATGTTTGATAGAGATAGATCGTTAGAGAAAATTTTGATAAAATAAAAATGTTTGAATGTTTTTTCCATGTACAGGTTAGTTTGGGGTGGGAGATATTCCTTAAAATCTTCGTGTCGCGTCGTCAGTAGATAATCTAACTTGGTATTTAACTGACTTTTCGACGTGTGAGTTGTGCTGTACATACACGCTCACACATACCTAGGCCTTTTTCTAAAAATCTGATGAGTTTCATTCACACGACTTTCTCTAGCTGTTTCGCAAACAAACCTTTTATTCAAAAGATTATTTTTACTTTCTCTATACGAACTATGTACATAGTGTATAGAGAAGGTATTGCACTCCACCAAAAAAGTTGATACCGACATTTCACCGGAAATATATGTTTTAGGGTCCCCTTTATCTAAAAAAAAAGGTCCGTGTGCCTGTGAACACGATAACTCAAAAACGAAAAGTCGGTAAAATACCAAACTTGGTATTTAAGTTTAGAATCTTCCAGGGATGTGACACGAAGATTTTGATAAAAATCCCCCCACCCCAAACTACACTTTAAATGGAACTTTTTTTCGAAAATTTTGATTTTCTAAATAATGGCTCTACCGATTTCGATTAAAATATTGTATATTAAAAATATTTACCCGACAAATAAAATGTATATTTTGAATTTTCTGGGAATAGCCTCTGAAGACTACTTTATTCTGAGTGGATTTTCCGGAATTTTGTATAACTGCTAAACCGTAAAAGATGGACAAAAACTTACCACACAAAAAATGCAGAGCACATTAAAACACAATTTATGTTGTATACATTTTTTTCTTGGAGTTGATCGTTTTTGAGATATTCCTTGTTTTTGTTTTCAGGGTCGAAAATCTTTACTTTTCTCATACAGGAATTTGTTAAATGTCCATACAAACAAAGGAACTTCAGTCACATAGTAACCAGCTTTTGACTCTCACTTTAACCTATGCCACTTCCTTATTTCCTTTCTACTTATAAGGAAGAAGGTAATAAGAATCTTTCTGGTAATTTTTCTAAATTAGCATGAAGTAAATAGAAGCATAAGCTTTTTAAAAATAATTTGTTGCAGGGATATAGAGAAAGCCATGTGAATGGTACACATCAGATTTTTATCTGCAGCATTAATCAAGATAAAAATTGGCAGAATTAGTCTTATTATTTGCTTCTTTGTAACTAGAAGGGAAACAAGGGAATACACAGCCTAAAGTGATGGTCTCGTCCTTTAAAAGGAAAAAATTTAAATTCCATTTTCTTTGCTTACCAGAAGTAAACAAACGAGAAACGAGAAGAAAGATGTCTTCCGGTTTGACAAAAGTTTAAGTGGCTTAAAATTGAAACCAGTAATCCGGAAAATCTCAAAAACGGTTAATTAATTGCATTCAAAAAAACTATGTAACAATAATTGTGTGTTTTAATGAGATCTACATTTTTTGTGTAGTAAGTTTTTGTCCATCTCTTACGGTTTGCCAGTTATACAAAAGTCATCCAGAATGAAGACGTCTTATAGAGGCTATTCCCACAAAATTCAAGATAGTCATAAAAATCTTAAGCACAAGGTCTTTTAATCAAAATCGTTAGACCCATTTTCGAGAAACGTTGCATGTAAAGGGTAGTTAGGGGTGGGGGAGTTTCTTGAAAATCTTTGTGTCGCAACCTTGGAAGATACTCAAGTTACATACTTTTCGTTTTTAAGCTATGCTGTCCACAGATAGACACGTGGTCCTGTTTCCAAAAATGCTAAGCGTGGGTGTTGAAATATATATTTACGGTGAAATCTCGGTATCGAATTTTTGGGTGGAATACAATACTTTCTCTACACTACGTACATAATACGTGTAGAGAAAATAAAAATGTATACAGGAGAAATCCAATGAGATTCTCGTATCTAATCTTCATGTGGAATACAATACCTAGGTAAGTTACATAATAAGTAGAGAGATCAAAATGGTGTGAAGATTCGCGGATTACGAAAGGAAATGAAGCCATGTTAAACACTGAAATACAATAGAGGCGAAGTGGCTAGAGTTGCAGACTGTGGTCGGGACTCGATGCCGAGACCTTGGGTTAAGACCTGACCGCAGACTGACAGCTGGGTTGTCGGAACAAAAATAAACCTGTTGATGATTTTCATCACGCACTCCGCTCTGTCATGCATCAGCTGGTCGTCAAGGTCTTCCTGCTGCCGCGTGCAAGCATTCAAATTATTATTGTCCTTTTAAAATGTGGCGTCACATGTTTAGAAATAGTGACAACACTTTAAAAATCACACATTATTGACAATTTCAAACCAAAACAGCTTAAATCTTGTAAATGGCTTATGCTACGAAAAAAAAAAAATTGTATAGACATTTTGTACCTTATAAAAATGTACTTTTCTGTGTTAGTATAGTTTGCTAGTCTATTACAATTGACCAGTATTACAATATTATACAAAATTGTTTGAGCCCCCCTCTGTGGTGTGGGGGAAGCGTATCCATATACTCTATGGACGCCGGGCTCATATGAGCACCATCGTCAGATATGTTCCTTTCACATAACTTCGCTACATATCTGAGACAAATACTCTTCTATCTACTTCAAGCTAACATTATTACTTGCTTCGTGTTAGTGTGTCTGTACACAGCATAGCTCAAAAACGAAAAGAGCGTTAAACACCAAACTGGGTATTTAGGTTTGATATCTTCCAAGAAAATCCCCTCACCAAAAACTATCCGTTACGTGTATACATTTTAGAAACATTTTGATTTTCAGAAAGATGGCTCTTACGATTTTCATTAAAAATACCGTATATTAAAGATATTTACATAACAAATAAAATGTATATTTTGAAATTAAATACCAAGTTTAGCATATATCGGTCATTTGGTTTTCGAGCTATGGTATCCACAGACACACATTTTTTCTAAAAATGTACTTTTTGGAATCAGAGGGTCTCAAAATATTCATTTGCGGTGAAATTTCGGTAAGGAATTTTTGGGTGAAAATAATACATTCTCTATAAACTATGCACACAATAATTATGATAGATAGTGTCAGAAAGTTAAACCGAAGAGAATGGCAGGTCTTGTTAGAGGAAAGTAGGCTATGCAGTTTCTTCTATTTAAAGGAGTGTTAATTAAAAGCTTCCGCACGAAATCCCTAAGCGCTTCTTGAGATCCGTTTAGTGGAGAAGAATCGTAATCTGTCTCAGCCTCCTAAAACACGCCGTCGCAACCTCAACGCTTTCTCTGCGATACAGTTTTGTTTCAGAATATTCTGTAGTAATGGCATTACAACAAAGCCACTTTCACTGGCCTACAAAATTAACAGCTTAACGCAAAAAATATGGCTTGTCTTGAGATAGCAAATTGGTAGTTTCGAGTTTCAATTAATTGCAGCGCTAGCTCCTAGTGTCAAGAGTTGGAATTAACTGCCTCGGGCAGCGATGCGAGTAACAACGGAATCGAGGAAATGTTGGAAAATACGAGACCTAGCCTAGATTCTGTAACACGCTTTACCAACGTGCGCACATAGTAAGTAGAAAATATACTATATTCCAGTCCAAAAAATCGATACCGAGATTTCATACATGTTTTGGGGGACCCATAAAATTTACTTTCTCTACAAAGAAAAGTTATTGCATTTCATCGAACTTTCATCTGAATATACATATATGTTTTGGGGTCCCCTGAGTCCGATAAAAGCATTTTCAGAAAAAGGCCCGTGTGTGTGTGTCTGTATACAGCATAGCTCAAAAACGATAAGAGCTTTAAATACCAAACTTGGTATTTAGGTTTGATGTCTTCCAAGAATGCGACACGAAGATTTTCAAGAAAATGCCCCGCCATAAACTACCCATTACGTGGACAAATTTTAGAAAAATTTGATTTTCTCAAAGATTGCTCTGACGATTTTGATTAAAATATCGTATATAAAAGATATATTTACATAACAAATAACATGTATATCTTGAATTTTCTGGGAATAGCCTCTAAAGAGCTCTTCATTCTGGATACCTTTTGCCCAATTTTGCTTAAATGCTAAACCATAAGAGATAAACAAAACTGACTACACAAAAAATGTAAATCTCGTCAAAACACACAATTTATGTCCTTTAGGTTTTTGTTCTGGAGATATTTCTTGTTATTGGTTTCCATTGTAAAGTACTTATACTCTTCTCAGACAGGAAGTGTCCGTTTTTACTTTCTGTACACGTAGTATGTATACAGTGTATGGAGAAGGTATTGCATTGCACCCAAAAATTCCATACTGAGATTTCAACGGAAATACATGTCTTGAGACCTGAATCCAAAAAAAAATGATTTTAGAAAAATGTCCGTGTGTGTGTTTGCGTATCTGTGGGCAGCATAGCTCAAAAACGAAAAGACCGTAGAATACCAAACTTGGTATTTAAGTTTGGTATCTTCCAAGGATGCGACACAAAGATTTTCAAGAAAATTCCCCCACCTCAAACTTCTCTTTACATGGAACTTTTTAGAACATTTTTTTTTTTTGCTCAAAAATTGCTCTAACGATCTTGATTAAAATATCTTATATTAAAGATATTTACCTGACAAATAAAATGTATATCTTGAATTTTCTGGGAATAGCCTCTGAAGACTACTTTACACTAGATGAATTTTACGGAATTAGGCATAACTGCTAAACCATAAGAGATGGACAAAAACTTACCATACCAAAAATGTAGAGCTCGTTAAAACACACAATTTATGTTATATACATTTTTTGTGGAGTTGATCGATTTTTAGATTTCCTTGTTACTAATTTCGGCTTTAAAAACGTATACTTTTCTCCTACAGAATTTGCCAACTGCTGTCCATTACAAAGGAACTTCAGTCACATAGTAACCAGCTTTTGACTATCACTTTAAGCTATGGTACTTTCATATTTCGCTTCTACTTACAAGGAAGCAAGTAATAAGACTATTTTTGCTAATTTTTTCTCTATTTGCATGAAGTAAATAGAAGTATAAGCTTTTTAACAATAATTTGTTGCAGAGATGTAGAGAAAGTCATGTGAATGGAACACATCAGATTTTTCTTTTGTTCTACTCCTAGTCAAGCAAAGAAGCAATTTACACTGACAATCGCATAACGACAGCTTTTAAAACATTTGACGATCACTTTAGCATAGCGCATTCCTTTAGTTCCCTTCTACTTATAAGGAACTAAGTAATAAGAACATTCTGCTAATGTTTATCTTGGTTAGCATTGTGTACAAAGAAGAAGAATCTTTTATAAGAAGTTCGTAGAACAGCTAGAGAAAGTAACACATCAGATTTTTAGAAAAAAGTCGCTGTGTATGCGTTTATTTATGTATTGAATACGCAAGTACACAAACCCTATTTCACCTGAAAGTATATTAGGGTTATTGTTGTTATACACATGCAGTTACGATAATATAAAATAAGTAACCATAGCTACATGCAAGTCATACTAGTAAAAGAAAATAAAATAAATAATGTAAATTATAACAGAATACTATAACGGTATAAAACGGTTCCATTCACATAACTCTCTACATCTCTGCAACAAATTATTGTTATAGGTAGAAGAGAAATAAGGGAGTACCATAGGCTAAACTGATAGTCGAAAGCTGGTTGCTATGTGACTGAAGTTTCTTTGTTTGCATGAACAGGAGTTGACAAATTCCTGTAGAGAAAAGTTTTTTTATAGCTGAAACTAAAAACAAGGAATTTGTCAAAAACGATCAGCTCCACGAAAAAAAATGTATATAGCATAAATTGTGTGTTAAGTTTTTGCCCATCTCTTACAGTTTAGCAGTTATTGAAAAGTCCGTAAAATTCATCCAGAATAAAGTAGTCTTCAGAGGCTATTCCCAGAAAATCCAATATATATATTTATATTTGGAAAAAGGTCCCTGTGTGTGCCTGTGGACAGCATAGCTCAAAAATGAAAAGACCGTTAAATACCAAACTGGGTATTTAAGTTTGGTATCTTCCAAGGATGCGACACGAAGATTCTCAAGAAAATCCTCCCACCCCCAACTACCCTTTACATGGAACTTTTTTCGAAAATTTTGATTTTCTCAAAAATGGCTCTAACGATTTTGATTAAAATGTCAAATATTAAAGATATTTACCTGACAAATAATATGTAGGTATATCTTGAATTTTCTAGGAATAGCCTCTGAAGACTACTTTATTCTGGATGAATTTTACGAAATTTTGCATAACTGCTAAACAGTAAGAAATGGACAAAAACTTACCGCACAAAAAATGTAGAGTACAATAACACACACAATTTATGTTATATAAATTTTTTTCGAGGAGTTGATCGTTTTTGAGATATTCCTTGTTTTTGGTTTCAGGTTTCAAAAACTTGTACTTTTCTCATACAAGAATTTGTAAACTCGTGTACATACAAAGAAGCTTCAGTCACAGAGCTACGAGCTTTTGACTATCACTTTAACGTATGGTACTCCTTTATTTCGCTTCTAGTTACAAGGAAGCAAGTAATAAGACTATTTCTGATAATTTTTTCTCGATTAGCATCAAGTAAATAGAAGAATAAGCTTATTAAGAATAATTTGTTACACAGAAGTAGAGAAAGTCATGTGAATGGAACACAGATTTTTTTATATTCGGGGGGACCCAAAACGTGTATTTCCGGTGAAATCTTGGTATGCAATTTTAGTGTGCATTACAATAAGGTCTCTATACATTATATATATAGTACGTGTAGAGAAAGTAAAATGCTGGTCGCTATATGATGGTTTTGAAATTACATTCCCCTTGCCTGACCAGCAGAAAGAATAACGAAATACGACTTCCCATTTAAGAGAAGTATAGGTATGAAACTAATAACTAGGAATATCTTGGAAACGGTTAACTCTACAGAAGCGTATTTGATATAACATCTATAAGATTTTGATTGTCTCTTACAAATGTGCAGTTATTCCGAATGAACAGGACTTGAGAGGTTATTCCCAGAAAATTCAAGATATAACGTTTTCATCAAAATATATCAAATATGCAGTATTTTAATCAGAATCGTTTAAGCCATTTATGAGATCAAAGTTTTCGAAAAAGTTGAATGTAAAGAATAGTTTGGTGTGCGGAGATTTTCTTGAAAACCTTCGTGACGAATCCTTAAGATGAAGTTTGGGGTTTTACTGACTTGTCGCGTTTGAGTTACGGTGTCGATAGACACAGTTGTCTCAATTTTTGGGTTCAATAGGCCTGAAAACATGTATTTCCGGTGAATGTCGACATCGAATTTTTGTATGGAATACAATAGGTCCGCACCTACTGTCTACATACCACACGATAGAGAAAGTAAAATCTCAAAAGCTAAATTTACTTTCCCTTGATTTTACCGTGACCCCTGGGAGGGAGGGATGAGAGAGACCGGAAGGCCGACCCCATCCGGATGAACTAGTAGGAGAGATGCAGGGAATGGCGGTCGCTTAAGAGTTGTGCCGGTCCCCATGGCCACGCTCGCTTCTCGCTTTGGTGCTTCGTGGGCAGGGGGTCGTGGGTTCGAGTCCCGCCTTGGGCATGTGTTATATGTTTGTGTAAAGGAACAGTAAAACCAGTAATCATACAGGGGGGGGATGTAAATAGGGGATACAGCGCCGGAGTCCTCACTCCCGTACTGTCCCCCCAGCCCCAAGGAGAGGTTGGTTTTTTTTCTGTACATTTATGTGTTGTCAGAAGTATTTACTAACTGTGTACACACATTTACCATGCTAAGTAGTGTTAATAATTCAAAATTAATATAAATTGCAGTGACCGTTATTCCCAGCATGTTCAGGAGTTAATCACGGTCGCTAAGATACACTAACGTGAAATAGAGAAGTTAAACATTTAAACCTTATCGTTCTTCTTTTACTCTAACATTTCTTAAAGAAATGAAGTTAAATAAAAGAAAGTGCCTCTACAAGTGATGAAAATTATGAAAACAGAACATTAAATCTTGAAAATTAAATTGTTGACTGCTGTTTGCCGTATAGGCGCGCTAACCACTGCAGCAGCCGACAGAATTAATCGTGCTATTGCCCACGCCGTTCTTGTTCACATTTTAGTGACGTCAGACTGTATAGCCTACGAGGTTCTTTGCAAAGTAATGATTTAAATTATTTTTAGGGTTTTTAGCTGTTATTTTTCATCAGCATAAGCACAGTTATTGATATTGTAAGAAGATTGAATTGTCCTACGACAAATAATAATAATAATAAATAATGCTGTATTGAATATGAAGGGAATGCGTCACGTAGACCGCCATTACCTTCACGAACAACGTTACAGAAAATGCTTCAAAACCAACAAATAGTGTGTTTTCTCTCAACACAAAAATTATTCCAATAATCAGCAATAAATACGCTACTCGTTTTATAAAAAGATTGAGCAAATTTAAAACAATGAAATATATTTACAATGTCTTGATTTTCTGGACAAAATTATAAGAAAACTGCCAACTGCAGAAAAATAACTTACAACTCAGCAATGAAATGGTTCCATCTCTTTGCGAAGAGAGCGCACAACACGATCGATATTTCTGTCCTCAGGAAGCGATACTACCGCCATTCCCTGCATCTCCCCTACGGACTCCCTAACATTTCCAGATATATATGCCGTCCAGCGCACACCCAGGAGCCAGGAACACCGGGGAACCGAATGGATATCCACCCGAGAACACCCAGAGGTCAACCTTGAAATTAATGAACAGGAAAGTTAGGGTAGAAGACGAAACCGGGACCTCCAACGCGAACTACAGACTAAGCCGTCTTATGCTTCCGATTCGGTTCTCTACAAAATATCGTCAAACAGGATTTACAGTTCTTCACAGAATAACGGAGCTTTGGGTTCAAGAAATTCTGCATTGTTAATTATTTAAGTGGCCGGAACTTGCAGAATGAGATGAGAGTAGCTTCACCTGATAGAAAACAATAGCAAACCTCAAACTTCCCACGTCATCTGGTGTTATGATGAGAAATTAACAACGGAAATTACAAGCCGCTCCTCGCTCGTTTGTTTTGTTGGGATGTAATGACAAGAGAAAATCTGAACGTCAATAAAACAGAAGCCGAACACAATGTCGTGGAAAGTGTGTTCAACTAAAACATGGAGGAGAAAATAGTACTGGTTAAATGGGGCAGATAGAGCAGGCGGAGCGTGTTCGCTTTTTGTTTCAAACAGAAGCGAAACAAAGATGAGAAATATTGCAGCAAAAACTGGCAAAGTACGTCACATCGTATTTCGGCTTCTTGTTGTTTCTAACCAAAAAATCTGATATGATCCATTCAGATGACTTTCTCTACATGCCTACAACAAATTATTGTTAAAAAGCTTATACTTCTATTTACTTCATGCTAATCGAGAAACAATTAGCAGAAATAGACTTATTACTTGCTTCCTTGTAAGTAGAAGCAAAATAAGGGAGTAGCATAGGTTAAAGTGATAGTCAAAAGCTGCTTACTAAGAGACTGAAGTTCTTTTCTTTAAATGGACAGGAGTTGATAAACTCCTGTATGAGAAAAGTATAAGCTTTTTAAAGCTGAAACCAAAAAGAAGGAATATCTCAAAAACGATCAACTCCATGAAAAAAGAATGTATATAGCATAAATTGTGTGTTTTAATGTGCTCTACATTTTTTGTCTATCTCTTACAGTTTAGCAGTTATGTAAATTTCTGTAAAATTCATCCAGAATAAATCAGTCTTCAGAGGCTATTCCCAAAAAATTCAAGATATACCTACATATTATTTGTCGGGTATATACCTTAAATGTATGATATTTTAATCAAAATCGTTAGAGCCATTTTTGAGAAAATCAAAATTTTTGAAAAACGTTCCGTGTAAAGGGTAGTTCGGGGTGGGGGATTTTTTCTCAAAATCTTCGTGTCGCATCCTTAAATGCCAAGTTTGGTATCTTGCCGACTTTTCGTTTTTGAGTTATCGCGTACACAGACACATGGACACACACACTGACGTTTTTCTGAAAATGCTCTTTTTGGATACAGGGGACTCTAAAAAAATATGTTTCCAGTGAAATCTCGGTATGGAATTTTTGGGTGGAGTGTAATATCTTCTCTATACAATATGTACATAATACGTGTAGAGAAAGTAAAGATCTTTATAATAACCCTGGTACTAATTACTTAAACCAGGCTAATATGCCAGATTTTAAATATTTATTAAACTTCACATTTATACACATATAAATATTTAAACTAGAATAATTATAAATATAAAAATCTGATGTGTTACACTCACATGACTTTCTGTAGCTGCTCTACAAACCTCCTACAAAAGTTAATTCTTCTTTCTACACAATGCTAATCGAGATAAAAATTAGCAGAATGTTCTTATTACTTAGTTCCTTATAAGTAGAAGGCAACTAAAGGAATGCACTATGCTAAAGTGATTGTCAAATGTTTTAAAAGCTATCGTTATGCGATTGTCATTGTAAATCACTTCTTTGCTTGGCCAGGAATAGAACAAAAGAAAAACGGACACTTCCTGTCTGAGAAAAGTTTAAGTACTTCACAATTGAAGCCAATAACAAGGAATATCTCGGAAACGGTTACCTTCACAACAAAAACGTAAAGGACATAAAGTGTGTGTTTTCTCGTGATGTACATTTTTTGTGTAGTGAGGTTTTTTTTTTTTTTCTATCTCTTACGGTTTAGCAGTTCAGGAAACTTCGGCAAAATTCATCCAGAATAAAGAGGTGTTCAGAGGCTATTCCCAAAAAATTCGAGATATACATTTTATTTCGGACATAAATAGTTTTTATATACGGGATTGTAATCAAAATGGTTAGAGCCATTTTTAAGAAAATAAAAATTTTCGAATTTTTTTCCATCTAAAGGGTAGTTTGTGGTGGGGGGATTCTTTTGAAAATCTTCGTGTCGGATCCTTGGAAGATACTAAACCTAAATACCAAGTTTCGTATTTAGCGGTCTTTTTGTTTTGGGGCTATGCTGTACACACACACACACACACGCGCGCGCGCGGACCTTTTTTGAAAAATGCTTTTTTTTCGGACTCGGGAGACCCCAAAACATATATTTCCGGTGAAATCTCAGTATCTAATTTTTGGGTGCATTATACCTTCTCTAGCCCCATATGTACAATGTACATATGGTGCTAGAGAAAGTAAAAAAGTAAAAACATAACTTTAAACAAATAAAACTACAAATACAATTTATAAAATGTAATAAATAATTAAAACATCACACATACATCCATAATTGACTGCTATTACTATTTCAAAACAACAATAATTAATTTATAAAATCAAATTACCAAATTTATTTATCTTTAAATTTCTTTTATACTAAATTTCGATGATAAATTAATACCTTTTATTTTTTATTTAAAATAGTATGGACAGTGTACATAGTATCTAGAGAAAGGTATTGCATTCCACCCAAAAATTCCATGTCGAGATTTCACCTTAGATATGCGTTTTGTGCTTTTCCTGAGTCCGAAAAAAGCGTTTTTAGAAAAAGGTCCGTGTGTGTTTCTGTGGAGAGCATAGCTTAAAAATAAAAAGTCGCTTGAATACCAAACTTGGTACTTAAGTTTGGTATCTTCTAAAGATGCGACACAAAGATTTTCAAAAGTGTAATGTTCTCAAAAATAGCTTTAACTATTTTGATTAAATATCGTATATTAAAAATATTCATATTGCAAATAAAATGTATATTTTGAATCATTAAGAGCCATTTTTGTGAAAGTAAAAATGTTCGAACTTTTTTAATGTAATATATTTTTTTCTATTTAAACATTTTAATGTAGTTAGGTTTGCGAGACTTTCTTCAAAATCTTCGTATCGCAACCTTGGAAGAAATAAACACAAATATCAAGTTTGGTAATTAACGGTCTTCGTTTTTGAGCTAAGCTGTTTTTAAGCAGAGTATCTCAAAACATGTATTTCCGGTGAAATCACGACATCGAATTTTTGGGTGAAATACTGTACCTTCTCTATCTACTGTGTATATGCGTGCTAGAAAAAGTAATAATTCGACGATTCCCAAATTGTCAAAAATGATATTTAAATTGTTTGCATGTGCAGATTTATTTCAAGTTGCTTCTTTTTTCCGAGAAGGTACTTTTATCGCACTTGGCTTCCCTTGACCTTCGTTTTAATTACTGTCTGTGTATGCAGTCGTTTGTTTCACTTCCTGCGGTGTCAGTACTTTGTGCATGGCCTCCTGTTTTAAACAAGCACTTGCTCGGTCCACGAACTCAGGGGGCCTTGATTCTGTTAAAACCCAAATAACACTTTGCATTGGACGTTTTACATTTTCTTGCCCATATGTACAATGTATATAGTTTATAGAGAAGGTATTGTATTCCACCCAATATCTTATGTCGAGATTTAACCGGAAATATACAGTCATGGAAAAAAGTATTTATACACCAGTGTTTATGTAGAAAAACTTAATTTATTATAACCAAAGTTCACATCCAGAGAGGTTATATGGTAAACTAACAGTATGATATTTCCTCCTGAATATATACATATAAACGCATGACTTAAATTACTCCTCTTCAAAAAGTAAACAAAACATTTGTACCAGCTGGCTTCTCACAACGAGGAAAAAAGTATTCATACACTCAAAGAAAATTATAGTTTAAATACAATACAATAACAAAAGTAATACTTTGTAGGCATTCCCGTTCTACGTATTACTTCTATTAACCTCTTTGGCATGGAATAAACCAGGTTTTTTGTAGTCTCTAGGTAATATTTTGCCATTCTTGCTGAAGACATTGTTTCAGAGCTGCCTTACTTCGTATGTCATGCTTTCGGACCATTCTTTCAAGGATATCCCAAGATGTTCAATTGGATTATAGTCTGCACTCTGTGCTGGAAACTTGAGAACTTGGGGAGTACGATACAACAACCACAAACGCACAATTTCCGCCGTATGCTTAGCATCATTGTCTTGTTGAAAGTAGTAATCTGTGCCTAAACTCAGTTTATCAACAGATTATTCTTATATTGAAATCCATCCATGTTACCTTCAACAAAAACAAGTTCCCCAATTCCAGATGTAGCCATACATCCCCATACCATACTTCCTCCTCCACCATGCTTCTCTGTGGCTTGAAGGTGCTTGGGTTCAAGCTCAGTATTTGGTCTTCTCCACACCAAAATTCTGCCATAATTTGCAAATACATTCAATTTACTTTCATCTGTGAACAGTACCCTGTCCCAGAAACTCGTGTTCTTGCTTAGATGATCTCGAGCAAATTCAAGTCTGACTTTCTTGTTCTTCTTGCTGATGTATGGTTTCTTTCTAGGTACCCTAGCTCCATAGCCTGCACTACTTAGAACATAGGGAACAGCCTTGGTGTTATTTCCTTTCCGAACTGATCGTTAACATAGGCAGACAATGCAGGGGCTGTCAATTTAGGATTTTTTTTTATCATTCTTATTAACATATTCTTTCCCCTTTGCGTTAGCTTCTGTGATAATCCTCTTTTTTCGCTATTAATGATAGAATTTCTCTCTCTATATCGTGCTATTATGGACTGCACAGTTGCCCGGCTTCTTCCAATAACATCAGCAATGTTTGAAAATGATTTTCCCTTTTGATATTGAGAGATAAGTATCTGTCTTTCCTCTACAGTTGTTTCTTTACCTTTGCGCCCATATTTCTGTCGCACGGCATTCACTACGTAACAGAACCAATAAGCAGGAGGTGTAGCTTGCCACTGAAGGCAAACGGTTCGTTGGTGGTTTGTGTGTTTACATTTCTAGTGGTGTATGAATACTTTTTTCACTGTCAAATACAGCCAGCATTGGGGTATCGTTTATTTCCTTAAGGTACGTTTGTTTAATACTCAAATCTTTGTTATCATGACACTGTTTATTTAATGGGGTGGCTTCCTACAGAGAATCGTGGCGCTGTCATTTAATTTAATATGGAAATATCAGTGGTCAATTCCAATTGCAGTACTGTATGAATATTTATTTCCATGACTGTATATATTTTGAGGGGCCAAAATAAGCATCCGTGTCAGTCTGTGGGCAGCATAGCTTAAAAACCAAAATACCGTTAAATAACAAACTTGATGTTTAAGTTTGGTATCTTTCAAGGATGTGACACGAAGATTTTCAAGAAAATCCCCCCACCCCCAACTTCCCTTTACATGGAACTTTATTCGAAAATTATGCTCTAACGATTTTGATTAAAATCTCGTATATTAAAGATATTTACCTGACAAATAAAATGTATATGTTGAATTTTCTGGGAATGACTATTTTATTCGGGATGAATTTTACGGCATTTTGCAAAACTGCTAAACCGTAAGAGATGTAAAAAAAAACTTAACACAAAAAAAAAAAATGTATATCACGATAATACACACAATTTATGTTATATACATTTTTTTTTTCGTGGAGTTGATCATTTTTTAGTTATTTCTTGTTATTGGTTTCAGCTTTGAAAAACTTATATACTTTTCTCTTATAGGAATTTGTCAACTCCTGTCCATACAAACAAAGGAACTTCAGCAACATAGCAACCAGCTTTTCACTATCACTTTAACCTGTGTTACTCCCTTATTTCGCTTCTACTTACAAGGAAGCAAGCAATAAGCCTATTTCTGCTAATTTTTTCTCGATTAACATGAAGTAAATAGAGCATAAGCTTTTTAACAATAATTTGTTGCACAGATGTAGAGAAAGTCATGTGAATGGAACAGATCAAAGTTTGTTTGACTTGCTGTATCAAATCGCTGAGGTTCTGTCGTGATATATGATCTGTACGTGTTAGACAGGATGATCTTTTTTTCTGGTACCATATCACTAAACAGCTGAGGTGTTAGATGCCACCCACTTATAGCCAGCCCTATAAAAAGACATTTTTTAGAAAAAGGTCGTGTGTTTGAATGGAATACTGAAAAACGAAAAGTTTGGTATTTAAGTCCATCTTCAAATGATGCGCCACAAAGGTTTTCAGGTAAATCTTCCAAAGCTGACTACCCTTTATCGTCTCAAAAATGGCTCTAACGATTTTGTTAATATGTTTTTATAACAAACGAAATGTATAGGTATCTTCGATTTTCTGGGAATCGCCTCTGAAGACCTTTGCATTCTGGATGTCTTTTGTGTTATGCTACCTTCACAATGAGATGCATGCGCAGACGCAAAGAGACACAATTCACAATGGAATCGTAAGCGCAACGCAACAAGTTGGCACGGGCTTCTAGATTCGCAACTTACAAACTGAATAACATAACCAACAATATCACATAAGAAAATTAAAGCAATATTTAACAAATAAATATGTTATAAAAGTACATACTAACAAGTGACGTTCGCAGCAGTGACGTCACAAGAATTGCTCATTCAAAACTATTGAAAATAGTACAAGCATAGAGACTTCACAAAGTGATAATGCTACACATTTAATGAACAAAGAATTATCTCTCTGCGTCTTCGATTTACGAGAACTAATACATCTAGACACACGTGATAGTTACATCAGTAAATCAAAGAAGGAGACTGTCATAACCTCTTAAGGGAAGTTAGAGATGGCGCGGCACGGCCCATGTACAGCAGGCCATGTAAAATCTTGCAGTACGATCTTCTGTTATTCAATTCATAGGCAATGCATAGAGAAAAGAAACAGAATTCTTCCTCTTTGCATGCAACGTAAGGATAACGTTTGGAATTTGCAAACTCTTGCGTTGCATTGCGTCTTGCGTGTTTCTATGTGAATGCTTACATTAAATAATATGAGTCCAAACTCTTGAGCTTACGTTACGTCTGCGCTTGCATTTCATTGTGAACGTAGCTTCACTGGTAAACCGTAAGAGATACACAAAATTTTACTACACAAAAATGCAGATCTCGTTAAAACTCCATTTATGTCATATACACTTTTTTCGTGAAGTTGACCGTTTTAAAGATATTCCTTATTAATGGTTTGGGTTTTAAAATGCTTAAACTTTTCTCATACGGGAACTTGTCAACTCCTGGCCACGCAAAGAAACGGTTTTCAATCCCATATCAACCACATTTTAAAACATTTGACTGTCGGTTTATCCTAGTGTATTCCCTTATTTCCCCTCTACTTATAAGGAACTAAGGGATAAGCCCATTACTGATAACGTTTATCTCGATTAGCATGCAGTGGACATAAGAATAAGTTTATTAAGAATAATTTGTTATAGAGACGTAGAGAAAGCCATGTGAATGGAACACACAAGAGTTTTTAAAAGTGTGATAAAAGATTTGACGGCTTTAATATGACACAGGTGTTAGGAAGCATATGTTGTAACAGATGATATCGACGGTAGTAAGTTTCAGTTCGATTCACCTGTTAAGGCTATAGAGTTCTTGACCCGAATCCGATACCACATCTTGGCCTTCGCAGAGTCACCTTTTCCTTAAATGGGAGTCGAACGGGAGACAGGGCACTGCTCCACTTTAATTCTTCCTTTCAGATGCCCTCAATTGTTTTCGGACATGGCTACTCTTACTTCACCGCTAATGTAAACAAAATCAACAGGCCATGATGGCTTGCTGAACGTTTTACTCATTTTCTGCATCACCAAATAGTTCTTCTAAATTGCCGAATTAGTACACAAATATTGTATTAAACGTACTGTGTACATAGTGAATACAGAGAAGGTTATGTATTGTACCCAAAAATTCGATACCGAGATTCACCGGAAATAATGTTTTGAGACCCCTGAATCCAAGAAAAATCTGATGTGTACCAGTCACATGACTTTCTCCATATCCCTGCAACAATTAATTCTTAAAAAGCTTATACTTCTATTTACTTTATGCTAATCAGAAAAAATTAGCAGAAATAGTCTTATTACTCGCTTCCTTGTAAGTAGAAGCGAACCAAGGGACAACCGTAGGTTAAAGTGATAGTCAAAAGCTGGTTGCTATGTCAATGAAGTTCCTTTGTTTATATGGATAGGAGTTGACAAGTTCCTGTATGAGAAAAGTATAAGCTTTTCATGGCGGAAACCAAAAATAAGGACTGTCACAAAAACGACGAACTCCACGAAAAAAATGTGTATAACATAAATTGTGTGTTTTAAAGTGCTCTACATTTTTTGTGTAGTAAGTTTTTGTCCATCTCTTACGGTTTAGCAGTCATTCAAAATTTAGTAAAATTCATCCAGAATAAACTACTCTTGAGAGGCTATTCCCAGAAAATTCAAGATATACATTTCATTTGTCACGTAAATATGTTTAATATCCGAAATTTTAATCAAAATCGTTATAGCCATTTTTGAGAAAATCAAAATTTTCGAAAAAGTTCCCTGTAAAGGGTAGTTGGAGGTGTAGGATTTTTCTCAAAATCTTCGTGTCGCATCCCTGGAAGATACTAAACTTAAATACTAAGTTTGGTATTTTACCGACTTTTCGTTTTTGTGTTATCGTGTTCACAGACACACGGACACACACACACGGACACACACACACACACACACACACACACACACACACACACACACACACTGACCTTTTTGTGAAAATGCTTTTTTTTGGATATTGGGGACCCTAAAACATATATTTCCGGTGAAATCTCGGTATCGAATTTTTGGTGGAGTGCAATACTTTCTCTATACACTATGTACATAGTGCGTATGGAGAAAGTAAAAATTGGAAAAAGGTCCGTGTGTGTCTATGGCAGCATAGCTCAAAAACGAAAAGACCGTTAAATACCAAACTTGGTATTTAAGTTTGGTATCTTCCAAGGACGCGACACGAAGATTTTGAAAAAAATACCCCCACCCCCAATTACCCTTTATATGGAACTTTTTTCGAAAATTTTTATTTTTTCAAAAATGGGTCTAACGATTTTGATTAAAATATCATCTATTAAAGATATTTACCTGAGAAATAAAATGTATATTTTGAATTTTCTGGGAATAGCCTCCGAAAATTACTTTATTCTGAGTGAATTTTGCATAACTGCTAAACTGTAAGAAATGGACAAAAACTTGATAGAAAAAAAATGTAGAGCACATTAAAACACACAATTTATGTTGTATACATTTTTTTCGTGGAGTTGGTCGTTTTTAGATATTCCTTATTTTTGGTTTCAGTTTTGAACTTTTCTCCTACAGGAATTTGTCAACTCCTGTCTATACAAACAAAGGAATTTCATTTACATAGCAACCAGCTTTTGACTATCACTTTAACCTGTGGTACTCCCTTATTTCGCTTCTACTTACAAGGAAGCAAGTAATAAGACTATTTCTGCTAATTTTTCTGATTAGCATAAAGTAAATAGAAGTATAAGCTTTTTAAGAATTAATTGTTGCAGGGATATGGAGAAAGTCATGTGAATGGTACACATCAGATTTTTTTAATTTTACGTGAGAATTTTACATTTCGTACTGAATATATGACTCGTCTACTTGTTTTATTGTGTTTTATTGATTAATAAATAAATGTGAATAGTGAAAAAATGTAGGTATTTCTTTTGCTGCCAAACGTAGGTACATGGTTTTACAATTGCACGGCAGACGAACCAGGTAGCACCACGTGATCTGTGCACATGCGTTCGCGGAAGAATACATTCTGATTTGTTTACAACGCCGGTGAAGTAAATATGACAGATAATACTTGTTGACCACAAATTGGTATTTCGTGTAGTACACAAAAGAATATCAAGGATACAGCTGTTGTGCGGAGAGGTTTGTGGTCTTAACAGATGCGAGACAAAATATTATTGACTTCTATAATTATTTGGGGAAAACAGTCTGAGGGAGGGATTATAGACCCCTGCACATACATTAAAGAAAAAACATGATGCGTTCCATTCAAATGTCTTTTTTTTTACACCGCTGTAACAAATTATTGCTAAAATACTTTCTTCCTTAAGTAGAAGGGAAATAAGGGAGGATAAACCGACAGTCACATGTTTTAAAATGTGGTTGCTATGGGATTGAAATCCATATCTTTGCGTGACTGGCAGTTGACAAGTTCCTGTTTGAGAAAAGTATAAGCGTTTTAAAACTGAAACCAATAACAGGGAATGTCTCAAAAACAGTTAACTTTAGGGAAAAAATGTATATGGCATAAATTGTGTGTTTAAGGAGCTCTACTTTTTTTTGTTTTTGTTTTTATGTAGTAAGGTTTTGTCTGTTTCTTACGGTTTACTAGTCACGCAAAATTCAGCAAAATTCATCTAGAATGAAGAGTTCTTTAGAGGCTATTCCCAGAAAATTAGAGATATGTATTTTATTTGCGACGTAAATCTATAATATATATATAAATGAATCACGTGTATCACTTCCGAACAACTGCATCGAATTGAAGAATTCTTTTTTGTTGTGTTCGTTATTGTCACGGCAAGGTTTGTGGAGATGAAAATGTTTAAAAATAGTAAGGGGAAATATTTAAAATCTAATAAAACAAATAAAAACCGTGCCAAGCGAACGCATTTCGGTTAATAGCCACCAGATGGCAGTGGCATCACGGTTATTTGATGCTAAATGGTCGTAGTACTGCTATATTTTTCCCTCCCCATTCAACGTTAAGGTAACGCACCGCTTTATGACAATGTTGCAACGCAGCAGTGAAAACCAAATACATTTTCATATATTAACTGTCCTATCCTTACTCCTGTTGTTTAAAATAAAGCACCAAAGAAGCTTTCCTGGCGACAAACAGCTAGAGTAAGTACTTATTTATTTGCCACTAGATGGCCATAGTGGTATTTTCCCTCCCCATCCAATGTTAAGGTAACGCAAAAGTTTTTCGAGATGACACAACGCAGCAGTGAAATTCAAATACATTTTTTATGTATTAACTGACATTTCCGTACTCCTATCACTTAAAATAAAGGAGATTTCTTGGCGACGAACATCTAAAATACGTACTTATTTATTTGCCACCAGATAGCCGTAGTACTTACTGCTTTATTTTTCTTCTTCAATACACTAGGGAATGCACCCGGTTATGGAAACAATGACATAAGATAACTGTGACAATCAAATATATTTCTTATGAGTTAACCATGGCTTCCTTGGTCACATCGTTTAAATAAAGAAATAAATATATTTTTGTTGTAATTCTTTAAAATGAACAGGTTATAAACTAAGCACATAACCATTAACCCTTCTTGGAATCTGAAAATGGCGGAGAAATGACGGGACCCGTTTTAGGTTTAACGTCCTATTGCAGATATCGGTTATTTGACATTATTTGGTGCATGAGCTAGCTAAAGAACATGAAGATAACCGCGTCACCATCACAGTGCAATTGTGGTGCTCTTAATACATTTGATCAAGTAATATTTTGGGTTAAATGGAGAAGTTACACAAAGCTATCATCAAATAAAAACTTATCAATTACCCTACCAGATCTACTTTCTCTTTAGCTATGTCATTGTTAGCCTTAAAATGGCTGTTTTGACATAGAAAATAGAGAAAGAGGTGGAGAACATTAGGAGTAAAGGAAAGAAAGAGATTCGGGAGATTCGGAAGAAGCATGAATGTCTTTGTGACTCTCCTTAATGTAATTCATTACCTATGCCAGCGTTTACCCGCCACACTATGAAAGGGCTGCCATTACTGCTATGCCAATGACATCCTTGCTTACCCACGCTGTTAACCGCATATCATCCTTTCCACAATACCTTATGGGCGCGCTGAGTTCGTCCTTTTCTCAATACCAACTATATATGCTACATTGCGCAGATCATGGCGCTTCATTGCACTTTTCAGATGCTTTAAAGGCATTATTAGACAGTTGCAATGGTAAATTTCTGTTGACACTTCTACTGGCCTCGTTTCGTTTCCATCATATTTTTATCACTTCACAACGTCAAAGAAAGAGTTAATATTGAAAGTGTTTCCAAATATTTGTGCAAATTACAAAAACTATGTTTGGCTGAGCCATTTTAGCAGCAACTAATAAGAATGCAGATTATTTGAATATATACATTCAGGTTAAAATTGATGGACAAATGCATTAATTTAAGTCGATCGATTCCATTACCAATCCAAATGAAGTCGTCAATTATCTTACTGAAATCCTAAATTCATTGGATTTGCCAGGAATACCGCTACATAATTTACAGCTCAAGGTTGATAACAATGCTACGCAATCTCAATCAGCCAAACTTAATGCAGCGGAAAAACTCACTGTTAAAAAAATTATGAAAAATTTGATTTAAGCTACTTTAACATAGGAAAGCTCAAAGGCGAGGGCATACTTATTCCAAGAATACCACTAAAGTCAACCGACTTTCCTTTTGAATTTAAGAGAGTTGTTTCTGGCGCGGCTTGCATTCGCAATGACAATAAATTCCAAGGTCAGTCGTTAGAAGTGTGTGGAATATACGTTGAATTGTCGTGTTTTTCGCATGTGTAGTTGTACTTTGCGTGCTCGAGAGTCGGCTAACCATCGGCGCTATTTGTTTTCTCTCCGGAACGAAAATTGTACATTACAAGGCATTACAATAAAGTGTTGTCGAATTATGTAATTGTAATTTTACTTCATTGCATATTCGTACTGTAAGCGGAAGATTTTGACTGAGATTTTTTTCATTAGATACACCACCCGTTCGAAGCCGGGGCGGGCAGCTAGTATTTTTATAAAATACGGCATTTTAATCAAAATCGTTAGAACCATTTTTGAGAAAATAAAAGTTTTCGAAACTTTTTCCATGTAAGGGGTAGTTTGAGGTGGGAGGATTTTTCTCAGAATCTTTGTGCCGCATCCATGGAAGATACTAAGACTGGTATTTTAGAGACTTTTTGTTTTTGAGTTACCGTGTTCACACACACGGACCTTTTTCTAAACATTTGATGTGTTTCATTAATATGACCTTCTCTACATCTAACAAATTGTTGTTAAGAAGCTTATTCTTTTACCTTGTGCATGATATCATTAGGGCATGCTTTCTTATAAGTAGAAGGAAAATAATGGAATACACTAGGCCAAAATGATGGACAGATGTTTTAAAAGCTGGTTATGGTTGGAATCTGTTTCTTTGCATTGCCAGGAGTTGGCAAATTCCGGTATGAGAAAAATAGCAAGGAATATCCCAAAAATGGTCAACTCCACCAAAAAATCTGATGTTACACTCACATTACTTTCTCTAGCTGCTCTACAAACCTCCTACAAAAGATTATTCTTCTTTGTACACAATGCTAATCGAGATAAATATTAGCAGAATGTTATTACTTAGTTCCTTATAAGTAGAAGGGAATAAGGGAATTCGCTATGCTAAAGTGATTGTCAAAGGTTTTAAAAGCTATCGTTATGCAATTGTCATTGCAAATCACTTCTTTGCTTGGCCAGGAGTAGAACAAAAGAAAAATGGACGCTTCCTGTGTGAGAAAAGTTTAAGTATTTCACAATTGAAATCAATAACAAGGAATATCTGGGAAACGGTTACCTCCACAACAAAAACGTAAAGGACATAAATTGTGTGTTTTGTCGTGATGTACATTTCTTGTGTAGTGAGTTTGTTTCTATCTCTTACGGTTTAGCAGTTAAGCAAAATTCAGCAAAATTCATCCAGAATAAAGAGGTCTTCAGAGATTATTCCCAAGAAATTCGAGATATACATTTTATTTCGGACATAAATAGATTTACCTAATGTAGGGATTTTAATCAAAATCGTTAGAGCCATTTTTAAGGAAATGAAAAATTTCGATGATAAAGGATAGTTTGTGGTGGGGGGAATTTTCTTGAAAATCTTCGTGTCGCATCCTTGGAAGACACTAAACCTAAATACCAAGTTTTGTATTTAATGGTCTTTTCGTTTTGGGGCTGTGCTGGCCACAGACACACACACACACACTCGGACCTTTTTTTTTAAAAGGCTTTTTTCGGACTCAGGGGACTCCAAAACATGTATTTCCGGTGAAATCTCGCTATCGAGATTGTACATATGGGGCTAAAGAAAGTAAAAATGTATATGACATAAAATGTGTGTTTTAGTGTGATGTGCATTTTTGTGTTTTAAGTATTTGTCAATCTCTTACGGTTTGCTACTTAATGCACAACGCAGCTAAGTTCATCCAGAAAAAAGAGGTCTGCAGAGGATATTGCTAGAAAATTCAAGATATACATTTTATTTGTTATATAAATATCTTTGATATACAATATTTTAAACAAAATCGTTGAGTCATTTTTGAGAAAATCAAAATCTTCTTTACGCATCCCTAGAAGATACTAAATGTAAATACCAACTTTGGTATTTTACTGATTTTTTGTTTTTGAGTTATCGTGTTAAGGGACACACTAACACGGACTTTGTTACATGGGATCCTAATACATGTATTTCCGGTTAAATCCGAATTTTTGGGTGGAGTGTTGTACCTTATGTACCATGTACTATGCAGAGAATGTAAAAAACCGACTCTTTTGTTTCAATGCTAATTAATCCAGATGGGCATTCCTCAATCACTCAGTGAGGGAATTTATGTTAACATATAGGAGTACCTATATCTCAAGAACTGATGTGTTCCATTCACATGACTTTCTCTGGCCGTTCCACAAAAAGAGTATGATTTTATGTAGATCATGTTAATGGAGATAAACATTACCAGAAATGTTATTATTGCTTCCTTCCTTGTAAGTAGAGGGGAATATACTCGGCTTAAGTGACAGTCAAGTCTTTTAAAAGCTATGTGAAGCAATTGAAATTCGGTTCTCTTTCATTGCTAGGAGTAAACAAAACAAGAGGTCAAAAAGAAAAGTTTCAGAAAAGTTTAAGTAGCTTAAAACTGAAGCAAATAACTCAGAGTATCTAAAACGGTTAACACTACAAAAAAAAAAAAAATATATGAATAAATTGTGTTTTTTAGTGGGATCTACAGTTTTTGTGCATTAAGTTTTAATCTATCTCTTATTGTTTATAAGTTATTCAAAAGTTATACAAAAATCATCCGATTGAAGAAACCTTCAGAGACTATCCCAGAAAATTCAAGATATACATTTTATTTTTCATGCAAATATCTTTAATATCTTAAGCATAAGAAATTCTAATTAAAATCGTTAGAGCCATTTTTGAGAAAACCAAAATTTTCGAAATTTGTCCATATAAAAGATAGTTGAGGGGGGGGGGATTTTCCTGAAAATCTTCGTGTCGTATCCTTGGGAGATACTGAACTTAAACGCCAATTTTTTATCTATGCTGACAAAAACACACAGACACACACAAACACACACATGTATTCACACAAACATACACAAACAAAAACACACACACAAACATACACAGACACACACAAAAACACACACAAACTTACACAAACACATAGACACACACAAACACACACAAACACACACACGTACTCACACACACAAACAAAACACACACAAACACACACACGTACACATACAAACACACACACGTACACACACAAACACACACACGTACACACAAACATACACAAACACATACAAACACACACGTACACACACAAACAAACGCACACACACAATCACACACACGTACACTTAAACATATACCTCACAAACAAACACACATAAACACACACGGACTTTTCTGTAAAATAATGTTTTTTTATACTCGCATAACATGTATTTCCGGTGAAATCTCGGTATCGAATTTTTGGGTGCAATACAACACCTATTATTGCACTATGTTCATAGTAGTACGTGCAGAGAAAGTAAAATTGTCGTTTGTTGACGATTCTGTCAATTGGCAGGAGTTGTTTTACAGTATATCTCCTGAGATGAGGCTGTCGCTTCTAAGCACAGCTAGAAACGGAGCCCGTGACCTTGTGATCAGTAAGGCAGTTGAGCCATACACTCTTGACAGAGTAAGTATAAATGCACCTGGAACACCTTGAAAACGAGTTGGAAGATACAGTGAACAGACAGGCCGGATCTTTCTTGAGTTAAAATTCTTATTTTTTCCAGGAAACAGTCCTGGGGCAGCATTTTAACAAGGTGACAACAGGAAACATGCCCCGCTTCTTTCTCTGACCTATACATTGTTAATTACCTCCTTAAACATGCCCCAGTACTGCATCCTTAGACAATGGGAACTGTTTTGGCTTTTAGGGAACTCAACCGTTCACTGAAAACATATATAATCCATTCAAAAACGCTAATTTCTGTTTATTTTTACTTTCTCTATACGTACTATGTACATAGTGTATAGAAAAGCTAGTTGCACTCTACCCAAAATTTCGATACCTAAATTTCATCGGAAATATATGTATTATGTATCCAAAAAAAAGTATTTTCAGAAAAAGGTCCGTGTGTGTGTGTGTGTGTGTCCGTGTTTGATTAACATTTCGTATATTAAAGGTTTTAAAATGTATATCTTGAATTTTCTGGGAATAGCCTCTGTAAACTAATTTATTCTGGATGAATTTTACGGAATTTTGCATAACTGCTAAACCGTAAGAGATGGACAAAAACTTACCATACAAAAAATGTAGAACACGTTAAAACACACAATTTATGTTGTAAACATTTTTTCGCGGAGTTGATCGTTTTTAAGATATTCCTTGTCTTTGGTTTCATCTGTGAAAAATGTATACTTTTCTCATACAGGAATTTGTCGACTCCTGTCCATAGAAACAAAAGAACTTCAGTCACATAGCAACCTTTTGACTGTCACTTTAACCTATGGTACTCCCTTATTTCGCTTCTACTTACAAGGAAGCAAGTAATAAAGATTATTTCTGCTAATTTTTTCTCGATTAGCATGAAGTTAATAAAATCATAAGCTTTTTAACAATAATGTGTAGCAGAAATGTAGAGAAAGTCATGTGAATGGAACATATAAGATTTTTTATGGTAGCTTAGCATCTTTTAACCTGGTTGGTCATATCGGAGAATGAATGAAATTGGTGAAATGATCTCGGGGTCCATGGAGCTTAAAGTTACTCGACATTCGTCTTCTCAGGATAAGGGAAAACCGCGATAAAAACCTTATTCAGGTAACTCACCCTAAGCGAGATTCGAAACCACGACCTGTTGAATGTGAGGCAGACCGCTACCACCATGTTACGCAGGAGGGCACATGGTGTTTTGCCCGTGTTATATAATGCAGATGTTCTTATCGCGACTGTATATATCTAGGGAAATCATGTTGTTACTTTCTCTACACGTACTATGTACCTTCATAGTGTATACAGAAAGTATTGTATTGCATCCAAAAATTCAGTACTGAGATTTCACCGGAAATACATATTTTGAGACACCCTGAATATAAAAAAAAATCTGATGTGGTCCACTCAAATGACTTTCTCTACATCCCTGCAACAAATTATTGTTTAAAAGCTTATGCTTCTGTTTACTTCATGCTAATCGAGAAAAAAATAGCAGAAATAGTCTTATTACTTGCTTCCTTGTAAGTAGAAGCGAAATAAGGGAGTACCATAGGTTAAAGTGATAGTCAAAAGCTGGTTGCTATGTGACTGAAGTTCCTTTGTTTGTATGGACAGGAGTTGACAGATTCCCGTATGAAAAAAGTACAAGTTTTTCAAAGCTGAAACCAAAAACAAGGAATATCTAAAAAACGATCAGCTCCACGAAAAAAATGTACGAACATAAATTGTGTGTTTTAAAGTGCTCTACATTTTTTGTGTGGTAAGTTTTTGTTAATCTCTTACGGTTTAGCAGTTATTCAAAATTATGCAAAATTGATCCAGAATAAAGTCGTCTTCAGAGGTTATTCCCAGAAAATTCAAGGTACACATTTTTTTTGTCAGGTAAATATCTTTAAATTACGATATTTTAATTAAAATAGAGTCATTTTTATTAAAATAAAAATTTTCGAAAAAAGTTCCACGTAAAGGATAGTTGGGAGTAGGGGGATTTTCTTGAAAATCTTTGCGTCGTATCCTTGGAAGATACCAAACAAGTTTGGTATGCAATGGCCTTTTCGTTATGCTGTCCACACACACACACACACACACACACACACACACACACACACACACACACACTCGGCCCTTTTTCTTAAAATGCTATTTTGGATTCAAGGGGACCCAAAACACGTATTTCCGGTGAAATCTCGGTATTGAATTTTTGGGCGGAGAGCAAAACCTTCTCTATACACTATGTACATAGTAAAAATGTATATAAAAATAAATTATGTTTTTTAATCTACATTTTTTGTGCAGTAAGTTTTTGTATATCTCTTGCGGTTTGCCAGTTATACATTAGCCATTCAGAATGAAGAGGTCTTCAGAAGCTACCGCACAAAATTTAACATACACATTTCGTAGGCCATAAAAAAATCAAACTTTTCAAAAAATGTTGCATGTAAAGGATATTTTGAAGTGGGAGAATTTTCTTTAGAACCTTCTTGTTACATCCTTGAAAGATACAAAACTTAAATACTGAGTTTGGTATTTAACGGTCTTTTCGTTTTTGAACTATGCTGTCCACGGACACAAGGACCTTTTTCTTAAAATTCTTTTTTTTTTTAAATTATTCAGAGGGGCCCAAAACATATATTTACAGTGAAAACTCGGTATGGAATTTTTGAATGCAATACAATCCCTTTTCTATACCCTATGTACATAGTACGCGTAGAGAAGGTAAAAAAGAAAATCACTTGTGTCAAAAGTGAGATATTGCAGTGAAGCAGGTGGTACTAGTTTGTGCCACAGCTACCTGGTTCTCAGTCAACCCTCTCTCTCTCTCTCTCCCTCTCTCTCCCTCTCTCTCTCTCTCTCTCTCTCTGGTGAATAAACACATAACAAAGATGATTGTGGAGATGAGGACTGGCCATGAACCTGAACACCTTCCTCACAGGAAGTGATCCGTTACAGGCCTTTAATAGCAAACGGCACTTGCTGCGTGCCAAGTGTGCTTCCTTCCTTTCTTTTGTTTTACATCTTAACCCTAACTCTGACAACCATTCATTTTTATTTTCTCTAGCCGCATATGTACATAGGGATAGAGACGGTATTGTACACCACCCAAAAATTTGATGTCGAGATTTCACCAGAAAATATCCCCACCCCCAACTACCCTTTACATGGAACTTTTTTCGAAAATTTTGATTTTCTCAAAAATGGCTCTAACGATTTTGTTTAAAATATCGTGTATTAAAGGTACTTACCCAATAAATAAAATGTGTATCTTGAATTTTCTGGGAATAGCCTCTGAAGACTACTTTATTCTGGATGAATTTCACGTAATTTTGCATAACTGATAAGCCGTAAGAGATGGGCAAAAACTTAACAGACAGAAAATGTAGAGCACATTAAAACACACAATTTATGTTATATACAGTTTTTTCGTGAAGTTGATCATTTTTGACATATTCTTTGTGTTTGGTTTCAGCTATGAAAATCTTATACTTTTCTCATACAGGAATTTGTCAACTCCTGTCCATACAAACAAAGGAACTTCAGTCACAGCAACCAGCTTTTGATTATTAGTTTAGCCTATAGTACTCCTTATTTCCCTTCTGCTTACAAGGAAGCAAGTAATAAGACTTATTTGTGCTAATTTTTTTCTTGATTAGAATGAAGTAAATAGAAGCATAAGCTTTTTAACAATAATGTGTTGCAGAGAGGTAGAGAAAGTGAATGGAACACATCAGATGTTTGAGCTATGCTCCCCCACAGACGATCTCCGTGGTGTAATGGTTACCATGCTAACTTCATATACCCAAGGCGGAGGACGATGGATTTACGGCACGTAATAGAACCTCAAGTCTGATAAAGAGGCCTCTGAGCAAAATTAAGCGGTGTTTTATGCCAGTATAGAATGGGACACTGAGAATCATAGTAGTTAAAGAGCGTCCATAAATAAAACTACACTTCCATAAAAAATCTGATGTTTTCCATTCTCATTACTTCAGCTACATCTCTGTAACAAATTATTGTTAGTAAGTTTATTCTTCTATCTACTTTAAATTAATGGAAAAAATAGCAGAAATAGTCCTATTACTTACTTCAAAAGCTGGTTGCTATGTGACTGAAGTTCTTTGTTTGTATGGAACGAGTTGATACAATCCTGTGTGAGAAAAATATAATTATTTAAAGCTCAAACAAAAAACAAGGAATATCTCAAAAACGATAAACTCCATGAAAAATGCATATAACGTAAATTGTGTGTTTTAAAGTGCTCTACATTTTTTGTGTGGTAAGTTTTTTTCCATCTCTTACGGTTTATCAGTTATGCAAAATTCCGTAAAATTCGTCCAGAATAAAGTAGTCTTCCCAAGGCTATTCGCAGAAAATTCTAGATATACATTCTATTTGTCAGGTAAATGTCTTTAATAATCTATATTTTAATCAAAATCGTTGGAGCCATTTTTTAGAAAATCAAAATTTTCGAAAAAAGTTCCATGTAAATGGTAGTTTGGGGTGGGGGGAATTTTCTCAAAATCTTCGTGTCACATCCCTGTAAGATACTAAACTTAAAAACCAAGTTTGGTATTTTACCGACTTTTCGTTTTTGGGTTATCGTGTTCATAGACACAAGGTATACATGCGGGCCTTTTTCTGAAAATACTTTTTTTTGGATACAGGGGACCCTAAAACATATATTTCTGGTGAAATCTCGGTATCGAACTGTTTGTTGGAGTGCAATACCTTCTCTAATCACTATGTACATAGTACGTGTAGAGAAAGTAAGAATACAAAAAATACTGGGGACTCTATTTAGCGAGTGTTTGGATAGAATGCAGTACCTTCTCTACCTCTGTATTACTTACTTAGAGAAAATAAAACTGAAAAACGTGTATTTCCAGTGAAATGTCAGTATGAAATTTTTGGGTGGAAAGCAATACCTTCTCTAGCTATGTATTATTTACGAATGAAAATGACAAAAGCAGTAAAATGTCGGTATGTTGGATGGAAAGATGTGAAATGGCAGCACGAGATATTGCTGCCGAGAGAGAAAGCACTAATCATAAATACTGGGTCTCGTTAGCCTCGGTCGGGTCTGCCATTCGTCACGCTCAAGGATATAACATTAAACACACATTTCTTCCCATCATCTATGGTTGAACGTAATCCAAACGTGACATGTGACCAAAACAAACACACATCTTTGCTTTCTCTACATAGTGTATAGAGAAGGTATTGTATTCCACCCAAAATTCAATACCGAGATTTCACCGAAAATACATATTTTGGGTACCCCTGAATACAAAAAATTGTTTAGAAAAAGGTTCGTGTGTGTCTGTGTCAGTGGACAGCATAGCTCAAAAACGAAAAGTCCGTTAAATGCCAAACTTGGTACTCAAGTTCAACATTCTTAAAAGAATGCGACGCGAAGATTTTGGAGAAATTTCGTACACCTCCAACTACATGGAACATTTTCCGAAAATTTTGATTTTCTCAAATATAGCTCTAACGATTTTGTTATACACACCTTATGTTCATGATATTTGTATGACAAATGAAGTGCATATCTAGGATTTTCTGGGAATAGCCTCTTAAAACTTCTTGGACGACTTTTATATAACTGGCAAACCTTAAGAGATATACAGAAACATACTCCACAAAAAGTGTAAATATCATTAAGAAACACAATTTATTTCAAGTACCTTTTTGTTGAGTTAACTGTTTTCGAGTCCGATGTTTTGGTTTCAATTTTAAGCTACTTCGACTTTTCTCAAACGTTAAGACATCTTTCTTCTCGTTTATCGTTTAAAACTGGCAAGCAAAGAGATTGGAATTTCAATTGTTTCACCTGGCAACCGGCGTGACTATCGCTTTAGCCGGTGTATTTTCTAATTTCGCTTCTACTTACAAGGAAACTAGTAATAAGACTGATTCTGCTTATGTTTCTCTTGATTAGCATGATGTAGACAACGAGTAAAAGGTTTGTTAGTTGACATCAGGTGAATCAGATTTTCCCATTTTATTGAAAACACGTTCAATGACTAACTGAAATGCTTACCAAATTCAAAGCTATTTATGAATCAATACTACATTTGGATTAATTGTTTTTCACACAAGCCGTGTGTAGGACAGGAGTTGGATAGGTAGAGTCAGACTGAACAATTCAATGCCATAGCCGGGTTTTGAGCCACGGATCTCCCGGTCTCTAGCCGGTTGCTCTGCCACTGAGCTACCATTCCAACATGCCGCCATAGCTTTAGATTTTTCACTCTACTTATCCAACTCCTGTCCGACACACAGCTTGTGTGAAAAATTTGATGTGTTACACTCACAGGACTTTCTCTAGCTGTTCTACAAAACTTCTTACATAAGAGTATTCTTCTTTCTGCACCTTGTTAATCGAGTTATTCAGCACAATGTTCTCATTACTTAGTTCCTTATAAGTAGGAAGAAAATAAGGGAATACACTAGGCTAACCCAATAGCCAAATGTTTTAAAAGCTGTCGTTATGCGATTGTCATCACAAATCGCTTATTTTCTTGGCCAGGAGTAGAATAAAAGAAAAACGGACAGTCCGGTCTAGGAAAAGTATAAGTACTTCACAACTGAAACTAATAACAATGAATACCTCGAAAACGTTAAGCTCCACGAGAAAAATGTATATGGCATAACTTGTGTATTTTAACAAGACCTAAATTGTTTGTATAGTAAGTTTTTGTCTATCTCTTACGGTTTACTAATTAAGCAAAATTCATCCAGAATAAACAGGTCTTCAGAAGCTATTCCCAGAAAATTCAAGATATACATTTTATTTGTCAGGTAAATATAATTAATATACGGTATTTTAATCAAAATCGTTAAGAGCCATTTTTAAGAAAATCAAAATTTTCGAAAAAAAGTTCCATGTAAAGGGTAGTTTGGGGTGGGGGGATTTTTCTCAAAATCTTCGTGTCGCATCCCTGGAAGATACTAAACTTAAATACCAAGTTTGGTATTTTAGCTAGTTTTCGTTTTTGAATTATCGTGTTCAGACACACGGAGACACACACAGGGACCTCTTTCTGAAAATGCTTTTTTTGGATACAGGGGATCCTAAAACATGTATTTCCGGTGAAAAATCGGTATCGAATTTTTGGGTGGAATACAATACTTGTGTATCCCTATGTACATTGTACATACGGGGCTAGAGAAAGTAAAAAACAATCCAATGCCAATTGACCATAATAGTGGGCTATACTATGAATCCTGGGACTTGGGTACAGAGTGATTTATATAGACCTGACACATTTCTTTCATTAATTGTTTCAAGACGTGTTATGCTAGCGACACCTTATTATACCTAAATTGTAGAGGAATGTTGGGAGATTATTTACCTCTATAGCAAATGTTGAAAATGTCCTCCATCCTGCATAAGACACAACTCAACACGTCGTACTGGCCACTCGTTGGAGGACTCTGTTGTCAATAGCTTTGTGATGTGCTTCAGATCGTTCAATGTCTGGGGACGTGTGGCGTAAACCCTGTCTTTTAAGTAACCCCATAGAAAGAAGTCCGGCGATGTCAAATCTGGAGATCTCGGTGGCCAAAGGTTCCTTTATCCTGTCGTCAAAGAAGCTTGCAATTAGGTTCACGGATTCGTTTGATGTATGGCATGTAGCGACATCTTGCTGAAAATATCCTTGACTCAGCTCTACATCATGCATTTTCACGTTGACTACAAGAACAAAATGTCCAAACTGCTGCCAACAATGCAATTAGGAATAAAACATAAACATCTGTGCATCTAGTGACAATGAATCGAAATTGCAGAACATTCTGCTGAATTTGGTGCTAAAATTGGGTCTTGAATGAATTTCCAATGGAATAATTAAAGAAATAAATGTGTCAGTTCTACGTAAAGCACTCTGTAGTTACAACATTGTAAGTCGCCATTGGGGTTGTCATTTGCAAATAATTTGAGAACACCTTGTGGTTTACCGGGAAACATGCGAGTCAGTTGAGGATGTTGCCATGGTCGCTCAGTGGTAGAGCAGCCGGCTAGAGATTGGGAGATCCGTGGTTCAAATCCCGGCTATGTCTGACTCTACCTATCCAATACTACATTTGTTATAGTAACGTGTAAGAGATGACAGTGCGCGATGGTAACACCAACTTACCCTAGCAACATCATAGAGGTTCTCAGGACTCCCATAGGCCCAGGGAACCTCGGTACCTCTAGTTGAACCCGTAATCATGTTTCATGGTGAGTAAACTTGGACCAAGCTTGTTTGCCGAATGTTGTGAAACTCGCATCTAATCTGAGATAAAATGTGTTTGCAAATACACCTAAAGGGGTTTGGTAAAATACAACTGAAGAGATAGCAGATGCTATTTAAGGAAACAATCCGCAGTAATATTTAAAGTTAGTCATCACGTTAGTGTGGGAGTGTCGAGTGTCTTTGGCAGATTACAGCGAGGAAACTCTCACATGACTTTCTCTACCTATTCTGTAACAAAATACTCTCTCGCGGTCAGCGAGCTCACTTGGAGGTTCCGAGTTCGATTCCGCGCTGGGGTGGGGAATGTTTCTTTAGCCAGAATTATTCCCTATCCCCCACAGACTCTGAAAGTATGTATGTGAGAGTAAATGAGTGTGTGTGTTTAAGGAAAATAAAACGTTTTAAACCCACCGTAAAGAACCTACAGACAACCAGTTGTTTCTAATGCAAAGCCCTCGTTGTTACCTTACATGTTAAAGGGGCTATATAAATGAAACAATACAATAAAACAAAATCTGATGTGTTCCATTCACATGACTTTCTCTACATCTCTGTAACAAATTATTGTTAATAATCTTATCTTTTATTTATTTCACCTTAATCGAGAAAAATTAGCAGAAATAGTCTTATTTCTTGCTTTATTGTAAGTAGAAGCGACATAAGGGAGTACTATAGGTTAAAGTGAAAGCCAAAAGCTGTTTGCTAATGTGACTGACGCTCCTTTGTTTGTGTGGACAGGAATTGACAAAAGTCCTGTATGAGAAAACTTAAGTTTTTCAAAGCTGAAACCAAGAAAAAGGAATATCTCAAAAACGATCAACTCCACGAAAAAAAATGTATATAACATAAATTGTGTGTTTTAACGTGCTCTACAGTTTTTGTGCGTTACGTTTTTGTCCATCTCTTACGGTTTAGTAGTTATGCAAAATTCATCCAGAATAAAGTAAGTCTTCAGAGGCTATTCCCAGAAGATTCAAAATATACATTTTATTTGCCAGGTATATATCTTGAATATATGATATTTTAATCAAAATCGTTAGCCATTTTTTAGAAAATCAAACTTTTCGAAAAATGTTCCATGTAAAGGGTAGTTTCGGGTGGGGGATTTTTCTCAAAATCTTCGTGTCGCATCCCTGGAAGATACTAAACTTAAATACCAAGTTTGGTATTTTACCGACTTTTCGTTTTTGAATTGTCGTGTTCACAGACACACGGACACACTGACACATGGACACACACACACGGACCTTTTTCTGAAAATATTTTTTTTGGATACAGGGAACCCTAAAACATATATTTCCGGTGAAATCTCCATATTGAATTTTTTGGTGGAGTGCAATACCTTCTCTATACACCAAGTACATAGTACGTATAGAGAAAGCAAAAATATCTGATGTTCCATTCACATGACTTTCTCTATATTTCTGCAACAAGTTATTGTTAAAAAGCTTATGCTTCTATTTACCTCATGCTAAGTGGAAGAGCAACCGGCTAGAGACCGGGAGATCCGTGGTTCAAATCCCGGCTATGGCATTGCATTTTTCAGTCTGACTCTACCTATCCAAGAAAAAAACTAATTGAAGCAATACAAAGGATATGACCGGACAAAGTGAAACATTTGATACTTTCAATGCCTAGACGATGTGCTGCAGTAATAAAATATCGAGGAGCCAATTGAAAATACTAGTTGAGGGGGCTTAAATACAGAAATGTAATTATTTAAGTGTAACAACATGCTATTAAACCACTTCCAAACTCTGTGGGGGACAGGGAATAATTCCGGTTAAAGAAAAATTACCCGCCCCAGCCGGGAATCTAACCCGGGACCTCTGGGCGAGAAGTCAGCTCGCTGACCACTTGATCAGAGGCACTCGATCGAATTATTAGATGGAAAGTAAAACCTTCCCAACATAAAATGTACCTGTACAGAAAGTAAAACAAATCTGATGTGTTCCATTCACATACTTTCTCTACATCTCTGCAACAAATTATTCCTAAAAATCTTATGCCTCTGTTTACTTCATGTTAATCGAGAAAACAATAAGCAGAAATAGTCTTATTACTTGCTTCCTTGTAAGTGGAAGCGAAATAAGGGAGTACCATAGGTTAAAGTGATAGTCAAAAGCTGGTTGGTATGTGACTAAAGCTCCTTTGTTTGTACGAACAGGAGTTGACAACTTCCCGTATGAGAAAAGTATGTCTTTAAAGGTGAAACCATAAACGAGGAATATCTAAAAAAACGATCAACTCTACAATAAATATTACATGACATAAACTGTGTGATTTAATATGCTCTACATTTTTTGCGTGGTAGGTTTTTATCTATCTCTTACGGTTTAGGGGTTTCGTAAAATTCATCCAGAATAAAGTAGTGTTCAGAGACTATTCCCAGAAAATTGAAGATATACACTTTATTTGTTATGAAAACATCTTTAATATAGGATATTTTAATCAAATTCGTTAAGGCAAATTTTAAGAAAATCAAAATTTTCGAAAATTTGCCCACGTAAAGGGTAGTTGGAGGTGGAGGGATTATCTAGAAAATCTTTGTGTTGCTTCCTTGAAAGATACTGAACTTAAGTACCAAGTTTGGTATATAAACGGGCTTATCGTTTTTGAGCTATGCTAAGGGTAAAATAATGATGTACGTTTAAATAGATGGTACGGCATGTATATAGAAGGTCATGGATGGTGGTAGTATCTAGACACGTATTCTCCGTAGATAAGCAGAGGGTGAGGGCAGGTGAGAGGGCAAACCTTCACATTAATCTCACGTTACAGCACATCTGTTCTAACAGGATTATAGTATAATAAGGCTTCTTGTGGAGCAAGGCCTGCTCTATATCCTCATGGACCATGTCGTGTATCCGGGACCACTTTCAGTATCCTAACTTTTTACTTTCTGTACACGTACTATGTACATAGTGTATTGTATTGTACCCAAAAATTAGATACCGAGATTTTACCGGAAATACATGTTTTGAGACTCCCTTAATCCAAAAAACAGCATTTTTAGAAAAATGTCCGTCTGTCTGTGTGTGTATGTCTGTGGGCAGCATAGCTCAAAATCGAACGGACCGTTAAAGCCCAAACTTGGTATTTAAGTTTGGTATCCTCCAAGGATGCGACACGAAGATTTTCAAGAAACCCCCAACCCAAACTACCCTTTACATGGAACTTTTTTCGAAAATTTTGATTTTTTAAAAATGGCTCTAACGATTTTGATTAAAATATCGTATATTAAAGATATTTACCTGCCAAATAAAATGTATATCTTAGAATTATCTGGGAATAGCCTCTGAAGACTACTTTATTCTGGATGAATTTTACGAAATAGTGAATAACTGCTAAACCGTAAAAAATGGACAAAAACTTACTGCACAAAAAATGTAGCTCAGGATAAAATACACAATTTATGTCATATACCTTTTTTTCGTGGAGTTTATCATTTTTAAGATACTCCTGGCTTTTCGTTTCAGCTTTGAAAAACATACTTTCCTCATACAGGAATTTGATACAAACAAAGGAACTTCAGTTACATAGCAACCAGATTTTGGCTATCATTTTAACCTTTGGTACTCCCTTATTTCGCTTCCACTTACAAGGAAGCAAGTAATAAGACTATTTCTGCTATTTTTTCTCGATTAGCATGAAGTAATAGAAGCATATGCTTTTTAACAACAATTTGTTGCACAGATTAGAGAAAGTCAAGGGAATGGAACACATAAGATTTTTTGTTTACTTTCTTTACACGTACTATGTGCATAATGTATAGAGAAGATATTGTAATGCACCCGAGATTTCACCGAAAATACATGTTTTGACACCTCCTGAATCCAAAAAAAGCATTTTTAGAAAATGTCCAGTGTGTGTCTGTCTGTCTATGTGTATGTGCGTGTATGTCTTTGGGCAGCAAAGCTCAAAAACGAAAAGTCTGTTAAAACCAAACTTGGTATTTAGGTTTGGTATCTTCCAAGGATACGACACGAACACTTTCAAGAAAATCCCCCCACTCCCAACTACGCTTTAAGTGGAACTTTTTTCGAAAATTTTGATTTTCTAAAAAATGGCTAACGATTTTGATTAGAATATCGTATATTAAAGATATTTACCTGACAAATAAAATAAAATGTATATTTTGAATTTTCCGGGAATAGCCTCCGAAGACTACATTATTCTGGATGAATTTTGCTCAACTGATAAACCGTTGTAGGTGGACAAAAACCTACCACACAAATAATGTAGATCTCGTTAAAACACACAATTTGTGTCATACATTTTTTTTTCTTTCGTAGAGTTCATCTTTTTTGAGATATTACTTTTCACTGGTTGCAGTTTTAAAATACTTAAAACATTTCTCATAAGGGAACTTCTCAACTCCTGGGAATGCAAAGGAGTGCATAGCAACCACATTTTAAAACATTTGACTATCACTTTATCCTAGTGTATTCCCATATTTCCCTTCTACTTACAAGGAAGCAAGGAATAAGACCGTTTCTGAAATTTTGTTCTCGATTAGCATGGAGTAAATAGAATAAGCTTTTTAACAATAATTTATTGCAGAGATGTAGAGAAAGTCATTGGAATTGAACAATCAGAGTTTTTGACATAGCGACTGGCTTTTTAAAATATATGACTCGCTTTAGCCTAGTTTATTGTCTTATTTCCCTTATACTTAAAAGGATGCAAGTAATAGGACCAATTCTGCTAATGTTTATCCGGAGTACTGCAATCTAGATAAAGAAATAATGTTTTGTAACAATAATTTGTAGAGAAAGTCATGTGAAAGGAACACATTAGATTTTTCGCTTTTGGGTTATCCTGTACACAAATACTGCTTTTTCTTAATGGCTTATTTAAGGGGACCTCAAAGCATGTATTTTCACAATTTTGGCTAGAATACCTTCTCTACATACTATGGATATGCTGCGTATGGAAAAAGGAAAAAGCTTCCGTAAGAATATTCCGTAAAAGACGGGTAGAGAAAATCATGAGACGAATGTATATAACTTAATTTAGATGCCATATTAGACTAGTAGAAAATTGTATTTCTTGTGAAATCTCGATATTAAATTTTTGAGTGGATTGCCTCAACCTTAGTTGAAGGGGAAGAAATAATATGAAAAAAGTGTTAACTTGGTTGAACTCTACCAAACTGCAATCTCAGCTTTTCGTTTTACGACATTACATTTTGAGAGAAAAACTCGGGGGAAATTTTAAGCAAATAGAGGTAGTAAAAAGTTGAATGAAACAATGTGGCTCCCCCAAGTTGGTAGGAATGAGTCAGCAAGAAGCAGTGTTTGACTGGATATTGGAAATGTGCTGGAGCGTTAAGTGTAGTGCTGCAAGCCGCGATGCGGAACTCTCCAGGCAAGTTGCAGCATGTTAGGGAGCTTTTGATGCTTTTATTTCTAAGGGATTGCCTTCTTTTTTTCTTTTTTTTTTTATCTTTTTTGCGATAATATTTATTTATCTATTTAGTTATTTATCCTGGTTTTAGTTAAGACGACTTCTTCCGCTCTACCAGGCAATATATTAAATTCAATACAGCCGTGATACAATGAATAAAAAACAAAAATACTTTTCTATATAATTTATTAAAAAACAAAAAATAAAAAGGTACAAGTATACTGAAATGAAAAGAGAAAAAAAAACTGTAAACAAAATTATTTTAAGTAAAATATTCATGTAGGTTGAAACGCATATTTGTCATATTTACAATTGAAATACGTTTTACTTACCAACCCATAAAATATTAGTAGCAATAAATTCAAAGTGATGTATTTATCATACTAGTACATTAGGTTTGATTATAAATGTATCACCTAATTTTCTGCTTGAACAGAATAACGTCCCGGCAGTCCCTTGCGTCTTCGGGGAGGGAATTCCAAACACGAGCTAAGTCGATATATATATATATATATATATATATATATATATATATATATATATATTGTGTATAGTATATATAAATGAGTCGCTGAAATGTATGTACGCGTTCCACTTCCCAACGACTGCATCAAATTGAACAATTATTTTTTTGTTGTGACACGACAAGGTTTTTGGAAATGAAAATGTTTAAAAATAGTACGGGAAAGTATTTAAAATCTGATAATATGAATAAAAACCGTGCTAAGTGATCGCATTTCAGTTAATGGGCGCTAGATGGCAGTGGTACAAGTTATTTGTTGCTAAATGGTCGTAGTACTGCTATATGTTTCCCTTCCCATTCAATGTTAAAGTAACGCACCAGATTATCGACACAATGACGCAATGCAGCAGTGAAATTCAAATACATTTTTATATAGTAAATGTCCTTTCCTTACTCCTATCGTTTAAAATAAAGAATCAAAGAAGTTTTCCTAACGATGACCACCTAGAGTAAGTAGTTATTTATTTTCCGATAGATGGCTATAGTAATGTTTTTCCTCCCTATCCAATGTTAAAGTAACGCAACAGTTTATCGAAATGAGATAATGCAGCAGAAGTTTTCCTAACGATGACCACCTAGAGTAAGTAGTTATTTATTTTCCGATAGATGGCTATAGTAATGTTTTTCCTCCCTATCTAATGTTAAAGTAACGCAACAGTTTACCGAGATGAGATAAATGCAGCAGGGAAATTCAAATATATCTTTATTTATTAACTGTCCTTTCCTTACTCCTATCGTTTAAAATAAAGAAGCTTTGCCAGCGACGAACACCTGAAATACGTACTTATTATTTGCCACCAGAAGGCCGTAGTACCTACTGCTCTATTTTTCTTCTTCAATGCTAAGGGCATGCACCTGGTTATGGAGACTATGACGCAAGCTAACTGTGAAAATCAAACATATTTCTTATGTGTAACTATCGTTCCCTTGGTCACATCGTTTAAATAAAGAAATAAGTATATTTATGTTGTAATTCTTTAAAATGAACAAGTTATAAACTATGCACAAAACCATTTACCCTTCTTAGAATCTGAAAATAGCGGGATCCGTTTTAGGATTAACTTCCTATTGCAGATGTTGGTTATTTGACGTTATGTGATACATGAGCTAGCTAAAGAACATGAAAATACCTGCGTCACCATCACACTACAATTGCGGTGTTCTTAATAATTTGATCAAGTAATATTTTGGGTTAAATGGAGAAATTTAATATACAAAGCTATCATGAAATAAAAGCTTATCAATTGACTAACTGGATCTACTTGCTCTTTAGTTACGTCATTGTTAGCCTTAGAAATTGCTGTTTTGACATAGAAGAAAATAAAGAAAGAGGTGGAAAATATTAGGAGTAAAGGAAAGAAAGAGATTCTGAAGAAGCATGAATGTTACCTTGTGACTTTCTCCTTAATGTAATTCATTACCTATGCCAGCGTGTACCCACCACACTGTGGAAGCGCTGCCATTACTGTTATTATGCCAACGACATCTTGGTTGCCAACGCTGTTAACTCCATACGTCATCCTTTCCACACTACCTTATGGGATTTTCCAGGATTCCCGCCACACAATTTACAGCCTAAGGTTGACTCAGTGATATTTATACGACGCAATATTAATCAGCCGAAATATGCAGCAGAACAAACTCACTGTTAAAAAAATTGTGAATTTTTTTTAAGTTACTATAACATGGGAAAGTTAAAGGCGAGGATATACTTATTCCAAGAACACCAGTAATGTCAACCGACTTTCGTTTTGAATTTAAGCGCGCCTTGCATTCGCAATGGCAATAAATCCCAAGATCAACCGTTACAAGTGTGTGTAATATACCTTGAATTGGGTTTTTCGCATGTTGCACGTTGCGTGCTCGAGAGTCGGCAAAGTATCCGCGCGCTATTTTTTTTTTTCTTTCCAGAAAGAAAATTGGACATTACAAAGCATTACAATAAAGTGCTGTCAAATTATTTAATTGTACTTTTATTTCATTGCATGGTCGTACTTTAAACGGAAGATTTTGTCAGAGTTTTTCTCGTTAGGTACACCACCCGTGCGAAGCCGGGGGGGGGGGCAGCTAGTCTATTATAAATGATGAGAATAGCTGGTATAGCAAGAAGGAAAGAGTGTCGTGAGCGAGTTCCTCGATTATGGCAGTCAGAAAAATATTTGAAGCGAACATTTAGATAGTTTGGAATGCGAGAATGGAGTTCATAAAGAACACAATTTTCTTCCGTTCCTAAGCGGGAGCCATTTAAAGTGTTTTGAGTGATGGTGTAACATGATCAGATCTACATACTCTGATCTTGGGGACCGATAGAGGAACACATGCGGATACCAGTTGTATACCGACCTGCACGCGCCGCATGTAAACAACCTGTAGTAACGCGTTGGGGAACGTGGCTCGACGCAGCAGTATACAATACTGTTTAACATGTAATTAATCAATAGCCTTCAATGAAGATTGTAAAACCTCTTGCTTCAAATGGATTGCATGAAGATTTGAAATTCATACAGAAGAACTTTGTAGACATACCTATGACAATAATACATATATGGAAGTACCTTGAGCCCTGGAAGCTGTCGATGAACTTGTACAAGCAATTAATCAGAGACCCGTGACACCTGCTTTAGACCATGTAGACAGTGTTTGGAAAACATGTCGGATTTTCAATAATGGCTGAAACACGAAATGTGCTACGAGGTGTTGCTATGGAAATAATTGCTGATGGAGCATCTTACCCAATAGTCGATGATGTGTCCTATTTCCGTTTTGCTACAATCACATCTTGTGATGTGGAGTTGAAGTTTTGCACAGTATAAAGGCTGTTTACGTGCCAATCGGAGACGATTCACATTGGAGACATTAAGAATGTATGTTGTACATTTTAATCTATGTATCGTGATAGGAAATCAAACGGATAATGATGATGATGACTTGTTGCATAACAACAATTGAATATATGTAAATAGTATTATTTATTTATTTATTTATTTTTAGTAGCTTAACGTCTTTATCCTGGTTGGCGTCCTTTAACCTGGTCGGACGATGAATGAAATTGATGAAATGATGCTCAAATGATTTCGGGGTCCATGGAGCTTAAAGTTACTCGACATTCGTTTTCTCAGGATAAGGGAAAAATATTAGAATTGTTAAATCCCGTAAATTCCAACCTTCCACTACTAGTGAAAACATCAAAGTCTACCACTGCCCCATATTCCTTCTATTAGTACCACAAATTAGTCAACGCATCACAAATATATACCATGCTGCTCTAATTTCTATTCAGCCCCTCTATCGGCCCCCAAGATGTTATCCCTACTTATTATTATTATTATTATTATTATTATTATTATTATTGTAACAAATACATTTTTTTGACTCAAGTTCACTCTACGTAAGACAGTTTATTGCAGTACACCGTCTGTGGCTCGCGCTCGACTGTGCAATAACTCACGACTGAAATCAAATCACAACACGCAATGCATTTCTTCCGCCTTTTTTAGGGGAAAATGATGTCGCAGAATTCCCTAGAAGTTTCCAGAAGCAGAGCATTCGAGAAGCACCTGGAGTCGCGTTCCAGAAGGTTCTCGTTACAGCTGCGGCGTACTTACAAAAGGTTGCACGCGAGGACGGCTTTGTCACATCATCATCGTCATCATCATTATCATCATCATTTGTAATGTCACTCTTTTTCTCTCTTCTTCTGCCCGAACGACTTAGATCTAATGTAGTATCTTCATAAACGTCAATAAACGTTTTATTTTCCTCTGGATTTAAGATGTGTGCCTATTCTTTATGTGAATGGTCAAATGTTTAAACGGTGGCTACCAATGTGGTGGCTTTAAAATGATATAGTATATGCACGATATTATTAGAAAAACAAGTGTGTTCCATTCAGCAAAAAATGTAGAGAACGTAAAAAGCCATTTTAATTTTTTGGCCGAGTGTTAACAAAATTTCATTCCCAGTATCACTTCAGGTCAACAATCAGTTGTGTATATTCGATCACTACTAAAATTAATTGTTGAGCCTACTCCTAGAACCAATATGTTCAACAGTTGTTAGTAATTAATATTATTTTCGCTGAAGTACCACTTTTGTTATTCTCTATGGTCACAAAAATAGTAGATATGCAATACTTGCGTGTTAAGTGCATTGGAAACTCTCGCATTTTAATACACTTTTCCCCACTTGTATCGGAATATACTATTGAATATCCGGGCTTGTAATTGGGTTGATTAATGTCTAGATTATTTGTTTTAGGCTGATAAAATGCTACGCATCACCAACAGTTTTACTTTCTCTATGCATACTATGTAGATAGTGTATAGAGAAGGTATTACACTCCACCCAAAAATTCTATACCGAAATTTCACGGGAAATATATGTTTTAGGGGTCCCTGTAGCAAAAAAAAAAAAAAAAAAAAAAAAGCATTTTCAGAAAAAGGTCCGTGTGTGTATCTGTGTGTCCATGTGTCTGTGAACACGAAAACTCAAAAACGAAAAGTCGGTAAAGTACCAAACTTGGTATTTAAGTTTAGTATTTTCCAGGGATGCGACACGAAGATTCTGAAAAAACTCCTCCACTCCAAACTACCCTTTGCATGGAACATTTTTCGAAAATGTTGATTTTTTCAAAAATCGGTGTAACGATTTTGATTAAAATATCGTATATTAAAGATATTCACCTGACAAAATGCATTTTCTGGGAATAGCCTCTGCAGACTTCTTTATTCTGGGTGAATTTTACGGAATTTTGCATAATTGCTAAACCGTAAGAGATGGACAAAAACTTGCCACACAAAAACATGCAGAGTACCTTAAAACATACAATGTGTGTTATATACATTTTTTCTTGGAGTTGACTATTTTCGAAATATTCCTTGTGCTGTTTAAATTTAAAATACTTAGGTTTGTAAACTGTGGCCATGAATAGAAACAGGTATTTATCACATAGTAACAGGTTTTAAAAGATTTGATTATCGCTTTAGCCTAGAGTATTCCGTTATTTTTCTTCTACTTATAAGGAAGCACGTAATAAGACTATCTCTGCTGATTTTTTCTCGATTAGTTTGAAGTAAATAGAAGAAAAAGTTTTTTAACAATAATTTATTGCAGAGATGTAGAGAAAGTCATGTGAATGTAACACATCAGAGTTCTGACTCGAGTGTAGTCAAAATTTCACTCCCAATAACCCTTAGATTCGCTAAAGTACCACTTTTGTTATTCTCTATGCTCACAAAAATAGTAGATATGCAATACTTGCGTGTTAACTGCTTTGGAAACTCTCGTATTTTAATACTCTTTACCCCACTTGTATCGTAATATACTATTGAATATCCGGGCTTGTAGTTGGCGTTGAGTGTTTGTTTTAGGCTGATAAAATGCTATGCATCGCCAGCACTAATTTTTAACTGGAATGTCAGATGTTGTTTGCTAACGACCCCATTAAACAGATCGCTTGTACCTCGCCACAGTTAATTTCTAGCAATGATGCTTCAGTATGACGTTACCCTGTGTGTAGGGGTGGTCACCCTCTCTACTAGATAGGATTCCAGCACTAATCCACCCTCGAGCATGAGTCATAATATTGAACTATCACTCTAGCCTACGTAACAAGGAGTGTATGTATTCAATATCTCAAGTGTTTGCAACCAGCTCTGTTTGGTATTTGATATACTCACTCACTTGACATCCCTTTACTAATATCACAGATATAGTCCGAGATTAGATCAGAAATGCCTTATCCATTGTAGGGTGTGAGGCAGGATTTTCGCGCAACCGCCATAGTTAGTCACTACACTTTTGATATGACATGGGTTACAAAAATAATATTTTGTGGTGTTAAATGTCAATTAAGTAGTAAATTTAGATTAACAAGTATAATGGTCATTACGTGTGTGGTGTTTGGCTGTAGTTTCTCGAATAGTAGAAGCTAAAACAAAGAAAGGGAAATGTGCTTCAATACGCAGGTTAGAGTACTTATTTAGGTGGTTTTTTGGTGGTATACTTAGTGAAATATTTCAATATACAGGTTAGAGTACTTATTTAAGTGATTTTCGGTGGTATACTTAGTGAAATATTTCAATACACATGTTGGTATACTTATTTAAGTGATTTTCGGTGGTATACTTAGTGAAATATTTCAATACACATGTTAGTGTACTTAGTTAAGTGATTTTTTGGTGGTATACTTAGTGAAATATTTCAATACACATGTTAATGTACTTATTTAAGTGATTTTTTGGTGGTATACTTAGTGAAATATTTCAATACACATGTTGGTGTACTTATTTAAGTGATTTTCGGTGGTATACTTAGTGAAATATTTCAATACACATGTTAGTGTCCTTAGTTAAGTGATTTTTTGGTGGTATACTTAGTGAAATATTTCAATACACATGTTGATGTACTTATTTAAGTGATTTTTTGGTGGTATACTTAGTGAAATATTTCAATACACATGTTGGTGTACTTATTTAAGTGATTTTCGGTGGTATACTAAGTGAAATATTTCAATACACATGTTGGTGTCCTTAGTTAAGTGATTTTCGGTGGTATACTAAGTGAAATATTTCAATACACATGTTGGTGTACTTATTTAAGTGATTTTCGGTGGTATACTAAGTGAAATATTTCAAAACACATGTTAGTGTACTTAGTTAAGTGATTTTCGGTGGTATACTTAGTGAAATATTTCAATACACATGTTGGTGTACTTATTTAAGTGATTTTTTGGTGGTATACTTAGTGAAATATGTTATAATTATCAACAGAACGATTCTGTATTGTTTGTTAGATTTTAGATTTGCAAGTGTGAAAGCTGTTGAGAAGCTTAGTGATAGTCGAATTCGTTTCTGCTGAACCAGACGACATTATGCAAGCAGCGAAGAGAGCCTATTTATACTTATATGTCTATAAATATTTAAAACTGTCTAAAAATAGTGTGTGACACACGTGTTGATAACATTGTTTGTTGCTTCCTATCGCCATATGAAACAAATGAGGTTTTCGCCCATAACCAGGTGACAGGAGCCGTGACGACTGAAGCATGCAGACCGAGAGAAAGTGGTCTCGGGGTTGACAGTGTCGATTTCTTTTGCGAGACTATTTTTGCAGTAAAATGAAAGTTTTGCGTCTGACGAACCTGTCTTGTTTCCACGCTTGAGGGGACAAATTACATCACTCTCGATCCCTGGACCTCTATATGCATAAGCTGTTGTCTCAGAGCAGTTCAACTTTCTCATCACACTTCAAGAAACTCTTGGCCACGGCTACCAACTAACACATCAATTCTTAACCTTCATTTTTGTACCTCTAGGGACGTTCAGCAAGTCCTTAGAGAAAGATAGTAAAACAAATTAAATTTGGTTGTTTATTATTTATTACTTTCTCTAGCTCTTATGCACAATGTACATAGTGGGTAGAAAGGTATTGCATTCCACCCAAAAATTCGATGTCAAGATTTCACAGAAATAGGTTTTGATACCTGCTGAATCAAAAAAATAAAAAATGTATATACAAATCTGATGTGTTCCATTCACATGGCTTTCTCTACATCTCTGCAACAAATTATTTTTAAAAAGCTTATGGTTCTATTTACTTCTAATCGAGAAAAAATTAGTAGAAATAGTCTTATTACTTGCTTCCTTGTAAGTAGAAGCGAAATAAGGGAGTACCGTAGGTTAAAGTGATAGTCAAAAGCTGGTTGCTATGTGACTGAAGTTCCTTTGTTTGTATGGACAGGAGTTGACAAATTCCTGTATGAGAAAACTTCTAAGTTTTTTAAAACTGAAATCAATAACAAGGAATATCTCAAAAACAATCAACTCCAGGAAATAAATGTGTATAACATAAGTTGTGTGTTTTAATGCGCTTTACATGTTTTGTGTGGTAAGTTTTTGTGTATAAGATACGGTTTAGCAGTTATGCAAAATACCGTAAAATTCATTCAGAATAAACTAGTTTTCATAGGCTATTCCCAGAAAATTAAAGATATACATTTTATTTGTCAGGTAAATATCTTTAATATACGATATTTTAATCAAAATCGTTAGAGCCATTTTTGAGAAAATCAAAAATTTCGAAAAAAGTTCCATTTAAAGGGTAGTTCGGGTGGGGGGATTTTGTTGAAAATCTTCGTGTTGCATCCTTGGAAGATACTAAACTTAAATACCAAGTTCGGTATTCAACGGTTTTTTCGTTTTTAAGACACACACACACACACACACACACACACACACACACGGGCCTTTTTGTAAAATTGCTTTTTCTTTTTGATTCAGAGGGACCGAAATTATGTATTTCCGGTAAAATCTCGGTTTCGAATTTTTAGGTGGAATGCAATACCTTCTCTACATAGTACGTGTAGAGAAAGTAAAAAGATAGTAAAACAAATTATATTTGGTTGTTTATTATTTATTACTTTCTCTAGGCCTTATGCACAATGCATTTAGTGGATAGAAAGGTATTTTATTCCACCCAAATATTCGATGTCTAGATTTCACGGAAATATGTTCAGAGACCTCTTGAATCATAAATTGATAGATAAAATATATCTATGTGCGTGTGTGAACCACGGTAACTCAAAAGCGAAAAGTCGGTAAAATACCAAACTTAGTATTTAAGTTCAGTATATTCCAAGCATGTGACACGATATTCAACAAAATCCCCCCACTCCCAACTGCTCTTTACATGGAAACATTTTAAAAAATTTTGTTTTTCTCAAAAAATGTCTAACGATTTTGATTAAAATATCGTATATTAAAGATATTTACCAGACAAATAAAATGTATATCTTGAATTTTCTGGGAATAGCCTCTGAAGACTACTTTATTCTGAATGACTTTTGCATAACTGGTAAACCGTAAGAGATACACAAAAATTACTTAGTAGAAAATGTAAAGCTCGTTATATACATTTTTTCGTGGAGTTATCATTTTAGAGATATTCCTTGTTATTGTTTCAGATTTAAAACACACTTTTCTCATACAGGAATTTGTTAACTCGTGTCCATACAAACAAAGGAACTTCAACCACATAGCAATCAGCTTTTGACTATCACTTTAACCTATGGTACTCCCTTATTTCTCTTCTACTTACAAGGAAGCAAGTAATAAGACTATTTCTGCTATTTTTGTCTCGAGATGTATGAAGTAAATAGAAGAATAAACTTTTTAACAATAATTTTAGAGATGAAGAGAAAGTCATGTGAAATCTGGGTATTGAATTTTTAGGTGCATTACAATACCTTCTCTATATACTAAGTACATAGTGCGTGTAGAGAAAGTAAAAATGTAAGATGTATGAAATACGACATTTGTTTGATATGAAGAAATGTTGCATGTGTCAAGTTTTATGAAGCAAGGTCATGTCAATCTTTATTTAATGAAGTAATTGCTCAAAAAGGAAGAAGCAATTAGAGGCTGATATAGCAACTGGAACTGTTAGACAGGTGTACGTTGAGCAAAGAATGCAGTCGTGGTTCACGAGACAAGGACGTGTGCTTTTGGGTGCGTTCGTACTTTAAACCATTATTGCTCTATCCGCATCATGCTAATATTACTTGCTTCCTTGTAAGTAAGAGGGAAATATGGAAGTAACATAGGTTAAAGTGATAGTCAAAGGCTGGTTGCTATGTCACTGAAGTTCCTTTGTTTGTATGTACAGCAGCTGACAGATTCCTGTATAAGAAAAGTGTAAGTTTTTCAAAGCGGAAACAAAAAACAAGGAATATCTCGAAAAAAAAATTTTTAACATAAATTGTTTGTTTTAATGTGCTCTACATTTTCTGTGTGGTAAGTTATTGTATATCTCTTACGGTTTAGCAGTTATGCAAAATGTCGTAAAATTCATCCAGAATAAAGTAGTCTTCAGAGGCTATTCCCAAAAAATTCAAGATTTTATTTGTCAGATAAATATCTTTAATATACGATATTTTAATCAAAATCGTACATAGTACGTGTAGAGAAAGTAAAAGAAATATGACATGAATTCTGTCAAACGAGATATACTTTTTTTTTTACTTTCTCTACACGTACTATGTATATAGTGTATAGAGAAAGTATTGTATTGAACCCAAACATTCAATACCGAAATTTCACCGGAAATACATGTTTTGGGTCCCTACTGAGTCCTCCCCCCCAAAAAAAAGCATTTTTGGGAAAAAGTCGGTATGTGTGTGTCTACCTGTGGACCGCGCAGCGCAAAAACGAAAAGTTCAGTATCATTCAAGAATGCGACTCGACGACTACCTTTATACGGACAAATTTTTGTAATTTTTTATTTTCTCAAAAATGACTAACGTATATTTAAGATATACAGGTGTTTCAAAACGACACCAAACGAAGATGTGGACCTTTTTGGTAATACTGTACGAGATACGTGAATATAATTTTTAGCTCTAAATTCGGCACATACAAAAACTACCATAAAATCACCTTGGAATAGGCAATCGTACATAACCAGATGGCACGTGCCTGGCCCACTCCAAGAGAGATGCCGGTTGTTAACGAAGGTCCCAGTCGCGTGGTGTAGGGGTGGTTTGATACACGCCGGCGCGGCACAGGTCACCTTAGTAATGGAAAACGTAGCATTTGGGTTTTGTTATGTGTTTCGTATAACATTTTCTGAGCTTGTTTACGTGGCGTATGACAACCGTTGTTCCTGAGCTGCCTAATCCCAAATGTGTGCGATTTTTAAACACACACAAAACTTTAAATAGAAGAGTTTGAAAGTTGCGATATCAAGTTTCGGACAAATCAAAGTGTAAGCTAATCGACTGCTATCTTCGTTTGGTGTCGTTTTGAAACAGCCTGTAGGTATACCTGGCAAATAAAATGTATATCTTGAATTTTCTGAATAGCCTCTGAAGACTACTTTATTCTGGATGAATTTTTCTGTTATGATATCAATAATGTCTATATCTTTTACGGTTTACCAGTTATGTTAAATTCCGCAAAACTCTACCAGAATAAAGAGCTCTTCAGAGGCTATTTGCAAAATACTCATTTTATTTGTATTGTCAATATACGTCATTTTAATCAAGATCATTAGATTCATTTTTGAGAAAAACAAAAATTTTAAACAATTTTTCCATGTAAAGGTTAGTTTGAGGTGGGGAGATTTTCTTGAAAATCTTCGTATCGCATCCTTGGAAGATAGCAATCTTAAATACCAAGTTTGGTATTTAACGGTCTCTTAGTTTTTGAGCTATGCTGTCCATAGACACACACACACACACAGACATTTTTTTATTCAGGGGGCTGAAAACATGTATTTCCAGTGAATATTTGGGTGCATACAATACCTTGTCAGTACACTATGTATATAGTACGCGTAGAGAAAGTAAAAATTAACGAATTTAATTAGTTCATGCACTTGCATGCAGTAAAAGAGGCAAAACACTCGGATAGAGAAATTCAATTTTCTGGCATAATATTAACTTCCTTGTAAAGCTGTACGATTGTTCCACCAAACATAAGGACATGTGTGTGTGCGCGCGCGCGCACAGACAAACGGTCTTAAGACTTTTACTGGCGATCCATACTTGAAAGTGTTGAAAACATTAAGTTGTTCAGATGTGAAAGTTGCCAATTTTGACTTCTTCTTGGGATCATTGGGGTTTTAGCTTCACAGATCCCTTGGTTACGCTTTGCGGCTTAGGGCCCTCCACGTTGGGCAACGCTTTGCAACGCTTTGCATCTTAGGGCCCTAAATGTTTTTAATAGACCAGTAAGTAACTCCAAAGCGGCTCTAATGACGAAATAACAAAAGTACCTACGTATAGAAATAATGCCAAGTGGTGGAACCATCGTATACTCCTTGGCACGACAGCTCGCGGGGAACCTTGGCCTACCGCCCGGCCGCTGCGTCCCCCATCTCGGTCCACTACAGACGTCATGGATGGGGTGCAGTATTGGAGGGTGAGACGTGGTCAGCGCCTCGAGTCCCTCCCGGCCGGTTAATGCGGTCCTCATGACCTGGAGCCGCTACTTCTCCATCAAGTAGCTCCTCAATTGGCCCCCCAGGGACCTTACGAGGCTGAGTGCACCCCGGGCCAGGTCTCCCAGCGGGGGAAAAATCCCCACGCCGGTACTGGGGATCAAACCCAGGTCTCCCGCTTGGTAAGCAGCTGCGCTACCACCGCGCTAAGGAGACGACCACCATCCTATACTACTAATCAAAAATTAGCTGAAATGTCGAACACAAAGCAAATACTTGATAAAACACACAGATATTGGCGGCAAAGCTTGGACAATGGAGTCGATGGCATGGTTACCATTAGTGATGGGCAGAATCGAATCCTCTGCATTCGAATACTCTCGAGAATCGAAACCTTCATCCGAGAACAAGGTCTCGAATGCTGGAAATGATAAGCAAGTTCTCGGATGCTACGTTATCGTCACTCGAGAGACGTTCTCTGTTCTCGGCATGCTTGTTCTCGAATACTATAAACCTTGCGCTAATCGAAATCAGCTTGTATTCATTAGCAAGTTCTCGGATGCTGCTCGAGTGATGCTCGCAGTTCTCGCCATGGTTGATCTCGAACAAGGCATGTAATTTAAATGATGGACAAAAAATATGACATGTTATTCTCAACATGTTGAAGTTTCTATTCAAGATTATCGTGGCTTAAGCGTTGTGCACTTTCATTCATAACCGTTTCTTCCATTAAATTGTATACTAAAATATATTATTTTATTTATTTATTCATTATTTTTTTATTTTTTGTACAGTTAACGATTTCCAAGATATTCCTTGCTATAGGTTTAAAATTTAACTAATAGTTTTCTCAAACAGGTAGTCGTCATCCGTGTTTATTTTGTTTTACTCATAGCCATGCAAAGATAATCGAATTTCAAAGTCAATCGCATTGCGACAGCTTTTAAAATATTTGACTATGGCTTTAGCCTAGTACATTCCCTTATTTCCCTTCTACCTACAAGGAAATACGTAATAAGACATATCCGCACGAAGTAATTCAAGAGTAATGTTTTGTAAGAAAAGTTTGTTTGCAGGTAGAGAAAGTAATGTGAAAGGAACACATCAGAATTTGCGCTCTTTTGTTTGGTTTTTATAGCCCCCTTTAATTTGTATGGTTACATCAGGGCCTTGACTGGTAAAACAACTGCTGGTGTCTTTCTCGCTGGACTGTAGGCTTTCTTATTGTTTTTACTTTCTCTACACGGGCTATGTACATACATAGTGTATAGTGAAAGTGTTGTATTCCACCCAAAAATTCGATCCCGAGATTTCACCGGAAGAATACGTTTTGAGGTCCCCTGAGTCCAAAAAGCAGTTTTACTTTTTCTAGCCGTATGTACATAACAATGTACAGTAGCTAGCGAAGGTATTGTATTCCACCCAAAATTCGATATCGAGATTTCACCGGAAATATATGCTTTGCTGTCCCCTGAGTCGAAAAATATCATTTTTAGAAAAAGGTCCACGCGCGCGTTTCTATGGGAGAGGGGAGTGACAGCATAGCTCAAAAACGAAAAGACCGTAAAATACCAAATTTTAGTATCTTCCAAGGATGCGACACGAAACATTTTCAAGAAAATCCCCCAACCCCAGCTATCCTTTACATGAAACATTTTTCGAAAATAATGATTTTCTCAAAAATGGTTCTAACGATTTTGATTAAAATATCGTGTATTAAAGATATTTACATGACATAAAATGTATATTTTGAATTTTTGGGATTAGCCTCTGAAGAGCTCTTTATTCTGCACGAGTTTTGCAGAATTTTACGGTTAAACCGTAAGAGATGGACAAAAACTTACTATAAATATGTACATCTGGTTAAAAACATAGGTTGACCATTTTCAAGAAATTCCTTGTTATTGGTTTCAGTTTTAAAATACCTAATTTTTCTCAAACTGGACCCTATGCATGGGAATCTATGTTAGCTTTGGGATGATAAGTTCATAGCTTTACTTGATAGCATATTCTCATATTCTATTCTGGCCAGGTGATTATCAGCGTGCTCGCCCCTCTCCCCGCCCTTCCCCTACACGATCCATGCGCTAGAATGACCTTAAAGTAAAAGCACCAATCAGGTATGAGATCTCGATTCTCGGTGCACATGCACATATACGAGACCCGAGAGCAGGATTCGAATACAGCATTCAAACGAGAACTCATCCGAGTGAAGGATTCGAATACAACATTCAGAATTCGAGAACTTCCAAGAATCGAATACATCGACATTTTGCATTCGAATACTCCCATCACTGGTTACCATAGCAACAATGTCGCACCGCATACTTTGACGCTGCAATATGTACAATCTGCACATCGGAGAGAAACAAAAGGGAATCGTTTACAAGTCGCTGCTGCGGCAATCGCCATTCACAGGCCTCGTGGAAAAGGTGCTAAGGGAAAGAGAGAGAGAGTGATACCGAATTTCCGGTTACTCCTCGTATTCTGGTAGGTGAAACAGAATCCACTGGAACGGCACTATATACTGCTCGGGTTACTGCCACGAATATGACATAAACACAGGCTCAGGTTTCAGGTAACCTGATGCCTGGAGTTACTTCCTTGTAACGTAATGACACCCTCACACGTGGTTTCAATCAATATAACCAGAAATACTTCTATTGCACCTTGCAGTGTAGACTGAAGTGATAGTCAAGGCGTAGAAAAACTGTATTTACTTCACGCTAATCGAGAAAAACTTGGTAGAAATAGTCTTATTGCTTGCTTTCTTGTAAGTAGAAGTGAAATAAGGGAGTACCATAGGTTAAAGTGATAGTCAAATGTTTTAAAATGTGGTTTCCATGGTATTGAAATTCGCTTCTTTGCGTGACAGAAGTTGACAAGTTCATGTATGAAAAAAGTTTAAGTATTTTAAATCTGAAACAAATAACAAGGAATAATACCGGAAAGGGTCAACTCTGCAACAACAATGTATATGACCTAAATTGTGTGTTTTAATGAGATTTACATTTTTTTTATCTCTTACAGTTTACCAGTTATACAAAATTCATCCATAATAAATGGCTCTTCAGGAGCTATTCCCAGAAAATTCAAAATATATATTTTTATTTCTAATGTAAATAGCTTTAATATGCAATATTTTAATCAAAATTGTTAGAGCCATTTTTGAAAAAAATAGCAATTTCAATTTTTTCCCATGTAAAGAGTAGTTTGGGATGGGGGTTTCTTGAAAATCTTCGTGTCGCATCCTTGGAAGATACTAAACCTACATGCTAAGTTTGGTATTTAACGGTTTTTTCGTTTTTGAGCTATGCTATACATAGACTCACACGGACCTTTTTCTAAAAATACTTTTCTCGGACTCAGGGGACCCCAAAAGAAAAAGTCTGATGTGTCACACTCACATGACTCTCTCTAGCTGCTGTACAAACTTCTTTCAAAAGATTCTTCTTTCTACACAATGCTAATCGAGATAAACATTAGCAGAATGTTCTTATTACCTAGTTCCTTATAAGTAGAAAGGAATAAGGGAATGCTCTATGCTAAAGCGATAGTCAAATGTTTTAAAAGCGATGTGGGGAAAGTCATGTGAATGGAGCACATCAGATTTTTCACTATTGTAATACATTGGACTGTCGAAAACATTGGATAGTGGCCATCACTATTGTCAACTGTCATTCTTGAGGGTTTTCCCTGTCATTTGTCAGCAAGGTTGGACCTCGAAGATCGATGTTATTGCCAGAGTATTGGAGGTCGCTGTTGAAACCCACATACCTAATATCCGATAAACAATGTCTGTATGAATCACTAGAGATGCAACGTACGCAACGTGCCTGAGGGAAAGCGTTGCTCAGTTGTCGAGTTGCATGAATCACTGACCCAAACACCTCCTACCCCTCCGCAGGTGAGTCACACCAGGTGCTTATGGGTTCATTTCCGGACGGGTCCTGAATCACTGCACACGAGGAGAAAGAAAAAACACCGCCTTCATAGTTATCTTATGTTTACCTCACTCTTTCTAAATCCGTTGCTACGTTCTGTAATGTTTACAGGCATAAGGCAACCGAAATTCCTGCATTTCTTGCACCAAACTATTAGGAAACCTTGTTCTACTTCGTGCCAATCATCATTCGCAGAAAAAATCTGATGTGTTCCATTCACATGACTTTCTCTACATCGCTGCAACAAATTATTGTTAAAACGCTTATGCTTCTATTTACTTCATGCTAAACCAGGAATATACGAGCAGAAATAGTCTTATTACTTGCTTCCTTGTAAGTAGAAGCGAAATAAGGGAGTACCATAGGTTAAAGTGATAGTCAAAAGCTGGTTGCTATTTAACTGAAGTTCCTTTGTTTATATGGACAGGAGTTGACAAATTCCTGTATGAGAAAAGTTCAAGTTTTTTTAAAGCTGAAACGAAAAACAAGGAATATCTCAAAAACGATCAACTCCACGAAAAAATGTTTATAACATATATTGTGTATTTTAATGTGCTCTACATTTTTTGTGCGGTAATTTTTTGTCCATCTCTTACGGTATTACCAGTAATACAAAATTCCGTAAAATTCATCCAGAATAAAGTAGGTTTTAGACGCTATTGCCAGAAAATTCAAGATATACATTTTATTTGAAGTTCCACGTAAAGGGTAGTTTGTGGTGGGGTGCCTTTCCTGTAAATCTTCGTGTCATATCCTTGGAAGATATCAAACTTAAATACCAACTTTGGTATTTAACGGTCTTTTCGTTTTTGAGTTATGCTGTCCACAGACACGCACACACACTCACACGGACCTTTTTCTAAAAATGCTTTTTTTTGGATTCAGGGGACCCAAAACATATATTTCCGGTGAAATTTCGGTATCGAATTTTTGGGTGAAATACAATACCTTCTCTATATGCTATGTACATAGTACATGTAGAGAAAGTAAAAAGAAAAGCTTAAAAATTAGGAAATTAAAAACAAAAAAACATGTCGGAAATGTTAAACTCCGCACATTAACAAATCAATGATCTACATTTTTGTATTGTATCTCCTTTGTAGCTTTTTTTTTACTCCATGGCACGACAGCTCACGGGGAACCTTGGCCTACCGCCCGGCCGCTGCGTCCCCCATCTCGATCCACTACAGACGTCATGGATGGGGTGCAGTATTGGAGGGTGAGACGTGGTCAGCGCCTCGAGTCCCCCCGGCCGGTTAATGCGGTCCTCATGACCTGGAGCCGCTACTTCTCCAGGGACCTTACGAGGCTGAGTGCACCCCGGGCCAGGTCTCCCAGCGGGGGAAAAATCCCCACGCCGGTACTGGGGATCGAACCCAGGTCTCCCGCTTGGTAAGCAGCAACGCTACCACCGCACTAAGGAGACGACCCCTTTGTAGCTTAACGTCCTTTAACCTGGTTGGTCATATCAGACCATGAATGAAATTGGTGAAATGATGCTCAAATGATCTCGTGGGCCATAGAGCTTAAAGTTACTCTACATTCGTCTTCGTAGGATAAGGAAAAAACCCCCAAAAAATCTTATCACCCTAAGCGAGATTCGAAATCGTGACCTGTTGAATGTGAGGCCGACACGCTACCACCTTGTATTCCGCTGAAATCTCGATATCGACACACTAGATATGTGGTAGAGACAGTATGTGAATGACACATAGTAAGTAGAGAAGGTATTGTACTCCACCCAAAAATTCGGTTGCACTGAGAGATTTAACCGGAAATATTTTGATGTCATTGAGTAAAAAAAAAACATTTTTACTTTCTCTACACTTACTATGCACATAGTGTATAGAGAAGGTATTGTACTCCATCAAAAAATTCGTTACCGAGATTTCACTGGAAATTTATGTTTTAGGGTCCACTGTATCCAAAAACAATCTGATGTGTTCCATTCACATGGCTTTCTCTATATCTCTGCAACAAATTATTGTTAAAATGCTTATTCCTCTATTTACTTCATGCTGATCGAGAAAAAATTAGCAGAAATAGTCTTATTACTTGCTTCCTTGTAAGTAGAAGCGAAATAAGGGAGTAGCAAAGGTTAAAGTGACAGCCAAAAGCTGGTTGCTATGTGACTGAAGTTCCTTTGTTTGTATGGACACGAGTTGACAAATTCCTGTATGAGAAAAGTATAAGTTTTTAAAGGTGAAATCAAAAACAAGGAATATATAAAAATGATCAACTCCACAAAAAAATGTATATAACATAAATTGTGTGTTTTGGCGTGCTGTACATTTTTTGTGGGTAAGTTTTTCTCCATCTGTTACGGTTGAGCAGTTATGCAAAATTCCGTAAAATATATCCAGAATAAAGTAGTCTTCTCGGGCTGTTCCCAGAAAATTCAAGATATGCATATTATTTGTCAGGTAAATATCTTTAATATACAATATATTAATCAAAATCGTTAGAGCCAAACTTGAAAAAAGTTCCATGTAAAGGGTATTTTGGGGTGGGGGATATTTCTCAAAATCTTCGTGACGCATACTGGAAGATACCAAACTTAAATACCAAGTTTGGTATTTTCCGACTTTTCGTTTTTGAGTTATTGTGATCACAGACACACGGACATACACACGGACCTTTTTCTGAAAATGTTTTTTTGATACAGGGGACCCTTTAACATATATTTCCAGTGGAATCACTTTATCGATTTTTGGGTGGAGTGCAATACCTTCTCTATACACTATGTACATAGTGTACGGAGAGGGTATTGTAATGCACCCAAAAATTCGATACTGAAATTTCACCGGAAATATATATTCTGAGGTCCCCTGAGTCCAAAGCATTTTATGAAAAAGGTCCGTGTGTGCAGGTCTGTGGACGCATAGCTCAAAACCTAAACGAACATTAAATACAAAATCTGGTATTTAAGTTTAATATCTTCCAAGGATGCGAGAAAAACATTTTCAAGGTAATCCCCCCTCACCCTTAACTACCCTTTAGATATAAACATTTTTTTTTAATTTTTGGTCTCAAAAATTACTAACGATTTTGATTAAAATGTCGTATGTTAAAGATGTATACAACACAAATAAAATATATATTTTCAATTTTATGGGAATAACCTCTGAAGACCTGTTCATTCTGAATGATTTTTGCAAAACTAGTAAACCGTAAGAAATAGACAAAAACTTAGCTAACAAAAAATGTAGATCTTTTTAATTCACACACTTAATGACATTTTTTCGTGGACTTGACCGTTTTCGAGATATTCCTGGTTATTGATTTCAGTTTTACAATACTTTTCTCATATGGTAATTTGAGAACTCCTGACCACGCAAAGAAACTGATTTCAATCCCATAGCAACCACATTTTAAAACATTTGAGTATCAGTTTAGCCTAGTGTGTTCCCTTCTACTTACAAGGAACTAAGTAATAAGACCGTTTCTGCCAATGTTTATCTGGACTAGCATGAAGTACATAGCTATGTGAATGAAGCACATCAAGAGATGTTTTGTATGCAACTGTACCGGTGTTTGCTCCACATAGAAATGACCCGTGCCAAATAGTACCAAACATTTGAGATCGCAATGAATAACAAGACGATGTTGGAACGGGTCCATTAAAGTTGAGGTCATTACGCAACTCAGCAGGGAGTGGGGGAAGCCCCGCTGCGATATACTGGCATTTCTTGTCATCATCTCCATCTACCTGGTGTGACGTCACCTCTATGTATGATCTCTTCCCCAAAAGTTCTCTAAGGTTGATCCGCGCCAAAATGAATGCACGTGGTGAGTACACCGCGGTACAACACAGTAGTAACAATGTAATTCCATGCTAACAATCTAAATGACAGAATTAATTTATTCTTAAATGGTATAATATTCTACACGAATACCTAACAGTTGAATTTGCGCCGATTTGGGCCGTTCAAACGATCTGCAAGTCCCAACATGCTATTCATATGTATCACCTGATTTCCACAATATTGTTTACACAGTGGTGGTTGCTGGTTGTTGCTGTTTAGAATCATGGAGGACGGTTGTCGAGTTACATAAAGCATAAGGCTGGTAAACCATTGACTAATGGTGATAAAACTATATTGTTGAATGTTTTGTTTTTTGTTTTCAAATTTTGTGAGAAATATCCAACACTTTTTTTTTAATATATTTATTTTATGTCGCTTTAACTTACAAGGTAGTCACGTCGCGACAACATGTTTTAACGGTATCGTTTACAAATAATCTACATTGGGAAATACAATTTTATAAATTTAATATTATACATATATGTTAGTTTTAAGTATTTCACTAATATATTTCTGTTTGTTGGATTGTTGAGAGCTTCTGCATTCTGCTCGCTGCTGTTGATACTGTGGAGAGTAAGTGGCGTACAGTGATGGTAGTGTGACATTTAGGTTGGGATGTTCTATTCAGTAGATGGGAATGGGTTAACTTGGTGTGCAGCCTGGTCTTTTCGTCTCAGTTTCTGCAGTGGATATAATGTTCTGGAGTTCTGTATAATTTCGTGTAGTTTGCTAGGAGGTGATTGTGCCTATGTTGTTTGCCAGAGGTAGTAAAATTTTCTGGAAGCATATTTTGCAACATGTTTGTGATGTAAAGGTGTATTTTCATGTATTGGGAGGCTTGTGGCTTCCTTTGCTGCCTGCTCATTACCTGAAATGCTCTGATGTGAGAGTATCCACATTATGGCTATTTTCGTTCCTTGTTTCATTAGAAGTGTAGTCTTGGACTAATGTATTTGAAGAGAAGAGATCTTGTAGAGCCTGTATGCTGGATTTAGAATCGTGTGTATTAGGTAAGCTTCAGTTTTGTTTGTCTCGCATAAATACAGTAATGCTTTCTTAATGGCATATAGCTCACAACTAAATATAGAGTAAAAATCTGATGTGTTACACTCACATGAGTTTCTCTAGCTGTTCTACAAAACTTTTTACATAAGATTATTCTTCTTTCCGCATCTTGCTAATCGAGGTACTCATTAGCACAATGTTATTACTTAGTTCCGTATAAGTAGGAAACAATAAGGGAATTCACTAGGCTAAAGACATAGTCAAATGTTTTAAAAGCTGTCGTTATGCGATTGTCATTACAAATCCCTTCTTTTCTTGGCCAGGAGTAGAACAAAGAAAACCGCACACTCCCGTCTGAGAAAAGTATAAGTACTTCACAACTGAAACTAATAACAATGAATACCTCGGAAACTGAAAGCTCCACGAGAAAAATGTATATAACATAACTTGTGTATTTTAACAAGACCTACGTTTTTTGTACAGTAAGTTTTTGTCTATCTCTTACGGGTTACTAGTTATGCCAAATTAAGCAAAATTCATCCAGAATAAATAGATCTTTATAAGCTATTCCCAGAAAATTCAAGATATACATATTATTTGTCAGCTAAATATCTTTAATATACGATATTTTAATCAAAATCGTTAGAGCCATTTTTAAGAAAATCAAAATTTTCGAAAAAAGTTCCATATAAAGGGTAGTTTGGGGTGGGGGGAATTTTTCTCAAAATCTTCGTCTCGCATCCCTAAAAGATACTAAACTTAAATACCAAGTTTGGTATTTTACCAACTTTTCGTTTTTGAGTTAACGTGTTCACAGACACACACACGGACCTTTTTGTGAAACTGCTGTTTTTGGATACAGGGGACCCTAAAACATATATTTCCGGCGAAATCTCGGTATCGAATTTTTGGGTGGAATACAATACTTCCCTATGTGGTAATGAGTACACATAGTGTGATCAGGATAAACCACACCCGTTTCCAGTCTGCGATCCATATGTGAATATAATTTGGGTATTGCTCTTTCAGTAGTTGCTTGTATATCGGTTTATATGTTTGGCTTTTAACAAGGCTCTTAATCAGACTTTCATCTGATGGAATATTATATCTTTGCGAAATCCAGCACTTCTCGTAAAATTAACTTCTGAATTCAGCTACAAATATAAGCAGTGCTCGCAAAGGAAAATCTGATTGGGTAAAAGAGGTTACACCCGGGCAATAATGAAACGGAGAGAAATACGTGATGTAAGAATGTGACGATTTTGTGAAAAGCGCAATTCGCTCAATTTAAATAGTTGTTAAGTACTACATGTAACGCGTTGTTTTGAGAAATGGATAGTTTAATAGACGCCTTTTTACTTTCTCTACACGTACTATGGACATAGTGTATAGAGAAGGTATTGCAATGCACCCAAAATTCAATACTGAGATTTCACCGGAAATACATGTTTTGGGTCCCCCTGAATTAAAAAAAAAAGTATTTTTGGAAAAAGGTCCGTGTGTGTCTGTCAGCGTGTCTGTGGACAGCATAGCTCAAAAACGAAAACACCGTTGAATACCAAACTTGGCATTTAAGTTTGGTATCTAGGATGCGACAGGAAGATTTTCAAGAAAGTCCCCCCACCCCCAACTACCCTTTACATGGAACTTTTTTCGAAAATTTTGATTTGCTCAAAAATGGCTATAACGATTTTGATTGAAATATCGTATTACCTGACAAATGAAATGTATATCTTGAATTATCTGGGAATAGCCTCTGAAGATTACTTTATTCTGGACGAATTTTACGGAATTTTGCATAATTGCTAAACCGTAAGAGATGGACAAAAACTTACCACACAGAAAGTGTAGAGCACGTTAAAACACACAATTTATGTCATACAGTTTTTTCTCGTGGAGTTGATTATTTTTAAGTTATTGCTTGTTTTTAGTTTCAGTTTTGATAAAACATAATTTTTTTATAAATGAATTTGTCAACTCCTGTCCATGCTAACAAAAGACCTTCAGTCACATAGCAACCAGCTTTTGACTATCACTTTAGCCTATGGTACTTCCTTATTTCGCTTCTACTTACAAGGAAGCAAGTAATAAGACTATTTCTGCTAATTTTTTCTCGGTTAGCATGAAGTAAATAGAGGTATAATCTTTTTAACAATAATTTGTTGCAGAGATGTAGAGAAAGTCATGTGAATGGAACAGGTAATTTTGTAGATATTCCGGATTATTGGTCCTAATTTTAAGCCACTTAAACTTTTCTTAAGCGTGAAGACATGTTTTTTCTCGCTTATTTACTACAGAAAAGCAAAGAAATTGGAATTTCAATTGTTTCACATAGCAACCGGCTTTTAAAGGACGAGACTGTCGCTTTGCCTATGTATTTTCTTATTTCCTTTCTACTTACAAGGAAACTAGTATTAAAACTTATTCTGCTTATGTTTATCTTGATTTAGCATGATGTAGATAAAGATTAATGTTTTGAATAAAGGGTTTGTTTGCCGATCGGCTAGAGGACGTCATGTGAATGGAACACATTAGGTTTTTTTACTTTCTCTACACGTACTATGTATGGGGTAGAGAAAGTAAATATATGAGCTGGTTGATGCTGACAAACAGGTGAAGTTCTTAATTCGGCGTGTAATGGGACAGTTTACGAGATTGAAGCCACGTTTGGAATGCTGACAACAATACACCACAGGAATGTGCGTGACAATGGTACGTACGTGTGTAACGGTGGATTATATCACACTGGCCTGCTTGGTCACTGGCCAGCCGAGGTCAAGGTACGGGGTTCATCTGCCCTAGCAGTAAACAATCCCATTAATACACCTAGATATTCCGTTCACATGCGACACCAGCGGTGTATATTGTGGCCTGTCAAAGCTATCACCAAGTCTAAAAAAATTAGAAATTAATAAATAATATTAATAAGATAGTTTCCCTCAGAGAAAATTAGCTTGTTGCTGCTGGAATATTTCTCATTTTCTATATTATCGAACCGAGTAGAGAATACAGCTTACACTTTGATACGGTCAAAGAGGGGTCCGGGTGGAAGAACGCAGGAATCAGCAAGCAAATGCTTCGGAAAACGAAATCGCCACGCCACAGGCGAACGTCACGAAACGGACACAACTGGCTGTGGCCTTGTTTGCAATTCTACATAGCACATGGAGTTGAAAGCATGAAGTAGCGTATTGTGTTTTAGTTATAGTTATTATTGGTTAACTATTGTTACGGTCCTTAATAGGGATAGCATCTTGCGGACCGATAGAGGGACACAAGCGGATACCTACCGAGTAGAGACCGACCTGCATTGGCAACTGCACGCGTTGGGGAACGTGGCTCGACGCAGCAGTACATTATGCTGAATATTACAATACTGTTTTACATGCCATTGATGATATTGCATGATCTTCAATTAAGATTGTCAAATCTCTTGCTTCAAATGGATTGCATCAAGATTTGTGATTCATACAGACATACTTTACAGACATATCTACGACAATAACATGTTTGGAATCATCGGACATTGAAATGCCTTGAACTCTGATTTTGTGCAAGCAATTCACCAGAGAACCTGTTTTAGACCCTGTGGAAAAAAAAAAGAAAAAAAAGTGAAGACAATGTTTGGAAAAAATGTCGGATTTTGAATAATGCATGAAATAAGAAATATACTACGAGGTGTTGCTATGGAAATAATTGCTGATGGAATATCTTACCCAATAGTCGATGATGTGTCTTATCACATCTTGTAATGTGGAGCGAAGTTTTTTACAATATAAAGCTTGTTTACGTGCCAATCGGAGACGATTCTCATTTGAGACGTTATGAATGTATATTGTGCATTGTAATCTATGTATCTTGAGAGAAAATGAAACGGATAATGATGCTGATGACTGATGCCTTCCTGAGCAGAAATCTCACGTCTTCCGTTCACATGAGTTTTTCTATTTGTTCTGCAAACAAACTATTGCTACAAACCATTTTATCGACTTCATGCTAATTGAGATAAACACTGGCTCAATTACTCTTATTACCTATAAGGAAAATAAGGGCACATTCAAATCTTTTAAAATCTGACGCTATGCGATTGTCATGGTCAAGAGTAAAACAAGAGATGTAGAATAGATGAGGACTTTTCGTTTGGAGAACAGCTTAAGCATTATAAAAAGGAATATCTCTGCAATATCTATCTCTAAAACATCTGATGTTACATTCACATAACACCGCTATAACAAATTAATGTTAATAAGCTTATTCTCCCATCTACTTCATGATAATCAAGATAAACATTAACAGAAATTGTCTTATTGCTTAGTTCCATATAAGTAGAAGGGAAAATGGGAATGCATTAGGCTAAACCGATAGTCACATGTTTTAAAATGTAGTGCTATGGGATTGACATCCGTTTCTTTGCGTCGCCAAGCGTTGACAAGTTCCGTATAAGTAAAGTTTTAAGTATTTTAAAACTGAAATCAATAACAAGGAATATCTCGAAAACGGCCAATTCCACGAAAAAAAAATCTGATGTGTTACACTCACATGACTTTCTCTAGCTGCTCTACAAAAGTCCTACAAAAGATTATTCTTCTTTGTACACAATGATAATCAAGAATAAATGTTAGCAGAATGTTCTTATTACTTAGTTCCTTATAAGTAGAAGGGAATAAGGGAATGCACTACGCTAAAGTGATTGTCAAATGTTTTAAAAGCTATCGTTATGCGATTGTCATTGCAAATCGCTTCTTTGCTTGGCCAGGAGTAGAACAAAAGAAAAACAGACACTTCCTGTGTGAGAAAAGTTTAAGTACTTCACAATTGAAACCAATAACAAGGAATATCTCGAAATCGGTTACCTCCACAACCAAAACGTAAAGGACAAAAATTGTGTGTTTTGTCATGAGGTAACTTTTTATGCAGTCGTTTTTTTTTTTTTTTTCTATCTCTTACGGTTTAGCAATTAAGCAAAATTCAGCAAAATTCATCCAGAATAAAGAGGTCTTCAGAGGCTATTCCCATAAAATACATTTTATTTCGAACATAAATATCTTAAATATACGGGATTTTAATCAAAATTTTCGAAATTTTTTCCATGTAAAGGGTAGTTTGTGGTGGGGGATTTTTTTTAAAATCTTGGTGTCGCATCCTTGGAATATACTAAACCTAAATACCAAGTTTGGTATTTAACGGTCTTTTTGTTTTGGGGCTATGCTGTGTACAGACACACACGGGCCTTTTTTTAAAAATGCTTTTTTCGGACTCAGGGGACCCCAAAACATATATTTCCGGTGAAATCTCAGTAACGAATTTTTGGGTGCATTGCAATACCTTCTCTATCCCTATGTACATTGTACATATGGGGCTAGAGAAAGTAAAAAGATATATGCCATAAATTGCGTGTTTTATCAAGTTCTATATTTTTTGTCTATCTGTTATGGTTTATCAATTATGCAAAAATCAATAAAAATCATCCAGAATAAAGAGGTCTTCAGAGGCTATTGAACATCCAAGATATGCATTTTATTTGGCATGTAAATGTCTTAAATATAAGAGATTTTAATTTTAATCGTGAGAGGAATTTTTGAGAAAATAAAACTTTTCTGTGTAAAGGGTAGTTTGAGATGGGAAAATTTTCTTCGTGTCGCATCTTTGGAAGATACTGAACTTAAATATCAAGTTTGGTATTTAACGGTCTTCTCGTTTTTGAGCTATGCTACCCACAGACATACACATGGACATTTTTCTATTTTTTTCGATTCAGGGGGTATACATTTTTTGAGTCGTAAATTTTTGTCTGTTACGGTTTGTCAGTTATACAAAGATAATTTAGAATTAAGAGCACTTCAGGGACTATTACCACGAAATTTAGAATATCCATTTTATTTGCCATGTTTGTTTGTCATCTTTAATATATGGCATTTTAATCAAAATAGTCTACTTTTAGAAAATAGAAATTTCGGAAAGTGTAAAGGGTAGTTTGGGGTGGGTGGATTTTTCTCAAAATCTTCGTGTTGCATTCCTGGAAGATACTAAACTAAATACCAAGTTTGGTATCTTACCGACTTTTCGTTTTTGAGCTATCGTGTACACGGACACACACACGGACCTTTTTCTGAAAATGCTTTTTTTGGATATAGGGGACCCTAAAACATATATTTCCGGCGAAATCATGGTATCGAATTTTTGAGTGGAGTGCAATACCTTCTCTATACACTATGTATATAGTACGTATAGAGAAGGTAAACCTTTTCGCTAACCCAAATTCGGAACTGTACTTTGCTACACCGGTACCGAAGTCCACTCTAAACTTAGGTATGCCAATCAACGTTTATTTTACATGGGCTCACCCCTTCCTTTATGACACTTAGTAGCACTTCAGCGAGAATTCCAAACTGGGTTAACCTCACATTGAAATATTTGTCAGAGATATTCAGTGCTCTAAAAGTTAAGACAACTTAGCTACCAATTGGGATCTTGTTAAAACCATTAAGTATCCATCATATTCAATCAGTTTTCAAAAAGCAATTGCAGTTGAAAATAAATCGGGCCAGAAAGGGTTAATATATGATATTTTAAGCAAAATCGTTAAGCTATTTTTGAGAAAATCGAAAATTTCGAAAAAATGTTACATGTAATGGGATTTTGGCGTGGGAAGATTTTTCTGAAATCCTTAGAAGATCCTAAACTTAAATACAAACGCATTCACACCTAAATGATGTATTTCCGGTAAAATTTTGATATCAGAAAATGTTTGAGTTGTATAGAATATTTACTCCACCTGCCAGATGGATAGTAGAAAAATCTGCTATGTTCCATTCACATGACTTTCTCTATATCTCTGCAATAATCTTTTTAAAAGGCTTATGCTTCTATTTACTTCCTGCTAATCGAGAAAAAATTAGCAGAAATAGTCTTATTGCTTGCTTCCTTGTAAGAAGAAGCGAAATAAGGGAGCACCATAGGTTAAAGTGATAGTTAAAAGCTGGTTGCTATGTGACTGAAGTACCTTTGTTTCTATGGACACGAGTTCACAAAGTCCTGTATGAGAAAAATATAAGTTTTTATAGCTTAAACCAAAAACAAGGAATATCTCAAAAACAATCAGCTCCACGAAAAAAATGTATACAACATAAATTGTGTGTTTTAATGTGCTCTACATTTTTTGTAGCGTAAGTGTTTGTCTCTCTCTTTACGGTTTAACACTTATGCAAAATTCCGTAAAATACACTCATAATAAAGTAGTCTTCAGAGGCTATTTCCAGAAAATTCAAAATATAAATTTTATTTGTCAGGAATATATTTTTAATGTACGATATTTTAATCAAAATCGTTAGAGCCATTTTTTAGAAAATCAAAATTTTCGAAAAAAGTTTCATGTAAAGGGTAGTTTGGAGTGGGGGGATTTGTCTTAAAATCCTCGTGTCGCATCCCCGGAAGATACTAAACTTGAATACCAAGTTTGGTATTTTACCGACTTTTCGATTTTGAGTTATTGTGTTCACAGACATACACACACACGCGCGCGCGCGGACCTTTTTCTGCAAATACTTTTTTTGGATTCTGGGGGTCCAAAAGCATATTTCCGGTGAAATCTCGGTATCGAATTTTTGGGTGGAATACAAAAAGTAAAATCATAATTTTCTCCCCATTAATTTGGCTAATAGAAGTAAAATTGAAGCAAAAACTTCGCGAATTTTCTCCAAGCGTAGAGTTTTCTTTACTTGTGGTACAGCTGTGTCAGTCGATTGTTTTTCTTGCTGACAAAAGCAATTGTCCCGCAAACGCAGCTCAAGTTCCAGGTTGTTGATCCCTAAGGAATCACGTGTCAGGAACGCTATTTTCAGAAGGTACACGCCGTTTCCGGGGAGCCTCCAGCAACTTCCGAAAATAAAACCTTTTCGTTTGTAGATACACACACACACACACGCTCCAGATCCATCTGTTGTCTTCGGGAGTCGCTGTGGTTAACAGAATGCTTTGCGCTGCAACTGGTGCATTCATACAACTTTCTCTACACGTACTACGTACATAGTGTATAGAGAAGGTATTGCACCCAAAAAATCAATACCGAGATTTCACCGGAAATACACGTGTTAGGGTCTCCTGTATAAGAAAAAAAAAAAACAAAACACATTTTTACTTTCTCTAGCCCCGTATGTACAATGTACATAGGCATAGAGAAGTACTGTATTCCACGCAAAAATTCCGTGTCGCGATTTCACCGGAAATAAATGTTTTAGGATCCCCCGAGTCCAAAAAAAAAAAAAACATTTTTACAAAAAGGTCCGTGTGTGTGTGTGTTTGTGTGTATGTGTGTGGGTCTGTGGACAGCGTAGCTCAAAAACGAAAAGACGGTTGGTATTTAAGTTTGGTATCTTCCAAGGATGCGACGCGAAGATTTTCAAGAAATTCCCCCCCCCCCCCACCCCTAACTACCCTTTACGTGGAAAAATGTTAGAAATTTTTGTTTTTCTTAAAAATGGCTCTAACGCTTTTGATTAAAATGCCACATATTAAAGCCATATCTATCACAAATAAAACGTATATCTTGAATTTTCTGGAAATAGCTTCTAAAGACCTGTTTATTCTGGATGAATTTTGCTTAATTTACTATAACTAGTAAACCGTAAGAGATAGACAAAAACTTGATGTACAAAAATGTAGATGTTTTTAAAATACACAAGTTATATACTATACATTTTTTTTTTTTCATGGAGCTTACCGTTTTTGAGGTATTCCTTGTTATTAGTTTCAATTGTAAAGTACCTATACTTTTCTCAGACGGAGGTGTCCGTTTTTCTTTTGTTCTACTCCTGGCCAAGCAAAGAAGCGAATTGCAATAACAATCGCATAACGACAGCTTTTAAAACATTTGACTATCACTTTAGCCTTAGTTCCATTCTACTTATAAGGAACTAAGTAATAAAATTCTGCTAATGTTTTTTCTCGATTAACATGGTGTTGTAAGAAGTTTGTTGTAGAGTAGCTAGAGAAAGTCATATGCGTGTAGCGCATGAGATTTGTTTTAGAAAAAAGTCCGTCTGTGTCTGTGAACACGATAACTCAAAAACGAAAAGTTGGTGAAATACCAAACCTGGCATTCAAGTTGAATATCTTCCAGGGATGCAACACGAAGATTTTCTGAAAAATCCCCCCAGCCCAAACTACCCTTTACATGGAAAAAATTTCGAAAATCTTGATTTTTCTCAAAAATGGCTCTAACGATTTTGATTAAAACACCTTGCATTAAAGTTATTTATATGTCAAATAAAATGTACCTATAACTTGAATTATTCGGGTACAGCCTCTAAAGACCTCTTTATTCCTGATGAATTTTGCGTAACTGGTAAATCGTAAGAAATAAATAGAAAGTAACTACAGAGAAAAAAAATTAAGATCAGGTTAAAACACGATACCGAGATATCACCGGAAATATATGTTTTTGGAACCCCAGAATCCAAAAAAAAAGCATTTTTAGAAAAATGTCCATGTGTGTGTCTGTGCGACATCAAGATATACATTTTATTTGACAATTAAATATCTTAAATATAAGGTATTTTAATGAAAACCGTTAGAATCATTTTTAAGAAAACCAAAATTTTCGAAATTTTTTCCATGTAAAGGGTGGTTGGGTGTGGGGGATTTTCTTGAAAATCTTCGTGTCGCACCCTTGGAAGATATTCAACTTAAATACCAAGATTGGTATTTAACCGACTTTTTCGTTTTAGGTAGATACTGCCCATAGACACGGACTTTTTCTAAAAATGCTTTTTTTTTTTATTTATTTATTTTTTCTTATTCAGGGGGTTCCAAAACATATATTTGCGGTGACATGACGGTACAATACAATAGCTTCTCTGTACACCATGTACATAGTACGTGTAGCGAAAGTAAAATGAGGCGATTTTGCCCCTTCGGCTCTACAAGGCTGACGGGTTTAAATTTGAGGTTCCACCAGAAGCCTTTCGTTTAGCTGCCCCCGAGGCGTGCAAAAGGAAATTGGTTACAGAACGCGGATGAGAGCACACCCTTTGGGCGACCTGCAGCACAAGTGCTGGAGGATGTCCGGAAACGCACCACAACCCCAGGAGGAGTGACATCATCGCCGTCGTGTACCTCGTCAGCCTTGGCCGGCTTGCATTACGTCACACCAGGGAGCGTCGTACATGCGTGCGGAGGAGGTGTGGCGAACAAGTGAATAACGGACCTGCACTTTTAATTGTACAAACAATACCATCCACTTGGTTTTCTCCACATTTCTTTGTCAATAAGCTTATTCTTGTGTCTATTTCATTGTAATCATTAACAGAAATAGTCTTATTACTTGCTTCCTTGTAAGTAGAAGGGCACTAAGGGAATATACTAGGCTAAACAGACAGTCAAATGTTTTAAAATGCTTGATGGGATTGAATTCCGTTTATTTGTGTGAGCAGGAGTTGACAAGTTCCTGTATGACAAAACTTTAAGTATTTTAGAACAAATTAATAACAAGGAATAGCTCGAAAACGGTAAATGCTATGAAAAAAAATTATTGTGTGCTTTAACGAGATCTACGTTTTTTGTGAAGTTTTCTATCTCTTACGTTTATCAGTTATGCAAAATTGAGAAAAATGCATTCATGATAAAGATGTCTTCATAAGCTATTCCCAGAAAATTAAAGTTATACATTTTCCTTGCGATGTAAATCTCTTTGAGTAAAACATTTTCAAACCTTTTTCTTTGCAAAGGAATTTTGAGATGGAGGAATTTTCTTGAAAATCTTCATGTTACATTCTTGGAAGATACTAAACTTAAATAATAAGTTTGGTATTTAACATTTTTTTCTTTCAGCTATGCTCGGACCCAAGAGACCTCAAAACATATTTCCGATGAAATCTCGACATCGAATTTTTGGGTGGAATGCAGTACTTTCTTTATCCACTATATCTACATTGTACATAAGGGCTAGAGAAAGTGAAGGAAAGAGAAAAATTACGTTTTTGTAACTTTGTGCACGTAGAAAAGGTGATGAGCATGTAACATATCAGATGTTTTTCACAGAGAGAGAGAGGAAAAGTTGTTGGCAGGATGTTGAGATTATGATGTCACCATGGTAACAGCATCTCCGCTATATAGTTGCTATGGTTACCGTTTAGCTGCTACTCAGAAACCGGTTTCCTTCACAACTTGGGGGTGCATTTAAATGAAAACCTTTATAAGTGACGTACACGCCCATTTCTTGCCTTTGCAAAACGAATCATAAAAGCCATTTTATCTTCTCGACCACATGCTTATGTACAATGTAGTATAGTAGGTGCAATAGGAAGATACTGTATACCACACAAAAATTAGATACCGATATTTCAACGGAAATATATGTTTTGAGGCCCACTGATTCCAAAAGCTCTTTTAGAAAAAGGTCAGCGCGTGCGTGTATGTGCGTGGACAGCATAACTCAAATAGTACATATTGCGTACTAAGAACTGTAAGTTATATTTATCAGGTCGAGAATGCATATTGGGAATACGAGATCTGATAAGTAACTTACAGGTCGTGGTTAATAAATTACTTTTTGAAATACTTGAAAAAACTGTAAATAAAATCTGATGTGTTCCATTCACATGACTTTCCTTACATCTCCTCAATAAATTATTGTTAAAAAGCTTATGCTTCTGTTTACTGAAGTTCCTTTTGTTTCTTTGGACAGGACAAATTCCTATATGAGAAAAGTATAAATGTTTTAAAGCTGAAACTAAAAACAAGGAATATCTCAAAAACACGAAAAACTGTATGTAACATAGATTGTGTGTTTTAACGTGCTCTATTTTTTTGGTAAGTTTTGGTCTATCTCTTACGGTTTAGCAAAATTCAATAAAAATCGTCCGGAAGGAATGTAGGTAAACATCTTAACTATCAGAATTTTAATCAAAATCGTTATTCATTGTTGAACAAATCTAAATTTTCGAAAAAAGTTCCATGTAAATGGTAGTTTGGGGTGGGGGGATTTTCTTGAAAATCTTTGTGTCGGATCCTTGGAAGATACCAAACTTAAATACCAAGTTTGGTTTTCAACCGTCTTTTCGTTTTTGAGCTGTGCTGTCCACATGGAATTTTTTTCCAAAGCTGCTTTTTTGAATTTAGGGCGACTCAAAACATGTATTTCCGGTGAAATCTCGGATTGGAATTTTTGAATGCAATACAGTAGCTTCTCTATACACTATGTACATAGTACGTGTAGAGAAAGTAAAAAATGGGCCGCCCTCCGTGGTGTAATAGTTACCATGCTAACTTCATACATCCAAGGTCGCGGGTTCAAACTCGGCTAGGGACGGATGTCAAAATCTTTAGCATGGCTTCCTTTGGAATGGAAGTAAAGCCGTGTCGTAGATTTACGGCACGTAAAAGAACCTCAAGCCTGATAGAGAGGCCTCTGAACAAAATTAGGCGGTCAATTTAGAATGGGACACTGAGAACCACTGTAATTAAAGAACGTCCATAAATAACACGCCATTTACTTTTTAGAAGGAAACTAAAGAAATACACTATATTAAAACGACAGTCACATGTTTAAATTATGGTTGCTATGGGATTCTCATTGAAATTCGCTTCGCTGCATGACCAGGAGTAAAACAAAAGGAACACCCACGACTTCCTGTTTCAGAAAACTATAAGTATTTTAAAACTAAAACCAATAACAAGGAATATCTCTATAACAATAATGTAAAGTACATAATATATGTGTTTTGACGCGATCTACAGTATATATCTTACGGTTTGCCAGTTATACAAAAGTCATCCAGAATGAAGAGGTCTTCAGAGACAATTCTCAGAAAATTCAAGATAAACTTTTTGTTTGTCATATTTCAGTGGAATGCACTACTTCTCTACCATATACATACTAGAGAAAGTAAAAATCTTCGTTTCGCATCTTTGGAAGTCGTTGAATTTAAATACCAAATTTGGTGCAATGTCCATAGTGGATAGAAAAGATATTGTATTCCACCCAAAATTCGATGTCGAGATTTCACTGAAATATGTTTGGGGTTTCTTGAGTCCGAAAAAATCATTTTTGGAAAACGGTTCGTTAAATACTAATCTTGGTATTTAAGGATGCGACACGAAGATTTTCATGAAAATCCCCCCACGCCAAACTACCCTTTACAGGGAAAATAATTCGAAAAGTTTGATTTTCTCAAAAATGGCTGTACGATTTTGATTAAAATAGACTATATTAAAGATATTTACGTCACAAAATGTGTATTTTAAATTTTCTGGGAATAGTCTCTGAAGATCCCTTTATTCTGAATGAGTTGTGCATAACGATTAAACCGTAAGAGATAAACAAAAACTGTAGATCTCGTTAAAACTCATAGTTTATGCCATATACGTTTTGTACGTAGACCTGGCCGTTTCTGAGATGTTTCTTGTTTTTTTTACTTTCTCTATACGCACTATCTACATAGTGTATAGAGAAGGTATTGCAGTCCACCCAAAAATTCGGTACCGAGATTTCACCTGAAATATATGTTTTAGGGTCCCCTTTATCTAAAAAAAGTCTTTTCAGAAAAAGGTCCGTGTGTGTGTCCGTGTGTCTGTGAACACGATAACTCAAAAAGAAAAGTCGGTAAAATACCAAACTTGCTATTTAAGTTTAGAATCTTCCAGGGATGTGAAACGAAGATTTTGAGAAAAATCCCCCCACCTCAAACTACCCTTTACACGGAACTTTTTTCGAAAATTTTGGTTTTCTAAAAAATGACTAACGATTTTGATTAAAATATCACATATTAAAGATATTTACCCGACAAATAAAATGTATATTTATAATTTTCTGGGAATAGCCTCTGAAGACTACTTTATTCTGAGTGAATTTTCCGGAATTTTGTATAACTGCTAAACCGTAAAGAGATGGACAAAAACTTACCACACAAAAAATGTAGAGCACATTAAAACACACAAGTTATGCTGTATACATTTTTTTTCTTGGAGTTGATCGGTTATTTTGTTTTCAGGATCGAAAGTCATAACTTTTCTCATACAGGAATTTGTCAACTCATGTCCATACAAACAAAGGAACTTCAGTCAAATAGCAACCGGCTTTTGACTATCGCTTTAACCTATGGTACTCCCTTATTTCCTTTCTACTTACAAGGAAGAAGGTAATAAGACTATTTCTGGTAATTTTTCTAGATTAGCATGAAGTAAACAGAAGCATAAGCTTTTTAAGAATAATTTGTTGCAGGGATATAGAGAAAGTCATGTGAATGGCACACATCAGATTTTTTTAGATTCTTAATACTTACAATAATTTGTTACAGAGATGTAGAGAACGTGACGTGAATGGAATATATCAGATTTGTGTAATATTGGAAATTAAACCGATGATGGGTATAAACGTTTGACAACAATGGAAGTGATACAATATGTTTTAGAAAGACGCGTATTCTTAGACTACAAGAGTGAGGAAGCGATGGGGTTCATGCCCTGGGAACCGTTGTCGACGGACTTCCGGTGCGTCACGCTGTCTGCACCCGTCGCGGATGTCTTTTGAATACATTCACACACAAAAATGGCGATGTTTTCGTCTAAAATTACTTGATGTTACGAGGCACATCCAGAAGTGACAGACGATTTGACATAACTAAACAATACCGAAAATTATCAACACAAGACTTTATTTACAAAGTTACACTACCTTACTCTATTTCTCAACGTAATCTCCATTCTGTCAAGGTATTTATTGTCACGTGGTACTGGTTTTTCAATGCAGATGTTCTACTGTTCCACCGCTGAAGATCTAAGCCAAGATGTCGCTGTCACTTTGAGGTCTTCATGGCTGGGAAATCTTTGCCATCCAAAAAGGCATGTACGGTGTCCAAAGTAAAACACCGGTTTTTTCTGAATTCTTTATCGTACACTCTGTTATGTTCTTCCTCGATTACTCGAGTAAATTATACGCCATTTCCTCACTGAAGACTCATTCATTGCATTATCATTATACACTTGCGTTATTTGCCTATAACATTCAATTGGTCGAATATTTTGTGCATTCAAAAAATGAATAGCTTCTTTGGCGGTAGAAAAGCATAATATCGGCATTGAAAACCTGGTACCACGTGATAGAATGGAGATTACGTTGAGAAATAGAGTAAGGTAGTGCAACTTTATTTACAAAGTTTTGTGTTGATAACTTTCGATATTGTTTAGTTATGTCAAATCATCTGTCACTTTCTTGCATGGCCCTCGTGTATGCAATACAAAAAAGTAGATGTGTTCCATTCACATGACTTTCTCTACATCTCCGCAACAAATTATTGTTAAAAGTTTATGCTTCTATTTACTTCATTCTAATCGAGAAAAAATTAGCAGAAACAGTCTCACTACCTGCTTCCTTGTAAGTAGAAGCGGAATGAGGGAGTACCATAGGCTAAAGTGATAATCAAAACCTGGTTGCTGTGTGACTGAAGTTCCTTTGTTTGTATGAACAGGAGTTGACTGATTCCTGTATGAGAAAAGTATAAGTTTTTTAAAGCTGAAACCAATAACAAAGAATATATCAAAAACGATCAGCTGCACGAAAAAAAATGTTTAATATAAATTGTGTGTTTTAAAGTGCTCTACATTTTTTGTATGGTAAGTTTTTGTCTGTCTTTTACGGTTTAGCAGTTATGCAAAATTCCGTAAAATTCATCCAGAATAAAGTAGTCTTCATATGCTATTCCCAGAAAATTCTTGATATACATTTTATTTGTCAGATAAATATCTTTAATATACGATATTTTAATCAAAATCGTTAGTGTCATTTTTAAGAAAATCCAACTTTTCGAAAAAAAAAAAAAAAAGACTTCCGTGTAAAGGGTAGTTAGGGATGAGGGGATTTTTCTCAAAGTGTTCGTGTCGCATCCTTGGAAGATACCAAACTTAAATACCAAGTTTGGTATGGCTAGAGAAAGTAAAAATAATAATAAATTTAAATTAATCCAGTGAATTATAAATGTCTTTAAACCAATGAAAACATTTGCAGTAAAATAATTATGTGAAATGTCAGATTTAAAAAGGTTCCCGTGAATGTGGGTATTATTGTCAAGACATTAAAGGAGAGGCTGGATGCTGCCGAGGCGCACAAAGTGGTTTCGTCCCGGCTACCCTCCTCTCTTGGTCTCCATGGCAACGCTGATCTTCATGATGAGGGTCGCACTTTTACGCGATAGCTGAAAAATTGCTCTTATGTAGGGGGAGTGTGTGACAAAAGACTTCTATCTTGCTGCACTTCATTCCCATTCAATCTTGTTCCACATTTCCTTCCCAACCTGAGTAGTACCTTTATCACACGCTTACAGACACATGACTTTCTCTACATCTCTGCAACAAATTACTGTTCTATTTACTTCATGCTAATCGAGAAAAAGCGATATAATAGCGTACTATAGGTTAAAGAGATAGTCAAAAGCTGGTTACTATGTGACTGAAGTTCCTTTGTATGGACACGAGTTGAAAAATTCCTGTATGAGAAAAGTGTAAGCTTTTTAAAGCTGAAACTAAAATCAAGGAATATCTCAAAAACGATCAACAAAACGAAAAAAATGTATATAACATAAATTGTGTGTTTTAACGTGCTCTATATTTTTTATGTTATAAGTTTTTGTGTATCTGGTTACGGTTTAGCAGTAATGCAAAATTCCGTCAAAGTCATCCAGAATAAAGTAGTCTTCAGAGGCTATTACCAGAAAATTCAAGATATAGATATTATTTGTCAGGTAAATACCTTTGATGTACAAAATTTTAATCAAAATCGTTAGAGCCATTTTTGAGAAAATCAAAATTTTCGTAAGGATAGTTTGGGGTGGAGGTATTTTCTTGAAAATCTTCGTGTTGCATCCTTGCAAGATACCAAATTTAAACACAGTTTGGTATTTAACGGTCTCTTCGTTTTTGAGCTATGCTGTCCACACACACACGCGCGCGCGCGCGCGCGGACCTTTTTTCTTAAAATGTTTTTTCTTTTTCTTTTTTTTTTTCACTCAGGAGGTCTCGTAACATACATTTCTGGTGAAATCTCGATATGGAAGTTTTGGGTGGAATAGAAAACTTTTTCTGTTCAGTATGTATATAGTACGTGCAGAGAAAATAATGAAAAAAATTTCCAGTTTTGAGGGTTTCCAGATACACATTAGAGTAATGCTGCATTCACAATGAGATGCAATTGCAAGAAATTGGACTCATATAATATAATGTAAGCATTCACATAGAAACACGCAAGACGCAATGCAATGCAACGGAACGCAAGAGTTTGCAAACACCAAACTTTATCCTTGCGTTGCATGCAAAGAGGAAGAATTCCGCTTCTTTTCTCTATGCATTACCTATGAATTCAATAGCAAACGATCGCACTGCGAGATTTTACATGGCCTGCTGTACATGCAAGCTCTTCTATCAGGCCGTGCAGCGCCATCTCTAACTTCCCTTAAGAGGTTATGGCAGTCTCCTTCTTTGATTTAATTAATGTTAACTATCATGTGTGTCTAGATTTACTGGTTCTCATAAATCGAAGACGCAGAGAGATACTTCTTAGTTCATTAAATGTGTAGCTTTATCGCTTTCTGACGTACCTATGCTTGTACTATTTTCAATAATTTTGTGACGTCATTGCCGCGAGCGTCACTTGTTAGTATGTAATTTTATAACATATTTGAGTGAATTTTCTTATGTGGTATTGTTGGTTATGTTTGTAACTTGGAAGATATTCGCATGTAACTTACGATTGCATTGTGAATGGTGTCTAAGTAAATGTGATGCCCGAGGACAGTTGCCATGGTGACCTGGCTAATGGACACCCACATTCTTCCTTGATGTCGTGCAGATCGATGATACGGATCAGATCAGGGACAAATCTTCTTTAAATAGCGCGCGTTGCATTCGCTATCAACCTCACTTCATCGTATTGAAGGCTTTTATTACTTTTTCTACACCTACTAAAAATAAATAAAATAAAAACTCTGGTAAATAATTTCTAAACCCAGGGCTAATATGCCAGATTTTTACTTTCTCTACAGTGTATAGTACAGGTATTGTAATGCACCCAAAAATGCAATACCGAGATTTCACCGGAAATACGTATTTTGGGACCTCCTGAATCTAAAAAAAAGCATTTTTAGAAAAATGTCCGTGTATGCGCCTTTGGACAGCATAGCTCAAAAACGAAAATACCGTTAAATACCAAACTTGGTATTTAAGTTTGGTATCTTCCAAGGATGCGACACGAAGATTTTCAAGAAAATCCCCCCACCATAAACTACCCTTTACATGGAAAATTTTTCGAAAATGTTGATTTTCTTAACAATGGCTCTAACGATTTTGATTAAAATCCCGTATTTTAAATTTATTTACGTCCCAAATAAAATATATATATATCTTGAATTTTCTGGGAATATCCTCTGAAGACCTCTTTATTCTGGATGAATTTTGCCGAATTTTGTTTAACTGCTAAACCGCAAGAGATAGACAATAACTTACTACACAAAAAATGTAGATCTCGTCAAAATACACAATTAATGTCATTTACATTTTTTGTTGTGGAGGTAACCGTTTCCGAGATATTTCTTGTTATTGGTTACTTATACTTTTCTCGGACAGGAAGTGTCCGTTTTTCTTTTGCTCTACTCCTGGTCAAGCAAAGAAGCTATTTGCAATGACAATCGCATAACGACAGCTTTTAAAACATTTGACGATCACTTTAGCATAGCGCATTCCTTTAGTTCCTTTCTACTTATAAGGAACTCAGTAATAAGAACATTCTGCTAATGTTTATATCGATTAGCATTGTGTAGAAAGAAGAATAATCTTTTGTAGGAAGTAGAGCAGCTAGAGAAAGTCATGCGAGTGTATTACATCACATTTTTAAAAATGTACTTATATTCATACAGGATTCATTTATTGTTTACAGATTATTTATAACTTAAAAATAAAATATATGGCACGAAATAAAAACAATAAATTATAATAAACTACGTACATAAAAAAAAAACTAATAAAGAAAATGAAGTAAAATAATAAAAATGTGTAACATTTAAATAATTACTCTAATCTAAATAAATAACCCAATCACACAATACACAGAAACACGCCACAAAAACATAATCATTTTAATACCAAAGTTTATCTTCAAGTTCATAAATACCTAATTCTTCTATTACATTACATCACCACCACCTAAAAATAACAAATATATCAATTTAATATATTTTTCAAATTTTATTTAAAACATTTAATACATTTCATAAATTTATATTATTATTATTATTATTAGATTAATATTTTAAAAATATTTTAACATTTATTTTATTATTATTATTATTTTATTTTTACTTTCTCTACACGTACAATGTACCTAGTGTACAGAGGAGGCATTGCATTGCACCGAAAACTTCAATACCGTAATTTTACCAGAAATACATGTTTTGGGACCTCCTGAATAAAAAAGAAAATTTTTGTAAACTTGATATTTAAGTTCAGTATCTTCCAAAGATGCGACAGGAAGATTTTCAAGAAAATCCCCCCACTACCAACTACCCTTTACAGAGAAAAATGTTTGAACGTGTTATTTTATCAAAATTTGGTGTAACAATTTTGATTAAAATACCGTATATTAAAGCTATTTATATCACAAATAAAATGTGTATTTTGAATTTTCTGGGAATAGACTCAGAAGAGCTCTTTATTCAGGATGAATTTTGTAGAATTTTACGTTATTCGTAAACCGTAAGCGAAAGACAAAATGTGTAGATTTCGTTAAAATACGCAATTTGTGTCATATACATTCTGTCAAGAAAGTACCGGAAATTGGTCATTTAAAAATTCTGTTTAAAAGGGGATTCGAAATTATTGTTGTCGCTAAGTTGGTACAAGTTTCCTGTATACCTTCGTGGAGTTTGATCGTCATCTGCCATCTAGTTTGTTTACAGTACGCCATTTTGTTAGTTCAAAGGTTATTTGCGATTTTACGATGAATACAAATATTGAACAAAGAATCTGTCTCAAATTTTGCATTGCAAATGGTATTTCGTGTGCCGAATCGCTGAAAATGTTACAGAGGGCTTACGGTGAATCAACTTTATCAAAAACACGTGCATATGAGTGGTACAGTGCATTCAAAAGTGGTCGAGATGTGGTGGAAGATTTGCCTCGCTCTGGTCGGCCATCAACGGTGTCAACTGAACTGAACATCGCTACAGTGAAGAAAATGGTGTCTGAAAACCGTCATTTAGGTCAGAGAGATTGCCGCTGAACTTTCTGTATGTCACGAATCGATTCGTACTGTTTTAAACGATTGTTTGGGCATGACACGCGTTGTAGCTCGGTTAGTTCCGAAAGACTTGAATTTTCTACACAAACTCAATCGCGTAAGGATTGCTGAAGACATGCTAGAACGAGCCAGTTCCGACCCCACATTCATGAAACGCATTGTAACTGGTGATGAGACGTGGGTTTACGAGTTTGACACTCAAACCAGTCAACAAGCTTCGGAATGGCGCCTTCCAACTGAACCGAAACCTAAAAGAGCACGTTAAACTCGATCAAAACTGAAGGTCATGTTGACAGTTTTTTTCGATTATCGCGGTGTCGTGCACTCAGTTCTTGCCAGAAGTCAGATGGTAAATGTAGACTATTATCTGAGCGTTATGCGGTTTGAGAGAACAAATACGGCGAAAAAGGCCAGATTTGTGGAACGACAACTCATGGATTCTGCACCACGATAACGCGCCAGCTCACAAGTCTATTTATTGTGAACGAATTTCTGGCCAAAAACTCAACAAATTTCATCGAACAAACCGCCGTATTCACCTGATCTGGCTCCTGCTGATTTCTTTCTGTTTCCAAAACTCAAGTTACCACTTCGAGGCACCCGTTTTCAGTCGATAGAAGACAAAGGAAAATTCGCGGCGACAATTGACATCGATTCCTAAAAGTGACCACAAAAAATGTTTATATGATTGTATTATTCGTTGGCATAAATGTATAATTTCAGAAGGGGCCTACAATGAAGGCGATAAGATAAGATTGGATGAATAATTCATTTTTTGTGTTTTATTGGCAAATTCCCGGAAGTTTGTTGACACAGTAGTATGTTTTCTTGTAGAGTTGATGGTTTCAATTTGAAACTCACATGGGACCATACAAACTAAACATTTTAAAGCTGGTTGCTATGTGAAACAGTTATAACTATTCCTTTAGTCTAGAGTTATATTCCCTTCTACTTACAAGAAGCTAATAATAAGACTAATTCTGCTTATGTTTATATTGATTAGCGTGAAGTACATCGCAGATCAATGTTTTGAATAAAAGGTTTGTTACCAAACAGCTAGAGGACATCATGTCAATGGAACACACTTCCACTTACAAGGAACCAAGTAAAAGGAACATTTCTGCTCATGTTTTTCTGGATTAGCATGATGTATATACAAGAATAAGCGGTTTAAAAGAACTTTTTGCAGAGATGTAGAGAAGCTCATGTGAATGGAACACATCAAATTTTTTATTTTTACTTTCTCTATACGTACTATGTACATAGTGTATAGAGAAGGTATTGTATTGCACCCAAAAATTCAGTATCGAGATTTCACCGGAAATATATGTTTTGAGACTCCCTAAATCTAAAAAAAAAATTTTTTTAGACAAATTTCCATGTTTGTGTGTATTTGTGGTATTTAGTTTGATATCTTCCAAGGATGCGACACGAAGATTTTTAAGAAAATCCGTACCCTCTACATGGAACTTTTTTCGAAAATTTTTATTTTCTAAAAAATGGCTAATCATTTTGATAAAAATATCGTATATTAAAAATATTTACCTGGCAGATATAATGTATAACTTGCATTTTCTGGGAATAGCCTCTGAAGACTACTTTATTCTGGATGAATTTTACATAACTGCTAAACCGTAAGAGATGGACAATAACTTACTATAAAGTAAATGTAGAGCACTTTAAAACACACAAATTGTGTTATATACATTTTTTTCGTGGAGTGGATTGTTTTTAAAATATACCTGGTTTTTCGTTTTAGCTTTGGAAAAGTTATACTCTTCTCATACAGGAATTTGTCAACTGCTGTCCACACAAACAAAGGAGCTTCAGTCACATAGCAACCAGGTTTTGACTATCACTTTAACCTATAGTACTCCCTTATTTCGCTTCTACTTACAAGGAAGCAAGTAATAAGGCTATTTCTGCTAATTTTTTCTTGATTAGTATGAAGTAAATAGAAGCATAAGCTTTTTAACAATAATTTGTTGCAGAGATGTAGAAAAAGTCTTGTGAATGGATGACATAAGATTTTTTTTTATTCAGGAGTCTGAAAACATATATTTCCGGTGAAATATCGGTACCTATCGAATTTTTTTGTGAAATACAATACCTTCTGTACCTACTATATACATTACTCATATGTGGTAGAGAAAGTAAAACAATATTTTCAGAAAAAAGACAGCTGCGTGTTTCTGTGCGCAACATAACCCTAAAACGAAAAGTTGGTTAAATTCCAAACTTGGTGCTTTAAGTATCTTCCAGGGGTGCGATACGAAGATTTTCAGAAAAGTCCTCCTACCTTAAGTTTTTTCGTAAATTTTAATATTCTTGAAAATGGCTCTAACGACTTTAACTATCATTGGTTTGTTAAACACTATCAAAAATGCTCTGAAGATCTTTGTGTTCTGGATGACTTTTGTATAAGTAGCAAGCCGTAAGATATAGGCCACAATTACAATACCAAAAATGTGGATATATTTAAAATCGATTTCAACCACATGACAACCAGCTGTTAAAACATTTGACTGTCGCTTTAGCCTAGTGTATTTTGCTTCTACTTACAAGGAAGCAAGCAATTAGACTATTTCTGCTAGTGTTTATCTCGACCATCATAAAATAATAATGCTTCGTAGGAATAGTTTTTATATGAAACAGGTAGAGAAAGTCATGTGAATGAATATGTAAGATATATAAAGGTTAGGTAATGTTGCGCGTATCCCGTTAAATGTTTCAGTATGCATCACGTGGGATGTTAGCGCTAACCCAGTCTTAGCTGAAGACAAAGATTTAACTGGTGTTGTATTCAAATGATGGTCCCCATTGCCCCGGAGGTATTTTTTATCCCCCTAATTCGCTCCCACACATTTGCTGTCAACCCTCCCGAAGATGAGAGTTGAGGGTTGTTACCATAGCAACACTGCTGCACGCTGAAACAGAAGAGAATCAATATCCCGCAGCCTCCTGGCGGCCGGAGTCAACGCCACCATCATCCCGTTTCTACTTATTTACTGTACTAGTTGGCAAAGCAGAGCTTTACTAACCAGAGGATACTCAACCTAATTTTGTAACGTGTTATTCAACCTGTATTTTATGTTTTGTGTTTGCTTTTTACTTTCTCTACACGTACTATGTACATAGTGATTTGTATTGCATCCAAAAATTCCATCCTGAGCTTTCACCGGAATAACATGTTTTGGGTCCTCCTGAATACAAATAAAGCATTTTTGGAAAAAGGTCCGTGTGTGTGTTTGTGGACAGCAAAGCTCAAAAACGAAAAGACCATTAAATACCAAACTTGTTATTTAAGTTTGGTGTTTTCCAAGAATGCAACACGAAGATTTTCAAGAAAATCCCCTCACCCCAAACCTTCCTTTATTTTCTCAAAAATGGCTCCTACGATTTTGATTAAAATATCGTATGTTAAACATATTTACGTGACAAATCAAATGTATATCTTGAATTTTCTGGGAATAGCCTCTGAAGATTACTTTATTCTGGATTAATTTTACGGAATTTCGCATAACTGGCAAACCGTCAAAGATAAACAAAAACTTACCTAATAGAAAATGTAGAGCTCGTTAAAACACACAATTTATGCTCTATACATTTTTTCGTGGAGTGGATCGTTTTTGACATATTCCTTGTTATTGGGTTCAGCTTTAAAAAACTTATACCTACTTTTCTCTATAGGAATTTGTCAACTCCTGTCCATACAAACAACACATAGCAACTTTTGACTGTCGGTTTAGCCTAGTGTATTCCCTTATTTCCCTTCTACTTATAAGGAACTAAGTAATAAGACCGTTTCTGCTAATGTTTATCTCGATTAGCATGAAGTAGATAGAAGAATAAGGTTATTAGCAACAATTTGTTACAGAGATGTAGAGAAAGTCGTGTGAATGAAGCACATCGGATTTGTTAGAATATAAAGTATTTTGTTGTCTAGCAACTAAAGCATCACTGACATTAACTCCATGGCACGACAGCTCACGGGGAACCTTGGCCTACCGCCCGGCCGCTGCGTCCCCCATCTCGGTCCACTACAGACGTTATGGATAGGGTGCAGTATTGGAGGGTGAGACGTGGTCAGCGCTTCGAGTCCCCCCGGCCGGTTAATGCGGTCCTCATGACCTGGAGCCGCTACTTCTCCATCAAGTAGCTCCTCAATTGCCCCCCCAGGGACCTTACGAGGCTGAGTGCACCCCGGGCCAGGTCTCCCAGCCGGTACTGGGGATCGAACCCAGGTCTCCCGCTTGGTAAGCAGCAACGCTACCACCGCAGACGACCCATAACTGACATTATAGCAGGATATAAAGATGATATTTATACGAGGACGATCCAGAAAGTGACAGACGATTTGACATAACTAAATAACAACGAAAGTTATCAACACAAAACTTTATTTGCAAAGTTACACCACCTTACTCTATTTCTCAACGTAATCTCCATTCTGTCAAGACATTTATTGTCACGTGGTAACAGTTTTTAATGCCGAAGTTATATTTTTCTACCGCCTAAAAACTTATTCGTTTTTTTGAATGCACAAAATGTTCGGCCAATCAAATTTTACAGGCAAACAATGCAAGTGTATAGTGATAATGCATTGAACGTGTCTTCAGGGAGGAAATGGCGCATAATTTACGAGTGAGTACGATAAAGACCAGAGCGGAAGTTCATCAATCGTTATGGAGGAGTTGAAAGTAAATATTGATAAAAGTTCCGAAAAACCAGTGCTTCACTTTGGACACCGTATATGACTTTTTGGATGGAAGACCTCAAAGTGACAGTGACATCTTGGCTCAGATCTTTAGCGGTGGAAGAGTAGAACATCTGTATTGTTAAACCAGTACCACGTGACAATAAATACTTTTATACTAATGCCGATTACGTTGAGAAATAGAATAAGGTAGTGTAACTGTAAATAAAGTTTTGTGTTGATAACTTTTGTTATTGTTTAGTTATGTCAAATCGTCTGTCACTTTCTGGATGACCCTTGTATATACACGTTCTGCATTAAATTACCGTTTATCTAATACCCGCCCCGGCTTCGCACGGGTGCTGTATCTAATGAAAAAAAAACTCGGACAAAATCTTCCGTTTACAGTACGACCATGCAATGAAATTAAATTATTATTAAATAATTTGATAATACTTTATTGTAATGCCTTGCAATGTACAATTTATCTTCGGGAGAGAAAACAAATAGCGCCGATGGTTTGCCGATTCTGGAGCACGCAACGTACATCTGCGAAAAGCACGACAATTCAAGGTATATTCCACACACTTCGAACGATTCACCTTGAGATTTATTGTCATTGCGAATAACTGAACACGCTTAAATTGAAAATGAAAGTCGGTTTTCAGTAGTAGTATTCTTGGAATTAGTACATCCTCGCCTTTGAACTTTCCTGTTATAGTAGCTTAAACCAAAATGTTCATAACTTTTGTTTTAACAACAAGATTTGTTCCGCTCATAATTTTTACTGATTGAGATTGCGTAGTATAATTGTCACCGAGTCAATCTTGAGCTGTAAATTGTGTCCAATGGATTTAGGAACTCCGATATTTGACGGCTTCGTTTGGATCGGTAATGGAATCAGTCGACTTAAATGAATGCATTTGTCCATCAATTTTACTCTCAAGTTTTATATTTAAAAAATCTACATTCTTATTAGTTGCTGCTAAAATGGCTCGTTCACTCAACCAAGCATAGTTTTTGTAATTTGCACCAATATTTGGGAACAATTTCGATATTAATTCTTCCTTTGACGTTGTTAGAAGTTGCCCATTGGCCGAATGGTTACACCACTCACCTCTCACTTAGACGACCCGGGGTCGATCCCAAGCGACCGCATGTGACATTTGTGGTGGACAGTGCGGCACAGGGGCGGGTTTTCTGCTGGTTCTCCGGTGTCCCCTGCTATCGCATTCCACTGGTGCACCATTTTCATTTCATGTATCACCAGTGTCATCGCCTGCGGCGCCACAAATAGTAAAAGCGGGCGTTAAACACTATCAAAACAAAAGCAAGGATGTCGTTGGCATAATGACAGTAATGGCAGCGCTTTCATTGCGTAAACGCTGAAATAGGTAATGAATTACATCCCCCCCTTTACTCTAATTGTTTTCCACCTCTTTCTTTATTTTCTTCTATGTCAAAAGAGCCATTTTAAGGCTAACAATGACGTAACTAAAGAGCAAATAGATCTGGTTGGGCAAAAAATGCGTTTTTATTTGATGATAGCTTTGTATATTAAATTTATCCATTTAACCCAAAATATTACTTGATCAAATGTATTAAGAGCACCGCAATTGCAGTGTGATGGTGATGGGGGCATCTTCATTTTCTAATGAAAACACCTTTAGCTGGCTCATGTGCCACTTAACATCTGCAATAGGAAGTGTACTGTCCGGGTCCCGTCAAGAAGGATTATTGGTTATGTGCACAGTTTTATAACTTGTTCATTTTAAAGAATTACAACAAAAATATACCTATATCTTATTTCTCTATTTAAACGATAGTACATAAGAAATATATCTGTTATCTTGCATCATTGACTCCATAACCGCGTGCATTCCCTTAGCATTGAATGGGGAAGAAAAATTGAGCACTACTACGACCATCTACTGGCAAATAAATAAGTACTTACTCTAGGTGTTCGTCGCCAGGAAAGCTTCTTTGCTTCTTTATTTTAAACGATAGGAGTAAGGAAAGGACAGTTAACACAAATGTATTTGAAATTTACTGCTGCGTTGGTCATTGTGTCGATAAACTGGTGCGTTACCTTAACATTGAATGGGGGGGGGGAATATATGGCTACTACGACACTTTAGCAACAAATAGCCGTGGTATCTCTGGCGGCTATTAACGAAATGCGTTCCCTTGGCCCTGTTATTATTCATATTACGAGACTTTAAAAACTTTCCCGTAATATTTTTAAAAAATTTCTTTTCCACAAACCTTGCCATGACAATACCAAACATAACAACAACAAAAAAATAATAATTTAGTCAGTCGTTCGGAAGTGCTGCACAATTTCAGCGATTCATTTTTACTTTCTCTAAAATGGAAATGCGTGTTATTTATGGACGCTGTTTAACTACTGTGGTTCTCAGCGTCCCATTCTATATTGGGCCTGAAAGACGCCTCTCTCTCAGGCTTGAGGTTCTCTTACGTGCCGTAAATCTACGACACATGACTAACGGCGTTCCCTTCCGAAGGAAGCCATGCTAAGGATTTTTACGCCCGAAAAAATCCATCGACCTCCGCCGGGTTTGAAGCCGCGACCTTGGGTATAGGAAGTTAGCATGGTAACCATTACACCACGGAGGCCGATTTACTTTCTATGTACAATGTACATAGGGATAGAGAAGGTATTGTAATGCACCAAAAATGTCAAAAGATTTCACCGGAAATACATGTTTTGGGTCCCCTGAATCTAGAAAAAGCATTTTTAAAAAAAGGTCCGTGTGTGTGTGTGTGTGTGTGGGTGGGTGTGTGTGTGTGTGTGGACAGCATAACTTAAAAACAAAAAGACCGTTAAATACCAAACATGGTACTTAGGTTTAGTATATTCCAAGGATGCGACAAGAAGATTTTCAGAAATATCCCCTCAGCACAAACTATCCTTTGCATGGAAAAATTTTCGAAATTTTGATTTTCTTAAAAATGGGTGTAAAGATTTTGAAGAAAATCCCGTATATTAAAGCTATGTATCTCCCAAATAAAATGCATATCTCGAATTTTCTGGGAATAGCTTCTGAAGACATGTTTATTCTGGATGAATTTTGCTAAAGTGCTAAAGCGTAAGAGAGAGACAAAAATTCTCAAAAATGTAGATCTCGTCAAAACATACAATTTAGTTCCTTTACGTTTTTGTTGTGTACGTAGCGTTTTTGAAATGCCCCTTGAAGTATTTAAACTTTTCTCAGACAGGAAGTGTCCGTTTTTCTTTTGTTCTGCTTCTGGCCAAATAAAGAAACGATTTGCAATGACAATCGCATAACGACAGTTTTTAAAACATTTGACTATCACTTTAGCATAGCGCATTCCTTTAGTTCCCTTCTACTTATAAGGAACTAAGTAATAAGAACATTCTGCTGATGTTTATCTCGATTAGCATTGTGGGGAAAGAAGAATAATCTTTCGTAGAGCAGCTAAAGAAAGTCAGTGAGTGCAACACATCAGATTTTTCTGTTAATATTTTCATGGAGAATAGGTAGAGAAAGTCATGTGAATGGAACAGATATATTTCTTTGAATACATCGAAAATGTTGGCGCATTCATATACAGTCTAGATAAATTCGAGATAGTATTGATAAAACTCGGTCTTGAATACGAAATATCGTGGAATTGGAGAATTTTGGATCCCAAGTGAGTTTAAAGTTGGAGCTTTAGTCACCGTACTGGCGTGTCGACCCTCAACCTGACATTTATTGAGAAGGAACCGCGTCCTCTCCCGGCAACGCTAAGCTCTGATTGGCTCGCTCCGGTCCCATTGATCTCCCGGGCCTTGCACCGCGCTCGTCCTTTGTCTTCAACCCTCGTTAGTAACACAAAATGTCCTTTCACTTGGAAAAAGTCTCTTTCTGCCACGAGTGAATATTTAATACCTATATAATACATTCCAAAATGAGAATGACGTCATGCTTTTCTTTCTCTACGTATAGAATTAATGAAGAAATTCCTTTAGAATTATTACAATAGAACTGAAAATTTGGTAGAGGTTATGTAAGTAGAGAAGAGCAAAATTATAATACGTTTACTTTCTCCACTATGATAGTAAGTAGGGGAAATATATTGCACCCAAGATTTCTCGGAGATATGTTTTAAAACACAATGACCCCCCCCCCCAAATCTAGAAAAATGTGTGTGTGTCTGGACATAAAACATGTTAAATTCCAGCTTAAACACACATGCACAAACACGGACCTTTTTCTGATTTTACCGTCTCTAGCACATATGTACATAGTAGACACCGATAGGTGTTTTTAGCTTAACGACCTTTAACCTGGTTGGTCATATCGGACGATGAATGAAATTAACGAAATTATGCTCAAATGATCTCGGGGTCCACGGAGCTTAAATTTACTCGACATTCGTCTTCTCAGGATAAGGGAAAAAAAACCTTATCCGGGTAACTCAGTCAAGCGAGAATCGAAATCACGACCTTTTGAATGTGAAGCAGACACGTTACCACTACACTGCCCAGGCGGGCAAACCCCGAGAGTATTGTATTGCATCCAACAATTTGATACCGAGATTTCACCGTAAATGCATGTTTTGAGGACCCACGAAACAAACTTGTTTAGAGAAAGGTAAGCGCTCGTGTATGTGTGTGCCTTTGGAGAGCATAACTTCAAAAGGAAAACTCGGTTAAACACCTAACTTGGTGTTTAAGCTTAGTATCTTCCAAGGATGCGACACAAAATTCTCAATAAAACCTGTGCCCCTTTACATGTAGCATTTTATGAAAATTTAGTTTTTCTCAAAAATAGCTCTATGGATTTTGATTAAAATATCGTGTTTAAAGCTATTTACCCGACAAATAAAATGTATATCTTCAATTTTCTGGGACTAGCCTCTGTCATTCTCGATGAATTTTGTTGAATTTTGCATAACTAGAAAACCATAAGAAACGGACAAAAACTCAATACACAAAAACTTTCGTTATAACACATAATTTAATTAATGTGCTTTTTTACTTTCTCTACACGTACTATGTACATAGTGTATAGAGAAGGTATTGTAATGCACCCAAAAACTCGATACCGAGATTTCACCGGAAATACGTGTTTTGGGTCCCCCTGAATAAAAAAAAAAAGCATTTTTAAAAAAATGTCTGTGTGTGTCTGTCTTTCTGTCTGTGTGCGTGACTGTGGGCAGCATAGCTCTAAAACGAAAAAAAAAAAAAAACGTTAAATACCAAACTTGGTATTTAAGTACTGTAACTTCCAAGGATGCGACACGATGGTTTCCAAGAAAATCCCCCCCACCTCAAACTACTATTTTCTTAAAAAATGGCTCTAAAGATTTTGATTAAAATATCGTATATTAAAGATATTTACCTGACAAATAAAATGTATATTTTCAATTTTCTGGGAATAGCCTCCGAAGACTACTTTATTCTGGATGAATTTTAACATTTTTTTGCATAACTGCTAAACTGTTAGAGATAGACAAAAACTTACCTCACAAAAAATGTAGAGGGCATTAAAACACGCATTTTATGCTGCATATTTGACATAGTGTTGAAGGTTTTGAGACATTCCTTATTCCTAGTTTCAGCTTTAAAAACTTTTCTCATACAGGAATTTGTCAACTCCTGTCTGTACAAAGGAACATCAGTCACATAGCAACCAGCTTTTGACTATCACTTTAACCTATGTTACTTCCTTATTTTGCTTCTAGTTACAAGGAAGCAAGTAATAAGACTATTTCTGCTAATTTTTACTTTCTCCATACGCACTATGTACATAGTGTGTAGAGAAAGTATTGCACTCCACCAAAAAAATTCGATACCGAGATTTCACCGGAAATACATGTTTTAGGGTTCCCTTTATCTAAAAATCTGATAAGTACCATTCACATGACTTTCTCCATATCCCTGCAACAAATAATTCTTAAAAAACTTATAATTCTATTTACTTTATGCTAATCAGATAAAAAAATTAGCAGAAAAAGTCTTATTTCTCGCTTCCTTGTAAGTAGAAGCGAAATAAGGGACAACCGTAGGTTAAAGTGATAGTCAAAAGCTGGTTGCTATGTCAATGAAGTTCCTTTGTTTATATGGATAGGAGTTGACAAGTTCCAGTATGAGAAAAGTGTCGTTTTTCATAGCAGAAACCAAAAATAAGGAATGTCACAAAAACGACGAACTCCACGAAAAAAATGTATATAACATAAATTGTGTGTTTTAAAGTGCTCTACATTTTTTGTGTAGTAAGTTTTTGTCCATCTCTTACGGTTTAGCAGTTACTCAAAATTTAGTAAAATTCATCCAGAATAAACTACTCTTCAGAGGCTATTCCCAGAAAATTCAAGATATACATTTCATTTGTCAGGTAAATATGTTTAATATCCGAAATTTTAATCAAAATCGTTAAGAGCCATTTTTGAGAAAATCAAAATTTTCGAAAAAAGTTCCATGTAAAGGGTAGTTGGGGGTGGGGGGATTTTTCTCAATCTTCTTGTCGCATCCCTGGAAGATACTAAACTTAAATACCAAGTTTGGTATTTTAGCTACTTTTCGTTTTTGAGTTATCGTGTTCACACACACACACACACACACACACACACACACACACACACACACACACACACACACGGACCTTTTTGTGAATGCTTTTTTTGGATATTGGGGACCCTAAAACATATATTTCCGGTGAAACCTCGGTATCGAATTTTTGGTGGAGTGCAATACTTTCTCTATACACTGTGTACATAGTGCGTATGGAGAAAGTAAAAGAAGCATTTTCACAAAAAGGTCCGCGTGTCTGTGAACACGATAACTCAAAAACGAAAAGTCGGTAAAATACCAAACTTGGTATTTAATTTTAATATCTTCCAGGGATGCGACACGAAGATTTTGAGAAAAATCCCCCCCACCCGAAACTACCCTTTACATGGAACTTTTTTCGAAAATTTTGATTTTCTAAAAAATGACTAACGATTTTGATTAAAATATCATATATTAAAGATATTTACCTGACAAATAAAATGTATGTTTTGAATTTTCTGGGAATAGTCTCTGAAGATTACTTTATTCTGGATGAATTTTGCATAACTGCTAAACCGTAAGAGATGGACAAAAACTTAACACACAAAAATGTAGAGTTCGTTAAAACACACAATTTATGTTATATACATTTTTTTCGTGGAGTTGATCGTTTTTGAGATATTCCTTTTTCTTGGTTTCAGCTTTGAAAAACTTATACTTTTCTCATACAGGAATTTGTCAACTCCCGTCCACACAAACAAAGGAACTTCAGTCACATAGCAACCAGCTTTTGACTTCACTTTAACCTATGGTAATCCCTTATTTCGCTTCTACTTACAAGGAAGCAAGTAATAAGACTATTTCTGCTAATTTTTTCTCTATCAGCATGAAGTAGATAGAAGCAGATTTTTTTTAGAAAAAGTCCCGCGGGCGCGCGCGTGTTTGTATACAATATAGCTTAAAAACGAAAAGTCCGTTAAATACCAAACTTTCTGATTTAGTTTATGTCCTAAGGAAGCGACACGAACCTTTTCAAAAAAATTCCCCACCCCAAACTACCCTATACATGGAAAAGTACATCCGTCTGAGAAAAGTACTTCACAATTGAAACAAATAACAAAGAGTACCTCGAAAACGGTAAGCTCCACGTAGAACATGTGTATGACATAATTTGTGTATTTTAACAAGATTTACATTTTTTGTATTGTAAGTTTTTGTCTATATCCTACAGTTTGCTAGTTAAGCCAAATTAAGCAAAATTCTTCCAGAATAAACAGGTCTTTAGAAGCTATTCCTAGAAAATTCAAGATATACATTTTATTTTTGATAAAAGTGGATTTAACACGTGGGATTTTAATCAAAATCGTTAGAGCCATTTTTAAGAAAAACAAAATTTTCGAAAATTTTTCCATGTAAAGGGTAGTTATGGGTGGGAGGATTTTCTTGAAAATCTTCGTGTCGCATTTTCGGAAGAGACAAAACTTTACCCAGTTTGGTGTTTAACAGTCTTTTCGTTTTTGAGCTATGGTGTCTACAGACACGCGCGCGCGCGCACACACACACACACACACACACACACACACACACACTCACGGACCTGTTTCTGAAATTGCTTTTTTTGGACTCAGGGTGTCCTAAAACATATATTTTCGGTGAAAACTCGACATCGAATTTTTGGGTGGAATACAGTGCTTCTCTATCCCTATGTATATTGTACATGCGGGGTTAGAGAAAGTAAAAAAAAAAAAAAAAATCTGATGTGTTTCATTCACATGGCTTTCGCTACATCTTTGTTTGTATGGACACGAGTTGACAAAATCCTGTATGAGAAAAGTAAAGTTTTTCAAAGCCGTAACCAAAAACAAGCAATATCTAAAAATGATCAACTCCACGAAGAAAATGCATATAACATAAATTGTGTGTTTTATCGTGATCTTAATTTTTTCTGCAGTAAGTATTTGTCTATGTCTTACGGTTTACCAGATAATCAAAGTTTAATAAAAATCATCCAGAATAAAGAGGTCTTTAGAAGATATTCTCTGAAAATTCAAGATATATATTTTGTCAGGTGAATACCTTTAATGTACAATATTTTAATCAAAAGTGTTAAGAGGCATTTTTAAGTATCATATTCCAATATGGCTCAAATATGGAAAGTAACGGAACAAATTAAAAAGAAATTATAGACTTTTGTAAATAATTGCTTGAGGAAATTTCTGGGCATATGTTTGGCACGCACAATTCAAGCTGAAATAAAGGTGCAAATAAAAAAAAAAAAATGAAAATGGAACGGATAGACTATACACTCCGGAAAACAGAAGCTGCTATTGAAAAGGATGTGATGGAGCAAGGAAAAGAGTTAGACAGAATGATATGGAGATTAAGAAGATAGGCAGGGATAGCTGGAGGGAGGTGAAGCTGCTAGCTAGTCATAGAGGAACATGCAAGACCTTTATTAATGGCCTATGTTCCACAAGGGAATAACAACAACTAAATGGAATTTCACCAACACATAAAAAGCGGTGAAATTTCAAATCTTTGCATACTCTTTCTGTAGTGAAATTTCAAATTTATGCCATACACTTATTTCATAAAACACAAAAATGTAAATGGCGTGTTATTTATGGACCCTCTTTAACTACTGTGGTTCTCAGAGTGTCATTCTAAATTGGGGTTAAAAGACTACTTAATTTTGCTCAGAGGCCTCTCTATCAGGCTTTAGGTTCTTTTACGTGCCGTAAATTAACAGCACGGGACCAACGGCTTTACTTCCATTCCAAAGGAAGCCATGCTAAGGAGTTTTATGCCCGAAAAAGTCCATGGTCCTCCGCCGGGTTTGAACCCGCGACCTTGGGCATATGAAGTTAGCATAGTAACCACTACACCACGGAGGGCGACATAAATGAAATTGCAAATATATACTCTTATTACACATAATTGGTGACATTTCAAATGCATGCTATAATCTTATTTCATGAACAGGGGATACGTTGGCCGGATATTATAACAAATGAAGAACTATGGACACAAACAAATAAAGGTACAAATAAAAAAGAGAAATGAAACTGGATAGGCCAAACACTCGGAAGAACAGATACTGCTATTGAAAAGAATGTGATGGAGCAAGGTAAAGAGGAAGACCCAGAATGACATGGAGATTATTAGAGTGGCAAGAGCAGGAGGGAGGTGAAACTACTAGCCAGTCATAGAGGAACATGCACGACCTTTATTGATGCCATATGTTCCACAAGGGAACAGCTACTAAGTCAAGTAGTCAAAAGGTATTTGCCTACCGAGCAGGGAAAACAAAAGAACAGCCGAAGATGAGAGGGAAGAATCAACCCCTGGACTACGAGCTTGGCGCCAACTAACTGGAGACATTTCTTCCTGTTACAACACTAACTCGGAGTAAGATACGACTGTGTCGGGAGCCAAGAGGTCTCGAAGCACACAACTCTCGACCTTGTCTCCTGGCGATGCTCCAGGATAAACTAGGACGCTTTTCGGGGAATACCGTGCTGCCTACATACTCTAAACATTTACCACCGGGAGCTCTTCTCCAGCTTTAGAGTGCCATCTTTCTTACTTTCTCTACACATAGTGTATATCACACAAAACTTCAATACCAATATTTCACCAGAAATAAATGTTTTAGGGACCCCTGTATAAAATATTTTTTTAGAAAAAGGCCCATATGTGTCTATGAGCACGATAACTCAAAAACGAAAAGTCGGTCTTCAGTATCTTTCGAAGATGTGACACGAAGATTTTCAAGAAAATCCCACACCCACAACTATCCTTTACATGGAACATTTTACGAAATTTTTAATTTTCTGAAAAATGGCATTAACGATTTTTATTAAAATTTCGTATATTTTTAAAATGTATTCATGACAAACGAAAGATAGACAGATGGTCTATCTTGAATGTTCTGGAATAGCTTCTAAAACCTCTTTTCTGAATGACTTGTGTACATTTTACATAACGCACATAACCGTACGAGAAAGACAAAAACTTACTGCACAAAAAATTCAGATTTCTTTTCTTCTAGTGTTATCTGTTTTCAAGATATTCTGAGTTAGTGGCTTCAATTTTAAACTACGTTAACTCTTCTCAAAACGTTGTCACCTCAATTGTTTCACTTAGCAATCGGCTTTTAAAACATTTGACTGTCGGTTTAGCCTATTTTCCTACTACTTATAAGGAACTAGGTAATAAGACGATTTCTTGATTAGCATGGTGTAGAACAGTGATGGCCAGTTTGTAATGCACTGAGGGCTAATATTATAGGAACAAGCATTGCTTTTTACTAGGATCAATGAGGTTTGTAAAATAGATTTAAAATCCACTTCCAGTTCTGATGTTGCAATCCTAAGAATATGAGATAACATTAAATCAGTTAATGTGTTTCTGGACGTTGATTTCACAACACAGAAGCAGTTTCACATATGTAAGTACCACCAAATATGGAAGTAAGTTTTAAAGCCCAGTTTCTAAGATGTGGAAAGTGTTCCTTTGAAATGAGTTTCCAAAAATTAACACCAGTTGTCTCTGTTGTTTGAAGAGATGAATTACATTGGAGCTCACATAGTTGGCACTCTATTTAACATCTCATGGCACTGCTGAAAAGTTCCATCTGTGATCGAAATACTTCAAAGTCTTGAAAATCTACCATCAAATTCTAAAATGAGATCTATGCAGGAAGTTATAAAAAGCAATAAATCATATATCTATTCGCGGACCGGATTAGGCCCGCGGGCCGCCATTTGGTCATCACTCGTGTAGATAAAAGAAAAATCTTTTGTAAGGAAAGTAATGTGTTTTGGATTCAGAGGACCTTAGAATATTTTCAGGTATAATCTCTACATATGAAATTTTGGGTAGAATACACACGGAGAGGACATACAAATTAGTATAGTAACATGATTTACTAATATTTTAAAGCAAATGATGTTTTATTTTCCTTATGATGGTAGGCGTTTCGTTTACAGACTTGATTGCCAATATGAATTTGTATGTTGGTAGTGAAGTAGGCCGCTAGGGTTTGGCAACTGGTGGTGGGTGTGATGAGCATAGCAGGCAGGCGTATTCTTAGTGCCGGAAGTGACGTTCTGGATCGAGGTGAGCTTCAGATGTTTGCTAATCTCATTACGTGACATTTCCGTCACGCAATTGGATGTACATCTATATTAAACTTCTGTCAAAACATGTAACTTTTAGCCGTCAACAGCTATAACTGATGTTTTCTGATAATTTTCGATTTTGAACAAATAATTTATTTTATTGCAGCTCAGAAATGACATTTTGGAGGTTTTACGGAAAACTTCAGAGCTTGAGATAGAAAACACGTTATTACTTTTTCTACACGACCTATAGCGTATAGAGAAGGTATTGCATTCCACCCAAAAATTCTATACCGAGATTTCACCGGAAAAACATGTTTGGGTCCCACTGAATCCAAAAAGAGCATTTTTACAAAAAGATCCGTGTATGTGTGTCTGTGTACAGCATAGCTCAAAAACGAAAATACCGTTGAATACCAAACTTGGTATTTAAGTTTGGTATCTTCCAGGGATACGACACGAAGATTTTTTTAGAAAAATCCCTCCCAACTAAACTACCCTTTACATGGAACTTTTTTCGAAAATTTTCAATTTTTCTAACGATTTGATTAAATATTAAAGATATTTACCTGATAAATAAAATGTGTATCTTGACTTTTCTGAGAAGAGCCTCTGAAGACTACTTTATTCTGGGTGAATTTTACGGAATTTTGCATAACTGCTAAACCGTAAGAGATCCACAAAAACTTACAATAAAAAAATGTAGAGCACACTAAAACACACAATTTATGTTATATACATGTTTTTCGTGGAGTTGATCGTTTTTTTTTTTTTTAGATATTCCTTGTTTTTTGATTTCAGCCTTGAAAAACTTACTTTTCTCACACAGGAATTTGTCAACACCTGTCCATACGAATAAAGGAACTTCAGTCACATAGCAACCAGCTTTTTACTATCACTTTAACCTACGGTACTTCCTTTTTTCACTTCCACTTACAAGGAAGCAAGTAATGAGACTATTTCTGCTATTTTTTTCTGATTAGCATGAAGTAAATAGAAGTATAAGCTTTGTAACAATAATTTGTTGCAGAGATGTAGAGAAATTCATGTGAATGGAATACGTCAGATTTTTTTCTATCTCTGGTTTAGAAGTTACGTAAAATTCATCCAGACTGAACAGGTCTTCAGAGGTTATTACCAGAAAATTGAAGATATGCATTTTATTTGTCATATAAGTATCTTAAATGTACATGTTTCTCGAAAATCTTTGTGTCGCACTGTATGTTTGGTATTTAAGCGACTATGCTGTGCACAGGCACACACAGATGTAAAGACAGACAGTCACACACATGGACTTTTTTCTAAAAATGTTTTTTTTCGGACTGAGGATATCTCAAAACATACTTCCGGTGAAATCTCAGAATCCAATTTTTGGTGGAATACAATACTTCCTCTATATGTTCATAGTACGTGTAGATAAAATAACAATTATGACATAAATTGTGCGTTTTAACAAGATTCACGTAGGTACCTTAACTTTTTATCCATCTCTTACGGTTCACCAGTTACACAAAATGCAATTAAATCCATCCAGAATGAAGTAGTCTTCAGAGGCTATTCCCAGAAAATTCAAGATATACATTTTATTTGTCAGGTAAATATCTTTAATATACGATATTTTAATCAAAATCGTTAGAGCCATTTTTTAGAAAATCTAAATTTTCAAAAAAATTGTCCATGTGAAGGGTAGTTGGTGTGAGGGATTTTCTTGAAAATCTTCGTGTCGCATCCTTGGAAGATACTGAACTTAAATACCAAGTTTGGTATTTATCGGTCTTTTCGTTTTTGAGCTGTGCTGCCCCCCCCCACACACACACACGGACATGTTCCTAAAAATGCTTTTTTTTGGATTCAGGTGGTGTCAAAAATGTATTTCCGGTGAAATCTCGGTATCGAATTTTTGGGTGTAATGCAATACATTCACTATACCCTACGTACATAGTACGTGTAGAGAAAGTAAAAAACTAACTATGCAGAAATGTAGATCTTGTTTAAACACACAATTTATGTCATACTTTTTACTTTCTCTACACGTACTATGTACAGTGTATAGAGAAGGTGTTGTAATGCACTAAAAAATTCGATACCGAAATTTCACCGGAAATATATGCTTTGTGTCACCCTGAATCCAAAAAAGGCATTTCTGGAAAAAGGTTCGTATGTGTGAGTGTGTGGGGGGGCAGCATGGTTCAGAAACGAAAAGACCGTTAAATACCAAACCTGGTATTTAAATTTGGTATATTCCATGGATGGGACAGGAAGATTTTCAAGAAAGTTCCCTCACCCCCCACTACCCTTTACGTAGAACTTTTTTCGAAAATTTTGATTTTCTCAAAAATGGCTGTAACGATTTTGATTAAAATCTCTTATATTAAAGATATTTACCTGGCGAGTGAAATGTTTATCTTGACTTTTCTGGGCATAGCCTCTGAAGACTAATTTATTCTGACTGAATTTTAAGGAATTTTGCATAACTGCTCAACCGTAAGAGATGGACAAAAACTTACCACACAAAATATGTAGAGCATGCTAAAACACACAATTTATGTTATACGATATCGTATAATTTTTTTTCGCTTAGTTTACCACTTTCTAGATATTCCTTGTTATTAGTTTCAGTTTAAAAATATTTAACTTTTCTCATACAGGAACTTGTCAACTCCTGGCCACGCAAAGAAACACATTCCAATCACATAGGAACCACATTTTAAAACATTTGACTCGTTTTAGTCCAGTGTTTGAACACATCACACATTGTTTTTTGCTCTGACGACGACCAACATATAAGGTTTATTTTATGGTCGCTTTAGTAAAAGAGAAAAGTTTGTATGTTTAAGTAAGTTTAGGAAACCACATAGAGCCTCCAAATGTGGGGAGCTGAAACCTTATGCATTCCCCTTCTTATTGACTGATGTTTTCTCTCTTTTGTTTCAGGTAAGTGTTGCTGAAGAAACAAGTGAGGTGAGAATTGACTGTTTCCACTTTCAATGCCAGCTTTGTTCTATATTTGGATCTTACTGTAACAGCAGGCCATGTTTTTTGAGGTTCTCCAGTGAAAATTACGGGTGCGTATGCCTGAAATTTCAAGAAAAATCACAAAATATCGCCTTTTAACTTTCTCTAGCCCCATATGTACAGTGCACCTGGTGTATAAAGAAGGTATTGTACTCCACTCAAAATTCGATACTGAGATTTCACCGGAAATAGACATTTTAGGGTCCGCAGCATCCAAAAAATACATGTTTACTTTCTCTACACGTACTGTGTACATAGTGTATAGAGAAGGTATTGCATTCCACCAAAAAATTCGATTCCGAGATTACACCGGAAATATATGTTTTAGGGTCCCCTGAATCCAAAAAAAAATTGTTTTCAGAAAAAGATCCGGGCGCGCGCGTGTGTGTGTGTGTGTTTGAACACGATAACTCAAAAACGAAAAGTCGGTAAAATGCCAAACTTGGTATTTAAGTTTAGTATCTTCCAGGGATGCGACACGAAGGTTTTGAGAAAAATCCTCCTACCCCAAACTACCCTTTACATGGAACTTTTTTCGAAAATTTTGATTTTCTTAAAAATGGCTGTAACGATTTTGACTAAAATTTCGTATATTAACGATATTTACCTGACAAATAAAATGTATATTTTGAATTTTCTGGGAAAAGCCTCTGAAGACTACTTTATTCAGAGTGAATTTTACGAAATTTTGCATAACTGCTAAACCGTAAGAATTGGACAAAAACTTACCACATAAAAATGTAGAGCATGTTAAAACTCATAATTTATGTTGTTTAGATTTTTTTCGTGGAGCTGATCGTTTTTTAGATATTCCTTGTACTTTTCTCATACAGGAATTTGTCAACTCGTCCATACAAACAAAGGAACTTTAGTCACTTAGTAATCAGCTTTTGACTATCACTTTAACTTATGGTACTTCCTTACTTCCCTTCTATTTATAAGGAAGCAAGTAATAAAACCATTTCTGCTAATGTTTAACCCGATTACCATGAAATAGATGAAAGGCCAATCTATGTAAAATTGTTCGTAGAACAGTTAGAAAACATCCTGTGACTGGAACACATCAAATGTTTACTTTCTCTATACGTACTATGTACATAGTGTATAGAGAAGGTATTGCACTCCACCCAAAATTTCGATACCGAGATTTCACCGGAAATATGTTTTAGGGTTCCCTGTATCCAAAAAAAGCATTTCCATAAAAAGACCTGTTTGTGTGAACACGATAACTCAAAAACGAAAAGTTCGTAAAATACCAAATTTTGCATTTAAGTTTAATATCTTCCAGGGATGCGACACGAAGGTTTTGAGAAAAATCTCCTCACCCCAAACTACCCTTTACATGGAACTTTTTTCGAAAATTTTGATTTTCTTAAAAATGGCTCAAACGATTTTGATTACAATATCGTATATTTAAGATATTTACATGACAAATAAAATGTATATCTTGAATTTTCTGGGTATAGCCTCTGAAGAGTAGTTTATCTGGATGAATTTTACGGAATTCTGCCTAACTGCTAAACCGTAAGAGAAGGGCAAAAACTTACCACACAAAAAAATGTAGAGCACATTAAAAGAAACAATTTATGTTACATACATTTGTTTCGTGGAGTTGATCGTTTTTTAGATATTCCTTGTTTTTGGTTTGAGCTTTAAAGCAATTATACTTTTCTCATATGGGAATTTGTCAACGCGTGTCCATAGAAACAAAGGAACTTCAGTCACATAGCAACCAGATTTTCACTATCACTTTAACCTATGGTACTCCCTTATTTCGCTTCTACTTACAAGGAAGCAAGTAATAAGACTATTTCTGCAAATTTTTTCTCAATTAGCATGAAGTAAATAGTAGCATAAGCTTTTTAATAATAATTTATTGCAGAGATGTAGAGAAAGTCATGTGAATCGAATACATCAATAATTTTGTGCCTATACTGTGCTGAACATTATAAATTTCATGTGAATGCAAAATTATTATATTTTGTAGACGGGGGAAATTTTATAGTTTTCAATTTCTGAAGGTTGGCAGGTGTAGTATAGGATTCTCTAGGTTTTGTATGAGCAGTGAAAAGGTGGGGCGTTTACCTGGGTGACACCTTATAAAGCGCATCCTGGCGCTAACCAGCCTCCTCTCAAGGGGTAGTCGGGGGTGGGTCTCCTTGGAACCAAATCAGCTGAGAGGCTGAAGATGTTCTTCAATTTCACTTGCCGCAAGAGAAAGACCTGGTGACGTCATACGGGAACAATGGACCACTAAATTAAGGGTTTAGTGGAGAAGAGGAGTTTCTTAGACGTCGGTTAATTAGTGCTGGGTCCTCGGGCAGAGTGAGAATAGTGCGGTCCCCAAACTGTGGTCCGCGGCCCCACTGGGGTCCGTCTCTCGAGACATGCAGGAACTACCAGTATGTAGAAACAAGGTTTGGGAGAAAATAGAGGGGGGATTGTAACTATAAAGCAAGAAAAGTAAGTAGTGCAAAAGAAGAAGAAGACAAAGAGTAGAAAAGCGACACTTAAGATAAAGAGAGGAGAGTTGATAGGAGCTTCTCGGGAGGCTAATGGCCTGCGTGTCATCAAACCGAGGTAGCAACAAGGACAATTAAAATGTGTACATTAAATACTGAGAGCAGAACTAACATCAGAATGAATTAATAAAAACAAATTCATAAAATTATATATAATAAATAAATTCATAGCCCTTTCAAAGTCTTGCTTCTTCCATCTTTTCCTCGGACGTTACGGTTTTCTTTGCTCTTGTAGCTCTTACGTGTATACAATTTTTACTTTCTCTATACTCACTATGTTCATAGTGTATAGAGAATGTATTGCACTCCACCAAAAAATTCTATACCGAGATTTCACCGGAAATATATGTTTTAGGGTCCCCTGTATCCAAAAAAAGTATTTTCAGGAAAAGGTCCGTGTGTTTGTGTGTGTGTGTGTGTGTGTGTGTGTGTGTGTGTGTGTGTGTCCGTCCGTGTGTCTGTGAACACGATAACTAAAAAACGAAAAGTCGGTAAACTACCAAATTTGGTATTTAAGTTTAGAATCTTCCAGGGATGCGACACGAAGATTTTGAGAAAAATCCCCCCATCCCAAACTACCCTTTACATAGAACTTTTTTCGAAAATTTTGATTTTCTAAAAAATGCCTCTAACGATTTTGATTAAAATATCGTATATTAAAGTTATTTACCTGATAAATAAAATTTGTATTTTGAATTTTCTGGGAATAGCCTCTGAAGACTACTTTATTCTGGATGAATTTTTCACAACTACTAAACCGTAAGAGATAGACAAAAACTTAACCCACAAAAAATGTAGATCACGTTAAAACACACAGTTTATGTTATATACATTTTTTTCGTGGAGTTGATCGTTTTTGGGATATTCCTTTTTCTTGGTTTCAGCTTTGAAAAACTTATACTTTTCTCATACAGGAATTTGTCAACTTCTGTCCATACAAACAAAGGAATATCAATCACATAGCAACCAGCTTTTGGCTTTCACTTTAACATATGGTACTCCCTTATTTCGCTTCTACTTACAATAAAGCAAGAATTAAGACTATTTCTGCTAATTTTTCTCAATTAGCATGAAATAAATAAAAGATAAGCTTATTAACAATAATTATTTACAAAGATATAAAGCAAGTCATGTGAATGGAACACATCAGATATTTCTAGATGAGCATGAAGTAAATAGAAGCATAAGCTTTTTAAGAATAATTTGTTGCAGGGATATAGAGAAAGTCATGTGAATGGCACACATCAGATTTTTGGAATTATATTTTCAGGCTAATAGCGTAAAGCGTGTTGTAAAAGAAGAACAAGATAACTATGAATTTGTCCTACGTTACAACAAAACCATATCAGCTTGAGGCTACTTTTAACTTTTGGAAACGCAAGATTTTTAGTGGCGTGCTGAAAATAAACACACACAGCAAAGAGATATAGCCTGTCAAAGGTAATTAAAAGTATTACCAAATTTGCTTCGCGCAGCTCACGCCTTCAACTGATTAACCTCTTCCCGCTGTAGCTGACCACCGTTTGGTGATGACAGGAAAGGTGGGAATGGAGGGAGAGTTTGCCATCACCGCTACATCATTGTTACAATATATGCGAGCAAGGCAGGTGTGAGATTTCACCGGAAATACGTGTTTTAAGACCCCCTGAATAGTGAAAAAAAAATGTTTGGAAAAATGTGTCCGTGTGTGTGTCTGTGGGCAGCATAACTAAAAAAGAAAAGTCGGTTAAATACCAAACTGGGCATTTAACCCTTAATTGTATGGTGTTACACATATGCAATAAAACTAGGCTAGTTATATTATAAAATCATTAATATTTTTGCAATAAAACTAGGTTTTTACTTTCTCTATACGTACTCTGTACATAGTGTATAGAGAAGATATTGCACTCCACCCAAAAATTCGACACCGAGATTTCACCGGAAATATATGTTATAGGGTCCCGTGTATAAAAAAAATACATTCTTAGAAAAATGTTCGTGTGTGTGTGTGTGTGTGTCTGTGGACAGCATAAGTCAAAAACGAAAAGACCGTTAAAAACCAAACTTGGTATTTAGGTTCGGTATCTTCCAAGGATAAAACACGAAGATTTTGAAGAAAATCCCCCCACCCCCAACTACCCTTTACATGGAACTTTTTTCGACATAATCTTTTTAACAATAATTTGTTACAGAGATGTAGAGAAAGTCATGTGAATGGAACACATCGGATTTTTGGGTTTTTCGTGGAAATTGTAGTCCCCCCATTTTGTCTCTCAGATACATGTGGCATGTAAAACAGAAGAGTAATCTGTGCACGGCCTTGGTTGTCATGGTTACAGTGTATTCTTTAACAATGGAAGGAAACGTATACCTGGCAGGGAATCTGCTGCTTGCTAGGGAAGAACAAAAGAAGGCAGATAACGCTACCCAGTCTGACACAACTCATTTCCTGTCCCGACATCTCCTGTAAATTGAAAAAAGTAAGACAGAACATTATTTCTCGCGCGCTACCTCACTATCTCATTTCAACAGGTAGCAGCAAACCAAGGAAATTCTGTTCACATTTAACGGAAGGAATATGTGATCACAGAATAACAGTGATATTTTCAAAATTGTAACCTGATGATTATTAATATAATATTTATGCAATCGTAGCATCAAAACGGCACTTATCTGCGAAATTACCGTATTTCTGGCACCAGTGCCAGAAAATAAATGACGTAATTACCATGGCAACCCAACTGCAAAGACGTCATCACCGCTACAAAACAGTTTTCTCCTATGTGCCTGTAAGAAAACCCAAAACCCTCACTCTGCGTAAATACGTAACTATTCATCTGGAGAGAACATTTGAGGGCGGGGGAGGGGGGGAGACCCTTATATTGCACTGAGAACTTCAAGAAATAAAAAACCTCTTGAAAAGATGAAATGACGAAGTTATCTTTCATTTTCAGCACTTGCAACCTAACTTTAAATTACTAACCATATTAAGAAGCAATAAACGTTTGCATAATTACCAGCTCTAAAAAGTACGTCAGTAATGTGGTTCTATTAGTATCATTTTTCGTTTCTCCATCCACAAAATCTTTAATATTCTCTTTTCGTAAACATCTTTTGATGCTCCTGGAATTAATAAACTCCCAGCACTCTTGGCTTCGTTCAAAATGCCAAGCGTAATACAATCCATATGTTGAATAGTTTTATCATTAGTTTCCAATTTCCTCTATAAAAATGGAAACGTACGAGAGAACGTCTGTTTAGAGGCATATTGCTTCATATATGTGTGATCCCTGATACATTATTACTTTCTCTGTGTGTACTATGTATAGTGTATAGAGAAGGTATTGTATTGCACCCAAAAATTACATACCTACATTCTACGGAAATACATGTTTTGAGACCCCTGAATAAAAACATTTTTTTTAGAAAAACGTGTGTGAGTCTGTGGACAGCATAACTCAAAAACGAAAATATCGTTAAATACCAAACTAAGTATTTAAGTTTGGTAACTTCCAGGGATGCGACACGAAAATTTTCAAGAAAATCCCCCACCCTAAACTACCCTTTACATGGATCATTTTTCGAGAATTTTGATTTTCTCAAAAATGGCTCGAACGATTTTTATTAAAATACCGCATGTTTAAGAAATTTTTATGACCAACGAAGTATATAGCTTGAATTTTCTAGGAATAGCCTCTGAAGACCTCTTCATTCTGGACGACTTTTGTGTAACTGGTAAACCGTATTAAAATTTATATATTTATATATATATATATATATATATATATATATATATATATATATATATATAGTTAAAACACACAATTTTATTTTATATTCACTTTTAAAAACCTTTTTCATACGGGAATTTGTCAACTCCTGCCCACGCAAACAAACGGATTTCAATCCCATAGCAACCACATTTTAAAATATTTGACTGTCGGTTTAGCCTAGTGTATAAGTAATAAGACCGTTTCTGCTAATGTTTTACCAGGAAATAGATAGAAGAATAAGCTTATTAACAATATATTGTTACAACAATATAGAGAAAGTCATGTGAATGAAACATATCAGATTTTTTTTTTGTATTTAATAATGGTAACATTACATAAAACGTGTGTAACACATGTAGTAACAAGCAGCGCTAAACACACTCGCATCACGATCATCAGCTTAAACAAAAGTTATTTTACTGCCTGATTTATTCTAATAAACACGCTCCACACGAAGCAGTTTTAAAACTATTCATATAAAAATGTTATTTTAACTTCAAAACTTGTTGAAAAACAATACCTTTACGCAGTGTTGTTTGCGAGTCAAGTTAAATTTTGCAACACAAGACCGTAAAAATAGCAAATTGTATTTTTACACATTAGTGGAAAAATTTACAATAAGTAACATACAGCGTTTATAAAACATTTTTACTTTCTTTACTAGTACGTATGCAGGTAGAGAAAGTATTGCATTCCACCCAAAAATTCGATACTAAGATTTCACTGTAAATAAACGTTTTAGGCTCCCCTATATTAAAAAATCTGATGTGTTCCATTCACATAACTTTCTCTACATCTCTGCAACAAATTATTGCTAAAAAGCTTATTCTTCTATTTACTTCTTCCTAATCGAGGAAAAAATTGGCAGAAATAGCCTTATTACTTGCTTCCTTGTAAGTAGAAGCGAAATAAGGGAGTACCATAGGTTAAAGTGATAGTCAAGAGCTGGTTGCTATCTGACTGATGTTCCTTTGTTTCTATGGACAGGAGTTGAAAAATTCCTGTATGAGAAAAGTATAAGTTTTTAAAAGCTGAAACCAATAACAACGAATATCACAAAAACGATCAACGATCAACTCTACGAATATATATATATATATATATATATATATATATATATATATATATATATATATATATATATATATATGTGTGTGTGTGTTTTAATGAGGTCTACATTTTCTGTTGGGTAAGTTGTGGTCTCTTACGGTTTACCAGTTATGCAAAATTCCGCAAAATTCATTCAAAATGAAGGGGTCTTCAGAGGCTATTCACAGAAAATTCAAGATGTATATTTATTTTTCATGTAATTATCTCTAATGTGCAATATTTTAATCATAATCTTTAGAGCCATTTTTGAGAAAATCAAAACTTTCGAACATTTTCCACGTAAAGAGTAATTGGGGGTGGGGGGATTTTCTTGAAAATCTTCGTGTCGCATCCTTGGAAGATACCAAACTTAAATACCAAGTTTGGTATATAACGTTCTTTTGTTTTTGAGCTATGCTGTCCACACACACACACATTTTTCTAGAAATGCTTTTTTGATTTAGAGGGTCTCAAAACATGGAATTTTTGGGTGCATTACAATACCTTCTCTATACATTGTGTACATAGTACGTGTAGAGAAAGTAAAAGCAGCAGTTTGGAAACGATGTGTGTGCGAACACGATAACTCAAAAACGAAAATATGGTAAAATATCAAAGTTGCATCAGCATCTTTCAAGAATGCGACACGAAGATTTTCAAGAAAATCCGAACCCCCCCCCCCAAACGTCCCTTTATGTGGAAAAAATTGCGAAAATTTTGATTTATTAAGAAATGGCTCAAAATTTTATGAAATACCATTTTAGTAACTTGCATAATAAAATGAATATCTTTAATTTTATGGGACTAACCTCTGAATAGCTCTTCATTTTGCATAATTTTTCTTCGACTGGTAAGAGATGTACAAAAACTTATTGCACAAAAAATGTAAATCTCGTTGAAACACGTAGCTATTATCTATATCTATAATAGTGTATGTCTCCTGTACACAATTATTCCAGAAGAAGTAATAAAAATATTTATTTTAGGACATGTAATATAGCAAAACACAAAATAGTTTTGAAATAGTATCCATTAATTTATTTAATAGTGTACCTGACAAAATTAAGTAACTTAGGTTTAACAAATTTAAGAGAGATATACTAATTATTTTGTAGAAAAATCCTCTCTATAAATTCCAATAGTTTTATAACATTGAATTTTTGTAAAGTTTAATATATATTGTGTTCTTGGCAATAAACTATCTATCTATCTATCTATCTATCTATCTATCTATCTATCTATCTATCTATCTATCTATCTATCTATCTATCTATCTATCTATCTATCTATCTATCTATCTATCTATCTATCTATCTATCTATCTATCTATCTATCTATCTATCTATCTATCTATCTATCTATCTATCTATCTATCTATCTATCTATCTATCTATCAATCATCATCTGTCTATCCGTCCGTCCGTCCATCCATCCATCTGTCTCTCCGTCCGTCTGTCTGTCTGTCTGTCTGTCCGTCCGTCCGTCTCTCTGTCTTGTCTGTCCGCCCGTCCTTCCATCCATCCATCCATCCGTCCGTCCTTCCTTCCATCCATCCATCCATTTATCTATCTATCTATCTATCTATCTATCTATCTATCTATCTATCTATCTATCTATCTCTATGTGTATATACAGGCTGTTTCAAAACGACACCAAACGAAGATAGATTACACTTTGACTTGTCCGAAACTTGATGTCGCAACTTTCAAACCCTTCTATTTAATGTTTTGTGTGTTTAAAAATCGCACACATTTGGGATTAGGCAGCGCAGGATCAACGGCTGCCATACGCCACGTAAACAACTTCAGAACGTGTTATACGAAACACACAACAAAATCCACCCATTACTAAGGTGACCTGTGCCGCGCCGGCAAGTATCAAACCTCCCCTACACCACGCGACTGGGACCTTCGCTACTAACCGGCATCTCCCTTGGAGTGGGCCAGGCACTTGCCATCTGGTTATGTAGACTGCCTAATCCATGGTGATTTTATGGAAGTTTTTGTATGTGCCGAATTTAGAGCTGAAAATTATATTCACGTATCACGTACGGTATGACCAACAACGTCCACATTTTCGTTTGGTGTCGTTTTGAAACATCCTGTATTCATATAGTATGAAGTTAACCCTTTTCTGATATTTACTTAATTTTTAAACACTAAACTTTTCTCAAACGGAATTTTTCATTCCTACTGCTGTCCATGCAAAGAGGAGCAAATTTCAATCACATTGCAGCAAAATTTAAGAACATTAAATTGACTATCACTTTAACCTATGGTATTCCCTTATTAAGCAAGTAATAAGACTATTTCTGATAATATCGATCAGCATGAAGTAGATAGAAATGAAATGTAGTTTTATTTATGGACGCTCTTTAACGGCTGTGGTTCTACACTAGGTGTGAAATTTTGCTCAGCGGGCTCTTCATCAGGCTTGAGGTTCTTTTACGCCCGAAAAAAATTCATTGTCTGGCGAATATAAGCTTTTGTGTTACAGAATATGTAAAGAAAATAATGTGAGTGGAACAGAAGATTTGTTGTGTTCAGGGTTATTTCCGGTGAAATCTAGATATAGAACTTTGTGTGGGATACAATACTTGCTCTACCTAGTATGTAGGTGGTAGAGAAAGTAAAAGTTACCGTATCAGTTGTCCGACAGACTACAATTGAAAGCAGGTACAAACGCTTTGTTTCCAGATTTACATAATCAGTTGTTTTTCTCGTGACATTTCCTTGAGGGCAGTGCACCTAGGAGACGGGTTCAAGTCCCACGCTTATCTTCATCTCGCGTGAGTGATACACTGTTCTCCATTTATTATCAATGGACACAAAGGGCTGCAACATTTCAACGACGTTGACCCCTCGGCTACACTTCCATGTTCGTGTTTTGACGCTCCCTCCCCCCCCCAACCTGAAAAAACGATTATCAAAATACGCTTTTCGAAATTCCGCTTTTTAAGAAAAACAATTATTTTTGCTTTTTCTATCAACTACTTGTCGCTTTCCGTGCTGTGGTAGTTGCAGGTCCAAACCTGGCGGAGGGTGACGAAACATCTTTAACATTGATTCCTTCGGAACAGAAGTAAAGCCGGTAGTCCCGTGTAAGGTTTAGAGTTGAGCTTTAAAATACTTACACGGGAGTTTGTCAACTCCTGGCCATACAAACATAATTTCAGTCACATAGTAACCAACTTTTAAAATATTTGACTATCACTTTAGCCTGGTGTATTCCATTATTTCCTTTCTACTTAAAAGGAAGCATTTCTGCTAATGTTTTTCTCGAGTAGCAGAGTTAGACATAAGAATATTTTTAACAATATTCAGAGATGTAAAGAAAGTCATGGAAATAGAACACATCAGATGTTTTCTAAATTTTTACTTTGTCTAGCCCGTATGTACAATATACGTATTGAATAGAGAAGGTATTGTATTCCATTGAAAAATTCGATGCCGATATTTCACCGGAATCCAAAAATAAGTTTTACAGAGGCAGCAGAGCACAAAATCGAAAACTTAGTTAAACACCAAATTTGGTATTTAAGTTAAATATCTTCCTGGGATGCGATACAAACATTTTCAAGAAACCCCCGCCACCTCTAACCACCTTTTAGAACATTTTAATTTGCTCCAAAATGGCTCTAAGGATTTTAATTAAAATGTTATGTTAAATATATATTTTTGACAAGCGAAATGTATGTCCTGAATTTTTTGGGAATAGCCGCTCAAGGCCTCTTCATTCTATATGACTTTTGTAAGAAAAGTTTGTTGAGGAACAGCTAGAGAAAGGCATATGAATGGAACTAATCAGATTTTTTATTCGAGATACTCAAAACTGTAATTCTGGGAAAATCTCGGTATCAAATTTTGGATGGAATACAATACCTTTTCTAGCTACAATGTACTTACGAGGGTCGGCTGATAAGTCCTGGGCCTCTCAATGATATCAGCATTTAAAACCATTTTTTTTTTGCTTGTGTTATTTCTCATCGTAGTCATATCGGTGTTCTAATTTAATTAACCCATCTCTTGTCAAGGTCCTCAAGGTCGCACATTTTTCCCATTGCAACAACTGAACGATGGGCTGCAACATTGTCGTGATGAAACAGACTTTTTTTTTTTTAGGTGTTTTTCTTTCCACCTCATCACTCAAACGTTGCAGTAAGCTTGCGTAGTAGTCACCAGTGTACTTTTACCCTTTTCCAAATAATCAGTGAAAATAATTCCCTGTGCATCCCAAAAAACACTCGCTATAACCTTGTTAGCTGACAAAATTGACTGCCTTTTTTTGGAGATGGTTCGCCTGGCGCAATCCACTGTTTTGACTGTGATTTACTTTCTGGAGTGTAGTGATGTATCCAAGTTTCATCCATGATAATAAGTTGTCTCAAAAATTCACTGGGATTTTTACGGTAGAGCTCCACATTCTTAACAGAAACAGTTTTTCTTTGCAACTTTTGATCAGATGTCAACAAACGCGGCACCCTTTTGAAAGCCCAAAACATTACTTAAAATATTACTTGAACGATCTTTTGTTATGTTTACAGCCGCTGCTATCTCAAACAACTTTAATCTGCGGTCTTCCAGTACTAAACGATGACTTTTTTCAATGATCTCTGGAGTTGTCACTTCTACAGGGCGTCCAGAGCGAGGCTCATCACTAGTGCTCGTACGTCCCATTTTAAACTCTGCAACCCACCTTTTAATCATTGAATATGAAGGGGCAGAGTCTTTCAATTTACTGTCCATTTGTTCCTTGATTTCTTTAGGCGTTAAGCCTTTCAAATGGAAGTATTTAATCACTGCTCGTTGTTCCAAATCCTCCATTTTCGTGAAAACTCTAAAGTTGTGTTGTTTAAAATGCTGTCATTCAAAAACTAAAGAAGCTATTGACCTGTAACTATGGATACAAGCTAGTCTAGAGTTAAACTACACGATGCTACCGTCTAACTGGCCTAGTGGCACCATATCTGTGTGAAGCCCGGGACTTATCAGCCGATCCTAGTATAGGAAGTAAAAGGTGTGTTTATAAGCAGCACTAGCCGTTTGCATGACTAGCATATGCGAGCGCACGAACCTGAAGGAATGTATTTGATTGTCTGGAAGCAGAACAAGGTCTGCTCTAAGAGCTCTCTTGTTACAGACCTAGGGTTCGAGACACCCTCCTGCTCCTGACAGAGAGCTCTACAACACCCCCCGGCGCATGCTGTTTCATTATGCATTCTCATCGCCGTTCTTCAGCTTGATGACATTGTAGTGGGACCTGGCGCGTGGTAATTGTTGCCTCAAGAGTAGAGTCATCGTCTTTTGTCACGTCATTTCCCCGCAGTAACCGCCGCCAAAATAATCCCGAAACTAACCGTTTAACGGACTCTGGTGTGAAATTTCAAGTTGCTGTGTACTTGTTTTCTGAAACTTTTACTGTGATTAATTGCTCTTGTGTAAATATGAATACGAAATTTCATTAAAATTTGGTAAATAGTTTCCACAATAAAATTTGATTTGTTCCATTCACATGACTATTTACATCTCTGTAAGAAATTATTTTTGAAAAGCTTATTATTCTGTCTACTTCATGGTAATCGAGGTAAACATTATCAGAAATGGTCTTGTTACTTCCTTCCTTGTAATAGAAGGGAATCCTAGGCTAAAGCGATAGACAGAAGTATTTTAAACTGAAACCAATAACAAGGAATATCTCTGAAATGGTCAGTTCTACAAAAAATGCATTTCACATAAATTGTGTGATCTTATTACTTTCTCTATACGTGTTATGTATAGAGAAGGTATTCCACTCCACCAAAAAATTCGATACCGAGATTTCACCGGAAATATATGTTTTAGGGTCCCCTGTATTAAAAAAAAGTATTTTCAGAAAAAGGTCCGTGTGTGTGTCAGTGTGTCCGTGTACCTGTGAACACGATAACTCAAAAACGAAAAGTCGGTAAAATACCAAACTTGGTATTTAAGTTTAGTATCTTCCAGGGATGTGACACGAAGATTACTCTTTACATGGAACTTTTTTCGAAAATTTTGATTTTCTCAAAAATGGCTCTAACGATTTTGATTAAAATATCGTTTATTAAAGATATTTACATGAGAAATAAAATGTATATTTTGAATTTTCTGGGAATAGCCTCTGAAGACTAGTTTATTCTTGGTCAATTTTACGGAATTTTGCATAACTGCTAAACCGTAAGAGATGAACAAAAAGTTACCACACAACAAATGTAGGGCACCTTAAAACACACAATTTATGTTATATACATTTTTTTCGTGGAGTTGATTGTTTTTGAGATATTCCTTGTTTTATTTTTACAGCTATAAAGACATACTTTTCTCATATAGGAATTTGTCAACGCGTGTCCATAGAAACAAAGGAACTTCAGTCACATAGCAACCAGCTTTTGACTATCACTTTAACCTATGGTACTCCCTTATTTCGCTTCTACTAACAAGGAAGCAAGTAATAAGACTATTTCTGCTAATTTTTGTTCAATTAGATGAAGTAAATAGAATATTGTCGCAGTGATATAAAGTCATGTGAATGGAACATTGATATAAATATATTTAATATACTGTATATTAATCAACATGCAGCCATTTTTGAGCAAATCAAAATTTTAGAAGTTTTTTCCATGTAAATAGTAGTCTGGGGTGGGATGAGTTTCCTCAAAATCTTCGTGTCGTATCATTAGAAGATGCTAAACTTGAATACCAGGTTTAATATCTTACCTACTTTTCGTTTTTATGCTATGATGTTTCGGTCACGGACAGAGATGGATCGTTTTTTAAAAATCTGACTTTCTCTAACTGTTCCACAAACTTTTCTTACACAACATTTATTTATTATATATATCATGCTGACCAAGATAAACATTCACACAAATTGGATTATTTCTTGGTTCCTTATAAGTAATAAGGGAATCGGTAGGCGATAATCGATATAAAAGCCGCTCGCTGAATGAAACCATTGATTTTCAGTTCTGTTTCTTTGCTTGGAATAAACAAACAGGGCTGCAAAAGAAAGATTTCTCCCATTAGATAAAAGTTTAAATAGGTACTTTAAAACTAAACCAATAACTAGGTACATTTCGGATACAGTCAACTTTAACCAAAAATCTGATGTGTACCATTCACATGACTTTCTCTACATCCCTGCAACAAATTATACTTAAAAAGCTTACACTTCTATACTTCATGCTAATCAGAAAAATCTGATGTGTACCATTCACATGACTTTCTCCATATCCCTGCAACAAATAATTCTGAAAAAGCTTATAATTCTATTTACTTTATGCTAATCAGATAAAAAAATTAGCAGAAAAAGTCTTATTTCTCGCATCCTTGTAAGTAGAAGCGAAATAAGGGACAACCGTAGGTTAAAGTGATAGTCAAAAGCTGGTTGCTATGTCAATGAAGTTCCGTTGTTTATATGGATAGGAGTTGACAAGTTCCAGCATGAGAAAAGTATGTTTTTCATAGCAGAAACCAAAAATAAGGAATGTCACAAAAACGACGAACTCCACGAAAAAAATGTATATAACATAAATTGTGTGTTTTAATGTGCTCTACATTTTTTGTGTAGTAAGTTTTTGTCCATCTCCTACGGTTTAGCAGTTATTCAAAATTTAGTAAAATTCATCCAGAATAAATACTCTTCAGAGGCTGTTCCCAGAAAATTCAAGATATACATTTCATTTGTCAGGTAAATATGTTTAATATCCGAAATTTTAATCAAAATCGTTAGAACCATTTTTGAGAAAATCAAAATTTTCGAAAAAAGTTCCATGTAAAGGGTAGCTGGGGGTGGGGGGATTTTTCTCAAAATCTTCGTGTCGCATCCCTGGAAGGCACTAAACTTAAATACCAAGTTTGGTATTTTCCCGACTTTTCGTTTTTGAGTTATCGTGTTCACAGGCACACGGACACACACACACACACACATGGACACACGGACACACACACACACGGACCTTTTTGTAAAAATGTTTTTTTTAGATAAAGGGGACCCTAAAACGTACATTTCCGGTGAAATCTCGGTATCGAATTTTTTGGTGCAGTGCAATACCTTCTCTATACACTATGTACATAGTACGTATAAGAAAGTAAAAACTATATAGGTATGACATTTTTACTTTCTCTATACGTACTAGTGTATAGAGAAGGTATTGCACTCTACCAAAAAAAATCGATACCGAGATTTCACCGGGTTTATGTTTTAGGGTCCCCTGTATCCAAAAAAAGTATTTTCAGAAAAAGTTCCGCGCGTGTGTGTGTGTCCGTAAACACGATAACTCATAAAGTAAAAGTCTATAAAATACCAAACTTGGTATTTAAATTCAGGGTCTTCCAGGGATGCAACCCGAAGATTTTGAGAAAAATCCCCCCACCACAAACTACCCTTTACATGGAACTTTTTTCGAACATTTTGATTTTCTCAAAAATGGCTCTAACGATTTTGATTAAAATATCATATATTAAAGATATTTACTGACAAATAAAATATATGTTTTGAATTTTCTTGGAGTAGCCTCTGAAGCCTACTTTATGCTGCATGAGTTTTACAGAATTTTGCATAAGTACTAAACCGTAAGATATGGAGAAAAACTTGCCACACAAAAAATGTAGAGCACGTTAAAACACCCAGTTTATGTTGTGTATATTTTTTCGTGGAGTCCATCGTTTTTGAGATATTCCTTGTTTTTGGTTTCAGCTTTGAATTTGTCAACTCCTGTCCATACAAACAGAGGAACTTGTCACATTTAAGACTCTGTCTACTAATTTTTTCTTGATTTGTATGAAGTAAATAGAACTATAAGCTTTTTAACAATAATTTGTTGCAGAGATGTAGAAAAGTCATGTGAATGGAACACATCAGATTTTTAAAATAGTTTACTTTTCTCAAACAGGAAATCGTCCGTGTTTCTTTTGTTTTTCTCCTGCTCATGACTACTATGCTCTAGAAGGTGGTACTGAAGCTGTGCGTCAGATCAATTTTGGCACCACTGCCACTTATACACAGTGTCCTGTGAGCTCAAACGGTGCCCACCTGGAACTGGCGCAAGCTTCAGACAACTCTTATCGTGCTGTTCAAATGAGAGAACTAGAACACGAGTCTAGGAACAATGTTTAATCAATAATCACAATATGCAGGCGTTTCTTTTTTGTTGAATAGTCGTGCCATGAGTCGCCCTGGGTATATACTACGTCTCAACACTATTATTAACGAAAAGTAAAGGCGTTGTTCGGTAGATGTCTCTAGTTTCCATTACTCCTCTCATACAGAAATGTGCTCTGTACGTAACACTAGCAAGTAGAATGTTCTCTTTGTAGTTTCCATGGTAACAAAGTGCGTGTTTGCCGCCGGAAAGAAGTGCTGATCAAAGGAAAAGCGTGGTCATTAATTTGTCACGTTTTCAAGTAGCGGTCCGATGACAAACAAGCCGGCAGGTCACAAATCACTGTGTAGTGCTGATTAGGCATTCCGAGAGTTCGCGTGCCGCCTCTGGGGAAATTATCATAAGGGAACCTGCACCTCGTATATCTGTACTAATGTGGATGATCACCCTTCTTTGAGCTTTCCACACAGAATATTCACGAAGTAGCTCAGGCACTGAAAGCCGTCCATTCCTGATCCCACCACCCCTTTCCCTTACTTTCCCTAGCCCTGTATGCACATAGGGATACAGAAGTATTGTATTCCACCAAACATTCGATACCGAGATTTTACCGGAAATACACGTTTTAGGACCCCCTGTATCCAAAAAAAGCATTTTCAGAAAAAGGTCCCTGTGTGTCCGTGTGTCTGTGAACACATAACTCAAAAACGAAAAGTAGCTAAAGTACCAAACTTGGTATTTAAGTTTAGTATTTTCCAAGGATGCGACTCGAAGATTTTGAGATAAATCCCCCCACCCCAAACTACCCTTTACATAGAACTTTTTTCGAAAATGTTGATTTTCTTAAAAATGGCTGTTAAGGATTTTGATTAAAATATCGTATATTAAAGATATTTATCTGATAAATAAAATGTATATCTTGAATTTTCTGGGAATAGCTTCTAAAGACCTGTTTATTCTGGATCAATTTTGTTTAATTTGGCATAACTAGTAAACGTAAGAGATAGACAAAAACTTACTGTACAAAAAATATAGGTCGTGTTAAAATACACAAGTTATGTCATATACATTTCTTTCGTGGAGCTTACCGTTTTCGAGGTATTCATTGTTATTAGTTTTGGTTGTGAAGTACTTGCACTTTTCTCAGACGGGAGTGTTCTTTTGTTCTACTCCTGGCCAGCAAAAGAAGCGATTTGTAATGACAATCGCATAACGACAGTTTTTAAAACATTTAACTGTTGGTTTAGCCTAGTGCATTCCCTTATTTTCTTCCTACTTATACGGAACTAAATAATAACATTGTGCTAATGAGTACCACGGTTAGCAAGGTGCAGAAAGAAGAAGAATCTTATGTAAGAAGTTTGTAGAACAGCTAGAGAAAGTCATGTAAGTGTAACACATCAGATTTTTTACTTTCTCTACACGCACTATGTGCATAGCCTATTGGGAAGGTATTGTATTCCACCCAAAAATTCCATACCGATATTTCACAGGAAATACACGTTTTAGGAACTCTTGTATAAAAAAAAAATCTTATGTATTACATTCACATGACTTTCTCTACATCTCTGCAACAAATTATTGTTAAAAAGCTTATGCTTCTATTTACTTAATGCTAATCGAGAAACAATCAGCAGAAATAGTCTTATTACTGGCTTCCTTGTAAGTAGAAGAGAAATAAGGGAGTATCATAGGTTAAAGTGAAGCCAAAAGCTGGTTGCTATGTGACTGAAGATGCTTTGTTTGTGTGGACAGGAGTTGGCTAATTCTTGCAGGAGACAAGTATAAGTTCTTCAAAGCTGAAACCAAAAACATGAAATACCTAAAAAAACTATCAACTCCACGAAAAAAACATATATAACATAAATTGTGTGTTTTAATGTGCTCTACATTTTTTAAGTGCTAAGTTTTTGTCCATCTCTTACGGTTTAACAGTTATGCAAAATTCCGTAAAATTCATCCAGAATAAAATAGTCTTCAGAGGATATTCGTCGAAAATTCAAGATATACATTTTATTTATCAAGTATGTATCTTTAATATAGGATATTTTAATCAAGATCGTTAGGGCCATTTTTTAGAAAAATAAAATTTTCGAAAAAAGTTCCATGTAAAGGGGTGGTTGAGATTATGGGGATTTTCTTGAAAATCTTCGTGTCGCATCCTTGGAAGATAACAAACTTAAATACCAAGTTTAGTATTTAACGGTCTTTTCGTTTCTGAGCTATGCTGCCTCCCCACACACACACACACACGCGCACACACACACACACGATGTTTCTAAAAATGCTTTTTTTGGATTCAGCGGGACCCAAAACATGTATTTCTGGTGAAATCTCGGAATTGAATTTTTGGGTGCATCACAATACCTTCTCTATACACTATGTACATAGTACGTATAGAGAAATTAAAAAGGCATTTTTAGAAAAAGGTCCGTGCGCGTATGTCCGTGAACATACCTCAAGAACAAAAACCCCGTTAAGCACCAAACTTGGTATTTGAGTCTAGTATATTCCAAGGATGCGACAAGAAAATTTTGACGAGAATACTCCTACCGCAAACTACCCTTTACATGGAAATATTTTCGAAAATGTTGATTTTCTCAAAAATGACTAACGATTTTGATTAAAATATCCTACATTAAATATATTTACGTCACAAATAAAATGCATATTTTGAATTTTCTTGGAATAACTTCTGAAAGGTGTTTACTCTGGATGACTTTTGCAGAATTTTGCACAACGGTTAAACCGTAAGAGAACTCCTTAAAACATACAATTTGTCACACATTTGTTTCGTGCAGCTGACCGTATTTGAGATATGCTTTCAGCTTTAAAACACTTAAAATGCTGACCACGCAATGAAACTGATTTCAATCCCATAGCAACCACATTTTAAAACATTTGACTGTCGGTTTATCCCAGTGTACTCCCTTTCCGCTCTACTTACAAGGAAGCAAGTAATAAGACCGTTTCTGTTAATGCTTATCTCAATTAGCATGAACTAGATAGAAGAATAAGCTTTTTAACAGTGAGATGCAGAGAAAGTCATGTGAATGGAACACATCAAATTTTTATTTTTTTTTTGGAAGAAGTACCTTTTAAATGCGTGCTCCTCGTATATTATTATTGTTGTTGTTGTTTCATTTATATAGTCCCTTTAACATCTAAGGTGATATTTGCATTAGAAACAACTCGTCTGAGGTTGTTTACGTTTTTTTTTTTTTTTTTTTTAAATCGTTTTATTTTCATCATACACACATTCACTCTCATATACAAACTTCCAGACTCTGTGTGGAATAGGGAATACTCCTGGTTAGAGAAAAATACCCCGCCCCAGCCGGGAGTCGAACCCGGGACCTCCGGATGAGAAGTCAGCTTGCAGTCTAATATATTATTGTAATTATTATTATTATTATTATTATTATTATATTTTGCAGCAACATGTACAAAATTTGAGCAAGGATATTTTCGGTTCCCGCTGGTTGCCAAGTTAGCGTTTCTTGGCTTGTGGCCAACTTAGCGGTAAAGTGTTCCGCTAAATGGGTGTTACGCACCGTCATTCAGCGGGATCTTCTCACTGGTGAAGGGACGCGGTATTCTCTTCTTTTGTTGTGCAGGAAGGTGATAAAATGTTTGCCGCTACAGTAGGAAGGAAATTCCTGTCACAGACTCCATTACCTCTCTTCCTTATGACACGTCTCGCTAAATTCCGAGAAAACAAAATTAACAGGAAAAATAACATCAGAAGTAAGGGGAAGGAAGACTCGTTGTCTCTACTATGTACCAGGTAGATGAAGTAGTGTTGCATTTCACCGAGCGAGGTGGCGCGTCTCAACATTCAAAAAGTCCTCCCACTCTGAGCCATGTTTTTTGTGGTTTTCCCGGGTCGGTAGGCGACTACTGCTGACTACACCTTGCGACTGTAATCGCCGTGTGAGTGGTTAGCTTTGAACGTAGTAGCAAATAAGCAAGCACCGCACGCACCAACAGCAAAATAACTGAACCAAGTACTCCCCGCTCCCATCATTGAGAGTGGTCAATCAAAATTCTCCAACAAAAACAATGTTTCACAAACTAAATACCAGCAGAGCAGAGGATAGGGTGCTGCTCCTAAAAATGCTACCTCACATAAACACGAGTCTACCACATCTCGCGCGCACAAGAGCCCAGAAGAAGCTCGCGGCAAAATGAACGAAACGTCGGCAATCCCATGCAAGATAACGCGGCCTTCTCCGGAAGATAAGAAGAACCAGGACGAGGAAGTCTACGCATCCACAGATATATCAGTTTGTCCCAGAAACAAAATGTCCGTGGTCGAGTGGTCCCGGGTTCGATTCCCGGCTGGGGCGGGGAATTTTTCTTTAGCCAGAAGTATCCCCCACAGAGTCTGGAAGTTTGTGTGTGAATGTGTGTGTGTGTGTGTGTGTGTGTGTGTGTGTGTGAGTAAAACAAAATGATTTAAACCAACATAAAAGAACCTACAGACGAGTTGTTTGAAGTGGAGAATCTTACTTGTTAAAGGGGGCTATATAAATGGGGGGGGGGGAAGTCTGGGCGTTCCCAGATGACAACCAGCTGTCAAGGTGCCGAGAAGAAAATGGTTTCTCATTTCTTCTCCACTTGGCAATAGTTGTGCTCAAAATCAGAATGGTAGCTACCTTCCGAAAGTGTTTTAAACAATAATGCATCATGACAATGCTCACACCGCTAATATAACAATAGAGTTTCTGCAAGAAATTGATGCAAAACTACGGAATCAACCACCCTATAGTCCTGATGTGGCACAATGGGATTTTTTCTTGTTCTCTACGTAAAGAACTGGCTTCGAGAAAAATGAAATGGAAACTGCGTTTTATTTATAGACTCTTTAACTGCTGTGGTTCTCAGCGTCTCATTCTATACTGGGCGTGAAAGACCGCTTAATTTTGCTCAGAGGCTTCTCTATCACGCTTGAGGTTTTTTACGTGCCGTAAATCTACGACACGGGACCCACGGCTTTACTTCCCTTCCGAAGGAAGCCATGCTAAGGATTTTTACGTGCGAAAAAATCCATCGTCCTCCGCCGGGTTTGAACTCGCGACCTTGGGTATATGAAGTCAGCATGGTAACCATTACACCACGAAGGGCGACAAAACTGGCTTCGAGGATCCGATTTTTAGCCCTGAAGAAGCTGTTGCAGCATACGAAGTAGTGGATGCTTCCAGAAGTGGCTCCCGAGGATGGAACGCTGCCTATAGTGCCAGGGAGAATACTATGAGAAACTGGATAACCAAAACGTTCCTAAGAGTATTCATTATTTGCTATGTTAACCCCTATCTACTGATCATCATACTTATTCTGTAACAAACTAGAAAATCTTATTCTTCTTTCTACTTCATGCTAATTGAGATAAACATTAAGGGAATATACAAGGCTAAAGCGATAGTCAAATCCTTTAAAAAACTTTGAACTTCCGTTCCCTTTGCATAACTAGAGTAAAATAAATGGCTTCTTGCTTGAGAAAACTATACGTATAGTCAAATTTAAACCACTGACAAGAAATATCTTGGAAATAGTTAACCGCTGACAAAAATTGTACATTTTATATAATTTGCTGCTTTAATGAGATAAACGTATTTTGTGTAATAAGATTTTGTCTATATTTTACAATTTAGCAGTTATACAAAATTTGAAGAGAGCTTCAGAGACTATTCCCAGAAAATTGAAGATATACCAACAGTTTATTACTTTCTCATAGGGATAGAGCAAGTACTGTATTCCACCCAAAATTCGATGTCGAGATTTCACCGCAAATATATCTTTTAGGCCCCCCTAAATCCAAAAAATCTGATGTGTTACACTTACATTACTTTCTCTAGCTGTTCTACAAACTTCTTACATAAGATTCTTCTTCTTTCTGCACCTTGCTAATCGTGGTACTCATTAGCACAATGTTCTTATTATTTAGTTCCGTATAAGTAGGAAGAAAATAAGGGAGTGCACTAGGCTAAACCGATAGTCAAATGTTTTAAAAACTGTCGTTATGTGATTGTCATTACAAATCGCTTCTTTTCTTGGCCAGGAGTAGAACAAAAGAAACACAGACACTCCCGTCTGAGAGAAGTGTAAGTACTTCACAACTGAAACTAATAACAATGAATACCTCGACAACAGTAAGCTCCACGAAAAAATGTATATGACGTAAGTTGTGTATTTTAACAATACCTATATTTTTTGTATAGTAAGTTTTTGTCTATCTCCTACGGTTTACTAGTTATGCCAAATTAAGCAAAATTCATCCAGAATAAACAGGTCTTTAGAAGCTATTCCCAGAAAATTGAAAATATACATATTATTTGTCAGCTAAATGTCTTCAATATACGATATTTTAATCAAAATCGTTAGAGCCATTTTTAAGAAAATCAAAATTTTCAAAAAAAGTTCCATGTAAAGGGTAGTTTGGGGTGGATAGATTTTTCTCAAAATCTTCGTGTCGCATCCCTGGAAGGTACTAAACTTAAATACCAAGTTTGGTATTTTAGCTACTTTTCGTTTTTGAGTTCGTTTTTGAGTTATCGTGTTCACAGACACACGGGCGCGCGCGCGCACACACACACACACACGGGCACACACACGGACCTTTTTCTGGAAATGCTTTTTTTGGATTCAGGGGTTCCTAAAAGATGTATTTCCGGTGAAATCTCGGTATCGAGTTTTTGGGTGGAATACAATACTTCTGTATCCCTCGTACATTGTACAAATGGGGCTAGAGAAAGTAAAAAAGCATTTTCAGAAAAGGTCCGTGTGTGTGTGTGTGTGTGTGTGTGTGTGTGTGTGTTTGTGTGTGTGGATAGCATAACTCAAAAACGAAAAGACGGTTAAATACCAAACTTGGTATTCCAAGGATGTGACACGAGGATTTTCAAGAAAATCCCCACCCCTGTCTACCCTTTACTTGGAAAACTTTTCGAAAATTTTGTATTTCTTAAAAATGGCTCTAACGATATTTTAAAGCCATTTCTATCATAAATAAAAGGTATATATTGAATTTTAGCTTATAAAAAGACATGTTTATTCTGGATGAATTTTGCCTAATTTGGCATTAATTAGTAAACCGTAAATGATGGACAAAAACTTACTATACAAAAAATGTAGATATTGTTAAAATACACAAGTTATGTCATGTGCACTTTTTTCGTGGAGCTTGCCGTTACCGAGATATTCCTTATTATTAGTTTCAATTGTGAAGTACTTATACTTTTCTCAGACAGGAAGTGTCCGTTTTTTTGTTTGTTTTTTTTTTTTTCCTACTCCTGGCCAAGCAAAGAAGCGATTTGCAATGACGATCGCATAACGACAGCTTTTAAAGCATTTGACTATCACTGTAGCATAGTGCATTCCCTTAGTTTCCATTCTACTTATAAGGATCTAAGTAATAAAATACTGCTAATATTCATCTCGATTAGCATGGTGTTGCAAGAAGAATTATTTTTTCGTAAAAAGTTTGTTTGTAGAGTAGCTAGAGAAAGTCATGTGAGTGTAACATCAGATCTTCTTATTTTAATTTTCAAATATTTATATGTACTTTCCTGATATTTTTCCAACCTGGTCGCTATAGTTCCCGCCATCCCGTACAGAATCGCCAATTTAATAAAAATCATTAAATGCATTATTGAGAAAATTAAAGTTTTCGAAACTTGGGCAGCTGTGCTAGTGGATTTTCTTCAAAATCTTCGTACACATCCTTGCAAGGGACATGAAAAAGCCCACGCGATCGGTTCTAAAAACATCTGATGTGTTCCATTCACATGACTTTCTCTACAGCTCTGAAACAAATTATTTTAAGAAGCTTACTTCATGGTAATCGAGAAAAAATTAGCAGAAATAGTCTTAATACTTGCTTCCTTGTAAGTAGAAGCGAAATAAGGGAGTACCATAGGTTAAAGTGATAGTCAAAAGCTGGTTGCTATGTGACTGATGTGCCTTTTTTTGTATGGACAGGATTTGACAAATTCCTGTATGAGAAAAGTATGTTTTTCAAAGCTAAAAACAAAAAACAAGGAATATTTAAAAAACGATCAACTCCGCGAAAAATATTGCATATAACATAAATTGTGTGTTTTAACGTGCTCTACATATTTTGTGTGCTAAGTTTTTGTTCATCTCTTACGGTTTAGCAGGTATGCAAAATTTCGTAAAATTCATCCAGAATAAAGTAGTCTTTAGAGGCTATTCCCAGAAAATTCAAAATATACATTTTATTAGTCAGGTGAATATCTTTAATATACGATATTTTAATCCAAATCGTTAGAGCCATTTTTAAGAAAATAAAAAAATTCGAAAACAATCCCATGTAAAGGGTATTTTGGGGTGGGGGACTTTCTTGAAAATCTTCGTGTCGCATCCTTGGAAGATACCAAACTTAAATACCAAGTTTGGTATTCAACGGTCTTTTCGTTTCTGAGCTATGCTGCCCATACACTCGCACAGATCTTTTTGTATAAATGCTTTTTTTGGATTATGGTGGACCCAAAACATGTATTTCCAGTGAAATCTCTGTATCGAATTTTTGGGTGGAATGCAATACCTTCTCTATACACTATGTACATAGTACGTGTGTAGAGAAAGTAAAAATGAGGTGTTCCATACATTCACTTGAGTTTATTTGTTCTGCAAACGAAGTACTCTTTTATCTACATCATGCTAATCAAATAACATGATCTTATTACTTAGGAGAGCTTGCCCAGAAGTACCCGCTCTGACAAATAAAGATCAACAATTTTGGAGAAAAACATATTTATTTCTCTACAATTCTACATAGTCTTCTTGCTCGATACACTTTTCCCAGCGATGTTCAACAGCTTCGATATCCTGTTTATAGTGAGAACTATCGAGGTCTGCAAAATAACTATCAACAACACACTCCACCTCTTTACTGTTGGTAAATCTTCTACTACCAAACCATTTCTTCAAATTTAGAAACAGAAAATAGTCAGAGGGGCTAAATATGCCGAATAGGGTGCATGAGGAAACAATTTGAACTTTAACTCATTGATTTTGGCCATGACGATAGTTCACATGTGAACTGGTGCATTGTCTTAATGAAACAAAACTTCTTTTTTTCGCTAAATGCAGCCGTTTTTGCTCGATTTCATCACTCAAATGCTGTAACAAGTTCGCATAATATTCGCCATTGATTATTTTTTTTTTTTTTTTGAGTTAATCAATGAAAATTATCCCTCGTGCTTCCCAGAAAGCCAACGCAATGACCTTCCTGCAGATGGAACTGTCTTCGCCTACTTTGGAGCCGATTCTCCCCTTCCAATCCACTATTTTGATTGTTCCTTCGACTCAGGTGTGAAGTGATGGTCCCAGGTTTCATCCATTGTTATGAATCGACGCAAAAACTCAGCTTTATTGCAGAGAAACATTTCCAAACACTTGACTGAAACATCTTCACGACGCTGTTTTGTTTTGTTGCGAGCAAACGCGGCACCCACCTTGCACACAACTTTCTCATATCCAAATTTTCAGTCAATATGCGATGTACAAAACTTTTTGAAATGCGTGCAATGGCTGTTAGCTCGCGCACTTTCAGTCGACGGTCACCCAATACGATTTTGTGGATTTTCTTTACAATTTCTGGGCTGCTAACCTCATTTGGTCGACTACTGTGATGTTTGTCTTGGCAGCTCGTACGGCCGCACTTAAACTCTGCCAACCAATATTTCACTGTTGTAAACGAAGGAGCAGACTCCCCAAAGTAGAATCTAGCTCAGCTTTACTATTAGTTGGACTAAGACCTTTCAAATGAAAGTATTGTATCACATAACGATGATCAGTTGTATCCATGTTTACAAATTCGCTGATGATGGCTGCTAAACAAATTCTAAACAATGCAAAAACTTGAGCTCTCTAAGGTTTACCATTGTTGTTGTTTGAAACAACCGCTATCTATACGTGAGGTCAGGTACTTCTGGCACAGCCACTGTAGTAGAAGGCAAATACATTAGACAGTCAAATGTTTTAAAAGCTAAAGCTATGCGATTATCATTGCATAGACAGGACTAAAACAAAAGATGTTAATTGGTCGAGTGTGAGAGTGGTGTTAAAGGGCCCGTCGACAACTAGGTCATTTGGGCCCGTAAAAGGACGAGCACTTCCCTTTTGAAAAATGTTTTACGTATTTTAAAATTTAAACCACAAAAAAAAAAAAAGAATATCTCTGAAAAGGTAAGCTGTACTAAAAACTATGCATGACAAATTGTGTGTTTTAACGAGCTCTACATTATTTGTAGTAACTTTTTGTCTATCTCTTACTGTTTACCAGCCATACAAACTTCATTCAGAATTAAGCGGGCTTCAGGGGCCATTACCAAGTAATTCAGGATGTACACTTTTTATTGTTAATAAGCTTGTCTTTTATTTATTTCATGCTAGTCGAGAAAAATTAGCAGAAATAATCTTATTTCTTGCTTTATTGTAAGTAGAAGCGAAATAAGGGAGTACCATAGGTTAAAGTGACAGTCAAAAGCTGGTTGCTTTGTGACTGAAGTTCCTTTGTATGGACAGGAGTTGACAAATTCCTGTATGAGAAAAGCATAAGTTTTTCAAAGCTGAAACCAAGAAAAAGGAATATCTCAAAAACCATCTACTCCACGAAAAAAATGTATATAACATAACGTGCTCTACATTTTTTGTGTGTTAAGTTTTTGTCTATCTCTTACGGTTTAGTAGTTATGCAAAATTCATCCAGAATAAAGTAGTCTTCAGAGGCTATTCCCAAAATATACGTTTTATTTGTCAGGTAAATATCTTTAATATATGATATTTTAATCAAAATCGTTAGTCATTTTTTAGAAATCAAAATTTTCGAAAAAAGTTCCATGTAAAGGGTAGTTGGGGTGGGGGGATTTTTCTCAAAATCTTCGTGTCGCATCCCTGGAAGATACTAAACTTAAATACCAAGTTTGGTATTTTACCGACTTTTCGTTTTTGAGTTATCCTGTTCACAGACACACGGACACACACACGGACCTTATTCTGAAAATACTATTTTTGGATACAAGGGATCCTAAAACATATATTTCCGGTATCGAATTTTTTGGTGGAGTGCAATACCTTCTCTATACACTATGTACATCGTGCGTATAGAGAAAGTAACTAGAGCCTGTTTTTAGCAAATTGAAAATTTCGAAAAATGTCCGACATAAACGATGGTTTGGAGTGCAGAGAGTTTTCTAAAGCTCTTGTGTCGTATTCTTGGAATATACCAAACTTAAATACCGAGTCTGGCATTACCGATTTTACGTTTGTGAAAAATTCTGTCCATAGATACAGAGTTTTTTGTTTTCAATGGTCCTCAAAACATGTATTTACGGTGGAATGTGGGTATTGAATTTTGGGTGGAATACAACACTTTATCTTGTACTGAGAAGGTAAAACTGCTTCTGAGGGATCTTCAAAAATGGAATGTTTGGCAAGTGCAGGGGAAATGGAAAGCAAATCTAATTGAGATTGACAGTGTTTCTACATGAGCGAAGCAACCTCCAGAAATGATGTGTTGCAAAGGCTGAAGTGGCCTCTCGTGTCCCTGAAGGGAAGGTTCAAGGCCCTGAGGTTCTCACGGGAAGGTCGTCTTCACTGTCACAGATGAGTCAGGTGATAAAAGCCCCGCCTACATCACAACATTTCCGGCTTTGCTCTCGACATATCTCTTTAATTCAACATTTCGTTATTATATATACTTAACGAATACAGGAGAGATTGAAATGATTACATAGATTGATACATAACACGGAGCTAGAGAAAGTAAAAAAAATCTGATGTGTTCCATTCTCATGACTTTCTCTACATTTCTGTAACAAATTATTGTTAAAAGACTTATGCTTCTATTTACTTCATGCTAATCGAGAAAAAATTAGCAGAAATAGTCTTATTACATGCTTCCTTGTAAGTAGAAGCGAAATAAGGGAGTACCATAGGTTAAAGTGATAGTCAAAAGCTGGTTGCTATGTGACTGAAGCTCCTTTGTTTGTATGTACCAGAGTCCTGTATGAGAAAAGTATAAGTTTTTCAAAGTTGAAACCGAAAACAAGGAATATCTCAAAAACGATCAACTCCACGAAAAAAATGTATATAACATAAATTGTGTGTTTTAACGTGCTCTACAGTTTTTGTGTGGTAAGCTTTTGTCCATCTCTTACAGTTTAGCAGTTAGGCAAAATTCCATAAAATTCATCCAGAATAAAGTAGTCTTCAGAGGCTATTCCCAGAAAATTCAAGATATACATATTATTTGTCAAGTAAATATCTTTAATGTACGATATTTTAATCAAAATCAAGGAGAAAATCAAAATTTTCGAAAAATGTTTTTTGTAAAGGGTAGTTGGGGGTGGGGGATTTTCTTGACAGAGACATACACACACGGACCCTTTTCTGAAAATGTTTTTTTTTTTATTTTATTCTTTTTATTGAGGGGGTGCTAAAGCATGTATTTCCGGTGAAATCACGACATCGAATTTTTGGGTGGAATACAATACTTTCTTTATGCACTGTGTACATAGTAAATGTAGAGAAAGTAAAAATAATTAAACCGATAACACCTGAATGTTAATCGTGATAAACATAAGCAAAAATGTTTTTACGATATTATTTCCTTACAGTATACGTGCTGGAAAAAGTAAACCTATAACAAGGACTACGGAGGCTGTTCATATACATTGAATTTGTCATAAATTTCTTTAATACCTATACGATATTTTATTAAAATTCTTTAGAGGCATATGAGAAGAGTTCTTTTATTCATGTAGTGTCTGTTTCTTCCTTATTCGATATGTCGCAAGATTTTGTGTGTGTAAATTTAAAGAGCTGGTTCCTTGTGCCCTGGAGGGCGTGACGTCATCATGTGGGGTCAGTATGTCTAGCTAATCGCAGTGACATCATTTTGGTCACCATTCATGTTTACACTGGCGCCAAATCTCAATTCCATGGTAACACGTGTCTCTTTTGTCTTTCGGGGTTAATAAAACTAATAAATATACTTTAATTTGTTCCTTTTTCGGATTTTAAGTGGTATTCTTTTTATTTGATGGTTTTCCTGATCAAAAATTGTGTGCAATTTAAATATAATAATTTACTGTACAGTTATACATTTAACTGTGCAGCATATTTTTACTTTCTCTAAACGTACTATGTATGTAGTGTATAGAGAAATTATTGTATTGCACACAAAATTTCGATACCGAGATTTCACCGGAATGTATGTTTTGAGCCTCCTGAATAAATAAAAAATAAAAAAGTCCGCGTGTTTGTTAGTGTGTGTGTATGTGTGTGGGGGGGGGTCAGCATAACCCAAAAACGGAAATTCGGTTAAATACCAAACTTGGTGTTTAAGGTGAATCATCTTCCAAGGTTGCGACAGTAACCTTTTTAGGGAATCCCCCCCCCCATCTCAAACTACCTTTACACAGAACATTTTTCGAAATTTTCGATTTTACAAAATATGCCTCTTAAAGATTTTGAATAAAATCTTGTATATTAAAAATATTTCCATGACAATTAAAATGTATGACTTTTACATAACTGGCAAACCGTAAGAGGTAGAAAACAAGTACTTCACAAAAATGTATATTTTTTATTTTTTGTGTGTATGCTTTTTGTTTTGCTTAGATATAGTTTGTTTAATGTACCATTTCCGAGATATTCCTGTTATTGTTTCAATTTTAAAATACTGGATTCTCGTCGTTTCATGTTTTGTTTTATTCCTCTTATGGTCTTGGAAATACTACATAATTTCAATGATAATCGCATAGTGACAGCTTTATTTTTTACCTTTCTCTACCATGTACATAACAGACAAAGTGTTGTATTTCAATCAAAATAAGAAAGAGCGTGTTTAGAAAAACAACTCTGTGTGTGTGTGTGTATCTGTGTGTGTGTGTGTGTGTGTGTGTGTGTGTGTGTGCAGCAAACCTCACTTAAGTACCAAACTTTATATTTAAATTAAGTGTGCTACACCAATATTTTTTAAAAAAAAAAACCCACATGAAAGATGATGTGGCCGCGCCGTGGCTGAATGGTTAGACCACTTGCCTCTCACCTAGAGAGGGTTCGATCCCAATGTGAGATGTGGTGGACAAAGCGGCGCAGGGGCAGGTTTTCTCCGGGTACTCCGGTTTCCTCCGCCATTGCATTCCACCGGTGGTCCATCATCATTCACGTATCATCAGCGGTGCCATAAGTAGTTAAAGCGGGCGTTAAACACTACAAAAAAAAAAAACAAAAAAAAAAAAACATGAAACATGTTTCGAAAAATTACGATTTTCTTAACGATTATGATTTAAATATCGTATAATAAGATGACAGTAGTCTCTGAGGTCCTCTTCATTCTGGATGCCTTTTGTATAACTGGCAAACTGTAAGATACAAATGTGAAATGTGGATCTCGTTAAAGCACACAATTTATGTCAGCTACTTTTTTGCGTAGTTAATCATTCTCGACATGCTCCGGTTATTGGCGTAAATTTAAACCTTATTATAACGGAAAGTTGTCATTCGTTTTTCTTTTGATTTGCTTCTAGCCATGAAAAATTATCAGAATTTCAATTTAATGACATAGGAACCAGCTGTTTAATTTGACTACACTTACTGTGTACACATTATATAGACAAGCTTTTGTAATGCTCCCAAAAATTCCATACAGAGATTTTACTGGAAATACATGTTTTAGGACCTCCTGAATCCAAAACAACACTTTTAGAAAAAGGTCCGTGTGTGAGAGTCTGTGTACAGCATAGCTCAAAAACGAAAATGCCGATAAATACCAAACTTGGTATTCAAGTTTGGTAAATTCCAAGGACGAGATACGGGGATTTTAAAGAAAATCTCCCCGCCCCAAAATACCATTTACATAGCACATTTTCCGAAAATTTTGATTTTCTCAAAATTAACGATTTTGATTAAATTATCATATATTAAAGATATTTACCTGACAAATAAAATGTATATCTCGAATTTTCTGGGAATAGCCTCTGGAGCCTACTTTATTCTGGATGAATTTTGCCGAATTTTGCACAACTGCTAAACCATAAGAGGTGGACAGAAATGTAGTACACATAAAATATGTACCTCGTCAAATCACACAAGTTGTTGTTTACGTTTTTGTTATGAAGGTAACCGTTTCCGAAATATTCCTTGTTATTGGTTCCAATTGTGAAGAACTTATACTTTTCTCAGAACGGGAAATGTGCCTTTCTCTTTAGTTCTACTCCTGGCCAAACAAAAAAGCGACATTCGCACAATGATTGCTTTTAAAACATTTGACTATCACTTTAGCATAGCACATTCCTTTAGTTCCCTTCTACTTATGAGGAACAAAGTAATAAGAACAATCTTCTCATGTTTATCTCGATTAGTATTGTGTAGAAAGAAGAATAATCTTTTGTAAGAAGTTTGTTTATAGAGCAGCTAGAGAAAGCCATGTGAGTGTAACACATCAGATTTTTTACTATCGCTTTAGCCTAGATTATTCTTTTATTTGCGTTCTGCTTATAAGGAACTAAGTAATAATACAATTTCTGCTTATGTTTATCTCACTTATGACGAAATAAATAGAAGAATAAGCTTATATGACATTTTGTTGCAGAATAGGTAGAGAAAGTGATGTGAAAGGAACACATGAGATGTTTTAGTTCTGTGCTAGTCTGTTAAATTGCCACGAGAGTGAACGAGCAGTATGATATAGGTGGTAGTCAGAAAGGGCAAGGTCGATTTGGATGCCCCATTTGAACTATCGGCACGTATGTTTGAAAACCAACAATTTTCATTTGGTGATGAGCGAGGAGGGGTGTGTACCATACTTGAGGCTTGCCACCCACTGCAATCAAACATTCCCCGATAAATGCGGCCGGCTTGTGTTTTTGTTTTGTTTGCATTGTTCCTCTGCAGTCAAATGGGGCTCGAATAATACAACGTGGATTAAAGCTATTCAAAACCGCACCCGTGATCAAAGATATGCTTTTAATTACTACTTATTGGGAGATTTCTTGCGTTTTATTTTCCAGCATAATATAGTTAACTATTTTTTGTTTGCTCACATTTGTTTTATACAACTTCTACAAGCTTTTCTTATGAAGACTTGTTACTTTCTCTAGCATGCACGTGCATATGTGAGTATAGTGTACATACACAGTAGGTAGAGAAGGGTTGTATTCCACCCAAAATTTCGATACCCAGATTTCACCAGAAAGTTGCTTTTAGGACCCCTTGAATCCAAAAAGAAGCACTTTTAGAAAATGTGAGTGTGCGTGTGTGTGAACAACGTAACCTAACAACTAAAAGTCCGTTAAATACCAAACGAAGATTCGCAAGAAAATTCCCCCACCCCCAACTACCTTTTACATGGAACATTTTTCGAAACTTTTGACTGTCTCAGAAATCGCTCTAACGGTTTTGATTAAAATAGTGTATATTAAATGTATTTACATGTGTGTCTTCAATTTTCTAGGAATGACTTCTGAAGGCCTGTTCATTCTGGATGAATTTCGCTGAATTTTGCATAACTGCTAAACCGTAAGAGATAGACAAAACTTATTACATATAAAATGTAGATCTCGTTAAAACACGCAATTTATTTCATATACATTTTTGTTGTAGTGTTGACCGTTTTCGAATTATTCCTTGTTATTGGTTTCAGTTTTAAAATACTTGAAACTTTTTTCATACGGGAATTTGTCAACTGCTGGCCTCGCAAAGAAACGGATTTCGATCCCATAGCAACCACATTTTAAAACATTTGACTGTCGGTTTAGCCTAGTGCATTCCCTTCTACTTATAAGGAAGCACGTAATAAGGACAATATCTGATAATGATTATCATGGAGTAGATACAACAGTAAACTTACTAACCGTACAGAGATATAGAGAAAGACATGCTAGTGGAACACATTAGATTTTTTTAGAAAAAGGTGCGTTTGTGTCCGTGTGTTTGTGAACACGATAACTCAAAAACAGAAGTTGATAAAATAACAAACTTGGTATGTAAGTTTACATCTTCCAGGGATGTGACACAAGATTTTGAGAAAAATCCCCCAACCCCAAACTACCCTTTACATGGAACTTTTTTCGAAAATTTTGATTTTCTCAAAAATGGCTGTAACGATTTTGATTAAAATATGGTATATTAAAGATATTTACGTGACAAATAAAATGTATATCTTGAATTTTCTGGAAATAGCCTCTGAAGACACTTTATTCCGGATGAATTTTACGAAATTTTGCATAACTGTTAAACCGTAAGAGATGGACAAAAACTTATCACACAGAAAATGTAGAGCACGTTAAAACACACAATTTATGTTGTATACATTACTTTTGTGGAGTTGATCGTTTTTTAAGATATTCCTTGTTTTTGATTTCCGCTATAAAAAACTTGATACCTGCACGTTTAGAAGCATGATAACTGGAATGCCGCATTTGACCGAATAATGTGGCTGAATTTTTGTGAGACTGCGCTCAAGTTCAGGCGTTCATCGGCCTCGTGTATACATAATTCATGTTGTGGACCGGGCAGGGAAAGTGTGAGAAAGTTGACCCCTTAACACTGACCTAGATATCTGTTTGGAGCGCATTCTTATCGGTGGACCGCGGTTCGAGGTGTCTGCCTCTATCTTTTGCATTCACCACGCATTACAATGTTGTGCTATAGCCACATGACTTTCTCTATCCACTCTTCTATACACTATTCTTGCTAGTTGTTACTTACTCTACCATGCTCCGAGTAGCTAGAGAATTCTATGTCGAGATTTCACCGGAAAATGCAAGTTTTAAAGCATCCGAATTAAAATGTGTGTGTGTGTGTGTGTGTGTGTGTGTATATGCGCGCGCGTACTAATAAAAACTTGGGAAATATTTATTTTTTATGCACAAAAATTTTAAAAATCTGATGTGTTACACTCACTTTACTTGCTCTAGCTTTACAAACAAACATCTTACAAAAAATAATTCTTCTTTCAACACCAGGCTAAGCGAGATAAACATTAGCACAATTTTGTTACTTTGTTCCTTATAAGTAGACTGGAACTAAGGGATCGCACTAGGCTAAAGTGATAGTCAAATGTTTTAAAAGCTATCGGTATGCGATTGTCATTGCAAATCGCTTTTTTGCTTGACCAGGAGTAGAACAAAAGAAACACACATACACACACACACACACACACACACACACACACACACACTCTTCCGTCTGAGAAAAGCACAAGTGCCTCACAATTGAACTAATAAGGAATACCTCGAAAACGGTAAGCTCCACGAAAAAAATGTACATGACATAACTTGTGTATTTTAACAAGATCTACATTTTTTGTAAGAAAGTTTTTGTCTATCTCTTACGGTTTACTAGTTATGCCAATTAAGCAAAATTCATTCAGAATAAACAGGTCTTTAGAAGCTATTCCCAGAAAATGCAATATATACATTTTATTTGTAATAGAAATGGCTTTAATATGTGGTATTTTAATAAAAATCGTTACAGCCATTTTTAAGAAAAAGAAAGTTTTCGAAAAATTTTCCATCTAAAGGGTAATTAGGTGTGGGGAGATTTTCTTGAAAATCTTCGTGTCGCATCCTTGGAATTCACCAAGCTTAAATACCAAGTTTGGTATATAACCGCCTTTTCGTTTTTGGGATATGCTGTCCACAGACACACACACCGATCTGTTTCTAAAAAATGCTTTTTTTTTTTTTTTTTTTTTTTTTTTTTTTTTTTAAATTCTGGGGGCTCTAAAACATGTATTTCCGGTGAAATCTCGATATGGAATGTTACATCAATTATTTCAGGATTTTACCATGAGAACTGAAAGTATACTTAAATTGAGTTGCACTACTTTTCACTCTGGGCAGTTTAATCCACTGTGAAGTCAAAACTGTCGATATGCAACTTCCCAACACAAGTAAGAGGGTTTGCGTAAATTATGTGAAAATACGAAAAATTTTTATTTACATAAAAAATCAGAAAATATGTATTTTATGTGCAATGAAACTTAAATGTTTGCTCTAGTGTACATCCCAGAACGTTAAACTCAGTTTCAAGTTCATATTGGGACGCAAACAAAAGATGTATTTATCTAAAAATCCGAGCGCTACTTATAACACTATTACCAACCTTGGTATTTAACTTAACTGTTTTCCAAAGAAGGTTTTCAGGAAAATCTCCCGACACCAAAATTATAATGGACAAATTTCGAAAATATTTATTTTATCAAAAATGACTCTAATGATTTTGATTAAAGATATTTTTACCCCTCAAATAAATTATATATCTTGAATTTCCTGGGAATAGCCTCTAAAGACCTTCATTCTGGATGAATTTTTTCTGAATTTTGCATAACTGGTAAACCGTAAGAGATAAACAAAAAACTTGTAACGCAAAAAATGTAAATCTCGTTAAAACACAATTTATGTCATATACATTTTGTTCGTGGAGTTGACCGTTTTCGAGATATTCTTTGTTATTTGTTTCAATTCAGCTACTTAACTTTTCTCAACCAGGAAGATATCTTTCGTTTCAGCTATTCTGTTTTTACTCCTGATCTTGTAAAGAGAACTGAATTTAAATTGTTTCACATAGAGACCAGGCGGTAAAATATTTGACTGTCAGTTTAGCCTAGCGTATTATCTACCTTATTTCTTTTCTACTTACAACTATTTGTGTTAATGTTTATCTTGATTCCTATTAGTATGTAAATTAATAATCTTTTATAATAGTATATGGTTTGTTTGCAGAGCTGATAGAGAAAGTTATGTGAATGGAACCCATCGGTGTGGAGTGCAATACCTTCTCTACCTGTGAACTATACATACATAATTATACGCAGAAAGAGAAAGTATAACTTTAGGGAAATATAGGATAATGGATATAAAAATTCTGTGAGAACCCTATAAAAAATCTGATGTGTCCCATTCACATGACTTTCTCTACATCTCTGCAACAAACTAATGTTAAAAAGCTTATGTTTTAAAGTGATACTCAAAAGTTGGTTGATATGTGACTGAAGTTCCTTTGTTTGTATGGACAGGAGTAGACAAATTCCTACGTGAGAAAAATATAAGTTTTTAAAGCTGAAACTAATTACAAGGAATATCTCGAAAGCCGTCCACTCTACGAAAAAAATGTGTATAACATAAATTGTGTGTTTTAAGGAGCTCTACATTTTCTGTGAAGGAAGTTATTGTCCATCTCTTACGGTTTGCCAGCTATGCAAAATTCCGTAAAATTCATCCAGAATAAAGTAGTTTTCAGAGGTTCTTCCCAGAAAATTAAAGATATATATTTTATTGGTCAGGCAAATATCTTTAATATACGATAATCAAAATCGTTAGAGCCATTTTTTAGAAAATAAAAATTTTCGAAAAAAGTTACAGGTAAAGGGTAGTTTGGGGTTGGGGGATTTTCTTGAAAATCTTAGTGTCGCTTCCCTGGAAGATACCAAACTTAAATACCAAGTTTGTTTTTTTGGTTTCAGGGGGACCCAAAACAGTGTAATCTCGGTATGGAATTTTTGGTTGGGATATCTTCTCTATGCATTATGTACAGTGTAGAAACTGTATTATGGAGGGTAACGTAATGTTAGGCAGAGATTGTGGTAATGATCTGGTCTGCCGTGATTACCGTTCTGATGACTTAATAGGGTAGGTAATGAGATGTATGCAACATGGTGATAATTGCTGTTTCCCATGAGCAACGGGAAGCCTGTCAACAACAACAATTTGTGTGATTTTGTTAGCATGATGTGGCAACGTTGTCAGTTACATCACGGTCCATTGTGTTGAGATGCCTACGCTTGCTGCCCAAAGTGTTAATGTCTCTTCCGCCTTAACGGGCCCAGACTTGGTTAGTCATCGTGGCAATAATTCTGCTTGTCTTATTTAGAAATACAGGCAGCGCGCGCCTCCTCTTCATTTGTTTGTGTCCTCAACCAATTTCATGCACAAGATGAAACATAAATCCAGAAGTGACAGACCATTTGACATAACCAAACAGTAACGAAAGTTACCAACACAAAACTTTATTTACAAAGTTACACTACCTTACTCTATTTCTCAACGTAGTCGTCATTGCTATCAAGGTATTTATTGTCACGTGGCAACAGTTTGTCAATGCTGATGTTATACTCTTCCACCGCTAAAGGTCTTCATCGGTGGGGAAATCTTTTCCATCCAAAAAGTCACTATGGTGACCAAAGTGAAACACCACCGGTTTTTCTGAATTCTTTTATCAACATTTGCTTTCAACTGGTCCATAACGATTGATGAACTTCCACTCCGGTCTTTATCCTACACTCTGTTATGTTCTTCCTTGATTACTTGTAAATTATGTGCCATTTCCTCACTGAAGACTCGTTCATTGTATTATCACCATACACTTGCGGTATTTATCTATAACATTCAATTGATCAAACTTTTTATCATAAGTAATATAATTGTCTCGAGAAAAGTTGTAGTTCGAGTTGTATTTAATAAGACTATTTCGTGAATAAAATAACAATGATTACCCTATATGGACACGAAGAATAATATTCAATTTGGTATTGAATTAATTGTTTTTTGACACAAGCCGTGTGTAGGACAGGAGTTGGATAGGTAGAGTCAGACTGAAAAATTCAATGCCATAGCCGGGATTTGAACCACGGATTTCCTGATCTCTAGCTAGTTGCTCTGCCACTGAGTTACCATGGCAACATGCCGGCATAGCATTGAATTTCTCAACTGACTCGCATGTTTCCCGGTAAACCACAAGGTGATTTCAAATTATTTTGAGATGACAACCCCAATGGCGACTTACAATGTTGTAAGTACTTTAAATACCAGGATTCATAGTATAGCAAACTATTATGGTCAATTGGTATTGGATTAATTGTTTTTTCACACAAGCTGTGTGTAGGACAGGAGTTGGATAGGTACAGTCAGTTGAGAAATTCAATGGTATACTGGCATGTTGCCATGGTAACTCAGAGGCAGAGCAATCGGCTAGAGAGCGGCAGATCCATGGTTCAAATCCCAGCTATGGTACTGAATTTTTCAGTCTGACTCTATCTATCCAATATTCCATTTGTCTTGACGTATATTTGCACCGAAATCACCGCAACTTGATGTCCATATCATATACTATGACCTCCTTGCTTACAGAAATTGTTGAACTGTTTCCTCTCTCTCTCTGTTGTTTTTAGTATTCTGCGACTTAAAGTTTTCTAATAATATGTCTATTTCAGCGATAGACCTTTTATACGGAATGTCACTGATACTAATATTATGAGACGAACATTAGTTCAGAGAGAAAACGAATGCACGTGGGCGCGATAAAACTAGAAAAACAATTGCAAGTGGATGTGATAAACAAAACGATAAAAATGCAGATATAATGAGTTCCGATTGGTTGGAATTTTACGCGCCATATACTGGATTGGCCACTTCCTACAAACACGTGTCATGAACGAAAGTTACCAACACAAAACTTTATTTACAAAGTTACACTACCTTACTCTATTTCTCAACGTAATCTCCATTCTGTCAAAGACATTTACTGTCAGATTGTGTCAGATGTTACGTTTACTCTTTTACCGCTAAAGATCTGAGCCAAGATGTCACTGCCACTTTGAGGTCTTCATCAACTGGGAAATTGTTTCCATCCAAAAGGTCATTTATGGTGTCCAAAGTGAAACACTGGTTTTTCTGAATTCTTTTATCAACATTTGCTTTCAACTCCTTCATAATGATTGATGAACTTCCACCCCGGTCTTTATCGTACACACTGTTATGTTCTTCCTTGATTACTCGAGTAAATTACGAGCCATTTCCTCACTGAAGACTCGTTCATTTCATTATCATTATACACTTGTGTTATTTGCTTATAAAATTCTAATGACCGAACATTTTGTGCATTCAAAAAACGAAAAGTTCTTCGGTGGTAAGAAAGTATAATGTCTGCATTGAAAAGCTGGTACCACGTGACAATAAGTACCTTGATAGTAATGAAAGCTCGTTTCGATCAATAAAATGGCGGATGATTTGAATATCATTAACATGGAATCTGCTGCACCAGATAAAATTATACAAGCAGCGGAGAGACAAAAATTACAACTGCTACACTCGTACAAAATGTTTTCGTTCTGTACGAGTAAGTCATCATGTTGTCAGCACTGATGCTAAGCAAGGCAACAACTGAATATCGCAGACCGTTAAGCATGAACACCGTGAAATAGGTAAAACAATCTATTTATAATTATAATATGTCTATAAATATTAAGAAGTCTCTAAAAATCTGATGTGCTCCATTCACATGACTTTCTCTACATTCTGCAACGAGTATTGTGAAAAAGCTAATGCTTTTATTTAGTTCATGCTAATCGAGAAAAAAATTAGAAGAAATAGTCTTATTACTTGCTTCCTTGTAAATAGAAGTTAAATAAGGGAGTACCATAGGTTAAAGTGATAGTCAAAAGCTGTTGCTATGTGACTGAAGTTCCTTTGTTTGTATGGACAGGAGTAGACAAATTCCTGTATGAGAATAGTATAAGATTTTTAAGGCTGAAACCAAAAACAAGGAATATCTTAGAAACGATCAACTACACGAAAAAAGTGTATATGACATCTATTGTAAGTTTTAATGTACTCTACACTTTTATGTGGTAAGATTTTGTCCATCTCTTACGGTTTAGCAGTTATGCAAAATTCCGTAAAATTCATCCAGAATAAAGTAGTCTTCAGAGACTATTCCCAGTAAATTCAAGATATACATTTTATTTGTTAAGTAAATGTCTTAAATATAGAGATTTTAATCAACATTGTTTCTATGTAAAGGGTTGTTTTGGGTGTGGGGATTTTTCTCAAAATCTTTGTGTCGCATCCCTGGAAGATACTAAACTTAAATACCAAATTTGGTATTTTACCAACTTTTCGTTTTTGAGCTATCGTGTTCACAGACACACGGACCTTTTTGTGAAAATGCTTTTTTTGGATACATGGGACCCTAAAACATATATTTCCGGTGAAATCTCGGTAGAATTTTTGGGTGAAGTGCAGTACCTTCTCTATACACTACATAGTAGTGTAGAGCAAGTAAAAAGGGAGAAAAAGTAATGGAAACTATTCCGTCCACACATTTATAAACTCGAAACATGTACCCTTGCCCGTACATCTGCAGAGAACTTCCAGTGCCCGAGGTGACGATTTACATACTTTCCTGACAGAAATAATGGACGTTCACGGCCGATTTGATTCAGCGCTCCAGATCAAAGTGAGTAAACAAGTGCCGATCTCGAGGGAAATAATGTCACTAGGCAAGATTTCCTTCATTAGCTGCCACGCCCATCTCACAGTCTGAGGTCACGCCGAGTTACATATCGATCGATAGTCGATAACATGACTTTGTTTACTTCGCGGGGAGTCTGCAACAAACTTCATTATACATGTTTACTTTCTCTACACGTACTATGTACATAGTGTATTGTTATGCACCCAAAAATTCCATACCGAGATTTCACCGGAAGTACATGTTTTGGGTCCCCCTGAATCCGTAAAAAGCATTTCTGGAAAAAGATTCCGGGTGTGTGTGTGTGTGTGTGTGTGTGTGTGTGTGTGTGTGTGTGGACAGCATAGCACAAAAACGAAAAGACCGTTAAATACCAAACTTGGTATTTAAGTTTGGTATGCGACACGAAGATTTTCAAGAAAATCCCCCCACTGCCAACTACCTTTCACATGGAACTTTTTTCGAAAATTTAGATTTTATCAAAAATGGCTCTAACGATTTTGATTAAAATATCGTATATTAAAGATATTTACCTGACAAATAAAATGTATATCTTGAATTTTCTGGGAATGGCCTCTGAAGACTATTCGGGATGAATTTTATGGAGTTTTGCATAACTACTAAACCGTAAGAGATGGAAAAAACTTAAGACAAGAAATGTACAGCTCGTTAAAACACACTATTTATGTTATGTAATTTTTTTTTTGTGGAGATGATCGTTTTTTAGATATTCTTTGTTTTTGGTTTCAGCTTTAAAAACATACTTTTCTCCTACAGGAATTTGTCAACTCGTGTCCATACAAACAAAGGATCATCAGTCACATAGCAACCAGCTTTTGGCTTTCACTTTAACCTTTGGTACTCCCTTATTTCGCTTCTACTTACAAGGAAGCAAGTAATAAGACTATTTCTGCTGATTGTTTCTCGATTAGCATGAAGTAAATAGAAGCGTTACCTTTTTAACAATAATTTGTTACAGAGATGTAGAAAAAGTCATGTGATTGGAACACAGCAGATTTTTAAAAAACCCGTGGCTATTAATGCACTTGAAATTTCATGTTCTTTGCCTGATCACTAGGAAAAAAACTAATGTGTTCCATCCACATGACTTTCTCTACATCTCTGTAACAAATATTGTTAATACGCTTATTCTTACTTTTACTTCATGCTAATCGAGAAAAAATCAGTGGAAATAGTCTTATTACTTGTTTCCTTGTAAGTAGAAGCGAAATAAGGGAGTACCATACGTTAAAGTGAAAGTCAAAAGCTTGTTGCTATGTGACTGATGTTCCTTTGTTTGTATGGACACGAGTTGACAAATTCCTGTAGGAGAAAAGTTTTTCAAATGTGAAACCAAAAACAAGAATATCTAAAAAACGATTAACTCCAAGAAAATAATATGCATAACATAAACTGTGTGTTTTAACGTGATCTACATTTTTGGTGCGGTAAGTTTTCATCCATCTCTTACGGTTTAGCTGTTATGCAAAATTCCGTAAAATTGATCCAGAATAAAGTTGTCTTCAGAGGCTATTCCCAGAAAATTTAAGATATACATTTTATTTGGCAAGTAAATATCTTATATATAAGAGATTTTAATCAAAATCGATAGCCATTTTTAAGAAAAGCAAATTTTCGAAATTTTTACCATGTTTGGTGTGGGGGATTTTCTTGAAAATCTTCGTGTCTCATCCTCGGAATATACTAAAGATAAATACCAAGTTTGGTATTTAACGGTCTTTTCGTTTTTGAGTTATGCTGCACTAACACACACACACACTCGGACATTTTTCTAAAAATGCTTTTTTTGGATTCAGAGGGTCTCCAAACATATATTTCCGGTAAAGTCTCGATATGGAATTTTTGGGTGCAATACAATACCTTCTCTATACACTGTGTACATAGTACGTGTAGAGAAAGTAAAAACTGATATGTTCCATTCATATACATGACTTTCTCTATATCTCTGTAACAAATTCAAGTAAAAAACTTATTGTTCTTAACAACTTCATTCTAATCAAGATAAACATTAGCAGAAATTGTCTTATTACTTGTTTCTTTGTAAGTAAAAGGGAAATAAGGCACTACATTTGGCTAAAACAATAATCAAATATTTTAAAAGCTGGTCGCTTTGAGATTCGCTTCACTTTGCATGGTCCCGTTTTAGAAAAATTAATGACTTTAAAATTCAAACCATTAACAATGAATATCTCAAAAACGGTCAACTATGCAAGAAAAGCGCATATGACATGAATTATCTGTTTTATTAAGCTCTACATTTTTTGTGTAGAAGATAAGTATTCGTCCATCTCTTATGGTTTAACCATTACGTAAAATTCTGCAAAACTCAACCAGAATAAAGATGTGAATAAAATATGGTATATTAAAGGTTATCAAAATCGTAGAGCCATTTTTGAGAAAATCAAACATTTTAACAGGGTTCTGTTAAGAGTATTTGGGGTTGGAGACTTTTCTTGAATATGTTTGTGTCGCTTCCTTGGAAGATATTGAACTGTAATGCCAGGTTTTTGTTTTGAGCTATGCTGTCCACAGACACAATCTAAAAATGGTTTTTTGGAATCAGGGGACCTCCTATGAAATGTCGTCTTGGAATTTTTATATGGAATGAAGAATATGTAATGTGTTGGTAGAGTGAATATTGTATTTTGGGTTAAGGCAGGTAGGCTATCAAGGGTTTATGACCGCAGAGAGGCGTGTTGGTGAACAAACGCAAGACCTGCCTTTGACCGCTTATCTTTATGGATAGACCGTTTCAAAACGCGCACTTTATCGCGAAATGCCGCTCGCTCTCTCTCTGCTTGTTGCTCTTTTGTTTTCTTACCAATACAGGGGTAGTAAAAGTATCATCCTGATTTTTTACTTCTCTATACGTACTATTTACATTGTGTATAGAGAAGGTATTGCATTCCACCCAAAAATTTTGGGACCCCTGAATCGAAAACAAGCATTTTAGAAAAAAGATCCGTGTGTGTCTTTGGACAGCATAGCTCAAAAACGAAAAGTACATTAAAGACCAAACTTGTATTTAAGTTGCGACAAGAAGATTTTCAAGAAAACCCCCCCACCCCAAATTTCAAACATTTTGCTTTTCCCAAAAATGGCTCTAACGATTTTGATTAAAATACCGTATATTAAAGATATTTACCTAACAAACAAAATGTTGAATTTTCTTGGAGTAGCCTCTGAAGACTATTCTGGATGAATTTTACGGAATTTTTCATAACTACTAAACCGTAAGAGATAGACAAAAACTTACTTCACAAAAAATGTAGAGCACGTTAAAACACACAATTTATGTTATATACATTTTTTTTTGTGGAGTTATTTTTAGTACCGGTGTCTGATCGGGACTCTGGCGTTGAATACCCTACTTTTATTTACCTAATGTTTTTGTTTACAAAGTACTATATTTGGTGGAGGGATGTAGATGGCTATATGAACAGACGTAAACACATTGACTTACACAAATGGTGGTGCAGCGCAGCTAAGCCGTATTTACACGAGTCTGTTCAATGGAGATACACGAGAGGATGCTCTGTGTCTGATTTGTACGGTTTAATTTTCATAGCTGGGAATCGCCTGGAGCAGATGCAGGGCGTTGTCACCAGCAGAAATTCAATTAAACCCTCACAAATCACATTACTCAAGCTTTACTGAGCATTTTAATGGAGCTTGCGGCAACATGACGTTAATGCATCAAGCGGCCACGTTTCTGTCCAATTTGACGGTTCGATGGGGCAAGGTGGGACGTGCACTTGCTTTTGTCAGAAAATAAACAAGTTGCAGCTGTTTTTGAGCTGGAGAGTGATGAACTGAATATATTATCAGCTTTATTAGTAGACACTTAATGGAAAGTAGAGTAAAATGCCCTTAAAAGGAGTTTTTACACGAATCGCATACCAATTGGTGCTCAAAATACCATGGAGTACCAAACTTGGCATTTAAAATATCTTCCAAGGATGCGACACGAAGATTTTCAAGCAAATCTTCCTCAACACAAACTACCATTTGCATGGAACATTTTTTGAAAACGTTTTTCTCCAAAATGGCTCTAACGATTTTGATTAAAATGCCGTATATTAAAGATATTTACGTATGTTTTGAATTTTCTGGAAATTGCCTCTCAAGACGACTTTATTGTGTACAAGTTTTGCAGAATTTTACATAGCGGTTAAACCGAAGAGACAGACAAAATCTTAAAACACAAAAGCTATAGATCTGTTAAAAGACACAATTTATGTAATATATTTTTCTTCGCGGAGTTGACCATTTTATTGGTTTCAGCTTTAAAACATTCAACACTTGAACTGATTTGAACAACATGGCAACTAACTTTTAAAAAATTTGACTATCGTTCAGCCAAGTGCATTCCCTAATTTCCGTTCTACTTATAAGAAAGCATTTGTGCTAGTGTTTATCTGGGTTATCATAAAGTAAGAATAAACTTATTAACAATAATGTTACAGAGATGTAGAGAAAGTCATGTAAATGGAACACATCAGATTTTTATATACTGCGTGTTATGAACTATATGGAAATATTTTCACAGAATATGTAGATTGCTAAATAAGTAATTTGAAATAGGAGACTTATGGCCTGTTTATTGAAGTTTCGAAGTAACGGCTATAAGTTTATGAAGTGCCAGTACGCCACGTATCGCGGCACTTCGTCTGGAATGAAAATAATAATAATAAAAAACATTTACTCTGTGACAGGAATGGAACTCGTGACCTTTGAGATAGCAGCTTCCCGTTTTACGCATTAAGCCACCAGAGTAGGCTACATAACTCAAGAACGTTGTTAATGGATTCTCAGTGTCGCACTGTCAAGTGATTAGTTCGAGATTTTACAGATTTTTGCAACATTCAATCTTGAGAACGCTAGTAACGAGCTGCTAAAAATCGATATTTATGTACTCGGGCAGCAGTTTTAAGGTCATTTTTACTTTCTCCATACGCACTATGTACATAGTGTATAGAGAGGGTATTGCACTCCACCAAAAATTCGATACCGAGATTTCACCGGAAATATATGTTTTAGGGTCCCCAATATCCACAAAAAGGTCCGTGTGTCCGTGTGTGTGTCCGTGTGACTGTGAACACGATAACTCAAAAACGAAAAATCGGTAAAATACCAAACTTGGTATTTAAGTTTAGTATCTTCCAGGGATGCGACACGAAGATTTTGAGAAAAATCCCCGCACCCCCAACTACCCTTTACATGGAACTTTTTTCGAAAAATTTGATTTTCTCAAAAATGGCTAACGATTTTGATTAAAATTTCGGATATTAAACATGTTTACCTGACAAATGAAATGTATATCTTGAATTTTCTGGGAATAGCCTCTGAAGAGTAGTTTATTCTGGATGAATTTTACTAAATTTTGAATAACTGCTAAACCGTAACAGATGGACAAAAACTTACTACACAAAAAATGTAGAGCACTTTAAAACACACAATTTATGTTATATACATTTTTTTCGTGGAGTTCGTCGTTTTTGTGACATTCCTTATTTTTGATTTCCGCTATGAAAAACGTATACTTTTCTCATACAGGAACTTGTCAACTCCTATCCATATAAACAAAGGAACTTATTGACATAGCAACCAGCTTTTGACTATCACTTTAACCTACGGTTGTCCCTTGTTTCGCTTCTACTTACAAGGAAGCGAGTAATAAGACTATTTCTACTAATTTTTTCTGATTAGCATAAAGTAAATAGTAGTATAAGCTTTTTAAGAATTATTTGTTGCAGGGATATGGAGAAAGTCATGTGAATGGTACACATTAGATTTTTTCAACCTACTTTGCTTTAACACCGACTTATCAGCACCTGATACCCACACGTTTACCCAAGGAGTTTTCTTTCTCCTTTCGTCCGTATCTTCCAGTTCTTAATTCCCTCATCCCTGAGTTGCTAGGTCTCCGTTTTCTTCTTCCAGGTGGACTCTATTCGAACCCCTTTATCGGTAACCTATCTTCAGTCATTCTTTTGCCATGTCGGTACCAACACAGGGTTTATATCTTACATAGTTTATATTCACTTTTACTTTCTCTACACGTACTATGTACTTACATAGTCTACAGAGAAGGTATTGTATTGCACCCAAAAATTCCATACCGAGATTTCACCGGAAATACATGTTTTTGGTCCTTGAATAAAAAAAAAAAAAAAAACATTTTTAGATAAAATGTCCCAGTGTATATGTCTGTGGGCAGCACAGTTCAAAAACGAAAAGACGGTTAAATACCAAACTGGATATTTAAGTTTAGTATCTTCCAAAGATGCGACACGAAGATTTTCAAGAAAATCCCCCCACTCCAAACTACCCTTTACATGGAAAAACTTTCGACATTTTTGAAATGCTCAAAAATAGCTCTAACAATTTTGATTAAAATCTCTGAAATATAAGATACTTACATGCCGAATTTTCTGGGAATAGCCTCTAAAGACCTCTTTATTCTGCACGAGTTTTATTGAATTTTGCATAACTGGTAAACTGTAACACATAGACAAAAACTTACCACACAAAAAAATGAAGAGCACATTAAAATACACAATTTATGTTATACATATTTTTTTTTCGTGGAGTTGATCGTTTTTAGATATTCCTTGTTATTGCTTCATCTTTAAGAAACTTATACTTTTCTCATACAGGAATTTGTCAACTCTTGTCCATACAAACAAAGGAACTTCAGTCACATAGCAACCAGCTTTTGACTATCACTTTAACCTATGGTACTCCCTTATTTTTCTTCTACTTACAAGGAAGCAAGTAATAAGACGATTTCTACTATTTTTTTTTTCTCGATTAGTATGAAGTAAATAAAAGCATAAGCTTTTTAACAACAATAATATGTTGCAGAGATGTAGAGAAAGTCATGTGAATGGAAGACATCAGATTTGTTTCTTCATAAAAGGAACAGGAAATCAAGAAATGTAACATCGATGACAAAGGGTTTTTAATCTCCTCTGAAGATGGACATTTTTGGAGGGGGTTACACTACCCTACGTTAGAAACGCAGTCGTGAAAACTTCTCACCATTTCTTATATTTATTTTATTTATTTATTTTTTACTTATTTATTATTATTATTATTTTTTTTTTTTTTTTTTTTTTTTTTTTTTTTTTTTTTTTTTTTTTTTGTAGCTTAGCGTTCTTTTAACCTGGTTAGTCATGTTGGACGATGAATGAAATTAGTGAAATGATCTCCGGGTCCATGGAGCTTAAAGTTACTCGACATTCGTCTTCTCAGGATAAGAGAAACCTTATCTTTAACCCCAAAAAAACATTCGGGGTAACTCACCCTAAGCGAGATTCGAACTCACGACCTTTTGAATGTGAGGCAGACCACACTACCCAGGCGGGCTTTATAATTGTTACGTGAACATATCTTGAAAGTAAACAAAGAAGAAACGAAGCCAGAGAGTAATAAAACCAAAGGTGATAGTGATCGATAGAAAGTGGGCCACGCAAGACAAATAGCCTCGAGTTACTAACGACCAGCCGTCATGCTATCTGCAGGCGAGATTAGAAAACTCGTGTGTCGATAAATATCGCTAATCAAAAACTCTTCCTTTCATCTGTCACTTGTTTCTTCCGCGTAACTTCGTTTTCCTACATTACTCATCAGCCCAGCACACTATTTCTGACGTGGGGACTGTTTTCTACTACTTAGAGTAAGTAGAGGAAGATTCATAAGTTTTATTGTTCTTTAACCTGGTAAGTCATACCGCATGATGAATGAAATTGGTGATTATTAATATACGATGGTTCCGCCACTTGGCATTACTTGTGGGTGCGTTTGTTATTTCGTCATTAGAGCCGCTTTGGAGTTATTTACTGGTCTGTTATTGACATTTAGGGCCCTAAGCCGCAAAGCGTAGCCAAGGGATCGGTGAAGCTAAAACCCCAATAATCCCAAGAAGTGAAAATTGGCAACTTTCACATGTGAACAACTTAATGTTTGCAACACTTTCAAGTATGGGTCACCAATAAAAGTGTTAAGACCGTTTGTATGTGTGCGCATGTGTCGTGGAATCATCGCATTACCAATTGGTGAAATGAGCTCGGGGTCCATGGAGTTACTGCAGGGGACAGACGTTTGGACATAACTTAAAAATAACAAGTTATCAACACAAAACTCTATTTGGATAGGTAGAGTCAGACTGACAAATTCAATGCCATAGCCGGGATTTGAACCACGGATCTCCTGATCTCTAGCCGGTTGCTCTACCACGGCAACATCCCGGCTATGGTATTGAGTTTTTCAGTCTGACTCTACCTATCCAACTCCTGTCCTACACACGGCTTGTGTGAAAAAACAATTATTCCTTACCTTACTCTATTGTACACACTGTTATGTTCTTCCTTGATTACTTGTAAATTATGTCATTTCCTCACTGAAGACTCGTTCATTGCATTAATACCATACATTCGCGTTATTTGTCTATAGTAGGTATTTGATTGGCCGAATATTTTGTGCACTAAAAAGAAAAAAAAAAAAGAGGTTGTTTGGTGGTAGAAAAGTATAACAACTGCAATGAAAAGCTGGTATCACGTGACAATAAATTTCTTGACAGCTCAACTATTATAGCGCCAATGAAATGGCCAAGATAGGCAAATTCAACGCATCGCGGTCATCTGATTGCAGCGATATTGTCGAAACATCTTACCGCAGCTGATGTTCATTTCTTTGTCGTTCGTTTTTTTTAATCGCCTGTCTTGGTTATTGGTAACAAGGTGACAGTCAACCTACACGTTTATTTCGCTTCTACTTACAAGGAAACAAGTAATAACAATATTTCTGCTAATTTTTTCTGATTAGCGTGAAGTAAAACGAAGCATAAGCTTTTTAACAATAATCTATTGCAGAGATGTAGAGAAAGTCATGTGAATGGAACACATCAGATTTTCTTTCTTCCTTCACTGCCTCCTGAAATTATGATATGGCTGACCGTAATTATTTCTGACAGTAGAAATAGTCTTATTACTTGCTTCCTTGTAAGTAGAAACGAAATAAGGGAGTACCATAGGTTAAAGTGATAGTCAAAATCTGTTTGCTATGTGACTGAAGTTCCGTTGTTTGTATTGAGAGCAGTTGACAAATTCCCGTATGAAGTTTTTTTTAAAGCTGAAACCAATAACAAGGAATATCTCAAAAAAATCAACTCCACGAAATATATAATTCAGAATAAAGTAGTCTTCAGAGGCTATTCCTAGAAAGTCAAGACAACATTTATTTGTCAGGTAAATATCTTTAATATACGATATTTTAATCAAAATTTTCGAAAATTTTGCCATGTAAAGGGTAGTTTGGGGTGTGGGGATTTTCTTGAAAATCTTCATGTCGCATCATTGGAAGATGCTGAACTTAAATACCAAGCGTGGTATTTAAGGGACTTTTCGTTTTTGAACTATGCTGTCCACAGACGCACGCGCGCGCACACACACACACACACACACACACACGCACATACACACAGGGACTGCTTCCCAAATAGCTTGTTTTGGATTCAGGGGGACACAAAACATCTATTTCCTGTCTAATCTCGGTATCGAATTTTTGGGTACATTAGAATACCTTTTCTATATACTGTATACATATCTAGTACGGATAGAGAAAGTAAAAAGCATTTTTTAGAAAAAGGTGCGTATGTGTCTGTGAACACGATAACTCAAAAACGAAGAGTTGGTAAAATACCAAACTTGGTATTTAAATTTAGAGAATTCCAAGGGTGCGACACGAAGATTTTGAGGAAAATTCCCTCCCCCCCTCCAAACTACTCTTTACATGGAACTTTTATCGAAGCCTGCGAAGCTTGCTTTATTCTGGATGAAATTTACGAAATTTTGCATAGCTTCTAAACCGTAAGAGATATATAAAAACTTGCCACACAAAACATGTAAAACACACACAATGTATGTCATGTATGTCATATATATATATATATTATATATTTTTCGTGGAATTAACCGTTTTTTTAGATATACCCTGTTACTGGTTTCAGTTTTAAAATACTTAACTTTTCTGACTATCGTTTTAGCCCAGCATATTCCATTATTTCCCTTCTACTTACAGGAAAATATCTCTGTTAATATTGATGTCGATTAGCATTAAGTAAATAAAAGCATAACCTTTTTAATAATACTGTGTTGCAGAGATGTGGATAAAGTCATGTGAATTGTTTATAAGCTCCATCTGCACGTGTTTCCGGTATTGCAGCATCCCGAACTTTGGCAAGCAGGTCCACATTCCCATCTTGTTGCTGCAACATGTTTGGCACATCCACTGCCGTACTGGGAATCGATCTCAAAACTGTACCTATGCTGTTGCGTTAACGATGCTCTTTTGTTTCGACTTTAACGAGCGCAATTACGTGTCTCATTTATTTCCCAATATGCGTAGCGTGTGATACTGTTAATTGCACGGTGCGTACTTCCGTCCCCTTTTTTAATTACTCGTGCATGCCTTCGTAATCTGACCCCCCAGCAATATTCCCTTTTCCATTACGAGACCATTAGAGTGCTGCGGTATCGAGTCAGCGGCTATAGCGGGTACACATAGGTGACAATTCTCATGTGTTTCTCTAATTGTTCCAATCACAAAACTATTCTTAGAAAGTTATTCTTTTATCTACATCATGCTAATCGAGAAACGATCTTATTACTTAGCACTATTTATGTCTTGTACAACTTTTTCTAGAGTTGGCCTTTTTCGAGATATTACTTGTTATTTTTGCTTTCTCTACACGTACTAAGTACATGGTGTATAGAGAAAGTATTGTAATGTACCCAAAAATTCGATACCGAGATTTTACCGGGAATAAATGTTTTGGGTCCCCCTTAATAAAAAAAGACATTTTCAAAAAAAGGTTCGTGTGTGTGTGCGTGTGTGTCTGTGGACAGCATACCTCAAAAACGAAAAGACCGTTGAATACCAAACTTCGTATTTAAGTTTGCTTTCTTCCAAGGATGCGACACAAAGATTTTCAAGAAAATCCGTCCACCCCCAACTACCCTTTACATGGAACTTTTTTCGAAAATTTTGAGTTTCTTAAAAATGGCTTTAACGATTTTGATTAAAATATCGTATATTAAGTATATTTACCTTACAAATAAAATGTATATTTTGAATTTTCTGGGAATAGCCTCTGAAGATTACTTTATTCTGGATGAGTTTTACGGAATTTTGCATAACTGCTAAACCGTAAGAGATGCACAAAAGCTTACTACAGAAAAAAACGTAGAGGACGTTAAAACACACACTTTTTGTAACACACATTTTGTCGTGGAGTTGATCGTTTTTGAGATAATCCTTGTTTTTCTTTTCAGGTTCAAAAAACTTTACTTTTGTCATACAGGAATTTGTCAACTACTGTCCATACAAACAAAGGAACTTCAGTCACATAGCAATCAGCTTTTGACTATCTCTATAACCTATGGTACTCCCTTATTTCTCTTCTATTTACAAGGAAGCAAGTAATAAAACTATTTCTGCTAATTTTTTCTCGATTAGCATGAAGTAAATAGAAGCATAAGCCATTTAACAATAATTTATTACACAGAAGTAGAGAAAGACATGTGAATGGAACACATCAGATTTGTTTTATTTTTGTTTCATTTATATTGCCCCCTTTGGCATCTAATACCATATAGGGGACTTTGCACTTGAAACAACTCTTGTCTTTAGGTTCTTTTTACGTTTAGTTTAAATAATGTTATTTTCTTTAAACACACACACTTCCAGACTCTGTGGGGGATAGGGAACAATTCCGGTTAAAGAAAGATTCCCCTGCTGACTACTCGACCACGGAGGAGTCATTACTTGTTATTGCTTCCAATTTTATTCAAATGGAAGCTCATCTATCGCTTTATCTCTCGTTTGTTTTAATATTTGCCGTGTAAAGCGAATCGAGTTTCAATTATCTAAATAGCTACACGTTTTCTAAAGCCGCTATAGTCTAACGTTTCCCTTCTACCTATAATGCAGCAACTAATAAGAAAATTCCTGCTAACACTTTTATCTCGATTAGCATAAACTAGATAAAGAAATCTTCTATTCTAAGAATAATTTGTAGAGAAAGTTATGTGAATGGAACACATCAGATTCTTAATTAGACATTTTAGCAATTTTTTTTGGAATAACAAATAATACAAACACATAATACACAGCGAAAAGCACTGTCACAGAAACATGGCAATTTAACAAACTCTCATGTCGATGGAAATGGATTTTTAACAAAGTCAGTGAGATGTTTAAGACTGGAAAAAAATCTGATGTATTCCATTTGCATGACTCTCTACATCTCTGCAGCAAATTATTGTTAAAAAGCTAATGCTTCTATTTACTTCATGCTAGTCCAGAAAAAATTAGCAGAAATAGACTTATTACTTGCTTCCTTGTAAGTGGAAGCGAAATAAGGGGGTACCATAGGTTAAAGTGAGTCAAAAGCTGGTTGCTATGTGACTGAAGTTCCTTTGTTTGTATGGACAGCAGTTGACAAATTCCTGTATGAAGAAAGTATAAGTTTTTCGAAGCTGAAACCAATAACAACGAATATCTAAAAAAAAAAAAAAAAAAAACCTACCAACGTCACGAGAAAAGTATATGTAACATAAATTGTGTGTTTTAACGTACTCTTCATTTTTTGTGCACTAAAATTCATCCAGAATAAAGTAGTCTTCAGAGGCTCTTCCCAGAAAATTAAAGATATACATTGTATTTGTTAGATGCATTTCTTTAATATGCACTATATTTAAAAAATATGGTAAGAGACAGTTTTGAGAAAATAAAAAAGTTCGAAAATTTTTCCATGTAAAGGGTATTTGGGAGTGGGGGGATTTTGTTGAAAATCTTCGTGTCGCGTCTTTGGAAGATACCAAACCTAAATACCAAATCAGGTATTTAGTTTTTTAACGGACTTGTCGTTTTTGAGCTATCGTGGTCACACACACAGAACTTTTTCTGAAAATATATTTTTTTTTTTTGATACAGTGGACCCTAAAACGTATATTTCCGGTGAAATCTTGGTATCGAATTTTTGGGTGGAGTGCAATATCTTCTCTATACACTACGTACATAGTACGTATAAAGAAAGTAAAAGTCGTAAAAAGTACTTGTTTGTGTATCAATAAAGCCACATGAATGAAACGGATCAGATTTTTGGTCTAACTGAGCAATCGTTTGCGAAAGATCCGTCTTGGCTGGCCATAGTTCACGATTGGTGTGCCAGGTGGCAGGGCACAGCAGCTGATGTATGGAAAGCAGTGATTGAACCTTTCGGCCAGAGAGCGCAGCACGGTTTGGAATTTAACCGGTCTATATGAATTGCTGTATTTGACGAGAAGAAAAGCGAGTAATATGAAATCATATTTAGATTAATTTGCTTTCTGTAGGTTCATGATTGCCAGGCAAGCTTTCAACATAGAATATGTCAAAGAATGTAAAATTAAATACATTTGAAGTTCTCAAAATGTTATTTGGGTTTTACAGCCTAACTCAATATATAGTGCGTACATCAGTGCATCTATAATGTGAAAATCGACATTCTGAAAACTTAAATGTGTACATAAAAAATCTGATGTGTTCCATTCACATGACTTTCTCGACATCTCTGTAACAAATTATTCTTAATGAGCTTATTCTTCTATCTACTGCATGGTAATAGAGATAAACATTAGCAAAAATTAGACCTGAAATAAGGGAATACGCTAGGCTAAGCCGACAGTCAAATGTTTTAAAAATCTGATGTGTTCCATTCACATGACTTTCTCTATACCTCTGTAACAAATTATAGTTAATAAGTTTATTGTGTTATTTATATAATGCTAATCGAGAAACATTAGCAGAAATAGTCTTATTTGTTGCTTCCTTGTAAGTAGAAGCGAAATAAGGGAGTGCCATAGGTTAAAGTGAAAGTCAAAAGCTGGTTGCTATGTGACTGAGGTAAAGGAACCTCAATGGACTCGAGTTGGCAAATTCCTCTATGAGAAAAGTATGAGTTGTTCAAAGCTGAAAACAAAAACTAGGAATATCTCAAAAACGATCAGCTCCACGAAAAAAAATTTATACAACATAATTTGTGTGTTTTAACGTGCTTTATATTTTTTGTGTGTCAAGTCTTTTTGTTCATCTCTTACTGTTTAGCAGTTATGCAAAGTTCCGTAAAATTCATCCAGAATAAAGTAGTCTTCATAGGCTATTCCCAGAATATTCAAGATATACATTTTATTTTCTTTAATATTCATTATTTTAATAAAAATTCTTAGAGCCATTTTTTAGAATATCAACAATTTCGAAAAAAGGTCCATGTAAAGGGTAGTTGGAGGTAGGGGCATTTTCTTGAGAATCTTCGTGTCGCACCCGGAAGATACCAAACCTAAATAGCAAGTTTAGTATTTAACGGCCTTTACATTTTTAAGCATTGCTGCCCACACACACACACACACACACACAGGGACATTTTTATAAAAATGTTTCTTTTTTTATTCATTAGGTCTCAAAATATATATTTCCGGTGAAATCTCGGTATCGAATTTTTGGGTGGAATGCAATGCGTTCTAAGGAGATTTATATGTTTTGTTTGGTAAGTTTTTGACTTTTGCAGTTTACAATTATGCAAAATTAAGAACAATTCACCCAGAATAAAGAGATCTTTAGAGACTGTTCGCGAAAAATTAAAGGTATGCATTTTATTTGGTATGCAAATATCTTTCATATACGACATTTTGATCAAAATTGTTAGAGCCATTTTTGAGAAAACCAACATTTTCATGTTCGGAAAGTGGAGGACTTAAATATCAAATTTGGTATTTAACGCACTTTGTTGTTACTTTCTCTACACGTACTATGTACATAGTCTGTAGAGAAGGTATTGCATTCCACCCGAAAATTCTATACCGGGTTTTCACCGGAAATACATGTTTTGGGCCCCCCTGTATCGAAAATAAAAATTTTCAGAAAAAGGTTCGTGTTTTCGTGTGTCTGTGTGTGTTTCTGTGGACAGCATAGCTCAAAAACGAAAACACCGTTGAATACCGAACTTGGTATTTAAGCTTGGTATCTTCGAAGGATGCGACACGAAGATTTTTCAAGAAAATCCCCCACCACCGCTCTCCTTAATATGGAACTTTGTTTTCTAAAATTTTGATTTTCTGTAACGATTTTAATTAAAATATCGCATATTAAAGGCATTTACCTGACAAATAAAATGTATATTTTAAATTTTCAGGGAATAGCCTCTGAAGACTACTTTATCCTGGATGACTTTTTATAACCGGCAAACCGTAAGAGATAGACAAACACTTACAACACAAGAATTAGGCCTACTACATGCAATTTTTGTCATATACAGCTTTTTCGTGAAGTTGACCGTTTCTGAGGTATTTTGTTATTGGTTTCAGTTTTAAAGAATTTTTTCTCATACAGGAACTTCTCAATTCCTGCCCACGCAAAGAAACTGATTTCAATCCCATAGCAACCACATTTTAAAACATTTGACAATCGGTTTTGCCTGGTGTATTCATTTATTTCCCTTCTACTTATAAGGAACTAAGTAATAAGACAATTTCTGCAACTATTTGTCTTAATTAGCATAAAGTAGATAGAAGAATAAGGTTTTTAACAATAATGTGTTACAGAGAGGTAGAGGAAATCATGGAACACTTTAGCTTTTTCTTTCTTTACACGTACTATGTACATAGTGTATAGAGAAGTTATTGTATTGCACCCAAAAATTCGATACCGAGATTTCACAGGAAATACATGTTTTGAGACCCCCTGAATCCAAAAAAAAATCATTTTTAGAAAAATGTCCATGTGTGTGTGACTGTGGGCAGCGTAGCCCAAAAACGAAAACACCGTTAAAAACCAAACTTGGTATTTAAGTTTGGTATCTTCCAAGGATGGTACATGAATATTTTCAAGAAAATCTCCCCACCCCAACTACCCTTTATATTGACATTTTTTCGAAAATTTTGATTTTCTCAAAAAATGGCTAATGATTTTGATTAAAACATCGTATATTAAAGATATTTACCTGACAAATTAAATATATAACTTGAATTTTCTGGGAATAGTCTCTGAAGACTACTTTATTCTGAATGAAATTTACGGAATTTTGCATAACTGCTAAACCGTAAGAGATGTACAAAAACTTACCGCACAAAACATGTAGAGCACATTAAAACACCAATTTATGTTATATTCATTTTTTTCGTGGAGTTGATCGTTTTTGAAAAATTCTTTGTTTTTGGTTTCGGCTTTAAAAATCTTACACTTTTCTCAAAAAGATTGCTTTCAACTGCTGTTCATACAAACAAAGGAACTTCAGTCACATAGCAACCTGCTTTTGACTATCACTTTAACCTATAGTACTCCCTTATTTCGCTTCTACTTACAAGGAACCAAGTAATAAGACTATTTCTGCTAATGTTTTCTCGATTAGCATGAAGTAGATGGAAGTATAAACTTTTTAACAGTAATTTGTTGCGGAGATGTAGAGAAAGTCAAGAGAATGGAACACATCAGATTTTTTAAATTAAAATGTGGGTACATTGACATATTAAAGACCCGTAATATTTACATCCTTATGTATTTGTAAATGTTGGTACATATTTTAAGCGTCAGACAGTCATTCATAGAAATGCGTGTCTAGACCGTCACTTGTCATTTGAGGGGGAATAATGAAGAGGGTCTTTTAACAAAAGACTTCAGCCACTGCAAGTTTTGAGGTCATTTTGTCAGTATAGCGTGTTACACAAAAAGATTACCATACTTTTGTTCTTGGGGGTAGGTAATAAAAAAGCTGATGTGTTCCATTCACATGACTTTCTCTTCATCGCTCTAACAAATTATTGTTAAAAAGCATATTCTAATATAGTCTTTATTACTTGCTTCATTGTAAGTAGAAGCGAAATAAGGGAGTACCATAGGTTAAAGTGATAGTCAAAAGCTGGTTGCTATGTGACTAAAGGTTCCTTTGTACAAGAGTTTACAAATTCCTGTATAAGAATAGTACACGTTTTTAAAGCTGAAACCAATAAAAAGAAATGTCTCAAAAACGATCAACTTCACACGGACAAAAACTTAGCACACAAAAAATGTAGAGCACTTTAACAGAAACAATTTATGTTATTACATGTTTAGCAGTTATGCAAAATTCCGTAAAATTCGTCCTGAATAAGTTAGTCTTCAGAGGCTATTCCTGGAAAATTCAAGATATACATTTTATTTGTTAGGTAAATATCTTTAATATACGAAATTTTAATCAAAAATTTTAGAGCCATTATTGAGAAAATCAAAATTTTCGAAAAAAGTTTCATGTAAAGGGTAGCTTGGAGTGGGGGAATTTTCCTGAAAATCTTCGTCGCGTCCTTGGAAGAAACCAAACTTAAGTACCAAGTTTTTTGTTTTTTCGTTTTTGAGCTATGCTATCCACAGACACACACGGACCTTTTTCTAAAAATTCTTTTTTATTCAGAGGTACCCAAAACATATATTTGCGTAGAAATCCCGTACTCGAATTTATGGGTGGAGTGCAATACCTTCTCTATACACTATGTACATAGAGAAAGTAATAAAGACGCATGAGTGTACTCAAGAATAAATTGGTGTGGAAATATCACATTTCTCTATCAAGTGAGTTGAGAGAAAGCCGCACATTGCCGTAGCTAATTTAACATTAGTGAGATAGGGCTTGATGACTTCTCTTAAAACATAGTATGGAATTATATAGGATATCTCTGTCTCTATCTAACGCATACAGCTTCCTTCTTTTCTACTCTCGCCAAGTTGTGAGTAAACATTCTGTTATATTTTCAGCTTTCAACATGTATCCCATCAGCTTTTTTATTACTTTCTCTACACGTACTATGTGCATAGTGTATACAGAAGGTATTGTATTGTACCTAAAATTCAATACCGAGATTTCACCGGGAATACATGTTTGAGACCCCGTGAAAAAAACATTTTTAGAAAAATGTCTGTGTGTCTGTGGACAGCATAGCTCAAAAACGAAAAAACCGTTAAAAACCAAATTTGGTATTTAACTTTGGTATCTTCCATGGATGCGAAACGAAGATTTTCAAGAAAATCCTCCCACCCTAAACTACCCTTTGCATGGAAAATTTTTTGAAAATTATGGTTTTCTCAAAAATGGCTAACGATTTTGATTAAAATATCGTATATTAAAGATATTTACATTACAAATAAAATGTATATCTTGAATTTTCTGGGCATCCTCTGAAGACTACTGTATTCTGGATGAATTTTAAGGAATTTTGCATAACTGCTAAACGTAAGAGACGGAGAAAAACTTAACAACAAAAATAAACAAATTAAAAAATGCAGAGCTCATTAAAACACGCAATTTATGTAATACACATTTTTTTCGTGGGGTTGTATCGTTTTTGAGATATTCCTACTTTCTGGTTTCAGCTTTAAAAAACTTTTGACTATCACTTTAACCTGTGGTACTCCCTTATTTCTCTTCTATTTACAAGGAACCAGGTAATAAGACCATTTGTGCTTATTGTTTCTCGATTAGCATGAGGTAAATAGAAGCATAAGCTTTTTAATATTGTTTGCAGAGATGTAGAGAAAGTCATGTGAATGGAACACATCAGATTTTTTTCTCTGTCATGTATGTACAACGCACAAAGTAATTAAAGAAGGTAGTGTTTTGCAACAAAAAATTCTATGTTGAGATTTCACTGTAAGTATATGTTTTGAGATGCCCTGAGTCCAATATTTTTGTAAAAAGGTGTATGTGAGTGTCTAAACACGAAAAGACCGTTAAATACCAAACTTGGTATTTATGTTCAGTACCTTACAAGGATGCAACACAAAGATTTTTAACAATATCTCCCCTTCACAAACTACACGTTATTAAAAATATTTGAAAACGTTTTTCTCAGAAATGGCTGTAAGGATTTTGATTGAAATTCCCTATATTAAAGATATTTACATCAAAATAGAATGCATATTTGATTTTTCTTGAGATAGGCTGAGAAGATTGCTTTATCATGAATTTTGTTGAATTTTGCATAACTGGTAAACCGTAAGAGTTTTGGGGGGGGGGGGCGTCGAGGATAGTGTTTGACGCCCATTTTACTATTTTGGGCACCGCATACTAATGACACATGGAATGAAGATAGAGCACTGGGGAATGCGATGGCGGGGGAAACCGAAAAACCAGGAGAAAACTCGCCCCTACGCCGCTTTGTCCACCATCTCAGATGCTTGGGATGCAACCCGGGCCGTCTAGGTGAGAGGCGAGTGGTCCAACCACTCGGCCATGGCGCGGCCTAAAAAAACGTAAAACCGTAAGAGATAGACAAAATTTACTACACAGAAAATGTAGATCTCGTCAAAACACACAATTTATGTCCTTTAAGTTTTTGTAGTGGAGGTAACCGTTTCCGAGATATTCCTTGTTATCGGTTTCAATTGTAAAGTACTTATACTTTTCTCAGACAGGAGGTGTTCGTTTTTCCTTTTTTCTACTCCTAGCCAAACAAAGAAGCTATTCATGACAATCGCTTAAGGACAGCTTTTAAAACTTTTGACTATCACTTTAGCATAGCGCATTCCTTTAGTTCCCTTCTACTTTTAAGGATCTAAGTAATAAGAAAACTCTACTAATGTTTATCTTGATTAGTATTGTATAATCTTTTTTAAGAATAGTTTGTATACGGAACAACTAGAGAAAGTCATGTGAGTGTAACGCATCATATTGTTTAATAGCTTAACGTCGTTTAACCTGGATGGTCATATCAGACGGTGAAATGATGCTGAGATGACCTCGGGGTCCATGAAGCTTAAAGTAATCGATATTCGTATTCTGAGGATAAGGGAAAACCCCCAAAAAACCTTAGCAGAGTAACTCACCCTAAGCGAGATTCGATCTCGTGACCTGTTGAATGTGAGGCAGACACTACTTGTGTTTATTTGTAAATATCATGAAAATATTTAGTGACGTAGTAAGTGTGATTTTACACACTGTTGACACTTCTCTAAGAATATATTTGTATGCAGTGGTGAATAAAATGTTTTAACTATATACTTGAATGCAAGATTTTGGTTGGTCAGTGAGGAAGTTGTACCAACTGTCTCTGAGGTAACGGTGAGAAAGCAACCTGCGCAACAGGTGTTGGGTCAAATCCTGATGTAGGTGTTTGTCTGTCCTTGCGTGGTCCTATTCCACCTTGCATACCAGTCCACTCGCTGTCCGGGGTCAAATTATTGCCTGTGTAATGGAACATTTCTGGTACTTCTCCATTTTGGCTGTTAATTTGCACTAATCCATCAAATAAGTTTCCTTGAAGCTAAAAATAGACTTTTTACTACACGATAGCGTGTAAAATGTAATTTAGCTGTGGTCAGTGCGTAAAGTCAAGTGTTGTAACACGAAGTGTTAACTTCATGCGCTATGATACAATATATAACACACAGCGTTTATTATACATTGACATTTTTCTTTCTTTCTTATTAGTTTCTCTACACGTGCAATGTATATAGTGTACAGAGAAGGTATTGTAATGCACCCAAAAATTCCATACCGAGATTTCACCGGGAAAATATTTTTTTGGTCCCCCTGAATCCAATCCGTGTGTGTGTGTGTGTGTGTGTGTGTGTGTGTGTGTGTCTGTGAACAGCATGGCTCAAAAACGAAAAGTCAGTTAAATACCAAACTTCGTATTTAAGTTAAGTATCCTCCTAGGATGCGACACGAACATTTTCAAGAAAATCCCCCCCACCCCAAACTACCCTTTACATGGAAAAACATCAGATAATTTTGATTTTCAAGAAAATACACTGTTTTGATTAAAATACCGCATATTTAAGATATTTTCATGTGAAATAAAATGTACATCTTGAAATTTCTGGAAATAGCCTCTGAATGTCCTTTCATTCTTGATAAATTAAAATGTGGTTTCTATGGTATTGAAATTCGCTTCTTTGCGTGGCCAGAAGTTGACAAGTTCGCTTATTAGGAAAGTTTAAGTAAATTAAAACTTAAACCAATAACAAGTAATATCTCGGAAACGGCTAATTCCAAGAAAAAAAATCTGCTGTGTTCCATTCACATGACTTTCTCTACATCTCTGCAACAAATTATTGTTAAAAATCTCATGCTTCTATTTCCTTCATGCTAATCGAGAAAAAATAACAGAAATAGTCTTATTGCTTGCTTCCTTGTAAGTAGAAGAGAAATAAGGGAGTACCATAGGTTAAAGTGAAGTCAAAAGCTGGTTGCTATGTGGTTGTAATTCCTTTAGAAAAGTTTAAGTTTTTTAAAGCTGAACCCAAAAAATAAGGAATATTTCAAAAACGATCAAAATGCATATAACATAAATTGTGTGTTTTAACGTGTTCTACACTTTTTGTGTTACGTTTTTGTCTATCTCTTACGGTTTAGCAGTTATGCAAAATTGTGTAAAATTCATCCAGAATAAAGTAGTCTTCAGAGGCTATTCTGAGAAAATTCAAGATATACATTTTATTTATGGGGTGAATATCTTTAATATGTGATATTTTATTCAAAATCCTTAGAGCCATTTTTGAGAAAATTAAACATTTCGAAATTTTTTCCTTGTAAAGGGTAGTTGGGTTAGGGGATTTTGTTGAAAATCTTAGTGTCGCATCCAACTTTGGTATTTAACGGTCTTTTCGTTTTTGGGCTATGCTGCCTAGACATACACACACACACACACACACACACACACACACACACACACACACACACACACACACACACACGGAGCTTTCTAAAAATGATGTTTTATTGATTCAGAGGAACCCAAAACATATATTTCCGGTGAAATCTCGGTACGGAATTTTTGGGTGCAATACAATATGGTCTGTATACACTACGCGTAGAGAGCGTAAAAAGCTTTCCTAATAAGACCAATTTATGGCATATGTATGAATATAAACAACAGTGCGTAGAAAATGAATATCTTAATATTAATGTAATGCATAAGATAGCCATGTTATGACGAAAATCTTGCTGGTGATGGAAGACTGGTCTCCTGGTTGTACAAAGTGGGCCATGCGTGATATACACACCGTTTAGAAGAACTGATGGCCGTGACGGGAATATTGTACCAGATGGGAGTCTGGTTACCATGGCCTACCAACACAGCATAGTTCGTGACATTTGGTGTTTTGCCTTTCCGTATTTTAGCAACTAATCTGATGTGTTCCAATCACATGACTTTCTCTACATCTCTGCAACAATGATTTTTAAAAGGCTTATACTTAGCTTAATTAGCAGAAATAGCCTTATTACGTGCTTCCTTGTAAGTGGAAGCGAAATAAGGAAGTACCATAGGTTAAATTGATAGTCAAAAACTGGTTGCTATGTGACTGAAGTTCCTTTGTATGGACAGGAGTTGACAAATTCCTGTATGAGAAAAGTATACGTTTTTCATAGCAGAAACCTAAAATAAGGAATGTCTCGAAAACGATGAACTCTACGAAAAAAAAAAGTGTACATAACATAAATTGTGTGTTTTAATGTGCTCTACATTTTTTGTGTAGTAAGTTTTTGTCCATCTCCTACGGTTGAGCAATTATTCAAAATTCAGTAAAATTCATCCAGAATAAATTAATCTTCAAAGGTTATTCCCAGAAAATTCAAGATATACATTTTATTTGTCAGGTAAATATCTATAATATACGAAATTTTAATCAAAATCGTTAGAGCCATTTCGAAAAAAATTCCATGTAAAGGGTAGTTGGGGGTGGGGGGATCTTTCTCAAAATCTTCGTGTGGCATCCCTGGAAGATATGAAACTTAAATACCAAGTTTGGTATTTTACCTACTTTTCGTTTTTGAGTTATCGTGTTCACAGATACACACACACGGACCTTTTTCCGAAAATGCTCTTTTAGATAAAGGGGACCCTAAAGCATATATTTCCGGTGAAATCTCGATATCGAATTTTTGGGTGGAGTGCAATACCTTCTCTGTACACTATGTGCATAGTGCGTATAGAGAAAGTAAAAAGCGTATGTGTTCCAATCACATGACTTTCTCTACATCTGTGCAATAAATTAATGTAAAAAAAGTATTCTTCTATCTACTTCATGCTAATCGAGACAAACGTTATCAGAAATGGACTTATACTTGCTGCCTGATAAGCAGGACGAAAATAAGGGAATAGACTAGGCTAAAGTGATATTGACCTATTTTAAAAGCTAGTTGCTATGCGATTGAAGTACGTTTGTTGTTTTTTTTAAATGTATTTATTTAAGGTCACTTTATAACAAGAAAGGTCATGAGCGACCACAAGATTCTTAGTTATCAAATCAATGTAGGTATATACAAAATGTATTACAAGTGTGATCATAAACTTAAATATTTGAAGTTTGGTAAGAGTAAAACATATGTAAAGAGCTATAGTAGTATGGTCTTTTATAAAATGTAGTTAAATTGTTATAGCAACATTTGTAATATCTCCATTAGCTTGATTACGTCGGTGGTGTTAAAAATGAAATACAGCTCACTCTTGAGCTGTAAGTTACTTCTGTTGCCTTTGTTTGTATGGACAGAAGTTCCTGTATGAGAAAAGTATAAGTATTTTAAACCTGAAACCAATAACAAAAAATCTGATGTGTTCCATTCACATGACTTTCTCTACACCTGTGCAACAAATTATTGTTTAAAAGCTTATGCTTCTATTTACTTCATGCTAATCGAGAAAAATCTAGCAGAAATAGTCTTATTACTTGCTTCCTTGTAAGTAGGAGCGAAATAAGGGAGTACTACAGGTTAAAGTGAAAAACGACCAACTCCTCAATAAAAAATTTATATTACATAAATTGTTTGTTTTAACGTACTCTACATTTTTTGTGTAGTAAGTTTTTGTCCATCTCTTACGGTTTAGCAGTTACGCAACATTCCGTAAAATTCAACCAGAATAAAGTAGTCTTCAGAGGCTATTACCAGAAAATTCAAGATATACATTTTATTTGTCAGGTAAATATCTTTAATATACGATGTTTTAATCAAAATCGTTAGCGGCATTTTTGAGAAAATCAAAATTTTCGGAAAAAGCTCCATGTAAAGGGTACCTGGGGGTTGGAGATTTCTTGACCATCTTGGTGTCGCTAGATACCAACTTAAATACCTAGTTTGATATATAATGGTCTTTTTGTTTTTGCTGTCCCTCCCCCACACACTGACCTTTTTTCTAGAAATGTTGTTGTGTTTTTTTTTTTTTCTTTTTTTAATCAGGGGCACCCAAAGCATGTATTTCCGGTGAAATCTCGGTATTGAATTTTTGGGTGCAATACAATACCTTCTTTGTACATTATGTACATAGAACCATTTTTTGCTTTCTCTACACGTACTAACGATTTTGATTAGAATACCATATATAAAAGATACGTATGTAGCATATATGTTCAATTTTCTGGGATCAGCCTCTGAACTCGTCTTGATCGTGGGTGGCTTTGGTAACTGTAAGAGATAAACAAAAACTTACTACACAGAAAACGTAAAGGCTGTTAAAACCCACAGTTTCTGGAATTAACCATTTCCGAGATATTCCTTGTTGTTACAATTTTAGTAAAGTAACACTTTTTACTTTCTCTAGCCGTACTATGTACATAGTGTATAGAGAAGGTGTTGTATTGCACCCAAAAATTCCATACCGAGATTTCAACGGAAATACATGTTTTGGTTACCCCTGAACCCAAAAAAAAAGCATTTTTGGAAAAAGATCCGTGTGTGTGTGTTTGTCTGTGGACAGCATAGCCCGAAAACGAAAAGACAGTTAAATACCAAACTTGGTATTTAAGTTTGGTAACTTCCAAGGATGCGACACGAAGATTTTCAAGAAAATCCTCCCACCCCCAACTACGCTTTACATGGAATTTTTTTCGAAAATTTTGATTTTCTAAAAAATGGCTCTAATGATTTTGATTAAAATATTGTATATTAAAGATATACTTAACAAATAATATGTATATCTTGAATTTTCTGGGAATAACCTCTGAAGATTACTTTTTCTGGATGAATCTTACGAAATTTTGCATAACTGCTAAACCGCAAGAAATGGACAAAAACTTACTACACAAAAAATGTAGAGCACATTAAAGCACACAATTTACGTTATATATATATATATATATATATATATATATATATATATATTCTCGAGTAGTAGATCGTTTTTTAGATATTTCTTGTTTTTGGTTTCAGGTTTAAAACACTGTGCTTTTCTCATACAGGAATTTGTCAACTCCTGTCCATACAAACAAAGGAACTTCAGTCACATAGCAACCAGCTTTTGGCTTCATTTCAACTTATGATACTCCCTTATTTCGCTTCTACTTACAAGAAAACAAATAATAAGACCATTTCTACTAATTTTCTCTCGATTAGCATGAAGTAAATAGAAGCATAAGCATATTAACAATAATTTGTTAGAGATGTAGAGAATGTCATGTGAATGGAACATATCAGATTGTTTAAAATGGAATCTGTCAATTCCTGACCACGCAAAGAGATGAATTTCAATCCCATAGCAACCACCTTTTAAAACATTTGACAATCGCTTTAGTCTAGTGTATTCCCTTATTTCCCTCCTACTTATAAGGAACTAAGTAATAAGACCGTTTCTTTTAATGTTTATCTAGATTACTATGAAGTGGATAAAAGAATATTTTTCAAGAATAATTTATTATCGATTTAAATATTCGGAATGATATCGTTTGCTAAATTGCAAAACAGAAGAATGTTTTGGTTGCCGTTGGACGGGCTAATTCTCGCGCCACTGGACAGATGTTGAGTGTAGACCGCAGCAGCGCCTTGTTATTGTAACGGTTTCCACGGCAACCAAATGATCTGACACAACTTGGCCCACTTGTTTATAGAACCGGTGTCAGCGATTCTGTACACCATTTTCATTTCAAAACTTTCCACTTGATTTCATCTTATATGTGTGTATACACTAGGGATTAATGAACTCTACCAAAATATTTTCACAGAAAATGTAGATTACTTAAATAAGTAATTTGAGATAGGAGACTTGAAATGTCGAAGTAAGGGCTATAAGTTTCTGAAGTGCCAGTACACACACATACATGTATTCCACCCAAAAATTCAATACCGAGATTTCACCGGATATACATGTTTTGGGTTCCCCTGAATCCAAAAAAAAAAAAAAAATCGAAAAAGTCCCGTGTGTCTGTGGACAGTATAGCTCAAAAATTAAAAGACCGTAAATACCAAACTTGGTATTTAAGTTTAGTATCTTCCAAAGGATGCGACAAAAAGATTTTCAAGAAAATCCCCCGACGCCAAACTACCATTTACATGACATTTTTTTTGAAAATTTTGTTTTTCTCAAAAATGTCTGTAATGATTTGATTATCATACCACATATTAAATATATTTACATCAGAAATAAAATGTATATCTTTAATTTTCTGGGAATAGGTTCTGAATGAATAGCTCAAATTATAGATGAATTTTGCTCAAACTTCTATAAATGGTAAACCATAAGAAATAAACAAAACTATACATATCGTTAAAACACACAATTTATGTCATATACATTTTTGTTGTGGTTATTGATTTCAATTTTAAGCCAGTGAAACTTTTGTCAAACGTTACGTCATCTTTGTTTACTCCTGGCAAGGAAAGAGAACGGAAATGCCAACTGTTTCAAATAACGACAATCGCTTTAGCCCAGTGTATTTCCTTCTACTTACAAGAAAGTAACTAATTCTACTGATGTTAATCTTTTCTTACATTTCGTAAGAAAAGTTTGTTTTCGGAACAGGTAGCGAAAGTCATGTGAATGGACATGTTAAGATTAATTTGGTGTGGGGGAGTTTCTTAGAAATCTGCGTGTCTCAGTTTTGCAAAATGCCAAATATAGTGTTTGTTTACAATTTTGATTTGAAATGAGGGTTCAGGGGACATTAAAATGTATATTTGGTGTGAAATCGGGGTATTTAATGCTTGAACACAATGAAGCTGCCTATAATAGATGACGTACTCAGTAATGTGTTATTACTTATTTGTAACCAAACTGGAAGACATTTTCGTGTCTAAAATGTTTATTTGACTTGCCAGACGTTTTCTCCAAATGAACATGATCGTTACCAAGGTAACATTGTGAAAGTGAGTTTACAACGTTATTCTTAAAGGAGTAATGTTGCTTACATGCCATGTGATGTAACTGCAGCATGCGTAATTAGAAAATATTCTCTAGAGAGTGGAAAAACCAACACAATAGAAGCAGATATTATTACAAAAAACAACAGTGGAAATTACAAATCTTGTAAATAACCAACATTTCTGAAATGTATAGTGTATTTTAATGTTATTCTGTATGTTTTTACTTTCTCTACACGTATGTACATAATATACCTATAAAGAATCTATTGAATTCCACCCAAAATTCCATACCGAGATTTCACCGGAAATACATGTTATGGGTCCCCCTGAATCTAAAAAAAAAGGGGGGGGGGCATTTATAGAAACATGTCCGTGTGTGTCTATGTGTCTGTGGGCAGCGTACCTCAAAAACGAAAAGACCGTTAAATACAAAACTTGGTATTTAAGTTCACTATCTTCCAAAGATGCGACAGGAAGATTTTCAAGAAAATCCCCCCATCCCAAACTACCCTTTACATGGAACATTGAGTTTCTCAAAAATGGCTTTTACGATTTTCATTAAAATATCGTATATTAAAGATATTTACATGACAAATAAAATGTATTTTGATTTTTCTAGAAATATCTTCTGAAGACCTCTATTCTGAATGAGTTTTGCAGAATTTTGCATAATGGTCAAACCATAAGAGAAAGATAAAAAATGTAGATCTCATTAAAACACTTAATTTATATACATACACACATTACTTTCTCTAGCAGCGTATGCTGTGCACATAGTGGGTAGAGAAGGTATTGTATTCCACACAACAATTTGAAGTCGAGATTTCACCGGAAATATGTTTTGGGTTCCACTATTTCGAGAAAAAAAACGTTTTTAGAAAAAGGTCCGTGGTGTGTATGTGTGTGTTGGACAATACAGCTCAAAAGCGAAAAGACCGTTAAATACAAAACTTGGTATTAAGTCAGGTATCTTCCAGGGCTGCGATACGAAGATTTTGAGAAAAAATCCCCCCCACGCCAAACTACCCTTTACATGGAAAACATTTTGATAATTTTGATTTTTTTTTCAAAAATGCCTCTAACGATTTTGATTAAAATACCGTATATTAAAGATATTTACATGACAAATAAAATGTTTATTTTGATTCTTCTAGAAATATCCTGTGAAGACCTCTTTATTCCGGGTGAGTTTTGCAGAATTTTGCAAAACAATCAAACCGTAAGAGAGAGAGGGAGAGAGAGAGAGAGAGAGAGAGAGAAAGTTGCTAAACAAAAAATGTGGAGGTCATTAAAACACATAATTTATATAATGTATGTTTTTCTTGTAGATTGACCATTTTCGAGATATTCGTTGTTATTAGTTTCAATTATAAAGTTTAACTTTTTTTTAGTTCGGGACTGTCACTTTAGCCAAGTGCATTCCCTTATTTCCCTCCTGCTTATAAGAACGCTAGTAATAAGAATGTTTCTGCTAATGTTTATCTCGATTAGCATGAAGTAAATAGAAGAACAACTTTTTAATAATTTGTTTACAGATACAGAGTAAGTTATGTGAAGTTTATTTATTTATTTACGTTGTTTATAGTACTGGCTTAAAACTCGTTTGATGGTTTGTGTACATAAACTGCGTACACCTCCTTGGGGCAGGCGGTGGACGGTTGGCACCCCTGGAAGCCGGTATACAGGCCCCCATGGGAAAAAGCGACTGAAAAGAGAAGGCATTTCGTAGTAAAGTGTAATCGGCCGAGAAGGAGTAACCTGCATGACCCTTACCGGGAAACCTGTTCCTGGCCAGAGGTTCCACACTGTCTCTCCTGTTGACAAGTCGGTTGCTATGGCAACACCACTTACCATAACAACTGCATGCAGTTTCTTGTTATCGTTAACAAGTTGTATTTACGAGGGCCATCCAGGTTATCAACTCAAAACGTTATTTACAAAGTTACACTACCTTACTCTATTTCTCAACGTAATCTCCATTCTGTCACGTGGTACCGATTTTTCAAAGCCGATGTTATACTTTTCTACCGCCAAAGAACTTATACCGTTTTTTGAATGTACAAAATGTTCGGCCAATTGAATTTTATAGACAAATAATCCAAACGTATAGTGATAATGCAATGAACAAATCTTCAGTGAGGAAATGGCGCATAATTTACGAGCAATCAAGGAAGAACCGGAGAGTACGATAAAGACCGAGTGGAAGTTCATCAATTGTTATGGAGGAGTTGAAAGCAAATGCTGATAAAAGAAATAAGAAAAACCGGGTTCACTTTTTGGATGGAAAAGATTGCCCAGCCATGAAGACCTCAAAGTGACAGTGACATCTTGGCTCAGGTCTTTAGCGGTGAAAGAGGACATCTTCGTTGAAAAACTGGTACCACGTGACAATAAATACCTTGACAGAATGGAGATTACGTTGAGGAATAGAGTAAGGTAGTGTAACTTTGCAAATAAAGTTTTGTGTTGATAACTTTCGTTATTATCTAGTTATGTCAAATCGTTCGTTACTTTCTGGATCGTCTTCGTAGATGTGCAATTAGCATAGCAACTGTACTTCTGACTGCATGCAGTTTCTTGTTGTGTTAACAAGTTATACAGTTTTCTACGACAGTTTCCAGTATTCGCAGTTATTTTCGCTGTTTTCTAAATTTACTCTCGTGAGCAAGGTTTCTCGATGTTATTATGATGGCTATTTTCTGTCCTAGACGCTCGGCAACTGTTTACTTAACAGTTCACACAGCGGTTCTTCTGCTTTTCGCCCTGTTCACTATAGGCAATGTGTGAGGGAAGAATATCGATCGCATTGAAACTTCAACCTGCGCAACTTTTCTTTTCTTTTTTGTTTCCTACAACATTATCTGATTAGGATTCACAGTGTATTCAAGGTTCAACAACATTGAACACAATAACACTGAAGTACTTTATTTAAATTTGGTTTTATTGAAAAAATACATAACAAAAACAACATGTAAGTATTAGCACTTCAGTTATTTAAACTACAAAATCACCCTCGTTGCTCTTTAAAAAATCCGATGTGTTCCATTCACATGACTTTCTCTACATCTCTGCAACATATTATTGATAACAAGTTTATGCTTCTATTTACTTCATGCTAATCGAGAAAAATTTAACAGAAATAGTTTTATTACTTGCTTCCTTGTAAGTAGAAGCGAAATAAGGGAATACCATAGGTTAAAGTGATAGTCAAAAGCTGGTTGCTATGTGACTGAAGTTCCTTTGTTTGTATGGACAGGAATGACAAATTCCTGTATGAGAAAAGTATAAGCTTTTTAAAGCTGAAACCAAAAACAAGGCATATCTCAAATATGATCAAATCTTCGAAAAAAATGTATATAACATAAATAGGGGTGTTTTAACGTGCTCTACGTTTTTTGTGTAGTAAGTGTTTGTCTATCTGTTACGGTTTAGAATTCATCCAGAATGAAGTAGTCTTCAGAGGCTATTCCCAGAAAATTCAAGGTAGAGATTTAATTTGCCAGTAAATATCTTTAATACGATATTTTAATCAAAATCGTTTGACCTATTTTTGAGAAAGTGAAAATTTCGAATTTTTTTCCATCTGAAGGGTAGTTTGGGATAGGGATTTTTCTTAAAATCAAGTCGCATCCCTGAAAGATACTGAACCTAAATATCAGGTTTTCGTTTTTGAGGTATGCTACACACACATACACGGACATTTTTCTAAAACTATTTTTTTTTTTGGATTCAGGGGATCCGCTGGCACTGGAATGCGATGGCACGGGAAATCAGAGAACCCGAGAAAACCCGCCCCCTGCGCCGCTTTGTCCACCAAAAATCTCACATGCAGTCGCTTGGTATCGAACCCGAGTCGTCTAGGTGAGAGGCGAGTTGTCTAACCACTCGGTCACGGCGCGGCTATGATCGGATTTGAATTTCTAGTTTGTCAGTTCGTGGCTATGCACCATAGTGACGAAGGATCAACTCGTCGTCCACAGATGGCACTGAGGGAAAATATTACAACTTGCGGACGCCAAATGACGAAAAGTTTTGCGCAGGAAAACCTTGTTCTTCTTTGAAGTTATGCGGTTCTTTTACGTGTAAATAAACATTACACGTAACCACTTTCCGAAGGAAACCATGCTAACGATTCTTGCGTCCTATAAAATGTATCACGCTCCCGCAGTTCTGTACCTACAATCTTGGGTTTTAGAGGCTAGCCACTACACCACGTTGACTACCGTAGTAAATGTATATTCCTAGATGACATTTTAAACAAGTTAACATGCTCCATGGTAACGAGCCACTCATGTTTTCATGAAACGGGTAACCATGGAAACAGCGCAGTTGACAAGGTATCCAATGCACTGGAAATAAGTGGGCGTTATTATATTCTTAATGAGGTTACATCCGCACACTAATTATTTTTCATCTCCTCTTCTCATATCTGACACGCCTGTTCAAAAGCTACGTAACATTTGACATTTAAAACACGGTTTACCTCGTCATTGCGTTTATTGGACACCACCGTCTGCTGTTTTGCTGTCTTTACTTCACGTGGGGGTATGTGTCAGCATTGCAAGAATAATGCCATTTACAGATTAAACCATTATCATCAGTAATATAACGAAAACTCCAACTTTTATCTAGAGAAAAATTGTTTATAATAAGACTATTTTGTGAATAAAATAACAATAATTATCCTATATGGACCCGAAGAATAATATTCCATTTGTCTTGACGTATATTTGCATCGAAATCACTGCAACTTGATGTCCATATCATGGCCTCCTTGCTTACAGACATTGTCTGTGCTGTTTTGCTGTCATTACTTCACGTGGGGGTATGTGTCAGAATTTCAAGAATAATGCCATTTAGAGATAAAATAATTATCATAATTAATATAACGAGAACTCCAACTTCTATGCAGAGAAAAGTTGTAGCTCGAGTTGTATTTAACAAGACTATTTCGTGAATAAAATAACAGTGATTAGTCTGTATGGACACGAACAATAATACTCCATTTGTCTTGACGTATACAGGGTGTTGATGATCTGCACCGAAATAATTTACGAGATTATGCACGTTACTGATATAAGTAATTTGAGATCGGCGATGCATGGTCCCCGGATAAACATAACGTTAAACGTGTGGGTATCAGGTGCTGATAAGATGGTGTTAAAGCAAAGCAGGTTGAAAAAATGGCTTTAAAACTGCTGCCCGAGTACAGAAATATCGATTTTTAGCAGCTCGTTACTAGCGTTCTCAAGATTGAATGTTGCAAAAATCTGTAAAATCTGGAACTAATCACTTGACAGTGCGACACTGAGCATTCATTAACAACGTTCTTGAGTTAAGTAGCCTACTTGTAGGTGTTTTTTCAACTGCTCTGGTGGCTTAATGCGTAACGCGGGAAGCTGGTATCCAAAAGGTCATGAGTTCGATTCTTGTAAATGTTTTTTATTATTATTTTTTTCATTCCAGACGAAGTGCCGCGATACGTGGCGTACTGGCACTTCAGAAACTTATAGCCGTTACTACTGAAATTTCAATAAACAGGCCATAAGTCTCCTGTCCCAAATTACTTATTTAAGTAATCTACATATTCTGTGAAAATATTTCGGTGTAGCTCATTAACATGCTGTATATGCACAAAAATCACTGCAACTTGATGTCCATATCATAAATCAAGACCTGCCTCGTTGAACTAGTTCCACACACTCTCTGTTTTTAGTATTCTGTGGCTTTGAGATTTCAATTAATATTCTATTTCAGCGATAGATCTTTCCACAAAACGTTTTGGATACTGATACTATTATTATGAGACGAACATTAGTTCAGAGGGAAAACAACCGCACGTGAGTGTGATAAAAAACGATAAAAATACAGAGATAATGAGTTCCGAGTTACGCGCCAATGTACAAGATTGGTCACTTACGATCACGTGTCGTGAACGAAATAGTCATAAGTAATAGCACGAGTGTTTTCATCTTGTCGATAATTGTCCTAAGAGATGAAAACACGAGTTGTGTTTGATAAGACAATAGACTATTATAATATAACATAGGAAGGTTATCATTGTAATACTTACATTAGTTCTCAAATGCTACATAACGACCATCTTTATTTACCGGTTTTTTACTTTCTCTACACGTAATATGTTCATAGTGTATAGAGAAGGTATTGCATTCCACCCAAAAATTCGATAGGGAGATTTCACCGGAAATAGACGTTTTACGGTCCCCTGTATCCTAAGAAGTATTTGCAGAAAAAGGTCCGTGTGTGTCTCCGTGTGTCTGTGAAAACGAAAACTCAAAAACAAAAAGTCTATAAAATGCCGAACTTGGTGTTTAAGTTTAGTATCTTCCAGGGATAACACACGAAGATTTTGAGAAAAAAACCCAACCCCAAAATTTGGATTTTCTCAAATTTGGCTCTAACGATTTTGATTAAAATACCGTATATTAAAGTTATTTAAGTGACAAATAAAATGTTTATCTTGAATTTTCTGGGAATATCCTCTAAAGACCTCTTTATTCTGACTGAATTTTGCTGAGGTTTGCATAACTGGTAAACCGTAAGAGATAGACAAAAACTTACCACACAAAAAGCGTAGATCACGTTAAAACACACAATTTATTTCATATACCTTTTTTCGTGTAATTGACCATTTCTGAGATATTCCTTGTTATTTGTTTCAGCTTTAAAATAGTTAAACTTTTCTCACACGGAAAGCTGTGAACTCCTTGCCCTACATAGAAACGTATTTCAATCACATAGCAACCAGCTTTTAAAATATTTGATCACCACTTTAGTCTAGTGTATTCCCTTCTACTTACAAGGAAGCAAGTAAGAAAGACATCTGCTAATGATTATCATAAGGTAGATAGAGATTAACCTTTTTAGCAATAATTTGTTACAGAGATGTAGAGAAAGTTATGTGAATGGAACACATCAGATTTTTATTTATTTTATAGAGCTAACTGTTCGAGACACTCCTTGTTATTTGACTCAAACTTCTCTCAAACAGGAGATCATCTTTTGTTTTGCCCGTGCACAGCGAGAACCGAGTTTCAATTATTTCACATAGAAACCGCTTTTAAAATATTTGACTATCAGCATGCCCTAATTTCCCTTCAACTTAAAAGGAACTAAGTAATAAGACCATTTCTGATAATGTTAATGTTGATCAGCATGAAGTAAATAGAATAATACGTTTTGTTTGTAGAACAGGTAGAGAAATCTATGTGAATAGAATATGTTAGATATTTTTTTTCTCGTGGTCATGCTAAGAACACGAACTTTCAACGTCGTCACCTAACGAACTGCTTAAAAATCTGGCTATCGCTTTAGCGTAATGTGTTCTTGTTATACATACAATTAAATTTCTAGAGATGTAATGAAAGGTTTTACTCATCGTCAAGAAGTGAGTAAAAGACTGAGTAGAGAAAGTTACGTGGTTACATCGCATCAGATGAATATGAACATGTTTCTGGAATAACCTCGTGGGGAATGCATATGGAAGCTCGCGGGGTCACGGATGGAGTACCTACCAGGCAGAATTTTCGCTGCGCTTTTTGAGAGTGCAACACAATTTAGCTGCAAGTTCGGCCGCGATCGTGTCTAATCGGCCGGCTCCGACGGCTCCAGCGATCTAGCAGCACAGGCTTGGCCCCACATTATCGCCGCGTTTCCCGGTGGACGAGGTGTGAGTGAAGTGTGGTGGTGAATGAGTGATACTCATGTGAGTGGCACCCCATGTCGGAGGTGCTGCGTGTACCTGGGTCGCCACAGCGCGACGCCCGCCGTGTGCGCGGATCCTGGCGCGATTACCTCGACCCTGCCATGTCCACGACGCCCCCCGAGATCGCCCTCAGCGACGAGGACGCCGTCATAGGGGCCGAGTTTGAGCCTTTCTCGGACACGTGCGGCGAGGACGACGACGAGGAGGACGACCGCGGCGACGCCGACGAGGAAGAGGAGGACGGCAGCGACCTGGAGGGTCTGGACTTGACGTTGTTCGAACCCGCGTCTCCTCACCAGCATGGACAGTCGGACCCAAACGTGTGTTGTCCTCATTGTCAGATTCGCAGGAAGGACGCCTTCCCGGGCACCCTCTACATCCTCTCGGAGATGGACGGCTGCAACGACAATGGTGAGCTTTAACATTGTTGTCACCGGTCGCAGTGTGGTAATGTTTTTGATAGCGGCGCGACTTTTGACGGTCCTTTGTTGCCGGGTAACTTGTGACAGTTCTGGTCGGAATGTGGTGGTGGTGGTGGTGTGACTTGAGAGTGTGGCAGCGGTCTGATATCTTTGTTACCATGGTGACCTGATAACGGCGCGACTTTTGGCAACGGCCTAACTTGTGACAGTGTTTTGTTGCTTTGATAATTTAGCTCAGTGTGTCAGAATTGTAACTCGTTTGTTACGGCGATAACAAGGTACGGGCAGCAATTTGCCTTTAAAGTATGCATCACTCATGTTTGGCGAATATTACACCTCGTCCAATAAACAAATCCAGGTTATAATTTCAAAGTTCATATTTACTTTCTCAAACACGTATGTACATACAGTAGCTAGAGAACACATTGTATTTCAGTCAAAAATTTGATGTCTAGATTTTACCGGATACATAACCCGAAAAAAAATTAGAAAAAAGATCCGCGCGTGTGTTTGTGGGTAGCATAGCTCAAAAACGAAATGACCGCTGAATACCAAAATTGGTGTTTATGTTTAGTTTCTTCCAAGGATGGGACACAAATATTTTTAAGACATTTAGAAAAAAAAACACCACAAACTGCCCTTAGGATGGAAAATATTTTGAAAATGTTGTGTTTCTCAAAAATGGCTGTAAGGATTTTGATTAAAATACCGCATATTGAAGATATTTTCATCACAAATAAAATGTATATCTTGAATGTTCTGTTAAAAGCCTCTGAAGACCTCTTCTGGATGCGTTTTGCATAACGGTTAAATCGTAAAAGATAAACAAAAACTTACCACACTAAAATGTAATCTCGTTAAAACACATGCGTATAGGGTTTTCTTGTAGAATTGACCGTTTTCGAAATATTTCGTATTATTTGTTTCACTTTTAAACTGCCTTAAGTTTTCTGCTAAGAAAACTGAACTTCAATTGTTTCACATAGAGTCCAACCTTTAAAAGATTTGACAGTCGCTTATTTCCCTTGTACTTTAAGGAAGCAAGTAACAAGACCGTTTCTCCTAATGTTTATCTGGATTAGCATGAAGTGGATACAAGAATAAGCTTCTGTACGAATAGTTAATGTGGAACACATCGGATTGTATTCTTTTTATACCGAGTACATTTTAGGTAGAGAGAGAGAGAGGTAGATATTATTGTATTCCACAGAAAATACGATACCCATACTTCTTATTTTGAAGACCCCTTTTTAGAGAAAAGGGTGTGAGCAGCATAGCTCAAAGACGGAAAATATGTTAAATAATTAAACTTGATTTTTAAGTTTTGCATCTTTCAAGGATGCGACAAAAACATTACGAATATCACCCACCCTTCCTTCACACGGAAAAATTGTCGAATTTTTTTCTTCCCAAAACTGGCTCAAACGATTTTGATTGATATAGTGTACATTAAAGATATTTATTTATATGACGAAATGTAGATCTTGAATTTTCTGGGAATAGCTTCAAAAGACGTGTTTATTCTGGATGATTTTTATGTGACTGAAGTTCTTTTGTCTGTATGGACAGGAGTTGACAAATTCCTATATGAGAAAAGTATATATTTTTTAAGCCGAAACTAATAAGGAATATCTTTAAAAAAAAAAATCACCTCTACGAAAAAAATGTACATGACCTAAATTGTGTTTTATTGTAATCTACATTTTTTGTACAAGAAGTTTTTGTCTATTTCTTACGGTTTACCAGTTATGCAACTTTCCGTAAAATTCATCCAGAATAAAGTAGTCTTCAGAGGCTATTCCCAAAAAGTTCAATGTATACATTTTATTTGTGATGTAAATATCTTAAAAATAAGAGATTTTCATCAAAATCGTTAGAGCCATTTTTGAGAAAATGAAAATTTTAGAATTTTTTTTTCCATCTAAAGTAAGGGGATTTTCTTGAAAATGTTAGTGTCGCATCCTTGGAAGATACCAAACTTAAGAACCAAATTTGGTATTTAACAAGTCTTTTCGTTTTTGAGCTATACTGTCCACAGACACAGAGACACACACATACGCACACACATGGACCTTTTTTCAAAAATGCCTTTTTTTTTATTCGGGGGGACTCGGTATCGAATTTTTGGGTGGAATACAATACCTTCTCTATACACTATGTACATAGTAGATACGTGTAGAGCAAGTAAAATGTATATGGCATAAAATGTGCGTTTTAACGAAATCTACATTTTTTGTTAAGTAAGTTTTTGTGTAACTCTACGGTTTACCAGTTATGCAAAATGCAGAAAAATTCATCCAGAATGAACTGGGGCTATTCAAAATGTGTATGTTATTGGTCATGTAAATCTTTAATATGCGGTATTTTAATCGAAATCGTTAGAGCCATTTTTGATAAAATAAAAATTTCCAAATTTTTTTCAATATAAAGGGTAGTTTGGGATGAGGGAATTTCCGTCAAAAGCTTGATGTCACATCCTTGGAGGATACTAAACTTAAATGCCAAGCTTGGTATTTTATCGACTTCTCGTTTTTGACGCGTTCACAGACATACACACCGGCCTTTTTCTAAAAATTCAGTTTGGTTAAAGGAGATCCTAAAACGGTGTTTCCGGTGAAATCTCGGTATCGAATTTTTTAGCGGAATGCAAAGCTTCTCTATACATTATGTACATAGCACGTGTAGAGAAAGGAAGTTTCTCATCCCAGTCGGGGATCGAACCTGTTGAGAATGCCAAAGAAGTCGTGTTGACTGTAAAATGTAATATTTACTCTCCTGTATAGCTGTGACGTGACATAACGTTACCATGGTAACCTGCAGTTCTTCACCATAGCAACCGCTAGTATATTGCACTTTTCATCAGTTGCTATGGTTTAACGTTATTTTAGTATGACGTATCGATTAACATGCACAGTTATTTGGTGGAGGTGCCGAGCAATCGTCTGTCCTTTGTTTTACGGCTGTGTCCCGGATTAATAACTCGCTTTTGTTTGGATATTTTGCTGCGGGGCCGTGGAAACGAGTTGTGGCGATACCGTCCTCGTATCAAATTAATTTTTTGTTAGCAACAGAACAGATGAGCTAGCTTTTGGTCCATGTGTTGCTGGGTTCCCTACGGCGCTATGAAATATTTAGTGGCTGTTTGTGTGTACATACTCCACGTTTCTGAATGTCTTTTTGATGGCTTAAAGGAGAACATTTCCTAGGTCGTGCCTTAATAGCAAATGTTTCTAGAAAAATCTGAAGTGCTCCATTCACATGACTTTCTCTACATCTCTGTAACATATTATTGTTAAAAAGCCTATGCTTCTATTTACTTCATGCTAATTGACAAAAAAGTTAGCAGAAATAGTCTTATTACCTATTTCCTTGTAAGTAGAAGAGAAATAAGGGAGTAGCATAGGTTAAAGCGATAGTCAAAAGCTGGTTGCTATGTGACTGAAATTCCTTTGTTTGTATGGACACGAGTTGACAAATTCCTGTATGAGAAAAGTTTTTTAAATTTGAAACCAAAAACAAGGAATGTCTCGAAAGCGATCCACTCCACGAAAAAAATGTATGTAACATAAATTGTGTGTTTTAAATTGCTCTATATTTTTTGTGTATTAAGTTCTTGTCTTATCTCTTGCGGTTTGCCAGTTAATGCAAAATTGCGTAAAATTCATCCAAAATAAAGTAGTCTTCAGAGGCTATTCCCAGAAATTTAAAGATATACATTTTATTTGTCAGGTAAATATCTTGAATATAAGAGATATCCATCAAAATCGTTACAGCCATTTTTGAGAAAATCAAAAGTTTCGAAAAAAGCTCCATGTAAAGGGTAGTTGGGGGTGGGGGGATTTTCTTGAAAATCTTCGTGTCGCATCACTGGAAGATACTAAACTTAAATACTAAGTATTTAACGGTCTTTTCATTTTTGAGCTATGCTGTCCATACACACACACACACACACACACACACGAGGACATTTTTCTATAAAAGTTTTTTTTTTTTTTTTATTTTTTATTCAGGGTGTCCTAAAACATATATTTCCGGTGAAATCTCGGTATCGAATTTTTGGGTGCATTACAATACCTTCTCTATACACTGTGTACATAGGTAGTACGTTTAGAGAAAGTAAAAAACTGAATAAGGTCTTTTATCTCATTAAAATAAGGTTCTAAAACGTAAACCCTTCTCATTTGCCCACCTAAGTTAGAAAAAATCTGATGTGTTTCATTCACATGACTTTCTCTGCACCTCTCTAACAAATTACTGTCAATAAGTTTATTCTTCTATTTACTTCATGTTAATGAAGTTAAATATTAGTAGAAGGAAAAAATCTAATGTGTTCCATTCACATGAAGTCCTCTAGCTGCTCAAACCTTTTATTCAAAATAATAATGTGTGATCTTCATCATGCTAATCAAGATAAACATTAATAGAATTAATCCTATTACTAGCTTCCTAGTAAGTGCAAGGGTAATAAGAAAATGCACAGGCTAAATCGATAGTCTCGCTTTTTAAAAGCCGGTCGCTATGTGAAACAGTTGAAATTCGAATCTCTTTGCTTGCCAGGAGTAAACAAACGAGAAACGAGAAAAAAAAATATGTTTTCCCGTTTGAGAAAGGTTTAAGTATCTTGAAAACGGTTAACTCTACAAAAAAAAAAAAATGTATATGACATAAAGTGTGTGTTTTAACAAGATCTACATTTTTTGTATAATAAGTCTTATATATCTCTTACAGTTTACCAGTTATATAAAAGTCATCCAGAATGAAGACGCCTTATAGAGGCTATTCCCAGAAAATCCAAGATATACATTTCGTTTGTTATAAACCTTTCTTTAACGTAAGGTATTTTAATCAAAGTCGTTAGACCCATTTTTGAGAAAATTAACATTTTCGAAAGATGTTACAAGCTTAAGCGTTTTTGTATGTAGCAGTTTAGTCCGTGCTCAGATGTGCGATGACGTTGACGGTGCTTCAAGATTCACTCTACTACCAGGTGAGTAGAACTACGTACCTTTTGTTGTGAAGATCTACGGCCGGAGCTAAACTCAGCCTGCATGCTGGTTTGACTCTCTCGGGGTGGTAGCGAATGAGGGTAGTTTGGGGAGTGATCGTATGAAGTTATGTAAACACACGTTACTTTTACTTCAAGTTATTGTCAACTAGAAGATGCGAGACAAGCACTTTGCTGTACAATCTACTAAATCAAATAATCACTGCAAACTTCCTTAATCGATGACGCACACGTATTTTACTTAATAACCTTGTTTCTTTAACTTAGTTAGGTCTAGATTTGCTTAACTGACTTCAGCTGTTCCTCACCAAGACTGCCGATAAGTATTGTTGAATGTTGCGATGTTTAACTTTAATACCTCAATGTAAGACAGCCTCACGTGCTATAATCTTCTACTTATATAGCAAAACTACTGACATGGCGGCTTCTTTCCGATTGCATCATATCCTACCCAGGATGCATCATAACGCCCACATAATGGAAAAAGACTCTTCTCTAAACTAAAAGGGTCTCAACCATCACTTGGTTCTCTATTGCCCTCAATGCTACTCGTACGTGCTGTGACAATAGAGTATATCCTAACAAAGAAAGTTTCTTTTTCCACTTTCCAAGTTTGGAGTAAACAACTCCGAACTGCTCTTGCTAAAAGCTAATTTTTACACTCTTAAATACATGAAATAATTGAGTATTAGCACTCTTTAAATATAAACTGATAAACGATTAAAAAAATGACAATGGTTATTATACAGAATTCAACTAACGGTCTCAAAGCAAAGGGAAGTTTGTGGTGGGCGGATTTTGTTGAAAATCTTAAGTGTCGCTTGGAAGATACTCAACTTAATGCCAAATTTGGTATTTAACTGACTTTTCGTTTTTGGGCTATACTGTCCACAGACACTCAGAAATACACACACACACACGGACTTCTTTCTAAAGATGTTTGTTTCGGACTCAGGGGACCTCAAAACATATTTCCCGTGAAATCTCGGTACCCAATGTCGAATTAAATGTCTTATCTCATTTAAAAAAGGTTCTAAACGTGAGTATTTCATAGCAATTACAACACCATTACCTTCTCTACGCTAATCTAAGTTAAAAAACCTGAGGTGTTCCAATCGCATGACTTTTTCTACCTATTCTGTAACTCATTCCACTCGTTACTTTCTCTACACATACTATGTACATTGTGTACAGAGAAATTAGTGCACTAAAAATCTCGATACCGAAAATACATGTTTTAGGATCCCCTGTGTCCAAAACAAGTATTTTCAGAAAAAATGTCCGTGTGTGTGTGTGTGTGTGTGTGTGTGTGTGTAAACTCGATAACTCATAAACGAAAAGTCGGTAAAATACCAAACTTAATATTTAAGTTTAGTATCTTCCAGGGATGCAACACGAAGATTTTGAGAAACATCCCCCACCACAAACTACCCTTTACATGGATTTTTTTACGAAATTTTTTATTTTCTCAAAAATGGCTCTAACGATTTTGATATAAAATATCGCATATTAAAGATATTTACCTGACAAACAAAATGTACATCTTGAATTTTCTGGGCATAGCCTCTGAAGACTACTTTATTTTGGATGAATTTTACGGAATTTTGTAACACTGCTAAACCGTAAGAGATGGACAAAAACACTGCACAAAAAATGTAGAGCACCTGAAAACACACAATTTATGTTATATACGTTTTTTTTCGTGGAGTTGATCGTTGTTGAGCTATTTCTTGTTTTGGGTTTCAGCTTTGAAAAATTTATACTTTTCTCATACAGAAATGTGTCAACTCGTGTCCATACAAACAAAAGAACTTCAGTCACATAGCAAACAGCTTTTGACTATCACTTTAACCTATGGTACTCCCTTATTTCGCTTCTACTTACAAGGAAGCAAGTAATAAGACTATTTCTGCTAATTTTTTCTCGATTAGCATGAAGTAAAAAGAAGCATTCGCTTTTTAAGATAATTTGTGGTAGAGATGTAGAGAAAGTCGTGTGAATAAAAAACATGAGATGTTTTTAATTTTGGAAGACCTCAGAACGTCGGTAAAACGTCGAAAAATAATTTTCGTTTCGATCATTTCACTTCGTCTACCTAGTGTAGACACCTAATTGACTGAGGAAGTAATAGGCATAAAAATAAAAAAAAAAAAAGTATTTGAAAGAAAGCATGAAATGTTGTTTTAAATTTTCCCATCAATATGTAAATTGGTGGTTTGTTTTTCTTTATTGTTTAAATTAAAATTTGTCTAGACTGGGAGGTTTTGGCACGAAATCGCTGTTTGAGAGATTATTTGAATATGTTACGAGTGAAGGTCATGTGAGACATCAGAACATTCACACGGACAAGGTCACTCGCCCCTCAAAAAATCTCATGTGTTCCATTCACACAACTCTTTCCAGATGTGTACAAAAATATTCTTTCATCTACTGCATGATAAACTGTTGCAGAATTCGTCTTATTACTTGCTTCTTTGTAAGTAGAAGGAAAATAAGGGAGTACATTATGCTAAACCAAATGTCAACTCGTTTAAAAACCGGTCCCTATGTGAAACAATTGAGGTTCGATTCACTTTGCATGGTCCCGTTTGAGAAATATAGTTGAAAACTGAAACATATCTCGAAAACGGTCAACTCCACGAAAAAGTGTATATGACAAATTGTGTGTTTTAACGTGATTTACATATGTTGCAGGTACGGTTTTGTTTATTTCTTGCGGTTTACTAGTTATGCAGTATTCAGAAAAATGTATACAGAATAAAGAGGTGTTCAAGATATACATATTATTTGCCATGTAAATATCTTAAATATAACACATTTTAATAAAAATCCTTAGAGCATTTTCTGAGAAAACTAACATTTTCGAAATTTTTTCCACGAGAAGGTAGTTTGATGTGTGGGGTTTGTGTTAACATTTTTTTGTCGTATCCTTGGTACATAGTAAAAATAAATACCAAGTTTGGTATTTAAGGATCTTTCCGTTTTTGTGCTATGCTGTCCACACACACAAACACACAAACGGATATTTTTCTAAAAAAAATTTTTTTTTTTTTTTTTGATTTAGGGGGTCCCAAAAAGTTTATTTCCGATGAAATCCGGCATTGAATTATTGGGCGCAATACAATACCTTCTCTATACTCTATGTACAAGTACGTATAGAGAAAGTAAAAAATGTTTTTTTTTTTTCGGAATTTGGGGACCACAAAACTTATATTTGGGGTGAAATCTCGACATAGAATTTTTGGGTGGAATACAATACCTCTGTAACTACTACATAGATACATTTATGTGCGTATGGGGAAGAGAAAGATTTGACAGGTTGGTGGGCCCCCACCTCAGAAGTGAAATCAATGGTAGGTGTATTGCCGCCAGCAACGGCTGGAACTGGTATTGTGAGTTGATGCTGCTGCTGCTGGTACGTTAACCCCTTGATGATACAAAGCCGGCACATCGTGATCTGGCAATGGAATTCTCCGTCTGCAATTTCCATCGATCCTCCGAGATTTTCACAAGCCGCAAAATAAACAAGTGAGGTAACTCTTACCTCTTCCACTAGTGCACTTCCTTATATCTTTCACATTACATTATACGTGTCAAATTTACTGAATGTTATAGCAAGTTTTAAAAAGCTAATGCTTCTATTTACTTCATGCTAATTGAGATAAACATTAGCAGAAATAGTCTTTATTACTTGCTTCCTTGTAAGTAGAAGCGAAATAAGGGAGTACCATAAGTTAAAGTGATAGTTGCTATGTGACTGAAGTTCCTTTGTTTGTATGGACAGGAGTTGGCAAATTCCTCTGTGAGAAAAGTACACGTTTTTTAAAGCTGAAACTAATAACAAGGAATATCTCAAAAACGATCAATTCCACAAAGAAAATGTATATAACATAAATTGTGTGTTTTAACATACTCTACATTTTCTGTGTGGTAAATTTTTGTTCATCTCTTACGGTTTAGCAGTTATGCAGAGTTGCGTAAAATTCATCCAGAATAAAGTAGTCTCCAGAGGCTATTCCCAGAAATTTCAAGAAATACAGTTTATTTGTCGGGCAAATATCTTTTAATATATATTTTAATCATAATCCATTTTTGAAAAAAAGTTCCATGTAAAGGGTAGTTTGGAGTGGGAGGATTTTTCTCAAAATCTTTGTGTCGCATCCCTGAAGGATACTAAACTTAAATACCAAGTTTGGTACTTTACCGACTTTTCGTTTTTGAGTTATCGTATCCACAGGCACACTGACACACACACACACACACACACACACACACACACACACACACACACACACACACACACAGGCCCTTTTCTGATTTTTTTTATACAGGGGACCCTAAAACATATATTTCGGTAGCGAACTTTTGGGTGTACATAGTGCGTATAGAGAAAGTGAAAAGTATTTACTGCATGCCAATCGATATAAATATTATCAGAAACGGTCTTATTCCTTAGTTCCTTGTAAATACAAAGGAAATAAGGGAATAGACTAGGCTAAGCCGATAGACATATCTTTTTATCCTATAAGCTTTATGTATGCATTTCACTTATCCTAGGAAATAACAAAAATTAGTCTATTTCATCGTGAAATGAAGTATGTTTTGAAGTACTTGATATGTAAGTTAATCATTGTGAACACATATTTGGTGATGTAAGCAAATTTACAATTCATTTGTTAATTGCCATGGTAACAAGCTTTGTAAGAGTTTGAGAGGTCATTAATACTTACAGTACAATTAGGAATTGACATGTGCTACTTCAAGTAAATTCATTAACAAAAGAGTGTATAAGAAGGCTTTGTCAATGTCATTTAGATGTAGCCTTTCATTTCGAAAACACACACAGACATTTTTCTAAAAATGCTTTTTTTTTTTTTTTTTGCATTCATGGAGTCTCAAAACTTGTAGCGTGTTATTTATGGACGCTCTTTAACTGCTGTGGTTCTCAGTGTCCCATTCTATACTGGGCATGAAAGACCGCTTAATTTTGCTCAGAGGCCTCTCTATCAGGCTTGAGGTTCTTTCACATGCCGTAAATCTACGACACGGGACCAACGGCTTTACTTTCCTTCCGAAGGAAGCCATGGTAAATGTATTTCCATTGAAATCTCGGTATGGAATTTTTGAGTGCAATGTGCATAGTACGTATAGAGAAAGTAAAAATGAATAAATATAAATTGTGTATTTCAATGAGATTACATTTTTTGTGTAGTAAGTTTTTGTATATCTCTTACAGTTTACCAATTTTATTAAATTCATCGAGAATGAAAAGGTCTTCAGAGGCTATTCCCAGAAAATTCAAGATATACGTTTTACTTGTCTTTGTAAATATCTTTAATATACGCCATTTTGATCAAAATGGTTAGAAGTATATATGAGAAAAACAAAATGTCCGAAACATGTTCCTAGTAAAAAGTAGTTTGTAACATACTAAACGTAAATACCACACACGCGCAGGCACAAGGACCTGTTTCAAAAATGCTTTATTATTATTATTATTATTATTATTATTATTATTATTATTATTATTATTATTATTATTCAGTGGATCCCAAAGATATATATTTGTGGAGAAATCTAGTATAAAATTGTTGAGTGCAATACAATACCTACAATATTTATTCTCTGCTCTGGAAAAGAAAATACAGTTTTTAATATACAATGTCTGTTAAACTTTTTAGGTAAGAAAATTCGAATAATAAATTCCGCTACTTCATCTGCTTCTAGCGAAGTGTAACTGCATTTTCAACATGTTCTAAATGAACTTTTTGTTGTTGTTTATCATGTATAAATAATGCCCTACATACTGGATAGAGACGGTAGTGTGTTCTGCCCCAAAATTCGCTGTCGAGATTTTACCGGAAATGTTTTGAGGTCCCCGAGTCCGAAAAACATTTTCAGAAAAAGATTCGTGGGTGTGTCTTTGGACAGCATAGCTCAAAAACGAAAAGACCGTTAAATACCAAACTTGGTATTAAGTTTGGTAGCTTCCCAGGATGCGACACGAAGGTTTCCAATAAAATACCCTACCCCCAACTACGCATTACTTGGACCCATTTTTGAAAATGTTGTTTTTCTGAAAAATGACTAAGGGTTTTGATTAAAATATCGTATATTAAAATATTTACATCACAAATAAAAATGTATATTTTGAATTTTCTGGGGAAGCCCTCCGAAGACCTCTTTATTCTAGATGACTGCTGCAGAATTTTACTTAACATTTTAAAACATTTGACTGTCGGTTTAGTCTTGTTTCTCTTCTACTTACAAGAAAGGAAATAATAAGACCGTTTCTGCTAATGTTTATCTTGATTAGCATGAAGTGAATAGAGTAATAACTTACTAACAATAATTTGTAACAGAGATGTAGAGAAAGTCTTGTGAAAGGAACGCATCGGATTTTTTAGTAACAATTATTTATTAAAAAGTTTGGGAATCAATAAATTATCATTTAACCCCCCCCCCCCAATTGCTTTGGGCTCTACATACATTTAAAGACTGTACAATACACGGTTTCCTAATATACTGCTTTATAAAAGAACGTTTTTTCAGGTGTATATATATATATATTTTTTTTTTTATAGAAATTACTATTTGTGTTAGCACTATTTTAGCGCCTACAATATTTCGAGGGCCATTCAGAAAGTGATAGAAGATTTGATATAACTAAATAATAACGAAACATATCAACACAAAGTTACAGTACCTTACTCTGTTTCTCAACGTAATCGTCATTGCTATCAAGGTATTTATTGTCACGTGGTACCGGTCTTTCAATGAGGTCTTCATGGCTGGGAAATCTTTTTCATTTAAAAAGTCATATACGGTGTCCAAAATAAAACACCGCTATTTTCTGAATTCGTTAATCAACTTTTGCTTTCAATTCCTCCATAACGTATGATGAACTTCCACTCCGGTCGTTTACTCGAGTAAATTCTGCGCCATTTCCTCACTGAAGACTCGTTCATTGCATTATCACTATATACTTGTGGTATTTGTCTAAAATTCCATTCGCCGAACATTTTTTCAACAAAGGAATAAATTCTTTGGCGTTGAAAAAGTGTAACACTGACATTGAAAAACTGGAACCACGTGACAATAAATGTCTTGACAGAACGGAGATTACGTTGAGAACTAGAGTAAGGTACAACTGGCGCAACAGATGTGGACATGTGAAAATGCTAATGAGAGCTTGGGAGCGAGTTGTACTTTCAGTTCACCAGTCGATTCATGTCAAATATCTGATAAACATGTGTTATATTCATATCTATACCAATGGCCTACTATATAAACAATGTGCCTCCAATTCTTCCACACCTGACAGTCCTTTGTCTTCGCTCACGTCATCAACGCTATCGCTGCGCCATTATCCTGGATTAGAATTCTTTCTAATGATTTTCAATGTTCCCAACATGTCGACATACATTTTCCCATTGTGGCCTGCAATTCGCTGGCGACACAACTGTTCCACATCTTTTAATTTAAAAGTGATATATTTAGTTTTATTTTTCTTTCTTTCTTATCTTTGAGAACCCTGGAAACGGAACTCAGTGAAATATCAGTTGCCTTGACTACGCTTTCATCAGGCTTTTGAAGAACTCGGGGAACATACATTTTCTTCCTTCATCTCTGCCTCTTGTTTCATCAAGTCAAGGACATTTGCCATTATTTCTCTGCTCTGAGTAATACTTTGCCACTTAACTTTGAAAACGTAGGAACCATGGTTAAAAAAATAAAATAAATAAAATGAACACTATTTACTGCCCACTTTAAATACAAACATATGCGGAACACTTTCGCTACAGACTGTACAAAGTTTGCTCGCTGTGACTTTAAGTAAGCAAAGTATCATATCACAAACTCCGTTAAACTAGGCTCGGTAGCTGGGTTGGCGGTCAGGGTCACGATTCCACAAATTTTGCGCCAGCAATTCTGTAAATAAAGTTTAGTGTTGATCACTTTTGTTACTGTTTATTTATTCTAAATCGCCTGTCACTTTCTGGATGGTTCTCGTACAATAAATGTTTGTCAACAAACACTTGAGACGCGTGGAAAATTGTGTGTCGTGATTTGACTCTAGTGTCCACATGGTGAAGGTGAAGGATACACTTTGACGTTTATTTTCGGGCAGTGTGACGTAGGGGTGGAGACGCTGTGACGCAAGCGAAGGGTGATAGCACGAGCTTGGTGTTTACGTAAGAGAGTTTTCCCAGGAGATGTGGAGCGTGACTTGCCCCCGTACAGTCCGCACTCTCACGTCCTTGCGACGCTATACGCCCTAGCGCTGCGAGCAACAAAACTGATTAATTAAACCGACATTCCTACCGCTGTCATGGTCACCTAATAAAGCTATCGAAACGATGAACATCGTGTATTCAGGAAGATGTTTTGGGACCCCTGAATCAAAAAAAAAAAAAAAAAAAAGGGATTTCTGGGAAAAGGTCCATGTGTGTGTGTGTCTGTGGACAGTATAGCTCAAAAACGAAAAGACCGTTAAATACCAAATTTGGTATTTAAGTTTGGTATCTTGCAAGGATGCGACACGAAGATTTTCAAGAAAATCCCCGCCACCTAGCCTTTACATGGGGGAAAAAAAAAAATGATTTTCTCAAAAATGGCTTTAACGATTTTGATTAAAATATCGTATATTAAAGATATTTACCTGACAAATAAAATGTATATCTTGACTTTTCTGGGAATAGCCTCTGAAGACTACTTTATTCTGGATGAACTATACGGAATTTTTGTATAACTGCTAAACGGTAAGAGACAAAACCTTACTACACAAAAAATGTAGAGCTCGTTAAAAGACACAATTTATGTTATATACATTTTTTTCGTGTAGTTGATCGTTTTTAATTTATTACTTGTTTTTAGTTTCAGCTTTAAAATACACACTTTTCTCACAAAGATTGTTTTCAACTCCTGACCATACAACCTAAGGAACTTCAGTCACATAGAAACCAACTTTTGACTATCACTTTAACCTATGGTACTCCCTTATTTCGCTTCTACTTACAAACAATAAGATTGCTTCTGCTAATTTGTTCTCGATTAGCATAAAATAAATAGGAGAATAATCTTCTTAACAATAATTTGTTGCAGAGGTGTGGAGAAAGTCATGTGAATGGAACACAGATGTTTTTAAGAGTATATAGAGGTGGTACGGTACATTTGAGAAAAGTTTGATATATTATGGGACTCTATAACCATTAATTAAACTGTATAGGTACCAGTTGAAAGGCGGTCTAATTGACCAGGCATAAGAAACAGGTCTTAAGACAGAGAAAGGTGCCTGCCTAACTAAATGATCGCGTTCATTCAGCCTTCAACCCTCCACACAAGGAGTGTGAAAGTTGACAAGCGCCGACCGCCCGCCCGCTCTCTCTCACTTCTATATTAATGTAAAATATGCTTAGGTAAATGTGAAATATGGTTTATAATAAATTCAGGGCTCTGCTTCAGCAGTCGTCTGGTTAGCGTATCGGATTCGCAACCCAGAGGTCCCGCGTTCGAATTCTGGCTGGGGCGGGAAATATTCCATCTCATATCCTCCACAGAGTCCGGGAGTATGAATGTGGGAGTGAATGTGTCTGTTAAATACTTAAAGACTGGTGTAAAAAAATCTGATGTGTCCCATTCACTTGACGTTCTCTACATCTCTGCAACAAATTATTCTATTTACGTCATGCTTATCGAGAAAAAATTATCAGAAGTAGTCTTATTACTAGGAAGGAGTACTAAGAGAGTACCATAGGTTAAAGTGATAGTTAAAAGCTGGTTGCTATGTGACTGAAGTTCCTTTGTTTGTATGGACACAAGTTGACAAATTCCTGTATGAGAAAAGTATAAGTTTTTTAAAGTTGAATATCTCAAAAACGATAAACTGCAAGAAAAAAATGTATGTAATATAAATTAAGTGTTTTAACGTGCTCTTCATTTTTTGTGTGGTAAGTTTTCGTCCATCTCTTACGGTTTAGCAGTTATGCAAAATTCCGTAAAATCCATCCAGAATAAAGTAATCTTCAGAGGCTATTCTCAGAAAACACAAGATATACATTTTATTTGTCAGGTAAATATCTTTAATATATGATATTTTAATCAAGATCGTTAGTGCCGTTTTTGAGAAATTCAAAATTTTCGAAAAAAAGTTCCATGTAAAGAGTAGTTGGGTGTGGGGGAGGATTTTCTTGAAAATGTTCGTGTCGCATCCTTGGAAGATACCAAACTTAAATACCAAGTTTAGTATTTTACCGACTTTTCGTTTTTCAGTTATCGTGTTCACACACACACACACACACACACACACACACACACACACACACACACGGACCTTTTTCTGAAAATGCTTTCTTTTTTTCTTTTCTGGTTACAGGGGACCCTAAAACATATATTTTCGGTGAAATCTCTGTATCGAATATTTGGGTGGAGTGCAATACCTTCTCTATACACTATGTACTTAGTACGTATAGAGAAAGTAAAAAATGTAGATCTCGTTGAAACAGCTTATATTGTATACATTTTTGTCTTGAAGTTGACCGTTTTTTTTAGATATTCCTTGTTATTGGTTTCAGTTCTAAAACACTTATACGGTTATTTGGCAACTTGTGGCCATGTAAGTAATAAGTGCATTTTTTGCTAATATTTATCTGGATTAGGGATTTTTAGGAATACTTTGTTCAGAAATGTAGAGAAGGTCATGTGAATGGTTCACATAACATGTTTTTCTATAATAGAAGGCAGACAGTTTTAACACCAGCCGAGAATTAAACCTAGAATTCTGGTTTATGAGATGATTATACTGACGCCACGAATCGACCAGTTTCCAAACGGTTCTTCGAAAAGAACTTTGATTATCGTACTAAATTTATAAACCACATATTTGTATGCTAACTGGGAACGTCGTGGAAAACATTTGAATGTGAAAGCCCTCTCAAATAAATGCCACTGTCAATATAGAAGCAGCTGTCGATGTATTTACCTTTTTTCAACAAAACTCTTACCTGCTTTAAAATTCAGTGCATGCGGCGGTGGCGGCTCGTTCAGACACAAAAATAAAGATAATGGCAGTAACGGGAAACGTTTCTGTAAGTGAAACATTATGTTCACTGGTCAAGATAAGGTAACGACCTGACAACCGGACTCCGTTGCCATGGACACAACAAATATCGTATCGCCTTCCTGCAAGATGGAGCCTCTCTCCACACCTTTAAAAATCACTAAAAGTAGATAATATACCGAGAGCTCCACCTTTTATCGATATGCGAGCGAATTTATCTAGAGGAAAGTTTTTAGCTCGAGTTGTATTTAATAAGACCATTTCGTGAATAAAATAACAATTATTAGCCTATATGGACACGAAGAATAATATTCCATTTGTCTTGACGTATATTTGCACCGAAATCACTGCAACTTGATGTCCATATCGTGGCCTCCTTGCTCACAGACATTGTCTGTGCTGTTTTGTTGTCATTACTTCACGTGGGGTTATGTGACAGAATTTCAAGAATAATGTCATTTAGAGATAAAACAATTAGCATAAGTAATATAACGAGAACTCCAACTTTTATCTAGATCAAAGTTGTACTTCGAGTTGTGTTTAATAAGACTATTTCGTGAATAAAATAACAATGATTAGCCTGTATGGACACGAAGAATAATATTCAATTTGTCTTGACGTATATTTGCACCGAAATCACTGCAACTTGATGTCCATGTCATAAATCATGACCTGCCTCGTTGAACTGGTTCCACACACTCTCTGTTGTTTTTAGTATTCTGTGGCTTTGAGATTTCAATTAATGTCTATTTCAGCCATAGACCTTTCCACAAAACGGTTTGTATCACTGATACTATTATTATGAGACGAACATTAGTCCAGCGAGAAAACAAATACACGGAATGTGATAAAAAAAAACGACAAAAATGCAGAGATAACGAGTTCCGATTGGTTGGAAAATTACGCGCCAATTGGCCGCTTCATACGATCACGTGACATGGATGAAATAGTCATAAGTAATAATAGCACGAGTGTTTTCATTTTGTCCTAAGAGATGAAAACACGACTTGTGTTTGATTAAACAAAAAGACTGTTATAATATCTAGGAAGTATATCATTGTAATACTTGACAATAATTCTCAAATGGTACAAGACGACCATCTTTATATACACGAGGTTTTTCTTTCTTTCTTCACTGCCTCATGAATTATGATATGGCCGACCGTGTTTGCACCCAATGTACGAATATCGAGAGCAACAATAGAAATAGGGAACCATTATTTTATCTCAGCTTTTAATAACTAATCCATGAAATGGAAACAAACGTTATTTTATTTGAGGTTATTGCACTCATCTCATACATAAGAAATACAAATAATGATTATTTTCACTCCTTTTTGAACTGGATAGAACTTTAAATAAACAATGTAATAAGTGAATTAATTGAAAGTACAATTGTGGAACTGACAGTTATTAAAAGTGAAGGTTGACTGTCACCTTGTTACCAGTAACCAAGACAGCAGATTAAACAAAGAAATGAACATCAGCTGCGACAATATCGCGCCCAGTCAGATGACCGCGATTGGTTCAAATTGTCTAATCTCGATCACTCCATTGGCGCTCTAATGGTTGAGCTGAATTCAATGAAAAGTCTAGAATGCTAATAATCAGATTTTTCTCCCAAATATGGATATAAGATAATGAAACAGCCACCAAATTGTTTTAGAACATATGACATGATTACAAATTTGTGTTAATAGCAATCGCAGTTCAAGCTGTCTAAGCACAGCTTCTCAAACGTGTGACCTTCCTGGGTTCGCGTCCCACAGTTTTAGCATATAAATATCAAACGTTATACTGCTTCCAAAGATGCGATATTTACACAAATAAATCCCCATCCTTTTACGTTTTCAGAAAACATTTTTCGATTATTACTTTCTCTACACGTACTATGCACATAGTGTATAGAGAATGTATTGAATTGCATCCAAAAATTGGATACCGACATTTCACCGGAATTGTATTTTCAGACCCCTGCATTAAAAATATGTTTTACTTTCTGTACACGTACTTTTTAATAGTGTGTAGAGGAGATATTCTAATGCACCCAAAAATTCGATACCGAGATTTCACCGGAAATACTTGAATTCAAAAAAAAATCTGATATAATCCATTTACATGACTTTCTCTATATATCTTCAACAAAATATTGTTAAAAAGTTTATGCTTCTATTTACTTCATGCTAAGTGAGAAAAAAATTAGCAGAAATAGTCTTATTTCTTGCTTCCTTGTAAGTAGAAGCAAAATAAGGGAGTAACATAGGTTAAAGTGAAAGTCAAAAGCTGGTTACTATGTGACTGAAGTTCCTTTGTTTATATGGACAGGAGTTGACAGATTCCTGTATGAGAAACGTACAAGTTTTTTAAGGCTGAAACAAAAAACAAGGAATATCTAAAATAACGATCAACTCCACGAAAAAAATGTATATAACATAAAGTGTGTGTTTTTAATGTGCTCTACATTTTTTTTTTTTTTTTTTTTTTTTTTTTTTTTTTGTGGTAAGTTTTTGTCTATTTCTTTCGGTTTACCAGTTACAAAAAATTCCGTAAAATTCATTCAAAATAAAGCAGCCTTCACAGGCTATTCCCAGAAAATTCAAGATATACATATTATTTGTCAAGTATATATCCTTAATACATGGTATTTTAATCAAAATCGTTAGAACCATTTTTTAGAAAATCAAAATTTTCGAAAATGTGAAGGGTAGTTGGGGGTGGGGGGATTTTCTTGAAAATCTTCATGTCGCATCCGTGGAAGATACTGAACTTAAATAGCAAGTTTGGTGTTTAACGGTCTTTTCATTTTTGAGCTATCCTGCCCACATACACATAGACACACACACGGATATTTTTCTAAAAATGCTTTTTTTTTATTCAGGTGGTCTCAAAACATGTATTTTCGGTGAAATCTCGGTATCGAATTTTTGGGTACAATGCAATACCTTCTCTATACACTATGTACATAGTACGTAAAGAGAAAGTAAAAGGCATTTTTAGAAAAATGTCCTTGTGTCTGTCTATGTCTGTGTCTGTGTGTGTGTGTGTGTGTGTGTGTGTGTGTGTGTGTGTGTGTGTATGTAGTGTGTCTATGGGTAGCATAGCTCAAAAGCGAAAAGTACGCTAAAAACCAAACTTGGTATTTAGGTGTGATATCTTCCAAGGATGCGACACGAAGATTTACAAGAAAATCCACCCACCCCTGACTACCCTTTACATGGAACTTTTTTCCAAAATTATGATTTTCAGAAAAATGGCTAACGATTTTGATTAAAATATTGTATATTAAAGATATTTGCCTGACAAATAAAATGTATACCTTGAATTTTCTGGGAATAGCCTCTGAAGACTACATTATTCTGGATGAATTTTACGGAATTTTGCATAACTGCTGAACCGTAATAAATAGACAAAAACTTACCGCACAAAAAATGTAGAGCACATTAAAACACAATTTATGTAATATACATTTTTTTTCTTGGAGTTGATTTTTTTTAGGTATTCCTTCTTTTTTGTTTAAGCTTTGAAACTCGTGTCCATACAAACAAAGGAACTTCAGTCACATAGCAACCAGCTTTTGACTATCACTTACTTACAAGGAAGCAAGTAATAAGAATATTTCTGCTTATTTTTTCTGATTAGCATGATGTAAATAGAAGCATAAGCTTTTTAAAAATATATTTTTTTTTTATCTTTGTAAGTAAGCACAAGATTGCTGATTCAATCGCCTATGGCAACGAAACTAGTAAACAAAAATTGAGTTTTATTTATGGACGCTCTTTAACTACTTAGTTATCAGTGTCCCATTCTATACTCGGCGTGAAAGACTACTTAATTTTGCTCAGAGGCCTCTCTATCAGGCTTGAGGTTCTTTTATGTGGCGTAAATCTACGACACGGGACCCTTCCGAAGGAAGCCATGCTAAGGACCTTGGGTATATGAAGTTAGCATGGTAACCATTACACCACGGAGGGCGACAACGAAATCACGTGATGGATATAGGTGAAACTTTGACTGCCATCTAGTAAGAGACGTCGGTTACTAAATACAAACTTTTTACGATGCTACGAGTGTCATTTCTTGGGTTTTTTAAGAACTTGATGAACGCCACTCGTATTTGAGAAGAAAGTAAAGGGAACTGTTGAAGAAGCGAACTGGACTGTACAACAAAAGACGAACGTTGCAACGCCGCAAATGTGTGTTGCAGGCGAAGTAAAGATAAACATCGCCTCAAGGAAGCACATCTGCTGCCGGCCAGGTACTTTACGTCAGTGGCGAATATTGTGTCCTGGGTTTGGCTCCTCAAGGTCAAATTTAAATCAAATACTTTGCTTATATTGCACGCAGATACGAATGACAGCTTTTCGTAAATATATACTCCATAAATGTTCATTTTAACTAATGCTATTAAAAAAAAATCTAATGTGAATAGTCTTATTACTTGCTTCCTTGTAAGTAGGAGCAAAATAAGGGAGTACCATAGGTTAAAGTGATAGTCAAAGGCTGGTTGCTGTGTGGCTGAAATTCCTTTGTTTGTATGGACACGAGTTGACAAATTCCTGTATGAGAAAAGTATAAGTTTTTCAAAGATGAAACCAAAAACAAGGCATGTCTAAAAAAACGATCCACTCCACGAAAAAAATTACATATAACATAAACTGTGTGTTCTAACGTGCTCAACATTTTTTGTGTGGTAGGTTTTTGTCCATTTCTTATTGTTTAGCAGTTATTCACAATTCCGTAATATTCATCCAGAATAAAGTATCTTCAGAGGCTCTTCCCAGAACATTCAACATATACAGTTTATGTGTTACGTAATATATTTAATATACGATGTTTTAATCAAAATCGTAATTGCCATTTTTAAGAAAATCAAAAATTTCGAAAAAAAGTAATTGGGAGTGGGGGATTTTCTTGATAATCTTCGTGTCATATAGCTGGAAGATACTAAACTTAAATACCAAGTTTGACATTTTACCGACTTTCCGTTTTTGAGTTATCGTGTTCAAAGACAGACGGACACACACACCGGGCCTTTTTCTGAAAATGCTTTCTACTTTCTCTATACGAACTATGTACATAGCGTATAGAGAAAGTATTGTATTGCACCCAAAAATTCGATACCGAGATTTCACCAGAAATGTGTTTTGAGACCTGAATAATAATAAAAAAAAAAAGCAATTTTAGAAAAATGTCTGTGTGTATATGTGTGTGTGTGTGTGTGTGTGTGTGTGTGCGCGTGTGTGATGTGGACAGCATAGCTCAAAAACGATATGACCCTTAAGGCCCATATTTGCTATTTAAGTTTGGTATCTTCCAAGGATGCGACACGAAGACTTTAAGAAAATCCCCCCAACCCAAAGTACCCTTTACATGGAAAAAAGTTCGAAAATTTTGATTTTCTTAAAAATGGCTCTAACGATTTTGATTAAAATGTCTTATATTCAAGATATTTACTTGTCAAATAAAATGTATGTCTTGAATTTTCTGGGAATAGCCTCTGAAGACTACTTTATTCTGGATGAATTTTACGGAATTTTGTATAACTGGTGAACCGTAGGAGATGGACAAAAACTTGCTGCACCAAAAATGTAGACCACGTTAAAATACACATATTATGTAATATACATTTTTTTCGTTGAGTTGATCAATTTTCAGGTATTCCTTGATTTTTGTTTCAGCTTTGAAAAACTTATACTTTTCTCACAGGAATGTGTCAACTGCTGTCCATACAGACAAAGTAACATCAGTGACATAGCAGCCAGCTTTTGGCTTTCACTTTAACCTATGGTACTCCCATATTTCGCTTCTACTTACAAGGAAGCAAGTAATAAGACTATTTCTGCTAATTTTTTCTCGATTAGCATGAAGGAAAGAGAAGCATAAGCTTTTTAACAATATTTTTTTTTTAATTCAGGGGACCCTAAAACAAATATTTCCGGTGAAATCTCGGTATCGAATTTTTGGGTAGGGTACAATACCTTCTCTATACACTGTGTACGTAGGACGTATAGAGAAAGTAAAAATGTGATTTGTTTCATTGACACGATTTTCTGTGCCTATTCTGCAAATAGGATATTGTTACCAAAGCTTATTCTTTTATCTACTTCATGCTAATCGAGATAAATATTAGTAGTACTGTACAGTATTTTTCAGAACATGATGTCCCACTCTTCTTCCAAAGGAGTTGAAAGTTTGGGATTAGGAGGTCTGCGGCTGGAATCCAATCCTCGTTGTCCACTTTACTGGCTCCTGAACTGAGGTGCGATTCTTGACTTGCAAGCAGTGTCTCCAGGAAACAGATTTTACCTTGTTGGCTCTCGCCCCTAGTACAGGGTCGTCTTTTGTTTGCTAGTGGTTATTGCTCTGCGGAAGGAGGGGGTAGTAGTCCAATTTCGAGAACCACCAGTTTTGGAGAAAGCTAAAATAGAATGGAAATTCATTCAGGAGATCTCAAGACATTTATTCCGATGAAATTTTGGTATCGAATTTTTGGGCGGAATACAATACATTCTGCATCTACTGTGTACAATGTGCATACATGCAAGAGAGAGTAAAAATCTGATGTTTTCCTATCACACAACTTTAATCATCTGTTGTGCAATCAAACTATTCTTAGAAAACATTACTCTTTTGTCTACATCGTGTTAATCAAGAGTAAACATTAGCAGAAATGATCATATTATAAGTAGGAGGGAAATAAGGGAACTAGTCTTAGCGACAGTCAAATGTTTTTAAATCCGATTGCTATGTCGACATTGATATTTTTTGCATTGCCAGGAGTAAAACAAAAGAGATGCTCAAGGATAGGGACTTCTCGCTTGACCATGTATATTTCATAATGTCTGTTCGGCGGTGTTTTAGCTAGTGGGAAGGGGCGCCCTTGCAAGCAATTGGAAGGAGGTAGCGTTTTCTTAGTTTGAAGTAAGCGAGGAGTAAAGGCGCGTGACAGAGTGGAAGAAGGAAGCACTGTTGCTGATAATATTTGTGTCTGATATAATATTACTGACTGATTCCTGTAGATTTTGAGGACTCGGCATCTAACTCGGTGTAAAGTATTGCCACGGGCGGAACGAGTTCAGCATATGTGTACCCACAGATTAAAGTACGGATGGCACAGGGAAGCGGGAAATTTTGACCGTTAGTGTTGTCCACATTTTCATGCGGACATGTTTCCGGAATCGATGCGTAGTGTTGTGAACGCATTGCCATTTAGTAATCACGCAACGTTGGTGTGGTGCGGAACACAAGCAGGTTGATAGTGTGGATAATTCGACGGCATTATTAGCTTGGACGTCATGCATCTGGTCACATAGGTGCGCAATTTTGAGGAAACAGGTTCAGGCTTGAAAAAGAAGCCTCCAGGTGGCGTTCGAACGATATGCACAGTTAAGAACATTGTAGATGTTCGAGAGGAGTCCTCGCTACTCCGTTCGTCAACATGCATCTGCGCTAGAGATTGGACCACGAAGCGTGCACCCCAAAAAGTTACAGATTGTGCAGCGATTACATCCACTGTGGCGCGTAAGGAGTTTGGTAAACGGGTGCCCATTTCCTTACCAACGTATGGATGTCAGACGAGGTCCACTTCCACCTTGTAGGGTACGTAAACAAGCAGAATTTTCGTTAGTATGGTGTGGCATTTCATGTCATGGCGTCATTGGGCCTCACTTTTCATAAAAGTGTTTTGTTTCAGTAGGACGGAGCCACGTCACATACTGCTCGACAATCGGTGGAAGCCGTTCGCCAATGTTTGGAAGGCGCGTTATTTCTCGTAACGACGACATTCCATGGCCTGTGAGGTCACCTGATCACAGTGTTTACGACTTCTTCCTGTGGGGAGATCATAAAAATAAAATACACCGCTCACGTCCTGCAACTGTTCAAGAACTTAAACAGCAGACTGAAGACGAAATCACTGCCATTCCCCGAGACACCGAGCATCCCAGAACAGGTTAATAGAATGTAAACGCAAAAAATGGAACACCTCTTTCCGAGTCATCTTTAAGACGTAAAGTCACATTTTGTAATGAAATCATAAATGGCATACTGTATACATAAACTTTCGTCAATAAATGTGTTGTTTCCTATATTCACTCATGCAAATTACGTTACTTCATAATTTCCCGTTTCACTGCGCCACTGTGTATTACTTCAGTGATCAGCAACCCCAACCCACTAGCTGTAACACTGCTGAACAGACAGTATATTATATAGTGTATGAAATTCATTCCAGCCGAAGGGAAGTGGTTGTTTCCATGACAACAACAACGAAGCTAGGACCTGTTGCACTAATTTGGAAGGTGTTATCGTTGCTAATAATAGAGCTTGCAGCAGGAGATGCTGTACGTGACCGGGACGATGACGTTTTCCTGCCTCACGTGTCCGAATAGCTTCACGTCGAATGCATCCGTGCGGAATATCCTTGTTCCAGGAAGTCTTCTGCGGTTCGACTTTGTGGCACAAACACATTTCTTAACATATTAAAACCTAACATGGTTTACATGGTTCTGACTTTCTCTACCTCTATCTCTAGTAGATAGAGCAACAACAATTCCTCTCAAAAGTTCGATGTCAGAATTTCAGCGGAAATACAGCTTTACTGCACTCCAAGAAAGTATTTCTATAGCGAAAAAATCCGATGTGTTCATTCACATGACTTTCTCTACTTCTGTATAGCAAATTATTGTTAAAAATCTTATGCATCTATTTACTTCATGTTCATCGAGAAAGAAATAGCAGAAATAATCTTATTTCTTGCTAAGTAGAAGCGAAATAAGGAAGTACCATAGGTTAAAGTGATAGTCAAAAGCTGGTTGCTATGTGACTGAAGTTCTTTTGTTTGTATGGACAGCAATTGACAAATTCCAGTATGAGAAAAGTATAAGTTTTATAAAGCTGAAACCAAAAACAAGGAATATCTCAAAAACGATCAACTCTACGAAAAAATGTATACAGCATAAATTGTGTGTTTTAATGTGCTCTAAATTTTTGTGTGGTAAGTTTTTGTTCGTCTCTTACGGTATAGCAGTTATACAAAATTCCGTAAAATTCATTCAGAATAAAATAGTATTCAGAGGCTATTCCCAAAAAAATCAAGATATACATTTTATTTGTTAGGTATTTATCTTTTATATACGATATTTTAATCAAAATCGTCAGAACCATTTTTCAGAAAAACAAAATTTTCGAAAGAAATTCCATGTAAAGGGTAGTTGGGGGTAGGGTGATTTTCTTGAAAATCTTCGTGTCGCATCCTTGGAAGATACCAAACTTAAATGCCAAGTTTCGTGTTCACGGTCTTTTTCACAGATGCGCGCACACATTGACACATGGCTAGTGTAAAGTAAATCAACAAATAACTAGGAATATCCCAGAAATTGTTAACCCTACGATGTATCCCACATAAATTGGGTGTCTTGACGAGATCTACATTTTTGGTAGTTTACCAGTTATGCAAATGAAGAGGATATTACTAGAAAATTCGTTTGCCATGTAAATAATTTTTAGTGTATGGAATTTTAATACAAATTGTTACAACAATTCTTTAGAAAATCAAACGTTTCCAAAAATGTTCCTTGTAAAGGGTAGTTTGAGGTGGGGGTGTTTTCTTGAAAACATTCGTGTCACAACCTTCGAATATACTGAACTTGCATCAAGTTTGGTACTTAACCGACTTTTCTTTTTTGATCAGTGCCATTTACGGACACACACGGATCTTTTTCATAAATTTTATGATTCAGGGTCCTTTATTTCCGGTGAAATCTTGGTATCGAATTTTTGAGTTGAGTGCAATACCTTCTGTGATGTGCATGATAGAGAAAACGTAAAAACGCTAAAGTGCAGCTTGCCTTCAGCTCTTTGCTACCTGTGTGGGGGTGGAGCAAGGTGGGGATTGTCAATTAGCCCGGAGAGCAGTCTTGCCATTATATTCCTCAAGCGCCACAAGGAGGATTGTGTGGACAAACACCGCTACCTAGTTGGGTGTGGAGCACATCAGTGTGTTGGGACTGCGGCCAAATGCCGGTTCCTCTGTTTGCGCCTTTTGATGGCTGTCATAGTCCCAATTTTACTGTACGCCTGCGAGATCTGGGAATGGCCGCAGATTCCACTCTGCTGGTGCTTCAACGGATGCAGAATAAATGTCTTCGGGCTATTTATTCTGTTCCCGTGAGACTCCTCCATGAAGACTCAGGACCCCCTACGAGGGTCGTCCAATAAATTGTCTCCCTGAGCATGAAAATTAAATTTGACGATGAAACTCACATGATTAGTTTTCAATGTGCTGGGTGGCGTGTAATGTATTTACCAATTTTGCTTGATATTCCTGTTTAACTTGAGGTACGCATGCGCATGAATCAGATATGATTATACGGCTACAATGTTTGCCATGGGTTGTTGGCTCATACACACAAGGGTTGCAGGCCTTCACTGTTACGCAGTTCCGCCTGCATCAACACTGGCACAGACGGGTGGTTACCAACTGTAGAAGCAGCTTCTTCTTCACAGAGTTTCAGAACAAACAAAACCAAAATCCTCGCCAGAATGTTGTGGTGATGAATGTGGGGGATTATTGGTCCATATTCTTCCGAGGACTGTGCTGGTCACGCACTAACCGTAAATTCCGAGGGTCATGTTGAAATTTGCAAAATTTTATCATGGCACAACTCCAGGAACGTCAGTTGCACAGCATTTGGTTTTAGCAGCATGGTGCTATGCCACATGCTGCACTTCAAAGCATGGTTTTTCTCCGATTGTTCCCTAATCGACTGATTTTCCGCTTTGGAGATTTAACTTGGCCGCCCCAATCTCCAGATTTAACAGTTCCAGAATAATTTCTATGGGGACAATTGAAAGAAAAATGATTATCGCACCATTTGCAAATTACTAGGAGTCGAAAGATACCATCGGCCAGGAAATCATTGCCATTCAACAGGAGATGGCGCGACGTGTCATGGAGGCATTTCCGCGCGTCTTCAAGAATACATAAATGTAGATGGGGGCCACTGAGCTGACGTCATATTCAAGTATTGGTGATGTAACTAATAGCCATAAATGCAAAGTATATTGTTTCACTTTTTACAAATAAAGTAATTCTATGTCTCAACCGAAATCGGCTGATACATTACGCGCCACCCTGTAGTTTCCCTGCAATCCGCTTGGTCTACTTCGCTTCCAGTGATTGAATACCCGCAGAAAAAACATGTTTTTGGTGTTAAAATACCTTGTTACAGCTTCCTTGACTGCGTTGTCCTCAGGAAACTGTCCCGCACGCGGATATTTTTTAAGGTGTCTGAAGTTGCAGGGAGCCAGGTCTGGACTGTAGGGTAGACGCTCCTGGATAGCAGTCTACGATATGCGTGACTTGGTAAAACTGTATAGATAGGCAACATTTAGTTTTCTCGGAGAGAGTAACTCTCGGACATCTGGCTGAGGGACAGAGCGGCGCCTTCTCATTCCGCTATACTTCCTAACGTTACTCTTGGGCAAATGAGAAAGTAATATGTAAATTTAAACAAAAATATCTGACAGTTGTAGTTGAGCATCAGTTTTTCCAACTGGCGAACTTAGTGTGACCTGCAGCTAATATAAATAGAGTTCTCGTCCAAGTTGGTGGTAAGACGCGCTGCACCGTGAAGTAAAGTGAGGCGCGAATAAGTAACAGTCCAAAGATCAAGGAAGTGCAAGATTCCTGTAAAGTCAAAGTGAAACAGATAAATCATCGCTATTATCTAATTTTCACTTTACAGCATCCACAAGTTCTCCTGACCTTTAGATCGCCTAATCCTGAATCTCCTGTCGAGAACCAAACAGAACTGTTCACCACTAATCACCACAGACGTGTCACTTGTATAAAATTGTTTGTTTTTTTATTTATTTAAGGCCACCTTATAACAACAAAGGTCATCAGTGACCACAATATGCTTAAAAGATCAATGTATGTACAAAATTTAATACAAATATGTTACAACTGCGGTCATAAACTTAACTATTTGAAGTTTGGTAACAGTAAAATATAGTATATATAAATTGGTAAACAACTGTAACAGTATCAAATTCTGGCCTTTTATAGAATGTAATTAAATTGTTATAGCAACTTCGGTGGTGTTAAAAATGAAATACAGCTCACTCTCGAGGTTTAAGTTCAGTAAATCAGAGCGCTCAAGGAGGTAAGGTGAGATGTTGGTACCACTTCTCGGGCTCAACAACGATCTTTGGTTGTTTTCTTCATCAGATAACATGGCTGAGATTCAAGTGACCGAAGCGCAACCTGGTGAGAACGACCTTTTGTTTTCTTCGGAATTTTGTGTGTGATATTGCCGGTTCTGTAATAGATTTTCTAACCAGTTGCAGTTTTGAGGGCGTAGAATTCCACTGTTTGTCTCAGTGGTCCGCGATATAGCTTTTAAACATTTTCTGAACTTCCTGAAGTGTACCACTTAAGTAAGTGTTGACATGGAGTCACAGATCACAAGCTATAAAATAAAAAATAAATAAATAAAATTATTATTTAACTTAAATTTAACTTTCACAAATAATACAGATACAATCTGTGCGATACAAGAGAAAGGACGGACACATGTGAGTACAAGACTGGCAGTTCATGGCTTCCATCGTAAAGTGAGCAGAAAAGGTATCCACGAATCTAGTGATCTCTATTTTGTGCTCGGAGAAATCTCAAAAATACCATATATTACTATCGCTGTTATAGTAAGGATTTCCCAAAATCATGTCCTCGACTTTTTGGCACCTTTGAAGATACGCATGACCGACCTTACCGTAGATCATCTTGAATCGATGTATCACCATAGTGCAGTTGGATAACAGAGACAGCCATATCAGTCGACAGCTCAGAGTACGTGCGTTGAAGGGACGGGAAGTGGAATTGTTCTGCAGTGCGGGGGATTATCTGTGTCTCATCCTTGGGGTTTGCGAGGATTTCAAAACATGTATTCCTCTTGGTTATCTCCACATCTAATTTAAACCCTTTTTCAGAGTTTTGGTAACCATAAAAATGGCAATGATTATTTTCCTATCACTGCCTGTTCTCGTAGAAATGACAATTCCTGGCGTCGAACCCCACTCTATGCCCCTGTGAGGGATCGGAATGTAATTCCCAATGTCACCGCTATGATGGATTAGCGTTTTTACCCCCACCTACAGGCAGTTTTTATGTTGGCGAATATTGCGATGACGAAGTATGAGTTTCCAATTATCAGGGGACCGTACGATCGTTACGGCAAACCTATTGTTATTGCCCATATGTTTCAGTTGGTTGTCATGACGACGGATTAGCAAGCACCGTGTAAAGAAACAAGCATACTTCTCTTGTTCTTCAGTAATACCAACATAGTGTATAGAGATTGTATTGCATTCCACCCAAAAATTTCATACCGAGATTTCACCAGAAATATAATTAATAAAATCAAATCTGATGTGTTCCATTCTCATGGCTTTCTCTACATCCCTGCAACAAATTATTGTTAATAATAAGTTTATTCTTGCATCTACTTCATGTTAAACATTAACAGAAACGGTCTTATTACTTGCTTCCTTATAAGAGAAGGGAAACAATCTATTGTGTTCCATTGACATGATGTCCTCAAGCTGTTTGGAAAACAAACCTTTTATTCAACACATTAATCTGTTATTTACATCATGCTAATCAAGATAAACATTAGCAGAATTAGTCTTATTACTAGCCCCTAGTAAGTAGAAAGGAAATAAGAAAATGCACAGGCTAAAGCGAGTCTCGTACTTTACAATCTCAATTGTTTCACATAGCGACTGCTTTTAATCTTTTTGCTTGTCAGGAGTAAACGAGAAAAGAAAAGAAAGGTGTCTTCACGTTTGAGAAAAGTTTTAACGGCTTGAAATTGAAACCAATAATGCGGAATATCTCGAAAACGGTTAACTCCACAAAAAGGCATATATGACATAAATTGTGTGTTTTAATGAGATCTACATTTTTTGTAGTAACTACGTTTTTGTAGATCTTTTACGGTCTGCCAGTTATATAAAAGAGGTCTTCAGAGGTTATCCCCAAAAAATTCAACATATACATTTCTTTTGTCATAAAAAAAGCAATTTGCAATATGACATTTTAATTAAAATCGTTACAGCTATTTTCGAGCAAATCAAAATGTAAAGGGTAGTTAGAGGTGGGAGGAGCTTCCTGTCGCACCCTTGGAAGATGATACCAAATTTGGAATTTAACCGACGTTTCGTTTTTACTTTCTCTATACGTACTATGTACATACTGTATAGAGAAGGTAGTGCACTCCACCAAAAAATTCGATACCGAGATTTCACCGGAAATATGTTTTAGGGTCCCGTGTATCCAAAAAAAGTATTTTCAGAGAAAGGTCCGTGTGTGTCCGTGTGTCTGTGAAAACGATAACTCAAAAACGAAAAGTCGGTAAAATACCAAACTTGGCATTTAAGTTTAGTATATTCCAGGGATGCGACATGGAAGATTTTGAGAAAAATCCCCCCACCGCAAACTACCGTTTACATGGAACTTTTTTTCGAAAATTTTGGTTTTCTAAAAAATGGCTCTAACGATTTTGATTACAATATCATATATTAAAGATATTTACCTGACAAATAAAATCTATATTTTGAATTTTCTGGGAATAGCCTCCGAAGACTACTTTATTATGGATGAATTTTGCATAACTACTAAACCGTAAGAGATGGACAAAAACTTAACACACAAAAAATGTAGAGCACGTTAAAACAAACAATTTATGTTACATACATTTTTTTCCTGGAGTTGATCGGTTTTGAGATATTACTTTTACTTGTTTTTAGCTTTGAAAAACATACTTTTCTCATACAGGAATTTGTCAACTCCTGTCCATACAAACAAAGGAACATCAGTCACATAGCAACCAGCTTTTGGCTTTCACTTTAACCTTTGGTACTCCCTAATTTCGCTTCTACTTACAATAAAGCAAGAAATAAGACTATTTCTGCTGATGTTTCTCGATTAGCATGAAATAAATAAAAGATAAGCTTATTAACAATAATAATTTACAGGGATATAGATAAAGTCGTGTGAATGGAACACATCAGATTTTTTAGCTATGCTACCTACAGGTATACGAACATGTTTCTAAACATGCGTTTTGGATTTAGGAGGTCTAAAATACCTGTGTTTCCGATGAAATCTGGTATCTAATATTTGGGTGCAGTACAATAGCTTTTCTGGCCACTATGTACACACTAGAAAAGGTATTGTATTCCACCCAAAAATTCTGTCGATGTAACAGGAAATGCACACTCAGTGGTCCTCTAAATAATGCATTTTTACTTTCTCTACACGTACTATGTACATAGTGTATACAGAAGGTATTGTATTGCACCCAAAAAATTCAATACCGAGATTTCACCGGAAATATATATTTTAGGTTCCCCTGTATAAAAAAAAAAGCAGTTACAGAAAAAGGTCCGTGTGTGTCCTTGTGTCTGTGAACATGATAGCTCAAAAACGAAAAGTCGTTAAAATACCAAACTTGTTAAGTTTAGTGTATTCCAGGGATGTGACATGAAGATTTTGAGAAAAATCCCCCCCCCCCTAACTACCCTTTAGATGAAACTTTTTCCGAAAATTGTGATTTTCTCAAAAACGGCTGCAACGATTTTGTTTAAAAGATATTTTCCTGAAAATAAAACGTATATATCTTCAATTTTCTGGGAATAACCTTCAAAGCTTACTTTATTCTGGATGAAATTTACATAACTGGAATTCTGCATAACTGCTAAACTTAATAAGACTATTTCTGCTAATTTTTTCTCGATTATTATTTTCTTCCTTGTAAGTAGAAGCGAAATAAGGGAGTGTCATAGGTTAAAGTGATAGTCAAAAGCTGGTTGCTATGTGACTGAAGTTTCTTTGTTTGTACAGACAGGAGTTGACAAATTCCTGTATGAGAAAAGTATAGTTTTTCACAGCTGAAACCAAAAAAGATAAATATCTCAAAAACGATAAACTCCATGAAAAAAAAATGTGTATAACATAAATTGTGTGTTTTAATGTGCTCTACACTTTTTGTGTGGTAAGTTTTTTTCCATCTCTTACGGATTAGCAGTTATGCAAAATTCCGTAAAATTCATCCAGAATAAAGTAGTCTTGAGAGGCTATTCCCAGAAAATTCAAGAAATACATTTTATTTACTATGTAAAAATCTTGAATATGAGAGATTTTAATCAAAATCGTTAGAACCATTTTTGACAAAATCAAAATTTTTGAACAAAGTTTCATGTAAAAAGGGTAGTTGGGGGTGGGAAGATCTTGAAAATCTTCGTGTCGTATCCCTGGAAGATACCAAACTTAAATACCAAGTTTGGTATTCAACGGTCTTTTCGTTTTTGAGCTATGCTGTCCACAGACACACAAGCACACACGGACCTTTCTCTAATTTTTTGTTTCAGGGGACCCAAACATGTATTTGTAGTGAAATCTCGTTATGAAATTTCTTGGTGGAATGAAATACCTTCTCTATACACTATGTACATAGGACGTGTTGAGAAAGTAAACATTGAAATTGTGAATGCGTCGCCCACTATACTCTGTGTTAGTGTAAGGGACGTGGTGTGAGTTACAATGTAAGGTGATCCTGTTCATAGAGGGCGCGGTGTCACGTTACACGTGTCTGATATCGAACACTGAGACTGCAGCGTGTGGGAACTGTAACCTTCGTCTCAGCACATGCATAACGGCATCTCCCTATTACTTACAGAAAGCAATGCATTCCACCTAAAATTCTTACGTGTTCCATTCACATGACATTGCTGTAACAAATTATTGTTAAAAACATATTTTTACTTTCTCTATACGTACTATGTACGTAGAGAAGGTATTGTATTGCACCCAAAATTCGATAAGAGATTTCACCGGAAATATATGTTTTGAGACCCCCTGAATCCAAAAAAAAGCATTTTTAGAAGAATGTCCCTGTATGTGTGTGTCTGGGCAGCATAACTCAAAAACGAAATGTCCGTAAAAACCAGACTTGGTATTTAGGTTTGGTAGCTTCCAAAGGATTTTCAAGAAAATCTCCCACCCGCAACTACCCTTTACATGAAACTTTTTTCGAAAATTTTGATTTTCTCCAAAATGGCTGTAACGATTTTGGATATAATGCCATATATTAAAGATATTTACCTGACAAATAAATTGTAGGTATATCTTGAATTTTCTGGCAATAGGCTCTGAAGACTAGATACTTTATTCTGGACGAATTTTACATAATTTTGAATAACTGCTAAACCGTAAGAGATGCACAAAAACTTACCATACAGAAAATTTAGAGCAGTTTAAAACGCACAATTTATGTTATATGTATTTTTTTCATGGAGTTTATCGTTTTTGAGATATTTCTTGTTTTTGGCTTCAGTATTAAAACATACTTTTCTTACACAGGACTTCGTCAACTCCTGTCCATACATACAAACAAAGGTACTTCAGTCACCTAGCAACCAGCTTTTGACTATCACTTTAACCTATGGTACTCCCTTATTTCGGTTCTACCTACAAGAAGCAAGTAATATGACTATTTCTGCTAATTTTTTATCGATTAGTAAAATAAAATGTAAATGGCGTGTTATTTATGGACGCTCTTTAACTGCTGTGGTTCTCAGCGTCCCATTCTAAATTGGGCGTTAAAGACCGCTTAATTTTGCTCAGAGGCCTCTCAATCAGGCTTGAGGTTCTTTTACGAGCCGTAAATCTACGACACAGGCCTGAAAAAATCCATCGTCCTCCGACGGGTTTGAACCCGCGACCTTGGGTATATGAAGTTAGCATGGTAACCATTACACCACGGAGGCCGATTTATCGATTAGTATGGAATAAATAGAAGCGTAAGCTTTTTAACAATAATTTGTTGCAGAGATGTAGAGAAAGTCATGTGAATGGAACGCATCAGATTTTTCTACCCACTACATGCTAATCGAGATAAAAATTAGCAGAAATTGTCTTATTACTTGCTTCCTTGTAAGTAGAAGATAATAGTGGAGTACTCTAGACTAAAACGACAGTCAAATGTTTTAAAATGTGGTTGCTATGGCATTGAAATCCGTTTCTTTGCGGGGCCAGGAGTTGATAAGTTCTTATATTATAAAAGTTTAAGTGTTTTAAAACACACAAATAATAAGGAATATCTCAGAAATGGCCAATTCACGGAAAAAACGTTTATAACATGAATTCTGTGTTTTAACCTGATCTACACGTTTTGCCTATGTCTTATAGTTTACCAGTTAGGCAAAATTCTGCAAAAGTCAACCATAGTAAAGAGGTATTTAGAGACTATTCCCAGAAAATTCAAGATGTACATTTTATTTGTCATATTAATATTTTTAATATACAGTATTTTAATCAAAATCGTTGGAGCCATTTTTGAGGGAAAAAATGTAATATTTTTCCATGTAAAGGGTAGTTCAGGATGGGGGCATTTTCTTGAAAATCTTCGTGTCGCATCCTTGGAAGGTACTAAACTTAAATACTAAATTTGATATTTTACCGACTTTTCGCTTTTGAGTTATCGTGTTCACAGACACAAGACACACGCACAAACGGAGCTTTTTCTAAAAATGTTTTTTTGGATACAGAGGACCCTAAAATGTGTATTTCCGGTGAAATCTCGATATTGAATTTTTGGATGTAGTGCTATCTTAAATGTTATAATATTTATAGCGGCGAAACAGTAACATTTTAAAACGAATGAAATCTGAACATTCGAATAACCGATAGTCGACTACCGAATAATTCGATAGTTTTCATTCGATAGTTGGCATCACCACGAGTAACGCTGTGTGAAAACGCCAGCTGTATAGATCTCAATTTGGTGCAGCAGTATCATTACATTAGCGAATTGCGGCCGTAAGAAAGTCACGATTCTAATACGAACACGTTGTTGGTCGCTTATTTTATAATTCTCTCCGTATTGCTCGACCTATCCGCGGTTTGTTTGTTTATTCATTTGGTTCAAACCCTAATTTCACGCTTGTTTGTGCCTCCTAGTAATTTGTTCACACCGCGACCTTCACAAGGTCATGGGAACAAACAGTTTACTCCTGTAAATCGTCCACACAACAACCTAACATTTTTTTCTTCCTCTACTAATATATGTACATAGTAGATAGAAAAGGTTGTTTTTACTTTCTCTATACGTAATGTGTACATAGTGTATAGAGAAGGTATTGTATTCCACCCAAAAATTCAATACCCAGATTTCACCGGAAATACATGTTTTAGGTCCCCCTGAATAAAAAAAAAAATTATAAAAAGGTCCGTGTGTGTTTGTGTGTGTGTGCGCGCGCGCACATGTCTGTATGTGTCCATGGACAGAAAAATTGTATTTCCTTAAAAATGCCTCTAACGATTTTGAATAAAGTGTCAAATACTAAAGATAAATAAAATGTGTATCTTGAATTTTTTGGGAATAGCCTCTGAAGACCACTTTATTCTGGATGAATTTTACGAAATTTTGCATAACTGCTAAACCGTAAGAGATGGAAAAAAAACTTAACCCACAAAAAATGTAGAGCATATTAAAACACACAATTTATTTCATTTACATTTTTTTCGTGGATTTGATCGTTTTTTACATATTCCTTCTTTTTGGTTTCAGCTTTGAAAAACTTTACTTTTCTCATACCGAATCTGTGAGCTCCTGTCCATACAAACAAAGGAACATCAGTCACATAGCAACCAGCTTTTGACTGTCACTTTAACCTATGGTACTCCCATACTTGCCTTCTACTTGCAAGGAAGCAAGTAATAAGACCATTTCTGCTAAATTTTCCAAATTAGCAAGAAGTACATAGAAGAATAAGCTTTTTTAACTTTAATTTTTTGCAGAGATATAGAGAAAGTCATGTGATTGGAACACATCACATTTTTATTATTATTATTATTATTATTATTATTATTATTATTATTATTATTTTAGCTTAATGTTCTTTAACCTGGTTGGTCATGTCGGACGATGAATGAAATTTGTAAAATGATGCTCAAATGATCTCGGGGTCCATGGAGCTTAAAGTTACTCGACATTCGTCTTCTCAGGATAAGGGAAAACCCCGAAAAAAACCTTATCCGGGTAACTCGCCCTAAGTGAGATTCGAACTCACGACCTGTTGAATATGAGCCAGACACGCTACCACCATACTACTCAGGCGGGCAATGAAAAGGTATTGTATTCCACCAAAAATTTGATATCGAGATATTATATTAAATACATGTTTTAAGGTCCCCTGAATCCAGAAAAATATCTAATGTATTCCATTCATGTGTACATTTCTGCAACAAATTATTGTTAAAAAGCTTATGCTTGTATTTACCTCATGCTAATCGAGAAAAAATTAGCAGAAATAGTCGTATTACTTGTTTCCTTGTAAAT